>JAXCHO010000005.1:3255000-4455000 GCA_036630365.1 Acanthiza pusilla | reverse complement strand
GGGAGCACCCAGGTTCCTCCATATATTTGTGCTAGGTACAAACTGCAAATAATGTGCATTAGGATAATATTAAGCACGCAGTAACTAAACCCATACTTCAGTGGGAAGTGGGGCCATATTGTCCTGCCTATGATAATTTCTAAGAGTGCACATAAAGTAACCAAGGGGAGCTTCCACAGTGCTACAAGCACACAAGCATTTTCACCAGAAAATGTTATAATATAAAAAAGTACAAAGTCTGATAACCTGGAGACAGGTACGTTCCTCCATATTTCAAAGTTATTTCAACTGCTGAGGTTATTTTTAGGGGTGAGTTTGGGGAGTTTTTTGTTTCTTTGGGTTTTAAAACAAACCTCTTCCTGTGTTTAAGCCATGCTAAAATGCTATCTAAAGTTCTTCAGCATAACACCAGGTAGCCAAACTCATGGCTACAGATTGACAGGAGTTTGTGTTAACCTCAAGGATCATAACTACATTAACTTACCTCCCAGCACTTCTGAGCTCACAGCCTGTTCGTTTCCATTTTGTGGCTTGCTCCTTGATGCAATGTACAGCTGCTGCCCCAGGTTCTTTATTCGGTTGACATCTGCACAAACTTGTTGCAATGTCATCTTGAGACACGCAAAAAATGTGAAGTCAGAATAAAATGAGTACAAAGAGGTCACAGGGGTTGACTTGGGCTCTTGTATTCTTCAAATTGAAAGGGAGTACTATCAGCCTAAGCCTGGTATCTATTGGTACTTGTAAATTTAATTAATCCAGTTATCATGGTTAATTTAAGTAAATTAACTATGATAAAGCTCAAACAGCCACAGAATTTCAATGTTTTAATGCTGATGCCTTGAGAGTGGGAATAAGCTGATGACTTACCCAGGAGCCTCACAAGGAAATTAGGTAACTGCAATGCTTGTTTTAGGACAGCACTGCTTCCACCCCCTTCTGTGGTAGTCAGCAAAATTAAGAGCAAAAACCAAAAGCCAACATTCTATAATTGACCACTTTAGCTTGAATATGGCTTTATTCTTCCCTCTTCAGTAAAATTCATGATGGGAAGTGTATATGTACACAGTAAACATTTTCATTTTTCCAGGTGTATTTTCACTACTCTGCAGGCAGTGACACATTTATAGACTTACTGGTTCCTGTATTTCCTCTGCACAGTTCCCATTGGAATCACTTGAAGATGCTATGCTGATATAGTGTTCATAAGAGCCACTGCTTCCAAGGCTTCCATAACCACTGGAAACATTGCTGTGAACTGGCTGCATGAGAGGAAAAAAAAATTTAAAGAATCATCCTCAGAGAGAACAAAATGAAGGAACCAACATACTTTGTAATACAGAACTTCAAGTAAACAAAGAAAATCAAGTGAAAAGTCAGTATTTGTCTGGGCTCTACCACTTGCTTACAAAGAATTCTCTACCATGCTTCAAACTGTTTCAGGATGCAGATTTACCTTTTAACATATAGATTTGGCAAAAATGTCAACAAAATATTTTTTGTAACGAGCTGGGCCCGTGTCCATTTAGAACTTTCCTTTCAGACCATCCTCAAAACAGCCACCTAAGCAGACTCAAGTTTCTTTAGCCTCTCACTCAGAAGGCCAGCCAGTGTTCTGAAATTCTTTTTTCTTCTTTACCTGCAGAAGCAGTTTGTAAATTTGTCCTTGCAATTCTCTTATCTCTTTCTCCACACTGCTCGTTTCTTTACTCCTTGGGGCAAACACATCTTCATTCAGAGGGCTTCTGGGGAGAGCCAACAATATTTCACTATTTCATTTTCATTTGATGAAAAAAAGATAGCTACAAGCAGTTAGAACAGATTCTTTATTTTATTCTCATTATTTTATTTCGACTGTTCTGCTGACTCAACACAAAGGAACATCATCTGTCCCAACAGTTGCTCTGCTGGGGTAGTGGGGCAGTGCTAAGAGAGCAGGGAAGCTCCAGGGAAGTCAGTACATCAGCAGAGACACAAGTTAAGGCTGACAAGCATCTACCCCTATCTCTCCTTCACTCAGAAGACCAATTCCTATCCCATAAAATCTTGTATAAAACATCACTTTGAAAAGTCAAAAGAACATTCCCAAAAGCCATTTCCTATAAGAGAAACCAGGTAAGAAGAAGGTCGTCAGTCGTGTTTTCAAATCTCTTGAAAACTAAGGAGAAACGTCTGAAAAATTAACTTGCACATTCAATACTAACTGCATTTTTAAAAGACATCACCTTGGTAAGTGTTTAGATTCTGTATCAAGTAAATATTCCAGAAGAAAACATGCCAGGTCAATTAATTGGAGTCTTTTGGTGGGTCAACCATGAATGAGTTTTAAGTAATTGTTTTTTAAAGTGATCTAATTTTATATTGCTTTTTAGCTTTTACTCATCTAAAACTGGTACTTTGATTTAGACATGTCCATTATCACAGTATTTGGACACCAACCATGCAAAAATCTGCTACAATAAAAAGCTGGCTTTGCCTTTTTCTTCAAAGTAACTCACTTATTTTCATACTTAATAAACAAGACTAATGCTGTTCTGAAGGAATGGGCTGAAGACAGATGCTAGGCAGTTGTCACATCAGCAAGAGCAACATTATGTCTCTAGTTCAGTACTTAGACTGTTTTGCTTGTAGAGTAATCAATGAAAAGCACTTTATTTGATCAGTTCTACAACTGACTTACGTCCGGACTTTGTGTCGGCCAATGATGAACACAACTTTCCTGCTCCAAGGATTCACAAAACTGGACCAGCTGGTGTCCAGTATAACATAATCTCCATTTTGAGTACAAAATCTAATAGGTAAATGTTCAAAAGGGGGTTGACCAGCAAATTTCAGTACTGAAAGAAAAACACAATTAAGAAACAAGGTTTAGCATACATTATGACACAGCAGTGAAAGCACAAACACGAATGATTGGGGTTTTTAGAACTCTGAGATTGAATTTGCTTTGATCTCAAACTGATTGCATTAGTTAATTAGTTAATTTTTGTCTAGGCTGCAGATCATACACAAGTCAAGCAATATGATAAAGAAAGAATTGTAAAACCAACAGAAATTCCTCTAAAAGCAGCTCTTACTTTTCCGGTGAATAGTGATCATCAGAGGACGATCTTCTGGGTGCAAATACATCAGTATGGATGTTCCAATTAAATCCTGAGGTAAGTAACCCAACAAAGGCACTGCTCTGAAACCCAAACACATTATCACAGATTATAATATAGTTTTGACTACTTGCATCCTTAACCCTTGGCTTGTCAGTGAAGTGCCCATGCACAATCTAAAATGGAATGAACTAAGGCTACAAACATTCCCCAACCCTTCTCATAATACTGCACTGTAACACAGACACATAAATACCCATGAAAAACATTTCTGTGCCTGGAGATCTAACAGATATCCACATTTCCAGGCACTTTTGTGCTTATCTATATGCAAAGGTTAAAATAAAGGCATCTCGAAGACAACGGGTCATAGGCAAAATGTCAGCAATTATGTTCGCTTTCTACTGTTGGTGCTGCCACAGCTCCCCATTGCCCTGGGTAAGGAAAACTGACTGCAGCTCTGTTTAGTGTGTTTTAAACCAAAAAAGGAGATCACATCTGTGGAGTGTGAGATATTTTCCACAAGTGAACTAACACAAAACTGTTTTGTCTCATTAACTATTGCCAATTGCACAGTTCTACTGCTTTACTTGGGTCTCCAGCTGCATCACCAAATGATTTTTTTCTACCTCTCCATACATTCCTCACACATCTTAAGAACTCAAATGTCTCACCTGTCATCTATGTCCAGAAAAACACATCCAGGGGTGTGTGTGGTGGTGAATATTCTTTTATCCATAGGAATTCGAGGAGCTAATAGAAACAAAATATGCACTAAGACAGAAAACTTGGGCATTGCTTTTGCTTACGATATTTACTGGTTCCTGAACTTTATAATTGTTCACTGCTTTCTGACCAGTAACTCATAGAAACATTATAGATTTTTAGGTACTACAGACTTCTCTCAAAAATAAAAATAACAAGGAGAGGTCAAATGCTTTGGGTCCTGGCAAAGGCAGAATAGATACTCTGGATTCACATGCATGCACACACAAGCTGCAAGTTACACAGGTGAGACTTCCCAAGCACAAGCTCTAAACAAAGGAAGAAGACTTTCATAGAGTGCATTTTTCTATTGGATTGGATTTTTTTCCACTGGAGCCTCCTGACTTGCCTTCATATCCAGAGTGGATTTTCTCAGCCACAGCTAAGCAGCAGGACTCTGCATCCACACGGACAGAAGTACACACATGGACCAAGTAGGGGGTGATTCGGAAGGGGTAACAACGTGCTTCCTGTTCTTGATCTTTGCCACCCCTGAGGAAAGGCAAAAGGGATTAACACTCTTGTGGTTTCAAGACTCACACACTGTGTGCCAGGGCTGAGAGCCCTGCACAGAGAAGTTATGCTGAGCACACAAACCCAAATAATCAGGTCCTACACACACTCCCTTCAGATCCAAGGTCAACTTTATTGGTTATATGGCACTCAGCAATACTGACCTCCCTCCTGTTAAAGACAAGTAGGTGTTTTGTCTCCAATGCTTGCATTCAGAGGCTGTCTGGAAATACTATTACTCTTATGGTTAAAGACTATCTTCTAATTCTCAGTCCAAATGTATTCACAAGAACCACTCATTTGGTTTTGTGCTCTCCTTCCAGATAAACAGTTCTTTTTCTGCTTGTTGTTTATTCTTTACCATTTTTAGGAAAAAAAAAAGTTTAAAAATTGGTTCACTGTTGTTGTTCTTTGAGTCCTCCACAAGAATTTGTCTTCCTAGAACATGTGTGAACAGTAGCAGCACACAACATTCTTGATGAGATCTTAACCATGGCTTTGCAACTGCTGCAGTAACAATCACCCATTTCTACTGCAAGTGCTTTTCCACCTGTTATAATTTCAGTTTCTTACCCAGCTCTTACAGAAAGAATTGAGATAAATTTTTGGAGATTATCACTTACACTAAAAGTAACTTTCTATTCTTCACTTAGTTTTGTAAAATGTTTCTAGAGAGAAGCAAATGTCATAAAAACTACCTCTGACACTTCTGCCTTTGGGAAAACAAAAGATACAAATGGAAATTGGATACAGAAGAAGTCTAATTCACAAAAAACCATTTTCTTACTTAAGCCTAGAGTGTGTGTTTGTGAAAAAATACTTTTGTTTATAAAGCCAAAATAATCAAAAGCTCTGTTACATAAGGGAGGTAAAGGCAGATGTTGTACAAAAGCATGGAGAAAAACTGTTGTAAAATGTTTATGTATCCAACAAACAGTTCCCCCAATCTAACATTGCTGTCTGTCCTGCTATATTTATTCCAGGTGCCCTTACACAATTCAAGAGACAAAGGTGATTTCAGAGCTCAGGTTTTTGGAACACGTGAATGAATCAATGACCAACTGAAAGATGGAGAAAGTGTTATATATGGTCAGACGCAAACAGTTCTTACTAAAATCAAGAGATCACCTGGGTCTGGAACAGAACTGAAGACTGAAGGCCAATCTCAATCTTTTTTTCCTCTTTTAGCTCTAAGATTAGCCAGGTACTAAGCAACAAACAGCATCCATAGCAGCAGCAAGTCAGGCTTCACAAGTCTCAGGCTTCACACAGGGGCTCAGGTGACCTGAGTTTCTATTAAGGCTTCTGTCCCAAACTCTCAAGCAATCCTAATCTCAAGCAAAACATTCTCTGCCTCCACTCTCAAACAGTAAAAGGGGGAGCAGTAATTTTTCACAAGATTATTCTCCTGAACGACAGTACTGAAGGAAACTGATAGGTCCAAGAGAAAAATGTATCAACCCTTTTCCTTCTGTCCCCGTGCAAGTTTATGCATCACTCTGAGGAAGATACTCAAAATGTCCTACTGGACACTAATATTAAATACAGTACACCCATTTTGTAATGGAGTTTCATGATCTCACACTGATCAGCTGTAACAATAGAATAATTTCTGCCTAGTACTGTACCCCTTGTCAGCCTTCACAAAAATAAAGCTATAATAATGTACTTACCTGATCCTGCAGAAAAAGGATTTCACTTGGGCATATTCATATGGAGAAGCTAATAAGATGAACACATTGAAAGAAGCTGTTAATATCCTTAAAAAGGTCACACCTACCAGAGCTACTTTACACTCTCCATTCTCCAGATTTTCTGAGCAAGACTGACATCTCACAACCTCTTTATTAGCTACTGAATTGTCTGTTCAACTGTCTACTCCCACCTCAAATGTTATTTCTCCTCTAGTCCACTCACTCTTTAGAGAAATGGCTGACCTGGAACTAAATTCAGAGGAAATTCACATGACCTAAAAAAAAATTTAAAAAACCTTTCTCTAGTGCATCACAACAAAAAGGAAAGGTGGTATTTCCTGGCTTTATGAGCCAAGTATCAGAAACTATATACAGACAAGAAAACCACAACTCCACTGGGGTGCCATTGCTCTGCTGGATAGGCACATCACTGGCATCCAAGTTGTGGAATCCCTGGCATTCACAACCTTCAGATGTCTCACATCCTTTCATACCAAGGACTTTGGACTTCTGAGATCTGATGCCAGAAGAGCCCCATGTCTAGGTGGGCAAAAGACACAGCTTTGGCCTGCAAGCTACATTTGAATTGCTCACAAATAACACAGGACTTGAAAGTCACAGTTTAGACACATCCAGCACTAAATAGCAAATCAGCTTAAAACTTGGGTCTATGTTCACAGCGGGCAGCGAGTGGACCATAAAGGCAAAACACCTAAGCAACTAAGTGTAGATCAAACAACTTGAAACACACAATCAGACCGTTCCTTTCTTTTCAAAAAGCAGCAGTATTTGCAATGAGTAAGATGGTACATGAAACAATGAAGTATCTGCTTTTTATTTACCCTAAGAAAAAGTCAAGCCTTTAGGAGACTAGGCAGGACTAGTCCCATAGCCACTCCAGTTTTCAAAGTGGAAAGGAACAAATGATGCTGATAATGTTGGCATAAGCACTTAAAATGAACTACTACTCTATCTTCATTCTGCAAAGACAGAAAGATACACAGAGCATTGCCAAGTCCCACCTGTTTGACTTTCCATGTTCCAAAGGGGCAGGTGAGACTGATCAGTGTGTGTGTAGAACACACTCACATCCTGAGGGACAAGCAACTCCACAAACCGGGAAGAGTCCAACACTTTCTTCTTACAGTTCAGAATAGATGCTGCCTGCTCAGAAATATGCACTATGCGTCCAGACAGCAATGAAAATATAGCCACAAATGTGTCCTGAAAAACAAACATTACAGGCAATTGTCACCTGAAATGTGGTAGTGATAATATAAAGGTAAAAAGCAGAACAACCAACCCCAAACCACCACACACCACAACCTCACAACCTGAGGCTGAGGTTTAAAAATCTGTTAGGTAGTGTATGATGTACGACACTCTCCAGTGCTACAGCAGTGTACTCAAGATTTACAAGTGATAGCATGACTGTATTAGTCTTTTCAAAACAGATTAATGTTTGCCTTCGCTCAGAATGACTGGTTATCACTCCACACACTCCTCCACAAATTTCAGAGGATTCATCACAATTCCACAAAAACATTCTGAGAGCGTTTCAGTATTTTTTTGTATTTTTTCAAGCATTTGCAGTATTTTTGATATAGCATCCAACAGTACTGAATTTCAAGAAACACTCTTTCCTTTAATGCAGAGCCAGAAAGCATGACATTTATTGCAAAAGCAGAAAAAAAATTAAATGCAGAGTACAAACAGAAACCAAAAGTCCCTCACAACTATGGATCTGATTGGTTTTAAAAACTTTCTGCTGTCTCATGAGATTACTCTGCTGTAAATGAATTCTCAAAGAGCTATTTGCTGCTTCTGGCCAAAAAAAATGACTAAAAAAGAAAAAAGAAAAATGAAAAATTAGTATTTCTTCACTCACTATTGTTGGGTACTCTGACACAGAACAGATAAGAAGCAGTCATGATTTATCTTTAAAAACTTCAAGATCTGTGGGGCTAAAACTTAAAGGCCTCTCAATTTTACACATTCCTTTTCCACAAAAAAATGTTAGGAGACTGAAATTAGTGAAACTGAATGAACTCCTTGAGTGCGCCTGAATTCTTACAGTGTTTTTTGGAGTGTGTTCAGATGCAACTGCCACCAACTCTTCTATGCTGTATGTCACCACATCTGTCTGAAACGCTCTTCGGTCATTCAGAGCCTGGAAAAAGTCATTGTTTGCTAATTGGGAAAAAAAACAAAACAGAAAAAGCAAAACAAACACAAGGAAGTCAGTAAGGAGACTACTTTGAAAGTATTTCTTACAGCCCTTGTACTTTTGTCATCTTTTTGGTGAAGTCCGAGGTGAGATGAGGAAGGTCTGTGTAGTGACAAAGGGAAAAGGAATACTGATTATACTACTGGAGTAACCTCATTTTGGTACAGAAAACAAGCATGAGGAAGTAGTACAATTTTAGCTACTTAGTTCTGTTGGGAAACACAAACTATCCAATAATTTTTCAGAGTGAGATGGGAATACTATTTTCTCAATATACATAGGGAGTTACTATTAAGCACCTCTTAGCTATGGGACTCTGAAGAAAGGCAAAGCAATAGGGGGGTGTCTCAATAGAAAAGATAACATGATTGTTTAACCAAAAAACCGGCAACAAAATCATAGTGCTTCAGAAAGTCAACTCTTCACAGGGTAACTGGAATGCATTTTTAAAATGCTGTTTGTTGCCAGACACATCTATTCAAACCATGCTGCTGTTCTTCCAGATTTTCTCCACACGTACCTTGGACCTGCTGGACACACTGCAAGGCATAGTTGAGAGCACTGATGGTACTGGGCTTGTTGGAACTCCTTTTCTCTTCAGGCAAACACCTTTTCATTTCTTGGATCATCATCATCATATCTCTGTGGGACTGGCTCCAATTCAGCTGCTCACTGTAGAACACAGGTTAAACTTTACCAGAGAATTCTGTTATAGGAGATTGTTTTTCTATCACCCAATTTAAATTATTTCCTCAATTAACATTTTATGGGAACGGTTGCAATCACGCAATATCCAGAAGTGTCCTAATGCTCATTCACTAAATTTCCTGTTGTATCTTTCTCCCTTCTTTGCTATTTAAACTTTTCTCCTCTACCTTCCTCCTTTCCAACTCCAATGTCATGGATGGCAAAGTCACATCAAAACTACTCTGCTTGCTAAGATGCTTAGCAACTAAAAATACACTGCTGTTTACTCTAGACTTTCTAAATATCACTGGTATTAAAATCTTTAACAGATGCTGATTCTTGATCTGTGTAAGTTTTGCTAGCCTTGAAGGCTGCACCTGATTATAAGCATCTCAGAGAAACATGAGATCCTCAAAATACACCTGATGCAAAGATTTCATTCCTCACATGACTTCAGTCTTCATCATACTTTTCAGCTGTTGACTTCAAAAGCTGCCGAACTGGTAGCAGGTAAAATCTCTCTCTTCTTACATTTGCTTATTTCACTGACTGAAAATAGGCAGTCAGTATCTTCAAACCACAGATTCTAATCCGACAGATAAGATACAAACACTTTTTTTTTTGGAACTTTTGTCCATTTGACACTGTTGTTAGTATCATACTCTTACTATATAAACCATTACATAAATGTAAGTATTGCGTGGTAACTTTACATGCCTGTTCAACGCTGCATACATTATACCTCTTGAACTTTCGGTTTTTTAAATAAAAAGTTAAAAGAAACTCCCACCTCACTGAATTTCTGAACTTTCACCAAAACGTTATTTCAGTAATTTCTACTTTGGTCCTCCTAAATAGTCTTTAGCTGAAGTACAGATATAAGCTACCCAAGGGTCGCTGACGTACACGGCTCAGCCGCTCTCAGAATGAGGCAGAGCTTACCGGAGCCGCGAGCAGCTCCGCGCTCCGCTCACCTGCACACGCCGCGGCCCGTGACTCGCAGGGGTCCCGCAGTGACAGGCCCCGAGCAGCGCTCCAGGGTCCCGCTCCCCGCCCGGCCCCGCCGCAGCCCCCGAGCACATCCCCGCGCGCTGCCCCGGTACCTGTTGGCTTTGCCGCCGGCCGAGCCGCCGCTGGACTCGGGGCTGTGCAGCTCGGTCCCGCCGGGGTCGCTTCCCGCGCACGCCGCGCACCGAGCGCCCGCAGCCCCCCCGGGCGCCGCCGCCGCCTCCCGCCCGGCCCCAGCCCAGGCAGCCGTGGCCCGGCCCGCGCTGTGCTCCGCGCTGCCGCCTCGGCGCTCGCCCGCGTCCATCCCGGATCCGCTGAGCGCCACAGCCCGGGGTGCATCGGCTGCCACGGCCCCTCGGCACGGCCGGACCCTCGGCCTGCGGTACGCGCGCCGGTGCTGCAGGGAGAGCACGCGCCGCCTCACGGGACGGTGGGAGGAGCGGCGCCCCCCCCTCTCCGCCGAGCCGAGTGGTCACCGGGGCCGGTTCCGCGCTCCCGCGCTGCTCCCCGGCGCGCGGCCCCTCAGCTCGCAGCTGCCAGCGCGGAGGAGTCGCAAAGGGCCCCGGAGGCCTCGGCTTCGCCTTCCCGCCCCTCCAAGGCCGCGCCTTTCCCGCCGACCCCGGGCTGTCCCCGCTCCGGGCCGGGAGCGCCCTGAGGGGCCGCGCCCCCGCCCCGCGCCGTTACGTAACGCGGCGCACGCGGCGGCCCCGCTCCCACACACCCGCGCCACGTGCGGCGCGCCCCGCGCACAGAGGAGGAGGCGGAGGCGGGGTCAGAGCCGTTTTATTGGAGGAGCCCGCGCGC
The DNA here is from genome assembly GCA_036630365.1 of Acanthiza pusilla. Taxonomy (NCBI): domain Eukaryota; kingdom Metazoa; phylum Chordata; class Aves; order Passeriformes; family Acanthizidae; genus Acanthiza; species Acanthiza pusilla. The sequence continues at coordinate 4,444,201 of JAXCHO010000005.1, read as the reverse complement.
GGGGGGCGGGGCCGGCGCGGGCGGGGGCACCGCCCCGCCCCTCACGCGGCGCCGCACGCGGCCCCCGTGCGCGCGCCTGCCCCGCCGCCACGTGCAAGGCCGGCCCCGCCCCTGGGCGTGGCCGAGCGGAGGGCGTGGCCCCGAGCGGGACCCCGGAGCCGAACCCGCGCCGGTTCATTAAGGCACGGTGCGAGCGGTGAGCTGTGCTGGTTAGTAATTAATGACAGGAGTGTCTTAAGGCGACCAGTAAAGTTAGTTAACATCTCGGTAATCAAAATAGTTTTGCTTTAAACAGCAGTAAATGGGCTGAAAAGGCAGCAGGTTTGAAGTGGAGAGGCTTGAAGATTCTGAAAGGCACCTTCGGTTGATCTGAGTTTCTTCTTGTAACTCATGAAGTCACACTCCAGACTACAAAAAGAAGAAAAAGGTTGGACGATGTCCTTCAGCCCCTCACCATAACAATCCTGCATTTTAATAATTTAAGATAATATAGATAAATCCCTCTTAAATCCCTTAAATCTAAGAATTCGCCCATGTTGGTTTTCTTAAGTTGTACTTTTCCCTTGCGCCTGCACACTGGGACTATGTCTCTGATGCCAATGGTCACTGCAGTGTTTGTTACTGTGTTACAGCACAAACTTAAAAACTTTGTCTTCCCATTAAACACTTCACCATTACATGAGGACTCAAAGACTGAACCCTCATTCCCTCGCTCTCTATCCTAACCCGTTAGTCTCATTTCACCTGGCAGCAAAATCCCTACACAAAGCCTCCCTAGAATGGCAGCGCACCTGGAACTGCCACAAAAAAGGTTCCTCTAGCAGGAAGCCAAGGCAGGTGATAACAGCTCTCAGACAACAAAGGTGTGTGGAATCTCATGTTACACTTCCGCAACAGGCAGCTGTAAAAAAACCCAAGCCTGTTCCTGGTTTCCAAGTCCTTGCTATTTTCACTTTCACCTTTGTCACCCTCACTCGTGGTTGCAATTCCGGTACTGGAGCTCCTACATGATCAGTTTGCCACTCACTGCATGCAAGGGTTATTAAATCCATCACTGCTATTTCAAATTAATTTCAAATTAATGTTGGGTATACTTCCATCTGAGTATCCTGGCTTTGCTTAAACTGTGTCAGTCAGTGAATTAACACAGTTCAGTCCAAATCTAGGAGAAATCCCCATTTTGGTCAAACTTACCAATAATGATGATGATGATAATGACAACAACAGCTATCAATATTGCCCACATCTGTGAAAAAAAGCCACACAACACTTACTACAAACCATGCGACAGCATCAACTGCCCCTCAGGGTACATTAAATAGCCCCTGCAGGGGACTTTTAGCACTATTTGTCAGATCTAATGTGGCAAGCAAAGGTTCTTTAGTCAGCAAGCTCAATCCACTACTAACACTCAAGGAAAGGCAGGCCATGCACACAGGCAAACAGCTATATGGTTTTCTCTACATAAAATCTGTCCCAAATGAATACACAAGCAGTCTTTGTTACTCACCAGAGATGATTCCAACCTTTGGCAACAGCTACAAGTACAGGAGTCTGAGTGAGCTTCTTCCACATTCTAATACTTACTGCACATTAATTCAAGCTATGCATTTTTAGCCTTTTTTCCTGTTTCTCAAAGCATCAGATTACTGACATGCTTTCCCTCTGGCCATGACCATCTTAGACAAGATCTTGCATAGGGCAGCATGGCCAATAATGCAGCTTTTTGTTACTTCACCCAGCCACTGTGCCATGCTTTAAAAACTAGATGCTGTAACTTAAATAACATTGGCTAAAGTAACGTTTTCTTCTGCCTTTCGAGACACCAACTGTAATAGCATTACAGGCACAGTGTAAGCACACAAGCCGAGGTTACCTTGCAGTTCTTCCACCAGTACTTCCTCTTCAGCTTGGCCGCACTGGTCTCAAACTGGGAAGCTCCTGCTTGCAGGGCATCAGCACGGTTGTCCAGCTCCGACAGCTTCTGATCTCGCTCCAATACCTTGTCCACATTCACTCTCATGATGCCAACAACCTAGAGCAGTTCAATGCTTACAGTGAGGTACCAGTTGGGTGATACACAGTGGAACATAATTGCAGCAAACAGACAGCAACACATGGTACTCAAAGTTTTCTCTTCTCAGAAGCAGGAGCTATTGCCTCAATAGATACAGTCATAAGCTTAAACAAAACTCTGAAGTTCACCCGTGGCTAGAAGCCCCTAATGCCTACTCTAAAATGTCAGCAGTGCTGGCGTTCATTCAAACCTGGGAAATAATTCCTGACTCACATCAGAAGGAGTCGAGGCATATAAACATGATAGTAAACCACATCAAAAAAATACTTGCCAGCTAGCCTGGCTTTTGGACTCCACAAAAATCACATTTGGCAGTCAGGCCTCATGGCTACTGATGAGAGAAAAGCTTGTTCTCTGTAAACAAAGGGTTTTATCTTTACTTACGCCAAATCCTCAAGCACCAAGACTGCAGCTATTGTTTGGACACTGGGAACTTCTCTCTGCTTCCCCTTCATATAATGAAGGGGAAACTGCTTTGGCAAAAATACCCCTTCTATTTACATCAGTTTCCTGAAGGAAGAGGATGACACTACTGTCAGACTTGACTTTTACCTCATCTACTTGGTGTTGAGTCTGCTGAAGCCGACGACTGCCGCTAGCAGCCATGTTTGAGCTTGGAGGGACGTTGGCTGACCTGCAGTAAAGAAAGCCATCATTATTCATCTGACAATCCTCCAAACTGGGAACTTGTATCCTTGGAATAAATACAGGGCAGTTTCTTACTGGAGAAACGGTGTTTTAACAGCTGACAGTGGGCGTAAGTCATGCAGTGTCCCAAACATCTTGTCAACAAATTGCCTGCTGTGCTAAGAGGCAGCAGTGGCTTGCTGATACCACACTTTGCAATGAGGCAGAGGACAGCTCCCACAACGGTCCATAGGGCTCAGAGGGAGAAGCATGGCCTCAGGGATGTTCTTGCTTTACCACAGGAACACAAGTAATAAGTTTCAAGCAAGAGTAGTTTACAAAAAGTTAAATACAAAAACTTAATACTTATTCTAACGATGTGATTTTTAAGCAGTGCTTCTCTGTTCTTTTTAAATGGTTGATATGGAGCAAGAGAAAGAACCAGAGAAAAAAAGTATTTGGCAAATACAAGAATTTAGCTCTGGTCAGCTTTGAATCCATAACAGAGTTCTTTTTACCAGCCACAACACTCTGCAGGTTTGTAATGGATGCAAGAGCTTCTGTTCACACTTCTCATTACCTTTTCACTGCCTTGCCAATTCTTTTATGCATATCTCTAGAACTATCTGTAGTCAATTTCCTTTTCCATGTTTTTACTTCTTCCACATCAGATGCTTGTTTAGTGCATCCTGACTCTGCAAAGAGCCAAGTCAGTTTCCTGTATTTACACATTTAAACATTGGCCTCTTAAGTTGCATGCGGTGAGTACAGGCACAACGCACGAGGCGGGACAAGGCTCAGGTCCTGTACAGCACAGTGCCACTGTTTTGGCACTGCCGCCACCCTTCGATGCTCCTTCAGCGCCAGCCGCAGGTGAACAGCCTCGGAAATGACACCGCTTCCGGAGAGGTTCCAAACAGAGCAACGCCCCGGTGCCCAGCAGCGCTCTCCGGCAGGGCGGACCCCGCCCGGGGCTGGCGGCACAGCCAGGCCAGCGCAGCCCAGCCCAGCCCGGCCCAGAGCTCCGGTACCGGCCCGAGCAGGGGCTCGGGGCGGGCGGCCCAAGCCACGGCCGGGCCGGGCCTCCGCCGCCGGCCGCACCCGCCCCGCCGGCAGCCCCTCCCGAAGGCCCAGCCCGCGGGGCCGGACCGGGCTCTGCTCCCGCCGCCGCCGGGCCCGCCCCGCTCCCCAGCGCCCCCGCCTCGCCCCGCACTCACATCTTGCCGATGGAACGGGGATATGGCCGCGGCAGCAGCGCCCGGGACGGTCCAGCGGGAACTGCGCCCGGCGCCCCGCGCTGACGACACACGGAGCGGGCCCCGGGGCGGGACCGGGGCGGGGCCGGGACCGGGGCCGGGGCGGGTTTCGGTGGCGGGGCCGAGGCCGGCCGGCGGGAGAAGGGCGGGGAGCGGGGCGGGGCCGGGGTGGGGTCTAGGGCAGGTTTCGGGGCCGGGGCCGGCCGGCGGGAGAAGGGCGGGGAGCGGGGCGGGAACGGGGCCGGGTCCGGGGCGGGTTTCGGGGTCGGGGTCGGGGCTGGCCGGCGGGAGAAGGGCGGGGAGCGGGGCGGGGCCGGGGTGGGGTCTAGGGCAGGTTTCGGGGTCGGGGCCGGGGCCGGCCGGCGGGAGAAGGGCGGGGAGCGGTACGGGAGCGGGGCCGGGGCCGGGGCGGGTTTCGGGGTCGAGGCCGGGGCCGGCCGGCGGGAGAAGGGCGGGGAGCGGGGCGGGAGCGGGGCCGGGTTCGGGGCGGGTTTCGGGGCCGGGGCCGAGGGGGCCCCGGGGAGCGGCCCGGGACGGGGCAGGGCCATGGCCGTGCCCCGCGGGCCGCCGTGCTGGAGTGCGGCCGCTGGGGGGCGCTGTGCCGGCCCGGCTCCGCCGCGCGCCCGCCCCGGGCGGTGACGGCAACGGCAACGGCGACAACGGGCACGGCGCGAGCGGCCCGGCACGGGGACACACAGAGACTCACACGGGGACACACAGAGATACACTGACACACACACGGGGACACGGGGACACACAGAGACACACACGGGGACACACAGAGATACACTGACACACACACGGGGACATGGGGACACACAGAGACACACACGGGGACACACAGAGACACACTGACACACACACGGGGACACGGGGACACACAGAGACACGGCACACACACACAGAGACACTGACACACACACGGGGACGAGCATTCAGAGACACAAAGGCACGCGCGCGCGTTTCGTGTTGTCACTCGTGTTGTCACTCGTGTCCGCGCGCTCCCTGCAGCGCCCGAGGCCGGGCCGGGGGTGTCCTTGTCTTTGTCCCCCGCCTGGCTCCAGGGCCGCCCGGCGGGACTCCCGGGGATCCCGGGGGGCTGGAGCCGCTGCTCGCCCCGCACCCGCACGGTGTGGCTGCTGTCGGTGACCGGAGCAGGGCTGTCACACTGCTGCTGGCGGTGTCCCTGTGGGAGCCTCGGGGCTGCTCCGCCAGGGAACATCAGCCTTTGCAGGGCACGGGTGAGGTGGCGGGAGAGGGAGGGAGGCACCGGCTGCCTTTGAACCACGCGTTCTGATTTTTGTTTTCCTTTTCCCCTGCACTTACTAAACTTTATCTCACTCTAAGCATTTTTTTCCCCCCTATTGTTTGGTCTTCCAGCTCTCTTCCCCCAGGCGCCCGGGAATAAGGACGAGGTGGGGGAGGAGGACACAGCTCGTAGGTGTCTGCTTTCAGGACAGGGTAACCTGCCAGGACGATAAAGAAGAACACAGCAATTAACAGCCATGTAAAATGGAAAAATGGGGAAGAATCTGAGAGCAATGTCGCAAATTAAATGCTGATTTATTCTTAGAGAGAAATATAATTAAACTTTCTCTGCAGTCAAGAAGAAACTCTCTTAATGAAATCTCATTAAGCTGGGTTTTGGAAGAACTTATTCATAATGATAGTCTTTGACAGACCAGGTGACTAATTTATTAAACCTGGTTCTGCCTGCTGGACTGGCCTTGTAGTCTGGTACAAGTTTCATTCTTGAGGATCAGTTCATGTTAATTACATATTGATCAGTGCAATGATTGCATCTCAGTTAATTGTATTATTGTGACCTCTTACGTTTCTGCACCAGCAGCCCTCTTGAATTCTGCCAAGATTTGACTCTGCTTTGTGTACACTGTAGGATTTAGCATTTTGCTACCAGGTCTATATAGTTTCTCATGAAAAAGCCTGGAAGTGATTGTCCACTGAAGAGGAACTGCAAACAAACACAGGCAGGGTGTGGACTGTCACACTACAAGCCCTAAAAAATCAGACGCAATATACTTACAAGCAGATCATGTAGAGCAGAAACATTTTTTTTCTGGCTCCTTACAGTGACTAAAGGACTACACCACTCTTAATGTAGGATGGAAGAGACGTGCTCAGAAGAAGGCACACACTTAGTATGGGGAAATTTTCTTTTTTAATTTACAGCAGAAAGAATATAAAGCATTCAGAAAACATTTTCCATATTTTAAGGGCAATTCAAAACATTTTGCATGGTTCCAGCAGCTGAGTTCTTCAACAGATCCATTGATTCAGTGATGCTTTACATGCACAGTTACAAAAATAAAACTTACAAAAGAGAAGACATCTATACTAGTTTTACATGCAAGTCTTGGGGACCCCCCATTGGGCACCAGCTATTGTGTGGAACTGCCATAAGCGTGCAACCAGAGAGGGGGTTCATGTTATATTCTGTATTTCTTTCACACAGTATTACTGCTGTCGAATGTGTTTCACAAAGGAGCGATTCTATTATCAGAAGACAGAAGATCTGGCTCCTGGCACTTGGGAATTTGAATTTTCCTAGAAAGCTGCACTTACTTATCTTAGGTGAAAAATGTTAAGTTCCACAACCAAGAAGAGGGTTCGAAGAATCACTTCACTGCGGGGGAGTGCTCCTCCCTCCCCAGTGACACACTGAAGGGTTACTGCCCGACACAACAAAGCACTTGGGAGCTGTACTTGGCTTCAAGCATGCCAGGAGTCCTGGAGCTGTGCTGCAGAACTGCCTGCATGTTTGACTGCCAGTACAGGCTTAAACGTTTGGCTGAAGCAGGATCTAGATTAGTAGATACACCACCAGGCCCATGGATCTGGAAGAGTAATTTGAAATAGCTCTGTATATTACTGAATCGTTTTCTGTAAAGACAAGGAGTTAAAACATTTCCACTGAGGTCACTACTCTTGTTAGGAACAGATCAATTCTATATTGTCACGTATTGGTTAATGGGTGCAATATTTCAGTTTCAAAATGTCAAGAGTTCCTCCAGTACTAATACAGAGCATTTCCAATTCATTCCAAAGGAGATTCTTCAGCATCTCCTGTTCTGTTTTGGCGTGAGAGGAAAATTTAATGGTTAAGGTTCCAATTGCAGACAGTAAATCGAGGCTATGAGGCTGCCCACAGGCACAGTGCGAGCGCCAGGCCATTCGTTTTGCCTTTTTCCCTTTTTTTTTAAAATTGAATCAGGTCATAAAGCAGCAGTTCAGAAATGTACAAGAGAATTCTGATAATGAGCTATAGCACATCTACTGTAATTCAATGCTGGCAGTGAAAAGAAGTAATTAAAAACAGGTACAATTATAGAAAAGGCACCAAGAGCACTGACCCCAGTTTTTTTGCCACAATCTTTGTTTTTACTCTTCTTTTAAAGACACCAGTTTCAAAGCTTCTTATGTGTGAATATTTTTTGGCTTCACAACAAGCCTTGCGTTTAAACATTGCAGTTGGTGGCCGGGATCAAGCAAGAACAACTATTCCAAAACTAACAATCTCAAATTTACACAAGTTCATTCAGAAATTTTAAACTGCCACGAGCGAGACAAACAGACAGGAGCAGTTTCTGATCTCAGACACATGTATGTGACCCACAAGTAATGACACAGACTTCAGGAGTTTCTTCCCTTACATTCCCTTGTAATGAAGATCAGAACTGGTTCCCATTGTTGAGAATCTGTGACAGTTTTAAATTAGTAGTTCAATTTAAAAAAAATCTAATTTCTTTGGCTCCTCACTATGTGGAAATAGCAATATACCATGACACCCCTACAGGATCAGTTTGCATCTTTTTTTTAAGTTTTACTTAATTTTTTAAAATTTTTTGTGCAATTTTTATTACATTTTCTGACTTCCAGCAGGAGATATGAAAATGTGAAACATATTTTCTACTTTCGTACTATTTATTTACTTTTTTTCATTTTATGTTCATTCTAAGTGTTCTTTATTGGAGTGAGTGTATGGTGTTAAGCTAGATACGGTTTTTGTACTCTTATGATTATCTGCTTTGCAAAAGTAACTTAATTTTCTTAAGCAATATTAGCATTCACATTACTTGGCACCATTGGCAAAAAAAAAAAGAAAAAAAAAAGACGGGGGTAAAAAAAAGAAGGAAGGAATACATAAATTAAACCCAACTGAACCAAACTCCTGGTAGCCAAAATCAAATGTAAACATATCCTTTTTTTCTTTTTTTTTTTTTTTTTTAAAGTAATGTTGCTCTGCCTTTTTTTCCTAAGTCTAAATACAGTAGCTCTTTTTTTTGCCATTTAGTCATGCTTTAGCAAAAATGTTCTTCTAAAGAACATTTAAAATAAAGTTTCTTATAGTGAAATAAAGTTTTTGTTTCATTTTACAGACCATAGCCACTAATGCTTTGCTTTGTTCATTTCTTTTTCTTGAGTTCATGCACATATCTCTTTAATATATACAATATGTACAAACAATACATCCACACTCTTCTCGTTCATTCAGACAAAACTATACAAATAATAATTTTATCTTGCCAAGTTATTGACCCTTTGTGAATAAAATATTTAGTAATTAATCAATATATTCCCTTTCAAATATTTTTTTCTCATTTTCCATTTCTACCTTCTATATATACAGAAACTGCCCAGATTTTGATGAAGTAGCCAAAATAAGAAATTTACTGGCCAGAATGCAGCACCACTGATCTTTAGGTGGCATAAAATGTCCAGGCAACATATGTACGTGACTCTGCAAAATGACAAGAGGTTTGACAAGTACATAAGAGAAAAAGCTACATGTTTTACAAATTATTTAAGAACTTAATTAAAACAATAGTACATGAAGGTAAGGCTAGAAAATAAAGTGCTGAATATGAGAGAAAGTACGTGACAGTTGATATGTTTGCAGGTTCTAGTAAAAATACAAAAAAAAAAAAGTGTAAAACTTGCTTAAGCTGCTCTCTCCATTCCTCATGCAATACCCGTGTCTCTCATACACCAACCCCTCCTGTAAGTTCCCACGGGATGTATTAAAAACCTGCAGATTTAAAAAGTTGCATTAAGTGTGCTGTAGAGGTTTAAATAAAACACAAAGGACAGGAGTGCGAAGGAAATGAGGATGCATGGACCCAATAAAGATGTACTGATCTAAGCCCCTCCACTGAGACTCTCAAAGCTTCAGTTTCTTGGAGATGACTGACAGGTGCAGGAACAGCATTCTTGTGTTGCTTGTGCATTCCCACCTTTTCTGAACAATATTTTTGGTATAATATTTGTACAGTTCCACATGTTGTTTAATACAGCCCTATATGAAAAGGATAATTAATCGCTTCTTCCTTCCTTCTCGGAGAATGAAGCAACTCACGATTTCCTCCTGGTGTCTTGTTTTCCCCACGATCCAACAGAAGATTGAGTTCCAAGATGTCTTGCTGAACAAATTAAAAGTTGTCCATGAAAGTGCAAATGCAATGACCAAAACATTACTGTTAAAATCCTGCAGCTGGTATTTCCAGAACTGCAGTGGGTATTTTTGTTGTTGTTGCATGTCTCTGCTAAAAACAGAAAATGAAAACAGTCTGAAAAGCAATGTCACATTGCTACGGGATGCTGCTGCGTATCTTCAAGTTCCTTGGCCTTTTTCAATTCTTTCACTCTGAAAAAACAAAGAGGAGCTATGTAACACTTCTATTGCAAATCTCTCAAAGACAGAACAATCAAAAGGATTCATCACTCCAACCTCCCGTGCAGAAGAGCCAACCTCCAGAGACGTGACAGGAGGGAAACCTTCCCAACACCATAAACAGTTGGAAGCGCAAGAATGGGCCACTGGAGATGCCAGACAAACACCTCTGGAGACACCTGGTTCCAGCTACTGTTTCTCCCCAGTATTGGCAACTACAGCCTGGCTTCCTTCTGGTGTTGGCCTGATTGCTTGGGCTTTCCTGGACAGTTGTTCACTGCCTGACCCTACAGCTGCTTCCTATTTGTCACGGCAAAGGGGCTGTTCAGTGCTGACCCCTTTCCCCTCACAGTGGGGAAAATCAGTCTGTCCAGCTTGGAGAGGAAGCCTGGTGTTGATACAGAATCTCTGATAAGAAAGAGTTTATGTGCAAGCAGAACCAGAATGGGTGTGAAGAAAGGTACTTTGTTTCACAAGTACTCCAGCTGCTGGTGCCTGTATTTTAACCATCCTGTTGGTATCATATTTGTGTTTTCCCAGCAGTGCAGGACGCTGGATGCTGTGTGCCAAGGGAGACAAACCTACAGTGTGGAAGTCACTCTTCCTAGATGTGGCCTGATGTCCCAGTTCTCAACTCTGTCAAATGCATGACATACATTACCTCCTCTAATTCGTCAGCACAAGAACTAAACCATCACTGAAAGCTGAAAAAGTCAAAAATTATATTAAAAGGATAAAGAGAAGGGAATAATTTCAATCCCATCGAGTGAAACAGAGCTCTGCATTGGAGCTGGGGCAGCAGCAAACCCTCTGCTCAGGCTGAGAACCTGGCTGTGTGTCAGTGCAGGCTCTCTGCAAAGAAGCCACACCAAATCCAAGGGCATTCCCGTGCTGCCCCTAAACCCAAAGGTGCCCCTAAACCCAGCTGTGCTTGGGGCTGGCTCTGCCTCCGCTTGCAAGGAGTTCCTCTGCAGTGAGATCCCTTTGCCGCCTGCCTCCACATGTCTTCCCTCTGCTCCTGCAAGGGGAAGTCCCCCGCAAAAGGAGCAGATTACGGCTCAAAAAAAAAGGTGATTTAGCTAAGCAATTACATGCTCAAGTGCTCACGTGATATTGCAAGAACTTGAAAGGACAAATAACGAAGGTATAGGACAAAAAATAGTGTCAGAGATGCAAGTCTGTGTAATGCAGCCAGCTACAAGTGAAAGAATTTAACAAAGCCCAAGTAAATAAATTAAAGTAATAAAACATGTCAGGAGAGCTGAGCAGCAGCAGTGACAGTTTGTAGCTATGGTGTGTAGACTTACACCCACACATCATCTTTTGGCTCTGGCACCAGCCTGCTAATATAAGGATACAATGAAGGCTATAAATTGATCTCTATAAATACACCTCCATTTCACTTTATTTATTCATTTTTCTGCATGTACTATTAGTCAGAACCACAGTGAAAAGGGAGCTGGCTGCTTTTACCTCTGTTTTAGTAGACTTAAAGCTCTAGCACTCAAATACATTCTCGGTATTTGTGAGATGTGGCCAACAGAGGTCATATCAGACTAACCTGTATTCAGGTGAGACTTTGCTAATTATTTTAATTATTAGCAAAGAGAATATCATGTATGGAAAGACAGAGGGCTCTGCTCGTCCAAGTGCACCCAGTGTTTTCAGCCTCTGAAGGCTGCACTGAGGGGGCCCTGGTATTCCTGAACTCTGAGCCCAGCAGAGGAGCCCAGAAGGCTCTGTCAGGTGCCAAGCAGTGCTCTGGTCCCCAGGCTGACAAAGGGACAAGGCAGCCAACAGCACCAGGGGTTCTCAGTTCCCACCTGGACAGTGCTATGCCGAGCCTGAATGCCTGCTGTAACTTTACAGAGAAATCTTCTGCAGGAAGATTTTGGCTCTACACAAGCTGGTGTCTAAATGAGCCTGCTGACATCAAGGGAGTGGAGGCTTCAGCACTGCACAGAAGACAGCAACAAGCCTCTGCTCAGGCTGACAGCCTGAGTTCTACCTAAGAGTTCATTGGGGTTCTTCATGCTGGGTATGGCCAGGTCCCCTTTTCACTGCAGGACATAGAAGGGCTGGCATGGTAAGCCAAAAACGAGCTACTTATCTTCAGTATATCTGGTTTTCTTTTCTTGCAGCAGAAAAGCAGCCTCTCCCTTCCTTGAATTTATAACTATTATTTCTATTAGTGCCCCATTTACAAGCAGGAGAGCCAAAATCCCTGGTGCTGTGCTAGAAAAAGTGTTGTGCCTCTGTGCAATGGACAATTCATAAGGCTTAGATTAACTGTGTTCAAGATACCATCAATCAATGCATGATTTGCAGTGCAACTTCCAAGTGTTTTCTGTTGCACTTCAGTACTGCAATGTAAAATTAACCTGTTATTATAGATCTCTCACTGAGAACATGCACATTTAATAAGCTGGTGGCTCTTTCACTGAGACATGCTATTCCTTACTTTAGCACTTCACATGCAAGGGCTACACTAACGAAGCACTTTTGCTGGAAGAATGCAAGACATGCTTTGCTGCAAACTTCAACCTACAGCATGCAATATCTGTACTGGTGCAGAACTATTGCATCTGTTTGCCTGGAACACACATGCCAACAGAAGTTAATTACTGCAGCACTCAGCATTTGCACTAATATACAGGTCCTGATCAGAAACACAGAATCATAGAATGTAAAGGACTGGAAGAGACCTTAAAGACCATCTAGTCCCAATTCCCCTGCCATGGGCAGGGACACCTCCCACTTCCACTTGGCCATATCCTACTGGCCTTGAACACTTACAGGGATGGGGCAACCACACCTTCTCTGGGCAATTTGTTCCAGCATCTCATCATCCTCACAGTGAAGAATTTCTTCCTAATACATAACCTAAATTTCCCCTTTCAATTTGCATCAATTACTCCTTGTCCTATCACTACAGTTCCTGATGAAGAGTCCCCTTTCAGCTTCTCTGTAGCACCCATCAGACACTGGAAGGTGCTGTGAGGTCTCCACACAACCTTTTCTTCTCCAGGCTGAGCAGCCCCAACTTTCTCAGCCTGTCTTCATAGGGGAGGTGCTCCAGTCCTCTTACCAACTACACAGCATCCCTTGGACTTGCTCCAATAGTCCCATATCCTTCTTACGTTGGGGACACCAGAACTGTGTGCAGGACTCCAGGTGGGGTCTGACAAGAGAGGAGGAGAGGGGGAGAATCCCCTCCCTCCCCTGCTACCTGTGCTCCTTTGGATGCCGCCCAGGACATGGTTGGTTTCTGGGCTGGGTGTGCTCAGTGCCCATTCATGGTGAGGTTTTTATCAACCACGACCCCAAATCCTTCTCCACAGGCCTGTTCTCAATCACTTCTCCACCCAACCTGTCCATGTGTCTGGGATTGCCCCAGTCCACGTGTAGGACCTTGCACTTTACTTGGTTGAACTTTGTGAGGATTGCACAGTCCCACCTCTCCACCCTGTCCAGGTCCCTCTGGATCCATCCCTTCCCTCCACCCTGTGACTGCCCCACACAGGCTCAGTGCTGCCAGCGAACCTGCTGAGGGTGCCCTTGATCCCACTGTCTGTGTCACTGACAAAGATGTTCAACAGTATCAGCCCCACTACTGACCCTCACTCATCACTGGCCCCCACGTGGACCATGAGCCACTGACCACACAACTGTGGCCATCCAGCTGATTCCTTATCCACCCAGTGGTCCATCCTCAAAACCATGTCTCTCCAATTTAGAGACAAGGATGTCATGTGGGACCGTGTCAAATGCTTTGCATTTGCAACACTTTCCTTGGTCAGGTGTGATTTACATCATTTACATGCAGGTGTAGTAATTACTGCTTAAAAACACAGGCACATCATAGTACAGAATCTCCCTGAAGGTACAGATTGACATCTGCCAAGGGTTCATTACTGAAAGATGCTATTTAGTATGTAATGGCTTAAAACAAACCCTGCATTCCACAGCATTTACACACTCGGGCTCAAGATGATGAACATGCAAATTCACTAAACTACCATATTTTTTATAATCTCTCTGTTCAATAGACGTAATGTGCTTGTGTCCCACTGCCGATGGGAGTGCAGATAGGCACTGTGAGTCCTTGATTCTATTAACACACTGCCTGGTAGATATGGAAACTTGCAGTCTGCAGCTGTCAGTCTCTCCTCCTCTCTCCAGAGCTGGCCCTGGGATGCCAGGGAAGTTCTTCCTTCTCCTAGCAGCTGGTGCAGGGCAGCCCTGCTCACCATGGGCTCTGCAGCAGGCACAGCCAGAGTGAAGTGAAATGCCCCCAAATTTTACCAAAAATGGAGCCAATCCGTGGCTGGAGTGTCACTGGGGAAGCACTGAGGTGCTGTGGTGAACACCATGCTGCTTCCTCAAACCATGATAAACAGGAGGTGCCAGAACCAGTGCACGCATCAAGGTAGATACCAGACCAAGGTAATTGATTTACTTTATCTGAAATGCTTTGTCAAGAGAATCTAAAACTAATTGCCTTCAACCAATTAATTCTTTCTTGGATAGCCTATACTGCAACCTTCCCTGTGTCTTAGAAGTCCTTTCAGTCTCTTTAAACTCTTCTTCTCTTGAGTTCCTCACTCAGTGTCACTTTGATTTGATTACAACAATACAAAATGTCAATAACAGGGGCTGGTATCTCCTCTTCATTAATGCTCACTGTAATAAACCTTCAAAATTTTCAACTGCAGTTAAAAAATACAGTTTGACCGGGGAAGAATTTTGGACAAATCAGGACCCTTGAGAATAGAAATCCACTGAGTAAGTGCTGCTAGGAGAGATTTTAAGTAAACAAAATAGCACTGCCTTCATGCTACAAGGCAATCTTCTTTGGTTAACATTTTTCCACTCTTAATTTGAGGCAGGGGAAGAGAACCAAAGCATAGCATTTGCAGTTACAAGCATTAATAAACTGCTGTAAGAGAAAGAACACTACTGGGATTTATAGAATGGAACAGCAGAAAGGATGTTCTTAGAGAAGATGTTTCAATCCAGTTTGGTAGACTTGCAGTGAGACTCTTTTTAAACAACAGAGGAAATGAGGGCACTGAAAGTGATAGCAGCAGGCCAGGTGCTGCTGGATGGAGTGCAAACCTCTCCAGGAGTCTGCAAGCACTGTCACGCTGGCTTGGATCACTTCTGGGAGTGCCTCCAGCTGAATGGGGGCTGGAGTGAGGGCAGCTCAAGCGATGTCCAGCTGCAAGCAGAGCACCCCAGAATGGGAAACAGGCCCTGGCTTTTGCAGGTCTCCAAAACCAATCACCATCCTATGCCAGCAGCTCTGAAACCATGCACAAAACTGCAAGAGCTGTACATCTGATTTTGCACTGATGAAGACTTGAACAAACATCTCCTCAAATAACATATTCTCTAGAGAGTAAGCGCTGCTAAGGCACGAAGTTATTCCCTTTGCAAGTGCTGAAGAGCAGATGGAAGGAAAAAGCACGTGCAATAGAGATGACCTAAGGTGTCTGAAATCACAGCTGTGGTGCTGACATACCCAAAGGGAAGAGAAGATGATTTCAAACATGAGCTTTGAACCCTTACTCTTGGGAGATACATCCTGGTTCCCAAACTGCTCCAGCCAGCCAAAGTTTCTGCCCTTCACACCGTGTTGCTCACTTGGACACAGTACAGGGGTGCATCAGTATGTGCTGAAGCAATGTAGAAAGCAACAGCCCCAGCGAGTGGCAGCTCCTGTCCCCGTGCCCTCCCCAGTCCTGAACGGGGTGTCAGCAAATGAACCAGCCCTACTCAGAAAAAGTCACAGCAAACGATGGCTTCATGGGTAAAGCATAACACAAAGCTGCTTCGTCAGAGTGACTCCGTAATGCCCAGCCAGGGAAATGCTGAATGAGTCCGAATGCCGAAGATCAGTTTACAGGACAGGGTGCAAGAGCCAGAGAAGGCTGGCTGGTGAGTTACCTGTTGCTCTGAGAGCTGAAATAGCCTGTGGGACATTTAAGACAAGGGAGATCTTGCCTTTTTCCAGATACCTCATTTAGGCAGCAAAACAAAAAAGACAAAAAGGCCTGATAAGAACGACACCCCAGAGCACACGGTCTGCAATTTAACATACATATCTGAGCTCCAAATACATGCAGTCCCTGCAAGAGGTAAATGAAAAAAGAAATTACTTTGGAAACTTTTGTTGCAGATACAGTGATGCATATCCCAATACGACATTTTCACGCGTCATCCTGAACGCAAACAAATGGGACTTTCCTACCCCTCGAAATCTTCCCCCATTCTCAATCTTACTAAGAGCTGCAAGAAACCAGGTACCTCAGTGCAATGTCTGCTGCACAGCACAGATTAAAACCACACAAAAAATACAAGTCCTAGAGGCACGGGAATAGGAAAAGGTTTGTTGCTAAAATGCCGAAAGAGGAAGAGTATGCAGGGAACAACAAAACACAGCAGATGTTGTTTATTCAGGTATGAAATGCAGCTGTACTTACCAGAGTACTGACTTCAGATGCTACACGCTTACTCCCCAAAACTGGAGAGCAGCATTTAATCCAACTGTGAGAACATGGTGGGGTAAGGGGTCTCTTTATACATGAAAGGTGAATGAATACAGTTTTTATTACCCATGATCACAGGTAACAAGTGCACTGGTTCGGCCCCAGAAAGGACAGAAGTTTTGCTCTAGGCAGAAAGTGCCTGACTGGTCATCCCCTAATGATGGGGAAGACACTGTCCTTGTGATCTGCTCCAGATCACCTCCTGCCCACGGTAGGGCAGACAGGGTCACACTTTAAGTAGCTGTGTAATTTGTTCATCTACACCTGGACTGGGAGCAAAGCTCTCCTTCACAGGCTACTGTGGATGGTTTGACTGATAGGCAGCCAAACATTTGTGTAGTGGTGCATGGTGAGTAGCTGAAATCCTTCCACTGAAGCAGGTTTCCTTGAGATGAAAACTGTTACTTGAAGGGAACAGCAACTGCCTGGGGTTTTTCACCCTAGAAGGTACATTAATTTCTACTGCAGAAGGATACCAAGTCTTGTCTCACAAGAGCTGGCCAGTAAAATCTCCTGCTTCTCCCTCTACTGATTACAGCATAATGTCACCCAAATAAATCCAGAAAAATTTTGGAAAGGTTATAAAACTGAAACCCAGGAGCAAATGCTGCGATCATTTATCTGCACACTCCAACAGCAGTGCAGAGAAAACACCCAATTTGTGTGTCACAGACAGACACATTTGCAGGCCCTCCCTCAGCACGAAGGGCTGTGTCAGCCTGTGCACATCAGCAGCTCTGGAATACTCCTGGTGTGTGTGAGCACGCCAGCAGCAGACACACACGGGGTGTTACCAGAATGCAAAGCAGCAAAGAACACTTTGCTAGAACAGACTTACTTTGGCAGAACAGCAGCCAGTACATTTTGAGATAGCTCAGTTTACTTTTTCCAGACAGAGAGCACTCCCATTTCCCCATTAATCACACATCATTCCAGACAAAACCTGCAAATGCTATCAAACTTCCAGAATCTGCTTCCTGCTAATTTGTCAGATGCTGTTACATACACAAAGCCTGAAAAGTGCAACAACTGTTTCTCCTCCAACACTGACAACTAGCCTCTGCTGCCCCTCAGGGCACATCTGGGCCTTTGCCCTCATTTCATCCAATTCTTACTTTATCTGTTATTAGTAAAAAACCCAGATTTTAACTTGTAAAAAACTGAGTATTTACAACAAAAAATGGTAGCATAAAAGTCATAGTTTGGAAACAATTGTCATTAGCTGCTGTTTCTTTGTTAGCCTGAATAGTTAAGCAAATAATGGTGTCTCTAACAGGCTTAAGCCCAATTCATGCCCTCACTCTTGTGTCTTGACAATGATCTCTGCAATTCCAAGCCAATAAAACTCCATGATCAACAATGCAGTTTTTTTCAGAAGGTTATGTGGAAGCTGGAGTCCAGGCCACCGCTCCCTTGCTGAAAACAGGAGTAATAAGCACACAAACAGTGATGTTTCTGATGGCAGTTTTGGACAAAAACCCTGCTGCCCTAACAACCTCTCAGGTGTGAGATGGAACAGAGCAGCCTGCACATGCCTTGAGAGACCTGCCACGGGAATTCTCCCACTGATGCCTAAAGGTTTTTACCTTTTTCACATATTTGTAGCTTTGTAAATTTTTAGTATATCGTTTTATAGTTATTAGCACCTTCTTACCCTTTTCCACACTTCAGAACAATAGCTAACCCTTTCTAACACATTATGTCACACTCCTGAAGTTCTATTTAATGTTATTTTCAAGAAAAGAATTTCTAACAAGGCCATCTTGTTTTGCACCAGCATTTGAGAGCCAAAACAAGATACAGAGCAAAGGGGGATACTCCAAGGGGCAGGCCCAAGGGTGAGTCACCAGGGCAACTGTTCTCCTATTGGGTGTACCTGCTCGGTAGACTAATTAATTAACCTTATAAAAATTGTAGAAATTCTACGCCACACATGTGCATACCTATGTTCTGTGCACCTGAAAGCTTTCATTGAAGAACTGCTCTTTATATTACCACTTTAATATTGTTTGGAAAGCTTTTCTTTTGATTCCAGGCAACACCACCTCCTTCCATGCTGCTGTCACACAGCCCACCAGCCATTAATGTGACTGAGCACAGAGGTGAGTGGAGTCTTCATGCTGAGAATGAGACTCCCAACAGAAGTTCTCTTGACAATTCCTATAACACATCTTCATTTTTTTTGCTTTCTTTCCCAATATGTGGATTAATAAATGAGAGAAACAGCTGTCAAAAAGCTGGCCCTTATAAGGCAACCAGATGTGTAACTTACCAAAGACAAACTTCTAGAAGATAAGCACTGGTGCTTAACCACCTTTGAGAGTAAAAAGCAGTGTGAGGAGCTCTTTTGCTTCCATCTGGCTCAGGAAGAAATAAATACCCAACTAGAGTAGGCTGTACCTGTACTGCAGCTTCCTACGATCTACCCTGAATGCTGTTGCAGTCCTTGACAATGGAACTCATTGAGTGTGTGTGAGCACAGACCCTGACAAGTTCCAACATCGACTCACAGCCATTCTGGATATTGAAAAAATACCCCACCGACAACGCCATCTAAGCATGCCCATGATGAATATACATGTCCTTTTTCACACATTCATGCATTGGTAACATCTACTGCAGAGCTCTGTCCTGTTACAAAAGCAGCAGTGTTAGTCATTGCAGTAGGGTTAGTTTATACAGGATTCTTTTATATTAATTAATGGAGGTGAAACTTACTGGCATATCTCGGCCGCAGCCCCATGCAAGCAAGCAGAAAGCAAATATACTTAAAATGGAAGAGAGGAACTGGCTAGCAGGCAGCTACACTCACCCTTTTGTACAGCCTATGGTCCACCAGAGGGCTTCAGAGTGCAAAACAATACCAAAGAGCCATTAGACACACATGGCAACAACCGTACCTTACCCAGAGCTTCACTTCAGGGAGGAGGAGACAGCACTTCTGGCTTGCCTGGAGAGAAAGAACCCTTCCCACTCCTGCCTATGGGACTCCTCTTTACCAGGGAAGAGCAGTCCTGTGTTTAGGTGCTTTAGGGCAGAAAGTTATAAGCAAGTAGAATAAATCCAACACTGTCATCCCCATGACATTCCTAGCTGCATCCTGCCTTCCCTTGCAGCAATTATCTCTTTTCTATCTCGTTCCAAATGCTAGTCTATACAAAACACTGCAGATGGTAATCCCAGTTTAGCAGTGGTCTAGATATCCCCCAGGACAGTAAAAGTTTCCTACAAATCAGAGAAAGAATCGGAAATAGGAGGTTACCTTCCCAGTGCAAGCTGACTGTACCATACATGGATTCAGCTCAGCAAATCCAAACCTACTTCGGAGCTCCCAGACTTCCTTGCAGCTCTAGATGTGTCACATCTGGGGATCACTAAGTAGGTGGAGTCTTTCCAAAATCATCAACTATGCAAAGCTTTGGTTGTGCCTCAGGACAGCGAGCCTGGAGGCAGCTCAGCTCACAGGAGGTGGTAAGGGCAAGCTTTAGGCTGGAAGTTAGTCAAGTACAAGCTGACAGGTTTGGGCACCATGGGAAGATGGGTGAAGCTCTCCTGGGAGGCCAGGAAGTTTCTGTTTCTCATTCTCAACAAATAACACTTCTGTGACAAGTCATGCTGATACCGTGTTATGCTGATGCATGTTTTCCACCAGATTTTTGAGAATATGACAACAGATGGATAAATATGGGGGAGTTTTGTTCAGTCAAAAGGAAACAATACATGTCTGACAGTCAGAATGACTCCTGCTGATGAATGATCCCTTTTCTCTCCATGACACCTGAGAATACTCAGCTACTAGAGCTCCAATATCTTCTCTAAGAATACCCTAATATACTCTGAGAGTATATTCAACTAAAACTTACATCTCCTTTCTGATTTTCATCAACATCTATGCATCCACTACTGAGTGCTCCAACTACGGAACCTCTCATTAACTCTCCCAAAACACCTGAAATACCTTCTGGTCAGGCAACAAACTTTAAGTTCAGGAGATCAGATCCTCAAGATGATCAGAATCACATTTGAGATATTAAACCTTTGTGCCAAAATGTTATTAAGCAAAATAGGACAAGATGACCATTTAAGCTCTTCTGAATGCAAGCACAGAAAAGAGTTTTCGTAAGTGGTTTAAAGCAGACTTTGATCAATTTTAAACAGGAAAAAAAACCCACCAAGCAGATGGCTGCCAGGGGAAACCCTGAATAAATCAATAAATCTCACCTAAAGGCTACAGAATAAGCTCTTGAGAGCAATTTTTGGCCCAGCAAGAGAATCTGCTCAGGGACAAAAACCTAGGCTAAACCATTCAATTTTTGAAGGCTGAATTTCTGAACTTTAAGGATTTACTGCCTTCTCACTTAGCTCACTCTCCTTACAACGGACTGCAACTGGCTTTTGCAGTCTCCTCCCCCAGCTCTACCAACTGACAGAAATCTGCTACAAGATCCTGTTTGTTTGATGTTCCTGTTCTCTTTTCTCTCACTCCCTCAGATTTTCCAAAAATACTTGTCAGTTCTATCCCTTGCACTGACAAGGCACTGTGGTTTAACAAGTAGCTTCATAATGCCATTTTTATACTACAGAGCATTAATTAACATTAGGTATTAGCTGCTATGGCTTACCCCTGGATGTTCAGGAGCTTGGATGGCTGGAGTGCTTCTTTCTGGAGACTAGGGCTTTCCTAACTTCTTGTTTACGGCAGCAGTGTGCTAATTTTGAGCACTACAAGAGGTGACCACGATGGGATTCCAACAAGCAGAAAGAGTATGTGGGCTCTTAGCCCAAGCACCAGTCCCATCCTCATCTGCTGTACCCTGTGTGTCACACTGGACACATGGGAGACTGAAGGGATATCATTTGGAGGCTTACACAGAAGTCATCTCAAACTTACATCTTAAGATTTTTTACCCTATCCTTAGCAAGAGGTAAGCAAGAAAACTCAAGCAGGGAGGAATAAAGTCATTACTAAGACACAAAGAAAATTCAGAAAGCTTCAGAAAGAGCAGGTGAGAAGGAAGCAATTCCACCTGGTTCCCCAGCGTACCTGCACCACAAGGCAGCTCAGAAAGAGGGGTGCAGAGCCAGGTTTGGGAAGGAATGGGTGCAGGTGCACTCGCCAGGATATTGCTGTGCCAGGGAAAGCGCAGGGATCTGCCCCACAGGACAGGGAGCAAAGAAGCAAACAGGTCAGTCTGAGCTGAGATGCTGAGGCAAGTGAAACGTTGCTCTATTAAGCAGATGATCTGCATAATTAACAGTATTGTATTTTCCTTTGCAGTTGTTTACACAAGTAAACTTATGTATTTTTCAAGCACATTCTGAATGACAGTTTTGTCATTTTGGTTTAAATTTGTATCAATTACTAATAATAGTTACAGTAACACAGTTTTAAACTCTTATGATTGCTTGGAGAAAATATGTGACCACAACCCTGTGATCATTTTTATTTTAGAAGGAAAAGCAATGCAGTTTTGAAACTCAGTTAACATCTTCAGTGGAAGCAAGTCACTTTTCCCTTTTGCTGCACCCTAGCCAAGAACCACGGACGAATTCCCAAGCAACCACAACTAGTAACAAAGTGCCTGTGGACAAGGACAGGACTGCACTGCTGCAGAAATTCAAGCACTGCACAATGTGATGTGAGCCAGAGAGAGCCTAAGGACAATGAATGCCCTCTGCACCTGAATTCCTGTCTGGAACTCCCCAAGAGCTAAATCCATCCTGCAGGGATGCCCAGAGCAGCAACCACATTGCTGGAGAGAGGACACTGACCATGGGTCTTGCCTGCAAATTTCAGTGTGCAAATGAGCAGGGTCCCGCTATCTCTCCAAAGGGAAGAGGAGACACTGAGGAAGAGGAAGGCAATGAGCTGAAGTCAAGAACTGTTGGAATCACAGGCAATTTAAGCCCTGGAGAGCCTATGCTACTTAACAGCTGGAGTCTTAACCAAGCCCAGGCAGAGTGCATGGCAAATCCTGGACGCTGGTGGGAACCCCAGGGACACAGCCAGTCCTGAGGCGTTCTCTGGGCCTGTGTCTGAGTTGGCTCCAAGAGCCTCTGTCAGGCTGACCCCAGAGCCTCCATGGATGGAAACTTGGCATGTAGCTCCCCCAGAGACTGCCTGGATCTCAAGCAGATCTGAGAGGATACAGAAGTTCTGAACCTCCAGATCTGCTGCACAACAATCACAATGAAACAAACCCTTTGGTCTCTTCCATATGCCCTGCCGAAAGCAAGAAGTTGCTTGTGCCTCTTCATCAGTAACTGTGGCTGTTGAAAGTGCACTTGGAACCAGCCTGGGAACTACAAAGCCCTCTTTCTGGTTCACACATGTTACTTCCCACTGAACCTGTAGTTAAGATGTCCTTCCACAGCATGAGCCACACTGACCTCCTGCAAAGTGCAGCTTTGAAATCCTGCAGAAAGGACTGAGTCTGTTTCTAAAACCAAGACTCTGTCACATGCCTCTCTGAGAGCTCTCCTTGTTAAATGTCACTAGGCTGAACTATGCTTCAAAATGCATCAGGTGTGACCAGCTCCTGAGTGGATGAAATGCATGGGTAGTGAGAATGGAGGGGGCAGAGTCAGAAACATCGGAATTCACCACTGCCTAGGCAACGTCCCAGTTTGTAACTTGATCGTATAGGGGATCCTTTCAGCTAAAAACCAAACCATACCCTGCTGGTATGGCAGTGCTGGCGGCCACAGGGGAGCAGTCTGGCAAGCCTGTGCTGTTCCCAGGCTGGCAGGAGCTGATTCATCTTCGTGTCTGTGGAGTGCCTGATGTGAACTATCGTGTGTTGCTCTGCTGCCACATCCCACCTACCCACATTGAAGAGAACACGCACTTGAGGAGAGCCAACCAAGTGATTCTGTGACCAAACTAAAGGCATTCCCAGCACACACCAGATGTCATCACATTTTGCACTTTCCCACACACCATGAATGTTTTGTGCAGCACTCAGAAGCTGTAGCTATGATTTAACAATCTTTTTTCCCAGACTTCCTCCAGTCCAGCTTTTAGAGTCAAACAACCCAGGCTGTTTTACATTATAAGCAATGGAGCTGTACACAATTCTCTTTCAGAAACAGTCCTAAGTTAAAGGCTTCATTCTCGATAGAGCATCTTGGAAACAGCTCGGCTTTGTTCTTTAATTAAAAGCTCTGTAGTGAGCTTATTCGACTACATTTACATTACACTCATTGCAGACACACTTGAATATTGTCACATTGCTCTAAGGAAGGGCAGATACCAAAAGATAGTGTCATACCTGTGGCGGCAGCGTCGTAAAAACCGCATAATCTTGCGAGCAGCTTGATCCTGCTTCTTGGTAAGCAGACTGCTTCTAAACACAAAAAACCCCAACACTGAAGTGTAGGCAAAACTGGGGAGAATAGTACTAAATGCAAGAATAATTACCCTATGAACCACAGCCCTTTTCCCACTGGCCTTTGTCTGTGAAGCACAGAACAGCCTCAAAGAGCACAGAAATAATTTATAAAGATCCTGATAGCATCAACAGCCCTGGGGCTCACCTGAGTTTCTGTTGTACGATGGTGGCCGCCCGACGGTTTTGCCTCCTCTTCCCACACTCTTTGTAGCTGCGATAGTACTGCTGGATCAGCATCGCGGCTCGTCGGCTCTGCTGGAATTTTTTCTGCTCATAATAACTTCGGAATTTGCTCTGGATAAGAATGGCAGCTTGCGTCATCTTTTTATAAAGTGCATACTAAAACAGAAACAAAGAGAAGCTGAGGCACTCCAGTAAGCCCAGTAAGAAGCAGGTTCCTACGGTGAAGACTCTTGAGCCACTAAGACGTGATGAGAAGGAAATGAGTATCTAATCCCTGAATGGGAATTGTATGAGGAAACAGTGACAGTAAACTGGAACAACTGTAAGATTGGGGGCAGAGCTTCATCTGCATCAAGAAAGCAACTACCTGTTTTGCTGCTGCTGGAATAGTTTGACTGGATTCCTGGGATCATAGTTTGCGTTGGGAGGAACCTTTAAAAGTCATCTAGTCCAACCACCCCAACATGCACAGGGGCATCTTCAAGTAGATCAGGCTGCTCAGAGTCCCATCCAGCCTGACCTTAAATGTTTCCAGGGATAGGGCATCTTACTACATCTCTGGGCAACCTGTGCCAGTGACTCACCAACCTCACAGTAAAAACTTTCTTCCTTGTATCTAGTCTGAATTTACCCTCTTTTAGTTCAAAGCCATTACCATTTGTCCTATTGCAACAGGCCCTACTAAAAAGTCTGTCCCCATCTTTCTTAAAAACCCAAACAACCCCAACCAACCCCCAAAACCACAACAGCTCTAAGTCCAATAATGAGCCTAAATCACAGGCAAAACTAAATCTCATTAGAAATCCCTAACAAGCATCCACTGAACTCACAAATTTGCATGAGCAGTCACACACTTCCCAAATTCCATCTAGCACTGTATTAGTTCTAGCCCTGTGATTCCAAGTAAAGCAGGCACAAACTCTTAAAAAGAAAATCTTTATTCTACATAATTTTCCTCTCACAGCATGCAAGGCAATGACCCGTTAAGAAAAACCATGTGCATTCATGCATATTTTAAAGTCCTTTCTAGATGGAAATGTAGAATAATGTATAGAAGTTGCACTCATACTACTCTAACAGAGGTTTTCAACATTTGCTGATCTTATTTTGATATGTTTTAATAATTTTAATACTTTCAAAACTGATATGTCTATTGTTCCCGGATATTTTATCACCTTTGACTTCTGCCCACTTTGTCAGGCAGATGAGTAGCAGCTACTGCCCTGTACAAGGTAATGTCCTAACATATCTCAGTATTTTCCTGCCTATTGGGACCAAAAATCCAAAAAGCAAACAAACAACTCTCCCAACATAAACCCAAAGCAAAAAACCCTCCAGTATCATCACAGACCACCATTTACCAAATTTCACTTTTTGGAATTGAAGCAGTCATTAGGAGCAGTTGTATTTTGCAATTATAAATTTCTATTGTATTTTTTTGTTTCTTTTCTTTTTTCTTTTTAACATTTTGTAATTAAACAGATCAGATTGCAGTTTTAAATTCACTGTTTCAAACAGTCCACTCATGGGCTGGCCTTGGTTTTCCTTCAAACTTTTAGCCCAGATGGGACTTCTGTGGCTGAGTTACAAACCCCTGAACAGAAGGGTTCAAATACAAAACCGTGCTGTGAGCTGTGACTGTTCCAATCCAGTCACAAGCCTGCGCTGATCAGTGCAGTAAGAGATCAGAGGAATAAGGCATGTGAAAGAGAAATTAGCAGTCACTGGATAGACCAGACCCCAATATGTTTGCATTCAACTCTAAGACCTGATTACCTGCCCCCTCTCCTCCTCTTGCTCCCTTGTTCTGGGAAGGGAATCAGTGGAGATGGGGAGAGCCCCAGCGAGCTCAGTGTCCCAGAACTCAACCCACTTGTGCTGACAGAACAGCCCTCAGGAGAATACAAAACCACAGGGCAGGGGGAAGTTGTGGATGGATCACTCCAAGGACGCCTCACCTCTGGGTAGCCCTTAGAAAAGCTCAGCTGACTCTAGAATCTGAGGAGAGCAAGATGTTGCACTGCTGGGAAATCCATCTTTACAGCAGAAAATGATTGACTGTGAGCAGTTTAAGACTGACATCAGCAGTTGTGCCTCCAGCATGAGCAGCAATGTACTGAGATGTTGGTCTTTGGAATTCAGCATAAAGGTATTTCAAAGATGATCAAAATACTTCAGCAGGCAAGCAGAATGCAGAGGACATTGGGATAAATGTTCTGTGCTCCCCAAATGCCAAGGCAAAGGTCACCAAGTGACCGCTGATCAGGAGCACCAAATAAAAGCCTGTCCTCTGGAAACTGGCTGCAAAACCCTCCCAGCAGCTCAACCCAGCACTGCTCATGGGAGCTGAGACAACTGTGGCACAGCAGTCCCTACACAACTCCCAGAAGGTCTGGTTTGTCAGTGACTTCTCAACCACAGGCATTTATTAGTGGATACTATTAAAACATTTCTCAAAAATGCCAGGTTCTCCTGCTTTACACTGAGTGTGAAAGTTAGTGACCCATGGGGAACTCTTTCCAAAATAGAGTTTGTATTTGTATTACCTTCAAGGCTATCCAAGTAAGCTTGGGGAGAAACAGAAAAATACATAGTTAATGTTAGTTCTGCAAATAAAGAAAGAAAAAAAAACCAAAACAAAGAAAAAACCAAAAACCAAAAAACCCCAAACAATCTTCTTTCAAAAAGAAGCAATTCCAGGATCCAAGACAAACCAATTTGTCAAGCAGTTTTTGAAAGGAATTAAGCTTCCCTGCTACAGGAAGCATCACTCCAGAATGAAAGCCATGTGATGAGTTGGATGTGAATCACATCGTAGTCACCTAGCACTAGAAAGACTTCCCAAATAGATGTTTTTGAGGGTTGTAAAAGACCACAGCCATCTTGCCTCACTTTCTGTAACATGCTGCCAGGCATCAGACAGACTGTTTCTAGCAGGCTAGAGTGCAAAAAAGGACAGGGGCTCTACATTTCACCAAAAAAAAAAAAAAAAAGAGGAAAAAAAGAAAAAGGAAGAAGAAAAAAAATCAACAAAAACCCAACCAAAAACCAAAATGGAAACATATCTTCTTTTTCTGGGGTTGAGAACTCAGCCTGAAAACATGTCTCCAACCAGAGTCTGGAGAACAGCCTCAGTCCTGGAAAAACTTGCACCAAGCTACAACATGTGACTTCCCACAGTTTAAAAGTTTAGTATGTACAAAACAAAACAACCTATTTTTCATCATCACCTTTATCAAAGGCAAAACCAACTTCAATTTCACAATGAAATTTGGCAAGCAACTAGTCAGAGAAGAGTCTACTCAGGTTACAGCATGCATAAAGGCCAATATGGAATACATCACTGCCCTCCATCTCAGAGCAAAAACACAGGCGTTATCACAAACAAAACAATTTCAAGGATTCCCTCCAAAACTAAGATTCAGAATGCAAATCTCCTCCCCTTTTCAATTTTGCCTGAGTAAGGTATTTCATTACTGCATGCTGAGAAGCATACAAGAGGAACAGAGGGATAATCCCTACTACAAAGGGGTGTGTTCATGGCACTTGTATGTGCTTCATAAAATTTCACTTTCTTGATTACCTGTTTGTACTTTCGGTAGCAACGCTGAATAACAGCAG
This sequence comes from Acanthiza pusilla, assembly GCA_036630365.1. Lineage (NCBI taxonomy): Eukaryota > Metazoa > Chordata > Aves > Passeriformes > Acanthizidae > Acanthiza > Acanthiza pusilla. The sequence goes on along the minus strand of JAXCHO010000005.1, from coordinate 4,416,806 downwards.
CAGCCACCTCCTGCTGCTCCCGGAGAGGACGACCCTGTGTAGGGAAGGAAAGGAGCAGCAGTCAGAGTGCACCAAATCCAGGACAGGTGATGTGGCCCCCAGCTGCTCGCAGGGCAAACCTCTCCCATCAACACTACCTGGTCCAACTCACACCCAGGCACTTCCTGGAGATGCCTCTACTGTCAACTCACATAAGGAACTTCAAAATGCATCTTTACACCAAGTGGGCAACAAAGCAGAACCTCTGGGGTACATTTTGAGGATTTGCTCTGGCACAGCAGGTGTGCTACGGAATGGCATGCACTCCCCATACATTACTTTTTGGGCAAACAACAACAAGCAAATGTCAGAAGCATTGAAAAGGTTATGACAAGAAGTGTGTTTTTGTCCCAGGAGTGGGTATTACCCACATTTTGATTTGTAACAAATTATACTCTCTCATACACCTAACAAGGAGGACACTGGATGTTTGGGCACATACCTTGTATTTCCTGAACACTGTCTGGACGAGTTTGGCGGCTTCATAGAGTTCTCTCTGCTCATGATCAGACAGAGTTAACTGTGCAAACTCATTTTCTACCTTCTCGCTGGTGGATGCACTCAGAAATTCAGACCAGTCTGCTGCCGAGGGAAGGCTGGGTTTCTCAAAAGCTATTTCACTGATTGGTGAGCCTGCAGGGCTCAAGCTGGTGTTCGAAGAAGGGGTCAGGGGTTCACTATACAGACTTCTGAAATACCAATCACAGTAGGAATTATTGGCTTACAAAGCACTTGGGCTGGCATCCCAGATAAGGACAACAACATTTCTGAATGAAAGAGAAGTTTATGCTCCCCTCCCTCTCTCTAAGCAACATCCCACACCCCTGAGCTTGCCTGTACTGCTCTGCACAGATGTGGCACTGGAGCAAAGCCCCCATTCCATGAACTTGTAGCTGTGCTGGCAGTGACATATCTGAGCACGAGAGTGTGCCTGGGCCTGCAAGATCAAACTGAGTCTCACTGAGAACTAGCACCTGCAGGCTGAAGAGTCAGAACATGCTGCCCAGCATTCACACCACGCCAAAACCCAGAGCAACCTCACAGCTCTCACTGACCTGATCTGTGCAGCACTGGGCAAGTGATCGACATCAGCAAGGTAACTGGCCAGCCAGCTCATGGTGGTGCTCATGGCAGCACTGTCCGTCCTCTCCACCAGCAGCGATTCCATTGGCACAAAATTCTCCCGCTTGATCCTGTCAGGCGTAGCTTCAATAATGTGCTCTGCAAGTGTCATCATGTTCACCTGTCAAGGGGTAAACAACAGCAAACTTTTGCTGCCTGGTAGAAGGTACCTTGTGCTTCCATGTCACAGCCCAGCTTTAGACAGAATGCCCCATTTTCCCCAAACCCATGGAAGCTGGAGTCTACTGTTTGTCTCAGCACTGGAGAGAAATCCATTAACCAATGCTCATTTGATTTTCTGTCTCTTCAGACAAAGCACTGCAGGGTTTCATATTCCCCAGACCTCTTTTTTTCCTTTATGGGCAGCCCATGAGATCTAGTGAAAGGTCTCTGGGCCCCCCCTATACAGTACTGACAGCTGTCACTAGCATGTTAATTCTGAAGGAAAAATGACCTTGCTGCTCTTGCTGTGATGTGTAGTAGAGCATAGCAGGACAATAAAGGTATATCAAGAGAAGTTAAAAATCTTGGGAGAGCACATTGTCAGAAATCCTTCTGAATGATATCCCTCAGTTCTGCAAGCTTCATAGGAATATTTAACACAGGGAAGAGAAAACAGTTCTTGTTTGCAATGCACTGCTTTACCTGTGTTAAACCAGCCTGAGGAGAACACTCAGAACACTTAGGTAAGGCTGTGTTCCCATTTGCTCAGATAACCACAGTATTTCTCCCAGTGACTACTTCTCATGTCTCTCCCACTTCTGTTATATTTTGATTTTCTCTATTCCATGCCTTGTGGGATGCTTCCCTCCCTAAACCCTTATCTCTCACATTCTCCACTCTTATCTCCTTCCCTCTGAAGTGCAGTGGCTCAGCCTGTAACCACAGCACTGCCTCTCTCATCTTTGAAAGGATTGCTGCCCAGCTCCCCAAGGACTGTGGGACCACCTGAGTCACATGCACTGCTGAGATCAGGAGGTTCTGCATTTTCCTTTTTCCTTGCAAAACTGCAAACAATTTTGTGCATTCTATACACCGTTGAAGTGTATGCCAGTGCACAACCCTAAATCCTAACCATTAGTCTTTATGTCTGGGTTGAAATTGGAAGAAAGTATACACTGACTGTGTGACCACCTCCCTCCTCAGAGTCTCTAGAGGCCTCCACAGGAGTTTCTCACAGTCAGAATCCTCTGTGCAGCCTCCATGCTCTAGGAGACTGCTGACCTTGGTGCTGTGAGTGAGTTTACCTGCAGTTCATCCATGTGGTGTAAACAGTCCTCATCCCCTGCATTGTCCCTGTAGGACAAGAGTTCTGCATCCACCATCTCCCTGTCGGCCATCATCAACACATTCATCTGCTCCCGCTGGCGCAGCCGATGGGCCACAGCGTCCTTCCCCAGGGCAGTGCCCTTCTGGCTCCCTGCCACCTGCACTGCAGACACACCAATATAAATGTCTTTTGGATTCCATTTGATGCCTGCTTGGCTGCCAGAGCCCCTGTACCCAGTAACTTCTGGGATGTGCTGGGAGAGCTCCCGGCCATAGTCCCTCAGCCCTTCACTGGGGCTGATTGTCTCAGTGGAGGATTGCTTGGAGCTGGAGTTCTGCTTCCTAATGCTTGGCTGTTCCAGGCTCAGTGCAGTGGAAAGCAGCTTCTCTTGCCGGGCTTGAAAATATTCAGGGCTCAGCTTATGCTTTTTGGGTGCAGGGTAATCTTTCTGAGTCTCACTGCTGTAATAGCTGGAAGGTTCTGATCTTGGCCGCCTCAGCTCTGTAAACAAGCAGATCAATGGTCAAAACTAAACATGCAACCCATGATTGCTAGAGGAATATCAACAACTTCTGCCACAGAGCTGCAGGCCAAAGTTTATGCAGCGATCTGTAGACATCCGAGAGGATGTGCAAAGGGAGTAACAATCACCCAGGGAGGATACTGTCTCAACCACTCCTAAGATACCTTTCCAAAGCAGGCACTCTTCCTGATACTTATGCAAGTGTATGGAGCACAAGAAAATAATTAAGTATGGACAGCAGGCTACATGTGGCACCTGCTGCCCAGTGAGCTCCTTGTGCCCATGTTCTCACATATTAAATGTCAGCAAAACAGCGCATGCCCTCCAGGATGCTTTACCTGTGTTTGTACTGGAAATCACTGTGACTCCCTTCTGAGGCTCCTGAGAGGCAACAAGCTCGCTGTGCCACTGGGACACCCAGCTCTCTGTGTTGGAGTCTGTGCTCGAGGGGCACTGAACCCTGGGGTTTTGCCCAAGCTGAGTTTGCTCATCTCGCTGTAGCTGCTCCAAGCACTCCGCCAACTTCACATGGCCCCGAGACCGAGCAATGGCCAGTGGCAGCCTCCCGAGGGAGTCAGGAATGGAGATGGCTCGGCGGTCCCACTTGTACAGCACAACAGCTGCATCCATGTGGCCCAGGGCACATGCCCACATCTAAAGAAGAAAAGATAATTAACCCACTGGGTGACCTGTCTTCTCCTTCCTTTCTTGCTAATGCAGTGGAATCTGGTCCCCAGCTCAAGGAAAAAGTATTCCGATAAACAAAACCATGGCATGCTCAAAGCCAGCAAATGACTTTTATAAATGTCCCAACCTGACAAAAGGCCAATATAGAGGACTGAATACATGCTATTCTCTTCTACACCATAGAAACCTCCAACTGACAAAGCCGACAATTTGCTTCCTTTTGTTTTGGGGTTTTTTTGTGACATTGACATGACTGCAGAGACAAAACAGCCTCATACACAAAGGAATCTTTGAGGTCAGAAGCATGCAGACAGGACCAAAGGTTGGGAACAGTAAAACCAATACTCTGTGTTGTAAACTGGCAATTCTGGTTCCATCTGCTATGACTTTTTGCTTGTCTAAGTTCTCAGTCATGATTTCATTATTCCAGTGACCAAGACAGTTTATAACTTTACAATCTCTACAGTTAAACAGTCACAGAGGACATTGTGAAAGAAGGCATGTAAAGTCCTCTCCCCAACATGATAGTGGAGACTAGATTTTGTGTAAAACACCAACCAGAACAATCTGTCTGTCCCCTTTCCTCGTGTTTCTCAAAGACAAGGTTTTGTTCTGGGTATTCTCTCTCAAAATGCCAGGAACCTGACAGTGTGTATGCAGCAGGGACACATAAGGAACATTTACTCTCTGGAGAGTGAAACACTTTAGGAAAACAACACATCAGAAACTCCATAAAGGGCCCTCAGGCTCTCAGAAGTTTCAGACTCTGCTCTTACCAGAGGAGTGCAGGAGAAATGATCCACATTCAAAGGGTCAACTTCCAGCTCCAGATCAATGCTGTCTGCATGTTTGGTGCTGCAGGGGAAACAACAGAAGGAATGATGCTCTGTGGCCATGTCAGGATCATTGTCTAAGCACAGATTTATCCAAAGCACTGTACCACAGAGAAGTGGCCACACACATACCCGCAACACAGAGATTTACTACAGAGAGTACCCCCACCACAGATGTGAAGAGAGGGATACATCCAGCAACTGGACTTGCTCTCTCAAGAGACAGGTCCTGTCAGATCAGGGGATGGGAACCAGTTCAGAGGCTTGGCTCTTTGTACAGGACAACCAGAAATATGGACTCAGCAGAGTTTATATATGCTCCTGCCATGCGTGTACTGTCACCCCAGAGTGCAGTGGGCTGGGTCTTACCGCCATTTGATGAGGGTCTGGATGAGAGTAGCATAGCCCTGGGCAGCGGCTAGATGGAGCAGTGTCATTCCTCGGAAAGTCTTTGAATGGATCAAGTGTTTGGACTTTGCCCAGCACGCACGACTCATCATCTTCTCGCACACCACCACCACGCGGCTCTCAAAGCAGCTGCCCAGGGTCCCAGTCCCAGAAACGCACTGAAACACCACACACATCCCAGTTTAACCACAGAAGAGGAGCTGCAGCTTGCCCTGAACAGGCAGCCTTCCACTTCCACAAGTACTGAGAGAGTGGCAAATGCAACTGAAAACCAACTGCTGTTAGTCACCCACAAACCAGATGTGTTATTTAGGACCATTTCCAGACCCCACCCCCCAAAAAAACCTCTGGTAAGAAAGAGTAAAGCTGTCGTGTCTAGACAGCAGGGTTCATACCTGCACCTGTGTTCCACTGTTCCCATTCCCATTGCTCCCGCCTCCTACTCCTTGTTTGTGTTGCTGGGAGCCTGTCATTTCAGCCATTCTCCTCTCCATCTGCTCAAGTCGCTCCAATATGGACATCCTGAACTGGTTATCTAGGTTAGAGAAAGACAGAGTAAGGATATTATCATGGAAAGGAAGCTCAGGTTTTGACAGCCAACTGTAGGAAGTCACAATCAGCTATCCTAGAAGTGACAGACGAGATTTGCTCTGCTTGGCAACGCACACACACACTTGCCCTGCAGCATCCTAGCTTTTCAGCTTCCTGCAGCAACTCTTTGACTTTAATTCCAGAGAACTTCCTTACAGAAAACAGACAGAAAAATGAAAAATGCAGGCAGAAGACAGATCCCTTTCCTTGTGTGTCCAGCTGTATGCACACAATAACGGACAGGGGTAATGCAAAGTCATTCAAAACACAAATAAACTATAAGCAAATATGCCCATTCAGAGAGCATTTCTGTAGGATCATATCTGCCATTTTAGAGTCACCCCCCTACTTTACAAGAGTCCTGAATTCAGCTCAGCTTGCCTCCTGGAATCATGCAATACTGGTACTTGGGAGGAAAAAGACTCCTCTGCTTCCTTCTGTGCCTAGGAAAAGAAACCTTTACCAGGGCACTTGCTCCTTCCCTGCCAGGCTCCCTTTCTCAGAAAACAGCTTCAGCCAAATGCCAGAAACAGAACTACCAGAAATCAGCATATGGGCACTGACAATCCTGTAACACCATTCTGGAAAGCTGTGCAACTCTGGAGCCCTCTGGTCCCTGCAGAAGTCTCAGGGTTGTGTTACTGATTTTCCCCTCATTGCTTTGTAACATAGCACTATTCTACAACTACTAATGCTGGAATGGTGGAGCAGGGAGGTTCAGACAGGTTAACAGATCATTGCTGAACCCGATGCCATACAGATCAACTGAGGCAATGATTCTCTGGATAGGGACAGTCAGTGCAGTGGGAGTGGCTGCAGATGCGGAGCTCCTTCTGTCCTGCGACCCATAAGGGATAAGCTTCACGCAGCTCATGTGTAGCTGGGCAGGACTGTTTTGTGGATAGGGAACAGTTAATGAACCTTACTATCATGCTAACAAGCTTATATAGTAAACTGGGGGGGAACGACAGCCCTTGTCCTGTTTGCTTTCATGCATCCATGGAGATGGTGTGGTGGTGCATAACACTGATAACCCCAGAACCAAGCCCACTGACAGCAGAAGGAGTACGTGCACCAAAATGGACAAGCTCTGACCAAGTTTTCAACAAGTCAGTATTCTCCAAGAACACAGAGTCATCCCTGGCAGGCTGTAGGAGTACTCATATGCTACACTCCAAGGCACAACTCTCACTAGAAGGTATTGGAGAGATGTGGACCTCTGCTGTACTGCACTAAGGACCATATTGCAGACCACTGGTGCAAGACAGCTCAGGTCCATTGGCTGGAGATATCCCTTTCTCACCAAGGGGCTGCTTTGGTCTGACAGCAGGCAAGAGCTCCACTCCCTTCCGGCCAGATTCAGCATCCCACCCTGGCTGTTCAAGAGCCAGGGACGAAGGACTGTGGCCAGCACCTCCCATCTAACCACATGTCAGAGGTTACTAGGAGCTCACTAGTCCAAAACGTTTATTCTGGGTGCCTTACTAATCCTTCAGTTGTCCCGTTAATTGCAAAGCCCCTGGGACAGCACTGACAGTTACACGATGAGACACTGATGGCGCTGATGCGGTGTCAGGGCCCTGTCCCCGAGCTGCGGTCAACACACGGCAGCAACACAAGCCCTGTTTGCCCAGGAAATCTTTGTTCCAGGAGTGCTGCAGTGTGCTGCAGTGCAGTCCACACCGCTGTCTCCTCCCTCCCCATTGCCAGGCGGAGCACGTCCACTGCAGAGACTGGCAGAGCCCTGGCCCCGCGGAGCCGTCCCCTCCCGCCACAGGCCGGTGCAAACACAGCTGTGACAAGGCAGGCATCTGGAAAAGTGGCCACACTTGCCCTGCAGGGAATGGCTCTGCTCCCCTCAGGTAATGTCACTCTCCCTAGCTGGGTACCAACACTGGCATTTATTAGAGCTGAGAGAAGCAACACACACCAGGTACTGCGTCTGAGCCCTCGTCCTTTACAGGCAGAAGTAGCATCTTGTCAAAAGAAGAAATTTGGCTTGAATCAGTGTTACAGACCAACAAGCTCAGGGCTGAAAGATTCTGGGGATGTGCCCCCACTCATTTAGGGCTAAAGAGAGAATAATTCTGTACACCTGGATACAGAAGGGGAAAACTATTCCAGTGAAATGTGGAAGTACACTGTGCAGATTACTATTTCCCCCCTTTTTTTTTAATCTGAAACCACTGTGGAACAGAAATGAGAGAGAGAGAGAGAGGAGAGCCCTCTGTTTGTGACTATTTTCCAGGCTCTTCTCTCTGGGCTTTATGATCTGAAATGAGTGAAGTCTCCACCTTTCCTGATCCCAAGCTAAAGACACTCACAACTTCCTGTCAGTTTTTGTCAGAAGACTGAAGTTACCAAAGGTACGTCTGTCACCCATTGGTGCCCCCAGACAGGGACACTAAACCAAAGAAATGAAACCAGGGAGCTTCTCTTAGGAAACAGGATTTGAAATGGCATCTGGTGCCCCCAGGTATTCCTACTCCCACACCTGACAGTGCTCCTTGAAAGTATTTAGGGCAGGACTAACAGATTCTGACCAGATCAGGCATGTTAGAAATATGCTGCTATTGGTAAAAAGGAAAGTAGAAACAAACATTCTGGAGTGCCAGCATAGCCTGGCCAGAGCCAGAGCCCTCTCTGTGTCTAGCAGACCAGGATCAGTGTGTGCCCCCAAACCAGAAAGCTCCAGGCAGCAAATGAAGTAAGTGGGGCAGCAGTGCAGGGAAGGTATCTCTATGCTGTCCATTTTCCAGGCGACCAAAATTTCAAAATTATTTATGTATAGTTTTTTCACGATTCCGTAGAATCAATTACACCAAGGTGTCCCATTCAAAAGGGACTGGTTGCTTGAAGTGCATGCACTGCACTAGCAGCCAAAAACCAACAAAAAAAGAAACCAAAACAAACAAACAAATAACAAAACAAAAAAACCCTGAAACAAAACAACTCCCCCCCCAAAACCAGAACACTCCCCACCCCAGGGAAAAAAAAAGAAAAAAATTTTAAAAAGGGCAGGGGGAAGAGGGGGACTTGGCAATAAGGCAAAAGGCTCCCCTCCCACACCCAGCCTGAACAGACACCAGATTAATGGAATTTTGGACCATGTCCAGCCAGTTTACACACAGCTGATGAGATAACAGATGGACCTTGCAATAACTGAGAGAAAGGCTACAAGAGCCACAGGCTGAACATTACAGGTATCACTCTGAGAAGTTCAAGAGCTTTTATGCTGTATTATTTCTCATTTTGCTAGTCAGAGTCTCTTCTGTCTTGCTCACTTCAGGGGTCTCTGCAGGGCCACCTGCTTAGCAGGCACAGATGTTACAGGAACAATTTCCACATTCTTGTTTTTTACAGCTAACAGAGGATCTCATGATAAGCAAGTCTCTTGCAGAGCACTGAAGATGAGAGCTCAACAGCATAAAAGTCACTGTCCAAATCAGCTTTTCTCTTGTACATTGTACAGGAAATCTAAACAGCCCAAGCCTGAGATATGTTGCACTGGAAGCACCCTCACTCTGTCCAAAGGTAACAAAGATCCATGTGGATACAAACACATTCACATATTTATGGTTTTGCCCAAGGGCTCTGCTTTTGATGACACAATTTAGTATCTTTTTGTAAGCCAAAAAGTTAGACATGCAAATTTTTGCATTTACTGACTTTTTCTATTACATATCAATCTAGGAAATGTTTTAATATTCTTTAGAAAACTATAGACAGCTTCTGACGCTGTTCTTCAAGGCTTCCTCCACCAAAGGTGATAAAAATAACCACATTTCTGTATCTCCAAGATACAGAATAATTTCACAGAAAACATTCTGAACACTGCATCTTTCCTGGAAATTATTCTTCTTCAAATGTAACAATATCAATGTAGCACCAAAACTACTTAATTACTTCTCACTATCCTTCCCCTGGCATAACAAGGAGAGGTGGTGACAGCCCGAGGGGAGCTGAACTGTCCCAGCAGAGAGAGACCGGGAGGAGCTGCCTGGTCAGATTTTGACCAGCACTAAGAATTCATCTGCACTGTGAGAGAGCCTACTACTGATCACAGCAATGATAGCAGGTTATGCACTGAACATTTCCAGAAATGCAGAAGTATTCTGTTGCAAATCTTCTAAGGATACATGGTTGTTTATATCAGCTAGCTTCTTACAGAGTTACAGCTTGCACAGTTATGCCCAAACAATGAATTTAACGCAGACCTGTACCAGCAGCTCAATGAGCCACCACGGCAGGCACAGCAAGTGGAAAACGCAGCGAACAGAGGAGTTAGTTCCATCTCAAAGATTCTGGAAGCCACACCTCCATCCTCTCCCTCAGTGTCCTCCAATAAACACTAAATCTCCTCAGTAAGAATCTGAACAGATGCCAGCCATTTACGTGACCCAAGTTTTCACTGGAGGCTGCAGAAGCACGTGCCTTGTGCAGCCTGGTAACAGCTCCTGACTGCACAGACCCTGTACTGACAGCAGAGCTACAACACAGCACTTGCAAACATTTCACCTACACCCCCACAACAGCCACTCCTCTGCACAGCCCTCCCCACTGCCCACCAAAAGGCCTCCTCCAACAGCAGGATTGCTGGTTTTGAGCTGGGTACAGTGTCCCCCATGGGCAGGCACAGCTCAGAGCATTGCCTCTGTCCACACCTTATTACAACAGGTAGTAAAGGCACACGTTCAACGAGCATTAAGTTCTGCACATCCTTTGTGTGGCACCCAAAACACCACCATGTCCCAGGGCATGGAGCTAAGAGGATACCAAGGCACAGCAGTAAGTGACAAGCCCTCCTTTGCTTAACAGGCCAAGTTTAAGAAATAAGCACAGAGCTGCTTTTCTAATCTCTGCACACTGCTGTACTGGACAAGAACACATCCCAAAGGATCTTCAGTCTTTTTGCAAAGCAAACTTCAAACAACAAGAAACTGTCTGTACCACACATGATTTGGCAGTGCAGCCAGAACTATTACAGGGGAAATACTGCTGAAAATACAGACGAAAAATAAACTGGCAGCTCTTAGCAGCAAGTGGTGTCTATACCACTTGCTCTTTTTTCACACTCTCACCTGCAGGTCTGGAGGTTTTTGCCATGCTGCACAACCAAAATGATAGACAGTATCTGGCTGGAAGGACTGAAGGATGAGGGTCCATGATCTCCTGCACATTCCACTGGGGTTGCATCTGCCCAGCATATAATTATTCCCCCACAGAATTCTAAACACTGAGCTCACAGTGGTGAGTGAGATCTGCATGTGCACGTGTTCCCAAGCACTGTGCTTAAATACGCTGGCGTGGAGGAGCCACACCAAGGGCTTTGGCTTCTCAGCCTGTGCTGTTTCTTTACCGGCAGTTTCTGTGTTAAATCATTCCCTGCACGAGCACACACAGACTGAGCTGAACAAGTGTGACAGCTGAGCAAAAAACATGGTGAAAAAAACCACGCAGCACGAAGACATTTCTCTGTTTTGCAGAGCAAGCCACACACACCAGATTCTCTCATCCAGTGCAAGCTGTGGGTGGGGTTGGAAGCAGTCTAAGGCCACGTCACTCACAGTGCCACTGCTCTGTTCCTATTTTGCAAATCATCTCTCACTGGTCTACAAAATCTTGATCAATTCTGTACAGTACAAATCCTGAACAGCTTTCATGCTGCAGTACCAATTTGATCATTTAATACTGATTTCTGAGGTGTCATTGCTGCACAAACACCTATTCCTGAAAGTGAACTGCAGTAACATCCTCAAAGCACCTTACGAAAACCTCTCTTCAGCAGTAAGTTGTTACAGGTCACGGTCTCTACCAGCAAATGAAAGCATTTAAAATTCATATTCCAGGACAAACACGTATCTATGCTAATGAGGCAGGTCACTTCCAGGCCTTTTGATCAGTGAGACATGCCACAATTACCAAGGCATGAGATGAGGAAAACACTGTATTGTGCCCTCTGAACCTAAGCAGCAGCTGAAGAAACCCCATGCTTTCACACAGGACATGAACACTATGGGGCATGGGCAGGAATGATGAAGTCATCCAGACTTGCACACACAGGCATTGTCAGTGATTTTAAGCCATTAATCCACCTGCCAGGGTATGATTTCTTACTGTCAACACTTTTCTCATAGTTCTTCCAGTACTGTGGGACTTCAGCTATTACTCCCATGCCATCTGCGATTACTCTGTTCCTCTCTCTCATCCCCAGTAGCCAGTGCTCCCTCAAAATAGGGTACTTCTTTATTTTATCATGCCATTACTAGAGAAGAGAAGCAGGAGGGTTGCTCAGGCTGACTTCATCCCCAAGTGGCAGTCTCTATACCAACAGCAATAAAGCACTTGCTGCCCTATTTTTCAGGCTTCTCTTCCCCAGGGCTTAGGGAGGGCAAGATTTTAATGCTATCCAGGAACAGCTGCTTCAGCAAACAGAGGAAGGTTTTAAACATGCCATGTGTACTTTATATATTTTAGAGGTAGGGCACGCTGCTAAAGACATCACTTCTCATGTTATTTTGTAATTTGTATAAAAAGTTGGCTGCCTAAGGTCAGTCTCTGCATCTCACGTCAGAAATCGGCTGTGCTTCCCACAGGTGACAATACTATGAAAAATGCTCTTGGATGTATGCAAAGAGCAACAGCCTGGGAGGATGTGCTGTGCTGCTGCTCACCTGCACAGTGCTACTACCCAGGGCTCCTGGAGACTTCCTCCTCCAAGGGCTACGTGCTAAAGGAGCTATAAACAGGAAAAAAGCATCTCACGCCACACTGTGCAGTATCTGTGCTTACAGATGTGTTTATGTATGCATATGGTAACAATCCTGACCCAAGTTTTCTCTCACCGAAATTGCAACCTCAAGAGTCAAAATACGCACTCTGAAATCACCAGACTGATGAGAAGTATGCTACAAAATTGCTTCTATTTGCTGCAAATTTAGACAAATAGGAATTGCTACAAGCTACAAAACCATGAAGCACTGGAACAGGTCAACAAGAGGGAGCATGATCTCCTTTGCTGGAAGCTTTCAGAAAGTCTGACATCAGTCATGTTTACCCCATCTAAACTATGAGTAGTCTACAGAGTCTCCTGAAGTCCTCTTCCTAGTCCCACTCTTTCTGGCAAAGCACGTTTCAAAACAAGTTTTCCAATAACAAGGTGTGGAGCACGCTTGTGCTTCCAGCATCCCTAAGATCTCCAAGAAGGTCTGGGCTCCTCCTGTGTCGAAACACAAGGCTGCGAGCTGGAGGCGCACCGATGTAATCTGTCCTGCTGCACACGTGACGCTACAATTAAAGTGCTGTCACAACTCTGAGCCTGCATCGCAACATCACTCGGGAGGGGCTGAGGACCAACATGGGAGGGCGAGTAAATGAAAACACGACCGCGTCCCACGGCTGGGGGCACGGGGAAGGGGGGCACAGCGAGGAGCAAGGCGTGCAGTTACAGTGGAAGTGCAGCAGAGTGAGGCACAACACAGAAGCATGCAGATTTAAACCCAAACAAGCACTGCGCGACACTTTATCCTGCAATACTTACTGAAAGTAGTACTTTGTCACATGTGCACGTCCACCTGCAATGGCTGGGGGTCCCGGACCCCTCTGTAGTCCCTCTACCTGCTTCCAGGTAAATAATGTGACAACACCTGGCACCAGAGGACTGACCTGGGAGTCTACAAGGCATCAGCGGAGGCTCCAGCCAGCATCTGGCGCAGACCCCGCAGCAGGGGCGGGCAGAGCAGGCTCCCCCCAGACCTGGTTGTCGTCTCTCGCATCCTCGCAGCCAACTGGAGCTCCGCCGTCCTGTCGCAGCGCCGGCGGGTCTCTCAGCGGTGCCCCCCCCGCGCCCCGGCGGCCGCAGCGGACGGGCTAACGCTGGCCGGCATAGCTGCGGCTCGGGGCGGCCCGCTCGGCCGCGGCGGAGGACGAGCCCGGGCGCCGTTCAGCGACCGCGAGCATCGCGGCCCGAGCGCTGGGGCCGCGGGGCCGGGGTCGGCAGCGGGCTCCGGGAGACACGGGCCGGCATGCGGGGACAGGCGGGCCGCTCCTCGCCCCGCGCCCGCCGCACCGCGCCCGCCCCGGGGCCAGCGCCGCCTCAGAGCCCGCGGCGGCTCGCGGTCGGTCCACGGCTGCCGCCCGCCCCCCGGCTCGCCCTGCGCCGTGACAAACGCCCCGGGGGCGGCGGCGGCCGGCGGAGGCAGCGGCGTCCCCGGCGGCGGGTCAGGCAGGGGCTGGCAATCGGCGGCCGCCCCGGTCACCCCGGGCGCGCCCACGGAGCCATCCGCGCTCCCGAAAGCCTCTCGCACCCGCAAGTCCCAGAGGGCCAGCACCCGCCCCGGGGCGCCCGGGCACTTGGCAAGGGGGGAGCGCCAAGAGCGCGCCGCAGGGCGCTCCGGCAGCGGCTCAGGCTGCCCTGCCCAGGCGGAGAGCAGGGGCGGTGCGTCCCGCCGCCGCCCTCAGCCCACGCCGGGGCCCCCCGCCACCCCCATCGCGGGACGCCAGCCGCGTCCGACGGGCTCCCGCCCCGCGCTCAGCGCCGGCCCGGTGCGGCTGCGGGCGGGCGGCGGCTGCCGCCGCCTCCCATTGCCTGCGCGGCGCGGCCGGGCGGGCGGGCCCTGCCCCGCTCCGCTCCCGCTCCGCTCCGCGCCCGCCGCCGGGCCCGCCCCGCCCTGACGTCACCGGGCCCCATTGGCGGCCGCCGCCGTGTTTACAGCGGCCCCGCACCGGGCACCGACTGCCGCCGCGCCCGGAGCGCCCCGGAACGTGCCGCCGCACCGGCCAGCCAGGCCCGGGACGGGGCATCTCTGGGTCACCTTCCCGCTCGTACGCGCAGTTCTCCTCACTCCGCTACACGCACAGCATTTGTACTTTTACATACTGCTCTAATAAGGCAAATTTGCAGAGCATTAAAACCTGATATAGAATTGTGGAGAATGTCTGTGCGGTCCCGTGATCCACAGAGGAACCGTGGACCACAGGACAGACTCCTCGGGGCAGCAGGGCACGTTCAGTCATCAGCCTGAGAAAAGACACGGCTTCCCAGAGGAATCCCATGTCTGGCCATGAAGTCAGGCTGGCTCAGAAGACAACACTCAGCATAGGAAAAGAAATACCCCTTTCCTCAATTCAATCATATTATGTGCAAAATGGAAAAGGACAGCCTGGGAAATGCAGTCAGAGCAGTAGGAGAGTGGCTTCTTGAAACAGTGTCCTTTAATAATAGTGTGTGAAAGGATAAAAACACCAAACAAATCTCAGCAGGAATATAAACAGAATAGACAGTGCCTACACACTGCAGAGGAGTCAGTAGAGGAGAGGATGAATGGAAACTTGTTAAGTTTACTGGATAGCTCCTAGCAAGGAACAAGGTATTCATGTCCTCTACCAATGCTCACACATCCCAGCGAGCTGCACTGCAGCTCTGTAACATGGTACAAAACATTCATCCCTCTTCCCAGAGAGAATCCAAAGAGACAATCTTTTATGGTAACATGCGAGATGTGAACACCAATCACCTCTGCCCAGATGGAAAGAGGAGTGAAAAAAAGCTAATACTGTTAATCAACGCAGACTTTTTTCTACCAGAAGTTTCTAATGGCTACAAACTAACATTCCTAAGAACCTCACTGATACTGCATACATCTCTCCTACCCAACTCTGGTGTTCTGCATCTCACATCACATGCTAAGAAGGGCATTTGGTCCTGCTAAATAGACACATGCTGTGGGTTTTGGTGACGAACATTACCATGGCACAGGAATCATGTGCCTGTCAAACTGTGGAATGCCACAGGTAGCACACACATGCTCTTTGGTCACAGATGATTTCCATCCACCTCCTGCCTGCCAAAATGAGAGTTTGGATACCACCGGTATGGCCACATCATGCTAACACAAGTAAGCCACCAACTCCCCCCCATCCCGCCCCCCAGTCTTTTTTATGTCCTCCAGCTGGGAAAGACAGCCAGATCACAAACTGGGAACCCAGCAGCAGCTGAAAGGCTGCCTGTCAGGTGCTCCTGCGTCAGTGCCATTTACATTCAGCACCAGTCACACCCTTGTCCAACCTATACACACTTGACTCATAAGTACACACATGGCCTGCCCCTATTTTTAGGTTCTGTCCTCTTTTCTGCAGATGCCTAAGTGCAATGGCAAGAGCACTCATAGCCATTTCCCTGGAATTTCTGATCATATCCCATGCCAAGGAAACACCATCTCTACAGATACTTTATGAAAGCAGCAAAGGCTTCAGCAGAGGGCAAACAGACATGCTTTCCATTGGGAATCTGCACTGAAACGCCTTTATAATTTGTTATGCATCTGCCATGAGAAGATCTCTGCCCTTCAGTTCAGCCTTCAGCTCTTCAAGCCTGATTTGCTTTTTGTTTTTTCCTTAAAAGAACCTCTCTACAGATAGTGAATGAAAAGTGAGGTCAACTGGCTATAAAAGCACACAACGACTTCTGAAAACTGTTTTACAAAGAAAAGCGAAAAGGCTGCCAAGTTTATCAGCAGAGATCAGGATCACATGAGAGTGCTTCCTTTATGAGAAAATGGTTCGCTTTGAAAAGAAAGAACACCACTATTAACTAGAAAAAAAATGCAAGAAGATCAGCAGCTGGTGTCAACCATCCCTTTGTAAAAGATCTAACTCATCCGTGGTGTGAAATAAGGAAAACTCAGAATAAAATGAGCATGTCTGTGTACAGTTCAGAACGGTGCACAATCCTTCATGGCACAGCAGACACTGATGAAGGAAGGAACCCTTCAGAGGATGGCACAGAACATGCTGCTGCCTTCAAACTCCTTCATGCATTCCTACACTTGGCTCAATTTAGTCCTAGAAGCAGGAGCGTAGTGGGAGATGGTCTCACAACCCTTCCCAGTCATTAGCAGGACTGCTCCCTGATCCCAAAGGCCAGTACTTGTGCTGTGCTCAAAAAAATAGGGATTTTTAATGTAACTGAAAACACAGAGTTCACATCTAGAGTGACTTTGACTTTATTTTAAAGAGATTTGTGGAAGGGAGTTGTTTATCTAAACTTAGGTGAGATGGGAGTTGCGTGTTCGTTTTCTGGGGTGTGTGCCATTAAACCCTATTTCTCTGGCTGTGGTCATTTCAGCTGGAATCATGAATTGTGTTTTAACAATGCAGTGCAAAGGAACTCAAAGTGTTCCACTGAGTTAATTAAAAAGAATTTTAAAATTCTTGTCAATATTTTGTGACTACAAATATTCCTCGAAAATCCTCCCTCAAGACTACGTAACAGTCAGTAGGGCAAGGATTTTAAGCAGGGAAATTAAAGCAAACAGAGAAGACAGGGATTTGTGTATTTATTCAATTGATAGAATCAACTCACATTAGCTTTTACCTCGGCTAGCTAAGCTAACATTTGTTCTCTAACAGTAAATGAGAAGATGTTGCTGGTCCTTTAAATAGGAGTGTAATTTGCTCCCTTTGGAGCACTGTGCATCAAGGCAGAGGCTTCTGATAAGTCACGGTTAGTATAATTATTCAGTCTTTTCCCTGAAGGGCCTCTGCAATGCAGCGGTCCTCTTTCTTTTTTTTTTCCCCTCCCTGTTAGCAATGCCCTAGTTTGTTCACTGCTGCAGTCCCCCTCCCTTCCACCATCACCACAGCATAACAACCTCTAATTGGGTGCTGGCCTGCTAACCAAGAGCACCCAGAGAAACTGCAGGGACACCAGAGACAGCACGCACAGCCACCTTCTCAGCTCTTCTGAATTCAGCCACACTGAGGGAACTGCCAAACAAGGAATTCAAAACCTACCCACTTGGCATGCCACCCTGGAGAGATTGCTAACAGCTGAGTATCAATCACCATCACACGCTATCAGCTGCACTCCACAGGCAGCGGGAGGCCTCAGCAGCAGATGAAAAGCACCTACAGACTCTTAAAACCCTCTCAAGTCAAGCAAATTCGATTTTGATGCTGAAGATAAGACTATGTGCATCTCCTTGTTAAGAGCCAGGTCTATTTCTGTTTGCAAGCATGCCTCTGCAGCCACATCACAAACCTCTCTTCACTCTGCAATACTCACGGTGCTCTATCTCCATGCTGCTCTTTGGTAGCGGTACCATCTCAATTTCTTTGGAATGTCCCTCTTGTACATGCCTCACTATCTCCCCATTTTCCGCTTACATAAATACACATTTTTCTAGACAAGCTCAAGTTTCAGAGTTCTCAGGAAAGAGAGAGTTCCAGGCTAAATGCTTCTCTCCTTCTAGAAACTGGACAGTATGATCAGCTTTCTATTCAGACAAAAAACCCCCATCCCTTTGTCACCTTGTACAAAAGGCAGCAACATTTTGTTCACATCAAAAGAACTAATAACACATTTCAGTGAGAAGACTTTGATTAACATCACTATAGCCGTTCCTGTCAGGACAAACTTACCCCTCTACATCCCTCCCCCATCAGGAGCTGCTCTATCATCCACATTCCTACGTGTGGTTAGCTTTATTAAGGAATAACACATGCTTCTTACCATCCAAGGACAGCCAGTCATGCTGGGAGGAAGGCAGGGTTGGCAGAGCTCTGGCTTTATATTCAAATACCACAGAATTGGAGATGATCTGATTGTTGAAGGCAACTTGCAAAGTCACAAGCCCAGTGTCATGAGCTAAAAGGAAAGTGCATGTCGTAAGACAGAGAACTACCCACAGAAACCCACATCTTGGAATTATCCTATGGATATTCCCGTGTGCTAAGTATCGGGCTGAAAACAGGTGAAGAGAGGGGGCATTTAACAGTATTTTTGTGACTACAAAACTGAAGAGTCCAAAATGCCAGTTGGTATTTTGAAACATGGAGGTTGTAAACTTAAGAGTCATCTAATTGTTGTTCTTCTGGCAGGAGGCAGAATCACGTGTGTTTCTAAAGACTGAGCAGCCTCACTGCATTTCCACTGGGATGCTGGGGCCTAGCAATGAAGCCAAATTTTTATTTTGCATCCACATAAAGTCATATACTGAGGGCCATCACTACCGAAAATCTCGGTGGGGAGGTTAGAGGTAGCAAAGGGCAAAATGTAGGCAAATTGAGTCAGCACAGCAGTGAGTGTACGCTTGAATAACAGCTACTCTTTAATCTTTCCTTCAAAACTGAAGGAACGCTTAGAATTATTTTCAATTATTTCAAATAATTAAAGTTAATTCAGAGATTCTAAATAGCATTTGTTCTGATCTGCTGTGATGTATCAAGATTCCAAACTGCTCTTCTCACACTAAATAGATCAAAGAAAAAGGAAAAGCTTCTCAGTGCACTGCCTTTTGCAGTGGGTCAGGATCTGAAACCACCAGATGTAGGAGAGCCGTGCTCCTTACCTGGGCAGTAGCAGCGCAGTACCCCTGGCTGAATTAAAGATGCAGGCACTGAGATCTGATCAAACAGACAGCTGTAATTATTGCTGGCTTCCTGCCACGGGCCGGTAATCAGGACTTTTACTCCTCCCTGTGAGGGAAAAAAAAGGGAGAGACCCAACCGTGACAGGAGAGGCCATGGCGGGGAGCAGCGCGGCCGAACGGCGACCGGCCCCGGGCCCGCGCCCCTTCCCCGCGGCCGTGCTGCCCCCGGGCGGCCGCCGCGGGCAGCGACACGGCCGGGCACAGCGCCAGGCCTCCCGGTGCCGGCCCGGGTCCCCCGAGGCCCTCACGGTGCCGGCCCGGGTCCCCCGCGGCCCTCACGGTGCCGGCCCGGGCCTGCCCAGCTCGCCCCACCCGCAGCCCCTCGGCGAAGGCCGGCAATGTCCGGGCACGGCCCCATCTCCCTCACGGGGTCGCATCCTGCTGGGAACCCGACAGCGCAGTGGGGACAGGAGACAGGCCCTGTGTACCTCCGTACACACACAAAGCAGCCCTCCCCGGCCGGGCTTATGCAAACAAAAACCTATTGTGTGTTTTTTGGTGGTTTTGGTTTTTTTTTTTTGTTTTGTTTTTTTTTTTTTTTGTCTAATTCAAACCAACCTTCTCTAGTGGCTCAAACAGCCTCTGCGCTCAAGCATTCCTTCACATCAGCAAAGTCTGTGCTGCCACCATTTTCAGCTTGTGGGGCATGTGACTGATTTTGGAAGCCAGTGAGATGGAGGGAAATGCTGAACTCATTAAGGCAGTGCAGGCCTTGAATTGCTCTACTAAGAACATCAGTGATGAATTTAGGGAACAGCTCCAGTTTGCAAACTCTGCTACTCTACTGGGCCTAGGTAGCACCACGAAGCCATTGTGTGGGGAAGACTTTGCTTTCAATGAAACAATACCTTTCTGTTCAGATGTTTCCTGAGTGAAGAAAGGGCCCTGTCAGGATAATGAAGTGCTTAATTAAAACTACACTCAGACAAGCAAACGGCCTTGAATGCTCTGACTTGAAGAGAAATATTTTAAAAGCCTTTTCAAAGCTTTAACAAAACAGCTCCCTTATTAACAAAGCAACGAAAGATAAAGCAGTAAACATCAGTGAGTAAAAGCCCTGGACTCACCTCAGGGTACGACCATTCTGGTGAATAATCTGTCACCATGAACAAGCGTCCACTCTGCTGCAGCAACCCCAAAGTGCCTTGTGCCGCAGCTGCTGAGACCACCTCAGCCACGTGCATGTATGCCATGGTGCTGGCTCCGTTCTCCGTGCTGCTGAGCTGCATGTTGGCTTGCTGAGGGCTGCAGCAAGGAATGCACATCTCGGCCTGGTTGTACGTCGCTCTGCTGCTGTCTTCAGGCTGAGACAGTCCAGCACTGTCACCCGACACCAGCTGGTGTCCATAGAGAGCATTGCTCCCACCTTCTACTGAGATGAAATCATTAATTAGATCAGAAAACTGGTTGCTGAAGGAGATGTCAAAGTGGTCCAAGTTAAGCTCCATGTTGGAGGAGTTATTTAAGCTAGGATGGGCCACAGGATAGAGTCCTTGTACCATGTTTCCTTGGAGAATAGGGAGGTTGTTCCCATTCCTGATACCCCCGTTGGCCTCGGGCTGCAAGTAGTGTTCTGTGTTGCAGGCTTGAAGATCCCCTGATTTAAGTAGATTTTCATTTCCTTCTGCCTGCTGGGAGGTCTCCATGGGAACTTCAGCTTCTGCAGTCATAGCCTGGAAGTTTGCTTGGAACTGCATGAGCTGGAGAGAAGAGGTGGACTCTATTCTGGTTTCCACTGTGCCATTACAGTTGGAAGTGGTTTGGGACGAGGACTCTGTTTTCACACTGGAGATTCCTAACGTGTTCACAAATGAGCTGCTTGTGTCATTCAAATTGTTGTGAGTGTTTTGCTCAAGGGGAAGAGGTTTGCTGGCATCCTGCAGAAAGAAGCTGGGGGAAGGGGTCTGATGGACGTGAGGGCTCTGGACGGTCTGATTGAAGCTGGAAGAATAGTCCTTGTTGGAGTCAATGGCACTGAAGTCCATCTGCTCCAGGGTGGTACTTGGGCTCAGACCTCCTCCAGATGGAAGTAAACCTGAACCAGTACTGAGTGTGAGAGTGTTGGATGCAGAAGTGGAGGAAAATGCTTCTTTGGACATCTGTTGTTCGAAAGATGTGTCCTCGGTTTTAATTTCTTTTGTGAGGGTTGTATTGAAGTTGAAGCTACGTTCTGTTGTGGGTGACTGCCTTATGTTGGTATTGATGCTGTCACTTTTCATACCTCCTCCACCATAAGTCTGCCCTTGCTTGGGATTGTTAAGAAAACAGTCTGGGTCAAAATTCATGGTGGTTTCTGGAATTTTTCTATTTCCTTCTAAAGTTGTGGAGAGCACAAGTTCCTCGGAGACAGTGCTGGGTAGCATCGACAAGCTCTCTGAACTGCCAGTTGTTGGAAAAGCAAATTTGTGTCCATCTGAACTCACAGCAAGTACCAGTCCTTGTGCAGCTGCATCTGAGGACAGAAGGTGTTGATTTGGGCCAGAGGTGGGTGACATGGTGTACACAGCTTCACTGGTGACTTCTGACATAAATACGGTGGCACTTTGTGACAAACTTCCCATAACTGATGCTACAGCCATACTGGACACACCAGTGACAGCTGGGCTATCTGCCATATCTGGGTCGCTGTTTAACCCACTGCTGATGGACACAGGAGAATTCTGGGTCGTGTCAGGGACCTCCACCTGGTTGGTGGAAGAAACCTCAGTGCTGTTTTGATGGAGCAACACTGGTTTCGCCACTTTGCCGTTCCTCTTCTCTCGGCTGGAGGCCTTGCCATGACTGTGCTCGTTCTTGCCTTCAGAGACATCGTTATTTTGTACCTCTGAATGAGCGCTGTACCCACCTGTCCTTGGTTCAACCTTTGGTGATATGATGCGGTGTTTGGCACTGTTACACTTGTGATGCACACTGCTTCCTGCCCCTGTGTCAGAAAACAACAACATTTGCCATTCAGTAAATACTAAATTAGGACAATGCTAGTTGTGTATCTCATGGCTGTAGCAAGGGACAACTATGCTTACACATACATGTGTGATAGTGAGTGAGCACACATGAGAGAAAGCAGGAGAGACCTTGGAAATAAAATTTCTCACCCGTGCCAGAAGTACAGGTCCTGTTTAATGCACAGATCCACTGCATGCAATGGCAGCAACCTCACAACAGGCACAGGGGCACCCTTCCCCTCATCCCATGTAGCACCTGCCCCCTTCCTCGCTGCCCTGATCAAGCACAGAGGAATTGGCATCTGTGACAAGCTTCAGATTTATTTAAATGTTCCCAATCTCAGTGCAAAGTCAGCTGTTGTCAGCTGTGGCACAGGGCCCTGTTCCATCTGCCCCACAGACAAGACCTCAGCCCCTGGAACACAGATGTTTGGCTCTCTACGCTGGCTGATGTCAGAAGTTTGACAACCACTCTTGGGATGTGGATGCTGACCAGTAATTTGGAGGTGACAGATGCCACATCATGCCCCTGTCCCTGGCATCACCCTGTGCCTAGACTGTAGCCCACATCTTCCTCTCATCACTGTGTCTTACAGTTGTCAATCAGATTATTAAAAGAGTAACCCATTAGCCATACAAAGCATTCTTTTGAAAAGGAAGGTGATGTGCTTTTCTGACTCTCAGCCATTCCTGGCTGACAAACAGACATGTTGTACTCTTGAGAGGAGCACAGAGAGCACACGGCCAGCACTGGAGCTGTTGAAGAATGCTCAAGCAAGGGTCACCAGAAGACAGTCCTCCATGATTTAAGACAGCCAGCACCTTTACTGGCCTGACAGAAGGTAACATCATCTGCATCCCTGAGAGCTTGGAATCAGGCAGAATGAAGTAAACAATTCTGTCTGCAAAGGCACTTTAGTCACAAACTCTGGTGCAGGGACTGCTTTTACTGTTTAAAGAACAGCAGCCCATAAATTTTTGATGTTTCTCTCCTTAATTGATTAATTTTCCCTAGAATGAGGTAAGACCATTAATTACTGAACAGCAGAATGACTGAAGGGGGGGAAGATGCCTCCTTCCTATAGCTCATGGCTACAATTACAAATGCCACCTTCTGGGCAAAATAAAGTATCCATATAGCCACTGCAATTTGCTAAATCTTTTGTTCCTTGCCCTTGAAGGGGAACTTCTCTATTATGTGCTCAAGATTTGAATGAGGTCACTTAAAGTAGTTCAAGACAGTGCTTTTGAGACTAAATACAAAATTAAATCTCTCTATTCTCCTAGGTATAGACATGAACAGGAACAAGGGAAAGGCTTTCATGCTGCTGTATTTGTGGATGACAGTAAGGAATTGGGAATGTGTGTGTCAGTGTGCAAGCCAGTTACAAAACAAAGCAATACTGTTATGTTAAAAAGCACTGAGCAGACTTAGCACAAGACAAAACATCAAAGGGAAGAATAAAAGGATTCATGTTCAGATCTGCAAGCCTGGATCAAATGCTGAGCCTTAAGGGGTGAATTTTAATCCAAACTCAGGTATTTCAGAGGTCATCATTCTTATTTAAGCCTTGATTGTATAATGGAACTGCTCAAGAAAAGAAGCAAAAATAAACCCTCTGAAGCACTGACAACTTTCCTTTATAAGTTTTGCTAAAGACTAGTTAATGTGTCATATACTTTACTTGACCGAAGTGCTAGGAAGGAGCAGCTTTAAAGCAGATGAGTTGGAAAGTGAATCACTTAGCTTCCCACTGTCTGTGGGAAATGCTAACACTAAGGATGCTGCTTCTTGCTGCTGTAGTGTCATCCAAAACAAAGTCATGTCCTTTAACAGGAAAGATATCTGTATTTTCATGGTACCTAAATAAGACCTGTCTAATCCCAGCGACATCTTGTAATTAACCACCTGAGCACTTCTCCAAAAAAGTGAGCTGCAGGGCAAGGAGTTCAGAGGGTGAAGTTGGAAAAACATTAGATTTTGAGGCTTTGGTAACACATTTTTCACCTGTAGAAGAGAATACACCTTTTTGAGCAGGTCATACATAGAATGCATTTATTAGAAAGCACTGACATTCTTTCCAGAAGTTCCACCTGCATCTTTTTATGCTCAAGACTTCTCCTGTCAACTCTGAGTTCACTGTGTCCCAGCGTTTCATGAGACAGCATTTTTAGCACCTCAGTAGTACAAACCCTGCTCCCAGTCTGGATGAAGCTGAGTCACTCTGTGCCCTCCCGAGGTACTCACCCAAGGTACCAGTGCAGAGACAGTTGTGTGTTCGAGGCTGGGGCTTGGTCTGGTGGCTGTCGAGGATCTGCTGCACGAGCTGTTCCACTGAGAACCCTGAACTGCTGTTGCCATTGCTGCAAGTCCACTTGATGCCATGAACTGCAAAGGGAACAGTAAAATTTCCCATCAAAAGCTGCAAAATCATGCCAAAACCATCAAAAGCCACTCCAAACAACCAGCAGAAATCCATTCCTGCTGCTTTCTGTCAGAACTGAAAGGAGACCTGTAAAAAGCAGCAGTAATGGTTACTGGTTTACTATTCTCTGTTCCTTGGTATATTCCAAATGCAATTCCTGAATGAGGTGTATATATAGAGGAAAAACCCCTCAGCAGAGTATCTGGCTCTAATTCAGTCTGCTGCTAACAGGGACTGTGCACCTGCAATAACTCTCTGTAGTGCCTGGAACCTTCACTGAAAACCCCAAAACAACAAAAGACATGGTGTCATTGAAGTAAAGCAGTACAATTCCAAAGAGTGTTTTGGAATCTTTTTCTGTCTAATATGAAAACAAAATCAGCTTTATAGTAAAATCAGCAGCCAAAAATACACCAGTGTAACAGCAAATGCAAACCTTCTGCCAGGTCTTCATTGTCAGATCCCAGGTGGCAGCAGTGAAGGCTGACTCATTTTTTGGGAGTGACTAACAGACACTGTGTGAGTTCCTCCTGAGACTTGGATGACCTTTTAGCAATTTGGGAAAATGGACAGGTGGGTGATGTTACGGAACATGTTGCAAACTGAAGCTCTTTTCTTGGGAACTCTCTGGACCCATTAGCTATTTAAATAAGAATGCTAGACTGCATGCAGATACATTATTTGAATAAAGGCTTCATCTCAGAATATTTTAGTTGCAAAATTTCCTATAACAGTGGTATTTGCAACCTGACTTACAATGGAAATAGCACTTATATTTTATCCATAATAACTGACTCAAAGCATCTTCTGTCTCTTTTAATGTCTCTCTGAGCACCTTATACGTGCATTTTATTTATTTATCCTTTAAATGCACCAGAGCTCATGTGCAGATTTTGGAAAGTGCTGATAAGTGACAACATAATTTCCAAGGTGTCCTCATGCCTGGCAGCTTCTTTTCAGGAGGATCTTTGCCATAGTCTATCAACGCACATTCCTTGCATGTTGTGTTCTAAAATCCTTAACCAGAATATACAAAATCAAAGGCAAAAGTCCCATGGACTCAGGCTTTGTAATAACTACACAGATCCCTGTGTGCTGAAGATCCCTGATGGGATGGGGTGAAATCCTGGCAACAGCAGGTTGGGCTGATGCTCCTGTGCAGCCAGAGGCTGAGGCACAAGCCAAAAGCAGCGTCGTGCAGGGAGATCAGAGGCAAATGAAGGCACGCTTGTGACATCTAATGACTGTGGTCACAGGGGCAGCATATCCTGTGAACAGTCTCCTGTTGTCCTCTTTGATGCTGCTCACTGAGTGTGTCACATGCAGCTGATGGAACAGAGCTCCTGGATCTGCTCTGGGAAGCAGTTTTATTGCTTTTCGTGTTACCTGTTGCTGTATTGCCTCATCACCCACTAATGCCACTTTGCCTAACAGCATCTCGTCTTGGTCTAGGCTTTATATTGCAGAATTCTTATTTCTATTGGCCAGGCTGGATAACCTGCAGAAATACTGTAAATAAGGTTTACAAGTATTCTTCCCCATACCACTATTGAAAGTGCTGCAGATAGTTTAGTAATAAGTCCCTCTATGTTTGTTTGATGACCACATTTATTGTTATCGTACCCAACAGATTTTGCTTTCTAGTACATTCACCGTTTTGAATTTCCTCTTAACACTCAGTCTCTGTTATTATGTCTAAGTTTAAGTTAGACACGCTTGCCACTTCACTACCTCTGCTCACATTCATTTTATTATTTAAGATACATCATTCTGTCACCTGTGATATTATGTCTAATAAGTGATGTTCAAATAACAGTTTTACAAAAAAATACATTGTCTGTGAGATTAGAATGCAGTCAGGTATTTTGGTTACTTTCAATTGTATGACACAAAGTTACTGAACTGTAATTATTATTGAGAAACTTTACATTAAGTGATTTCTGATTACTTCAGAAATGCTTTGCTAAAGAAGTGAGCTGGTGTCCGTGTTGTTGGGTACAGAAAATCTCTGTTACAGCAGGATGGCAGCGCTGCTCCCTACTGCTGCTAAATCCTGGGATGAGCAGTGCATCGAGGGGGCAAGTCTGGGAAGTGAATCATGACTCGGGGCTTGTGTATTCATCATGATGGTTCTTAAGTCTGAATCAAGCTGTGAGCTGGAAGCTAAGGCATAATGGACAGCTTCATAGCTGGATACTTAAAGGACCATGCCTATTATTTTCAGGTCCTTCCAGCATAGCAAAGTCCCACTGAGGATCAATTGCTGCTGAGGGAAGGTCCTTCTCTAGCCTTGCTCCAGCTGATCCTAAAGGGCTCCGGCTCCAGCTTCTGCCTATGTGGTGCCACTTTTTTTTAGTACTTATGCTCCCCGTATGCTATGAAGGTTATAAAATAAAAAGCCAGTGAAGGGTGACAGATTGCAAAAAAAGAATGTCTGGATGCTTAATGCAAATTATCCACTATCTTGGCACATCCAATATGCAGATTTTCTTCCTCCCTCTTTTAAAGAAAGACTCCTGTGCCTGGTGAATTGTTAGTACTGAATACCAAACACTATCAAGATGGCTTTTAACATGTCACGCTTGGCTTCCTGACACATAATGAATCAGCAGGAAAGGAGATTTCTATAGGGAAGAAAGTGCATTATGAAAGGAAGGCTAATAAAAAGCATACACACATACTCTTCCTAGTTCTTAGCAGTTCAAAAAGTGAAACCACTGTAGAACTATGTTTGATTAAATATAGCCATAATATATGAACACAAAAGGAAAAAAAAAAAAGTCTGAAGCTTAGCAGAAATTCTGGAAAGGATTTTAATCCGGATTCCTGTTCAGACTCCTACTGCATTTCCTGATAATTTAAAATGAAAGCTGTGAACTGTTCTAACATTTTCCTTTTCAGCGATAGCATGGAGGGGTCTAAAAGCTGCTGCATTACAGTAGCAACACATTCCTCCTGCCACACACCCTCTGCACAGTGCCTGCAGCACGAGGCAGTGCAGCCACGCACAGTTACTGGTGCTTCCCTGGGTGCTCAAAGGCAAAGAGTGAGGCTGGGGGAAGGTCCACAACTCAGAGTGCTAATGCTGCTCCAGTCTCTTTTTGTGAGCTTGGGCTCTCACCTTTCTTTTCTTTCTTCCCTTTTGAAGAAAAGGCAATAAAAATGAACTTTTGATAGTCGCACAGCAGCTCCTTGTTCATTAGCACTGCCAGGACTTTGACCATCACGAGCAAAGGGATGAAAGATGATCTGAATTACCAGCAAAAAGGCAGCTCAGAATCCAAGGGAAACTTGCACACAGAAACGTAAGATTGTCCAGGTTTCTGACAACACCCTGGCTATTTCTGCCTCCTGCTGCTGCTGCTGCTACTCAGTCCTCCACCATTTCCAGGCCTGCAATTCTCCTGTCCTGCAGATATCTTCCTCCTCCCCATCACCTGAACTCTACCTCACTGTCTCATCTTCATTCTAGACCCAACACCATAAACAGCTCCTGTTTCGCCCTCCCTGTGGTTTCCCTACCCTAGGCAAAACTTGTCCCTAAAATACACTCCCACATTTAAATCTGATCATTTCACCCCTTCTGAATGCTCTTAGACATTTCTTTTTGCCACTCCAAACATTTTACACTCCTGGTTTTGTTCCAAAGACCTTGCTCTTCCATGCTACCCTCCCAGAACACAGCTTACACATACGTGCACACGTACACTACATGATGAAGCCATTCCCTATACTCTACATCCTGCTCCTCTACCCCAATTTGATAAGTCTTTTGTTACTTGAGTACAACGAGAGCTCCCATATGGAACAGATAAGTCGGATAGACTGGAATATCTGTAATCATCAAGGCTAGATTTCTGTTTGCCTCTCCCTCCTGATGTATCTCAACAGCCCACTGAAAACCTGGTGTCAGAAGTCCTGCCCTCAGCCACTCCTGACCCACACAAAGTGTTTTAGAAATCCCCAAAGTGCTGCTGGGAGTGTGAGCAGGTCCTTTGTCCAAGTGCCCATTCCTGCCTCACTGCCCACATCCTGCTCCACCAAGTGTTGACACTGGGAGATGTTTCCATGGCAATGGTCAATTGGAAATGGCAGCCTTGTCCCTTCAATTTTCCCTCTGTTTCTGTTGACAGAACTAAAGGCCTTGTTTTGATTTCTCAGTTTGGCTGAAGGATATTTCCATTAGATTTATCCTTTCGTACTCAGACGCCCACACACAGTTTAGCTTTGATTTTCCAGCCTTCCTTTTCCACTCGTTACTGGTTGTGAAGGACAGGTTTACCTGAGCCTCACTGCTGGGGACAGCAGTGACACCCCCTGAATGCTAATATCCTGCATGGACTCTCATGGGCATTTTGCTCGGAGCTGTTCTTTAAAGGGATGTCTGTCTTCCAAAGCAACACCTTTCCTCGAAGGCTTGCTCAAATGCAGTGGGGTGCTCACAGGGAGTGGGCAGACGTTGTCCAATGTCCCTTGGAGGGGACCAGCAGGACACAGCTCTCCTGAAGCTGCTCGGAGCAGGGCTCCTGCCGCTATTTACAGACGCGTGAAACCCAAGGCTGCTCACACACGGAGGAGCAGAGTGGAAACACCTCTCCCGCTCCTCCTGTGTGGTCCTCGCCCTCCTCCGCCTGCGGCTCAAGGGCACCATCACCATCACCATCCTCCTCCCCCTCCTCCTCCTCCTCCTCGCCACCTGCGGAGAGCCCCGCGAGCTGCGCCCGGCGGCCGCCAGGTGGCGCCAGCGGATAAGGAACGGCGGCGGGATCGGGACCGGGACCGGGACCGGGACCGGGATCGGGATTGGGATTGGGACCGGGATTGGGATCGGGACCGGGACCGGGATCGGGATCTGGACTGGGATTGGGACCGGGACTGGGATCGGGATCGGGACAGGGATCGGGACAGGGATCTGGATTGGGATTGGGATCGGGATTGGGATTGGGATCGGGATCGGGACTGGGACCGGGATTGGGACCGGGACCGGGATGGGGACCGGGATTGGGATTGGGACCGGGATGGGGACCGGGACCAGGACCGGGACAGGGATCGGGACCGGGATCGGGACAGGGATCAGTATCAGATCAGCGCTGGCATCGGGACCGTGCGTCCCCCTGCCCCGGGCCCACACGAGACCCGCACAAAGCGGGCCTTGAGCCCTTCCCAGGCTCCCAGCCCTTCTTCCCAGAGCCCTTCCCAGGCTCCCAGCCCTTCTTCCCAGAGCTCTTCCCAGGCTCCCAGCCCTTCTTCCCAGAGCTCTTCCCAGGCTCCCAGCCCTTCTTCCCAGAGCTCTTCCCGGGGTTCCAGCCCTTCTTCCCGGAGCTCTTCCCGGGGTTCCAGCCCTCCTTTCCCAGAGTTCCAGCCCTTCTTCCCAGAGCTCTTCCCGGGGTTCCAGCCCTTCTTCCCAGAGCTCTTCCCAGGGTTCCAGCCCTCCCCTCCCAGGCTGTCACAACTCGGTGGCACTGCCAGAAGACGTGGACTGACACCTTTGCAGATGCTCTACGATTGAGTCTGCCAATCACTACAGCCAAGTGTTAACAGGGGAGAGAAAATACTAAGGAAGAATGGGAAACAAAGGCTGGTGTGCCCATAACCTCCTCAAAGAGGTTTGGCAATCACTGCATCTGGTTTAATACCCAAGTTTTAGGGGGTCAGGAAACTATTTGGTGTAGGTTTCCTCAAGTGAGTTTCCATTACTGCTAACGCTGGGCTCCTGCTAGACTGCTGTCAGCACTCAGTGGGATTATTTCCCTTTGGTGTCTCCAAACACAGCTGAAAGGCACCTGCTGAAACACAGCTCCTAATTTTGTTCTTTTGGCAAAATGGGAGTTTCTATAGTAGATAAAACTCTGCCACAAGGGAAAACATGTCTCCCTACAGCGTGGCCCATATTGGAACAAGCTTCCTCTGGGGACACAGAGGCCACCACAGATCTCAGAGGGAGAGGAGAAGTGTATTCTTGTACAGGACTCCTGCAGTAGTCAAAGGGTTGGTGGGAAGATGAGAAGCCGAGCAGGTGGCTGATGATGGCCATGCAGACAGTGTGAACAGGGGTACTCAAAGTCCAAGTGGTGGATGGGATATAAGAACCTATCTAGCACCTTCTATTGTGTTCTCTTTTTAATAAAAACTCAGACTATTGCAGTAAAACTGTATGTCAGCATTACTAACCCAATGTGTTTTAAAAGAATCCACGCTGCTTTTTACGCGGTCAGCTGAGCTAAGCTGGCAAGCTTCAGTTTCCATTGAGGGGCACTTTGGAGCTCTGACAAACTGCTTGGGGAATTGTAAAAATTATCCCATGTAGCGTTTTTGTAGAACTGATCTTTTAAGATGAAATATAACCCCACTCCTTAAACAGAGTTACTGAAATTGAATATAAATTCAAGATAAAACTCCCAACAACTCAATTCTTCAAACTGTATTAATGCCAATTGCTGCTATTTGAGTTTTGTTCTGAGCTACAGGCATTTGATGCATTCTCCAGTGATGACAATGCAGGTTGAGGTCACCTCCAGGAGGCCTGATGGGTTCACTTACACAGAATTAGGGACTCTGGGAAAAGGCAAGAGCAGCCCACACCCACGAACTGATAGGCACACGTGGAACTTCAGCTTCCCCAGCTGTGGCTGCGTGCAGGCGGCACTAACAGAAGCCCTCAGTTCCTACGCAGCAGAGGAATGCAAAAAGCTTTTCCTCTGAAAGGAAGATAGCTCTTAATTATAGTGGACCTGGAACAAGGATTGCAACGTAGCACCAGCTGTGAGCTTGTAAGTCATACTTTGCCAGCTGAAGGATGAGAGAGCCAAAAGGGGATGATTTGGAGAAACCCCCAACATGAGCTGGCCCACAATTTGCTGATCATATGGAGTTTATATACAGAATTCTGCTGTGATGGATTCTGCCACTGAATTTGCTTTTACCACCAGATGCCTCTAAGGACATCTGCTAATCTGTTCAGAGAAATCTCAAAGCAAGACTGTAACGGGGCACAAGAGGGGGGGAAATTGAAAGCAACGCCAAATTGAGGCTCATTCTTCACACCAGGCATCCTGAAATGACTTACAGGTGTCGCGGACAACACTCCTGCAGAATTTTCATGTAGTACAGCTATTCACTTCGCACAAATGTCCCCAGAAGTTGCATTCATACCAAAGCAACACACACACGACAACCCTTTTGATTGAGACACCCAGCTGAGATGCTCCCAACAGCTGGATTATCTCAGCTCTGCCATCAGTGGAGGTGTCACAGCCTTCCCTGGACTCCCTGACCTTGCTGACATCTCTAAGATGAGGGGCCCCATCTCCAAGCCTGTAAGGAGAAAGGAATCATCCTGTGGGAGATCATGTGTATGAGGCCTTCCAGGCTCACATGCTTCAGTATTTAGGACTGGCAAACTGAAATCTGATAAGCCAACAGTGCCAGTCCAGAGAGGGCAATCAGGGGGTCATGAATGTCCCAGTGTGAAGGCAGGTGACAAACAGATCGGAACTGAAGCAAAAATCCAAAGCCATGAAAGCTGAAGTCAGGCTAATTAATTAATTATTTACAGTTTCAACTCAGCTGGAGGCATTGAGAAAACCTCAAATCCTTAGAGCATCTGCAGCATTTACCTTTCATGGATGTTCAGACGGGTTCATTTCAGTCTCTTAATTAGTTCACACACCAGCTATGTTAGAACAAGTTAATGCTGTTTCCACAAAGCTCTCAGAGCTCTATGGCCAGTCCTAAAAGGTGTTTTTTTAATCCGTAACCACCAGTGCAAGCACAATCACAGAATGAACAAACATCACCTCTGCAGCCAGCCAGAAGCTCTCTCTGGGTTCAGAGGTCTCATTCAGGACCAGGACAGAAGTCACCTCTCAGTGTGCAGATTTGAGTGCCCTGCTCTGCTCATGGGGGTGATGAGGCTGGTACCTGGAGCTGTGCCTGTCCCTGATGCTGCTGAAGACTTGCTGAAGCCTGGACTGCCTTTGGGATGATGCAGTGGGGAAGGAAGAGGGAGCTGAGTGAATTATGGATGCAAGAAATGTAAACAAACTCCCTGATCATCCCAGCCAGGGTCTCTCTGCATTTCAGGAAAATAAGTTTGATGTATTTGTCTGGCTTGGACCCCAGGACCAATGCCGCTCACCCTGCCAGCCATCTGCCACATTGCTTTTAGTTCTCCAGGCACACATGGCCAAGAGAACATGCTCCCACACCACTGGTGCCACACCACTGACTGTCTGCTACTCTCGATTCTGGGAGAAAAGCTTTAATACCTGACAGAGGTCAACAGCTTTAACACCTGGCTCCAGCCCAGGCTTAGTGGGACTTGAACAAAGAGCACTTCTTGTCAGTGAGTCAAGAGCTGGACAGTGCCACGAACCTCTGACCAGGAGGAAGAATTTTCCCCAAAAGCAGAACTAGTATCAGCTTCTCTCCCCTAATCCTGAATGACATCAATTGTCTGAAATGGGAACCTCCCTGCAGGTACAGAGGCCTTGGATCTCCACACACACCCTGGCTGTAATCATTAACTTGTCTTAAATGAGAAATTCTTATGGAAAACAGAAACCAAGAAAACAAAAGAATCTACAAAACCCCCACACAGCTTCCAAGTCCAGAGGAATAAGACACAACAAACCCCAACACAGAACAGGTAAAAGGGTGAGACTGTCAATGCACCAGTGATACCACGCACAACGCTTTGATTAAGCCATTGACAAATCTGCTTTAGGGCAGAGAAATTTGGAAACATCAGGCAATCAAACTGTGAAGTCTGTGAAAGAATGTGATTAATGCAAAAATGTGATGAAACTAATGTGCTTGGCTCCAGAATTTCATGGCACACCCTACACTGGAACCAAATCTGATGGCTTCTTGGCGAGCGGTGCCCCTCTGCGCTCCCCGAACACGGTTATCCGTGTCCTCTTTGTTTTCTAGGTCTGATCAGAATCCAAAGCTTTTATTGTAGCTACATTTCTAAGGATGTGTTTCCCAGGATATGTACCCATAAACAGAGACGTGTACATGCATATATACTCTGAATAATTGCGCAGAATTTCACTCTTCCCTCCTGAGACATAAAAGAGCCAAGTGTTATTAAATTTACGGCGAGTTCGTTGTAGTTTTCACATAATTTTCTTGATGCACTGCAGATTTTTTAACAGGCTGCTGCTTCCTTTCCTGTTTAATGTTAAGGTACTTGTCCAGTCTCAGCTCCACCAACATCCTGGTTTTCTGTCTAAGTTTATCAGCTCCAGGGGCAAATGTGTCATTTTCTGTATTCTCTTCTGCCCTCCAGCTTTGTGTGGAAAAGAAATACACAGGCCTGCACAGTTCAGGATGCAACAAAGGACTGCAAACTCAGATTACCAACGCTACAGTCAGCACGAGGCTGATCTTTCACGGATGGCAGAGACACATCAGGTTGCACTCCGTGGCTGTGACCTCCAATTACAGGAGGCTGGGCATGACACCAGCATCCAGGCAGGGGCAGGGGGCAGGGACAGAAGCAGACCTGGTATTTGTTGACTCAGATTTGGTACTGTGGCTCCTGCAGTTAATCTTCTCTTTGTTACAGATCCACTTTATGTCTAATTTTTCTTGCATTACAAAAAGATGTTTGTGTTCACATTGGAACGTGCTCTCCAGGGAAAAACATACAATATAACTGTGATGCAAAAGAAAATACTATACACCAAGGCTGATGCAAAGAGGTTCAAAGCACTGCCTGTCTGAGGAGAAACTTCCCCATCACTCCACACACCTAAGCAGCCTTCTCGTTAAGCTGCAACATTCAGAATTGCAGGAAATTATGTCCAACTCAAACCACTCAGTTCCATGGGGCCACCTGCAAACGACAGAACCCACTGTGGCCTTACCCTAACCACCCAAATATGGACCGCCCTTGAGGGAATCCACCTGCCAATACTGCAAGTGAGCAGCTGCCTCCAAACAGCCCTGGAACATGCAAGAACATAGGTACAATTTTTCCCCAGTGTGAGAGGAGACCTCTTTGGGGACAGTCTGGGGCACTCTCATACCAAAAGTGTTGAATACTGGGAAGACACTGAATGCAGATGCAAACTGAGCTAGATGGTGACAAATGACTCCTTCACAGGCATGGCTGTTGGCTATGAGAGACAGAACTCCAAATATACAGCAAAGAAGCAAAACCAGCTCCAGATACTCACACATCGGTTTGAGCTGCCCGATGAGCTCCTCTTTTGTCCACTTTGCCCATTCCTTCTTGTCGGTGTTTATCGAGCACAGGATGGGGCCGCACGGTTTCCCGCAGTCCTCGATGGCCGGGACGTTCAGGTAGTGCACCAACACAATGTCTGGGTTCTGCAGGGACAGCAGAGCAAGAGTTACATCACTGGGGCCAGCACTCTCTGCATTTGTCTTCCTAATTAAAACTGTGACAGTAAGCATCAAGATCAGATCCCAGAATGTGCTGGATTTCTCCAAGATCAGAGTTGTTCTTTAAAAGAGGTGGCAAAAGACAGGGCCTGACAGTTTGCACATGGCTTCCCTCATGCTGAGAGCCCTCTGCTTGCAACTCTCCTGCTCTGCTTGTATGCTCAGAGTGAACCTGTTTTCCAACCCTTACAACACCGAATACTTGCAAGAGTCCCACAAATGCCACTTAAAACAAACACCACATAATATACTTTGGTTTAAGGGACCTTTGGCTCGTTTGAGACAAAGCTGCCATCAGTTCTGGTTCATATTAAGCTATTCTGAATAGACAGAAAGTCACCTGAGAACATCAGTAACAGCCACACTCTCCATACAGTGAGAGGGAAGAGCCGAGGAGGCTCACAAACACTATCACAGAGCACCCCAAAGATGGGCTCTTTACAGACAAGCCTTGTCTTTTGAAGATGTTGCAGCTTCGCAAGCTGCTTTACAAGTTGGGACTAAAGAGCCCTTTGCAGGACAGCTGCAGAAGGACAGAGAGGAGCTGGCTCCCACAGACTGATCCCACAGCGGATCCCACAGGCTAATCCTGCAAGCAGATCCTGCTCCCCTCTCCCTCCCACGGGGCTGGGGGGAGGGACCCTGCTCTGACGCACTGCGGTGCCATCCCACTGACACCTGGAGCAGGAGCTGAGCTCTGTTACCACCCTGCGAGTAAATGAATCATCTTAACAACAGCAACAGCAACAACTCCGCCAGTTCCCCAACAGTGTCCCAGGGAGATTGTTCAATAGATAATAACAAGATTGAGGAGATGATTTCTTTCCCTTAAGTCATTTACTCCTAAGTTCGCAAACTTTAATGACTGCTTTGGAATTATTTATAAAAATAAATAGGATAATGGTGTAATTAAAACTCTAATGTTTCATTAATGCTGTTTGAGCCCTGTTCTGATGGGGAGCGGGAACACAGCCCATCATCTGCTTGCAAAGGTTGTGCTGATGGGAGCACTTATGAAACCAGAGGAGAGCTGGAGCAGGACATGGACACCTGCACCAGGGGGACCTGTGGAAGGGAACTTCTGATGGGCAAAGCACAGCACTGAGGCCCAGCACGCTGGGAGCTGCACCTGGAGCAGCCCAGGGCAGCAGCAGGATGGCACTCAGCATGCTGGGTCCCCACACCCAGGGAGCATCCTGCACATCCCCAAAATTGGGGTTTGGTCACATCTCCCAGCTCCTCCAGGCTGGCTAAGGAGATGCAGGCAGCATGGAGGCTACGGTGCCCATGCACAGCAACATGACATGCAGAGCAGCCCCGCACAGCATCCCCTCAGTAACCAGATATATCTCTCTGTCTGAAGGAGAAGCTCTTCTAAATTAGGAGACATGCAAGCAGGAACTTGCATTTTTCCCCTCTATGGATAGAACTGCAAGCAGAGGATTCTCAGTGAAGATTCTGTGAGAAAGCAGTATCAAATTCTTGCAGCCTGTGCTGAAGGAATTGTATTGCATAGGGAAGAAGCAAAGAAATCTTGTAAGGAGCAGCTAACAATTTATTTCAGAGCAGTTTTGGAAAGTGCTAAAGCAAAGAAAATTGTTAGGTCTTCTATTCCTGAGATTATTCTGGAGAAAAACAGCTAGACCATTTGTGTACAGTTGTGACATGCTCAAAACCTTCCTTTTCACAGGGCACTTCTTCCCCAGACAGAGGACATGGAAAACTATCATATCCTCTCCTACAAAGCAGAGGTCTGAAACATCACAGTCCTTGTGCATAATTCAGAAGAGGTTCAGATAGTAAAAATGATTACCCATACACCCAAATAGTCTCCATCAGCTAATTTAACATAATTAGCGATCTAGATGATGAAGTAATAAAAGTAATATGCTTCAGAGATTTCATGTAAATACACCTCTTGCTCTCAGGGAAGTTTCAAAGAAGGGAGCAAGGACACAGCACTGGGTGATGTGGCAGTTCTGAAGGTGCTTCTACCTTCCTCTCAGGTAAGCTGTGTTTTTTGTTTTGCACAGCCTGACAGTGCCTGTTTCACCAAGCAGGTCAGGATTATGGGATTTCCTGGCTTCAGTGCAGCACGAGCAAATGGACTGGCACTGGAATTTATACTTTTTATATATAAAAGCATATAAAATAAACACAAACCAAACAGGTTTGTTCCTTATGCCTACATCTCAAAGTTGACCCCAGACTGACAAATCTCACGAATGCCAACCTACGTGGTGAACTGAAATGTTTTGACACATATGAAGAGAATACGTATGCTTTGGAAGACTCATAACCAGCAGTGAATCACTATTTGAGGTCACCAAGAGAGCAAGAGAGAGGTGAAGGAATGAAAGAAAAATTACAACTTCCACACAGGAAAGGTGTCAGGACATGCCATGGAAGAAGCCCTTCACTGGGGTGTCAGCAGGGAATGAGGGGAGCCCTGGACTGGGCCACAGATGGCTCTGGAAACATTCCTGCTGGAAAGCTGCCCATCATTCCTGTCCTGGAGCCTCAGCAGAGCTCCTCTGCTTCCCCCACACCTGCCTCGAAGGCACTGCCATCTGTCCCTGACCTGGACATGGCTCCTTGGCTTCTCCTGCCTCCTCAGTGTGGCAGAAGAACTGCCTCCACTGCTGCTGGGGGGTCAGCAGGAGATGGTGCAACAAGTGCTCAAACACAAAAAGTCATCGGTTTTGATGAAGAAAAATGCAACTGCAACATCTGTCTGACTCTTGTTTGAAGCTTCATCAGCACTAAGTGGTCAATAAATCAGACTGGCATGGTGTTACATTTCTTCCGTGGCTTAACCATTAATCTAATGCCAGTTAGAAAAATGAAGGAGAAAAACTGTGTGAAGGTGGAGGTATACACATTACCCAGAAAGTGATCATGGCACGTAATGGTGCTGCAGCCCTCCATCCCAGTGGCTGGAGTAGCCTGGCAGCCTCCTCTGCTGCCCACCACACTCCATGGAAATTATCTGACTAAAACAGGGATTGTTTGTTCCACCAGCCTGTTCCATGTGGGGATTTTGCACAGAAGCTGAAACACAAAACTGGAACAGTTCTGGCAGGTGGGGGAGCATGGGCAGACCAAAGCTGGGGTGAAGGAATGGTCAGCTCCTCCAGAGCTCCACGATGGCTCAGCCACAGGGGAAACCCTCCTTTCATTTCAGCAACCACCTTTAATTCCTCTTCACTTCCCAGAGTCAGTCCCCTCCGAGGGGAAGTCTCCTTTCTCGGGGAGAATAATCACAAAAAACCTCAGCCTTCCCAAAGCATGCTGGTTTGGTTCTCTTCTTCTATTTCTTTTTCTTTTAAAAGCAAAAATCAAAAGCCATTTCTGGCAAGCTTCCAGCTGCTCTTCAGCTGCTCAGCCAAGGCAATCAGCTCAAGGCAAAATCTCACTGGCAGGGGCTCCCAAATCACCGATGACCACAGCTGAAGATAATTTTATTTGGAAAAATACCTCTGAGCTGAAAGTTTTGCATTTTTACTCCCTGCTGGAAGGATGAAAGGAAGTAAATCATCCTCAGGGGTGATGAGAATCAGTGAATTTAATCTCAGCCAAGGAATTACCCCTAAATGCAGCCACTTGCCCTGGCTGGCACTGGACACCTGTGTTGGTTCTGCTGGGTGAAACCTGAGAAATTCTACATGGTGATAGCAGCCTGTTCCAGCTCTAATGGCTACACCACGAAGCAGAAGGGTGGGAGGAGAGGAAAATGGCAGCAGGGTGCAGAGGCAGCTCCTGTGCCCCCCTCCCTCCCGGTTCACCCCCAAAATTATAACAGCTTTTTTATTTTCTGGCAGCTATTCCTTCACTAGGTTTCTTTTGTATTCCTCAAACAATCCAAAAGGCTGAAAACAAATCTCAGCTTTCTGGGAAGATAATTCACATCCGTTGCTGTTGGGTGGCAGGATTAATATCTTACAGATTATCATCCCTCTCCCAAAAGATAATATAAAGAGGTTTCTGTGGTTTTGAGGGGCTGCCATTACATGATGCTTCAGTACCCACAGGTAACTCTGGGACAGGTACTGGGAGTGCCAGTGTATCATCTATACATTATCTAAAAATCAAACCAGGGAATGAAACTATTCCCAGACACATGGATGACAGAATCTTCTGCTATTTATAGTAGTGTCTTTCTGGAGGGTTTCCTCTGGATTTTCAAAGGTTTGAGACTAGAGCCTGGGATACCTGAAGAAAAAGGCACAAATACATAACACAGACACAAAAGTAATGGAATTCTTTCAGAGACCAAATGCTAGCTTTGGGCAAGATTATTGGTTTGAATCCCAGCAATTTCTTTATCCTTGAACTAATTTCTAATTGAGGTCATGCTATGGAAGGCAACCTGGTGGCTGACGCCTTGGAATATATTAATCTTCCACACTAACTGTGAAAACAAAAAAAAAAATCCACTGCCTTTGAGCGCACAACCTACTGCCTTAATTTATCTAGAGCTGGGCATGTTTAATTAGGGAGAACGAGACAATTACCAGAGACACAGCACAGCCCTGGCACCCGAGCTGATGCACTGGAGCACGGGGAGAAGAGTGGGACCCCAGAGCCAGACACAAAAGCAATTGTTGTGCTGCAGAGCAGGACTCCTTCTGCTGGAAAATCCCTTCTAGCTAGCACAGCACCTTGAATTAACCTTATCCCCATGGCTGCAGTGACAAAAGAGCTGCTGGAACTTCTGGCCCTTCCACAGCTTCCTCAGGAAGAGAGGATGCTTGGAGTCAGCCGGGCAGAGAAACATCGGTGCATATGTGGTTTTAATTGCAGTTAAATCAGCAGCCTGACACACACTTGGTCAGGAGCTGGTGCAAGTTGTCACTGTCCCTGCCTGGGTACAGGAGCTTTGGGTCCCCTCTGGGGTGGTGGCCATCCCCACCCTCCTCACCATGGCCACAGCCCAGCTGTGCCTGGGGTCTCAAGATTTAAAACCTATGGATACAATGCTTGTCTCCAAAGGCTACCAGCCCACAACTCCAACACAGTCATTTTCCCTGCTTCTCAGCCCAGATTCGAGTTTTTTTGTTTGTTTAAGTTCAGTAATTTTTGAGACAAGAGACTGGCTACGAGACAATACAGCTCCACGTAGTGCAAACATTGAAAGGCTTGGAAGGCAAAAAATTATTTTGAGATTACGAGATTTCCCGCAATTGTTTTAAAGAGAATCAAGATTTAATTTGGCTGTATACTTTATAACATGTTCCCCAGTTCCTCTTCAACACCTTGGTAAGGGCACAGCACACAGGGCATCATCAGGCAGCATTTCAATAGCAAAAGCAGCAAAGTCCTTAAGAGAGTCTTAATATAGAACAAATACCAAACATTCACTAAGACATCATCAAATTGGATACATTTGAAGATATTTTATATAGAGAGAGCTGCCTCTGAATACTCTTGAGGATCATGTTTGCTTAACGTACACTTTGAAAGATGCAGAGAAATAACACACAGTAATTCCTGGCCTCCAAAGTTTCAAAAGAAATTGATTTCTGAGATGCTTTTTGTCTTTCATAGCAATACCTCTAGAGCTAGTAAAAGGTGTAACAGAAGGATGATGCTGCACAACCAGAAACATGCAGCAAAATAAAACAAAAGGCCCTTCTCTTTCTCACACAGGTATTACTCTTCTGGACAATGGAAAATTTCTTTTCATGTGTGTCACCTCTCCCAGCTGGAAGCTTTAACTCACACAGGCAGCTGACAGGGACAAGATAATTCTGCCATGAGCTGGGACTGTGTTTGTTTATCTAGGAACATGCAGGGAGCTTTGGTGCTGATACAGAGGTCCTAGGGACAAAGATGCAGCAGGGAAGTCTCCTGTCCTGAGTATTGCTCCAGAGACAATGAAAGTGGTTTCCTGGGAAGGTCTGAGCAGACCTGAGTCTGTGGCACCCCAGCACTTGTGTTGGTACTGCCCAGCACAGAAGGCACACAAGAGCAGTGCATCCCTCAGCACAGCCTGGCTCCCACCCACGTCTCCTAAGGATTTTCTCTGAGAACCATGGTGGGCTCCAGGCTGCCACCCAAAGAGCAAGGCTCTTTTTCAAACCCATGGTTTTTAGTTTGGATTCTTGGAAGACCAACCCAAGACTGTCATACCTTTCAGCCATCAGTCAGAGGAGGTGCTGGGGCAGCTTACTCAGTTAATAGCCTTCTACAGCTCTGCCACTGCTTGTGTATGAAAGCATTACCACGATTAAAGCATGCAGAGAAAACTTAGAGATAGCAACCTGCCCTACTTCAGCTTGCTCAGAGATGCTCCTTCTTAACACCCCCACTCAGAAAGTGTGAAACAGCAGCAACAGCTGCCTTTAACCCAGCTGCTGCATCCAGCACCGACTGCCTCTACAGAGAGACAGATTTGCCATGGAAATCACCAAGGCATCTCCTCCTCCTCCCTGTCACTTGCTCTCTGCAGTTTTACAATTCATTCTGCAAAAGCCTTGAGGATTTTCAAACAATAGCGCTGAGGGCAAAGCAAAGGTTTCTTTGGGTTTGAACTCCTCTGAGATACTCTTCCTGACAAATGAGGCTTATTATAGTACACACATCTCTTGCTACATTCAGTATATTCTGCTTCTGCAGCTCTCCACCTTTGAAGACTTACATTTGCACAGTGCCTCTGTTTTCTTATGTTAAACATGCATATTGCAACCATTTCCAGAATAGTGGAATTTCTTCTGCAAGGAAAGGGGTGCAGAGGAGAACATCAAAGCCACCTGATATTTTAGTGTCCTACACTTGAACTGTGCTTTTCATTTTGATAACATCTCAAAAAATTTGTTAACTGATACAGCCCAGTTTATAGATCAGGATTACTCCATTTAACAGCAAAATACAGCTCTTTATAGGGCAACACAAAGCAAATGGTTGATTGCCCACAAA
Source organism: Acanthiza pusilla (assembly GCA_036630365.1). Lineage (NCBI taxonomy): Eukaryota > Metazoa > Chordata > Aves > Passeriformes > Acanthizidae > Acanthiza > Acanthiza pusilla. The sequence goes on along the minus strand of JAXCHO010000005.1, from coordinate 4,375,201 downwards.
GCATCAGTGAGGAACCTCCACCCACCAAATACAGATGTGGAGTAGAGTCCTGCCCTGTAGCTGCATGAATACTTTGAAATCATGTTATGCTGCCCATGCACACTTGGGCAAAATCCCAACAAATCACAGTCACGAATGTAAATATTGAGGAACTGCATATGCTGTAACAGTGCTGCTCTCTTTGCAGCCTGCTGCTCTGTAAGAGATTTGCTACTGTATTTGGACTATTTTTCCCCAACAAGTGTGAGCCAGAGATCCCTCAGCTGACATTTGTGAGGACTCTTTATTTTTTTTTTTTCATTCTGAAGTACAGATTCTCTTCTCCCTCTTTCTGTTTTTATTGCAACCTTTACATGGGAATTCTGTCATTGCATTTCAAACGAGCTCAGGCAGAGCTCAGCTCAGAACACTTCCATCACCATCACCGGCCAGAAATGCCAGCATTATAAATCATGCCCCAAGTGGCTTCTGCCCTTTCCCAGCTCACCCAAGCCAGAGATACAATAATAGTTGGTCTGAAATAAGAAGAAATTTTAATTTCAAAGCTCCACTGACATTCACCAAGTGCTTTCAAAGTTTCTATCAACAAAACACACTGCTTTCAATTCTGGTTGGAATGAAGATGGTGCAAGTTTTTCTCTCAAGCTGATGGCCTAGTTTGCCTCAATAACACTATTATCTGTTAAATATTAATGCATTTCTGTGAATTAAGAACAGTTCTATGTGCACCTGCAGATACTTCACTTCTTACTTTTTTAATTGGTATTGTTGTAGGTGGACCGAGTAATAGAAAGCTGACATTTCCAAATACCAAACAAGAAAAGCCCAGGAGAATGTACTGAGAGCTCACGATAAGCTTTCCCTCCAGAGACACACTGCCCTTCAGCGCTGCTCCTAAAGCTTCACCAAGCTCCAAGAAACTTTTGTACACACAAATATGAGTTAAAATCATTTGGAAGAGGACTGCCCCTCACACCCCATGTGCAGTCCCCACAGCAGTGACACAATGGACTAAGGATATGCCCAAGGGTTGGCCCATCTGCACAAGGGAGCAGAACAGCAGCTTGGCACTTCTCCCAGTCCCACACAGCCCACCTGCCCACCAGGAAGGCTGCAGTGCTGGAAGGTGACAGCAGCTCCAGCAGCTCAGTTCCCCAGCCCCAGCCCCTTTCCCTATACGTGCACAGACACAATGCAGTGGCACAGGGCTCCAGGTGCCTGGAAAGGAGGCACATGTGAGCCTGATGGCAGCCTGGAGAAATAGCAGATAAATGCTATTTAATGTTCCATGCAGCCTATACAGTACGTGGTAAGCCAACAAGCCCTTTTTATTTCTATTCTTTGCTATTGCTCCTAGGGCTCTATCATTTATAGCTTCTTTAAATTTGTTACTTTTGATATCAGTGACTGGTAATACAATTCCCGGAGGAACAACATCAATAACCTTCAAAACACTTTCATAATGTTCCCTTTGATAGTCTTGCAACACGTTTGTTCCTATGGCAAAACCCTTATGACACTGCTATACAGCACAGAGGTTATTCACTGAAGGTTTTGTTGCACCTGGATAACCCTTCCAGACATGAGTAACCCCAGTGCCAAAGTTCTCCTCTGGTACATGTTTTGGATATCCACTTTACTTTTGCATTGCATGTGAGGGCTCAGAGAGATGTGATAATCCAAACGAAAGATGTGTAAAAGTCAGCAACCTAGGGCTGTGCCCAGAGGCAGAGATGGGCAGGGACACCCCAAACTGCTACACCAAGAGCATGCCAGCCTCCCTCCATTCTCCCTAAGCTGCTGGCTGGGACTCACTAGCCATGGTGTCCTGAAAGGGAACCACAGCAGCCAGCTGGGAAGTGAGACAGCACTTTAAACTGGAAACATCAAATCGAAAGCAAAACAAAAAGGAGTACCAGACTTGAATTTCTTCTGAACTGCAAGAAAAAGATTATGAGACAACCTGTTTCCTTCTTTACTACCACTCAGAAGTCTCCCCCATAGACTGAGATTACAATCTCGGCACTCCTGTTGCAGGCTGGGACACAGCCCAGCTCTCTGGGCCCCATCCACATACACTTTGAGACTCCCACGTGGATGCCCTGGCATCTTAAAAGGGACCCCCGCCAGTGCTGCTGTGCAGCTCAGAGGGACTTCCCTGACCTGCTGGTAAGAGTGGAGTTATCTCCTTTATCAGACCTTTCCAAGGACTCTGACTCCTTTCTGGCTATGTAGGCATTCAGGTTTCTCTTGGGGAGATCTGACAAAAGGATTTTGTTTCTCTGTTTCACTGTGTCGGAACCAGCACAGAACCACTCTCAGGGTGGACAAACAGCTCTGGTCAGCGCTGGCACAGCTCTGAACTCAAGGAGGGGCACACATTCCTTCCTGGTTCCTTTTTGCCCCAAATCAGGTCTCTCTTTTACACAGTAAGAGAAGAGAATGATAAATTGGATGGTGAGCCCATCCTGCCTCAAAGTGCCAAGACAGAGCATGAGACCTGGCTGCTAACGGAGATGTTATCAGGGATGAGCAGAAGGTGCTACAGCTCAGCTACAGCAAAGCAAACTGTCCTTCAGCCTGATCCATCAGTCTCCAATTCACTGCACGGGAGCAGCCTGGCAATCTCCCAGCACATGACAGTGCCCCGATAACCTCCAAAGCTGTGTTATTTAAGCAGAGAAAGGTGAGCTTTGTTTAGCCCTTGGGCTCAGGCTGAGCTGATGACAGATGCCGACACTTCATCCAATTAGATTTTTAAGTAGTGAGAGCAAATTTATCAGGCGAGCGTTTGGAGATGTGGCACATGAGAGTTATCAATTTCTTGGGTAACTCCACTGCTGTATCTCTCCTGGAAAGTCACCCTTATCTTTTTATTTCACAGTATACTCCAAGAAAAACAGTGAAGTTTTGGCAATGCTTCCTGAAGAATACAACAAACAGCAATGCAGTTGCTGTTATATGCAGTAATTCCCTTTTTTTTTTTTTTTTAATTTACTTGTCAAATGTGACTATGAAGCTGAGATATTTTATACACTGAGTGCTGCTGCCTGTGCTGTACATTCACATCAGCAAGAGAAAAGAACACACAACACCCATGACATTGTACACCTTACAAAATACAAAAAGGCAGGAAAGCTTCTGAATTTCAATAACAGATGCAGACTATTACACGCAACCAGTCATTGCTCATTTCACCCATCAGCTACTTGACCCAGCTACATACACTGGTATCTTCTGAGACATCCCAAAAAAAGCAGCAGTAGTTGGAACATCCAGTGCCAGACACGGGAATATTAAAGTTTAACACGGGCACTTTTAAGTTGGTAAATGCTTGGCAAAGTAAGCACAGATCAAAGGGGTTTTTGAGCTTAGGCATCGATGCATCTGAAGAAGCATCTAAGAGAGAGGTAACAGTGAGGAACGAACAGCTTATGACAAGAGTCCTTGAAAGCCCAGAAACAGCAATACTCTGCACTATCCAGGCTCAAGAGTGCTCCGTGCATTTTCTAATTTACTGCTTTTTCATTTTTTTCCTGCTTGCACAGAACATGGAATAGGAATGGAGATCCTTGCCTTTCTGTCCTTCAGATAAAAGACAGACCAGGTTTTGTTCTTCAGCTTGGACCTCTCAGATCTGAACTTCATCAGTGTGAGAACTGATCTGAGGGTCTGTTGTTAAGCGTGCCACACGTGGCTGTTGGTAGGGTTGTTTTTGTGCAGAATACTGGGGAGCCTTACACATCCACCCACATTTTAGCCTTTGTACATATCCCACACAGGTTTTCTGCCTTTTATTCCGCCAGCAAAGACTGCCTAAGTCAGACACCCTGCCCAGACACCTCCTATTTGTTGCTAGAGACGAGTGACTTCACTCATCCAGCCACAGATCGTTTCTCTCCGATACTGTTGGAATGGAGAGCTGGTGCTCGCTCAGCAACAGCATGATTTGAGGTGACTGCAGTTGTGCCTTTGCAAACCACTCAACGATGAAGATTTTCATCTTGGCACAGACACAGGAGCTGCAGCTGCCTTCGCCCCTTCATCAGGAACATTTCTATTGCCATCAGAGGCATTTCCGTCACCTGCCACAGCTGCAGAGAGCACGGAAACGTCAGCTATGGCAGGAATTCAAGTCACCAGGATTCCCCACGTTACTCACTCTCAGAAGGACATACAGCAGAAGTGCAGGTGCCCTGTACAGGGCTGGACCCTCACTGTGTGCCTGCTGGGACCACCAGTGCCCGCTGTCCCTGTGAAGTGGTTACAGCACCACATCCTTCCTCCTCCTCTACATGTTCACAGTGAGAGACGGAGCAGAGAACAGCCAAGGGGATTCTGTTCCCATTACACATGCAAAAGCTGATGATGCTGTTCCCAAACCCTGGGACTGAACAACGGTGCTGCCTGTCCCAGGGCGCTGGAGATGCTGGGATGCAAAAGCACAAGGGACACCATGTCCTGCTGAGGGGCAGGTCCCTCACATGGCATGTGCTGTCTGCCTGCCACACCAGGGAGCACTAACGAACCTGGAAAGGAATGTGTAATGAGATGACAGCAAAACCAGCGTGGGTGAACACAGGGATTCCCTGCAGAGCCTCCTTTTGACTCTGTGCTAGGAGAGCACTCTCTGAGGAACATGGCATGCCCCTCTTTAGGCAGCAACACCTGGGCACAGCCATCATCACCATCATCATCATCCTCCATCACTGCTATTTGGAATGCTGTCCTCTCCAGATTTCCTGATGTTTTGGTGTTATGTCAGAATGTTTCAGCTGGCTCAGTACTGCAAGAACCTGGAAAACATCACAAAAATCTTCCATCCCAGCTTGCACACGCAATTTGGAAATGACTGGAGGAACCATCACACCAAAGCCTGTTTGCTAAAAGCCAAAGCACATCCCTGCCACACCAGAAGCTGCAGCAGGACAGGTAAAATGCACACTACTGCAGTTTGGTTGATGTGGGGATGGTAACAAGAGCAGAGCCCAGAGCTTGAAGGCACGTTCCCAGCAATAGAGCAAACTCCCCACTATGTTCACCGTGTCCTCAAGTCATTCTGTTTTATAGATAGAGACACAAGGAAAAAATGAAATCTAAAAAACATTGTCAACTTGAATGATTTTCCAGGTTCTTGTCACTAAACAACCATCATCCCTCAGAGCATACGAAAAGCAATAAACCCAATAGAGCTAATAAAGGAAAACTGTGTGGAGTTTGACAGATCTGGCTGTCCCTGGCATGTGACAGCCAATTTTCCAAGCAGGCAAATTGAAGCTGCAGCAAACTTGTCCACAGGATAAGTGAGACCCTGACAAAAACAGCACCGACTCCTGTTTTTTAACACTGTTAAGTTCTGCTAAAAAAAGGTCCATTTTGAAAGAACATTCAAAAGGTTCTGCAAAATACATTTGTGGCCAATATAAAAACTGCCCAATAATTGCTGTTTATCATCTCATCTCTGCTGAACATCAGCACAAACCCAGTGGCCTGTAACACACATAAAGGGATGCACCTCACCTTGTTAATCCACTCTGGCTGTGCCAGCCCACGGACACCCCATTATCTGTGCTTCTCTGAATGCTGAAAAACCATCCGAAACTGCAGTTTCCTCCAAAAGCTGGAATCCCTCAGGCTATGTGGCAAGTTGGCCCAGAAAGTTTGCAGGGAGAGACTGTGTCCAAACCAAGGCCTAATTTACCCAAGAACCCATTAACATTTCCTCTGTGTACTCAATGAATGAACGTGCTTTTGAAGCCACTTATTTACCAATAAATTACAATGGTCTGGAATCATTAGCAACAAAGTAAATTGTTTTAATTGATCTGAACTTTTTTACAATGCAGGAGCTTCCTTCCCGTATAATTGTACTTTGTAGAAGACTGAAACAGCAAATGAAACTCTCGGGGTTTGTGTTTGTAAAATGCTCCTTATTCTGAAAGGCTGAAATTATAGAAAATAAAGAAATCAACAACTCTTCCATTTTTGCAATGAACTTTGACCCTGCCTCATGAACCTTGTGACAGTTCAGGTGGGAGCTTCACAGTCCAAAAATAGTATTACAGAATCACAGAATATTCAAGGACTTCTTTTTTTTTTGTTTGTTTTTTTTGGGGGGGGAGGCGGAAATCAGAGAAGATGAAGACTATGAAGATTTAAATAATTGTAGGAGTTCATTTGGTATAACTTCAGGCAAATGCAAAGAGGCAGAGGTCCTGTTAATAAAGACTCAGGCCCTGTCTGTCTGAGTAATGGCAGCCTCTGCAAACAGAAGCAAAGCTGCAATCTAAAACAAACACAGTGCACTGCCATCAGGTATAAATACATTTTTATTCAAATTGGTTGGGGGCGTTCAGAGGAAATATTCAATTTATAAGTAGAGTATAAACGGCATCTTTCAAAATCAGAGTTTTCGGCACAGATTAGCTCTCCATCCCCATTGCTGCTGAGAGGGCTAATCACCACCCTGAATCAGTGCTTCGGCTGAACCTGACACTGGAAATCACATATAATTATACTGATTAATTCTGCTGAAAACATACATTGTTTTGCTATAGAATGTAAACATAATAAGGTGAAAGTGTGTTACAAATAGAAAAAGCTGTGCTGTTCAGAAAAACCCACTCAGGTGCTACAGGCATTGGAGTGACTGCATTTATTAAAAGAGCAGTGCTGATTCCCACAGCTGCCTCCTGACTTCTGAGGGGAAAAAAAAAAAAAAGCAGAGGAAAACTGGTGGATATATGACCCAGGAGTATAGTTGCAGCCTACTAAATGCATCCAATTATTTATATACACATCAGAATAAAATGAAACGGAGCAATATAAAAGGACTGCTTCAAACAGCAGCAGTCCTGCAGAGCATCTGCACACTGAAGGGCTCAATGTGGCCAAAGGACCCAGGGTTCAAACAGGAGGGTGATATAGAGAGAACTCAGGGGAGAGACAGCAAGGAAAGACAAGGAACTCAGTCCATCTCCTGGGAATGGGATATTTACAGCCATTAGAAGAAATATAGGAGACTGCAAAAGAGGAAAAAAACCCCTAAAATTAGGAATTACTCCTCTCACAGAATTGCAGCAACAAAGCCTGGTAATTTCACAGAAGACACCAGCATTAACACAGAGCACTTAAAACCAAGAGACATGCCTTTCTCCTTAGCTGCATCTTGCTGTGCAATGATCTGAGAAGCCACTGAAAGAAAATTGCTTGGGTTTCCATTTTAGAGCTGCACTTAACCAAATACTATGTGTCTTCACACATACCAGCAAGGAAAAGTAGCAAATTACTTGTTTTTCCTGTAGCACCTAAAATCCCAACAGCTATCCTGTTGGTCCCTTGTCACCCACAACCTCCAATGTCACCACATCACTGTGACCACTCTCCCCATGCGCTGCTCGCTCAGATTTTTTGGGCATTTTAAAAATTTATTCACAAGCACAAACCTCCACCTACAGCAAAGCACTCACATCCCACAGGACAGCAGTACAGTTCTACGAACACAACATTTTGCAGGACCCTTTTGCAGCGTGGCAGGTCATGCTCTCATGAGCCAGCCTTGCTCTGGGATGGGACAGCCCTTCGTACCTGGCTCCTGCAGAGCATCTGTGCTGCAGGCAGCTCCTGGAGAGGAGGACCCAGGGTTTGCCTGATGATAAACGGAAGGGAAAGGCAAACACAAAGCTGCAGCTGAGTAAGGAACATTAAGTCTGACACAGGGAAGCTGTGATGCATTACTCAGCCTGATAAGTTTAATGTATAATTTAGAAAGATATCACCAAAATGGAAAAGAGAAGCTGTTAAGCAGCTCTGAAGGGTATTCGGCTCAGGCATCACACGCAGTTAGTGTTCACAGGAAGCTGCTTGTCCCATGGCACAGAACCACCCCGTGCCCAATAACTTGATTTAGATGTGTCTCAGCACAGAAGCACTTCAGAAAGAACTCATTCCTTCCCACAGACCAGATTTGGGCTTTTCACTGAGTATTAGGTATTGCCTCCCTGCTTGATAAGCAAAAGTCATCAGATGGGAAAGCCCTTCTCCAACTGCTGCCCAGAGTAATAAGCACAACCAGGCAATTTGAACCCTCTGACATCTTGGAAGTCACAAATAATCCCAAATTACATTAGAAAGACCTTAGAGGATGCATCAGCAGAAATAAATTTTTTAAAAAACCCACAAAATGCACTGCTCACATAACACATCAGCTGTTATGATTTTTGTTTTAAAGAGTATAAATGACAGCCACTTGCCATAGTCCTTTGAAGACATACTTATCTTGGGGAAAACGAGAGCTCTGCTGGGGGGTTAGGGAATCTTCTGCCCTTTTGGCTTCACCAGGACATGCAGAGGAGGAATGCTGCAGCTGCTCATTGAGGAGGGCTGTAGCTGGTGAATGACAGCCCTGCACCTGCCTGACAGGGAAAGCACTGACAAGGAAAGGCTTAAAGGTTTATTTGCCAGCTGAACTTGCCGAAAGTGTCCCCTGGAGCCCACATTTCAGAATTAATGACTTCTGATACTGCTCATGCGATCACCGGAGGGCCTCTGGAAAATATTTTGATGATAAGGGATGCCATTTGTTAACAGGATGAATCTGAAGAGCAGAGGGAGGACACCCACCCCAGGACACCCCCAGCACAGAGCAGACCCCTGTCACCCTGTGCAGGGGTCCCACCCCACACAGGCTCACCACAGCACCTGCTCCAGCCCAGCAGTGCTGTCAGCTCAGCACCGCTGGAAGGATTCCAGCACTGCTGACGAATCTTTAGCTGCTGCCTTGAATTATCTTTGCACGGCTCACTGCAGGGAGCTCAGTCAGGTCTCCATGGATGCCCCAGACTCGCACGGAAAGCCATCACCCTAATTGGGGAGGACTGGCAGGCTGTGTTGGGAGCACAGTGCCTGCCCTTCAGTGCAAACCCACACTGTCCCACCAGGGATGCTCCTCCACACGTCCACGTCGAGGCTGCCATGGGCCCTGACAGGCGAGTTTCAAGCAAAGTAGAAATGATGGGTGGCAGCAGGTTAGACCTGAGACAGGGAGGAAATTTATCCACAGAGCCAAAACAGCACTGTGGCATGGGAGGGAGGAAGGTCACACAGCGGGACACAGACAAAAAGCTGTGAGTGGCCCTGGAAGTGCAGGTGCTCTCAGAAAGGTCTGAGTTTAGATGTCCCTTCTGCCAGTCCCCCAACAAGGTTGCTGGTTATTTCCCCGGATTGTCTCACCATCCACACATTTTCACTGGGAAATGTGTGGATTGAAGGGAATGACATCTTGCAGCAGTGCCACTGTATTTCCTTTCCTTAAATCAGATTTAACTTTTGCTGCTCTTTAGCAAAATTCATTGTGCTCTTATTCAGTATTACAAGATAAAAAGGACAGAACTGTCTTTATCTACAGTTTCGGGAACAATTCCTCATCTGACACAGTATTTGTACAACACTGTCATTTGTCTTTTCCTAGTCTGCTAATATCGACCTTTTCTACTCCCTTTAAACAGGACCTTTCCAGAAGTGATCTCTCCCCATCAGCCCCCGTTGAATGGGATCATCCAGAACCACCCACAGCATCTTGGACAGGGCTGTGTAACAGGATTAGGATACACTTGGTTTTATCCAATCCCTCTGCTCTTTATTTTTGTATAAAGTTTTTGCTCTTGACTTCAGTTCCATATTAAGAGAAACACTGACAGCCTATGACTCCCTCTAATGATATCCTAACCACTCCCCAAGTGCCTGCAGGACTTAGAAACAGCTTTCCTATTTTGTCCCTGTTTCCTAGGTCGATTAAAAATATGCATTAAGAAAGGTTTTAATTCTTGCTGGCTCGTTATCCAGAGCACCCTGTGCTCCAACACCAGTCTGACCAATCCCAGTGACATTCTCATCCCAGTGGCATGGTTTTTCTGGCTCCCCACCCCCAACAAAGGGGGAGATGCTTTTCAGGACACACTGTCACTGCAACTGCTCCAGGAAGTGCTTTATCACACATGTATTTTAAACTCTTGACAGCACTCACACAGAGATAAGGGAACAGGAACCTGGGCCACAGTTTTATAACATTTTCCCTATTTCTAGTGGTTTATCTCCAGAAAATACCAGTATGTCTCCCAAATCCTTACAAATCAGTGCAGCTGGCAATATCAGCCTCTCCGACCTCAGTCAGCACTGCCTGCAATGATTCACTCCGAATAATCGGCTCAAAAAGGGAGCCCTTGTTCCAAAAGCCTCTGCCTCCCGCACTCCAGCCCCCAGGCACAAAGCTTTGCAGTGAGACCAGAATTTCTTGGGATGATGTGCTGCTGTTTACTCAAAGCAACAAGTGTACCTGCATCTTCCACACGACCCTTGATACGCAGAACAGCAGAGCGTGATCCTGAATTTCCATCCTTTCCGAGATTATCGTGTGGGTGGCAATGAACGTGTGATGATTGTCACGCTGCTGCACCAGCCCCGGGCCACCAAGCACCTGGAAGGAAGGTGCTGGTGGCTGCTCCAAGAAGCTGTCACAGACCAAGGTCCAGGTGGATCACGTAATACACAGAAAAAGGGTCTGGGACAGAGAGATACCAAGCACATGGGCAATCCCAGCCAAACCATTTAAAAGCATACAGTTGAATCCTGTAATTCTGTATACAGCAGGGAGCAACTGGCCCCTGGCCACCCAGACATCCTGCAGCCGAGCAGGACCAGCACCTGGTGATGTGGTATAATCCCTGGCATGCTGTGAATGCCCATGCTCCCTCTGGATATGGAGGAACTAATCCTTGGGAGTGCTTGGTGCAGATCTGCAAGGAGCAGGTTTACTCTGCATGGAGCAGGATCAGCAGTGCTCATGAGCCAGAGCAATCTGAGGCTGCACTTTGGTGGGGTTTTTTTTAACAAGCACAGACTGTGCCCACAGAATCTGACATAATTTGAGTTCAGAGATGCAATAAAAAATAGCACTCCCTTCCCACAGCTTTTAGACTCAAAAATCTCATCAAAAAGAAATGCAGGTCTATAAATTATGCAGCCCTACCCTGCCTATCACATTCAGCTGATGCGTAGAGTCTCTTCACTTTCACAGTAGGTTTGAATTACGAGAGTTGGTGAAAATGCTGAGGGCTCCTGCCTCAGGCTGTGGGAGGGCAGCCCTGTGCTGGGCTGCTGAATAATCTCACAGCCAAAGACAACGATTGCTTTTGCTGCAAATGCTCCTGAAAATACGGTCATCTGGCTCAGAGGGGCAGCCACACTTTGGCAGGAATATCCCAGACAAAGCATCCTCCTACCAAACAGCAGCTTTCCCTGAAGACATCCCTGAAGGACACTGGTCCCAGGACCAGGCAGGGAACACCTGTGCCAGCGCTGGGCGCTGCCTGTGCTACCTGTGCTCACACATAAGCAGAACAGTGCAGCACTTTTCGCTGTAGTCAGATCTTGGCACAGCATGCGATGAAAGACTTTCAGCGTTGCCAGTGTGCTGAATTTAGCAGAGAAGGGAGCTGGGGAGATGGGATTCCTACAGACAAAAATAGAAAGTTTTAAAGCTGCAGCAAAGAGAAAGACTGCTGGAACATGGAGTCCTCTAGCAGCATCCAGCCAAGCAGCAAGAACCAAAAGGAAACCTATAAATAATATAGAGCAGATCTGCTCTGATCCACTAACCTACTTCAGGACAGGTTTACAGTGAAGAATAAAAAGAATTTAAGCTTGATTGTGGTGATTTAGAACACGTACAGTGTTGATGTATATTCCTTGCCCTGGTTTCTCAGCTGGAATTAAACCAGATAACTGACTCCATGCACAGGGAAAGCAGTCTGTGCTCTCTGGTCCTGTTTTTGGGGAGGGGAGGGAGTGCCTTGCACTGCCAGCTCTGTGTGGTGCATGGCTGCTGTGTGCTCTGATGGTGGCCTGGAGCCATGCCCTTGGGGCAGGCAAGACCCCAGATGCTGTGACCAAAGCACACCAGGATTAAAGCATCCTCATAGGAAAGGAAAGCAAACACATGGATGTCACCATTTATCAGTTTATCAGAGCTGTCCTGGGACATGCAGCATGTGTAATACTTGTGTAATGACAGGACACAACAACACACAGAACATGGGTGGTTAATTGCCATTATGGAATAACTGTTTATGGTTGCTTGATGGTGGGTGAATGGAGGCAGTAAAAGTGAGCCCAGCTTTCCTACAGGGTGGATGGAAAGACTGTCAGCAAACCCAGGGAACAGTCCTAGCTTTATTTAAATAATGCTGAGTAGTAATGTCCTTTATGTCTAGACTGAGTACAGCAAAATGGTGACATGTAACTCTGCAGGTGTTGCTGGATGCCTCAGCCAAGAAATTCATGGCATGGGACCCCCTCAGTCTTGAGTTACAATGCCCTGCCCTGCCCTGAGACACTGGAATGAGGTGTCGGACACCATTTAATCACTGTCTAAAGAGTTCTTCAAAGAACATCTCCACCTTGCCAGCGCCCCTGGCCCAGGGCCTTCTGAGCCTCTGTCTCTCCTTTTTCCATTCATCAGCAACATCTTAATTTCAAGCACACTCCGCCGAGGCAGACAGAGCCATAAATAGCCTCTACCTCATCGTCTCTGCTCTCTGGGAGCACGCTGTGGCTGGCACAGGCCACGGCAGCCAGCCCTGCTCCTTTGTGTGTGCTGTGCTTGGCCCAAGTGGGTATCAGTAATGCACTCTGCGTGCGAGGAACATCCATCCAGAGCAGGGCTGGGGCCCGAAATGCACACCTGCTCCAACAGGAAACCTCTGCATGACTGGCACTTGCACAAACTTTAAAGGTTATTCATTACTTGCACAAACTTTAAAGATTATTCATTACTTGCACAAACTTTAAAGATTATTCATTACTGTTACTTCCCTGAAAACGCTTTAAAAAATAATTGTGAACATGATTTGGGCTTAATGAGCAAACATGTTTGTGCTTTTGACACAGACAAGGCCTAGAGAGGTGAACTGATAGCCTGTAATCTGCTCATTTATTATGCCAGACTCTACTGATGCTCTTAGCATCCTCCTCTTCCTATTTCCCATCTATTTCCATTTCCTTTTGACCCGAAGGAGATAATCCAATTTTGTAGGTATGTGTTCCCACTTTCCCATTTTAATGGAGTGGAAGAAGACTATTTCCCATCTATTTCCATTTCCTTTTGACCCGAAGGAGATAATCCAATTTTGCAGGTATGTGTTCCCACTTTGCCAGTCTTTTAACGGAGTGGCAGCAGACATTGCTGCCTGGGTGATGGGGGCTTGTCAGTGCCACCAGAGCAGCTCTCACAGTGGCAGTGCCTGTTGGTTCATGAGGGGTAAACACCAACCTCTCATGACTTTTGGGGGTTCCCACCTGCAGCAAACCAACGCTGAGACCTTCACTCCTCTGGCTAACCAAGAGACAGCCAGCAGGCAAAGGATCAGGAGTTGTTCAGCCACAGACCACCCCTCCTGTCCCTAAAACTCAGCCCTACTCTGCAAAGCCAGGCTCAGGGCACCTGGCAAGCAGTGCCTTGTGAAGTCACATGCTGCTGCCCCCGAGCTCTCATGCACTTCTGTACAAATAAGCCTGCTGTGTTTTGCCTACATGACATGCAAATTCACACATTTGTGTGGGTAGATCATTTCCATAAAAGATTTCTAGTGATCACGCTCGAAGTCTGGCACTTTGGAACAGGTTCCTGCCCTGTGTCAGCACCTAAATTTTCTTTTTTTCTTTGGAGGACCCCAGGATGGCATCCACAGCCCACCCTGAGAACAACACAACCCAAACAGCTCCAGCACACCTCAAAGCCAAACAGCATTTCATGGAAAACAAAGAAAAAAAAAGCCAAATTTTAGCTCTGTGCTCCTGGATTTTTCTGATTAGAGAAGCCCATGCTAAACACTTTTAAAAGCTCTTTTGGCCCCAGGTAATTCCTGGCATAATGTCCTTCCCAGTAAATTGGTTTTGGGGGCGGGGGACTCGGTGCAGACTAATTCCCTGTGTTTTGCTGCCAGGTCTGTGACAAAGAACTGCTCCATTGTTCCAGAATAAGGTAATCTCTTGCTCTCAATCAAACACAAAATCACAAAAATACATTCCCCCCTTAATTCAGTTGAAACCCTGAGCTGTTCCCCAGGTAATTAATAATGTTTGCAAATGTGCCTCCTTTGAAGGAATATTATCGTAGTTTAGGTGACAAGCTCAGACTTGGATTCCTCTTTATAATTCCTAACATCTACTCAGGCAGCATTAATTGGATTCAAAGCAATTACAAAGGAGTTGGGTTGGCCACTTTTTATCAAATTCTTGAAGAAATTTTGCTCTGGGCTGCTCTGAGCTGTGGCACCAGTTCCCAGCCTCTCCCTGCCCAGTGCCCGGCGGCACCAGCACAGGGCACTGGGCAGGTTGTGCTTTGGCTCTGCAGAGCAGGGCAGCTGAATTTATTGACTGCAGAGCAGTGCCTGTAGTGTGGGTTTGATTATTACACAAGGAAGGACCATGAGATGCAGACTGCTCACCTGAGGCAATGGGGGTTGTCCCACCTTGGTGGGGCACTGGGACAGAGGGGCTGAGGTGGCACTGTGCCACATTTGGGAGAAATCCCTTGGCCTGGAAGGCCCCAAAGCCTCTATGGACACCCCAGGCACAGATGGAAAAAAACCTAAAAGGGATATCTGTGTCTCTGCAGTGCTGACCCATCTCCCTGGGCCCAAAGGAGGAAGTTTCTTGGCTGTTTTATCCTGCACAGACCCACGCATGCAGACAAGCAAAATAAACTGAACCCAAGGGCCTGATGGAGGCATGCCGAGGAAGTGCCTTGAGCAGAAACTGCTGAGAAGTGCCTGACATTGGAAAAACACCAGTTTTTCCAGCGTGATTCACTTATTTCATAATCATTTAAGATATCCAATGCATAATTCAACAGAATTTGAGGATCCTGTCTGGAACCAAAACCAAGTGGCCAAGCCTAGTCTCATAAACTCTGCAGTAGAATCTCTGGCTGGTTGAACATGTTGGGTTTTTTTTCCTGTAAAATATAGGCTTTAAATTGAATTCTCCTATGTGTAAACAAGATGCACCATTTTGCTCAGGAGTACTTTCTCTTTTCACATTAGAGACTACCGAACAACAGAGACTATTGTAATAACAAGTCCAACACATAGTGTGCATTTACTCCCAGACCTGCTGGGCAAACCATGTTGCCAGCCCTGCCAAGGCTATCTGGGTCCTGAAAACCTTCCAGGAAAGGGCCAGGACTGACCCAGTGCATGGGATGGGGATGGGGATGGGGATGGGGATGGGGATGGGGATGGGGATGGGGATGGGAAGAAAGCACAAAGCAATCCTTGAGGAGGCAAGGGGCTAGGGCTGCTCCTAGGGTCCCTGCCAAGAGGGCTCCACATCCAATGTTAAAGCAACCAATGCCTTGGGCAAACCAATGGGAACCCCAAAGAGCAGAAGGGCTGTCAAGGGGTGAGAGAGAAGAGGCTGGGATCAGAGGTGCCAGTGGACCTGCCAGGGATGGAGCAGAGCAACCTCAGGAGGTGGCAATGGGCTTGCCAGAGCAGAGCCAGAGGCTCACACGAGGGACATGGGGCACAGGGGCCCAGAGGTCATGGCAATTATACTGTATTAAGTCCAAGGAATTGCAAAATGATTTGGTGAGACGTTTGCACCACACTTTTTGTTGATGCAGAGGAAGTTAAGCCCAGCTCTGAGCCATGCTGATGACTTTCAAAATTTTAATACACTTGACTCTAATATCAGACTCCAGTTATCCTTGGGAACATGCAAACAATCCACGTTTTGCAGTGGTTCCCAGTCACACCGTGCGCCTGTGGAGGAGGGATCAGTGGAACCTGCTCCGATAGAGTTAATGGGCTGCTCTGCCAGAGCCTATTTAGAATTCCAGGCAGCACTAATTTAGTTTTAATGGGCACAAATTCAATTCCAATGGCTAAAGTATGCAAATAACAAATAAAAGGGAACCACTGCTCCAGCAGCTGCTGGAGAGAAAATGAACGGGCGCCCAGCTGCCCACCTTGCCCCGAGCTGCTCTCTCCTCAACCCATCATCTCCAGCAGAAGCAGCCCCGCGGCCGCCCGGGCAGCTGGCAGGGACAGGGCTTGCCCCCATACCGCCAGCTGATGTATTTATTTGCCAATGAGCGCAGAAATGACACTAAAGGGCCCTCAATAATACCAAGCCTCATTAAATTTTAATCAGGGCAGCCTCACACTCCCTCTTCAACACCAAGGCATTGTGAGAGAGGGGATGCGATGCAGAGCCTCCAGTGGGGCAGGGGAACACCTTGGGAAGAGCCTTCCCAAAGTATCACCACTGTCACTCTGCCCAGCAGAGCTGGAGGAGACAGGATGCTGCTGTGAGATGTGGCACCAGCATCACTCTGAGCCTCCTGCTTCACCACCCCACTGCCCCTCATTGAGAGGATCCCACACAAGAGGCAGGCCTCTCCCATGGGTCTTACAGGAACCAGCAGAACTGGATTTCTGCTTTGAGCAATACCATAGAGGGCTTTGGCTGCAAGCTTGAGCTCTGAGCTGCAGTAAGGACAGATTTTGTCCACGCTCAACACCTGGTCACCTCTGTACAACCCAGGAACACCACTGTCACCAGTGTCTTGCCAACTGGGAGCTGTTGGCACTGGGATTTACTCATGGGTAAGATGCATGCATTCATCTGTACACATGTGTGCCTATAACCCAAGGGGTTAAACACCTGAGAATACAGAGGTGGGTGAGTAAAAAACACTTTCCTTGCTAAATATCATACTGGCACAACATGGTGGATGCAGCACTCAATGACTCACATTCTTGAAGGTGTCTTCATTGCTTGTCATGGGGAGGAGGTAAAAAAAAATAAAGACATTAGAGACAACGAACAACCCAAGAATAGACCAGAGGAATAAACGCCTGGCACATCCCAAGCTGTTCTTCAGGTAAGCACAGGTTGGGTACCAGAAGTGAGCTGGAAAAGGCCAAGTCTCAGGTTTGCTATAGCACAACACACCAGAGTGGCTGAGCAAATCTATCAGGAGTTCCGTGCTATCAATCAAAGATCAAGTTTCCCCAACCTGGGATCCCCTTTTTCACTCTTCTGCTACAGAAGCTCAACGCGGATTGAGTTATGTCACCCAGTTACACAGGAAAATTGCTGAACTAAACAGCTTAGTAACTTTACACACCCAAACCAGGGCAAAATACCATAAAATATACTGAATAATGGCTGCCTAATGTAGATTTCTTTCTTAAAAATGGCTAAGGCAGTAGAAACTAAGAAGGCAAGCACCAAGATTTTATATCCTCCTTAGCTGTGGCAGAAGCAGACCTGGTCCCTCTTTGCAACATCATCTCTGCAACCTCTCCTGAGATCACAGTGGTTGCAAGGACACCAGAGGGAAACCAGATGTCAGCAGCTGGGAAACAGAGAAGCCTAGCTTTATCCAGGGGAACTGAAGTTGCTTCTCCTTGTTAATCACTTCAACATGGATTTAGCAAGAAAAGGCTGCAGCATTTCCCAGACTCTCATCCTCTTCCCGCACTGCCTGCTTTCTTCCCAGCCGTGGCAGTGAAAGACTGGACAGGGCATTAGGATTCTGGAAATGCCAGCCCTGTTTGGCACCTGTGGGCATCCCCTTCTCCACTCCAGGCAGCATCACTTGCTGCTAATTACCTGGGTCAAGCCATTCGTCCTCTGAACTGATTTACTCCTTGACAAAGGCTCATTATGTCACCAGAGCAGCACCAGAAAAACACTGATGGATGAAGGACTCTGCAAGGACATTCTCAGAGCCTTCACAGGAAGCTGCCAGGCCTGGGAAGGAGACAGCAGGGTGACGTGCCACCGGGATGAAGGGATGCAAGAATCCACAGTGCAGGGCTGAGCATATCCTATGCCAGCCCAGAGACTCTTCCATGTGATCTGTAGCTCTGCCATGCAAAAAGGCACACAGGGCTGGTGTGACACAGCACAGCCTGGCTGTTCGGGCCTGCTGTCGTGTGGGGTGGCACTGTCCCCAGTGCTGTCCCCAGTGGGCTGAGCACAGGTGAAACACAGCACTTCTGCCCAGGGAAGGCAGCACCTGCGGGCACACGGGTGGGGCACACTGCCAAACACAGCACCCTCCTGCTCCAGAAAGCCTCCTCGCCCTGCCAATAAGCAAGGACTCGTGGAAGGATTTTTCCAGCAATTGCTTTGGCAGACGTAAAGGCATTAATATTGCTGTCTGCTCCCTGCAGGTGCATTGAGCCTTGTGCTGCCCATATGCTGCATTGCTCCCATCAGAGGAACATCAGCATCCTCCCGCCGCGGCTTACAGTCGCTCTTACGTGTTTCAAGATGGGGTTTTCCCTTAAAAAAAATGCATTCAAACTGGGAAGTGGTTTCTAGGAATCTCTCCAGTTTGGCACTGATGGGCTGGCACTGAGGGCCCACAGCTCCAGCAAACAGGAGCTTGCATCACACTGCCTTCCCCGGCTCCAGATCCAGCGATGCCCTGGCCGCTGTGCTGCAGCCATCAGCCCAGGGCTGCCTCCTTCACTGCCCTTTTCCCTTGGCCTGGCTGTTCCTGACTCTGTCAGCACAAGCTCGCCAGGTAAGGAGCCACAGGTAGGGATCAGGGTCTGGCAGCAGCAGCAGCAAAACCAAGAAGTTTTTCCCTTCTGCTCCAGGCACAGCAACCGACACTTCCTTGACCTCAGCTGCCATAAATACTTACTGTGGGATTCACATACATTCACAGTATCACAACAGAAATGGAAACTGAGGTGAAATCATTGATATGAAGCACAGGAAGCCTGGGACCTCTTGCCCCAGACATCGGGAACGCCCAGTGCAGATCTTCCTCAGCCCACTCAAAGAATCCAAGCTGCATTGTGCACCACATGCAGGCATCCCTTTCTGTCCTCTGTGACCTCAGCAGAGCCCTCCAGCACACTCCAGACACTACACTGAAGTGTCCCAGGAGCAGCTACAGCTGGATACGTGCAGGTGACCTGCCAGGCACCCAGCACACCCCATCTGCCTTCTGCCAACACCAGGGTGGCAGGCACTCTTGGCTCGCCCCTTTGTCCACTTACCCAAGGCAGAGTGAATGTGCCCTCTTTTACAAGTAAGGATAACAACTTGCAAGGTACAAAGAGCCTTCCACGTCAGGAAATTGAATCTTATTCAAATCCAACAAAGATAATGGGAGCGGAAGAAATGCACATCATCAGGGCACAGCGGACAGAGAATGGACTGGGTGAGCCTGATCAATGGCTGCACTTACTGCAGCTGAAAAAAGGAGAGCCTGGGTCTTTTCAAACCTTGGCTGCACAATGTAATTCTAACACCATGGGATTATCACAATCAGACATTTTTCAAAGACTGTATCTTGAGTACTTTATATCAGTGATTTCAGTTTAAATCTGAATTCACAATATGATTTCTATTTATAGGCTCGCATTCTATTTTTGAGAAAAAGAGGAGTTTATTTCAAAAGTAATACCTAGTGTGATGAAAGATGGTATTTCCAGAAGAATTAATCTTTAAAACGATGAGCACTGTTCACCTGAAATGTAATTTTACAATTAATTGCTGCAAGATTGCCTTTCAACAGAAGAAGACCTCTTATAAAAGTCTCTTCAAATCAGGGCAGCAACTCTGGACTTTTTATTGCAGCACATCTAATTTTGGAAAGCACCAACTACATTGGCAAATGGTAATACAGCAAGGAATAATAACATGTGCATTCTCCCCAGAAATAAAGAGCCCAGGAAAGCAGAAGGTCAATGCTCAAAGCGTGGCTGAGAAGGCAAAACTGAGAGGGAGGATCCAAAAACACAGCGGTGTGCAAAGCCCCATCTCCTATTCCAGGGATTCTGAGCAAAGGGCCTGTCACACATCTGCTCATCTTCATCAGGCAGGGAAACACACACAGCACTCCTCTCCTTCCTGTGCTTCCCCAGCAAGGACACCTTGCTCCTTCCCTTTAGAGACAGCTGTCCCCTCGGCTTTGCAGTGGGTGTGACAGTGACATTTCACACTCGTATTTCCTGATATTGGAATTTGGCACAGCATGACCCCTCTCTCCTGGCTGCCCCATCTCAGTCCCTTGGCAAGGACAGGGTCAGTACTGCACGGGGGAGCAGTCACTTGGGGCATCACATTTTCACACAGACCACAAGGAGTAAATAGAAGAAAAATCAGCTGCTGCTAATTACATCTTGACGTTCTCACCTTCAAGCTTTTAAATCACAAGTGACATTTCCAAATCAATCCTATTCTTTTTTGGAGAGTTTAACAAGAAACATTCAGTCTCCAAGAGCACTTGGATTTATTTCTTCAGTAATTTGACAAGAACCCATTAAAATCTACTGGAGGTTGCTTTACCCCCCACAGAGAAAGTTTAGTCCAAGGGCTTTTTCACAGTTGCCTTTTGGTAAAAAATGTAAATGGAAACTCATTGTAACAGGGCAACTACTGGTAATGAGCAACTCCAAAATGCTAATCCAAGCATCCCTTTCCATTCTGCACCTGATGCTGAGCTGTAGCAGAAGTGCTGAAGCACCTGTGGCAGCTTCACCCCACACGGCAGTGCAAAGCTTCTGATTTGTTTCCTGGAGTCCTGAGCTGGGAACACCTTCCTCCAGGGCTTAAGAGGAGAGTAACTTCTGGCTCCCAGGTTTTCTCTTGTCAAGAAAGGAAATGTTCAGTGCCCCAGCAGGTTAAAGGTGCTGCCCATCATGTCCTGCTGCAGCCTTTCCAGTGGTGCTTGACTTAATGCTGCACACTTCATTTACAATTCAGTCTTACAGAGCAGGGCTTAACTAAGGTTATTTAGCACCAATTTGGGCCTGCAGCTGAAAAAAGCAACCATCTCCAGAAAAGGGACAAACCTTTTCTAAAAGACCTTCTGATTAGCAATATTTACAAGAGAAAATAATTGGGAGAGTCAACACCCTGAGTCTACAAGGAGATCAAAGTGCAGATACAGTCACAAACCATCAGCTGATTGTGAGCTTTCTTTAATCGCTGCCAGTGAATCCCCAGCAATTAATTCCTTATCACGATGCCCCCAGCTTTATGCCTAGCCAAGGAACATACAAAGTGAGCATCGGCCACAGGATAATTATGGGATGAAACAGGCACCACTCTTCCTGCTTTGAGCCGTGGCACCCTTCAGCAGGAACACTGTGTCGAGTCAGCTTCATTAGGCTTTGTCTAGAGCCCCAATCCTCATTTGTTTGCATCAATAATACATTCAAAGGGTTTATCTAACTTGCAAATGTGAATTCATTTATTGGTCCCATAAGCAAGAAAGAGCTGTGACCAGAGAAGTGTTTCATGTTACAGGTTGGGCACTAAACTGGAATGACTTGCCGAAATTTCAACAATTACACTCCAACATAAATGTTTATATTAGTATAATTTCCCTGTGCACATTGTAATAATGAATTTTACCATAACACTGCCTGCAATTTTAAAGACACATATTCCTTATAAGAGCAGAGCAAACGCGTGAACATTAAGAGATTTCTTTCTATAGAGTAACTTTGAAATAAAGGTAAGCAACAGAGTCAACAAGAGTGCAATCTGCAGAGGGCTGGCAAACCACCTGTGTTGACCCTCAATTCCTCCTCAGAGTACCAATATTTTTCTACTCAGCAAATTTCAATTACAGTTGCCTTTTCTGATCTCACTTTTCACAGTGACACATCCAATTGTGGCATTCCCACTCAGTAAAAAGGGTCCTCCCTGCATTTTCTGTCCTGGCTGTACAGTATGAAGCAATACTGAATGCTGCTGTTCCCCCTGAGATTATAAGTGGTCCCACATCCTTCTTGCTACCTTGATGAAAATTTGTGCCAGGATGCAGCAAATCCTCACAAAAATGGAAAAAGCCCAGAGAGAAAAATACTTCTTGGACTGGTAAGATTCAAATTCTCCCATTAACTGGATTGCTTCCTATAAAAACTACCTAAAAATAGTGACAAACCTGTCTGAAATGGCTACCAGCCACAGCAAAAGCTGCCTGCCATTGCCACAGCTGTCACCAGCTCTGAGGCACTTCTGAAAGCTTTCTCATAGCAGTGAGACTTAAATGAAGATGGCAAGGCAATAATCTGCCGTAACAACATGCTTGGAGGTTTCTGCCTGTTCACTGAGACACGGGAAAGCTCAGGGATGTTCTGCCAGAAGGGTCCAAGTCCTCCAGGCCTTCCTGGCTGCACATCGGAGAAAATCAAGACCTGCCATTGCTTTAAGAAAAACAAATAAACACAGGAAGTGGGGACTAAGAGAAGATAGATTTCTTCGACAATTAATGCATCACTGTGATGCCGTTCCTAGTGTCAGCAGAGCTTTCCTTAGTGCGTGCTTGGAGGGGCAGGAGGAGGCTCAGTTCAATCTTGTTGGATTGAAAATTAATACTCCAAACTGGACAGTGACATAAACTGAAAGCAGTGGCAGAGCCTGCACTGGTGGGAGCCCATCACCTGCACGTGTTGAGCAGAATTTTGCTGTGATTCTCACAAAAGGGAAGACCAGTTGATTTCTTCCTTGAGGCAATTAAAAGGTGATTTGGCTCAAGCCAAGATGCCCGGCTTTGTGCTGGCAGATAGTCCTTGGCACTCCCCACCTGCTGGAGTGGACTTGTCCTGGAGTGGGTGTGGGTGACAGCACTGGACACCTCCACACCCCAGGTCACCACAGTGAGATGCACCCATGGCATCAGGACCCTGAGCCTTTGGAAGATGCTGACTCCCACTCTTACCCACTACTTAACTCTGCTGGGAAGTGTCACATTTGTGAGACTTTGGAATGAGTTCTGATGGTATTTCTGAATAATTATGAGAATCAGTTGAAGTATGGATTTCAAACGAATCCCCAAAAAGATGGAGCAACAGCTCTATCTGGAGACAGAGCAAACTTTGCCTCCTCGATCTCCCCTTCTCCTGCCATTTCAAGCCCTTTGATTCTCCTCCAGGCTTCCAGCACATCAAACATTAAAGGACTAACGTTATTTTGAGCACACAACAACCCTAAAGTTCAAGATATTCTGCAGATGGATTTTAAAATCTTTTAATCCATTGTGAAGCCAAAATCCTGCCGTAAACACTCTCCGGCATGCTCCAGTTAGCTGCTCATGCAGAGAGAAAAAAAGCTTTTCCAGCTTACTCTGCAGATGACCTTGCAGTCCCCCCATCCCATGTTTCATGAACCTCAGGGGACCAGCGAGGAATCAGATAAAAGGATTTCATTTATTTTTGTTGGCATTGTTTTATGAGGCTTTCCTTTTATCGACACCTTAACTTCAAACCATTTTCAAACACCCAGCAAGGCACTAGAGATCAGCAGATATTCAAGGGACACGCTGAAGGTGTCTTGTCTTTGTTCCCATCAACCCTTCCTGTGAAGGGAGCTCTATCTTGCACATGTGCTGAGCTTTAACCTAAATACTGGGGGCCCCATGGTGCTGCTCTCCTGCTGTGCTGCCCACGCCACTGACACCCTTTGCAGAGGGATGAGCCATGCTGGATAGCTAATTAAAGATCTGCAATTAAGCCTCACATGGTCCTGAAAGCTATTTCATCACAAGACTAAACCCTGACCTCATTTCCCCAACAGAAGTCATAGCAAAAATTCGATCAGATGATTCTGCCCAGGTTTCTAGACAAGTAGATGGTCTGTACTGACATGCTGGATGGTCACGCACTGCCTTTTCAGGCTGGGAACATGGAAGATGCATGGCTGGAACTGCTGGATATGGAAGGCAGCTGTTTTCCCAGAGGCTAGAGAGATGCTGAGGGTGCTGAGTGTGTGGGGGGTGATTATTGGCTACCTGCTTCCCACACCACAATATGAGAACACTTCATTTAAGAGGCTCATAAATCACCAGTCTCCCAAGCTCCCTCTGAACATCCTCTGATCTGTTCTCTGCATGAGAACAGGGGGGATCTCTCTCGAAGCCAGGCAGGAGATAAATTCATGACCTCTTGGCTCCAGGAAGGGGAACGATTTTGTGCGGCTTACTTCTCCCCAGCACACCCTTTGCTGCCAGGATCAGGATCTTGTTTTGTCCCCCAACACACTGATTTGCCACTTAACAATAAACTCCCAATCACTCAGACTAGTTAAATTCAACAAGGAAATACAAACATTTCTAAAAACATCGGGTTCTTTTAACACCCCCTCCCTTTCAAATATAAAACTATAAAGGCAAAATACTTCTGGGGCACCTGCTGCAGCACATGCCCTGCTCAGCCCCTCAACCCTCCCCTGGCGCTGACACCAGGCTCCATGGGCATGGTGTCCTCCCCATGCTGGCAGTCCCAGCCCCTGCCTGTGACAGACTCAGCTGAGGGCTCCTTCCTCTGCCAGGGTGTCCCTCTCTAGGGAGAGGGGCACCCCATGCTCTGTCTCACACTTCTGCTTGTGATTCACAGTTCAATCTGCCGTGCCCCTCCCCAGAGACTCTGCATGGGTTTGTCTGTGCAGCCACGTCTGCCTAGTGTTTCTTCCACCTGGAATAGCGCTTGGACTGGCACCTTCAGAGTTTCTGAGATCCATCAGAAAAAAACAGAATGCTGAGCTTTGTTCCAAAAAGCCATCCAAGGCTTCTTAGAATTACATTCATATCCAGAAAGCTCCAGCTGAAACTCATACACAGCAAAATGCACTGGGTTTATCCTTGTTCCTAATGGGTATTTAGCCATTTAATAAATACAGTTGCTACTCAATGAAGTTATTGAAGCCTGAGGCATCTGGGAGGCCTTCCTGCAATTCTGGGACAAGGAAAAGGAGTGGCCTTGCAAGGAAGGTCTGCTGGGAGGTTGGGTCTGCTGCAAACCAGCCAGAGAGGTCCCAGGGATGGGCTCTCCTTACCTTGCACTTGACCCTCACACCCTCCCTGTCACTGTGTCACACATCAGTGCCAAAATAGCATCAGGAGAGCACTCAGATAATGGTGCATTTACAATTATAATTGCTCATGTCCAGGAGTAATCCAGTTTAAGCCCTTTACCGTCTCAAATATTTAGAGAAATCCTGCCAGCTGCCTGGAGGGGAGAAAGTTAGGAGCCCTGGGAGAGCACAACAGATTTTCATCTTTCCAGCCCTGACAGCCTTTCACACATAAATATCCTCCCAGCCCTGCTTCCCCTGTCTTCCTGACAGTGCTGCTGTCCTGCCTGCTGACTGGCAGTGCCAAGTCTCGCTGCCTCCCAAATCTGGCCCCCACCCTACTGCAGCCCTGCCCTGGCAGCATCCTCCAGAGAGAGGCTTCCATTTGGGTGGAATGTGGATTTTTAAGCAGGCAGCACGTGTACATCTCCTGGACTTCTTGCTGCCAGGACTGGCAAGGTCACCAGCACAGCTGCCTCAGGCCCACCCCACCCATCCACCCCCACCCCAGCATCCCAGATGTGCAATTCCAGCAGCTTCCCTTCTTTCACAAAGACAATGTCAAAGACGATCTTTGGGCAGAGGCCCCGCAGACCTGCAGGTTCCAAGAGCTGCAGAGTTCATCCAGAAAACTTCTCTCTTTTCCTGTTTTTCTAGCTTTTAAGGCAAGGGGATGGCAGTGCTCACACCGAGCCTGTTGCCCAGCACAGTGACACAGACGGTGTATTCCAGTCCTCAGCAGGCTGAGCAGGACACACATGTCCCCAAACACACCACATTCCAGAGGGACAGTCCCAGAACAGCTCTTGCTCTCTCGGGAGTTACATTCACCATTCACACAGCAAACGCATGTGCGAGTTTTCATTTTGCTGACTTGGGCCCTGTGAGGTCTGTCTCTTGTTGAGCTTTTATCTGCTGCAACTGCCTCAATGCAAGTGCAGTTAATAGGCTGTGAACAAGTCACTGTGTGGCTGCCTCTCTGAGCTGTTTTGTCCTCTCACCAGGATCTTCCCTCTAAACCTCTGCCATTTCCCACCTTTAAAGCAAAAGGACCACAGCTGGGTGCATGCTAGCATTGCTCATCACAGAACTGAACAGTGTCCCTATGTCCCCAGATCTGGACGTTCACTACCCTGCAAGCCTTCTTCTCTCACCTTCTTTTCACGCAAAAGCTTGCTTTTCAACTCAAACACGGGCTGACAGCTCTACTCATCTCTAATCACCATGTTCGGATTAATTTCTGTGACCAATGTTCATCAATATTTATTACCCTGCAAAACTTCGCAAATCAAAGTGGTGATGAAACTTGCAGGTAATGATTCTATAATTCCTTGCAGATGATTGATAAAATATTGAATACTACTCCAAAGCAACCTCAAAGGGACACTGCTGGAACTGCCATAACAAACTGATAAGCTTCCCATTAGCAAGGAAGTGGCAAGATCCACCAGTGGCTGCTGGAAGCCACAGCCAACAGTCCTGGCATGAGGTTGATGTTTATGACATGGGGTTATGTTTATGCCATAGATGACCAAGGCTCCAAGTCAAATGTCTAATCCTCTCCCAGCCTGTGGTTCCCAGCAGGACGACATTGTGTGTGAGGCAGCAATGTCACACCTGGACACTGACAGTGTCACACAGAATTGCCTCAATGAGTGGCAGGACGGTCTCTAGAATGAGCAACAGATTCTCTGGCAGACAATAACTCCTGAGGCGTGGCAGAGCAGAGCATGGACATTCCCCACCTTTGAATCCATGCAATGGATGCTCAATGGGACTTGAGGCTCCTTCCAAGGACTGCTCCATAGTCCTGAAGTGTGCTTGCCCCAGGGTCCATGCAGGACCTGGGCAGGACAGTTGTGCAGGCCATGAGGGCTTTTTCAGCACTGCACCTGGACACAAGCAGAATACTGAAAAATGCATTTCCACATGCGTCACTAAAATGACATCCAACATTTCTCCGCTTTGCATCACAACTCGCAGTCGTCAGAGCACCAGCGACTCCCTGGTACGGGGGATTAGATTAAAAAATTATCATACTGGCTTCCTACGCTTTCTCCGTTTGCTGTCTAATGCTATTCTGGAGCCCAACAGGATGGAAAACCTTTGCATCTGATGAATGCAGACAGGCTGATATTAAGAACTGTGGCGGTTTTGTCAGCAAGAAACCATCAGGCCATCAATGCAATATTAAAGAGAGAAAACTTGGAGCTCTCCTGAGCTTTTGTGTGAGCACAACCATGGCAAAGTGAATTGCCCCGTCAATACTGCACTGCCAAAGAGAACCATTCATCATTACTGCTTCAGACTCGTAGGATGGAGCACTGTTGAGAACACAGGTCTTATCCAACTTGTAAATCTCAGACTCAATCACAGAATAGTTAGGGTTGGAAGGGACCTCTGGAGACCATCCAGACCAATCCCCCTGCCAAGGCAGGGTCACTCAGAGCAGGTGACACAGGAAAGCGTCCAGGTGCATTTGGAATGTCTCTGGAGAGGAAGACTCCACACCCTCCCTGGGAAGCTGTTCCAGTGCTCTGCCACATTCCATGGAAAGAAGTTCTTCCTCAGGTTAAGGTGGAATTTCTTGTGTTTTAGTTTATGGCCATTACTCCTCGTCCTGTCACTAGGCACCACTGAAAGCAGTCTGGCACCATTCTTTGACATCCACCTTTGAGATATTTATAAGCATTAATGAGATATCCTCTCAGTCTTCTCTTCTCTGTACTAAACAGGCCCAGCTTCCTCAGTCTCACCTCCTAAGAGAGATGCTCCAGACCTCTCATCATCTTCATGGCTCTCCGCCATCAGCTATGGTATGAGCTATCAGTGCTGGGGAAGCTCTCTTGCATCTTTTCTCATTTCTCCATTTAGGTAAGGTGTGTTCTTTACAATGGAGTTGCACACTTTTTTACAGAAGTGCCAGCAGGGCATCCCAAACTAAGTGAAAATGACTTGGGAAAAG
Source organism: Acanthiza pusilla (assembly GCA_036630365.1). Taxonomy (NCBI): domain Eukaryota; kingdom Metazoa; phylum Chordata; class Aves; order Passeriformes; family Acanthizidae; genus Acanthiza; species Acanthiza pusilla. The sequence continues at coordinate 4,347,345 of JAXCHO010000005.1, read as the reverse complement.
GCTTCAGCATGTCACTGTGTCCCAGATGGAGCAGCCATGGGCGCCCAAAGCCCCATCCCTCCTACACCACCTGCTTCTCCCCTTCCCATGGCAGTTGTTTTCACCAGGAAATCAGTATTTGAGGTGCTGGCTCTGTGTGTGTTGTAAGGAAAGTGGGGAGTAGCATCCATCAGCAAAACCCAAAATAGCCAGAAACACGGTGGGTTTGTCAGATGGGTCTGGTGAGCTGAACTCACGCCTCTCTCTCAGCAGACATTTATCTCAGTCAAAGATAACAGGTTGCCATGCAATGAGAAAAGGAGAACTGCTCTATGTTCCACTCATCCCTGGTGTGCTGTCAGGTGTGTGCTGGCACTGCTGGGGGAAGGAGAGCAGGGAAGGTGCTCCATGGTAATAGACTCCAAAGGGACCAGAAGGTACAGCGCAGAGAGAGAGCCACTCTTCATCCTGGTGCACCTTCTGCTTCCTAGCAGGATGATGAAGAGCTTGCATACCTAGAGCTGGCTGAGATGTTGCTGCAATAAGAAGATCCTATGATTGTCCTTATATTCCTGATTACAGAAAAATGTCCTACATACAAGTGGAAAAGATTTGCCGCCAGCAGCCTCCTCTTCGCGGTACCCATCCGAAAGTGCCTGATGTATTACCCTCTTCCTTGCTTAACATTCCTACAAATTCCTCCAGGCCTGCCACTGTTATTCTGCATTATTTTTACACTCCTCTCCTGCAGCACCAGTTTAATGAGAGTGCAGCTTCAATTAATGTGTTCCCCAGAGGGAAAGGGTCAACCCACGTACGTGAGGAATTTCTGATCCGGTTACGCAGGAAGGGAGGGATCTCCTCTGACAACTTCTAACAGCACAGAAAAATTAATTCCCCTTTCCCACAGAAGTTTATAATGAGAAAGCCACAATATCAAATTGTTAATAATTTCACAGGCACAAATTAGTGTTGCTGAATGAAATCTCACTCCTGTAACTTCGCTTTTAATGAAAGACCACAGATGTTGGACTATATTTGCATTACAACTTCAGAAATGTTTCATAGTTTAGACCTCATCTATGTGGTTCTATTAGCTCCATATCTAGCTAATCTGCATAAATTTTCCCTTGTACCCATTCCCAGTGGCCAGGACAGTCTGGTGTGCCAAAACCCAAACAAGTCTGATTTGACCACATTCTCACACAAGCTCTTGTGTCCTGCTGCTGCTTTAGGCTGCTTAGAGCCCAGCACAGGTCCCACACTTCCACTACGATAGCCGTGGTTCACGTGGATCTGGGCCAGCTTCCAACTGATATGAACTTTTCCGTAAAATTATTTGTTTGGGCTGTCCTTAAATGCAACCAAAGGATTCCATTATTCCAAGTAAAATGAGTTTTCACTCCTGCTTGTCTACTGAACTGATAAAACTTAAAACCATTCTGCTGAAAACCATGAACTCACCTTCTCTTTCATTCAGCCTGCGCAAACCTCAGGCAACAATGATATTATTGCAGATGCCATTTGCATAGGAAGAAGTTTTTCTTTTGATTAAAGACAAAAAACCCTTTCTATATTTCCTGGTCTGCTTGTGGTGGAGACAACTGTGGCAGCTTCTTCTCTGTGCAGTTATCCAAAGATCTGTGCAGTTATCCCAAGATCTGAGCTGTCACACCACGGGAGTTTGCAAGAAGTCTGGTGAAAGCATGAGTCAATCCCCTACTCTGCACCCCCAGCTGCACAAAAAGCACTAAAAAGACACCCAAACTGCCCATTCCTACTGAACTCCTCAGCACACAAATACAACGTTTTCAGATGTGAAAGGAGCTCTATTTTAGCAGGTGAGTGACAGAAGAGGTTGAGTGTCCATGCCCAGGATGCCACAGGTGCCTGGAGGAGCCCATGAGCAGAGGACAGCCCACTCTTGCTGCAGCTTCCTGCAGGACTGAGGTACCGTGCATGCTGTGCTGCTCAGGGAATCCTCAGCTCCAGGCAGACTCCAGAGCATGACCACTGGCTCAGGCTTGGATTCCATCACCTTCTGGGAAGTGCTCACTCCAGCTGTTTTGCTGAGCCTCTCTATAATAATCACATCTCCCTCCTGCTACTCAGATGATTAATGGCTGGATTTGATAGAAAACCTGGTGCCGTGCTCCGTTTTCCCAAACCTCACTGACAAGAAACCTTATTCTGCTATTTTGAGAGGAGACCTCACCTTGCTGCCCATGCCATTAATTGAATAACTATCAGTTCCAATTTATTCCACTTGGCTACAAATTAGATTTCAGCTGGCTACTTCCAAGCCTGCTTCAACACAAACTTATAAAGCCACGTCCCTTGGCTGATGCCACTTGTCAACCTGCATCTGTTCTTGGGGTATTAAAAGACAACAAAGCCAGAAACGCGCCAGTCTCTGATGAACAGAGCCCAAAACGTTTGGCTTTGCTTTTTTTGAGTTTATCATTACTTTAACAGAGCCAAGTGAGCTCAGTATTTCAGAGGCTCAGTCTGGCTGCCTGCATCCTGCAGCCCTCCATTGAGAGCAGAAATACAACAGGAAGTTCAGAACTGATCGCAGGAAACCCAGCAGCACCAATGTTCCCCCAGAGAGGTGGGCAGCGCTGCGGGAGCATCCTCCAGCTCCACAACAGCATCTCCGGTGCCAGTTCCAACTGTTGTTCTGTGAGAGCAGCCTGATTTAATTCCTATTAGAGTATAAAAATTAATAACAGTAAAATGTCATGATCATCTCCCACTAATTACGCATCTAATGAATAATTAGCTGTGGACATATTTGACATTTTTGGTCGTTAATCTGAGCAAGTGTTTTAAGCCTTGAACAAAACTCTGCAACTGCAAACTTGGTGCTGAACAGCTCAGACCTGCAGCATCGATGCTCCTGTGCCAGACAGAGACCACCCACTGGCCCCTGGCCCCTTCCCTGGAAAAAGGGGAGCTCCTTGGAGAGCACCCACCAGCTCCTGTCCCCTTCCCTGCTGCCAAGGGAACTCCTCAGAATTCATGGAGAAGCAGAGCAGATCTGTGTCTGCCACTAGTATGTCAGGTGGTGGAAAAGCTAGGATTTAGGAAGCAAATTTCTGCACGCCACCTCTCTCTTTGCACCAAACCTAGATATTTATACATGAAGCTGCGAGAAGTACTTTTTCCTGAACGTGCCATGAATTTTGCATAAGCCACCAAGACTTAAAATTTCTGTTGTAAGCTGTCGTGCTTTAATGATAAAATCATTATATAAAAGCGGCAAGAAGGCAGAACTCTGCATCTCATATATGCAAGCACATGTATACACATATCTTCCTTTGCCTGGCTCAGGTTTTTTCTGCCTCTCCTTCCCCTCCACCTCTAACATTTTGCCTGTAAGGTCTCAGGAAGGAAGGAAAACAAGAAGGAAACAAATCTCTCCACAAGGGCAGAGATGAACTCTATTCAAAGGTGCAACACACATCCATAGCTAATGAACGAAACATGTCTCATATTTAGGATGAGGGAACATATAAAAAGGTCACAAAAGGCCGGGATTAACACCAGATTGAGCACTAAAACCAAAAGAGAAAGCAACAGATGTTTCCCTCCTAATTTACTCCATTAGGATCTTCTCCAGCTAGCATGCACTGCTGCTTGCTAATGAAGCATTTCCATCTCCTTGCTGCACAGCTCGTAAATAAGCATCCCTGAGGTTGGCGGCAGGAGCTCAACCACCCCTCCCGGGCAGGCTTTGTCTTTTTTTATAAACCCTAGTTTTTGTCAAAGAGAAAATAAAAATCTGTTCTGTCAAAGAGAAAATAAAAATCTTTTCCCAAATTCACAAGTAATTCTGACACAACTCCATTGCCTCCTCTTGCTGAACTGCCTTTCTTGAACAGGGATGCTCTAACCCCACAGTGAACCCCCGTTTCTTTGTGCTCATCAAAGCAACTCTCCCCATTATGAACAGCTGTGGATGCACTAGGTGTATTGATTTTTAAACTGCAGGAGCAAGCCTCAACAGACCTAAAATAACAAAGTATTTCACCTCCTGTATTGCCACTCTTGGTATTTTACACTAAACCGAAGAAACACCCCGAAGCTGTTCCCTGAGGCAGACCCCTCATTCCTCCATCCCTGCCTGGAAACAGCCCCCAACTCCAACCTTGGTAAACAAATCACCTGCAGAACCAACCTCAGCATTGGAACCTGCTTCCTGTTGCTGCCCCAGCTGCCACGGGCACGTCTGAGAGCTGCAATGGTCCAGTGAGCCGAAAATTGGGGAACTGCTACCTTGGAGAGGTTGTTTTCCATCTCTCCAGCCTGTGAAATATGACCTGAGGCTGAAACAGTACCTCGGGGGCAGAAGTCCCCTGAGGCACAAGGAGCACTGCCTGAGCCTGCTGGTGTTGCCTGCGACTGAGACACTTCAGACAGACACTTCCCAAGCAAGACACACTGAATCAAAGAATGGCAAGGGCTTGGAAGGGTCCTTAAAGACCATCCAGTCCCAATCCCACCTTGCCATGGGCAGGGACAACACCCACTAGATCAGGTTGTTCCAATCCCTGACCAACCTGGCCTTGAGCACCTCCAGGGCTGGGACATCCACTACCTCCCTGGGCAGCCAGTTCCACTGTCTCACCACCCCCCTGTAAAGAATTTCCTTTTAATATCTAACCTAAATTTCCTCTCTTTCCATTTGTACCCATACATACATCCCTCCCCATTGCGCTACAGCTTAATTATAATGCTCTCACAAAGAATTTCAATTTATCCTACCATGGGAACAAGCTCTGTAATGAAAAGGCTTTATTAAAATAGAATGTAAAACATGATATTAATTAACGAGGCTGTGCAGGTGTGTTCATGAACGTGGCTGAGCTCTGTGCATGCTGAAGGGAGCTGGAGTAGGGGTCAGCTGTGACACAACACCCCATGGCCATGCAATGCCACACGTCCTGTCGTGACATCTTACACAGCCAATACAATGCTGCTGCTCAGCTCTGAATTCAGATGGGAAATACTGCCGAGCACCGGGGGAGAAGATGATAAAAACGTGCTCCTGGCAGCAATTCAATGAGACTTTTAAAGCAGAACCAGCCCGTGCTGTGCTCTCCACCACAGCACCTGAGAGATCTGACCAGGCAGAATTTCGAGGTGAGAATTAACGCGGACCAACAGCACTTAAGGTCAGAATGCCTTATCACACAGAAAAACACGAGCTTAAAGACAGGCCTGTCTGACACTGACATAAAACTCCTGCAGATGGAAAGCCAACGAGAGCCAAAATATCATGGAAGACGCATCCAGCTGCAGTGAGGTTCACAACGACTTGCAGATTGTGTGGGGGTTTTTTTGTTTTGTTTTTTGGGTTTTTTGGTTGGTTTTGGGTGGTTAGGTTTTTTTGTTTTTTGTTTGTTTGTTTGTTTGTTGGGTTTTTTTTGTTTTGGGGGGTTTTTTGTTGTTTTTTTGGGTTTTTTTGTGGGTTTTTTTCTGTTGTTGTTTTTGACATTCAGCTCTAATCTGTGTCCTTCATTATTTGGGTGTTTGCAAACCTGAAGCACCCCTGAGCTGGTGGCTGCTGGAGCCTCAGTAGAGACACCCTCACATTTGTGTGACTGCTGCACAGTGCCAGGCCACAAACAGCCCCAGTTTGTCTCCTCTGACAGGCACTCAGGGCACTGTGGGATGATGTTCTTCACTCCCTTCAGCCAGCTTATTTGCTGAAATGCAGCAAATTATACTGCAGCAGGTGCGAGCATTATGCAGGGCTATTAAAAGGAGGCTGTTGGTATCTTACTCATATGTCAAAGTAAGAAAACCCACCGATGATGTACGTTCACAGCCGCGTTAAGCTTGTAGATATTATCGGAGGTACAGCCTGTGTGCAAATTCATTCTCAGGGTTTCTTTTCGTAGAGCAGAGATATTTATGGCAAATTTTTATTGTGTGGGCCAGATATCCCTCAGTGAGTAAGCTAATCACTCCAGGTAGACAAAAATCATCATCAGATCTGTTAGTTAGCCCCAAAAAACGCTGTATCCTGTCTCATAGCTCTGGTTCAAGGAAACCTGACCCTGCCCCCCAAGACCCAGCACCTCTCTGGCAACCCTCCCACAGCCCTGCCAAAGGGGGCATTTCCTGATTTCCAAGAAATTAACTTTGAAATAAAAACTTAGCACAATCTTACACTGATTTTTAATACAATTACACAGAGCTCTATGTATAAATACATGGAGGAAGTGTGTTTTGTTCTGCTTTCAGGAACTACATGCGACTCCCTCGGCATGGCAGAGCTGCAGCTGTTATACATACACACAGCCAATTTTTATGGCTCAGCTCTAAACCCCTGAAAAATAAGGTTTATAATAGAAACCCTGACACCATCTAAAATATGGCAGCACTACTGGGTGCTGCTGGAATATGGCCCTAATTTATAAACCAGGGAGAAATCCTGTTTCATTTTGAAACTTAGAGACAGTAATCTAGAAAAAGGGTAAACCACGGGAAAAATGGTAGTGTTGTCCATGAGCTATAGTGTCTAGTCCATCCAACAATTCAAAAATAAAACAGGATGCCACAATATTTAGGCCACGCACTGAATCTTGGACTGTCACAAAATAAAAACATGGTGTATCCTAGGACAGGGGTATATTTCATAGAGCTATATGCCATTTTCCATGCTTCTGGGTTGTATTTTTCCAGTGAAAATCTGATATGAGAACACCAGTAGTAAAGAAAAAAAATACTAGAAAAGTAGAACCCAAACCCTCCAGTTTAGTTTGATACAATAAATGTTTTTGCAAGAGGGCTTCAGTGTACTCCCTTCTAAATTGAAAAAAGTGGTGAAGCAGCAGATTGCTCACTCACAGGAGACAGAAGTTTATCACTAAACCTTAGGAAAAAGCTCTCGGTTGCCTTGAGGCTCCAGCTTTGCATTAAAATGCATTGAGGAGGCGGTGATTCAGGGGGCAGTGGACCAGAAACCTGTTTGAGATATTTCTGGTGCCCCTGAAACACTGAGCAAAGGATTCAGCCTGGGGATTTCTGTTTGGAGGGGGACTCTGTGCCTCCTCGGGCACCACAACCCTGGGACATGGCTCCCAGAGCCAGGTGGGAGGAGGCAGTGGGACAAACGCCTGTCTCAGGAAGTGCTGCTCCCTTGCAATTTTGGGAAACGAGCAGGAACCTTTTAGAACAAGGGTTGGAAATTAAGAGGCCAGTGAGGCTTTCACTCATCGCTGTCACTTGCTCCAAAGCCTGGAAAGAATTTTGCCTCTTCTCCCCTACACACCAGTGCTAACCCACCCCAGATACTGGGACCACATCCTGATACAGCCCAAAGGGATATTATTCCCCTGCGAGGAACAATGCTTTGAGGGCTCACAGGTCTACGCTGCAATTTTCATCATGGCCATCCTGGATTCCTTTCCTACTTCCCCATAACCATCTCCTTTTGCATGCTGAGCATGAAAGGAGAAGAAATCCACATTTATTGCACTTTTCCTGCTCAAACTATTTCCCAGAAGACTTGTTACAAACCAAGCACGCCACATTCTTGTTGGCCACATCGCTGTCCACCAGCCTGGAAACATTTTACCTACCTCAGGCTCAGCCTCCCCCTTGCTTGACTGAGCCCTGGGCCCTCAGTGCTCCTCATGAACAAAAGGCAGGATTTGCTTGTGAAAAAAGCCAACAGCAGCAGCCCTAAGTAGCACTCCATACAGCTGTGCTTCCCCTGCAAACCTTCCCCATAGGTGCTGCAGGAACAGCCAGGATGAGGGCAGGAGAGGGGCTGAGCTCTTCATGAGCCGTTAGCAGGCTAACGAGGGCATCTGCAGAAGGAATAGGCACTAAAACTGAAACTAGATACAAAATAAATATCCCAGAGCTGGATTTCTTAAAAAAGATTCTGCTGAGCTATAGTTCCACATCAAATTTTTATTGAATACATTTTCTTCTGAGAATTTGTGCACTAAAACCAGTCAGAATCATATGAGAGGAGTATAAATTTCACGTACAGTTTTCACTGCAAACATCCTTCAAGAGAAAAAGCAAAAGCACTTTTTAATCAAGCCCACTCCACATCCTCTCCCTCCTCCCATGGAACCCAAGTGGGAGGCTGGGAATTGGAGCCCACACAGCCCCAGTCCCTGCAGCACTGGGGCAGTGGGGAGCTCTGGGGAGGGATGCTCAGCCTGAAGGCTATGGGGAGGGGGACACATTGTCTCCCCTCTGCCATGCCTGAAGGCAGTGCCTAGGTCTGCTTTACATACAGTAAAACTGTGAAGAAGGTGACATTTTAAAGCAATTGATATTCTTAGCTGACAATGTGAATTCACATGATTTCAGCAAACTGTTGTTAAAACCCAAACGTGACACCGCCTCTTCTCCCAAGTTCAGAGCTGCCCCTCCAAAACCTATTTGGTCACATTATTTTCTGAATCTGCAATGGATTTCTTATTTGATTCTACAAAACTAGAAAATGAGGGGCTAGTTCCCTGGAAGAATGACGTTTCTCACCGTACAAGTAATTTCGGGTCACTTTAAGCTTGAAAAGGCTCTAGGATCTGAAATGCTATTACAGACAGAAAAGCTATTTTAGACAACTTCTTTCAGCAGCATCCCAGCATCCAACACTTTTAACTTCTCCCCTCCAATGACTACAAGGTGAACTTAGAAAAAACCTTGTTTTTCAGAGGTTTCCAGATTTATCACCATAATGTAAACTTTAAACAAGTCTAAAATCGAGCACCTTTCAGCACTCGAGTGGGTCTTGTTGGCTGTGTTGCCCCGATGCTCACATGGCTGTTCTTCCCAGGATATTGAGCTACCTGGACCCCCAAGAAGAAAATTACACTGAAGAAAAGGTCAATAAATGGCAGAGAGGAGATGACATCCCATAATAGTTATAATTACTGTTTATCAGAGTGCTGCACTGCACAGGTAGCAGGTTACAGGATGTATTTGCTGTATTTTTCCATGAAAAGAGGACACAGCCACAGGACTCAGAGTCGATCCCATGACACGTGTGTCTGCTGTGTCACAGGACACGCTGCGCAGTCACATCTCCTCCGTGTAACCAGCGACCTTGAGAGAAGTTGCCTTCATTTTTCTTTCTGCATATTTTTGTGATGGATTTAAAGTTCAATAAACCCAAAAGAACAACAGCATTTGACGCCGGAGCTCTTTGTGCCAGTGCCAAGCGCTGCAGGAAGAGCGGGGGCTGGGATCTGCACCTCACTCAGACTGTTCACAGCAGAATTGATGATGTGGCTCCATTCGCCACTGCAGGCCAAGGAGGGGGTGGATCTTCCATGGGGATTCCTTTTCCGATAAAGTTTTACACTAAGCATGTAAAGCAAATCAGCAGCAGGGCAGGTGCAGAAAATGTAAAAGTGTGAGATGTGCCAACTTTGACTGATATGTTTCAGAAAGTCAGTGTCTGTATGGGGACACTATAAAACTAGACAAAGTGTGTCTGTGCTGGCCAATGATGGAAGCACACTAAGATGCTTGGCTGAACCAACCTGACAAGGTTCTTCTGCTGCAGAACACTCCAGACACCAGTGGTGTGTCTTGAGAACAGCAACATCCCTACAGAAACTGGCTCAAGTCTAATTAACAGAGAGGAATAAACACCAGTGCTCTGCATTCAGAAATAAAGGCTGTGATTACGGAGCCATCAATGCCAGCTTTTGAAGAGTGCCACAAACAAAGATAATTGAAGAATGGTGAAAACCCCAGCAGCCTCCTCTTTCCCTTCTCCAGCAGAAAGTGCCTGTGATGGCTCAGCTGAATTACAGATGGTGACTGTCATGAGAGCTCAGCAGAAGGGCAGTGGTGTGTGTGCTGTCACTCCGGACAGGGCAGCACCAGGTACTGTGGGGACAACAGGGAACAGCCATTCCCTTCTGCCATACGACAATGGGAACAATATGAAGACACATCGAATCCAACAGACTTATTTTTGTCCTGGTTACATTATTGGGAAATCTACTTTCCTGGGAAGAAGAGATTTTACAGCAACTTAAACTGATAAAAACCTCAACCTCTGTTTTACTCTGTCATGCCTTCTTTGCTGCCCATGGCCAATAAGCAACGTGAGCCAGCAGACAGTCATACGATACACTCCCCACGGCAGCAGGAGGAGCAGAGGCAAAGCTGACATTTAATGGAAAAAAAAGTACGGTGATAAAAATTGTGCACTTTTTCCTTGACACAGAAAATGATCCCCTTAGGAGCAACGCCTGTTCAGAAGCAAAAGCCATTTAGGTTGGTCATTCCCTGGCTTTTGCCCCTTCACTAATATGCTAAAGAAGACCACTGAATGATCCCGCAGAGGACTAAGGATGTGGTCCCTACACACCATTTCCACAGCCTCAAAGGTGAGCACAGCATTTTATAGTGCAGACCTTGAACTTGGGGCTGCTTTTAACAACCTTTACTAAGGACAGTGCACCATGTGTACATTCATGTGTTTAACAGACACTTTCCCATCCATTGATCTGACCCAAGCCATCATCATGGATGTGGAGAGAGGGATGCAGTGATGCATCCCAGGTGGGATGCAGGTGGCAGGATGCAGGTGGCAGCTGCGGGAGGTGACAGGGATGGAGAGCCTTCGAGACAGAAGAGGCATCACAGCTTCATTAACCCAGGGCAGTTCAGATGTCAGTGACAGCTGAGGCAGCCAGTTGATAGAAAAGGAGTAGAGACTGCTTCAGAAATAAAAGATAATTTTGAGAATAAAAGCAACTGGGGTAATAAGCAAGATGCTTACAAAGGCAGAGGACAGAAGGAAGAGCATTTAAACCTGCAGGCACCTGGGAAGTGATTTATCCAAAACACTTACAAAAGTGTTCCTTAACAGATAAAATACAGAGGGCAACTCACTGCAGGCCAAAACACTGCGTATTAAAGGAAAAAATATCCCGCATTAGAAAGAGAGACTTCAGCCTTGGCAGCATCTGCTCCAAGTCCTCTGCTGCCCACGCCAGAACGAACTCTAGATCTCTAAACTCAAATTGTAATTTGCTTCACTACAGAATTCCCAACTCAAGCCCCAATTATAACTCTCCAGTGAGGGTGAAATTCCAGCCAACAGTATAATACATTCACCGACACCTGCAGACCTAATAATTGACCAGGGAGGATGTGGATGAGCTCAGCAGAATCGCTGCATTGCTCCTGCAAGGCTCGGTGTCCTACACCGGGAAACAGCTTCGCTACTGCAAGGTGCATAATTTAATAAACCATTAACTCAAACCTGAGGTGAAGTAAATTCAGCGTATTATATATTTCAAAATAGCATTAAAATTCAATTTAAGTGTCACCAAAAGCCTAATCCTCAGTATACAGAGCATATTAATAAGTGACTTGGAGCCTGTGGTTTGATTTCATTTCCAGCTGAGTTGTGCTGCCGCATGGCTGCGATCCCTGCCGCGAGGATGTCTCAGTGACAGCATCACTGGCCTGAACCGGAGCAGAATCACAGGGACGGCAGTCCCGCTTTATGGGGTCTTCCCAGGAGAACGCAGCGGTGGGCGCTGGAGCAAAAATAATCCTGCTTCCAGTCATGTCACTTCTTGGCGTCCTGCTGAGATGCTGATGTTCCCCAGTGACAGCAGGCTTCTCACAGGGTCCCCAGGCAGCCCTGACCCAACTCTGCTTTCAGGTCCCTCTGCAGCCACAGGGGCAGGACCCATTTTAGGTAAGGCAGGGGCTCCTGTTCATGCTGAGCTGCTGATGACGCACAAGGAGCCACTCTGTGGCTGACCCCCTGGTTGTGCCATGGCGCCTGGGAGGGCTGTGACCCTCCAGGAGGGACAGAGCCGCTGCTTTCCCTCCCCCGGGTCAGGCATACAGGGAAAATTTCCACCAAGGAAATGCCACCAGGGCATCATTTCCACCAAGAGCCGAAAGCACAAAACCTGCCCTCGCTTCCTGTGGGAGTTGGACATGTTTTGGCCTTTTCTCCATCGCCACTGCCAGAACTTCTCTCGATCAGCAACCCAGGCACATCCCCCAGCAGTTCGGGAAATGCATCTGTTCTATAAATGACAACAGATTATTTAAGCAACAACTAAAGCACTCTGACTGCTTTTTAGTTTGCTCGCATTAACGTCAGTCTCCTCATATATCTAGGGAACGAATCCGGGATTTTCTTTAAAATGGTGGAGAGCGGTACAAAAATAGAAGCCTGCTTGTCTAAAATAAAGTTATGTGTTTGAAAGGGTTGGAAATTGTTTTTTAATCACAGGCGTCTTTCTTCTGGAATATAATCCGCCGTCTATACATTCTGCTCTTCCACCCAATTTCTCAGGAAAATGCAGCAAGTGTGTTAATAAATAATTTATAAAAACATTACAAAAGATAAAGCACTCCTGCTAAAATGTTTCCAGCCTTTGACACACCAGTTCATTTGTAATCCTCTTTGCCTCCCCTTCACTGGAACATCAGCAGAGGGTTCGTGCTGCCACTCTTGCAGCCCCACTTCACCCACCCTGCAGAGCCTCTGCTTCACAGGGATCCACGCAGATACAGGGCACAGTCCAGCCCAAGCCACAACTCAATGTTATCTACTGTAGATTTCTGTCATGGAAAATGTTTTTCATGAATGCAACATCCTGATTTATTTTCGCCATCTCACATGTGAGGATGGCTGCAAGTGCAGGAAGCTGTCCCAACAAACAGGGCTCCAGGGTTTGTCCTTCCTCCAGCAGCATACATGTAGTGCTCTCTGTGACACTCCACAGGGTGACTGGGAGCATGATGCACAGGACCCTCTGCTTAGATGATTTTTCTGAAATTCACTTTCAGCAGTCAGAATGTTAGACACAAGACAAAAAAAAAAAAAATCAAACTAATGAAAACAGACAATTATTACGAAAGAGTTCACAGAACCCTGCGGATTTCAGTTGGACTGAGCAAGAGTATTTGCACAGCTCCACGGATTCCGTGAGTATTTCAGATCTTTAACGAACCCTGAAAAACATGACGGGAAATCTTGAGACAGGGGTGTTCCAGTGACTGCAAGGCAGCAGAGACACAGCAACGAGCACAGTGCCTTCAGAAGAGCTGGTGAGAAGATGAAAGGAGGGAAAGAAGGGAGCATCGTTCAGAGAGATCAAGTCAAAGGCATGTTAAGGAAGCATGAAAAGGGTATCCACAACTTCCTCATCCTCAGAAAATGCTTGTGCATCAGGAAGCCCAGTGACGACACAAGAGGACCGATTGCTGCATCCTGCCAACATCTGGTACTGAGAGCACCTCTGCTGCTGCAGCTCAGAGCTAAATGAACAAGACAATTCTGCTCTCCTGGCACGGCTGTTTGCTCCCCCCCACACTCAGTGTCTCCTCTCCAGCACAGCTCCACACACACGCAGGGCACTGGGAACAGGGACCGAGGCAGGTAAAGCACAGCCTCTGCACAACTCTGCTCTGTGAATACCCACCTGGATCCCGAGCACGCTTGGAACATGGAGCCACACTGGCGATGGTTGGGCACCAGAGACCATGCTCTGCTAGACTTCTATACCTCTTAATTTCATCACATGGGCTAAAACCCACTCTGGGAAAACGTGCCAGCATAGCAGCAACAGTTTATAATCCCATTAGCAAAAATGCACAGGCCTTGCTCACACCCCACCCCCCAACATACAGGACCCAGCTAAGCGCCCACGTGCAGTACAGCATCCTCTTTGCTTTATTGCCCAGCCACTTTTATTTCACCCAAATGAAAAATAAAAACCCATTACTAAGCAAAAGTCTTGAGAATTTTTATGAGATTGTAATGCTTCCAATTTATGTTGAAAAAGCCCCAAATCCTCAAGCTGTCTGTCGCTGCTCTAGCCAGGGACGCGGGAGATGCTGCTGACGCAGCGCAGCACAAGCGATCAGAGAGGGAAACGCTACTCTGACGGGGTGCTATCAAAAAGAAATGGGAAGGGTTTCCTCTTGTTTAGGGCATAATGGAAAACTGAGGCAAAACAATGTATAACAAACACTACGTTTTTGCAGGACAGCGACGGATGTCACGTAAGATGTTTTAAATGATTTTTAGGTCCGATACTTTCTGCACACAGCTTTCAGACAAGATGTATTTTTGGAAGGGAACACTCAGGGGGCATCAAGCATCAGTGCAGACATTCACAGTAACAAACTGCTGAATATTCAAGTGTATCAGAAGGAAGAATTCAGGAAGAAACAGGTTAAAGAGAAAATATTACAAAAACCTTTGACATTCAATCAGTGCTTACACATACTCCACAAGGCACAGCTGGTGCATGCAGAACCACAGGAACAGTAATTAAAGACCCCAATACTGCCCATCACCAGTGTCCCCCTCAGCATCTCCCACTTGCTCCTTCCATGACAGACATCCCACCTGGATATTACACCTGGTATGACTGCTGATGTCCCTGACCTTCCCCTGCCGTTTCCTACCCCACAGGAAAGCATCCCATGACTGCCATGGCTGCTGGGAGCACCCTGTGAGTGTGTGAACAATAAAGATGAAATGCAGTTTCCCCCCAGGCTCCCAGAGAACTGGATTATCACATTTCAGCAATTACTGCAAACACTGGATTTACAGCAGGGCTCCATGGGGCTCTGGTGTGTCCCCGTGCCTGCCTAGCTCAGCCTGCATCCCCCTCTGCTTCCTTGGCTCACCTGCCAGAACAGTGCCACTGACACTCTTCTGCATCAATTCTGAATTATTCAGAGAGCAGTTAATGCATGTGCAATGTGAAACAGCTCTCTGACGACACACCTCTCTCCTAAGCTTGTTACTCTTAATTTGTTCAACTGGCTAAGAAGTCTAAATTTACAAGTTTTTAGCATGATCCTATAGCACAGTTTATGTAATTCTTAATTAAGAAAAAGGACAATGCTTTTAAAAATTTATTCCCTTCCACCCCTACGGCACCCGAACACCAGCACTAAAGAAGACATCAGCACCTGCTACAGGCAGGGTGGAACACGATGAGCGTCCAAGGAGCTCAGCATCTCCAGCTGTGCAGCACAGGAGTGGGAGTGAGCAAGGGGCCCATCAGTGTGGATGGGTGAAGGCAAAGCCTGCCTCCGTAACCCTGGCAAGCAGCAGCCTGCCCGGAAACCTCGCAGCCAGATTAATTTCCAATTCCTGGGGTGCCAATTTCCAAAGCACAGAAGGGAACGCTGCATTTTGCCACTCAGCTGTGCCAATGTTTGAAAATTGTCCATGTCTGAGAATCCACATTTTCCCTGCATTAGTCAGTACGAGTATAAACAGGGGGTTTTCTTCTTCTTTTTCCATTGCCACAAAATCTGGTACTATGTTGAAGGTCTAAGAGGAGCAGCCTGTATCCTGATGGTGACAAACCAACGCACTCAGGGTCACAGCTGCACCAAAACCTGGGCAGGAAGCTGGGACCTGCCATCACCCACATCTCAAAAAAGGTTTCAGCAGCTCTGCTCCACACGCAGTGAACTGTGGACAGCCAGGGCTCTGCATCTTCTTAGAAGCAAACAGATAATGCAAAACACTAAGAACTGAAGTACTGCTGAGGAGTCCTCCCCAGCAACCTGTGAAGAGGCCACCCGCATTCTGAGCCCTGTCCTCTCCTCTGCCTGTCACTCAGAGCATCATCTCATATTTCCACAGATCAGAAAATCTAAAGAAAAATATGAGAACCAAATGTAGGAAACCACCACCATGGTCACGCTTTATTCAGGTCCAAGAGTGAGTGTGCAAGAGAACGTCCAAGAAAGAGGCTGCCAGTGCCTGGGGCTGGACCACCTCCTGCAGGAACACTCCAACGCTGGCATGGCTATTACAACACCTATTACAAATATTAAAGGTCTTAGGGGTAAACCAGCACCTAAAATCTGTTATGAAGAAAGCTTGAAATGTCTCAAAAATGTGAAACCCCTTCAGAACAAAGAGGAGGTGGAGGCCTCATGCAGCAGACCTCAGCCACAGCCGCCAGCACCATGAGCTGCCAACAGCACGAGAACTTCTAGCACAGACCCAGGAAACTGCATCGTGCAGCTCCAGCTGACTGGTTCTCATTTCTCATCCCTCTGACCGGTCTGCAGGGAGCAGGCACATCATGTCAATCATAAATGACAACGCAAAGTTGTTTAAGTAAGAAATCAGACGTCACCATATAATTAATGGCTATGGTGCCGTGTAAATGTATGAGAAAGACTGTGAGTCCCTGTGGCCGGTTTGAGTCGTGGCCTTTATGCTACAAATGCAAGTCAGGAAAGATCAAGAACAATTGCGTTAGGATTTTTAACTGATTTCTAACCTAACAATAGGATTTGGAGGAAGATCATTCCATAAAACATGGGTGGCATCACACACTAATTGTATTTACTCCCCACTGACCAGAGTCTCACAGACAGAGCACTGCATGTCCCAGGAAGACGCTGAATGTCTCCAAAAAAAAGTGGGGGAAAGTCACCCACGTGCCTCTGTAAACTATAAAGCCAAACACGTTGCTGGAGGTTAATGTTAAACATTATGTTTAACAAATGTTAAACTGGCTATACCCGTTTTTGAATATCAAACACATTTACCAGGGGTGTTGCAGTGGAAGCTTCTGAAGGAGATGCACAAAACACCTTCTCTCTTTCCAGTCTCACTGCTCCTGAATTCACCACAGAGCTGAACACAAGCACTGTGCAGACGATAGAAAAGCGTCATCTATTCTTGGCCAGCTCCTTTCTGCCGGCTGCATAACCTTGAGCGCATGACTGAAGGATGCCTGTTTATGCCTGGGAGATGCTGCCATGAATCACAGACCCCTCTTCCTCCCACAGCGAAGGCACAGCGTGTCCTTGTTGAGGAATACCAGTCTACCACAGCCACAGTGAGACGTCCTGCAGCACATTTTATAAATAGGCTTCTAAGAAATGCACTTCCCATCCACTCCTCTTGATAAAAAGTGATTACCAGAGCAAAGAAAACGACTAAACATTGATGCACACCCTGTGAACATGAAGGGGCCAGACCCCGGGGAACAGCTCAGAGATCTTACAGTGCTGCAGTGTGACCCATCAGGGAGATGCTGGCTAAGTGCCACAGCAGCCAGGGCCAGCGACACTTCCTAGGGAGCACCCAACAAAAAGTAATGCAAAGCTCACAAGTGAAGAGAAGAGAAGTGACCTATGGGGGCAGGAGCTCTGGAGGGGAACAAGAACAGCTTGGGCAGCCTGTAAGAGAACAGGATCGATGCAGTCATGCTGTGTTTTCAGAGGAGCCACAGTTCTCTGTGAGGTGCAGTGCTGCTCCCACCACTGCAGCCAAGCGTCTCCTCTTTCCTTGCACGTAGCATTTATATGCCGCGGATGCAAATGGAGCTGAGAGCATGCAGGTACCACAGAGGAGGGTGACATTTGGTGCATGTTCCCTTCGATTATGCCCGTGGCGTGGGCACCATCCTCTGTGGGTCATGAGGGGTCTGTCCTGCCGCAATGACAGGAGCCATGCCTTCTTTTTTAATCTGGAAGTGCAATTGCAAAACCAGGGAGAAAGAGGAATTATTTTCTATTTGCTTCTCGAAACAGATGTCACTTTCCTCAGACTTGTTTGTTTTCAGGACCACAGGAGTTTAATCTTTAAAACAATATTATTACAATATGTGTCAAGTGCCATTTTCTAACGAAAGAAAACAAATTGCTTCCACTTTGTACACCATGGTAACCACTCAAGAATGTGAACAGCTCCTCAAAGGTAGGGTCAGCAAACACCCCTCGGGCAAACTCATACATGTGCAGCCCCCGCAGCCCCAGGGGAGCTGCCCAAACCCTGTGTGTATAAGAGGAAAACATGGCTTGACTCCTCCTGGGACTTTGCTGTTCCCACAACAGCCAGAAGAAAAATCATTGAGTGACTCCAAAATACTCCCTGCAGACTAAATATCTCACTGGAGGGAAGCAGATCCACCAAAGGGCCAGCCCCAAGGTTCACCCCAAATTCAAGCACAGCCCCAGGGTTGTCCTCAAATTCAAGCACAGCCCAGGGCTGATCTCTCTCCCATGCCATGGCATCCCTGTGCAGCACTCTCTTCTCCAGCTCCTGCCTTGCTTCAGGACAGAACAACACAACCAGAAACCTCCAGAAAGTCTCACTTGAGCCAACTCCACATTTAGAGAACACGTGAGCTGGCATCAGCTCTGTATTGCTAGTGAAAATACCTAATTCCTCCACACAGAGACACACAGCTAAAAAGACACATTTTCCCTTCAGACAAACAAAATCCCCCAGACAGCAAAACATGGGACGTTCATCCCCCCCCAGCATCAGCTGAACGCGGCCACACCAGCTCAACCAAGTGACCCCAGAGAGAGAATTTGTCGTCATCCTACCTGCAGAAGCCAGTAGCACCTTCTGTGAAACGTGGGGATGATGGAGGAATGGACGTAGCAGCCATACAGGCACTGGGGACACAAAAAGAGAGAAAGCAGAGTCAGGTTAGTGGAGGAAGCATCCCGAGGGGCCACGCTGGGGATGGGGCGGCAGCGCATGACCTGCCATCGAGGACATCGTTCTGCTGTTGGTCTGGGGCTGGTGACACACAACACAGCATTGTGTAAGCACTGTAAGCATTGCTACAGGTCACAGAGCCCCCTCCCTAACAGCCCCTGCTGTGCTGCCTTCACCATGGGGTGACCACTCTGGAGCAGCCAGAGCCAACAGGGGCTCCCGTGGTGCTCAGCACCCCAACACAGACAGGGCTGGTCTGTGGGCTGCCTTCAAATCTTTGCTCCATCGTGTTTTTATTTTTTGGCAAATACAACACATTCATCTTTTTTTTTCCCGTGGTTTATCTCCTGGGTATTTCAACTGAAAATGTTGTGTTTGTAAACCGAAAAAATTGCTGTCAGATATTTTAGACAGCAAAATGCCAAAATACAGTTTGTTTCTTTCCTTCTTGGGTTTTTTTCTTTTTCTTTTTTTTTTTAATGAAGCCTGCTTCTCTGATTAACTGAAATCCGTAAGGCCAAGGAATTCTTTCTGCAGGAAAAAAAACACATTTCCAGTATGTTAAAACTTTTTGGTTGGAAACCAAGCCCAGTGCCAACCTGAGCACACAAAACTGGTTTTAATTGCAGAGCTCCCGAGCGCAGAGGGGTGCCCCTGCTGCTGGACATGCGCGTTTGGTGAGCACATGGGAGGCTGCGGCAGTCCCCCCTCCCCAGGATCACTGCTCACAAGGTCGGCCTGAATTAAACAGGATTTAAGGACTGGCTGCTATCACCGAGTTATTTTTAAAACACAAATGACAAAGATTAATAATGTTTTTAAAATGTGTCAAGGGTACATTCTACACACTGAAATGCAGGGAGGAAAAACAGAGGAGGAAAAAAGCCCTGCAGAAAATAATCCAAAGAAAAGCTTAACATTTAAATCCCTCCCCAGGGTTGGGGAACAGCCGCCCTGACGGTGACTCCTGGCACGCAGCACTGGGGGCTGCATGGAAAGGTCTGTAATGTTCAGTTCTGCTGACTCAGAGCTGGTCCCCCCACTCCAGAAAGCAGCTTGGGAGGTGTAGTATCTCCCAGTCCAAACCATCCACAGCACCTTGTGAGATACATATCAATCTATTCCAGCACCCCCTGGCTTGTTTCTCACCCCAATTTGTTCTAGAGTCGATCGAAACTTCGCCCTGATTAAAACAAAACCCAGCACTGGGCTCTGTGCAGCTCATGGTGCACAGCCGGCGGGAGCAGTGCCCTCCCTCTCCAGAGCTGTCTTGCGGATCATTCTAGAGCTGTCAATAATGAATCACACAAAAGCCTCCCACCTCCACGGAACTGGCTCTCAACATTTCAGCAAAGCGTTAAAAAAAAGTCCTAACGGTTCACAGAATTCATAAAGCAACCAGAACACGGAAGGGATCTCTTAAATTTTTCTTTTTTTTTTCCCCATGGTGGCAGAACATGGGAATTTGCCTCTGGATTGATGTTTTGAGGGTGGATGTCCTAGCCTGGGCAGCTGGGATGAAGGAGATCTGCACACTGAGCAAGCTCCTGCCCTCGGAGAGATGGCAGGGACTGTCCCCATGGGCACTGAGAGGTAGCACAGCAGCACAGAAACACTGCAGGGGTTAAACAGACCCTGGGAGCCCAGCACATGGCGTGCAGGCAAAATGAGTGATGGCAGCAATAAAAAGGACATTAATTTTTGGATAAAAAGGCATAAGAAAAAGTTGAGGATATAAATAGAAACCTAGGAAATCTGCGTGTCATTGTTTTGGAGGATTTTCAAGATTAATGGGTTAAGCACTGTGGATGACACAAAATCTGCAGCCTGATGGCTCAGCACACGGGGGCTGTGGGAAGGTGGGGTGTGGGATCCTCCTAAGCTCAGATTCACTGACCCCCACCTTTGGCCCTGCAATGGCCCAAGGCTGCAGAGCACCCAGCCAGCTTGACAGCTCCCTGCAACTAATGAGGAGAGTGGAATTACCACCCTGACTGGCCAGAGCAGACAGGTAACCAGGGCAGGAGTAATGCCTTTAGCTAAAGCAGTCTTTAAAATGAATTCTTGCTCGAAACAGGCAAAGGGGGTTTCATTAGCTGGGCTTTCTTTTATTTTTTTAATTATTTTTTAGTGGGAAGGTAAAAGCTGCGGAGGCCTGTGTGTCTGTGGAGATGTTAATGCCAGGCTGGGCGCTCAGCCAATGCATTAAGTGAAATCGAATTCCTGAAACCAGCTTTAATCAGCAGATTTTTAAGGTTAGAACGACTCTCTCCTCTGCGAGGCTTGCCAAGGTTAATTCTGTCCTGAGCAGGCTGAATTAATGGGCTGGACAGGGGAGAACATTTTTTTTCATGATTCTCTTTTAAGTTTACAAAATCTCCAGGAGAAGAGAAAAGGCATTCCTGAGCTGTCTGAGGAGAAACGCCATCTCAGCAGCTCATTGACTGCTGCGTGGAGAACACCGCGGGGGCTGCACCAGCCTGACCCTGGAGGAGCCCCGAGCGGCACCGGCTGAGGGACATTGGGCTGTGGGGATGCCCTGACCCGCTGCTGGGTGGCCATGGTGGTGGCCCTGTGGTCCCAATCGCCTCTCAAGGAGTGTGTCCTTGTCCCTGGAGATGACCCCATGCACGTGGCCAAGGATGCCCTGAGCACAGACCGTGTCCTGCGGCCGTGGGGGATCCCTCCTGCGCAGCTCCCCGGGATGAGACCCCCACACCCACCCCAGGAGCTAGAGACACCTTCTGCACAGCCCCTGCGCTGCTGCTGGAGGGGCTGGCCCTGCCAGCTCTGCTGCAGCTCATCCCTTTACAGTTCCTGGGGTAATTAAAGAGAAAAGGCCTTCTCTGGGCAGCAGGGGAGAGTGTGCAATTACAGCTGCCCGCCCCGCCATTTGTATGCAGTGCACATCTGGCATCACCAAACTTCTGAAAACTGGAGGGGGGAGGAATATAAAATCAAATTATTAGTGGATTTTTTTTATCCTGAGCTCCTTAAAGTGATTGTGGCTTATTTAAAAATAATACAATAATGCTGAGGTGTTCTTCCTTAACAAGCATACCTTGGGAATGGAAACAAGAAAGCAGGAGAATCAAAAATTCAAGATAGGGTTGGACAGGCTTTGAAATTCTTCTCCCTGGTGAGTTACACTAGTGGATATTTAAAAAAACCTAAAAACCGCCTAGATTTTGTTCAGATTTTCACACTGAATTCCCAATTCCCTTAATAAGAAGCTAAATCAATCTTTAGAGAACAAATCACGTAAGACCTATGGCTGTAAATTATTAAAATATACTTGAGTAATTTTTTGGTGGTAAGGCTTCAACTTCCAACACCCTAGCAGCCTCCGGACTCCACAAGCAGCATCTGTGCAGGTTATTGGAGGAAAAGGACTGTGTCCTCTGCTCCTGGTTCCATGTGGTGTTGGGCAACACGTGCTCAGCCCAGCAGCAGATCGGCTCCCAGGTACATCCCCATGCTGCTGGGATCTCCCTCTGTAATTACACTGACCATTTCAGAGCTTCCTCAACGATTTCTCTGAGGGTGTAGCACACTGCTGGCAGTAGCAGCACTGCTGCCATGGATCAAACCTCCACGGGAAGCCAAAAGAGGCGTTGGCTGCATTCCTTTCATCTTCCCGATGACAGGGTAAAGGTCTCCTGAAGCAGTGGCTGTATCTGAGCCCAAGCACGCTCTGCTCTCACCCTCGCCTGCTGTAACCAGCACACACCGGGAAGGAGCAGAGGCCATGCAGGAGCATATATGAATTCACAGTCATGGAAGGGAAACTGGAAAAGCAGCCTGTAAGTGCTCAGATGAGCATCCTTCAATGCAGCAACCTGTGTTTCAGTGATACAAATGCAATACAGTGAGTCAAAATGCAATGACAAACCCCAGTCTCCCATCGCTATCATGATATATAGAATCATTCTGTGATTTTATCACAGACATTTCCATAATCTGATCTTATAGGTACCACTGTTATCCCACTCTTTTCATCAGCTTTTCCATATCCCAGCAGAGATATCATCCAATATCCCTGAAAACTACTCCTATGGACTTCATACAAATCATGACCAGAGAATTTTGTCAGTTATTTCTAGTGATACTTTTGTTTTACATGTAGAAGTGATTGACCATCTGGGTCTATAACCAGCACCCACAAAAATCTCGGCTGATCCCCTGAGAGAGCAGAGGCCAGCTAGAAAAGTGAGCTGAAAATTGGGTTTCTTGACCAGTGAATTGGCAACCACTGGGGAAACCCCTCAAATTTTGTGCATCACCTCTCTTAGACAGACCTGAAGTGAGCGCCTTCTGAGATTGGATTATCTCGGAAGAGGTTGTCCTTCCTTCAGGACAGGGATGCTGAAGTCACAGCCATATTCCAAATCCATTTAAAAGTCAGATGACGCTCACTTTCCAGACTGGGGCTGGAAAGAGCCTGCCAAGGCCATCGCAGCAGTGCCCCAACATTGCTGCTCCTCCATCTTTCTGATGGGGAAAACCCAGGCAGTGTGCTGGGGTAATTAACTAGGGCTAGGGTTAGGGTTACGCCTAGGCTCAGCGTTAGGAGATCTAAAGGGCCTCGAGCTCTGGGAACACCAGGGCTGGAAAGAGCCTGCCAAGGCAAACACGGCAAGGCCCCAACCTTGCTGCTCCCACACCTTTCTGATCTGGACCCCCACAGGGGTGGGCACCTCAGCCCAGTGCCAAGCTGCCCTCAGGGGCCTGGGTCAGGCTGGAGAGATCTAAAGGGCCTTGAGCTCTGGGAAAGCCAGGGCTGGAAAGAGCCTGCCAAGGCAAACGCAACAAGGCCCCAACCTTGCTGCTCCCACTCCTTTCTGATCTGGAGCCCCCACAGGGGTGGGCACCTGGGCCCCGGCCATAGGCTGCCATTTGGCCTAGAGTTAGGGTTGAGAGAGGGAAAGAGCCTCGAGCTCCAGGAACGCCAGGGCTGCAAAGGGCCTGCCAAGGCCATCACGGCAGTGCCCCAACATTGCTGCTCCTCCATCTTTCTCATAGGGAAAACCCAGGTAGTGTGTTTGGGTAATCAGCTATGGGTAGGGTTAAGGGTACGCCTACGGTAAGGGTTGAGAGATCTAAAGGGACTCGAGAGCTGGGAACACCAGGGCTGGAAAGGGCCTGCCAAGGCAAACACGGCAAGGCCCCAGCCTTGCTGCTCCCACACCTTTCTGGTCTGAACCACCACAGGCGTGGGCACCTTGGCCCTGGCCACCAGCTGCCATTTGGCCGTGAGTTAGGGTTGAGAGATCTAAGGGGCCTTGAGCTCCAGGGACACTGGGGCTGGAAAGGGCCTGCCAAGGCCATCGCAGCAGTGCCCCCACATTGCTGCTCCTCCATCTTTCTGAGATGGAGAAACCAGGCAGTGTGTTCGGGTAATTAACTAGGGCTAGGGTTAGGGTTACACCTAGGGTTAGGGTTAGGAGATCTAAAGGACCTTGAGCTCCAGGAACACTGGCACTGGAAAGGGCCTGCCAAGACAAATGCGGCAAGGCCCCAACCTTGCTGCTCCCACTCCTTTCTGATCTGGAGCCCCCACAGGGCTGGGCACCTCGGCCCCGGCCACCAGCTGCCATTTGGCCTAGAGTTAGGGCTGAGAGAGGGAAAGAGCCTAGAGCTCCAGGAACACTGGGGCTGGAAAGGGCCTGCCAAGGCCATCACAGCAGTGCCCCAACATTGCTGTCTGACTCGCTGCCAGCACCACGCGCAGGGACCCACGTGCCATCAATCTTACTTGTCCTCCTGCAGCAGCGAGACGCAGCCGGGGGGACTAACGGGGGCTTGGCCAGGCGGGCAGAGGAGCGGGCTTGTGACAGCTCTCATAGGGCACAGGAAAGCACAGCCAGACTGAGCAGACAGGGAGGCGACAAGAGACCTCAACATCCCCCCGTGCAGATTGGCCCCAGTTCAGCTTTTTAAAACAGGGAGTGGTAACCACGTCTGAACCCTGGGGAATCCCCAGGGCCAAAAGGCTGATGCCAGAGCTCTAATTTTGACTTAAGAGGTGTCATAATATAGGAAGGCATTCAAAATTTCCCATTACTGCTGTAAATCAGAACTAAAATGCTGCTAAACGTGTTTTCTCCCTCCTCGTCATGGAGAAACACAGGTATTAGACAGGTTTGGATTTTCCTCTGACGTTCATAAATAGTAACCTTGATTCAGTAAAGCATAAAACCACGTGCTCAGATCTCAGCCTGGGCTGAGCTGAGCTGCTGGCAAGGTTCACCTTTTATCGATGTCAACAGAACTTAAGCAATTCTTTATGGTTTGCCAGGTTGGGCAAGGACTCCCTGGTACTGACAGCACATCCCAAAAACATTCTTAACATTTCTAGGCAGCTGCAAAACCCAGAGAACCTGACCCTACACTTTCCACCTGTGGCATCATAGCACAGTCCTGTGAAGCCCCGGGCACTGCCCACTGCGCAGGCACTCAGCCTGGTGCAGGGATTTTGGGTTTCATCTTGTCAGCTCTTTTCCTGACACATTTCAAACCCCCCATATGCCCTCGATGCCACTGGCAGCCATACACAGATAATAGTTCCTGGACTGAGCCCAGGTCTCTCATGTGATGCCTGATGAAGGGAGGGGAGGTTACACAGCCTGTGCATTGCAGGACCTTGTCACTTCTGGTGGCTTTGGTTAACAAATATTGTTCTGTTTACCTCGGGACTTGTTAGAAAGCAATTTTTGAAATGTTCAATATTTAATGAAATATTTAAATGTTTAATGGGTTCTTTTTCAAACCCTGTTTTCCCTCTATGGGGTTCTGAAGTCTCTGTAAGGATTGCAAGGTTTTAACTTTCTCTCTGTTAGAAACGAATCCTCTAATGACATTGGCTTAACAACAGAAATCGGCGTACGTGGGGACTGATGCTTCCACAGGCAGCAACACCCACTGTCCAGCCCACTGCAGGATCATTGGTATGCATCCCCACACCCCCACTGCAGTGCCTGCCTCTTCATAAATGCATATTTCTTTATTAAAACGGGGATACTTTAATCTCAGTCTAATTTTACCTTTAGGGAAGCTCTATCCCAAGGCTGCCAGGAGCTCAGACCCTCCAGATGCAGTGATGTGATTTGTATTCAAAGCAGCAGGTCTATCTGTCAACATGTTTGTCTCCCTTCTCTGCCAGCTCTTATTTATAATCCCATTCAGATTAATGAATGACAGTAGTTCTCATCACAAGAAATTTGATTAATCAATTTAAGTGCTTAATCGCCCTGGCCTGGGTGAAAAGCGTACTGGAGGGATGCTGCCTCGATAGGGCCAAAGTTGTGAGATGTAGGAGGAAAACATCATCACTTTCCCCCGGGAACAACTCGAGCCAGGACTGTGTGCTGGATCTTTGACGGGATTACGAGCTTTCCAAGAGCTCAAAATTTCCTTAGGGCCAGCAGTCACGGCCAATTAGTAATGAAATATCCTTTTCAACCCACCTCCTTATCTGACACAAAAGGCTTCACACTACCCACCTCACTCCCTGCTACCCATGTCACTCAAACTGAACCCAAAACTGTCGATCATAAAACCCCTCATAGGGTGATCAGGATAACACACCTGGGCACCCTGCAGCATCCCACTCCCCATTAGTCCTGTCCATCGCTTTCCTGTACCTCAAAGACTTCCACAGCCTGCCTGTGTCACCAGCCTGAACACTTCAGAGTAATCTCCAGAGCTTTCTGGAGACCTGGGAGATATTTCAGGTGATGGATAGGAGCAAGGTTGAGCAGAAATCACTGATTTGTAGAAAAGAGACCACACACTGTGAGCACTGCCTGTAGTGCTCTTGTGGATACTGTGAATGACATGATAAACCCAAAAAAACCTGGTAACACAGCTCCAAGCAGGCTCTGCTCAACCAGGTATACAGGAATTCTCACTGGGAAGAATTCCTACGTTCACCTCCACTACCTAAACTCAAAGGGACTTGGAGGCAGATGACCTGTTTTGACCTGGGTACAAGCAGGGCAGCACGAGCTCTGCAGACAGACCATCTAATGACACCTGTCTGCAAGGTGAGGATCACTGACAGCAGACCTGGGTGACACATGCTCCACTCTCGGGTAAGGGAAAAGCATTCCCAACATCCCCGATGTGAGTGGGCAGTTAACAAGAGGAAAAGGGATACAAGACACTGCTCTGACTCCACGGGCCCATGTTCTAAACCAACACTGTCCTCGTGGTTCTCCAGGGGGACACAACCAACTTACAGGACAGGCATTACCTGGGTCCCTATACACCATCAGCCCCTGCAGTCTCCTCAGCCTGTGCCACCCCATGCCACCCCCATGCAAGGGCTTCCTGACTGTCACCACACGGTGAGAAGAACTGTGAGCTGGAAAATCGTGGAGCATATTAATGTCACACTGAAATATGACACAATACACAGAAGTATTTTATATTTATTCTCTTTTAGAAATGTTAGAAAGACAATATAATGAGAGCACTGCAAACAAGTCAAGCGTTTTCCTCCTAATCTGGCAATAAAAATGTCAAAGAAATGCCTAAAATCCTAATAGGAGAACAAAAAAATAATGGGCTGGGCTATAACAAGGATTTAGCTGCAATTTTACTTGAAGGCTTTAATCATGTCTCCTACAACATCAATGGAAAATCAGATACAAAGCTGTATGAACCATTAATGTCTGTATTGGTGGCCTCAGCTGCTGGGGGTCTGGAGACTGAATAGGTCAGGCAGAGGCTAATGAAGACAGGTTGAGGTCAAAACACCTTTATATCTGAGGAAACTTTGCAGAAAAAAAGGGATTACTGAGCTGGTCTTAGTGGAGACTTGACTAAGGTAGCAAATACTGTGATAAGAACAGCACCACATCTCCAGCCCAGCTGCCTCCACCTCAGCCATCATGGCTGTACCCAAGTGGGAAACCTGGTTATCATCTGTCTGGCTCTCTTTTTTGGGCAAAGAAAGACCATCACAGCATGGGGGAGCCAGACAAAATGTGACAGTGGCCTGGGGAAATGCAGGCTGGAATGGTATTTTTGCAGACACACAACAGAAAGAAGCCACATCTGGAATGATCCCAGGGCGTGCAGGGCAGGGGCATGATCACGTGAGGGACGTTTGTCTGGCATGTTCACTGTCTATCTGACATGGGCAAATAAGGACAAGTGTAACAAATCCAACTTACAGGAAACATATAAATGTCTAAGAGAACTTTTGGGAGCTTCTAATTCTACACGCAGTTTTATCTTGGATTAATTTTGTGCTGTACTGGACAAGAAGCCTTCACTGGGAGCTTTTTTTGGCAACCTCCCTTGGGCAAAATTAGCCCTGGAGCTATCTGCAGACATCCCACACTGCAAAGGGCTCAGGTTCTGGGTCCTATTCTCTTTACTTCGCTTGCTTACAGTTAAGAGCAGTAGGTGCTGCAGTGAATCACTCAATGACCAACATGAGTCCATCCCACCTGGTCATTTCGGGCTCTCTGCAAAGGTGACACAGTTCCACTGCAGCTCCACACAGCCTGAGCAGAGAGCACAGGGCTGTGGAGTGGCTGGGTGTTCTGGCCAGGGAGCTTCCTGTGGAAGCTGATATTCCTTTCCCATTTCAGGAAGCTATTTAAGGTCTTCAGCAGCTCCTGAATTCTGAAAATGGAATTCAAGTGCACAGAAAACTCAGAAGGACCTGACTTTCAAACCTCCTTCCAGAGAATCCCTTTATTAAAAAGCATTTACATAACCTAAAACAAATTATTATGTATGCCAATACTAAATTTTCCCATTCTGATTTAAAACCCTTATAGCCTCACTATTGCTCACAAGCAATGGCAGGAGCTACAGTAAGCAGGAATTTAAGAATGTCTTTCTGGACAAGCTGTTGTAGAAATACTAAGTTTATACTACTTACAACCAACTTATAAAAATTTCATTCCTGTCCCAAAAACCCAAACAGAAAAGCATTAATTTGTCAAGATTAGTGCACCAAAATTTACTGAAGTTCACCACCAGCAAACAGCTGAATGTTTCTGACGTTCAAGAAGCAGTGAAAAGGTCGACGTTTTACTTGCATTAATTTTTTATCAGAGAAGGGAAAGCTTATTTTCATGACAGATAATGAACATTGGAAGAGGTCTGCTCTGGCAAGATACACAAGATCGGGGTACTCTCTATATGAACAGTGGTGGAACCTCAGAGCCCTTCCTGGTGCCTGCCTGAGGTGACATTATCACTGCGATTTACCTGAGGTGACATTATTGCTGGGATTTCGCCTTCTGAAGAGCCCTTCTGGGCTACTTAACAGTTATGTCACTTGGACAGCTGAGGAAGGAAAATACAACTCTAAACACAAAAGCAAATACCTCCCATATGCCCTGAGACATTCTGGATGGTAGAAGCAGACATGGCAAGCTAAGAGCAAATTTTCTTCTCCTTGTAAAATAATAATGATTTCTATCATTGGCATTTAAAGTACAGCTGTCTAAAGAGGATCTGTCTACACGTTGCCAAAAAGTTATTTACATTCTTTCAGGAATGGGACTTCGAGGTGGTGGCATCATGGACCTCAGGTCTGGATCATCCCACTCCTCCTGCCTTTTGAGCCACTCAGCCTGGGGCAAAGGGTACAGGGCTGCCCTGCCAAGAGCTGTCCCTGCGTTCCTCTGCATGGACTGTCCTCCAAGAGACACCTGGAGTCCTGCCATGTACAGAACACCAGCCACCACCTCGCCCTGAGATCTCTGACTCCACTGAGCCAGGACCCAGCACCTGCTCCTGCACCTCCCCAGCTGCAACCACAGCGCCCAAACACCCCTGCGAAGGTGCAGCCCCTGGGGACGTCACCTGCAATGTCCCCTGCATGCAGACTGACCCAAAGGGATTTACTTTCACTTCAACTAACTTGTCATCAGCATCCAATAACAGACAGGGGGTTTTGCTGATTAGTTAGATGCAAGGCTTCACACAAATGGCACCTTTTGCATCCCCCTCCAACCTTTTGTACTCCAGCTTAGAAGCTGAAAATGCTCACAAAGGACATGAGTTGAACTGCAGGTTCTTTAGCAGGTGATGAGGATTGAAAAGTCTCCCACATCCACATCACTGGAGGTCACCCAGGCCTCGCTGCATGGACAGTGATGGTGGCAGCAGGGCAGTGCCCAGCTGCAGCACAACCTCCTGCGACTCTGCCCCAGCTGCAGGGTCCCACCATGCCACAGCCTCTGATGGCAGCACACAGGGAAGGGGACCCGGCAGTCAGAGAGCACTGACAAATGAAAGTCAAGTGATTAGCTGGCAGGTTCAACAGTTTTGCTTCTAAAGTGCTTTCTGCATATTTTCTCAATAAAAGCAAGACAGCGCTGATGAGCTATATGACAAAACAGAACGCTGAATCATTTTTAGTACATCACCTCTTCTCATGCAGAGGGAATCTTCCGTCTTCCCCATCACAGCCAATTAGAGCATTCACAACATTTCTTCAAGGCTGACAGTGATTGGAAAAGATCATGAGACTCATGAGAGAGAATTCCATGCTTTATGTCATTAGATCTGTTCTCTCCGTCCTCCTGATTTCCGGGTGTTTTACTGGCAATGGCAAAGCAGCATTTTGCTCAACCCAAACAATTTTTTCCTTGACTGCGAGTACAAAGTAGAGCTTTGCTGATGTCAACACAGAAAAGATGGTTTTCCCTCAGAGCAGCAGGGCCATGTCTGGGGTGCGGAACTGTGGCTCTGAGCCCTGTCCCTTGCTCCTGTCAAAAACAGCATCCTGGAAATCCTCTGTCCTTCTGCAGAGAAGGACACAGCTGGCCCAGGAAACAGAACTGCTGAAGTATGGTACTGAGCAAGAACTGAAATGTTACTGAACCTGAAATGACTATTTCAGCTTTTCTCAAGACTGGAATGGTGCAATGCCATCCCTTGAAAGCAGTCCCCTCTTACAAAACCTAGACCCGTACATGGAAACTTGAAACACTTTCTAAAATGTTCACTGGGTGAATGCAGCTCAAAAGCAGATCAATGCTCTCACAGGTAACTCACAGTGTCCAGAGGTTCACAGTGTTGACAGATCACAGGAGATTCAGAACTACACACGTCAATTTAAACAGTGTTTGTTTCATTTTTGTAAGCAAAAGCTTTTCAGCATTTGGGAGAAAGGTGCAGACAGACACTCGTGCATGTTCATTGCCAAGAGAAAATGCTTTGCTGAGACTGAGCACTGGCTGCAGCACAAAATTGAACAGCAAGATTTTCTCAGTCACTGAAACCAAGTTCAAAATTCAAGGAAAAGCAGAAGAAAACAGAAAAATCTGTGCTGCTTTCTTCCCAACCTCCCACTGACACTACAAAACTGTCATTAGAAATGAGTCCCATGGGCAGGCAGAAATCTGTTCCCTCGGCCACACAATCCATCATCTCTATCCAGTACGCTGCCTGTAGGTTTACAAATCACAAGGAATTTACCAAGTGGCTTTCATAAGGAAAAGTGGACAATAAATCATCATCACACCAAAGCCACTCATGTAACACACAGCTTCATTTTCATGCCAAATTTCATAATTGGCAACTGTAAAAAAACACTAAACCAACAAAACCTCCTCATCTGAGCAGCCTTCAAAAATAATGATACAGTATTAAGGATGGGCACTAATTCAATTATTTACCTGTTCCTTCTTCTCTAATTCCATGATGAACCTGAAAGGGAGGAACTCAGCCCTCACCAGAGCCAAGGCTGCACTTTGCCCCAAAAAGCTTTTGAAAACAACTGGTTTTACTTGCATTAAGCTGTCAGACCCCTGCACTAAGGGGTCTGAAGGACAGGGACAGTCCCTCTGGAACTCCTGCCACTACTGCACAGTGGCTGCAGCACCTCCTCAAACTTTTGATAAATCCTCCTCTGAAATGGCAATTAACACCTTTTGCAGGTCACCCCACAAGATTAATTTTCCAAGCACAGATTAATGAAAACGCAGGCAGAAGTGTTTAGAAAATATTTTCCCTATTAATCTTCATCAGCAGCAGATTACCAGCAGGGCGGCTAATGAAGACATCGGCTCGTTAAGGTGAGAGCAGGCAGGGAGAAGGACAGGGCTGTTCTCCCGGGCACCATGAGCAGCTCTGTCACCACCACGTCCCAGAACACCGCAAACCCCACAGAGAAATTACTCAGGCTACCCCAAAACACTGACTAGGTCCTACCCACATACTGAAGGGCAGCTCAGAGGAAGAACTGCAACCATCACATACCCCCACAGCTGACAGGGTCCAAGTTCCACAACAGGAACACAGGCAAACACATTTAAAAATCTTCAGTCCCTCCAAATCCACCAACAGCAAATGCTACTTCTGGTTGAAAGTTTACTCTTTCTGTAGAAAAGGACTCGGAGGCTCCTCTTCTACAGAGCTTTGCCACACACAAATCTCAAAGGGGTGTTTAACTGAACTGGATAAAGAGTCTGAAACTAACACAAAGACAATCCTGCAGAGCAAATCTGCCCCTGAAAGGAGCCCATGGTCACTGCAGAGCTCACGGATGACGGCTCTGGAAAGAGGACTGAGTGCGCCTACCTTCCTGAAACTGGACTTTTTGACTCCCAGAACCTCTGTATTTCCCCAAATTAACATAGAATATTTCACGTTTCTTTCTCTAACAATTATGTCTCCTGCACTTCAAGCAAACAACACTTTCTTTTCTCATTATATCTTCTTTTCCAGCATTAAATCCTCTTTTAAATTGAAAAATGTTATTCTGCCCAGATTTTTTCAAGCTCATCGGTGACAATGTCGCATTTTGATACATCTAGCTTAGAGCCTGGCTTGGGTTTAAAAACAGTGAACACATCCCTTTTCGTGCCTTGCCTCGGGGAAGGGAGCGCTCCTGCTGCCTGCCTCACTATAGAATCAATCAAACCTGCACTTAATGGAAGGACAGGAAGGCAGTGGGAGGAGAAGCCGAAACCACATCCCCTGTCCTTTGTCAGCAGCACAAAGCTGCGCACTCCCGTACCCTTCAAAGCTCCTTGCAGGCGGGTGGTGAACCACTGCTGAGGCGCTGCGGTGCTTCCTCCCGGCAGCTCACTCATCCTCCTCCTCTGCCGCCTGCGCAGCCTTCGGACCAGCACCGAGGGCTCATGCCAGCTCAGAACGGAAATAAGCAGGACCACAGCTGAATGTAACGTTAGCAAAGGTGACCTTCAAAGCTTTTTGGGTTTAAATTCAGTGGGCACCCCTCACAAATTAGCCACTGCCGGTTTAATATGAGGGATGCCACTTCACCATGCCAGCGTATGATTTATAAAATGAAAATATCGTCGCTTTATGACAAGGTTCGCTTGCAAGTTTAGCTTGTAATAAAGAAGTGTTTCTCTAATGATGTCAGGAGAGGGACAGACCCAAGCTAAGGCTGGATCTGACTGTGACTGTCAAGACAACAACTCACCTCTCCCTTGCAGAGTAGGGGAGGCTCAGTAAGTATAAAGTTTCACGCTACCCTGTTTAGTGATGTTTTCACTTCAACCAAACTGTAAAATTAACTGAGAACTTACATTAAAAAAAGAATTTTATTTTATGCTGGTCATTAAGGAGGTTTCACACTTGAGATCTGCTATATTAAAAGGGACTGAAATTGCTTGTATCAGTTACTTTATTCTAAGTGGACAGATTTCTCGCAAAATATCAAAACTGTTTTGTGACTATAGTGGAGAAAAGAACCAAATCCTGGGTGGGAAGGGATCTCTGGTCTGTGGCTGCAGACTCCAGGCTCGGCATGTGGCATGGTCCCACCTGACCTTTGTAGGACCACAGGCCTTATTTTCTGCCAATGGAACAATCTTCTTCAGGTTTTACTGCATAAAGCAAATGAAGGTGCACTCCACTGGAGCCTGGTTATTTTGCTGTTTACCTTGTCAGTAAATACATCTACAAAGAGCACAGTTCAAAAAACACCAAACTAACAAGCTCAGAGGAACCATCCTCAGCATCAGCCAGACACTGAACAAGTGGACATGGACATGGACACAGAACTAAGGAAAAAACTGGTTAAACAGAAAAGCAGCAAGAGCACAAGCAACTGGGAAGATGCATGGCCCCAAGCAAGTTCTGCAGCAAACTGGCTGCTCCAGCGAGCGAGAGTGAAACACAGCCCCTAAAAAGTGATGCACTTCTCTAATGATCTCACTGTGGAGTCTCTGATACAGCTCGGTGCTGCTACAGGTATGCAATTAACTACAGACCAGCTGTAATGCACTTTGCAAATGAAAATTCTATTAAAATGTGATTATTAATTCTACAAAAACGTAATTATTAATTCCATTACTATTACTGCCAACGGCACAAACCCAGTTTGAAATGTAAAACTCCCCTCAGGTAACTTTGAAGACACACAATAAAAGGTGCAAGGAAACAAAGTATTTGAACAGTCCTCAGGCCACTAAAACTTTCCAAGCACAAGGCAACCCACCCAGAAAAAGACCCATGCTTGCACAACGGTACACACAGCTTTAGGAAAGCACTTTTCTGCTGCAGGTTGTGTGTTTTGTTGTGATCATCCCCGTCATCCTCTTTTCTCTTAACATACAAAAAGAGGCATTTTCAGTTGCAGAAGGTGCTGACTTTGCACGATCAGGCTTGCCAGTGAAGTACGTGTTATCCCCGGTTTATACAACTGCACAGTGTTTATTTAAACACGAGCCAAAGCTCAGCTGTGTGAGGGGGACGAGCACATGGCAGCGCCAGCCATCCAGCTCTGCTGCTGGCACCCACGGGCAGAATTGCTCTTTGTCATACACCCACAGCCAGGGAGGCTCCATGAAGCCAAGCCCTAAATTTAGAAGTCATCATCCCAAAGCTGTACGTGAAACGATTCATCATGATGACAGCAGCAGCATGTGAAGTGGAGTCATTTGGAGAATAATGCAGACAGGTATTTGCACAGCACGCTGGTGTTTGGAGTCTCCTGAGTACGGATTGCCACTTCAGAATGGGGTGGGGCTTTTCCAGGGTCCTATGATGCCTCTGCCACAAAGCTTAACCTCAAATAACGTTTCAGCCCATCCTAACACACAACAAAAATCTAATTATATCCTGGAGAGGAGAAAAAAAAAGAAATGCAGTAGGAAGAAAAAGGATCCCTCCTGACCAGAGCAGCCCTGCTGTAGCACTCAGCAGCACCAACGACTCCTGGCCACCAAACCCAGCATAAGAATACCATGGGCATCCTCAGTGCTGGGCTCCTGCCTGGTTCTGTCCTCATGAACCCTGCAGCTGGCACCCGACTCCTGTGAGGAGGCTTGGACAAAGACTCAAAACTCCAGGACAAACAGAGACCATCCTGAATGTGCATTTACCTACAGCCACTCCTGTGCTGGTCATTCCTGTGCCAATGCCAGCTCCCAGTTTACGTGATTTTTACCTCCCCACTTTATTTCTTTGACATTTGTAGATGGAACAACTGCATCACCTCCCAGCCCTGGTTTTGCCAGATTAAATAAGCTTTTTATTTCTGCTCATAAAACAGCCCTTTTTCCTGATCCAACCTGTCGTTTTCTGTTCTGCTCTGCACTGATGTCCCCTGACCACTGTCCTTCTCCGTTGTATATAGAGTTGTAAATGACACAGTACCGCCTTGCTCATGGCCCCATTGTGCCCCACTGCTGCTGCTATTCCTTCTCTGAAGCACCCAAAGGGCTGCACATGCCATAAGAGCCATTAGCACACGCTGTCTGACACTAACGAACTCCAAATAACATTCAACAGTGTGTGCAAGCCACCCTAAATTGACAGATGACACATCAATTTTAGCTGGAAAGATCCTGCAGTGTGCGAAGTGTTGGTGAGCACAGGAAAGTTAACTGAGTGTGGCCTTACCCACCCTGCAAGCAGGACATCCCCAGGTTGGGCAGAGGGAAATTAGAACACATGTCCTAGAATGAAAAAGATGTAAAAGCTAATCTCTCTCCTTCTCATCACTGTATTCCCAGTCACAAGCTATGTGTTCATTATCTTCCATTAACGTATTGTGTCCTCTTCCTTAACTAATAAAATGTTTATCTCCAAGGAAATTGTTCAGAAAAGACTGAATTTGCATACACATAATAGACATGTCAAAACGTAAGATGCCAGGATTTGGTATTCCAGCTAAGAGTGTTACACACAATATGTATTAGTTTCCCTAAATTCCAGAACAACTCCACTGAATCCCATCCCTGCCAGTGGCACTGTAGGACCGACTGCAGATCTGTTGTATTTACTGGGAATACAATGCTGAGCAGAAACTGCACATTTGGGCTAGACATGTTTTGGGGAAATCACTCCCATGATCTAAACACAGCTGCTTACTTACACACTTCATAGAGGAAAAGTCAGGTGACAATGAAGCTTTAGGTGGGATAAAATCTGAAAAATTAATATTAGGGAACAAGAGCTGGAGCACTAGTGGAGCTGGCTGCCCCACAGCACCTCACATCGCTGCCTTCGCCACCACTGCAATGGCTCTGTGCATGGGAGTCCCAAAGGAGAGGAATCTTTGCAGATAACAATATGCCACAATGGCTTTCCAGACAGAGCCAAAACAACCTGGAATGCTAAAGGTGAATTTCAATTACAGATCTGTTGTGCATTTTGCTCCAGATCGTGATAAAAACTTCTCTCCCTGCCAACAGCAAAGTCTACCATGAATACTTTTTTTTTGTAAACTACTTTTGAAAGCCCGCTTAGAAAGCAGATGTGCTCCAGGGGATAAAGAAGTCAGCACCATATGCACAATGCAATACTGGGAGGCAGAGCTTAGGATATTGACATTATAAAACCCAGGCAGCAATGGGAAATAGTATTTTTACAAAGGTTACAAACAGGAATGCAAGGCCTAAGGGTAGTTTTCCAGATGCTGTTCAGTCAGGTGGTATTGCACATTTCCTCTTTCCCTACTAGTGAGGCAAGCAGAGCCACAGTGACCAGAGCCATGATGTTCACCAGGCCACACTGGTCAGTGTCCTGTCACCAAGAGCCAGCACATCCTTCCTTTCCCAGGAAACAAGCTCCCAAGTGACAATTCCCCAGAACAAGGAGCATCATCCCAGCTCCACAGCTAAGCTATACTCCAGTACATTCCCCCCATACCAATGGCTCCTGCAGTTCAGTTGCTGTCAGCTCTGCATCCATAAATCAACTTTATGGAATGCACCAATTCAGGAGCGGTGCAATAAAATACACCTGTATTATTGGAATATCAACTATGTTTGCAAAGAAACAGTTTTTTTCCATGAGCTCCCCAGCCACCTCCCCCAGTTCTGCAGAGCTGAGCACAGAACAGGACACAGGTGACTCTGCCCAGCACAAAGGTTGTTCACAGTCCCCCGCCAGCCCCTTGCACACTGTGCTGTTCTGAGCTTCAGCACTGAGGGGGGCAAACTGTGCACAACCCATGGTAAAATCCTGGATAACAGAGACTTCTCACATCCATACTTTTTAAAAAAACCAAACTATTTCAAGTAGTCAGGCAAACATCACCCAGATGGCAAGTTTGCTGTATCCTTGCTGAAAAATACTATGCAGCCAACAAACCCATATGGCCAACCAGAGGAGCCACATAAAGATAACGATACGCCTATACAGGCAAAATGTTAATGAATTAGGCCCAAAGTACATAAAAATCTGCTACCTGGTCCATTACACCTGCTTATGAAATCAATGCTTGTATTTACCCTAACATTTAGTATCTCATAAACATGGGATAGGCAGGCAGGGTCAACGCAAGGGTGCTGGCAAGAGGCCACCTCTGCAGCCCATTCTGCTTCCCACACCACAGTCTTTGCCCCCTTTCAGCTGGAAATGGGGTCTCAGAGCATTCAAACTCCCCTGAAGGGGAAAGGCATGAGACATACAAGCAGATGGTCTATAAATAAGATTCTGGAAAAATCTCTCAATGCCTGTGGATTTATCTCCTTTAAGAAGGTCAGCCCGTTCGCTGGAGGGTTATTAAGCTCTCTGCCACGTACATGCAGGCAGTAAAAAAGATGCAGAAAGGGCTGCATCACCTGAACCAATGACTTAAACAAATGCCAAACACTGACGCCTTCAAGGCTCTGCCATCGTCACCACCTTCGCCATGGCTCTTATCCATGCAAGAGCCATTTCTGTTGTCTTCCAAGATGACACAGAGCCGAAAAAGACGTGGAGGGAGATAACAGCATGAATCTTCTATATTAGGATTAATCAATTAAATGGCCATTACAGCAGGAACCGTCACAATGCTAGATGGCCAACAAGATCTGTATTTATGCCCTGCTGCCTGGAATCCCCCACCAGCGATTTCCACACACACACACTCCCCCGAGGCTTATCCCAAGCAGTCTGCTCTGGAAGGAGGGGGTGCGCTGTCTGACAAAACTACAGGCATTGAGGAGGAAGGGGATTTTGGCATGGCCGGCGCCCCAAGGTCCTGGCCCAATGCAGGTCACGGCAGCGGCTGCGACAAAAGGCTCTCGCCGCGAGGGCTGTGCGTGCCACTGGCGGCTCTGTGCCGAATTATCCCGGGTGCCCCCAGCCCGTGGGGAGCCCGCGTGGGAACCGCCGCAGTGGTTTCCAAGGCAACGGCGCGATGTGAGGCAGGATTCCTTTCTCATCAGTGAGATGGCTCAAGTATCCATTACGTTCCGCTGCGGGTTGAATAACAAACATGAACGCCAACAAATCAATGAGATGAGCAGAATTTTAAGCCCTGCAAAACGCTTGTTTTCTTCTGTATTCCCTCGAGCCCGAGGCTCCCCAGCCAAGTTAGAGCAAAGGGATTTCAAATTTGGCAAGAATCTAGGCAACAGATCCTCCTGAAGTGCAAATTGCCACAGTTCCACTGAAGTCAGCAGAGATATGACAATTTACACCCACTTAGGTTCTGCCACTGGGTAATTAGCACATTGCAAATAACTGGAAACAGATTCCCAAATAAGAACACTCCTAAGCTTGAAGCAAGAATGTTTAAATATAAAAAAAAACCCTCCGCATTTTTTTCCAGGATTAAGGAAACTCACAGACTTCTCTGCTGGCTTCTTCTACTATGTTACTGGATAAAGTAAAGAACTATCACTCTTTTTGTTCCCCTGATGACCCAGGACGGAACCACAGTCGTGTTATCAGTCTTGCTGTACCTGATGTACTTGGTTGACACATCTCCCACCAGGTCCAGCCCAAATGCCCTTTCACTACTAACTTCCCCCACACTCCAAAGGACCCAGCCATGGCTCCAGTCATGCCTGGGTTTTGTCACCTACCCAATTTTACAGACTTTTATTTCAGAAACAGAGGTAACAATGCACATGTTGATCCTTTGCAGGATGTAACAGGCAAGTTCTGTATAATTTCTCCCTTAATCAATACCCAAAAAGGTCAAGCAGAACGAACCTTTCATTCTTTCCTGTGGGGCTGACTGGTTCTAACATCAGTCCTGGGCAAAGCAGTGGAAAAATTGATATGAGATTCAATTAATACGGAATTAAAGGATGTTTTAATGCATTTAATGCTCACCAACCAATGGTTCCCTGGGAAATAGCTCTTGTCAAGCAAACCCGATTTCATTCCTTCAGGAGGTTCAAATTCTGGTTGACAAAGGCCACATATTTGGAAGGCACTTAAAATTTTGTACAACATTTGACTCAGTACCAAGCAGCATTCGAATGTTAAAAACACACACCCACTTAATGGATTAAAAGCTGTCTAGCAGACAGATCTTGAAAGCAATGGTCAATTGGGACCTATAATTGAATCGTGAGCTTCCGGAGAGGAGACTGCACCCTGGGAAGTGATGACCCTGGAGGAGCTCAGGCTCTGGAACAGACAAATGGCTCAGCCCACACGTGCAGGCAGCTGTGAAACCCAACTGTAGTTGTGTCAGCACGAACGGTGGAGACACACAGCCGGTGAAGGTTCCTGCAGGACAGCTGGACAGAGACACCCACAGATTTCTCCCTTTGCCTGAGTAGTAACTGCCTGGCTCTGTTGCACTGATTTGCCCAGTTAGAACAGTTTTAAACAGGGGAAACATCGAAAGTGGCACAGCAAGGATGCCTTTCCCTGTCCTTTTCCTGGGGTATTGATGCTCCCTGCACCCATCCAGCACACATGAGCTGTTCCATCACAGCAGAACAGCCATACATGACTGAGGGCACCTCTGCCCTTACCCACTGACCATGTGCAGGCACTTCACCCATCAGCCCACATGGAGCTCGCTGGGGGTGTCAAAAAGGCAGAGACACCCAGCAGTAAGAGGTCTCCTGGATCTGGCTCCCTCTGCCACCAGCAGCAGACACTCAGGGATCCCTGAGAGCTGGAAGAGCTGTGCTGCCTGCAGTTGAGCTGTGCTCTGCCCCACCCCTGCCCTGCTTAGTGACTCAACAGCCTACCTTTCTTCTCAGCAGGTTATCCCAAATGCCAGAAGTGCTGAGTCAGGGAAATTTAATATGATCTCTACACCTCAACAACAAACAAAGCCACAAAAACGTCCCTGCGCTCACCTGCCAGCAAGTCACTGGCTCTCTCATCTGCATGAAGAACTGTCTGGAGGTAACACCAGTGGGGAGGTGGTGCAGGGCAGGGGATCCCTGGGAGAAGATGGGAAGGAATGATGCTCTGAGGCAAGACTTGCCATGTCTGCTCAGGCCCCAACATCAGCCA
Organism: Acanthiza pusilla; assembly: GCA_036630365.1. Lineage (NCBI taxonomy): Eukaryota > Metazoa > Chordata > Aves > Passeriformes > Acanthizidae > Acanthiza > Acanthiza pusilla. The sequence goes on along the minus strand of JAXCHO010000005.1, from coordinate 4,307,252 downwards.
AAAGAAAGAAAGAAAGAGGAAGCCCCAAAGGTCCGAGGAAGGGGACGTGTGTCCCCAAAGCACCAGCACTGAGACAGCATCTCCCACCCACAGCCCAGTTCAGGGTGCCAGATTGCCCAGAAATCAAGCCTGCTTTAGTAATGTCTACAGCAGCTGATAACTCACTGTAAGGAACTGTGGCTATAAGGAACACACGTGTTTTAATGCCATCCGACAGGGAGCAGGAGCTTGTCTTCCCAACAACTGCCTCTCCTCGCAGCAGAGCCATCCCTCCTGCACCCCTCCTTGCAGCAGAGCCATCCCTTCCCTCCCTGCCTCGCAGCAGAGCCATCCTCTCCTTCCCCTCCTCACAGCAGAGCCATCCTTCCCATGTCCCTCCTCACAGCCAGGCCCGTTATTAGCCGGGGAAGCAGAGGATGTCCAATGGCAAGGGGAGAATAAATCATTGTTCCCAGCTAAATGGAGTAGTGTGGATCTGCTGGAAATGCTGCCTTTACCAGCAGTGCAAATAATGGAGATTGCACGCGCCGGGGCCAAGGCAATGAGCCACCGCACTATTGATGGGGCATTTGTACAACTTCAGGAGTTGTGTTTCACAGCCAGCTTTGACAAAGGCAGCACTGCTGCTCAGAGCTGAGGATTAATTCTGCTCCTCACCATGCACAGGTTTCCCCAGCCAGACCCCAGAGAAGCTGAAGGGCAAGTGGCTCCTGCCTGTGTGTCCCTCAGCCACTGCTGTGTCCAACATCTGTGGGTGTGTGTGAGGGAGGATCCTCAGAAAACATTGGTAAACAAATACTCACTGAAACACATTCTGTATTTAATCTGGGGGAATTATCCACTGGCAGACATGAAACAGAGCCGTTACCACACTGGATCCCATTTAGCATCAATTTCTGTTCCTGACAGTGACCAGCACAAGATGAACTGGAGGAAGGTGAAAGGCTTTTGCATGAGACATCAGGAACTCCTGAAGGCATCATTCAAAATCCTAAACAACCTTCCACGCTGTAGCTACTCCACTGGCAGAGAGAATGAGATCTATAAGAAACATGATTTATCTACACAATTATAATTTACATTTTAATGAATGATGCTGCAACAAACACGCCAAATTATCTCGTCTCTAGCATCTAATTCTGTTGATGCCAGTCAGCATATTCCACTCTTCATTTTTACTTGAAACTCCTGGCACCAATGGCTGTGTAACCTCTTTATTTTGCTCCCCAGGTATCTGCCATCTGCATCTTTGCCAAATTAAAAATGAAAAGCACCCAAGTGGTTGACAGCCACTCCCCACTGGGAACCACAATGGGGCCAGTGACTGGAGAATTCCCAGAAAGCCATTCTGGTAGAACTGCCAGAAAGCCATGCATTCAGTGACAGGACAGAACACCTGAATGAACCCAGAGAGAGACTTATGAGCTTCATTCTCTGCAGTAGGTTGCAGAAAGTGCATAACAACATATTATTAGTGTATAAAGATGAAAGGCCTATAAATCTGTACAAGTAAGCCCAGAATCTCTACAAAAGAAATACAATGAAAAACAAAATTACAGATGAAAACTAGGCATGAGCTGTGACAGTGCTTCCTCGAGTCAGAAACAAGAACCACGATGTCAAGCTGGTGCAGTAACTCACTCTTCAGGTTTACTTTTTTAACCAAAGAACTGCAGCTTCTCATTGATTTTTTTTCAGCGTACTTAAAAATAGCTTAGTACATTACTGCAATTGTGGTGGGGTTTTTTAAACAGGGGAACCATAATACATTACAGATACTCCAAGCCTTCGAAATTCTTAAAAATGTGACTTTTTAAGTAGTCATACGCATTAGTAGATAATTTTCTACGAAACAGAAAAGTCAAAGAGGCTTTTCCATTAAAAGCATCTCTGCCTTGATCCCACCTGCTCTGCACTGGAACCTTTTATTCCACTCTGTGTATGTGTGTGTGTCTAACTTTACAGAGATCCTGGAACCCTTGGGTTCAACCAAGCCTTATTACATTTTAAAGCCTTTGGATGGCAGCAGCAAAGTGTTATGCACTATAAACCAGAACACAGCTGAGCTTTGATGGGTATGCTGCTTCTTTCTACCCCACAAAACACTTTCTAAATGCTATTAAAATTTAGCATACGCCATAATAACCAAGCTGCATTTTTTTCCACAGTTAAGTCAATTGACTTTCAAGTTTTATCTTTCCACATACTTTGAATCAAATAAAGTTGTTTCTGCGGCTCAGGAGGAGGAGGATGTGGCTCGTCTTGATGAGCAGTAGTTCCATGAGCGAAAGTCTGGATAACCAAATAAAACTGCCAGTGGCCAGTGGAGACAAAGTAGAAAAGTTCTACAATTTTCTGTCTTTTCCAGATATTAGATTACTCCTGAGTGATGGGGAATGCAGAGAGCTCCTGTCAACGTATTCTCAGGGGAGGGAAACTGTGCAGGGAGGACAGGAGCAGGAGGATGCAGACAAAGGCCACTTTTCACATAAACTGGAGGGGCACTGATGTGTGGTTGGGACCAAAAATAACTCCTGGAAATACAAACCCTGGTGCAGCAGGGAAGGGAAGCAGACGGTGGGGTCAGGGACCCCCGTCTCACCCAGCAGGACCCCGTGCCCCCATTTCATCAAGAGTGCTGAGCACTGCCCTAGTTTGGTTTCAAACCCTTTTATATTTAACCACACTGTGTTGCCTGAAAGGCTAATAGTTCTGAAGGAATGTCACTCAGGGAGGACTCTTCAACTGGAGCTGTTGGGCTCTAACGTTACAAATATAATTACAACCATCAGCCTGTGCTAACACGTGGGAAGGGGAATGATTTGCATCCAAACTGACGCCGAGTCAAAGCAGAAGATGGTTCTGAAATAGGACTCAGCAAGGCACTGAGCTAGTAAATCCTTCCATTTAAAGTTTCAGATGGAACGTAGGGAGTCATGCTAGAAATTCCTCTTTCCAGCTGAGTCAGGATGCAGAGGCTAAAATGAGCCAAATGTGAGTTACCTTCAAAATAACAAACATGGAGGATGAAAAAAAACCCCACCACCCACTCCTGCCAGGAGCTGGGCCCTGTCCCACTACCCATGTGGGTGGAAGGAGGATGTGGCTGGAAAGCTGCAGAGAAGAAACCATCAGACACCGGGACTAGGACTTACGCAGACTGGAGGAAATTAATAGTAGGTAGAAAGAAGAAAACTCTTCCTCAACTCGGGCAGAACATCATGGAAGCCTCGGTGGCAGGATGATTTATCATGTGTTAGACTCACCTCCTGGCCCAGTGATGGAAGTTTCATCATTTGGAGCATGTGAGGCTCTGCACAACGTTAGGGAACACACCACAGGGCACAACCCACCTTTGGCTCCGGCAGCAGAAGGAATAACCTGATAGATTTTCCCGGTTTTTATGATTCAAGGCTTTGGAATTACAAAGAAGTGAGGAAGGAAATGTTGCACAGATCACATTTGATTATCATTTCCTTCAGCTGATGGCACGGATGCCACAGAGGGCGGTGGGAGCAAACTGGAACAGCATTGTCCAGTCTGTGCACTTTTCACAGGTACTTATTTATGAACAGCCTGAAAACCTGGGGCATTTATCTTCTGGTAATTTCCTCCCAAAGCAGGTGACCAAAGAGACACAATGCTTGCCCCACAGTGACCAGAGCATGTGCTTGCTGTGACTTATTTGCTCACCCGCAGGCAGCCTCCTGCTGTGTGCTGGATTGGCTTCTACAGAGCACACGAGCAAGGCCTCGCTTAAAATACTCAGGAAACTCTTTCCCTGGATTCTGCACCCTTTCTTAACCTTCCCCTTGCCAGACAATATAGAAAGTGGGAAACACAGCACCTCTAAATCCAGGTTATGATCCAGCATCTGAGGGATGCTCTGAGACACTCTTCCACCTCGTGGGATCTGGTGACGTTTCCAAGCAGCTCTCCTTAGCCACACACAGTTGGCTTGAGGAGGGTTGTTTATAGTCACTGGCAGTTCCACAAACATCCATGATTTAGATCCCCAAATATTTGTCTCCCACGAAAGTCGGGAACCTCTCAATTTTACAAGAGTTGTTACAAGTCAGACAAAAGCTATTAATAAAGTGTGAAACCTACAATATCCCCCAAGGGGGATGGAAAAAGAAATCAGCGCTGGAAGGAAAGATCAAGTGCTGCTCCAGTGACAGATGGTGCTCCACAAAAGGTCAACCCTTGGCTCATTCTGCTGCTCATTATTTATTAACAATCTTTCTGACATTGGCATTACTGCAAGAGTCCAGCGTTATGCAGATAATAAAATGCTATTTTATAGTCCAAGGTCTCCTGCAGGTACAGCAAAAAGTTTGCAAAGTGATTTCAGTGTTGCAGGGCACTTTTGAGGATGCCTGTGCCAGGAAAGTACAGCCAGCCTGCAAAGCGAAGATGAAATGGAAAAGTTTCATGGCTCACCTGCCTGGCCTCTCGCTTACCCAGACTTTTCACCACTGTTTCCCACATCTCACCCAGCACAAGACAGCCAAGGTCACATATGCCACAGTCTTCAGTGGCTGTAACAGCTCACGGGTTACATCTGCCAGAGTGTGACGGGAAACCTTCCCTATTCAGCTCCTGACACCTGAGGACATTAACAGGGACTGCACTGCTCCTTCCACAGCAGGGAGAGGGAGTCAGCAACCACAGCAATGCAGCAGAGGGGGAGAACCTCCTCCCACTCAGTCCTTGTCATGAGATGAATGCTCCAGGAGGGCTCTGTGCTCGCCAACAACAGTCCCCTCTTTACTGGAAGAAAGTGCAACTGGGTTTTTCCAGCTTCAGGTGTGAGCATGTAGGAAAATGAGCTCAAACAACAGCCAGGTCACTGCTACAAACTGCCCAGCCCAAGGGAACCTGGAAAGATCCCACTGGCAAAATAAGAGACACTTTTGGAGCAAGACCACTACTGCCTCTGAGGAATGATCAGCATAAGCATGATTATATCGATAAAAATAAAAACATCATAAAAAGTAGTCGGGCGGAGATAAGTTTATGACTAATTATGAACAGCATGTCATGCCCTAACTCCTTGTAAAATAAAATACAGTCCATTTTTGCTATCTGCTTCCATGACTTCCAGATAACGGACATGTTTGCTTCCAAGGTCGTGTCTTGTTTAACATGTCAAGAGTTTCAACCTCATGCAGAGAAACCACCAAAGGCTCCTGCACCACACAGAACTGATGGGAACATGACTGTGACCCCCTTCAATGTGGTTTATCAGTAAGAATCAACTGAAGTTCGTTGCAGAGACAGGGTAAGTTCTACAAATACGTATATAGGATTTATAAAGTCCCAAAATACTTAGGATATTTACATTTTTATCCAAGAACAACAGGAGCAAGCAACAGCAAAAAATAAATGCAAATCAGGCACTGATGTTGGCAGCAGTCTGGGAATCAGCTACAAGCAGGGTGGAGATTCACATCAGTGACTCAAGTACCCAACTGCTTTAGTCTGACAATTTCAAAACAGTGATTTAATGTTTGCACTGTAGATGGAGATAAACCTGCAGAATTCTCCCACCCAAATCCAGAGGGAGCCGCTGGCACTGCCTCTGTGGTGTGATACACCCAACGTGATTGACTCTGGGACAATGACACGGTGCTGGCAGCCAACACACGTTTTCTGAACCCAGTGCCCTCCCAACAGGTGCCCTGCTTTGGCCATCCAGGCTGTTTTACTAAAATGAAGTCAGATCACTTGATCAGGAAAGGAAAAACCTTTTGTATTCTCCCCACACTAAACTCCAGCAATTTTCAGCACTTTGAATTTATGTCTGTAAAAAGTTTAATGAACTTTTAAAGGATTCCTGGGAAGAAAGGAGTAGTGGTAGGCATTATCTTTGGGAACTGGTCCTCCTGTACTACAAGGGTGAACTAAGAAATAAAAAGAAGCAGAGGGTCCCTTGGGCAACTCAGAAAATGGCCCAAGGTATAACAAGATGAATGACAATCCCTGCAACCTCCTAATGGAGCAACAGCCATGGAACATTCCTCTCACTGTGAGCTTTTTAGAGCCTGGGTTCTGCTGACTGTGAATACGAATGTGTATAAATAAACAAAGAGCACACTGGCAATGATGTTAAATGATGCTTCGTATAATTATCACTATTCTGTGGTACCATTAACAGGCAAAAGCACAGAATCTTAATGACCAGGTTCACATGGCAGCGTGGATTTGTTGTCTGACACCACGTGGCTGTAAAACCTCCCCATGAACGCAGCTGCTGATGGCACAGGACCCACAGGCAGACGGCAAGAGTCTGTTTTAGCAACAGACAGCCCATTTTGTGCATGAAACCAGCAGAGTCTTACTGCTGGAACCTGAAGTGAGGCTTTCTCCATTTACCCAACATCCTGACAAGACCCAGGCTCTGGTCCAGCAGCTCTGTATTCTCTGCCCAGTGCAGGAATTCCCCAGCCAGTGCAGACAGGGATGCTCACGGAGTGGGATGCTCATGGAGTGGGATGCTCATGGACCACTGGATGTTTGTGGCCAGGGTCTGCATGATCAAGCTGGGTCCTGCTCACCAGGGGCACTCCAGTGTCTCTGCCCTTACTTCAACTCTACAAATCCAGTTATTTTAGAGTTCTTTAGATTCATGTGAGCGGCTTGAAAGCTTCTCCACCGAGGCCAAGAGCTTCAGGCCAAGTGTTTGAAGGCTCTTGTGGGCAGCCTGCACACCGATTCTTGTTACAAGAGAAGCAGCAGCAGCACTGGACTAAGTCAGTGCTGAAGCACCTTCCTCACAACAGAGGACACTCTTTACATCGTGTAACTCTTAATGAAACTGAGCCACTACCACAACATAAACCCTACACAGCTCCAAGGCACGAAGCCTTGGTATTTTATTTCTCAACTGTGTACCTACCACTTAACTCTGAGAAACATTACTTAGAAAAGATGATTCCTAAAAGCAAAGTTTGGAATTTTATTATGCCTCTGGGCTAGATTGGCTGATCTTTGAAGAAATAGGGTTGTACCCTTTTCATCTGATATCCACAGGACAATATTTTAGCAGTGAGAGAGGTCAAAAGAAATAGATCCACAGGGCTCTTGGCACGTGATGCACGTTTTAGCCAGCAAGGCCAGCCCTGCCAGGCTCAAAGGGCACCACACAGCCTTAATAACATGACACTCTGGAATTTGATGGATTATCCCTACCAAGGTGGGAAGATGCCATCCAAAAGGCCACGAAGCAGACGGAGCATGTGAAAAACACTAAGAAATGCAGACAAAAAAAAGAGAAAGTAGTGCAAGAAAGAATCCCAGTGACACCACACTCATTAGCAGTGACATGGAGACTTCTTAACCTCAGTAATCAAACGTCCCTTCCCATTTCAGAGAGCAGGCAGATTATAATAACTACTTCTGTTATCGCTACTGCATTTTATCTTCACTTTACTGTGTGAGCCACCAAAGTCATCCTTTTCAGAGCTTTATTTATTCCCTAGAGAAGGCAGGGCACCCAGGCAGAGACAGCCGTGACGGAGCACAGTGTGGAGGAGCCACTGGACTCTGACCAAACCACCCCAGTGCTGACAGGTAACACCTGTGGATTGTGCTGGTGGGGAGAGAAGGGCAGAAGGATCCCTCTGCTGCTCTGAGCCCATCTCAGTTGATCCCCATCTTTAACTCCACAGCCTTGAAAATGTCACCGTGCCTTCAGGAAGGGAATGGCTTATTGAGAGGTCATTTAGCTGAGGTCAAAACAAACTGCTGTTTTAAACCTCGATTAAGTTACACTTTTATTTCCCTACCATTCCCTAATTTCATGCCTTTCCAGTTCCAGGTCTCTGCAGGAAGCACTCTGGACTCAGGGCAGCTGGTGAGCCACCCACCCAAGGTGCTGGAACTGTGGCAGAGTCTGGCCAGGGGCACCCAGGGAGCTGCATGCTGGGCCTCCTCCCCTTCCCTTCTCCCTCTGTCACAGCCAGCCGTGGCTTCTGAGCTGCCTTCCTCCTCTGCCAGAGGACCTGGGGCCTTGTCTACATTTGGAACAAGAGAAACGTTCCCACAGGCAACCAGAGGGGAAAATCAACATGGACGACTGAAACAGCTTGGAATTGCTATGTATTGAAAATTAACTTCTATTTTAACTACAATTTAATCCATACTTTTCTTTGGTAAATGTGCCAATAGGTGTTTGCTGCTTGCAGATTGTCACACTAAGCAAAACATCGAGTCAATTTGTTTTAAAAGAAATTGATTTGAGAGCATTAGATTCATCAGCATTCCCTTTTTCCAACTGAAAACAGGGTCTGAGTAATGACTCAATATTCTACCCCTAAAACAAATCTTTAGTTTAACTTTTTTAAGTACCTGAATAACTTTTTAAAGCACCTGATTAACTTTTTAAAGCAACCCATGGCTGGTGAGACACTGCCCATCCATCACCACCGCACTTCCCATCAAACCACTGCCGAAATGTTCCCAAGCAGGAGCTCTGCAGACAAAGCTGTTTGTCCTGAGCAGACCTGCATCAGCTCCAGTGAGCAGATCCATCAGCCCAAATTGCCTGCAGATTGCAAAAGCCGAGCATCCTCCTAAATCACGCCACGCCATGTCCTGGTTGGAGAGCCGGCTCTCACTGGCACACCAGATGCCGGGAGATGAGAAGTGCCGACGTGTCGCTGTCTCCAGAGCCATTTGCTACAGCCTGGCAAGGGAGGCAGCTCCAAAATTCAGCTGAGCCCCATCAGCACCAGGAGTGACAGCCTGTGGAACGGGCAGGGTAAGGCATCCCTGCCCTCAGCCTGCGCTGCTGCTCCCACCAGCAGTAGCTCTTTTTCAAACAACACCCGGCAAGTGTATTTTTAAATTGCATCCGCGGTTTGAAGGAGCTGCCTCCGGGGAAGGTCCAGAGAGGATGGAGAGGCTTCCCTGGGGAATGTGGCTGTTCACTCTGTACCATGTGGCACATGGCCATCGCCCTGTGCAGCACATCCTGTCCCAGGGAGGGGACTGGCAGCCCCCACTGCTCACTCCACGGATGTAGGGGCACGGCACAGGAACTGCAAACCACCTCCCCAGCTATCTGACCAGGCAGGTATTGCCACTACAAGGGAGGAATGACACCAAAACCCCTTCACTGGGCACCGCTGCCTCCCCTGCCAGACCCCCTCAGTAACAAAGTGCCATGAGGGTGGTCATGGAGGTGAACCAGCCTTCCACATCAAATGTGTTTGAACAAACACACTCAAAGCTTACATACTTCTCTTAATTTTGCTTTTTAAAACCACGGTATTAGAGGTCTCCCTTTCAGCACGAAACAAAGAAATGTGACTTTCTACTTCCCACTCATTTTATTCCATGCTGACATTGCTGAAAATTCTATTTTTAAATAGAATTTCTTTCCGATGATGTATATTGGCAATCAAATGCAGGCACAGCATGGTTTTCTGACAAGTTAAAATTCTACGGTATTTTCTCCTAAATAGTCTTATGTACTGATTACTTAGAAGAGCGAATTCCCTGCAAAGCTGTACCCAGGCACTCGGCTTTTGCTCCAGCTGATAAATGTAAGCAATAAAAATATGTTCCATTCTACAGCAGTGCCTATTAAAATGTAAACACCACTGGAAGATTTTGAGCAGGCTACAGAAATGCTTTATTCAAAAGCAAAAGGCTGTCTGAGGCTGCCAAAACCTGGCACGGCGCATCCATCCATCAGACAGTGTGTTCCACCAGCAGTCAGTGGGACAGTTCCACAGGGGTCACACTGGGAACACTGGTGCCGCAGCTTCCCCTCCTCAGGCTCCAGAAATCAGGAGCTGCCATAGGAGCAGGACATCAGTTCCATGGGTGCACCAGCACTTCGTGTTCTGCAGGGCTGAGGGGACAGTGGTGGCACTGGATGCTTCCCCTTGGCCAGGCTCAAAACAAATCCCTGCAAGAGCTGTGGGGATGCAAACGTGTCCCATGTCGTGACAAACTTTCCTGCCTCGGAGGTCAGAGGTACATCTACAGCTTGCAAGAAGCAAGATGCTGATGAATCAAAATTCACAACATCCCTCATGAATAATTCACTGAATGTGTGCAAGTAAGTTATAGCAGTGTAAATATATGGATGGCTACAAACAGATACTTACATATGGATATTAACACAGGAAGGGCTCAAGCTACCCACAAGAAAAAATACCAGTGACCTAAGGATGTTTGCTTCATGCAGCTCAGACATGTCAAATTGTAACTAAAGAAACAGCCTGAAATTTATCAAACCATGGTGTGAAGCTGTCCTCGTACCTGTTCACTCGTGACATTACAAATCTTCCTCATTTATTTATATTTGTTTTTTCCTCAACTCGACAAACCCATCTCCCAACCCATCACTGGGGTCTGACCCTGCTTCAGCACGTGGGCTGCAGGTCCCCCCTGCCCACGTCACCACGAGCCATCAGCTCAGCACCACCTTGTCTACACTTGGCAGCGAAATTACATGAATAACGATTACCATGGTAGGCCAGCAAGTGCATTAAAAACCTGGAATTCATATAAACAACAGAAGAACATAAATGACAGCCATAGGTGCAGGGTCCATCGATCATCCCTTTCTCCCTCACAGCAAGAAAGGTGGGATCACATTAAAAATAGAACAGACACCTGCAAATAGACGGGTATTTATACAGAATATTGTGACAACTGTCATTTCACATTAGTCAGCAAGATCCCACAGGACTTGGAGAAGTATTAACTGTGATGCGTTTTTTTTACTGGCAAAATATAATAAAATCCACCTTTCTTGATGGCTTCCTGGTGGGGATTGCTCCTCTCCCTGAAGTCATTCATGAAATAAGGATGTTCCTCCAAGAGCTTGGGTAGAAAACACTTTACCTGGGCACCAGAGTATGGAGAGGGGGAGTTTTTGTGATTCTTCGTTTGGGACTCATCTGTGCTTTTTCAAGGATTTTTGATGATGCCAAACTCAAAAAATTACCATAAATTACCCAAAGTCAAGGTAGACCAAATGTGCGATGGTTATCTGATTAAGAACTCAAATTATGACCACCAAAAGGTGAAGATCAGAAAAGGACTGTGCACTCCCAAAAGCCTATTTCTTGAATAAGTTCCTCAAGGATCTCAGGTAGGAAAATTCCAAAATCCAGAGAAGTACTTCTGTTTATTTACAACAAAAACCTTTTCCCCACACTGATGAAGCATTTCAAGGACGTGCTTGTTACCCTGAGCTTCATGCAATAAAAATAGGACTTTCGTGAAGGTCCTAGACGCTCCTTTTACTTGGTGAAAGACATTTACATCACTGGAAGCAAAAAGTATCCTCAACAGCAATGTAGCTCCTGTCAAAAAACACACCATGCCCTACATTTTTCCACCACCACAGTTAATCATTTATACACCTTGCAGAGGCACATGGTGCTCGCTGAGAAACACCAAGGTCCTCTCTGTGTCCCAAAGAACATTTAGCAAGTACAGGGAAGGTGAATAGGGCAGAAAAAGAAATACCTTGGATTTGACCTCCAATGGATGGGGCAGGAGAGACAAGAGATGATGAAGCAGGAGACAGAATTGGGAGGGATGGAGGGAATTACAGAAACCAGGGGTGAAATCAGGACAAGAACATGTCAACAAGGCAAAACTCAAAAAACTTGATGGTGAAGTAGGGGGTCTTGAAACAGATGCAAAAAGAGCCAAGGCGCCACCCATGGGTTCCAAGGAAAAGGTGACAGAATTTGGATGCAGGCAAAGAGAGTGCTGAGTGCACCAGTGATTCAAGGAAGGAGAAAGGCATTATCAGAGTATGGGAAGGCTATCAGCAATGGCAGCTGAAGGAAATGTGGCAACATCCACAGCCTTCTGGAAAAAGCCACAAAAATTGTTGTTTTAAAACAACTTGTGCAAGAGAAGAGGCAGAACTGCCCTGATCAGAAATAGAAGATAAAAAGTAATGTGGCACAGCGGAAGGCAGAGAACTGATCTGCCTGTCATATGATGCCACCAGAAGCATTTTATAAACACACATTAAAATTCAGGTTCTGTTTCTGAGTGCCTCTCGCTGAGGGAACTGGAGAGGGCATGGCCTTGACTCATGTCCTGGCTGGCACCAAGGTCCCCAGCTGGGCCGACTCAGACCTGTGCTCCTGACAAAGGCCATCTGTCAGTGGCCTCTGACACCCCAATTTTCCCCCTGCCTTGTCCCTGTGTCCAGGGCATCTGGGCTTGTTTGTAGCAGCCACGCTCATGTTGAAGCACAGCCTGTCACACAACTCCTTGTCATCTGGGCTGGGAATTGGCTCAGTGATTCAATCACGATTCCCTCCCATCCCCATCAGTGGTCGGGTGGGACTTATGCCCAACCCCAGTCATCACCTGCCCAGCTGAGAGGGACAAGCCACCTGTCTGGGACTCTAAAGGGCTTGGAGCAACCTGTCATGGCACTCTCAGCCAGGTGGAAGAGATCAGCTATGGGCTCCTAAAAGAGAGGGGACAGAGCCAGCATGGCCATACACAAAGTACACCCCTTGGAGCATCATTCCCAAGCATGCAGCAAGCTCTCCACCCTTGCCCATCTTTAAATCATGACCAACACCTTTTGGAAGATAAAGGCACAACAACTGAATTCAGGCATCCGTAGGTGGAATTTTCCAATGTGTGCTGTGCGGGCCAGATGATCCCAGCTGTTCCTCTTGACCTTGCAATCTGTATTTTAATTAATGTGTCCTCCTGGTTACAGGATATCAAGGATATCAAGGAACGTTACAGCTAATGATCTTATGCTCAGGGGTTTTCCTCCTAGCATGGACTTTCCACAACTGTTACACATTTTTCTTTGATTTTGATAATCTAATGTTAAAATCACGACCTATCCCCAATCCACTTCAGATTTTGTTTGTTTAATCAAGAGTTCAGCAATTTCAAAGGTGTTTTTACAATTTTCAAGTACTGGGTGGTTGCACACTGAGCTGATCCTTTGATATTTGAAAAGTTCTCCAATGCCAACCTCACAGTTTTAATCTTCCTGGTACTGAAGGCAACCTAGTTGATCTTACAGACAATTCTGATTAAATGAGCATTTTTCTCTCTCCAGTTCTCACAAAAATGTATAAAATATTTACAAATGTGATACAATGAACTTTATGTTCTTCTGCTCAGGGCAACGCTTGGTGCACAGGTGGCTGACATTTCTTAGTCATTAAAGAAACTAAACCTAAAATTCTTTAAAACTATTTCATTCAATACTCTATTGGGGTTTTCCTCCAACAGCAGTCACTGCACAGCTCTCATAGGTTATATACAAGAAGAGTTATTTTTGTGGATAAAAGACAACAAGAAGTCAATAATTTTTGGCAGACAGCCTTCACTGTTCTGCTAGCACAAGCGCATCCAACTGCTGATGAGCCTTAATGTTTCCTGATATTGTTTTCTGCTATAAAATGGAAGATCTAATCTGTGCTGAAGGTCAGTCCCCACCGAAGACTGCAATCAGTGATAGCCTTCATAAACTCAGTGAAATCTGTAATATTGTGCAACATCCTCTGTCCTGCCATAGCAGTGGCTCCATCAATGTGTCCTCTGCCCAGGAGGCTGCAGAGCTGGAAGTGCCCTCACTTCTGCAGCGCTGCTTGTGCACGAGGAATAACTGATCCGCAGATCAGGGACGTGGAGGCTGCTGGCACAGGCTGTATAACCCCAACACACTTCATAAAAAAGGATAAAGCCCTGCCCACATCCCCCAGTGGCCCCCACCTCTGCAAGGGACATACACCTGCACTTAGGGCAGTAGCAGGAGAAAATCCATCCTTTCAGTGATCAACTCTAAATGCACAGCATCTTTTTAAAAAAAGCATAACTAAAACCCAGACTTCTCACCACACCTTGGAGTCAGGCCATTATGAGGTGCTTTCAATGAGTAATTCAGGTAATTAAAAAGTCAAATATACAACACGCAAAAGGTGGCATCAGTGCATCACTGCTCCATGGCACGGTGCTCCTGATCCTGGCCAGTGCTCGTGAGGGCACCAGTGCCATCTCCTGCCAACACATCATTGTGGTTCCATGATGGCTGCAAAGGGTTTTCCACAGAAGCCTCAGCTTGGCTCATGTTGGAGCGTGTTTCACACCAACATGTATAAAGTATGTTGGGTAACTGCTGCTAGAATTCAACATGTGCTGTATCTCATCTAGGAGAGGCAATTTACTGGCTATACTCCAGTAAAATAACTTTACGGCTTTCTGTCATGATAAATAACAGTTTATAGCATAATGGAATTAATATTTACTTTGAAGCTATGCGGTCTATTCAAATAAAGTTGCTATATATAGAATCATCCCCATGCTGCTGGGCTTCTAAATGCTGTGAATTGACAAGACAACAGGCAAATATTAAATTCCATTCCCTCTAGCCATTAATAAACCTTTAGATTTTGGGTTTGTGATTGAAACCCTTCTGTGTGTTTTATGATAGTTCAAGAAGTGTTAATTCAAATGTGGGACAGACAAGGCAGGAAGGGCTTTTGGGGTCTGGGAGCTCCCTCTACCTGGCCTGAGAATGGAGACAGGGTAGGATGGTGGGTCTGGACCACCAGGCTTGGAGCTGGGGGCAGAAACCTCAGCAAGTGTTCACAAGAAAGTTCATGATTTAACACACAAAAATTGATCATGTTTTTGTCATTACAGATGTACTGTTCATTATTCCAACAAGGAGAGATTAAAGAGACACTGAAGTCTAACCATGTCTCTTCTTCAAGGGCATGAAGGGAAGTACACAGGAGGCAGGAAGGGAGATGGCATTTCGCCCTTTTTAGCTCAAAAACATGCTTCCTTTTAATAGAAAAAGGCTAAAATAAATTGTCCTGGCTGTGGTAGGACATTACACACACAATGGAAACCTGTCCCAAGGGACAACAGCGAGCCTGACCAACAGAAGGACAAGGAAGGGGCAAGCCATTGCTTCCATCATGCATGCTCAGAGTGCAGCAGGAGGATTAGGCAGTGCAGCAGAGTCACAGGCGTTGCAAATCCCTCTCACAGTGCTCCAGCACACTGGTGTTGCCTCATCCTGCTTTTATTCAAAATTTCTTCATGGCAATAAGCACACAAAAACTGCAGGCAAAGTGTAACCATCAACAGAAACGCCCACGCAGTATCAGAGAGTGTCTGGGGTCAGACAGAAGGCAGAATCTTCACAAACATATTTATAGTGCTCTAAGACGCTGCAGTCCTCTGGAGCACAGGGCCTTTTAATGGAAAAACACCATGAATTTGTTGTGGCAAGTGAGAAGGAGCTGCTCCAGCAGAATGGTGCTGACCAGCATGGAGGGCAAGAGAATGCCATGGTGGTGCTGCAGTGGGTCAGGGGTGGCCATAGCAAAGAGGTGCTGGGGCACCCAGCCCTGCCACCACCAACACATCCCCCAGAGGCACTGGGACATGCCCCAAGAGCCCTCAGGCTTTGCACTGGGATGTCAGAATCTTTACTGATTAATTTGGGTGCCTGAACTCTTCACCTTAGAAGAGTTCAGAGCTATACGGTACCTTATTCTGAGAATTCAGCCAAACATTAAAGCAAGTGCAGCTCTGCCAAGCGCTGCAGTCACAGATGGACACTGAGCCCTCCCTGGTGCATGGAGCTGTGTCCCTGGAGGACGGAGGGACTCCAGCTGTGGGGGGAGCATCACCACAACCCCGAGCAGGGGTCAGCAGAGGGTTGGGGTCTGGGGTCCGGCTGCAGCCGTGCTGCCGGCAGCCCCCCGGGACGGCAGCAGGGTCTCTCCCGCTCGGAGCACGCTGCTGATCGCTGGCAGCCACGCGATGGCAGCAGAAATATGGGAACACCGGAGCGGACGAGCACATCATCCCACCGCTCCAAGGAAAAGGGATTCTGCAAAGACGAGGCAACTGCTACATGTAAGGAAACGTCTGCGATGGTTTTAGGACAAGCAAAGAGATAAAAAACAGTTTTTCTCCCTGAAATACAGAAATTCATACTGTCTTTATTGCTGATGTAGCCAATAGGGTCACTCGGGCTCCCCTGCTGTAGCATTGACACAGTACAGCTCTCTCCCCTGGCAACTTCAATCTGACCTACAGTGGACAGAGCAAGATTCAGAGCACCTGAAGCTCCTGTTTCACACTAATTCCTGGGTCAGATCCTGGCTGGGAACCAAGAGAATCCCTTGCTGGTGGCACTACCAAGCCATTCCCTGCTCCCCTCCATCGCATCTCCCTTTCACTTCACCCCAGGATACTAGTGGGCAATTAATGCTTTTAATGTCCAAAAGTCCTCTAATTAATTCTTATTTTGTGCCTATAAAAAAGGGGGAGTAAATAACATCCTACAAAGGGGTGGCCATTCAAGCATGCCAGACACGTCCACACTCTAAAATCCCCTTTTGCCAGGTTCTGTGTCTGTGTTTGCTGGGGACAGCACCAAATTGTATTTAGAAACTCCAGCACTTTCAAACTTTCAAACAAGATCCTGCTCCCCCTTCCCATGCACACCTTGGTGAGCAATATCCCACTTTCCAACAGGAACTCAGGAAATTAAAATCTTTAATGCACCCCTGACACATACGGAATTAGCAGCAGTATAGCAAACAAGGTTAGCCTTCCTGCCCAGCACACAGCGAAATAAATAAATTAAAAGGAGCTCACTAAAAGCCAGGCAGGGAAGGCAGAGCCACTGAGGTTCCTCGCTTCCCACGGAAGCCCTTATCTCCGTCACAGCCCACAATGCAATTACAAGATTACAAGGCACATGCTGCTCCAGCATCTGGATCCTCCGTGCAATCACAGGGATCCCTACAGAACCAGGAAACCTCTTAATCTTGTGAGGAACGGCGCGGATTCTCCTCGCAGCACGACTCCCACTGACCTCTCTCCAGGCGCCACCTCCAGGGACAGACATAGTCTGGAGTTCATATTTATCCACACACACACAGAAAGGAACTGTGTGGTCCAAAAGGTAAATGCTGACCACTGACTCTTGTCCAAAAAGCATTGATGTTTATTTTGTTTTGCTGTAAACTGTCTCATCTACATTGCAAACCCAAGGATGAAGTCTGTACCAGTATCCCTCCACTCCCATACCAGCCTCCAGCACGTTAAATCCAGACCACAGAGCCAGCAATCCAATCTCCACATATTTTATTCTCAATATATTTCATTTCTGGCCACCGATCTTTAGATCTCCTATTGGATTTTGTTTTCGTAAATGGATTTTTCCACAGAGCTGGCAGAAAATAGATTTAATTTCGAATTTCTCTAAACCGAAATAGTCAATATAAATGTCAATGTGTGTTTGTGCCATGCAGCCTGAGAGGCGACACAAGCCTCACATTTTAGAGGGGCACGGGGGGCCCGCCAGCTTGTTTTGTGTCTGTATACTTGTTCTAATGCTTTCTTTCATAAGGATGACTAAATAATAAAAAAGTGTATCTATATATTTATTAAAAATTCTGTTCCACTGTTTTGTTTCGGGGGTGCAAAAAGCAGTATGATGTCTAGCACTGCTCTGCAAGCAAGCCAAGAGGCAAGATCCCCTGTAAGCAGAGGATTCTGCAAATTGGCATCCCCACAGAGCCATCACAGAAGGGTCTGGATTGGAAGGGACCTCAAGGACACCCTGCCATGGGCAGGGACACTTCCACTACTGCAGGTCCCAGGTTCCCTCTCTCCCCCCAGCACAGGGTGTAGTTGCAGTACCAATTACTCAACAATTCCAATCTAGCCTGATGCTAATGTCATTAGTCCGCAGAGATCCTTTTGGAATCATTTACATCGAAACTGTCTTTTTACATGCTAAATGAAAAATGCTCAGAGTTCAGTGAATGGGATTTGAATTACAACCCTACCACATGTGGCTCAGTTTTATTCACGCTATTTATTAAACAGGGGAAAAAACGGTGATGCAGTCAATTACAGAGCAATTACCTGAGCGCTGCTGCAAACCTGTTGCCTTGCACTGCAGGGACGGCGGCTGCCCTTGACTTGGGCAGAACTTGCCTGTGGGGCACCTGCCAGGCAGAGCATCCCCCAAGGCCCTGATCTCAGCTGAACCTTCATTCTGAGACATCCAGATACCAGGAAAACTTTTACTGATGAAGTTAAATAAGCCATGACAATTAAAGGATTAGGAATGTTATGGGTTTCGTGAAGAATAAGATCTCCTGGACAGGTACAGGGTGTTAGGAAAAGATGCAAAAACTCGAGAGAATTTGCTGTGACTTTATGTTACTGCAGGAGAATACATCAGGACCCTGATATACAAAAGGATTATTGATATGTATGTTCCCTTCTGAAGAGACTCCCAGGAGATCCATTCCGGATTTACAATAATCCATACTCCCCTTCAGAAATGGCAAAACAATGCTCCCATTTCCCAGGACTGCCTCCAACACAGGAATCGTTAAGATGCCATCACAACCCTGCATTCCAGGTGCCATAAACATCAGCTGAACAGGAATAAATCCCAACCACAGCTCATGAGCAGTCAACACCTCCACGTTTCTGCACCAGAAACTGCCAGCAGTGCCCACTGTGGAGATGTGCATGCTGAAAAGGTGAAGGTGCCACGGCAAAGGTGAGTGTGCCATGGCAAAGGTGGGGAGATGCTGTTGGACTCCATGGTCTCTAATGAGCTACGGGAGGTTATGGGAGAGGCAGGTTATAAAGGGGATCAGTCAAATCTCAGGAGAGGTGTCAGGACAATGCTGTTTGCAGCAATGATGAAGAACAGGTCGGTGTAAAACTGCCCCTCCTCATGAGCAGTTTCTCCCTTGTTTGTGTTAATGTATGCTCATGTGTGCATCGTATCTCCAGCAAGCCTCTCACATTAAACTCTCCTTTCTCCTCCAAAGCCATTCCACAGTATTTCTCTGGAATGCATTAAGCAGTCTGACTGAACAACACGATCCTAATCAGTTTGCAAACTGCACAGATCACCTCTGAGCGCAAGCAAAGCCTGTGTAAATTAAGGCGAATTGGAGCGAATTGGCTCAGGCTGCCCAAGGAGTCACTCTCCAGATTAGGGCTGCTCCAACGTGCCACCTCCAAGGCTGCTCCCACCCTCCCGTGACAACCAAGCAGATTTCACCCACGACAGCACGGAATGGAGAGATGTAAAACCATTTTGCAGTTCAGTATTCCATGGTGGGTTATTTTGCACAACGCAGATGAGCCCATTTGGTCATTTACCAAAAGGAAAATCTGATCCTTTGCAGGTGTCCCCAGAGCCAGGCTGCAGAAGCCACTGACGCCATCCCCACCATGGTGACCCAGGGTGGGCACAGGGATGCTGCCAAAACCCAAATGCCACAGAAACCTGTGCAAAGTTTTGATGGTGATGTCCCAGGGTTTACACAGTAATTGAATAATCTAAAATTTTCATTCCTGTCCTCATGGACTAATCTGCAATAGTGTTAAGGGACTGTTATGATATTAATTAAATACAAGTCCTGCATACAAAATTGATACTTCGCATCTCCATCTCCACAAGGGAGTTCCTCTCTTAATAAGACTGAAATCAAGTTTTACTTTTTTGGTTTTTTTTTTTTTTTTCCAAGGAATTCATAAAGATTATCATATTGTACCAAGATAACATACACCCAATCTACGAAAGAACAAGGTATTCCAAATACAGCAGCTCTGGTGCTTGGAGTGGGACTGTGGGCACAGCTCTGCCCCAGCCTTGTGACAGCCCTTCTCCATAACCACTTCTCAGGAACTGGGGTTTGGAGAGACTAAAATATCCTCAACACAGGATAAAGAGCAGCAGGATCAGTGTCGACCTTACAAAATGCAAGACGAGAAGGAAATTCACTATAAAAACATGACCTCGTTTTAATTTTAGCAGCAGTTTACTATGAATTCACGTGAAGGCACAGTTACACTCTCCTGGAAAAGTTCACGCACAAGAAAAGGCACAAATGCATCCTCTGAGCCAGCAGAGCAGCACCATCCAGAATCACGGCAAAGCTATTCCAACACTCCCCTTACTATTATTTATTAGTTAAAATTTTTAATTATGTGAATTGATTAGGAACACATCACCAGGGATCCTAATTAATTAGAATTTTAGAAAGGATCACAGACCAGAGATTCCACAAAGAATTGCACAAAGAAGTGTATTAAGGGAAAGGCCAAATTAACTTCTCCATTCTGGTTTATCCAGCCTTTTCTAACAGGACTGTGATCAGATTAACCAAGTAATACCCAAACCCCTCCTGCACAGCAATGCTAACCAAGGCGACAGCTTGAGGATTTCAGACCGTTTTCATTTAACATCCGCTTGGTTAAATAGTTTATTCCTCCTAATCCTTATTTATTTAAATGAGTGTATTCCTACTCCAATTAGTTTATTCCTTATTTATGTCCTAAATTTACTTTAGCTGCTCACCAAATCCTTCTATATGGTTTTGATAGACATCAGCACCCCTGAGGATCTGGTGTAGACTTTTCACTTCAAAATACATTTTTTTCTTCACCCAAAACTTGGAAAGACAAAGGAGCCATCACAGTGACAACACTCAGGAAGGAATTAATTGTTAAATCTTCTAATACAAATCCCTGTTCAGAACTGGCTGGTCAGTAGTTTCCCAGGCCAGGGTGTTCCTCCTCCCTGCCTCCGAGCTGCCATTTCCAGAGCAATGTTTGGATGCTATTGATGCTCTTGGCTGTCGGCTCTGCAAGTACTTTTCCATCAGTGCGACAATGATCCCTATTTATCTTCTGGCTGCAAGAGTCGCTGAGATGATCTGGCAGTGCCACAAGGCAGACAGTTATTTCATGCCCTGTTAAACCCTAATGCGGCTAACTACGGTATCACTCCAAATTTGAAAAAAGCCTTTTTTTGTTATTTTAAATCTGCTGCCTACGTGTCCAAGTCGAGAACATTGCTTTCTTTTAGAATGGTATCAGAAACCTAAACCCAGAACGCTGTCTGTGAAGTACCATGGTGTACTGATTGAGTAATTAATCAATAAGGTTAAAACTACATCATCCTGCCCAAGAAATACCTGGAGATCAAGAAAACAGACTTTTTCTGCATCTTTCAGAACAGAGACTGGCAGTGACCACCCAGGTGCTGCCTGGGGATGAGAGGGCACAAGTACCTTCTTGAAGATAGAAAATCAAGTACTAAAGGGCTCTCAAGCTGGAGAAGAATGTAGGAATGAATGGCCAAACCCTGGCACATCTAAATCACAAAGCTAATAGTTTAACAATGATTTTCCTGAGTGGTAAATGTGATCAGCCAGAGGGGGAAACCCTGAAAGCTGTGCTTCCTCCAGCTCCCACGATGTGCCCATCTGCATTTGTTACTTCCAGAAGACGCACTTCAATAAAATAGAAATTAATGGGTTCAGTGCAGGGCTCTTCAAGCTAAACGTAATCACCACCACCTCCATGCAGTCAGGCACTAAAGGGCTGGAGAGCTCTGTCTTTGGAATAACCCTCCAAAAAGTCCCATTTATTTCCTCATGTGCTCGTGGGGAAGCCAAGGGTCACCAACAACCTCTTGCTACAGGTAAAGGGGCAGCACAGGGTCTAGTGTTCTGCATCGTGAAAGTTTACAGAAGTTAATTAAATCACACTCTGCAAACCCGAAACAAAAAAAAAGGCACCATTTCTGTGATTATGACTTCTTTTTTTCTTTTTTTTTTTTGTGCTTGTCATAATAAAACATTGTTATTGGATGTAAAAATTATGGAACAAAGTTATGCCTCTCTGGTGTAATATAATGCAATCCATTTAATACTATTTTAAACCCCAAAACCTCATTAGAGCAGACAGAATGTAAGAATGACAAATGGGCTAGGAGGAAGCTGGAGCACGAGATGAATTCTGGGCACTCGTATTCTTCCCACTGCTGGCGCTGACTTCGGGGATGCCCAGGGAGTGTCAACCACCAGCACAACGTGGGGAGCACGGGGTGGCCGTCACCCCAGCAGGAGGGTGGCTAGTGCCTTGCAAAGCATCTGCCAAGGCAGGCCTGGGGGTGAAGCTGGACAGCTCAGCTCAGCCCAAAGTCCAGCCTGGAAGCTGCCAGACAGGTCTGGAGACATGGGTGAAGCTCTGCCTGTCATGGACACCCCAATTACCCCGAACCTGGCCAGGCTCACAGGCTGTCAGCTGTAAAATCAACCCAGCCTACAAACACACACACTCCTTGGCCAACATGACACAGCTGAACACTGCAATTACACATTTTAACAGCCTTTGACCACTTTGGCCCCAAGTTTGGTATCCAATGTTGGGAATATAGCCCTGCTGCCTTAGGAATGAGCTGGGCACAGCTCTGCAGGTGGGCTTCTGCTACCAGAACATGAAATTGCCATTTAATAAATATAAAACTTGGATAAATGTACTTGTTATCCACACCTGTGCAAACCTTTAACATCAGAAGTGACCAGAGTGATCAAAACAGATCTTTCCTCATGCATATGGAGGTTAAGAAAGAAAAGTGGTGTCAAACAATGGCATATTTTGGCAAGAAACAAACAGGCTTACTACCGAAAAACTGCCTCAGGTGAAATCACTTGTCTGAATGTGTGTGAGTGGCTGAATACCATCAGCACAGCAAAGGCTCCCTCAAAACACACATGGATTCTGAGCCAAATTCAACAGAAATTCTACCCCTGCACATTGCAAGACGAACACTCCATCTGCACACAGAAATTACAGCAATTGCTACCAAAACCTAGCTGGGATTTGTGAGAATCAAACCGGATCCATTCAAGCTACCATGGTTACAGAGAGCTGTGCAGGCCACCCTGAGGTGTCGGGCTGCCCTCAGGCAGTGCCTGTTACAAAAGCAGAGGCTACCAGAGGATGCTCAGTGAGGAGACACTCCGCAGTCACACAGCCCAGCCAGGGGCCGCATAGGCAGATGGTGAAGGTGTATTCAGTTTGCTCAAAGGAGTGAGAAAGAACAGGTGTATTTGTTGGGGGGAGGGGGAGTTGTGGTTTAACCCCAGCCAGCAACTAAGCCCCAGGCCAGGGGGAGCAACTGGAATTGAGCAACTAGGAATTTTTCTGAAGGTGTGCACAGCCTTGAGTTGAGGTGTCTTGAGGAGTCATCACCTCCCAGCCCAGCACAGCCCACAGCCACCCTTGCCATGCTCCTACCTCCACTCCTTGCACCTTCAGTTTCATGTGATCCTCTCTGGTGGTCTTCCCGTCTTTCCTTTTTTTCCAGCAATATCCATCTTTCCTGTATTTCACTTTCTTTCTGTTGTACAGGATCATAGAACCATTCTGCGGTCTGAAAGCAAGAAACAGGTTTGGGTTACATAAAGCAAGAAAACCAGACTGAAAGTGTCTACGGAACAATGTCTCATAGACCAGCAAAAGGCTCCACAGAACAGCAACAATCAGAATTTGGCATCAAATAAATGCTCCCCTTTTGTTGCTGTTACCTGGCTGAAGTGATCTCTTTTCCATGAGGATCTTGTACCTAATGCAGGAACTGCCAGTGATAGGTAAAAGAAAGAAAAAGGGGAAGTCTGATAAAATAGCCAACATTCTCACTGGATGTATTTTGACTGCCACATGCTGAAAATTAGAAAGAAAGAAAATTTAGGGAAAAAAAGGATTGCTATTATTTAATTACAGACAATCTCTCTCTTTCACTAACACATCAGCAGAATGAGATTCCAACCACCTCTAATGCTGCACCAAGACATGGATGTTGGCTTAAAATGACAATAAACAAGCAAAAGAGAAAGGAACGATAAAAGCAGGAGCTTATACATTGGTTTCACTGTTCTGCTTAGATCAGTGCTAGACAGGGAGTAACCTGCTCCCTTCTGAGCACCTGCTCCGCTTCAAAGACACAAGAAAACATTTCCCACTTAAAAACTACGATGGCAATTTGAAATGTCCTTAAAGGCATGGTGATGCCCAGCAGACAGCAGCTAGTGTAGTTTGGGTGTAGAGAGATTTTGCTGTCTGCTAAGCCGAATCACAACCGAGGCACGTCTGTTGTAACACTGAGAAATAACAAATACCCTCCAAGCTGGGGGGCAATGGGCACCCCACACCAGCAGCAGGGGCAGCAAGCATTTTTTCCCACATACACACAAATATTTATGGCTTGTGACCAGAAACCTAAGCCCCATCCTCCCAACTACACCTCCTCCTATCCCCCGAGTCCCAGCAGCCTGGACCCAGGGGCTTGGGGAGGCTGCTCCTCCTCTCTCCTCCTACGCATCACCCTGAAAATAAACACTGGGGTGTCAGAGCAGCCACGGTATGTTTGACAGCACTGTAGATAGTGCAGGATTAATTCAGTGGAGGTATTACGTACCTCATTTCAATATTTATTCTGTAAACCCCCAGTCAATGCACGTGTCAGCTCAAACCCTTCTCACAACACCAGAGGTGCCCCAGCCACTGTTGGGCTGTACCCCGTGGGTGACAAGTCACCCGTGTGGTCAGGGCAGGCGATGAAAAGACAGCACGAGCTGATTATCTGCATGATGCCCCTGCACTCACACATGGCACTTCACAAAACACGTTTCTGATGCCAGGGAAATCCTGCTTCCCTCGCCCCCAGCGCCACGCAGGGAGGGCAGAGCTGAGCCCCCCAGCCTCGCTGCTGCTCTGCAGGGCTGGAACCAGGCTTGTTGGCTGATTTCTGCAATGAGAAAGGAACGCAGGGAGAGGGCACTGGCAAAGCAGTTAACGAGATTTATAGAAAATAGAGCCCAATGAAACAAAATCTCTTAAGGATCTCTGGAGCGGTTTTCGATTTTGATAAGAGTGTATCGAGCTGCTTTAAGGCTCACAGAAAGCAGCTGGTTTTTAAAGATAACTTCATGAGATGAGACGCAATTTTAACCTGATCTACATTGCTGCTGTATTTCACCCGCTGTAAGGAAGAAGAGAGGGGAGCTCTGCCCTGCTCATCCCTCAACATTCAGACATAGCCCAGAGCAGCCAACTGATGGTGTGGGAAAACGCAGCAGGCGAGGCCTGCCGGGGATTCCCAGGGCATGTGACAGATGCGACTCCAGCCTGAATCTCTGGGGGTTTTGCCACTCAGCCTGAATTTGGGGATTTCCTTTTTCCCTTTGCAGATGAGAGAGACAAAGTCACAAGCCTGAGAGCAGGCTGCAATTCTCTATCGGCTCTGGATTTCCTCTCCTTTATGAGCCTGTGGCATTTAAAAGCTGCCTAATCTCTATTTTGGTTTCTTGCCTGTGGCCTGAGGGAAGGAGGGGGAAGGACAGGAAGAGTAATTGCAAAGCAGAAAGCCTTTTGTCTCAAGTATTGATGAGACCTGGGATGCTTTCTTCCCTCTCACCCTGCTATCCACTGCTTGAGGCTCCCACAAATTGCCACAACAGCCTAAGAGCTACTTTTGCCCAAATTGTTTCTGCTACAGCCAGGAAGAAGATACTAAATTCCATTTTCTGACTTATTTTTAACAGAAACAATTATCCCCGGCTGCTGATGCATCTGGGAACCTGCTCATTGCTTGGGGTGACCCAGGGCTCTGGACAGTCCTCAGGAGCAATCCAGGCCACTGAATAAACCAGAGTTTCCCTCAGTAAGACAAGGAGAGGGATGAACAGAGGAAATGGGATTTCCAGAGAAGATTTTCCAGAGATGTCATTTTGGATTTGACACCCAACTCAGTTGCACATACTGCCCTCTGGCTCTAAGTCCTGCTCTAAGGATGTTTTGTTCCTTTTGGATTAAGTCCTTTACCTGGATAATAAAAATCTAAACCTACTTATCTTCTTGTGAACAGGAACCACATGGAAAGAGGGAATAAACAGAAAACAAGTTAAGATAAAAGATATTTTGGTCAACTGAAGGTTCATATCTGCCTCTCCATTTGTGCTCAAATTTAGGTCCCTCTGGCCTAAAGTACCAAGATTTTCCCCTAATCACATTACTGCAATACTAAAAATGCTGTTCAGTTTAACCAGTTCCTTCTAAATTGTCACATTGAGATGTGGTAAATGTCAGACATATCAGTTAATGAAAACTACATTTTAGTGCCTCAGGAGCTGGGGAGGCCAAAAGGGAATTGCAAATACTGCAAATCCAAAAGAGCCTCTTCTTCAGGATAACCAAGCAAGATCAGCCAGAGCCATTCCTTGAGAAGGTCCATGGCTCTAAGAGTTATTTTTTATTTTATCACCTCCATTTATTCCAATTCCAATCCAAGCAGGGTATTTAAAGCAGGAATACAGATATATAATGAAGCTGCCTTAAAGCAGAGGTATCACACACCAGACCCTTCCTGTACCTCACCAGGGCACAAGCAGAAGCTGTCCCCAGTCCCTGGGTGACAAGCCCCCTCCATCCCTGCCACCCAGCACACTGAGAAATGGCTCCTGCAAACAGCCTGGATGATGCTATTTTTCACCTGCATTATATCTTCTCTGGCTATGAAGTTATCATGGAGCCAAGGGACAACAGGAAGGGACTATCTTCCATCTTCTGCATCTACGCATGATAATAATGAGAAATTAACTTCCACCTTCCCAAAGGAGCAACCTACTAATGCAGAAACTGGCTGGGAAAAGCTGAAGTCCTGGAGGAAGCCATGAAAAGAGACAGCCTTTCATGAAAATATTGCATCAAATCCTTGTCTTTGTTTCCTCAGGAATGAAAAGACCAAGTCCTTGAATCTGTCTTCATCCAGGACAGTTTGGGAATGGGGAGAAGTGCCAAGGGTGAGTGTGACAAGGGGCCCCCCACTCAGCCAATGCCCATGCAGCAGCACAGAGCAGGCAGAGCTCTGGGGCCAGCAAACACTCCAGGTGACAAATACCAAGCAACCATCTATTCCCTTCTCCTTCTTCTCTGCACTGCTGCAGTGATGGACAGGGACTGTCAGTCAGGAGTGCTTCCCGACAGACATCATGCTCTCAGAAACACCTCATCTCTTATTTCTTGTTTCTGCCCAAGAAAAAAATCTGATGACCGAAGTTATTTCTCCCCTGAGGAATGCTGCTCTTCAAGTCTTCATTTACCTTGACATTTCCCCCCACTGTACCTGTGGCTTATCAGAAGATTAAAGCCCAAATGGAAAACTGAGAGAGGAATCTCAAGCAGTTGCAGCCCTGGACATCTCACCTGCCCTTGGCCACGTGGATACCTGGACACATTGGTTCAGGAGGTCACCCAGACTCATTAAGGATGGAATCTCTCCCAAGGTCGAGGCAGAGCCATAACCATGTCAAGGGCATCACCCCACCAGCATGGGGACACACCTGGAGGATGCTGTACAGGTAGCTCTCTTCTGTACTGACAGAAAGCTTTAAAATAATATTTACATGGGCAAATGTTATCAAGAGGCTTTGTGGGGGCTTTGTCCACTTTTTTCCCCCCCTCCTATATAAACATTTGGCTTTGACCCTCACGCTTGCCCAGAGAAAAAAAGAAACCCCAGCATGTGCCCAGCCTGCATCAGTGGGACCAGAAACCAAAGAAAAGCTCCTCAAGAATTTAATGGAGATGTTTAGACTTCACTGTAACTGCTGGGAAGTCAGCACTATGGCATCTCATGGGGAGAGGCTGCTGCTGTTACAACCTCCGCTCTCCTCACTGCAATTGGGATTATTGGCACAGCAACTGAAGGAATCACAGATTATGTGTTTGAAATGTGTCTGATCTTTGAACTCTGCAGGGATGAAATAAAGACTTCAGAGAAGTCTTCTTACCCATGTAGTAGGAGGTATAAATCACAAGGAAATGTAAATACGCTGCAAGTTTTTTGTATCTAGAATTAAATGTAATTTGCATTTAAGATGTAAGTCAACTTACTTCGTATCTACAATATTTAAGAAGTTAAAGTCTAAAGTCACAGAGTTAGCAATTTTATCCAGAGTTGCGGTTAATGCAATGGCTAATCCCATCAAGGGGGCATTAATTGGTGTCTAGATGCTCCTTCTCATAGCAGCAGTAGGCCATAAAACTTAATCCTTACCTCCTCTTTCCAGCATGTAGCCTCCGTGTTCATCAATAAAAGTAATGTGATTCATTAAGTATGGGAGTAATTACCTGCGGCTCCAACAAACAGGACTGAACGAGCCATGCCAGTGCCAAGTTGGCTTTTGTGCCATCACACAGGACTGCCAGGGGCTGCCAAGGAAAGCCTTTCTGCAAGATGGGGATAAATGCTGATGGATGCAACACAAGCTGCAGAGCACTACACAGCTGCTGGGCATCTCCTGGGTGTGGGCTGGGACACCATCAACAAGTCCTACCCCAAAAGCAGCTCCTTGGGACTATTTAAGGAGCGATCAGGACGCTGGTACCACAAAAATACATCGTGAAGATATTCTGTTTGCAGGGTGCATTGGTACAGAAGTTAAACCCTGGAACATCTGGGGCTCTGCTGACAGAGGCAGGATCTGACTGTCCTCCCAGCAGCGACACCCCTGCAGCACAATGCAAGCAGGTGCCAAGCACAGCAGCTTCAGCTGCGTGTGACGGGGAGCAGAGCCTTGCCTGTGCCCCAGTGGCTGTCCCTGGCAGGCTGCAGAGGCTGAGGCAATGGGACAGCTCCAGGCACCTCTGGATAACAATGACTTCGACCAGCATTGCTCCTCCTGTGCTAAGACCTGTGTTCATGAAGGCATCAGAAGTGAATGTCTTTGCTCTGTGTCCTTGCTCTTCCCACAACCAAGAAAGAGGTAACAGTGCTACCAGCACAAACAACAGTGACACAAATAACAACAGGATCTGACTTCTCAAAAGCCATTTACTCTGCTGCCATTTATGTTTAAGTGTATTGCAGCCATCCCCAAAGTGTGAACTCCATGAAAGACTCACACAGCATCTCTGCCTATTATGGCTACTCAGCCTGATGAATTCCACCATCACAATTTTCTTTTGAAAGACAATTTTTTAAAAAACCATCAAAAACCAGATTAAAAACAAAGAAGATACGTGTCATTCGTAAGCACAACCATGTGGGTGAGCTCTGCTCTCCCAGTAACACAGCAGGTCAGAACTCAATCCAGCACGTTCCCTGGACCTCCCTGGGCAGGGATATTCTTCTGGAAACAGCACTGTCCCAAAGCTGCATATTTAGTTAAAGCAGTTAACAACAGCTTTTCCCACATTTTACTTAGAAACATGATAATTCATGTGTTGACGGCTCTGAACTCTGTAACTGACTTGAAAAAGAAATTAGAAACAATCTTTATGAACTCCTCAGCACACCGAGCAATTGAAGCCTCCTCGTAACGATGTAGGACCAAAGCTGGAATATTAAAATTGTCATTAAGTGGAATGCACATGAAATGCTAAAAAGTCTTTCTGCAAATTATTTCTTGATATAATGTCATGCTGTAGAACTAAATCTTAGTACAAGGTATGAAAAAAGACAGTTAAATCAACTTTGTTCATTTAAATATAATTTTAAAAGAACTGGCATTCATCTCTTTATTGCTCAAGGATTTTTATCAATTTCTTTAGCCCTCATTTATTTCTCTTCCCTACTCCCATAGGGATACCATTTGATTTATTGGGAATTAATTCTTACAATTCATGATTGCTTTAAACTATTTTCAGATTAATCACCACCATCTCCGCTGGTGCAGGGAGGAGAGCCCCGTTCCCTCTCTGTGCTCACACAGACAAAAGGGCTCCAGCCCCCGGGTGCCAGCAGCCATTCTGCCTTACCTATTGCTCTCTCCATGGATAGAGATTGTTACGGTGAGGACCAAGGGCTCCACTTAATTTTTAAAAGACTTATTTGGAGATGGCCTCTTCCCACAGGTGGTACTTCAGTTCTGGATCTGGTCACTTCCCAGAGCAGCAGCAACACAGGTGTGTGCAAACACTGCTACATTGTTATGGGGAAGGAAGAAAAGGGAAGAACAATTCTACTTGTTTAGTTAATTTACTTCCACTTCAATTCCCCTGTCTGTAACAACTACCAGCTCCAGGCTAACAAGGTTTTCCCAACTGTGTCGAAGCGGGGCCGTACCTTGGTTTTATCCAAAACACCACGAGCCAGGGAAATCTGCCAGGACACACATGAACCATGTCCTTCGGCTCTGGCAGGTGTCACCTCCCCAGCACAGAGGATGAGAGGAGCCACACAGGCTTTGCCAGGGAGTGGGAAAATCTCACTGGGGACAGGAGGAGAGCGGAGCTCTGAGGAAGAAAAAGGATTCACCCTCTGCTAGGAGCATGCAGCTTGACTCATGACTTGAGACACTATAAAAATCTGTAAATATTTGAAAATTGAATAACAATAAATTAATTATAAATTTTAATTGAGAACCACTTCAAATCCTAAATGCAGTTCAACAGTTGATGAACTTCCAACACCGCAGGCAGCGAAACGGCAAAAGCTGGAGGAAGAACTGGGGATGCTGGTATGGGAGGGAGGGAGCAACTCCCTAGCTGGGCTCCAGCATCATATTTGTCCCCCATCAGCACAGCCAGGCCCAGCAGAAGATGGGGAGAGCACAGTGGAAAGGGCCGGAGAGGGAACACGGTGCTGCTCGACAGCCACCACTGGCTCACTCTGTCCAGGCAAAAGCACCGTATGCAATATTGCAATTGAATTAAAAACGTCGATTTGCCTCGGACTCCGTTGATTGCTGGGACTCCATTGATTGCTGATTAATAGTAACTACGTACATAAATCTGGATTAACCTGGAAACCAGAGATGCTCAGACTGTCTCGGAAGCCAGGCTGACTGGGCTGCCTGTCCTCAGCCCTCTGCTGGGACCATCAGCTCTTTGTGGGGCTGAAATTTAGGACTGAGCCAGCTGTTGAGGTCAGTTTTAAGGTGGGGCAATGCAAGCAACCCCAGCCCTGTCCAGGCAAAGTGAGCACTCCCAAGGCATCCTCCAAATGAGTTCACAAGTGGTGGCACTGACCAAGCCTGAGCTCTCTTCAACAGTCCCCAACAAGGGACATGCTGGTACACCCTGTGGCAGCCTGTTCTCAGCCCTTCCTCTCTTTCAAATGAACCTCACAAATATAATCTGTTTATTTATATCAATTTAGTGCCATCAATTAATGATGACAAGGCAATTAACTAGAATGCCAGACAGTAAAAAATAACCACATAATGCCTTCTTTAGAGGAAATCTATTATGTAATTCCAATCGGTCTTCATTAACACAGAGTATTCCAGTAAAAGGTAGTAATCTAGTTATAGTCTGTGAAATATGAAGATCCGCAAAGTAATTTTTCAGAATTAAGGGTATTTTTAGCCGATAAGAAAACCTGTCTGCATTTTTTCTGCAAAAAACTTTTTTTGCAAAAAGCTACACAACTCTGTAACATAAGGTACCGGTACCGAGCAGGCTGCGCAGTATCACCACAGAGGCACTAAATTCCCATCACCTCCCTTTCCCACAGTGTTTGGGGTCTGGATCAAGCTGAGAGCATAGCAGTGCCCATTTTTTCCATCCCTCATCCAACACTCGCTGCACTTCAGAATTAACAGTGTTTTAATGGCACTAACCTAATTTATCCATTGTATATATTAAAGATCCACATTTTAGTGAAAATGAGGTGAAAAACATGAGACCACAAAATAATCAGCTTCACATGGAAATACACATTTTCTGATTTTAAGCCTTAGTCCCCTTCAAACTTATTGATAAACTAGTAGACGATAAGAGAGAATTAACCCCAAATATAGAAAGTCCTGCAAACAAAGAACACAGACAAATATAAAAGCAGTCAACCACTTCTCCAAAACATGCCCAAGTTGCTAAATTGTCTCGACTTAAAATTTCTAATGAAGCAGCTTAAAAAATCCCAAATTCCTACAGGAATGTGTTTACAATACAAACTCAATTATTGTCTTACTCTGATGCTTATCTTTTCTTACACCCTCTCAGCTCATCCTACTTTGGAATTTAATTACATTCCAGTATTTTGAGTTCAGATGAAATTACACATTTTCAGATTAATTTAGCCTGAACCAACTTTTGATAACAGCCAACCCTTATTCTATCGTGTCCTAATTTGCGACCCTCCAAGTCAGCATGAATTGCTCTTTTAAACTTTGCATCACCCTGCCATTAAAGCCACACTCTCTGTCCCCAAACCCGGCACAGCACCCGGCGTTGCTGGGTCAATGTTTGCCCAATTTCCTTTGATGAAAACCCTCCTCTTCCTCTTACCTCTGTTATTTTCCGAGCAGGGGTTGACAGAGAATACTCAAGGGGTGACTGTTCCCTACACGCTGGTGCAGGGAAGGCGCGACCTTTTCTGTTTAGTTAAAATCCAAGGGCGATGCTCTCACAAGGACATTTCAGCTCGGCCGTCACAGGAGAAGCACACGATGGGAACATGGGCCCGAGGCACACCCAGCACTTGGCTGCCCCCAAACCAAATCCCACTCTGCTCAGCAGGACCCTGCCAGGACATCAAGCATTCCCTGACGGACACCTCGCGCTTCCCACGGGATCGCCCTGCCAGCATCGTGCTGGGAATCCCAGCCTCTCCCAAGCTGCCTGAATCCAAGCACGGCCTCCACAGCTTTCCTCTCACCTCCCTCCCACCAGCAGTGATCTGATGCAACTGTCAAATCCTCGGCATGTTTGAAACCTACTTGTTCAGGCGCCAAGTGGAGACTCATCTAATCTCTGCAACGAGTCAGATGCTGCGATTGTGCTAACGCCATGCAAGACTTTCACTTTCCAAAACTTCGCCAAATTTTTAATATCAGCAAGAAACTAAGATTAAATGTTAGCTCCCCTATGAACTATATAATTTGAAGAAAAAAAAATCCTACTCATTTGACCCTTCTCATACGTAACTGAGAGTGCCCTCATGTCCTTCCTAAGGGCAGAATTCCCTCTCTAACCACTGCCCACCCTGGCACATCACCACTACAATAGTGGGACTGTGCCTGCACATGACCTGCTGTGGTTGGTTTCCCACATGCACAAGCCTCTGGCTGAGACATCTCACCTGATACTGGGGATTTTGGTAGAAGCAGGTGAGCAGACTAAAGGAAGCCATAATAGATATAACAGTCCCTCCAGATCTGGGATCTGTGCAGGATTAGAAGTGACTATTTTACAAATTTCAGGAGTTGAGGAGATGAGAGGAAGGATTGAAGAGGAGAAGAAACCAGACAGAGCAGCACTTAGAAAAGCCTGGGAGTAAAACCAGAGGGAGAAGAAGAGGCAGAGCAAGCACCAAAGCTGCGATTATAAAATCCTCCAAATCTTTCATAACCTTAATTTAAAGCAGAGCACAAAATACTGCCCTGCTCTTGGCTAGCACTGTTCTCAAAGGGCACAGTTAATCAAAAAAGTTTGCTGCACAATTTAGCACTGGTTGGGTCTTCTAAAGCGGTCTGGGATTACAAATGCCATTGAGCAGGGAGACAGGTCTCCACGCCATGCCACCGCCAGTGTCACCACCCCTGGCCTCAGGCATCTTGCCTGAATACTGCAAAGTAGAAATAAGAAGCTGAACAGTGCAAGAGCCGTGCTTCACCTTGGCATTGGGAGTTGGGACTGTGCACTACTCACCGAACCCAACGTCCCCTTACGCATGGAGCGTTTTCTTGGCAACTGGTCCAAGAGTGTCACCCTTTCTTAGCTGCTGACAAATCCTGTTACACAGCAAAGATTTGTACCAGGGCTTTAATTTAATTACTGTAAATAAACCCAAGCAACTTGGCCGAATGGTTTCTTGAGTTACCGGCCCAGTTGAGGGCCAGGAGTTGTAATCCTTCTGCAGTGCTGCTCCATGCAATATCCCAAGTAACGCACTGCTACAGCATCCGCCACTTCCAAAGATCCAAACAAAAACACACTTCAAAACACACTTGGGGTTACTGCCACAGAGATGGCTGTCCCCATCCCCGCACCAGCCCTCTTTGGCTCCTGACTGTACTGTGGCTCCAGGAGCAGCCCCATCAGTACCCTGCAGCACTGGTGCTTCCAAAGCCCTTGCAAGTGTGTGTGGATCACAATTCCAGCCCATGCCACGCTGCTGTGAATGAGCTTCATGAGGCTGCAGAGAGAACTGATGGCACCCTAGAGAAACAGGTCAAACACAGGCTCTTGGACACACTGCTGAGAGAGGTTTTGTGTCTCCTAAGGAAATGTGGAAAGGTTCCCACAATTATCACTTTGCTTCCTTTGCTTGTAACTATGTAAATCAACCCCTAATACCTTGTTTGCTTACTGCAGCAGCATAAGAGCAGGGGGAGACACAGGAGCCCTTTAGCCAGAGAGAACTAAATAAAATAGTGGGAACATCCCACAAACACCAAAGTCAATTAATTCATTTGTTACAGAGCAAGTGTCCTGCATAATTTGTCCTCTGAGTAGTTTATTTTAGCTAATTGCTTATCCAGCAAGAAGATCTCCCCTGCATGACCCATTTGCTGTGCAAGAGGCCCAACTGATGAGAAATAAATGGTCACCTTCCAGAGGGCATGGAGTGACAGCAGGGACACTCCATATGCTGCTCTGGTCCTCAGACCCACACACAAGGAGAGGAAGGCACCCATAACCTGACACCTCATAATCAGGGTGAGCAGTGTTGTCCAGGTTCTCCAAAGGAAATTAGGAGACCACAGCTCCCCTTTCCAGGACAAGAAGGATAAGGGAAGGCTGCAGATAAGGCACCCCCACTAAGGCTTTACTTCCACCCGTCTCCATCGCTGCAACTCACAGCAATGTGTTCACCCATCACTTGCCTTTTACAACAGCACTTAAAGCAACACAACAATTCCACTTGCGAGGGTGGAGCTCTTTGTCAGCCGCATCACCCTCTCAGCCTCTCCACCGGAGTCAGACAGAGCAGAGGCAGAACCAAATGGCTTAATGCCTCACTTGTACATCCCCTGTCTGTAAACATTGCTGGGGGACAGGCGGAGCAGAGCTGTCAGACCCACAGCCGCCTTCAGCTGGCCAAAAGATGGAACCAGGACAGATGTTATTGGTCTCATCAAAATTTTGTAAATTGAACAGTGAGATGGAACAGCCTTATTTATCTTAATTTAGTTCATCCTTGACATTTATAAAATAAATACAGGAATAATACCACAGGCACCATTCACTCTCACTGATGGCAGCAGGAATCACACATGCTCTGACAAAGAATGGGGAAGGATATGGCTGCTGCCTGCTGGAAGCAGAGCAGAGGGTGCCAGGAGATCCCCAAAGGACCCACCAGTACCTCTCACCTCAATACCTCTCCCTGCAGTACCAGGCACATCCTCGATGGACAGAGACAGGCAATGCTGAAAGGAGAAGGGGGAGGACTGCAAGGTGATGCTTTGAGATTGGCTGGGCAGCAGGTTTGGAGTCACCACCAAAGAGGCAACAGGATTTCTGTCAGAAAAGCTTCAAGCTTTCACGTTCCACTGGGAGGCTTCTGATGGGCTTTTACTGATGCTTCATCTCCCTCAGAATCAATAGAAAACAATAATCCCACGGCTAGGCATAAATCATGTTGCACAACTCAGCAAATCATCACATGGGATGCCTCGAGATGAGGCCGCTTCTTTATTTCCAGAAACAGCCCCATTAATGGTTTCTGCCTGCCAAGCAACAAGATTCCCACTTCACAGCACTGGAAATCTCCATCCTGCACTGAGCCCAGCCACTGGCTCCACTTACTGCAGAGCAAACGTGGGCAAAGCTCATCTCAGCTGGTGGGAGGCTGGTGGGTGTTGGCGCTGGGGATGAGCCAGGAAAGCACAGGGGCTGCAGAGAGCAGATGCCCACCCACCCTGACACCAGTCCCGGCATGAGCCGGCCGGCCTGGGGCCACTAGCCACTCCTCACACCAGTCCAAACAGGGCTGCAAAGCAGCTCCTAAAACCCCTTTTACCACGTGTCATACTGGGGATGCCACTTGCAGTGCCACAGCCCCGGGCAGGAGACTGTGCTGTCTGTTAATGGGAAACAAAGCTGCCGCAGCACAACGCTCCCACAAACAGCAGCTCTGGAAAACCCCGGCAGCACCTTCCCTCACGTCGCTTTACATCCTGTCAGTAACTTACAGGAAACAAAACGGCCCGGCGGAGTTATCCAAGGGTGTGAGACTTGAGGTACATCTGTAATTAAAACACAGACACCAAAGCTGCGAAGCAGCGCCATAAAGCAGATCATTTTACAGCTGGCTGGGCTCCCTCTGATGTACTTGAGAACCATTTTTAAGTGACATAAAGTTTAACATACCGGTACATCTGCCTACCCACAAGATTCTACACGGAATTTAAAATTTAATTATATTAAAGTATTGTTACAGTGTGCGTTGCAAGAACGCCAACCAAGTGTAACTTGAGGAGAATCTGTGCCAGATTGTTGTAAATCTGTGTTTTCAGGACTAGGAAGAAAAAAAAGAAAAACTGAAAAAGTGTTCAGGTTCAGAAAAACTTGAACACCTGTATCAGTGCTCTCAGCTTCATTATTGCTCACCCACCAACTGCTCCACATTTGGGCTGAGCAGGATCACACACTTGTCCAGTGTTTCACTACAATGTCAATGCACACCTACAGTACCTGTGCCTGCCAAGCAATTATTCCTCACACCACAGCGAGAGCAAAGCCTGCTCACTGCCTACACACACTTACTCAGCACCAAGAGAAAAACCCCAACCTCTGTAGGCAGCTCCTCATCTTCCAACAACCATAGCACAAACCAATCTGTCCTCTCCAGGCAGGTCCTCTGGGATGCTTCCAGCTGCTCTGCAATCACACAGGCACAAACATCCTCCCCTCAGTTCCATGTTACCAGCACAAGCTGGCTTACATTCCAAGGGGCAACTTAAATCACACTGTGTTTGTCATATATAAGACACTGTCCTCATCTGGAAAGCAAAGCATCCACCCCCTGAACACAGGGCACCTCTCTCTCCTGGGCTCAGGCACCCCAATCCTTGCCAGCCCAAGATGGTCACAGTGCCTTGCTTCAGCCATGCACTCCAACCTCAGGGCCAGGTTTCCCGGAGGCAAAAATCCTTGTCAATAAAGAAAGAACCCAAATAAAGAGTTTATTTTCCATCAGTTGCTATTTGCAGTCATTAAGATGCAACAAGCAGTTGCTGGATGGTGTTTTTGACGCAGAGAATGTATTGGAAGAAACAAGAGAATATCATTAAGGGTCAATTAGGAGCAACTTAAAGGTTATTTTTGCATATCTCACCTCCTGGACAAAAGATGGCTCTCCAGTGCCATTTGAGAATATAAATTAAGTTGCAAAAGTCTTTAAAATGCGACAAAGACTTTCATTTTGTTGCAGTTTAAAACAGCCTGAAGAACAAACAGCAGGTCTCGTTCCCCTCTGCAGCCTCCACACTTTATGCAGGAAAGGGCAGCTCTAAGGTGGTTCCACAACAGCCATCAAGCCCTGTCCTCCACTGTCCCCTTCAATGTGAAGCACAGAATGCTGGAAAATATGCTGGGCAGGTCTGGGTGCGACCATCAGAAGTCCCAGGCCAGCACATCTTCCAGCACACTCTTCCCTTTCCTCTGTTCTACCCAGGACAAGGGCAGCTCCTCACTGATGTGCCTTGCAGGCTGTTAAACCCCAAGCACAGGGCCAGTACAGGGGGATCACACACACTTGAGCAGCCTCCTCAACCCTGAGCATCCTCCCACCCCATAATGTGGGATCAAGAACAGACAGAGCCTGCCAAATACTGAATGCCAGTGCTGTCCAAAGCCACGTTGTTTTCCTTGGCCATATCCATTGACAGAAAAACCTACCAAGCCTCACTTCAGGCAGATGGGTTTGCTGAATAATTTCATTGCTTTGTTATCAGATAATTGCTTTTTCTGACGATTCCATGTCTTCCAGAGCTCTCTTCTCCTCCAAGATGCTGCAGGACTCTCATGAGTCCACATGAAGAGGAGAAGGAGCCTTTTCACCCCAGCCCGGTGTGCCAGGCAGTGGGTGCAGATGTTCATGTGCATGAACCCCATGGAGCCACCATCCCTGACACGTATCCCCTGACATGTGGGCAAGCCTGAGCCCGGTGACCCCGCACAGGGGCTGCAGAGCCATTGATGGGCTGGAAGAGCCAACCTTCAGCCTCTGTGCCAGGTGAAGCCACAACAGAAACACAGGCCTCTTGCCTTGCTTGGGGACATCTTCTGCAGCAACATAGCTCTCCTGAGCCGCCAACTAAACAGAGGGAAACCAGCTCTTCCAGAGCACCAGCACGCACCAGGATTTGGAAGGAATACTAGAAGACCATCAGCTGACTCAGGCCAGGCATCCGGATGGCTCACAGCGACTCTGCCCTTAGGTCACTTGACAATCAACATGGTGAGCTGTTAAAAGAATTCATTATTGGTGTCTCAATACCCCTGGACCACAGCAGCTAAAAATCCATATGAAC
Organism: Acanthiza pusilla; assembly: GCA_036630365.1. Classification (NCBI taxonomy): domain Eukaryota; kingdom Metazoa; phylum Chordata; class Aves; order Passeriformes; family Acanthizidae; genus Acanthiza; species Acanthiza pusilla. The sequence goes on along the minus strand of JAXCHO010000005.1, from coordinate 4,268,952 downwards.
TAAGGGCTCTTAAAACCATCTCTGCACTGTTTATTCTCTGCAGGGAAAATAAAGAGAAGGAAATACTGAAAGCAGCGAGAAGAAAGTGTTGAGAGTCATGAAATCTATAAAGTGTAAAGAGAGATGTGCCACATTTAGCAGGGATTATGTCAAGCAGCATCCCGAGCCAGGAGTGCTGACAGCACACACACACTGCCTTCGACAAAGGAAAATAGGTCGTACACGACCCCAAACATGCAGAGCTCCCAGCAGCACGAGCAGAAAACCCAAATTTCAGCACTGCCCACGGGCAAGGTTAATGGTCCTGGATTCCATGGAGAGTACGAGCCACGTGAGGGAGCAGGACCTTTAAAACGTGCCTTGAAAGTCTAAACAAGGTCTCGAGAGGACTTTTATTTGCAACAAGCACAAGGGGAGATGGACTGAACCTCTGCCACCAATCACAGCTCTGGGCAATTCCTTTTTCACAGCCTCCAGCTCCCATGAGCTTCTCCTCCACGGGGAGTCTCTGTCTCATTTCCCAAGGGTCAGGGCATCCTGGCAGCAGCATCCCATGCAGTGGGACAGCTCTCACACTGGAGAGAAGGCTTGCAAGGTAATGGCCTAACACAGTGAATTAATTCCAAAGCACAATTGTTTTCAATCTTCATTTAAATCCAACCTTAGCTAATCTCACTTTAACGACATAGGAAATGGAAATTCCCTTAATAATAAAAGTTATGAATATTTATTACCCTATTTTTTACCTGAAAACTGAATAATTCAATTAATTTTACTATTAATTATTTAATACAGAATTAATATACTGCAAGATCCTAACTTTTCTTTAAGATGCCGCCGATAAAGATATCCCAGATAGAGGACGTTCCTTACGCTGGACTGAGGGACAGGTATGGCACGGGGTGTGCTTCCTGGGCGATGGGCAGCTGGACAGGAGGTGGGGAGACTCCAGGGACTGCACCCATCCCATTCTCACTGTGGAGTGGGGCTCGTCCCCCCAGCAGTCCCCCTGTGTCCTTTCCAAGACATGAAGCAGGAAGGGGCAGGAACAGATCTGAACAGCATTCCCAGCTGGAAAACTGACCTTGCCGCTTCTGCGCACAGCCAAGGCTTTTCCATTGCCTGAGGCCCACTTGTGAAATAGTGAAGTCACCTCAGCTTGCTCAAGAATATTTTTAAAATACTGTACAAATGCTAATGACAGAAGGCACTTGGAAACAGAGAAGCTAAGTATCTTCCTCTGGCGGAATGTTTCTGGACTCAGAAAATTGACTTTGTCATTGAAATTCCAAAGTAAATAACAATTAAGTTCTACTTGATATATAAATGTCAAGTAATTTTTTTTTTGTCATCGTGATTTGCATTTAAACTTGGAAATGTCAGACACTTGGCCCTGCTGCATTAGCAGAACACTTCCCCCGCCCCGCTGACGGAACACCCGCTGCGGATTACCCAGCACATCATCAAGTAACCAAACACCATTCCAAGGGAGCCTCAAGGTCGATGCTTGCGAGGTGTACTCGCTAATTTATGTTGATCAACTGGAGTGCTCAAAGACTATTGTAATAATGCTCCAGTACATTTATATCAGTGTATTCAATCAACTGGAGTCATTCAACAAGAAGTTTCATAAAAAAGTAATTTTAGAGACCTTCCAAAGGTTTGCAGGAGGGCTCCCCCTTCATGCCCATGACTAAAGCAATACCCAACCGTGCTGTAAACATGGGAACCTCTGTTTGGGAAAGGGATGCAAACATTCAGGATGGCAAGCTTGGCTCCAAACCGGCTCCAAACCAGCTCGTTCCTCATTGCCACCCTCTGCCTTAGCTCAATGGCCTGTGAGGTGTCACAGCCCAGCCTGGCCTGACCCTCTGCAGCAGTTCCTTCACCAGTGGCTGAACTGGATGGCACTAAAATCCTGTCACCAATATCAACCCTCTGCCGACAGCTCCCACAGGCACCGTCCAGCCGTGCCCGGAGCCCCCACGGCATCCATCCTGCAGAGGCTCCTCAGAGCACACTATACATCATCGTATTAGGAAACACTGTGTGTGTCAGTGGTGCAATTAATTTTTATTAATTTTGTGAGATGAAATTAGTAGCACCCACAGCAGCAAACAAAGAACGGGGAGTGTTCCAGTTCAGTGCCAAATCGATGTCATTAATTCTGTAATACTGAGAGCTCTGATTGTAGCAACTCAGCATTTAACTCTTCCAATTAATTTTTATATTAAAAAAAAAAAAAAAGAAAAAAAAAGAAAAGAAAACTAACTCAACAATTTCAGAAGGTCCTTGAACTCCTGTCACAACTTTCCTTCTCCTGGGACATTCTTTCTTCTAAGTGTAAACACACAAGAGGAAGGTAAGGAATTGTTCATCAGAAAATTATTTTCAGGCATTGCCTTTAGCAAACCAAACTCTTAAGATCATAATATGCTGCTACAAAAACATTTATAATCTCGCATCTTTAATCACACCATGTAGAGCCAGACTAGTTAATGTGCTTTCTGACTCCTTAAAAGGCTTCTCTGGCAAAGGCTCAGCCAGAAATTGTTTTGAATTAATTCTGAAACTGGGATTATCAACCCAGAAAAAAACTTTTCTAATATTAACTGAATTACCTGCTGTTCTGCAGCCAAGGAGAGCCTCACAGCTGCCACCAGCAGGAAAGATCCATTCAGGGTCCTTCCACCACTGTGGCAGCTCCAGGTCTTGGAGAACCACTGAGAAAGCAATTAGGTTTCCCACATCTCCTTCCCAGGTGCTGCACATTTTAATACGACAAGCAAACGCATTACTTGGACATGTCACAAAAATATACAGTCTGGGGGGAAAAAACCCACAAAAGTAAAACAACACAGCTCTTTTTTTCCCATATTTCATGGAAAGCAGGTCCTCCGTCCCCCACCTGCAGCTGCACTGCAGAGGTGCAGAGAAGGCCTCCACGTCCATCCTCTCCTCAGCAGGATGCTGTGGAACACCTGGAATCAATCTGTGCTGCTCGTTAGGGTGGCACCGCTCCCTGTGTCCCACTGTGACCTCTGTCCCTGCCCATGGCAGCAGGAGGCAATGCCAAACATGGAGCACGCTGCTCCAGGCGCCTGAGGCACCAGGCCCTGCAACGGATGGTGCTGGGATGCAGGATGCTAGAATAGGCTTTTCTCTCACCTGGGTCCCAGCAGGCTCCCTCCAATGGCCCAGCCCTCTGCAATAGGAAAGGGGTGGATTGGGAAAAAGAAAAACAGCAGAAGCCCAGCAAGACCAGAAAGCAAGAGTCGTTCGCTGCGTTAGTGAGACGTATGGAGCCAGAACATAGCTGAAACAGCAGGAAAACATCCACAGCCAAAACTCCATGTCTGGGTTCCCAGGGGAGCGAGAAGTTAAACATTTATGGCAGCACGAAGAAGACATGACATTTACTGAATAATAAACTGCAAACATGTCTGTTAATGCAGCTTTTTGGGACCTCCTCACCATCAAACACTTAATGCCAGCAAGGGAAACACCAGAACGCAAACAATCCCCATGCCTGCCTGTGAACAGGCGGCAAAGGTGGTGGTGCTTTTTTATTTATTTAAAGTTAGATGCAAGGGAGCTCTGTCAAGATAAACAGCCTGCGACCTTGCTCAGAGGCTTCAGATCTGCTCATCTGAAGGGATACAATTAAATCCTGAGCAATCGGGTTAAAACTTTAACCTGCCAAGACTGTAGCTGTTCCATTTTTAATCAATCTGATTTCATTCAATAAAATGCTCATTAAGGCAATTAATGAGAGTTTGGTGTCACAAGCCATCAAGCATGACTGGGAGTTTCCACCTGGTGGTCAAGGCATTGATCAGTGAGTCAAGTCATCAGCGCGAGAGAGTCAATGTGCTGAGCAGGAGAACGTTACCTGGTTTTGGGGGAGGTTGTTAGCCACTCCTCATGCTTTTCAAACGTTATTAAATAAGCTGCAATTTCCTGAAAGAGAAACGCAGAAAGAAAACAGAGTTACTTGCATGGCTGTGCTGGGAACTGGAAAGTTTTATAAGAGACATGGAGCCGCCTACCCCGGGACAGGCTGCAGCTGAAATCAGGTTTTGACTGACAGAGCGCGCTCAGTAAACGTTTACATCCACGCCACCAAGGCCAGGCTTAAACAGGACAATGAAGAGATGCAAATGAGGAAAGGCATTAACATTTTCTAGCACATAGAATTTGCTGGTAACTGCGGTGACCACGGCATCGCCGCAAGCCCGGCGTGACGTCAGGAAGCAAAGGGGAGGGTAGCGACAATACGGACACAGGGAGCTAAATAAAATATTTATAAATAGAACAGCATCACTGCAGAGAGAATTACTGAATTATTAATCGTTGCCATAAAAAGCCAGCGGGTGACATCAACGTAAGTCATTGCTCCCACTTGCAGGAATGATACGGGCGATTACTTCCAGATCAGAACTGATTTGTTTGCAGGAAATTATCGGCGCCGGCGAGATAATTCACGACAGTGCCTGTAAACAGGCCTGAGGAACGCAGGACAGAGGTTCATCCATTTCCTGGGTACAAACCCAGGGCGGTCGCAAGGTGGCCACTGTCACCACACCAGCAGTGTCCCGACATCTAGAGATGGCCATGGACTCCTGGGACTGTGCTGAAAATAAGCCCCCCACCCCAATATACTCAGAAAAATGTAGGGTTTTGATGGTTGTCTTCCAAAAATTGCCTCCCAGCCCTCTCAGAGGGACCTGCATAGCAAAAGCTGTACAAGTGAGGTCAGTGAAGCTGCCTTCAGTGTACAAATGCCTCCAATCAGACCCTCAAACCACGTGCAGAACTCTCTCCAGAGCCACTGGAGCAGAAGTGTCCCCAGGCTGTACCTCCCAACATCAGAACACTCGCCAGGATCAGGGCTTTCCACCAGGAGAAGGTTTTTGGGGTTTTTTTTTTAGCTATGTCTATATAAGGGCTTTCGCTTACAGTACCAAAGCTAAAAAGCCCCACAATGCTCTCCAACCAGCTGGCCCAAGCATCTGCTAGAGCCACAAAATGCAATTATATTACTCCCAAACGAGACGTAAAAATATCTTGTTTCCAATACTCTTGGTTTTAAGACTCATACTTAATGTCCTCTGGGCATTGCGGCAGTGCCAGATCTCTGTGTTATGTACTTTATTAGAGCTGTGTGAATGTCATATTAATGACTCCTGACCAACATGTTTACACTGCAAATAAATTCTCCTGGAATCCAGCAACACACCCCTTGTTTCCCAAGCCAGTCTCTGCAGGTTTAAGGGATCCCCATACAATGAGATGACAGAGCAGTGACACAAAGCTCTAAAAACTCCTCTTTTTAATTTCTGGCCAATGGCTAATGGCTGAATAAAATTCAGTATCAAAGTAGGCCAATGCAGACCTCCACCATGACCTTAACAATCCTCACACTTCCACAGCAGCTGCAGGTGAATCAGATGCAAGTGCTGAAATCTGGACGCTGCATGGCCAAAAATGTCTGACCCCAGATTCCCAACGGGCTAAAACCACCAAAGAACTCTGCAACTAAAATTCTTCAGAAAATATGAGAAAAGATCTCTGGGGTTTTTGAAAGCCAGTGCAGTAATTCCACCAAAAGTGCTGCAATCAGCAGAGTTCTATTCTCAACCCATCCCACGTTATGTCCTCAGCTCACTATGCTACAAACCAGAGTCACCTCATGCTGTACAGTGAGATGAGCTCTGGAGAGACTCAGAAACACTTGGGAGCTCGCTGCACATCCTCTCCAGCACCAGGCAAGCAGATATTTACAGAAACAAACCCCTTCAATGCTGAGGCAGTTTCAAGGGTTCAGATTAGTGTGAGATTTTGCTTATTCCTACTAAAAATCAACTGCTGTAAGGAGAATTAGGCCATTTTAACTTTTGTGGCTGAACAAATACATTGCTATGGCACAGAAACTTAAAGTATGTCAGGTGAAGGAACTCAGTCTAATTCACAGCTTGTTCACTCTGCTCCTTCCTGCCGGATGTGTGAAACCCTAACCCCAAACCATTACCAACGGAGGAGCTGCAGCAATGAGATGCTCCCATGAGAGACAGAACATGCATTTGCACACTGCTGGCCTGGCCTCATGTTTGGGCAGAGGAAAGGCCAAGCTGCCAGTCAGTGCCACAGATACATACTGGTGAAGGAGGATGCATTTCTCTGCTACCAAAACCCCTTAAACCCCATTCCTTACACGTTCTCCGTTCTGTAACTACAACTTTGTGTCAGCTGTGCAGAGGAAAGTGCTCAGCCCAGCACTGGTGGTTGATCAGAGGTTTGCAGAAGATGCCTCTGCCCAGTGGCTCCCTGACTGCATGGTGGGGCACAGGCAGGGCTTCTGAGGCAGGGCTGGGGTTCAGCAGCTGCATGTGCCAAGCACCCTCCTGTCACACCAACACCCTTTTTCCCTTTGAAAAAAGGGAGAAGAAATAGATTTATCACCAGAAGACACGAAGTCATTAAATAATTAAAAACAAAACTATGGGCACAATAAAAGCCCTCTGATAAAACCCTGCATTTTAATGCGTGTTAATTCCCCTAATGATTCTTTCTGTGTCTCACAGGGTCAAATCAATGTCCTCACAAAAAAATCCAATTACATCCCATTCATCGTATCTTTGGAGCAAGGCTATTGTTTGCTTTTGTCTCCTATCAAACCCTTTTCCCATTGCTAAGTGCCCGAGACTACAAACAAAAGGCAGCACAGCACCAGCAAGGTCAGATGAGACGGAGCTGGCTCTGAAACCCCAGCTGGCCCTGGCTCCTCTGCGACTGCACAGCAAGTGACGGAAATCAAGGGACGCATGCACGTGACACAAACGCTCTGTTCCGTCACCAGCGAGTGCCCCTGCAGCACCGGTCAGGCCAGGTGGCACTGGGTGGACCCCAAGGCCACCCAAGATCATCTCCATGGACGAGGGCACCATGCACCACAGGCAGCAGTCCCTGCACCAGGATGTCCCACCCAGACCCACATCCCCTCTTATCCCAGCTTTGAAATTAGCGTCAACATAAACTGAGTGAGCATTGCTGGGGAAGAGCCACTGCGAGTGATGTGGATCCAGCTCCACTTCCAAGGATTGTGTTGGCCAATCCCACGGCAATGCTCAGCATGTGGCTTTCCCTCCCTGTGACTACCTGCAGGACCTGAGCCCAACACTCACAGGATACTGGTGAGATGAAGAGGTTTGATTGACCAGCTCAGGGAATCACCCCATAAAACAATGAAATGACTTAACATTTAAATCACTTGAGTTATGTTTTATCCTAAACTTGGTCAGATAATTCAGTGGTTTAGTTTCGACTTGTTTGCTCGGGCTGAAAGCATTTTATCTAAGTGCACATTTATTTTTATTTTGCACTTCCCTGTTTGTTTAGATTATTAGTTTGAATGCACCAGGGAGCCACCAGCTGGGAAGCCCAGCAAGCTGTGTGAGACAAGGCACATGCAGCTCTGCCATCTCCAGAAAACTGCCACCAAGGATGTCCCCATTGCTCCCTCAGCCTTGTGCCAGGATGGCACTGCTCAGCCTGGTGTTCCCAGCTCAGGCACGGTGGCAGAGCCACCACACGCTCCCCACCCAATGCTACGTGACTGCAGCTCCTCAGACACTTCAATATTTAATGCCAGCATGAAACGGCCCAGAGCTGTGGCACATGGGCGACCTGATCTCACCCGCCATGTCCCAGCCGCCGTGGGGAGGATGAGTGGCAGCACTGCAGCCAGTGGCACAGGGACAGCAGAGCAGAAGAAGCGCCCACGGAGCACTCAGTGCTGCCCAGCAGCTGCTGCAGAGCTGCTCGTCTTCACACCCCGGAGCTGGAGAGGGTATGGCCACAAAGCACAGAACAGACTGACAGGCAAGGATCTGGCACTGGCGGTGTAAGAGAGGCCCATGACCCATCGGGCATGCAGGAAAGCTGCCAACTCTACTCTGAGCTGAAGGATTTCCAGTGAACACGCACATTTTTTGGAAGAAAAAGAATAAGTTATAAAAAACTCTGAAATTCACAATCAATGGGCTCCCTAAAGCCATGGATTGAGCGTTGGCTCCTTCCTCCCAGCTCAATCCCCTCCAGGTCATCCTGCGTCATCAGCAGGTATCGGCAATTCCCACCTGACCTCTCGAAAGAAAAAGAGAAACTGCAAAGGAGAAGGATTGCAGGATTCCCTGGGCCAGGCAGCTCTGGTCACCATCTGGTCTCAAAGCAACATGTAATTCATTAAAAAAAAAGCAGTCTGAATTTCAAGTTATTACTTTGTATGAATTATACACACCCAAATTAATAAGCCTGAATCTATGCATGTGTTAGGAGAAAGCAGAAGAGTTTGTACTCATCCCTAGATTTAGACCACAGAGCTAATAAAGCTGCAATCTCTTAAGCAAGCACATTTATTCCCTTAGGAATTCACCATGTCCTCTCTGCTATAAAGACAAATTCCAGCCCATCACTTCCTTATCGTCCTTCTGCTCTGAAATGAAAACAAAAATTCATGTTGACTATGAACCATCTTCTCAGCTGGGATTGAGCCATTTTCATTTTCAACCCTGCTCTCAAAGCCGTTAATATTCAGAATATCACAACTACGAGCTGCTCCAAACGCCACACAGAGCAGGCTCACGCCACCTTGTTCAGCATCATGGGAACAAAAATCCCAATTCCATTGCTTTTATCCAGTTGTTTGGCCTAAACCAGCAACACAGCATCAAAGGGGCATTGCTCATGAGCTGGGTGAAACAAGGAGCAGACGGGAAAAGTGAGCCCACGAGTGCCAGGCAGGGACAGAAGGTAAGGTGACAGTGGGCTGACAACACCTGTCAGTGACAAAACACTCCTACACCAAAATGTTTGACTGCCATTGCAGGCAGGACTTGGTTTAGTCTTGAAGTGTAACCTGTCTGCAACTTTGCAAAGCAGAAACATTGATCTGACCGTGCTGAGGCTGAAAACAGATAAAGCTCAAATATTACTGCTGCTTTGTGTCAGCAGCACAAGCTGTGGCTGGGGGTTGGAAGTTACCCAGGGCTGCATGTTCCAAGCCCACCCAGGGCACATGTCAGGCCAAACTTGCACGGATTTGGTTCTCCAACGCATGCCATGAATTTCCTGCCAAGTGCAGAGGCACTTCATTCATACCTATAAAAATACCATGGACTAGCTCAAGCCAGACTCCTGTTCCATTACCCTAAGGGATGAAAAACACACAGTTTTTGGACCCAAAGTGCTGCTTTCCCTTTGCAGAGAGCAGGAGACAGCCCATAGCCCACTGGCTGTTGCTATACCCCTCGCCTGGCCATCCTGGCCAGGAAAAGGCCTGAGGGCAGCCCTGGCAGTGCTGTCAGGACAGCAAAGCCACCAAGTGGGAAATGCCTGTGGTTTGGGAGATGCTTCCCTTGGTTCCCTGCACAGCAGTGAGCAGCGGAATCGCAGGAGGGAGGATGTTTTCATTAATAATGGTGTCTCGCCAACCATCTGCTAAAGGTCCACACTATTAATTTAACAGGAAAAAAACGGAATAGATTACTCTACAGTTTTCAATTAAAGTACATGATGTCTTCAAACTGCAACCTTAATTAGATATTATAGGGTGACATTTAGGAATCCTGAGCTGTGATGGCTGATCAAGTCATCTGACTGCAACGGTGTTCCGCAGCATGGCTGGGGCTTCGTGCACCCAGCGCTGTCAGGAGAGCTGTCTGTCCTCAGATTCCAGTGCTGAAGCAGCTTGGCCAAACTCCTGGGGTTAAAGGAGCACAAGGGTGAAATCCATGGCCGCCTTGGCACAACAAAAAAACAGCTGCAAATTGGAGTGGACACAGTCTCAAAGAAAACTTACGGAGAGGGGCAGAAGAGCCAAAGAAAAGAAAAATAAACAAAGGGGGAAAAAAGGAAACGTAGAAAATAAACAACTGAAACACTTTATTTTCAGGGCTAAACCTGGTATGAAGAAACTAGATTTGGAGATGAAACAATTTTCTCTAAAACATAAAAAAAGAAGAAGAAAAAAAACCCCAACCAAGAGCACAAGCAGCGACTAACAGGCACTGGAGCTGAACAAGATCTGTTTGGCGACTTCACCTGCCAAACAAATGGACAAGAGCAAACTGAGACATGGAAGGGGTCTTTAGAATAGCAAGAGCATAACTGGGAACAACCCCCCCTCCAGCCATGGCTGCCCTGAACCACTCAGAAGCACCGTCAGTCACAAGTAAGAGAAAAGTCAGTCCTTGCATCAGCCCGTGCCTAATGGGATTAGGATGGATTTTATCTTCCATTTAGGCTCCACACTGAGGGAGAGTTAGTAAAACAGGGCAATAACAAATAACGCCCAATCTTGAGTTACTGGAAAACACCCACAGGTCACTATGTGATTTTTTTTTTTCTTTTAAATGACCTTGGACTAAACCCTGTGATTTAAAGAACCATGAACACTGGCATCCTGCTGGCACTGCTGGTTCAGTTCACTTGTCCTCTGCAGCCTGAAAGAGTCAAATATGCAGTGGGATAAAAAAAAAAAAAAAAATTCACTAAGATCCAAGTGTTTACAATGCATTAATTACAGCATAATAGCAAAAACACCAATTATTTTACACAATTAAAACAGTCACGTGGCTTGAAGATGCTGAAGAGCATTCCCTGGCTCCAGAGTGGGCATACACCATCAGAGATGCTGCCCTGCTCTCAACTCCCACAGAAACCAGCAGGAACATGGAATTTTCTTCAGCCCTCCTCCACCAACTGGGGGACAGAGCAGATCCCCTGTGCACCTGCCTGTGCCGTGGTCTCTCCCAATCCTGGCCAGTCCCTCCCGCCATGGGGGTCACACCAGTCCCACTCTCAGCAGTGGGGCCACTGTGCCCAACAAGGTGAGAAAACCACTGCCTGCTCCATTCGCCTTCTTTTGCATGGAGACAGCAGCAAGCCCTTCCAAAGAACTGTGCAAGGATCATTAAAAGGGAAATATCTACAGAAATTGCCCCTTTCTGCATATTCCTCACTGCCATATGCTCTGACATAATAATGTGCCACGGTCCTGCAGAACTGTCTTTTCAGCATGTTTTTGCATTATGCCTAATTCTGTCAGAGTTTTTCAGTCCCACGTAACGACAGCTCAATGCAGAGTCAGATATAAATCTGGCTTAAGAGACTCTCACCAGGAATTCGTTTAAAACTGTAAATGTTAAAAGATTCTGTTGCTGATTTATGGCATTTTCTTATTTCAAACAGAATTAAAATCCTTCTTAAAAGATACATATTCAATCATGATAAAAGCCACATTCAAATCAAGCTGCTGGTCAAACTGAGAGCCACAAAGCCCAGGAATCTGGGAATAGCAGGGGAATCCAGGAATAGCAGGGACTGGGATATTTTACTGGCTCAACCAACGCTGTGCTGTCACGCCACTGCCTCAGTCTCACATCTTAATTAGTGTGAAAGGGAGTTCTGGATAATGCTGCTTTCATGCTCCATCTATACCACTCCAGCCTAAGCACAAGGATCTCCTTTCCTGAAGATCCAGTTGAACAGAGGAGTTGCTGCACCTGAAGTCATTACTGAATGGGTTTATTCGTTTTCCATTGTTTGCACTGAAGGCTCTGTCGGCTCTGTCAATACCACACAAGTGTCCTGTATCATTGTGCAAACAACATTTAGCGTTAAAAAAATTACCAATGCTACTCATTATCATCATTCCTATAAGAATTGTTCATGCCTTGCATTTGTGAACAGAGAACATGGTAGAGCCTTGAATCACACAGCAAATGCAGCCCTGTACCCAAGCATGGCCAGGCTGATGAAAACTCAAGAACAGTATTTGGAATGAACTTGTGCAGTGCCAATACAATTCACAAAAGGGTTTAGGTATTCAAGATGCCAAAAAAACCACAGCCTGTGAGAGGCTCATGGCTTCTGGCTGTCCTTCCCAAAGGCTCATTGCCTGACTTCTGCAGGAGTCCCTAATCTTGTGCTGCTCCACTGAAATGAAAAATCTAAATGGAAGGAGCAATGTCAAATACAAGAGTAAACAAAGAGAAGCAGCCAGAAAAGGAATTATTCAGATATTTATATAATTAATTGTCCATTATTCAGAAGCCACAGAGGAGCTCCCACATCTCCACTGTGGGAGATGCCTCCAACACCTCAGGGAGTGGTTCTGACCCAGGCCCAGCTCAGGCCCAAGCCAGTCATGCTGATGTTTCCAGCTCCTGGCTGGTGCTGCTGGGCAGGTTGGGTTTGGTGAGGTTTTTTGTTTTCATGTTTTCCCCCCAAGATCTTCCCTGGTAAATTCAGAATCACAGAATATTCTGAGTTGCAAGGGACCCACAAGGATCATCAAGTCAAACTCATAACTGAATGGCCCGTATGGGGATTGAGCCTGGGACCTTGGCATTATTCACACCACACTTGAACCAAATGAGCTAATCTCAGGGTCACTTCGATGGATTCTTCACAAAAATGGGAACAAGAAGTCAAGTTTCTGGAGTCAGCTCCCAAGTGCCTCAGTGGAAGCTGAGTGAACTCACAATACTCACAGCTGTCATCAAACAATCCTCCCTTCCCTGGGGGCATGAAAGGGGAAATATTTCTACCCCACATCAGGATCCAGCCATGATGATTAACCAGGGCCCATGGCCTGGGGGACACAGCAGGTCTGCCTCCAAAGTGGCTGGCAGCTGCCAGCTGGCTCCTGTCTGTGGAAACTGCCCCTCTGACCTGGAATTAAAGTGTGTGTTGGCACTGAAAGGAAACAACCATAAAACCAGAGCAGCATCAGGGAACTGTAAATTCTTTGCGAGTTATTTTCAGACTTCTAAAAGTTTAGTTAATCCTCACTTTCGAGAAAACATCAAGAAAAAAAGGACAAGGGAAAAAAATTACCAGAAAAAAGGATGCTGTTTGTGTGAAAGAGCCACTTCCCATTCTGAGCAGTGCAAGAACAGCAAACTGCCCAAACTGTCCAGGATTCCCTGCATTTCTCCTTGGAAAGGGGTTGACCAGAAGGCTGGTGAAAGGCAGGGCTGATGCCATGTCACTCCAGTAACCTCTGGACTGCCGGCAACACGAAACATCACTGCAGGCTGTGCTGGGCTGCTGTGTCCTTTCTCACGGAGAGGAGTCAGCAGAGAGCATGGATGTTGCTTTCCAAAGGTTAAGCATCACAGGCAGTTTCATGCTCTTTACATTTCTAAGTGGTTGATTTTTGGTTTTGGTTTTGGCTTTTTTTTTAAATAATCATAAATCCCGACATCTGCTCCCAGGGCAGGAGCCCTTTGGCTCTGTGCTCAGCCAGGGAAGGGAACGTGGCTGTCAGTGGCTGCTGCAGGTGTTATTTTTAGTGCGACAGCTATTTACCAGCTCCATTCCCAGAGGGAATTCAGGGAGTAAAAGGGATGCTGATGCATTTCTTACTAAATATAGAAAAGGGGGAGAGCCACCACATGCAGAGTGGTTGCAGATTCCCACTCCCACCGGGATGTGGCCCCAGCAGTAGCCAACACCACGGTGGGGCCGCCCCGACACAGGCTCCCATTCACCATGTTCTAACCTTCAAGCTGGTGGTTGGAAAAAGCTTTTTAAAAGCAGCTCTTATAACTAATTGGCTTCACTTTGAAGCCCTGATCCTGTAATGAATGGCTCCCGAAATCAAACAAAGCATTTTCAACACCAACAAAATTGCCTGTTATGAAAGCAGAACATTTTTAGGGTAATATTGACTTTAACGCTCTGTCAAGGCACATTGACAGCAGGATGAAAACAGCCCTCCCTCTGCTCAGCCAGCCCAAATCTGGCTGCTGAGAGGGGACCCTGAACACTTGTGCCAGGCTGTGCTTCACATCCCCAGGAGTGGACTCATTTCATACTAATTTAAAAATATACACCTTCAAAAAAGATTAAAATCTTGCTGATCAAAGAAAGGGATGTGTTTCAGAATTACTCTGCTCTTCTCTGATTTTAAGCCTTTAAAGTTCTGGAAAGGCAGTTTTTACATCCAGGAGCTCTGCAGGCCCAGACAGATGGGGATTCCCAGTCAAACTCCTTTTATATTTCCTTTATTGCTTCATATTTACCAACGACCTGGAAGTGAGCAGTGTGAAGGTGTCACTTGAACATGACAGAAGGCATTTCCAAGTGAGGTTCAGACAAGCTGGAAAACCAGCCCAGAGCCCTGAACAAAGTGCAAACTGGGCAAATGATTGACAAGACAGAGTGCGTGGGATGCAAAAAACAAAGTAATGGGGGTTGGAAGAGCAAGGTGCATTATTCTTCCAGCCTGTGAGGGTCAGCACTAATGGCATCATGGCCAGATAAGTGAGGGCATCAGGGCACAGAACAATGGATACCTTGCATGTACCTGCAGCACCATGAGCCACACTGGTGACCTCAGATCCACTCTGTGCTCCCCAGAGCTCCTGCTCTGGGTGATTTCCCCCCACCCACACATGGGATAGAGCAAGAACTATGTATCTGTAAATCTATGAACCACTATACAGATACTCACACACACACACACCTTGGGACACTTCATTTCCCTCTACAGTTTCCTGAAGGGCGACCACTTACAGAGCAGAAGAAAAAGAGTTTAATGAATTAAAGTGCACTTAAGTTAGGGAACACTAATGAAGTCACACATTAATTGGACATAATTGAGAACCCAGCTCTGCCACTGTTTGGATTATGATTTCAATTTCTGGTCACATAGAAATTAGCAGCTACCTGCCCCCTGAGCAACCTGCTGAGAATGAAGCGCTGGTCACTCAACAGCTGTTACAGCTCTGTTTCTATGGGAGAAAGCACCAAGGTTCCCCCCTCATTTCCCATTCTTGAGGTTTTCACTTCCTTACTTGGCCCTGATGTACCCACAGCTCCGGAGGGGCCAGCAGTGCCGAATGTGCTGGGCACACAGGGATGGCATCCAGGCGCCAGTGTGCCACTGGGCAGCCTGGCAGGCCCACCCCAGGAACGGGCTTTGTGCCAGACCCAGCAATGCTCTGAGAGTATTTCAGAACAGGGCAGCTCCCAGGCCCTGCACACTGCACTGCCAAGCGGAGTCTGTGGCATGTAGAGACAGTTTCTTATGTACATCTAAAACACTACTTGATTTTAATAAAAAAGAAAAAAAAAGAAAAGGAAACCAATCGTGGTTTGTGGGACTGGGAGCATCAAGAGCAGAAATGGCAACAGAAGCAACACTCGCCCAATCCACACTGCCAAGCCAAAACACTTCGGCTGTGCCTGCGTGTGCCCTTGCCTTCTGCTGGTGTGGTTCCCACTTGCTTGGCTCCAAATGGGGAGGAAAAATGCCATTTCCTCAGTGCCTACCCTGGAGCACTGTGAGGAGTGGTGAAGAGGAAAGGCTGTGCTGCTCCAGATACACAAAGAGTACACAGAAGTAGAAAAAACGTCATCCCATCACTTAATGTATGCAAATTATATTAAATATTTCATTCATTAAATGGCTCAGGTTATTACTGAATTGTACCTTAAGCTGTTCAGAAAGTTCATTCTTCTTGCACTTGCTCAGTAACGTGAAATAACTGACTGAAATGAATATTTTACAGTTTGTGCAGACAGAACATTAACAATTCTTTCCCTCTCACAGTCCCTTTCCTAAGCAGGTTTCAGGCATCGTGTGACTTAAATTATCCAGAAGGAATTAATTTTGGTTTCTTTTTAAAAGTTTAGTTTATTCGCAGTTTGGAAGAGCCCAACAACCTGGGAGGACCCAAACACAGTCCTGCTGGGAGAGAGGCACAGCCACAGAGCTCTTTCCCAAAAGCTGGCGGGGGGAGCCAGGGGAGAGGAAAGCTGCTGCAGAATTTGGGGATTTTCCTTACTCTAAATCCAGACAGCTCCAGTGTTCGCAGGGAAACAGCTCCTGCAATAGCCCATAACGTGCCACGGGTCCTCTGGGATTTCATACAAGTAATGTGAAGTGACAGGGCTCTGGCTCCCGCCATCCCCTGTCCCTGCCATCCCTGGGCCAGCCAGACGACAGGGAAGGGGCCACTACAGGCGGCTCCAGCTGCTTCCAGCCTTACCGACAGCCCAGGCAGCAGCGTCCTCACTCGTGGTGGCAAGGTCATCACTGGTTCCAATTACGGGAGCAGGTCCTGATCAACCCACCAGCACATTCCAGCAGCTCCCAGCCCCATGGTCCAGCATGCAGATCCCCCTCCTTGGGGCGAGGGCAGAACACAACATACCCCAACATATGCCCAGAAGACTGGAATCACACAGACAGCAGCCCAAGGGGTAACAAAGGCATCCTCCACCACCCTCCAAGCACCTCCTCCCACCACATCTGCAGATGACTTTCCCTTTCGCACGCCATGGGCAGCTCCCAGGGAAAACCCACTGCACTTCAACCCAGCTCCTAACACGGTGTGGCAGCCACGTCTCTATGAACTTCCAGGCTTAGAGGGGACACATGGATAAAAATAATTATGACGGCAATGGTGGCTCCTGCATCTAATTCAGTTCCTGGCCAGTGACCCAGGAAAGGCGGCTCCCTCTGGCAGGAGCGTGTCCCTAGGATGGAGGTTTACAGCCTCAGCCGAGCAGACACCCTGCAACGTCTCATCAATCTCGGCTGGGAAAAACCTTTCCATTTCCAACGGGAATATGCAAACCAGGCTCCGCACTGTAAATCTTCCTTTGCGGTGCTAAGGAGATAAGTAGGACCTATTAACCTCCCATGTTATTTCCAGCTTCATTATTGGAGCTGACACAGGGAGAGCACGCGGTGACGGCTCTTTTTGGCAGAGTGCATGTAAATCGCTTTCTCAAAGGAAATTACTTCTCTGGGCTGAATGTTATTAATCTAAATTCTCCCTTAGTCAAATTGTTGCCCGTAATAAATATGGAACAGGTTGCTACGCTCATCTCCGAGGGCATCCTAATCCAGCCGCAGGTTTTCCCCTCAATTTGAAGGAGCTCCCAAGACGCTCCTCTGTGAGAACAACCTTCACCCAAGGATGGGACCATCCACCCCAACACTGCCCAGCACACGAGCACCCTGCGATTTCATAATGAAAATGTATTTTGGCACTGCCAGCATAGCATTCTCCAGCAGTCAAGTGTGAGCAGGAGCAAGCCAGAGCCTGGTGAGATTGGGGAAGAGACACAAGGCATGTCCTTTTCCTGCAATATGATGTGGTGGCCTTCCATGGCCAACATCTTTATTAGCTGGTGCTTCATTTATGTCAGCTTTGGTACTGTTAAAGGAACTCAACTTACAGTGCTTAGGAGTTTATGCTCTCTTCCAGTGGATATACACTTGATATCCTCCTCATGAAACTAAAAAATACTGGAGTTTAGGCACAAACAGATCAAAAAGCCCATAAAAACCAGATCCAAACCCACAATGAACTTTGGCAGAGATGCAGCTAAGAATTTCATTTGCAGGGTATTCCTTCCTTTCATTAAAAACCATCTCCTTGCCAGAAAAGATTTTCACAGAAATCCTCACAGAACACTCCTCCACAAAAAGCTACGATCCCTTCTGCTCAAAGGCACACCCCAGGTACGGAACGGATTCAGAGCACTATAAATCCGGTGGCAGACACAGCCCTTCTCCTCATTTGTTACCAGCCAAGTGTGAAAATGTTAATGAAGGCAGCTGCAATAATGTACAGGAATTTCCCAATTAAGATTTCGTTCACGTCCACCAGCTCCCGCTCCCGTGCGGCCCCTGAGCATCCCACCCTTCCACCCAACAGCAGCCATAACTGCTGGGCTCCATCCAGGCACTCTCACCCAGCCACCCCAATGAGGAAAATCACTGCCTCTCTATTAACTCCAACTTCTATGGCATGCATTCCTAGAAGAAAATGAATGCAGAGAGATTTTAAGTGTGTACCTGCCCCCCTACATGAGTATGTTTGAAATATAACACGCTGACAGCACTGAGTCAGGCAATACCATGGCAGCCACTCTTACTGAAAATGAAAAAAAAATTAAAAATTAAATTTTGGGGGCGGCTCATGGCAGCCCTGGCTCGTGGGAAGCTAATGCCTTCCTGGTTCAGCAAAGCAAACTCTGGGAGCCTGTCTGGGTGCCAGGAGCACATCTCTCTCCTGGCAGAGCAGGAGGGAAAGAGACTCCATGATAAAATGAAGGCATCCTCACAAATAAATTACTTTTCTACCACAGTCGTGTGATTTTTAATTTTCCTCTAATTTCAGGACTGCAGCACTGATATAAAACCCCTCTAAGTGTTTTAGGGAGATGGTAATGGTCCTATACTAAAATAATTCAACCAACACTATAATTTTAGTACCACTATCAAAATGAAATAATGGCTGTTTACTGTGTTACACCTTTCAAATGACCTTCATTTGAATACAAATTGTGGCTCCAAACTCCAAAAGCCGCTCCATTTCAGGAGGCAGCAAATTGAGGATGTTTACTCAGGGTTTACTCTGCCAGCAGATTCCTCAGCATAACCACAAAGGCCAAATGTTTTTGGGGGGTTCTTTTCTTCTGAAGTTGCCTAAGGCTTGACTAAAGGACCCATGTGGATCTCTGACCAGAAGCTCAAGCCACAGCCCTCCACTTTGCTGTAAGCACCATGCGAATCACACATTCTGTTTTATCTGGAAATAGTTATTGGTGATGAAACCATTCACTCACAGCTCCCTCCCCTCCCAACCATCCCACCCTGGACAAAAACCAAAGATTATTCTGACAATAATCAAGTACCCAGACAAGAGGAGGAGGTGGATGGGTCCCATCTCAACCTGGGCCTTGAAAACACCTTATTTGATTTTATATTTTAAGGTTAGGTTCTGACTGCCCATCATGGGCTCTTGCACTGGTTTTGGGGACCCCACGCAGCCACCTCTGCCCAGAGAGGCTGTGGGGAGCCCCTCGGCACAGATCTGGGCAGCCATACAGGTGTTGTTCCCAGCTCCCAGGGTTGTGTGGCATTCGCAGTTCAGCCCACACAGCCAGAGCGGGAGCAGGCACAGGCAAGGATCTGCAGAAAAAATTTCACTACAGACATTTCCTGATATTCACTCATCCACCTGGGAACCCCAGTCTATCACCAGCTATTTCACTCTAATAATGTATTTCTGCCCTTTCATCAACATTAGTCAGAACAAGCTCTGAGAAAATTCCCATTTGGTGCCAGGAATATAACAGAAAACATTGACATGAATGGCAGCAAGCAAAGCCAAGCAGCATGCCCAGCTGCAAGGCAGCACAAGCTGCCACCACCCAAATCTGAGCCCTTCCAAGATCATTCCTAGATGGGGGAAAAGAGTATGTTTAAAATAAAGAAGTTTCTCTGTAAAGTGCCAGAAGTTGTGCTACAAACTCCCTTCCTGCAGGCAGCAAAGAGCCATGATCCCACAGGGATGCTCTGTCCTCAGGGGCACTCACCTTCCCTCCTCTTTCCCAGTTCTCAAACTGGGAAAGTTCCCAAACAAACCACTGGCAATCCAGGCAGCAAGCTGAGCCTTTGCTGCTGCTCACAACCCAAGTGCTACAGCAGGAAAATCCCACATGCTGAAAATACGGAGCGTCTGTAAACACTCCCATTCGAGACACCTACATGTAATTACTCACAACGAATGAGGAGGAGGAAGAAAAACCCACTTTTTGTTTTTAATTCTCTTCTCTGTGCATAGAAGTTATGGCAAGAGAAGCCCCAGCCAGCCAGCATCTCTGGAGGGGAAGAGCAGCACGTGGCTGCAACAGTTGGGAGTGAGGACAACAGTCTGTTTGACAGCAGTGCCATTTTGGGGCCTGAGAAAAGAAAATCCCTTCTGTGAAGGGTGACCTCTGCCTTTCCCCAGAGATGCCTTTCCTTGGCAGATGCAGCCCTCCTGAGGGCAGAGCCAAGCCAGTGGTGGATGTCCCAGCTGGAGATCCTGATCCAACACCCGCCTCTGCTGTGGTGACATGTGGAGAAACAAAAGGGATTTAAACAATAGGTGTTGTACAAAACATCTGAAAATAAGACAAATTACTCATTAAAAATTAATTTTGGAAAATTACAGTCTTGTTAATAGACACTGTCGTGACTTTGCAAGCTCCTTTTCAGGCAGGAGGGAAGAAGGGGACTTAAACCACATATTACTGTATTTCAAAAACTGAAGAGGTAGAAATCCATGCCTCTGGAAGGCTGTGTTTCCCTGTGCTGTCCCAGTGCTGGCAGCATGGCCCCATATGGTGAGGTGCCAAATGATGTGACCGGGGCAGGTGAGCACCTGCAACCCTGCACCAAAACCCCCACCATGAACCTGCCCGTGGGATGCTCCGACGTTATTTTCATGCACTCAACAGCGAGGACTATGCCAAAATACTCAAGGTCAAGAGACCAGCATGGTTCGAGGCAATCTGCACCTCTTAAAACAGTGACAAATATGTTATTTAATTTTAATGAGCTTTTTTGCATCTCCAATCTAATTACGGCATTATCAAGCACTGCTCCGAACTGCAGGTGGCTGCTCATTACTTGGGGTAAGGCTGTCACAAGCATTTTTCATGAATACTAAAAACTGCGTTTCACCACCCGCTCCAAAATATTCCCAGCTGATTGCTCCACTTCTGAATGTGGGGTTTGGTGTGGTTGAGAGCAGCGCCCACAAGCTCAGCTCTAGGTACCTGCCCAGCTCCTCTAGCCAAAACTCCCAGGGGAAACGCTACATCCACCAAAACAAGTGAGTTTTGGTATGCAAGATGCTCCCTCGAGAAGTGTCCCCCAAAAGCAAACATCTCCCTGTTCTGCACACAGCAGTGAGGACAACCTGTGACAGGGCACTGAGGAAAACCCCTCACTTCCACATTGCTTCTAATTTTTGCTTTCAACTACGTGGTTTTTTAAAATCATCACTGAAAACAAGGAAAACTCCAATGTCAAAAGCATTTGGGCAAGATCAAAATTCTTCAGTTTTCTTCTTAAGCTTTGCAAAAAATCAGATTTTTCTGTTCCTTTTTGGCCAATTCCTTTGACCACCTCTCCTCATGGGCTGCTGTTTCCTCCATGCAGTGCAAAGCTGCTGGAGCTCACGTCCAAAAGGCTCAGTAACCAGCAAGAATCAGATATTTTAATCCTCCCCAAATCCCCTTTTCCCTGCACGGTTTGGTGAGCACAGGCAACAAACAAGCGATAACAAAACCCCAACAGCAGCTTTCCCTGTTACAGAGCAGGGAGGCAAGCAGGACACCTCCCCCCTCAACAATCCCAAATCCTCACCCCTCTGGAGGCAGGAGATGCCCAGCTCACCCTTGGATTACCTTTCTCCCCCCACCCCAAAAAAAACCTGGTCCAGCCAGTGGCAGCCCACAGGTCTGCCTGACCAGGAGCACTCACCGTCATCCAGGGGGACATGGGGGTGGTGGCAGGGGACAGAGGGCTGAGGGGACACCAGGCTCTGCACCACAGGAGCACCCCAGGAAAGCAAGAGTATCCCAGGCGGGTGCTGGGCTTGTCCCAGTTCCCCCAGCAGCCTCATCAGTGCTCATTGACAGCAGCTGTGAGAGGCCATGGCACCTGCGGCTGAGGCAGCTGGGCAGCAGCACCTGGGCCACCTCCCACACGCCAAGTATGCATGTGTGTATGCATGTGTTTATCTGGGTATGCACGTGTATGTGTGTATGCACGTGTGTATGTGTGTATGTATGTGTTTATCCAGGTATGCACATGTATATGTGTGCATCCACAGTGTATCTGTGTATGCACGAGTGTATGTGTATATGCATGTGTTTATCTGGGTATGCACATGTGCATGTGCGTATGCATGTGTTTATCTGGGTATGCACATGTGTACGTGTCCATCCATGAGTGTATCTGTGTATGCACGTGTGCGTGTGGGTATGCATGTTTTTATCCAGGTATGCACATGTGTATGTGTGCATCCACGAGTGTATCCGTTTATGCACGTGTGTACGTATGTATGCACGTGTTTATCTGGGTATGCACATGTGTACGTGTGTATGCATGTATGTCTGTATGCACATGTGTATGTGTGTATGCATGTGTGTATGTGTGTATGCACATGTGTATGTGTGTATGCATGTGTGTATGTGTGTATGCACATGTGTATGTGTGTATGCATGTGTGTATGTGTGTATGCACATGTGTATGTGGGTATGCATGTGTTTATCTGGGTATGCGCATGTGTACGTGTGCATCCACGAGTGTATCTATGTATACACCTGTGTATCAATGTTCTGGCGTGTATCTCTGCACCTGCACGTCCATGTAACTGCACACACGACATGCACAGCACAGCTGCCCAGAGCACCGCAGCTCCGTGGTTACACCGGCACACGTGAACGCTGCCGGAGCCGCGCTTCGTTCCCGGCGCCGCTGCGGCAGTCCCGGCGTGTCCCCCTGACCTTGCTGCAAACCGCAGTGGCCTTTGGGACGCGGGACCGCAGCCGCACGGCTGTGGCAGCGGACGTGCCCGCATGCTGGGACAGGGGATGCCACCGGGGACCCCCAATCGCAGGCGCGGGCGAGGCTGGGACGCTGCCCGGCGCTTCGGGGAATTCAGCAGCGGGCTCGGAGAGCGCTCCCTCGGCGGAGCAGGAGCTGCGGGAGGGCCAGGGACGGGGCAAGGCGGCTGAGCCAGCGAGCGGTGAGACCGCGTTTGCTCAGCCTGGCCCCGGCGGAGCTCCCGGCTCCCCCGGCCGCTTCCTCCGGGCCCCTCTCCAGATAAGCACACTGACTTTAGTTAAAGTGTGTGCCAGCTGCAGCCCCGCGACCGGAGCAGGCAGAGACGTGGAGCTGAATGATAATTAAATACATTCGCATCATCTGTCATTTTTTACTGCAGGTGCCGGTGTAATAAATCCGAGCTTGACTCTTCTGTCAGCTGGCAGCGAACATGTTTTAACGCCAAATCCCGGGGGATGAATTCAGAATGGCTTGGCCTTGCACAGGGAGGAGCCGCCTATAACACGCCAAGTGGGTAACGCATACTTGATTGCTTTCATAGTACTTTTATTATTTTGGTGACACGTGTCTGATGTAGTGTTTCAACACCCACTCCCACAGCGAAGGCAAATACTTCCACCACCATCTCCTGCCACGCCCCGACCCTCCACACACAGCCCCAGCCCTGCTCTCCTCAGCCTCCAGCACTGTCCCAGCATCTCGGTGCGCCTGTGACCTGTCACGGTTATTAGGACTTTGGTCAAAGAGGAAAAAAAGTCAAAGGAAAAAAGGCAAACAGAAAAAAAATCCACCACAATTAATTTAATTAGAATGACAACTCAGAAAATTAAAGTTACTATGCTGTAAACCTCACTCATCACTCTGGTGTACAGTGAAGGAGCAGCTCTGTTTCCCCATGGATGTATGCAAACTGTTCCCCATTTATCTTGTGGAGAACAGAGAATCCTTCACTGCAGATGCTGCTGGGATGGACACCCCATATAACACCATATTCCATAGGCATCCTGTGACACAGCACCAGCCCCTTAAGTGTACTGTGCTGCAGTAATGAACTGATTTGGTTTGAAGCGAATTTATTATTTTACCAATAGTTTTCTTCTCTTTGCCTTCCATGCATGGCCCAGCTGATGCACAAATCAGGTACAAATCCAGGTGCCGCAGGATGCTCCTGCATTCAAGCTGGCCCCTGTCCCAGGAAGGATGGCCAGCCTGGGTACAGGAACCAGCCCCTGCAAGCCCCAGCGGGAAAAGTGTGGAGTGTAAAGGGAGAAGCCAAAACCCCAACGGGAATGATCCTCCCGGTTCTCACTATGGAGCACCGGTGCCTCGGTGTGCCGTGGCTAGGGCTTGCCAGCTGCTCCCGCTATTTATAACACTGGCACTTACACAATTACAGCTTGACAACTTACAATACAGGCCTGGAAATCAGAGCACTTTATTTACCCAGCCAAAGCTTTATCAGTGCAGTTGGCTTTCCAGTGAGGGAAGTGGTGTTTATGAGCCCTTTCTCGTAGGTGCCTGTCTGCCTTCAGCTGCCCTGAACAGCATCTCCCTTCTGGCACCACAGGCTGGTGGGAAACATGCAGGTAAATCCTTTGGGAGCACTCTCCATCTTCCAAAACTCACTGCACTTTTAGCCTAATGAAGTCTCAATTTTAATTTGAAGCTGAAAATGCATCTGAAAGGGCAAACAGCTGTGGGTCCTGCCTCAAAGTGGGCACAGGTGCCTGCACTTGCCCCCAAGTGGCTTCTATCCACATTCCCTGTGTGTCCACTCCTTGTTCAGTTTTGACTTTCTCATGGTACTTTGCCAGCCACACGAGTGTCCTGGAGCCACATATGCCTCTTTTAACAAATTACATTAAATTAAATTATGAATAAGCTGAGTGGCTAAAGAAGAGCAGAACTCCCCTTTTGTGTGCAGAACAAAATCCGGTGCTGCCTGCTTTGCAGTTACCTTGGCCAGCACACAGCTCTGCACAGCTCTCCCTCACTGGAGCAGCAACGACCCTGTAACACCATCAGAACACAGGGACAATTCTGAACCTGGAGGCAGAAATCACTAACACTGAACTTACAGCATGGTTACAGACCCCTTCCCAGTCACACATTGTCCCAAGGCACGGTCCCTGCCCCTCTCCCTGGCATATTCTTAAACCCGTCATCTCTAAATCCGGGATTCACCAGTACCAAAAATACGTGACATGGGTTTGCAATTCCCCTCACCAGCACCGCTGCCCACAGCATCACCCTGCGCTTTAAACAAAAGCATGTCTTCCTTTCATTAAAATCATTCCCACGGATTAAAGATTTGGATGCCACAGCAAAGCAAGTTAAACATTTACTTTCTATTAAAACATCTAAATGAGGAGATTAAAACCTGTTTTACATTTAACAGCCAAAGTCAAATCAGTGCAGGAGCAGCTTAGCGCATACTTAGAGCCAAGGCCTTCTGATGTGCAGAGGTAATCAATTTACAGAGGGAGGGATTTCCTAAAACTACTCAAAAAGGGGTGAAAAAATAGCACGCATACATTTGAACAAATCTTTCCCTTCTCTGTCCCCATGCCCGCCTCCCAGAGCTGTTTTGCTGCAGCTCCAATCAGCTCGCTCCCACTGACAGCTCTTGCCCCAGATTCCCCCATAAAATATTTTCACAGCTGATTAGTCTATTTAGCACGTTGCACGCTTAAGCTCTTTTGTTTATTTTTCATTTGAGATGGCAGGAGGAGACGATCCGATGGAATGCAGAAGGGGGTTATTGACTGTGTTTAATGGCAACTGTTTGCAGGAGTAGCAGTTAGAGGTCACAGAGGTGACGCAGACACAGCTGACTGCTGCAGGAATTTCTGCTCTAATTTTCTAACATCCAAACAGACTCTGCCTGGTAACAGAAACCACCGAACTACAGCTGGTTTCTGCCAAGGCAGAATTCCCGGGGGAAGCTGAAAGTCTCCCTTTACAGGGCCAAAATCCAAGTCTATTTGTATTCGCCTGCAGCTGATCTAACAGCATTCGGACACGAGACCAGCTCCATTCTGCCATGCAGGTGCTGAGGCAAAGCCCCCACTGCTGCCAGGTATCTCTTCCACGGTGTGCATTAGCCAAGCTTCGGGATCACCCATCCCACCAAAAGGGTTTTTTGGTGATATAATTTCAGATGAGTGCCAAACCCACAGTCACACAAAGCACCATCACTGCTGGATATTGTCCTCCATGCAAACACCTGGAATCCAAACCCAGGTACTGAACCGGCACATGCAGTGATGCCCCCACGGCTGGCAGGGAACCCCAGAGGAACTCGCACACAGATCTCAGTCCCAGGTTTCCAAGTGAGGTGCTCTGATGCAGTGAGTAGCTGATTTTACACCCCCTAACACAGCTCCATCAGTTGATCCTGCTGCCATTGAAAGGAAGGAATCAGAGCTCCCACACCCCCATATGACAGAATTAGATTGAATCTCCCCACATGTCCAAGAGGTCATCCCAAAGAGAAGTCTCCACTTCAGTTATATAATCTTCAGTTTCAGAAGTTTATTTAAAGAGTGAAAAGCAGCAGAAGGAAGTGAGGGGCAGAGTGGATGTGTGCAGGCCCCGGGGTTGTTTACTTTTAAATGATCACACAATTTCAGGGTGAAGCAGCACACAGCTAAAGGGAGAGTCACGTGAAGGTGCTGCTTAACTGGCCTTGTCAGACAAGTTTTTTGGCATGAGCATGTATTATGCAAAAGGAATAATCCCTTTAACTGAAATATTTGGAAGAGGGTTGCACAGCCAGGAACCAAAGAGAGGTTTCACCGTTATTTCTCATGTGATCACGCTGAATAAAATGGTCCAACTCACAAAGAATTGTAGGACAGAACGTGGAGGCTGCCTCTACTTGCAAGCAAATGCATTTTGCCACTTGTGCAGACTAAACATACTACATGCAGACAGGAATGTAGCTGGGTGGCCCCAAGGCTCACTGGACAGAAGCCACACGACCCATTGGCCACAGATGATGCTCACTGGGGAAGGGTCCCAGCACCTGCCATCAGCAGGAGGCATGGGACCAGCCCTGGGATGCTTTGCAGCAACCACTCACTCCCCCTCGACCCTGCAGCACCCAGTGCTCCTGCTGCCATCGCCCACCCTCTGAAACCCGGAGAGCAGAGCCCACGAGCACGGCAGCGCGGTGCTGCGAGCCCCAAGGCCGAGCTCCCCGCGCCCCTCCCCGGGAACGGCTGAGGCGCTGCCTCTGCCAGAGCCACGGTGCTGGCTGCCCTATAATCGCCGTCTCCTCCAAGCCCTGATCTTCCCTGCAAACCTGCACATTCAGTGCCTTCGCAGCACCCTCCTGTGGGGATTCCGCGTCCGTACAGACACGGGGGCAGCTGGAAACGGGGCGCGATGGAAACCCTCCTCTTCCTCCTCCTCCGGCAAGGCCGCGGGGACAGGCAGCTCCAGCCTCCTCGGCCGGCGGCTCCGAGGCACCAGGCCGTGCCGCCGGCACACGCTATGTCCCCGGTACCGAGCAGGGCTGGGTGATGAGGTGACACCAAAAGCACCACGGCCACTGGGACAGCCCGGACAGGACAGGACAGGCAGTCAAGGGGGCTGCGGCCAGCGGCACTCCGGCACTGCTGCGCTGCTCCACTCGGCGTGCACGGCGTGCAACCAGCCAGCGTGTTTGTCTATAACCTACCGACTCACAAAGCCAAGCATCGACAGGGAATTACAAAAAGAAGTAAAAATTAATAGATTTCTTCGCAGCAACCTCTGACAAATACAAAGCGCACCTCAACTCCTTCCCTGGGGTGTGCAATTGCCCCCCACAGGGTACATCAGTGCTTAAAACCCGCTCTCAAAACCAGGAAAACCTTCATTTAGCAGCACATCGTTTGGAACCACTTTCACATGAACACTTGTTTTCTCGGTGATGCTGCATTTTCATTCAGATACTTGAAAGCATCTTTGTCACAAGTTGCAGAGATCTCCACGACACTTTGCACCTCAATGAAAACCAAACAGTGCACTTATTTTTAAGAGAAGGAAGACTTGAGAAAAGTTTATAATTATTTCATTACTAAACATGTAAGTTTAAAAAAAATGTATGTTACCTACACTCTTAATGTACAACATTCAGAGTGGTGCCAAGACACAGAAATCCCAGATGTTGTACACCTTCCCACTTTTTTGCAAGAATGCTGCAAAATTAGAGTTGCATAAATCTCAAATCTGAATAACTGATTACCCTCCAGGTTACACAGTAATTTAACAACCTTCAGCATGTGACTTGCAGAGAGCACACAAGATCAGTTCACTTCTGCAATGGGCAGTAAGAACATGGATACAGCATCATTCTCTTTTGAAGCCTCTCACACCAAATTAATTCCTCTTAATAGATGATGCTTCTGCAGGAAGATTTTTTCCTTCCCAAATGAACAGGATTTTTGAACCAGTCTGGCAGATGAGGATTAGGTGAAGCAGAGACACACTACAGACATACATGTCTAGTTTAGATGCTCTAAAGCAAGGCAAGAGCAAATCATGGGAAGTATAATCCCTCATTTACCTTTTCCTCCACCTAACAAGGGAAGTTCTTCCCATACCCTCATTGCCTGGCAATGACTGCTTTCACCTATTGGGAGCGGCACGTTGCTCCCATCCCTGGAGCACTCGAGTATCCTGTCATGGAAAAGAACAGGCCGTAGAATCAATCAGACAGAAGGTGTCAGAGAAGAGCATCCAGTCTGGAAAATTCAGGTGCAATTAAAGACTGTCTTTCCATTGCCGGAAAGCCTTTCCAAACCATCATCCCAGACAGTAACTAAAACCTTCCCTGGCAAGTTAAAAATTCATTGTACTCATCAACCTCTGAGGAAGGAAGAGTTGCTCAGCTACCAAATTCTGAAGACATAACTGAGCCTGTTCTTCAGGGCAAAGAGAGGCTGATGCTGATGGGAAGCAGGTGTATGGAGGCTGGAGGCAAAGGCTGAAAATCCATCCAGCAGAACCCAGGAAGGCAGGGAATCAGATGTGGCAGAATAGAGCAGGCAATGCTGCAGCAAGATGAACCAAGCACATGATTTTTGTTGTTACTGTGCCATGAGGTCTGTGTCCAGGGAAGGAAGGGATTGGATAGGAGAGGAGACTCTTATCGTTAGTGGATGTACAATGTGACTTATTACTACCATCAAAAACTACAGCACCTTCCCGGCGGCAGCAGTAGGATTTTCTGGATGAGAACACTCCATTTCTACCTTGAAGAATATCAATTCTTCCTCCATTACCCAGCCCTGCTCAAGGGATAGTAGAGCTATTCCCAGCTACAAAGAAAATGTGTCCTAAATAAACGGAGAAGAGAAAGGCAAATAAAATGTTTGATAATAAAGTCTTGCAAGCTGTAGGCTTTTACAGAAGGGAAATAATCTCCACAGCTGGAAGGACACCTCTCCTGGCATCAAGGTCAGAACTTCTTAAGGAACGGAGGCCATAAGGCAGCACAGACTGGCCCCAACCCAACCAGTACCTTGGGAGCACCATTCCCTGGCTGCTGCCTTCAACATATCCCCAAGAGGAAAAGCAAAGCCACAGCATAAACCCTGGCTATCAGATCATATGTGGATCCAGCTACTGAATCAGTAATTCCTCAGCCTACGGCCCTGTAACACATGAGGGCAGAGAGGGACGGGAAGTGAACAGAGGGACCCGGCTGACAGGGCAGCAGAGCTTCTCACTGGGAACGCTTCGCCTGACGCTGCACCTTCCAGGCCCCTCGCAAAGAATCGAGAAAGGCAAGT
Organism: Acanthiza pusilla; assembly: GCA_036630365.1. Taxonomy (NCBI): domain Eukaryota; kingdom Metazoa; phylum Chordata; class Aves; order Passeriformes; family Acanthizidae; genus Acanthiza; species Acanthiza pusilla. The sequence continues at coordinate 4,239,738 of JAXCHO010000005.1, read as the reverse complement.
TGTAGTATTTGTTTCATATGTTCATCACAACAGGAACATCAGCCAGATCTAGACTAGGTCCAAGGGATAATCACTGTAATTAGCACTTCGTTCATATAATTACCAGCAGACCCTGTAACATTTTACAATGGAGGTAATTACCCACATTTTACAGCTGAGGAAACAGATACAGTGCAGGTGAGTAACTTAAAAGAAATCATCAGTGAAACAGTGGCACAGCCAGAGGCTGCAATTATCCTTATTCCCAGCCAAGGCTCTCCCCAATAATCCATGCTGAATTCACTTCTGTCTTGTGGGAAGGAATCCAGAGAAAATAAACACAAACTGGAATTTCCAATGTCTAGAAGAGCTGAAAATCAGACAAGCCAAACCTGAAGGAGAAATAAAAACACATGTTTATCACTGAGCATTTTCTGAGCTGAATGTGCAGCTACGAGCGGGAGACAGGCAGAGGACCCTGCTCTAGCAGACACAAAGCCAATGCGGGGTGTCAAAGGCTACAGTTCTACTTCTGAAGCAGAGGAAAAGCAGAAGCACAGGAGAAGGTCAGGGCCGGCTGCCCAGTGGCGCCGGCTCAACCCCTCCACAATTAGAGCCCTTAACGCAAGTCGAGAAGTTAGAGATTAAAGCAAGAGCAAAAATTAAATTATTTAAGTACTTTGCAAACCAACGCACACCCAGAGCAGCAAGCAGGGTGACAAGCCTGAGAAATTCACCCCCACCCTGAAGAGAACCTCCCTGCGGAGTGGCTGCCAGGGATCCCAGTCCTGCCCCAACAGCTGGTGCCCCAAGTGCAATGCCAGAGCAGTGCTCAGGCTCTGCTCTGGAAAGGGGAAATTCCCTTCCCCTCTGAGCACAGGGAGCAGCGGGATCCATGCCACCAGCCCTCAAACGTGAGTAGGGTTAGCTGGCACTTGCTCAGTTTATTGCATAAGGTCAGATGCTGCATGGAAATCTGTGTTTTCCCAGGTTCAGTCTTGGGCGGGGGATACAGACCTGTCCTGTACTTTCACCCTGCACCTCTGGATGAGTTTCAGTGTTAACAGAAAACGGTCTTTTTGTGCTGACCAATACATCTGATTTTAAAAAGTAGTCCAGACCAAAGCGAGCAATTTGCTGCTGCCTATGTTATTAAATGAGCAGCACATACAGATGACACACAGGTGTCTATTAGGTTGAATAAAGCAGATTAGGTTAATCCAACCCCGGCTGCATTACCTGAACTGCAAGACATGCAGTGCTCTGAATCTTGTACGTGTGCCAAGGATTTCATTTCAGCCCTTCAGCCTTCTGTTAAGGTTAATACATAAAAGCCTCCAGCAGCAGAAGATATTGCATAGATTTCAAAATTAAGACTTGTTTCAGGAGGGGATGTTATCAACATTCTGGCTTTGAGTAACAGAAAAACCTCGTAAGCAGGAACAAATCTCTCAATAGAGTATTCTCTCAATATTTAAATAGACAAATGTTTTGCTTTGCAAACATTTTGCAGCATTTGTGTAGTTCTTTGATTAAGTGTTAGACGAAAACATGTATTTGAGTTCCTGCTCAGTGAAAAACAAGCTCAGTAAAGTGAATTAAGTTCCATCATCTCTTGCCATCCAAGGGTCAGCTGCTGCTGTTGCTGCTCTACCCAGCAGCACTGCAGCAAAAACCTGGGGACAGACTTTACACTGGGGTGAATAGCAGTGCTATTGCTGGGTCAACAAAGTAGCTTATCTTGCCAGTATTTAGTGTTTTTCATAAAGAAAAGAGGGGACGATTCCTACCTCCTCCCTTCTCAAGGGCTGTACCTCCTCCTCCCTCAGCAGCTCTAGCATCCTGGAAGCCCATGCAATAGCTGAACAGGCATAGCCCATACTATTTACACCAATTTCTGCAAATAACCATCTGCATCTAACACAATATGTGGAAATATCACAACAAAGCATGCACCACTCTGTCATCCCACCACCTTGGGAGCTACACCCGGAGAGTGCCATGGGTCAGAGCGCTTACCTTATGAAAGAAGGCAGGATGGACATGACAAAACATGAAATGAGACCAAAAAAAAAAAAAGAAACAAGACATTCTGACCATCTTTTAAGCTCTGTTTTTATATTCTTGACTCCAATTCCCAACATCAGACATTTTTATTCCATTTCTTCTTTTTCCCTGCTATTTGTTCTAGCAGGAGGCAGCCAACAGCCAGCCCTCTGCACAGGGAGGGAGATTCCCTTCAGTTTCCAGATGTCTAAATAAAGGTTTTTTAAAAATTGCTACCCTGGAAAGTCAAGGCACTCACATGTACCTGCTGCCAACACAAAGTATGTGTTATGAGAAGAAAAAGAGTCTTCAAGGAGTTTTCTTGGGCAAAATCAGTATTTTTTCCCACTGAGTTTTGAAAATCCTGTTCTGGAGACTGGAGAAATGGGCTTAAGATGGTTTCTGGAGGATTCTTCTTCTCAGGCTGACAGGTAGCATTAAACCCATGCCAAAGCCAAATCCCAGCTATCCCGGACAGGCTCAGTGAGGAGCAGCAGCCTGTGTACCAGGACTGACAACTCCAGGTCTACAGAAACTATTACAGCTAAGATTTGGAACAGGAAGGAATGGAAAATTCACCTGAATGCTTCAAGCACTGATGTAGGCTGTGACAGTCCAGCACAACTTGTAGCCACAGGGTCAGAGAAACTCACACAGTAACACAGAGGTGCTGGGCAGGGAATTCTGTGTATACTGGACCTGCCACTATTTTAACCGGTGGTTCTCCCACACAAGGGCAATTTAAAAACAGGGATCTTGTGGTTAAGCACAGAGATCGGTGCTGGAAATACCTTTCTCAAGCAGGGATGCCAATTCAAAGCAGCTCTTTCCTGCACCAGGTTCTGGTGTTGATGGTACATCCCCACTGCTCAGGTAGAACCGCTGAGGCTGAACCCCCAGGGACTCACAGAGGACTGAGAGGGAAGGGGACAACTCAGGCTCAGCTCTGGAGGTCAGCAGGACCTCTGGACAGGGGAGCAGAGCTTGATGCAGTCCAGTTTCCCTGGGGAAAGGGTCAGCAGAGAGTGTTCAGGTGAGCTTCAGGCTCCTCCAGAGGCCAGGCACTGGCAGAGCCCAGTGGCACTATGTGAACAGCTCACTACAATTTTAATCTGTAGACCTAATGAATGATATAAAGTTTTATAAGCATCAACAAGGCTCTGAGAAGACCTAAATCCATTTCAGTGCTCATTTAGCAGCTTCATCTGTGTGCAATTAAAACTTCAGCATTAAATGTTAGAGAAAAAAATAATGAGTCACTTAAAAAGTAATCTGTACTTCAGTGGGCCGTGCTCAGTGGATTTCATATGATCATTTACCAGATAAAAATAGAATCTGGCCAAAATCTGTCTTATCCACTACTTCCCTTTCAACAGGAAAATGGAAAGAACCAACTAAGCTTTGGGGACTTTGCCATCCCACGTACACACAACACTGCTTCCCTAAGCACAGCCGTGCCTAAAGCACAGCTCCAAGCATCGATAACTTCCCTTTGGGCTCCAATGATAACAGAAAAATAAATGCAAATTGAGTTTCAACTGAGATTTTCGTTTTGGTCTAAAGCCTAATCTTTTATTAAAATGGCTATCAGTTTGGAGCTGATGGTTAAGAAAAGTTAACTTCATGACAGGGAACAAAATTTTAACAGCAAATAGTTCTTATTCATAAGTGTATCTGAAATGCTCCCAAGGTTACTTTAAGCTATGAAAATTGACTAGAGGGAGACACAGATGGGCCACGGACAGGCCATGAGCATGGGTTTTATTGAACAAAAGAACTGTAGAAAAAATGTAAATTAAAAGCAAAGATGTACATAAATATAAAAATAAATTAGATTAAGTAAGAGAACACAGATCAAAAAACGTAAAGAATTATACAGGCAACATACACACAGTTAAACTTAAAAGAAGCAAAAACCAATGAAAATTACACAGTTTATTAACAACTGAAATAATGTTTATTCAAGAAAAGCCAACATTGCGCATCCTCATAGAAAAGAAAAAAGACATTTGGGGAGGTCAAAGAACGCTACAGTTTAAAATGATGAAAATGTTACAGCTTACACACCAAAATTAAAAATGAAATGAAATTAAAAAAATGAAATGGTTACCAAAGTAATGCAGGTCAAGGGATCAAAGGTGAAGGGTCACACACTATTAAAAAGAAATCCAAAAGGGCGTCTGCATCAAGATCTCTGCAAAACAAAGGAGCTTCAGTGAGTAAAACTAGAACCTTCTATGGAAGCACATCAAAGCTCTCGCACTCCACACCCAGCCCGCAGCAGCACCCTCGGCCACTCTCCTGTGCTGGCGGCTGCCGACCCTCCTTCAGCCACTGACCCTCCTTCAGCCACGGACCCTCCTGCGGCCACGGACCCTCCTGCGGCCACGGACCCTCCTGCGGCCACGGACCCTCCTGCGGCCACGGACCCTCCTGCGGCCACGGACCCTCCTGCGGCCACGGACCCTCCTGCGGCCACGGACCCTCCTGCGGCCACGGACCCTCCTGCGGACACCAACCATTCCTGTGGCCACACTGCTCTTGCAACACTGGGCAACTCCTGTTTCCAGCCACTTTGCCTTGTTATTATTAACCTCCCTGTGGAGAGGCTCCTAGAAGCTTTCCCACTTCCATGTTGGAGCACTGGTTTCTAGTTTCACAGTTTTCCATGTCAAGAGTACGAGGCAGGGCAGCCCAAGCATCGGCTGCAGGTCCTGCATTGGCACTGACCACTACCTGTGCCAGGGAGGCTCTGCTTAGGTCAGAACACTCCTGGCTGTCAATACAACTTTCAGATCATTGCTTTTCAGGGAAAGCTTGACATGCTTTTTTAACAGTTTGCTTTATTCACTGTAACTGTGGAAATCTGGTAATTATTGACACACACGCACACTGAACCCCTCGCATCGTAACATATTGCTTTAACACTCCAATAAAAAAGTAATTCAAATGTGGTTTCCAAGACAAAGGCCTCTCCTCCTGGAATTTCAATTACACAGAAGCTATAAAACAACCTTTGGTACCCATTTCCAAGCAAGATGCAGTCAATTATCTATACTAAATTTATGCAGAGAACGTAATATTTACATCAGATAACTTTTGGAGAAAGACAACCACCAAGGGCATTGCATCCCTCTTCCTTCCAGCATCCCTCCCCCGCCTGGTAAGGCACTAAGTTTTGGGAGGCTCTTATCTGGACGAAACCAGCCCTGCACTTGAAGCCAGGAAACAATCTCCCTGCACAAAACTCTGCCTTTGCAAGGCAAAGAAGCCCACAGTGTCAGAGAATCACCGTATGTAACACTGCTGGGGCACAAGGATCTAGTCTGCCTGGATGTTTTTCCAGAAAACATCTCATCTTTCCACGTCATTCCTGCTTCATGCTGTCACAGTCAGGAACCTGCTGAGAATGCAAGGTCCATATTCCCCCTCAGCAACAGCATCTGGCAAACCCTCCTGCTAAAGCTACTGCTTGTTGACCTTAAAACTCAGTTCCTGCCATTATTTCCAACATTTATCAATTCCAGTTTCTGTGAGCCAAACCAGTAAGCCCATGTTTCCAGTGTTCCCTAACCGGTGTCCTGGGCTGGCTCCTCTCACCACACCTCACACTGCAGATGTGCTGGACGACCTCAATGTGAAGGAAAGTGGTTCAGGAACCCAGAAACTTCACAATAACTCAACAGCTTGGACACAGACTCACTGTGACTGAACAGCTAATTAAGTCTGAAGGCATCAACGTGAGTCATGTGAGCAGGAAGACCCCAGAGCTCAGGAATCTCAGAGGTGCAGGACAGGGACGTGCCTGAGGGGCACCCCAACATTGTGGGGTTCCATCACGACTTCTCAGGTAACAAAAAGTTTGCACAAAGATGAGTTTTAGGTAACTCAAGAAACATTTTAGCCTTGGGACAACACTGGTGGGGCACAACCCCAAGGTGGGGCACCTCCACAGGGCTCTCCAGTGCCTGGCTCGCTCCAGGGCTGCATGCTGCCGAAAAGCTCCCGGCTCCTGCAGTCTGTCAACAACGGGGCACAGACACCAGATACCAAGGAATGAGCACAGAAACTTGGTTTTTCTTTCCCTCCTATTGCAGCAGATTATGCCTTCTCCTGCTCTCCCTGTGACACTGTCCCCCACAAAGATCACTGCTTCTTTTCCTCTTCTCCTTAGGCACTGCCCCTGCAGAAAACCTTTGCTTTCACTGGCAATAATTTTTCCTTCTTATCTAGTTTTTCTTTCTCATCTAAATTCTCTGATTCTTCTTTTCCAAATGAAACAGCCACCCTCAGAAGCAGCAAACCCGAGAGCAAGATGACAGAATTTCAATCCCTTACAAAATATAATCTCCTCAGTTCCCATTCATTTGCCAAATAAACCAATTCCTTTGTGTATGTACATTCCAGGCCCTGGAAGAGAGACTGATGTTCTAAATTGACTTTGTTGTAACATTTTCCTCGCAAGATGTGGAAGTACAAGTTGTGTAACACCAGAGAGTGTTTTACTCAGCGCTGGGCAAGCCAGAGACTGAGATACACAATGCAGCGGTGCCTACCACTGCTGCTGGTGTTCCTGCAGATAAACAGGTAATACTAACTGAATTAATCCACTCTCCTGACTCCCTCATGTTTCAAGAAGGGTTTCCATAACTGGTAACTCCCAACTTTTTATTCCCCACACACCAGATTCCACTTACGCTTTTGATACTACACTTCCAGATAACCATGTACTGTTAACAAGGAAGAGCCATAACAGATAACACAGGTTAAGAAAAGCACACCAGGTCCATCAACTGGAGGAAATAATATTCCATCTTATTTTCCCACAAGACAGACAAAGGATTTGGAGCCATTATACAGCCACTGTCCAGGTGTCTGGATACACATTTGTTGCTGCTGAACTACAGTCACCTACAACACCCACTCTCTGTGGAGGAACCTGGAGGTGCCAAACAACAAAAATACCTAATACCACTAAGCAATATTCAGCGGTACTTTGACAGGTTACTAATGACAAACCATCAGGTGGCTAAATCCCACCACCATTTTATAATTTGTGTATAATACGCTACAACTAATGATGAAGTAATATTTTTCCTTTAGGCTATCATTAAGTGTAAAAAAGTTAATTTAATTTATTCAAAAGAGTTCACTTGGAGTATAAATAAAAATAAAAAAAATCAGGAGGGCAGTGTATTATTCCCAGCCCTCCATCTGTTTGCTCTGCTTTACAGGAGCCACTCCAGTTCCAGCACTCTGACATACTAACTGCCCAGCACTACCAGATCAGCTGTTTTTCATCAATCCTAACATGAACCAAAGGTAAGGGAAAGAAGTTAGGTTTTTCTAAGAGAAAGACAAGGATCCTCTCTGTGTTTGAGCATGAACAGCATATGAGGTATTACTGCTCTGGTTGAAAACTGTCAGGACTGGTAGGTAAACCTTCCAATTTTGCTCAGTCCCCAGCCCGCTCACAGCAGTCACTGAGGCTGTAAACACAACTGAGGAATTGCAAACACAATGCCAGCAGCATATTCCTGCTTTGCACATTAAGCAAAGCACAGAATTTCATTAATTTCACAAAATAAACCCACAATTAAGTGCTTCTGTTAGAGAAATTTCCGTCTCATTCACTGATCAGCCTCAAACCCCAACCACACGCGCAGCGGGAGGAGCCGCCCCCACGTGCCAGACGGCCCCAGTCAGGTGTATGAACACTTCACTACAGCTCTGCTCTCCTCACACTACGCTGCTTCCCTTGCATTTTACTTACTCTTTCTTCCCTAAAACAAGTGGGGTTCCTCACATTCCTGCTGGTGGCCAAGAGGAGGGGCAGGCTCTGGATGCACAGTACCACTGGCTGGCAGTGCACGCACCCAGCTCACTGGTGACAAACCCAGGTGGGACAGGTCATTCTTGGGCACAGAGCCTTGCAGACCACCACCACTGAAAAGAAGGGTGAGAATCAACACCGACACTCTGGATTTTATGGATGCTCTGCTGCTCCAGCAAACCCCAACAAGCCATTCCCAAACCCTTGTCATAAAGCGCCTTAGTCCCCAGCTCAGCACCACGCTAAGGGCATCTCTCCAGATGCCAGAGCAGCCACTGTGTGGGAGTGCACACGAGCTGCTCTGCGACCACTTCCTTGCTGCTCCTCCAGTGGGGGATCATCAGGCGAATAGAAATCTACAGCACTTCTAGTAACAGCTTCTGCCATTACCACCGGAGCATTTTATACTGCGATCACGTGGGCAGCAGGCAATTAGTCTAAATTCAATATTCTTATTGCTTTTGAGAAACCCCAGAGCTGACACAGACCGTGAGGATGTCCCAGCCCTGTAAGTGCTCTTGAGCAGGCACAGGGCTCTCGCAACAGCCGCCAGCGGCCTCCAGCTTCAGGAACCCTGCACTCCAGCTGAACACACCTGAATTAATTGATGTAAAGAATTTTAAAAAATACGTTGGATTTCAGAGTCCACAGAGAACTGTATTGAGAGCTGCTTCTTTTCCATGGAGTTTTGCCCCCTTGAGGGGACACTGTGACCTGAACTGACACCCCTCCCATGCTCCGACTGAGCTGGTGACACAAACTGGTCCCATACACTTGTTGAACCCCACAAACTTATAACACAGTCAACTAGTTGGGTGAATAAGGAATTAACTGGGACATGTAGTGCAAGGTTAAAATACATCGCACTGGCCCGGGCAGGCTTAAAACAAGGAGTTTAAGTTTTCTGATGTAAGCATCAGCACTAAAAAGCATTAAAAGAAGGGGAAAAAAAAAGCAGTAGCAGTAGCCGTGCTGCTGAGTCTGTAGTGGAGCGGGGGTCTGATGAACAAACGTGTGGCGACAGGAGCCGTGCGGTGACCAGCTGCCCGACACTCAGCTGCCGGTGGCTGAGAGGAGCTGGAGGAGCAGGCAGCAGCGACATATCGCTTTCACTTCCTCTCTGCCAGCATTTCAGTGCATCACAGCCAGCCCGAAGGCTCCAGACTCGCTCCCCCTATCAGTCTGGGTCCCTGACGTCCCTCAGGCAATTCTCCAAACCTTCAAGATCTTCTCTGCGCTTTAGAGAAAAGATGGCAAATAACTCGTTGTCAAGCGAAAAGGAGAATGTCAGTGTCATGCGAGCAAAGCAAGAACGCCAGAGAATATCGAGATGTCAGTGAACACGCGACTCAGGCCCCAGGGCAGCACAGGCAAAGAGTTTCTTCCTATGCTAAATAATGCTCAAATACAGAGTTTCATAATTGCATTATTTGAATACTCTCCCAAGCAATACCTGAGCCTGGAATCTGCAAAATGTGGATGCTGGCTGACTCTGGAGAGCAGGGCAGTTCTGCCATGCCCCTCCAGACAAGCCCAGGCACATGGAGCAATTGCTGCTGGCTTTTTCTACCATGGAAATTCTGGGCTTCTCCCAACAGACTGTAAACAGAGAATCCTTTGGAACCAAAGCCCAAGATAGCATTTTACATTTCCAATGTTTAACTTTTTCTTCTTTCTTGCACCGTGTCATTAAGTGTTTACAAGGATGATTAATGACTGCGGCTGCCAACTGTTAACGAACGGCATCTCTGTTCAGAGCTGCAATCCGGTGCCTGGCAAGCGCTGTGCAGAGACAAGGTTACTCCAACATCCTTGAGCCCCAGCGCCCCAGGAAGCTCCTGCTTCCCAGACAGAAAACAGTAGGGTGCATCTCTTGCAGGCAATGGATCTTGCTGCCCAAAGTGACTAGCGGGTAATGAGGCACCACCTTTGCAATCTTTGACAGGGGACACGGGAGTTCAGTGGGGGCACTTGGAAGGTGGCTCAGTGCAGCTCTGCTTTGGGAGCCCATGGAGGGAGCCAAGATCCCGTGCTCCTGAAATTCTCCCTCGAGGCGCACTGCCAGCATGCTGAGCCAGAAGCCTTTGCTCCATCCACTCACTGAAACCAAACTGGATCTGCATTACACAAACCCTAAAACAGTTCACAGCAAACAACTAAACCCTTAGAGTGAGGAAACTCCCTCACAAGCACAAAGCACTGCAGAACTTTCTGGCAATTAACTCATTTATCCTAATGTGCAAAATCGTATGAAAGCCCCATCTCTATCCTCTCCCGGTGCCGGAGAAATAAGCACAATGCACCTTTACAAGCATTTCAGAAAATGTAAATCTGTAATTAAATTACTAGGCTTAACTTAAGATTTTCTATCTCTGGTAAAAAAAATTGAATTAGAAGGAACACTTCCTTCAGTAGGAAATATAAAACTGCTATAAACTTGATTTAAGACAAGATGACATCTTGGTATGGAAATGTATTTCCATCAAACATTTCAGTTGCAAATGCATGATCTGATGGAAAGCAAGCACCTCAATAACGTGTTTGAACCATTTTTAAGCGCTCCATTTCTCTTGCTGCTCCATCACATGATTTTACTATGTGTAAAGTCAACCACAACCCACCCAGCTCTCAGAAGATAAGTGTTTCTCCATCCCAGCTACCGAAAACAGAGTAAAATCCGACCATTATTCCCAAGCAGACCTAAGCACTCAGGGAAAGTTATCTGCAGTGTTCCCATGGCAATGCTCTATCCTGGCTGTTCCCTGACCTCTGCATCACCAGCACCAAGGGGTGATGGAGTCCAGGCCCAGTGACTGCATGTGCCTGTCCTTCTGCCTGCTGTCGCCACAGCTGGGAACATCTGTGTGCTGGGCTTCAGGGCCCCAAGAGACAGACCATGTTCAAGTTTCCTTGAACCATCCCCATGCAAAGGAGCACAAAAGGGAACACTTAAGGGTTTTGGAAAGGAGCCAGGTCACGGCCGGGTTAAGGGGTTTGGCCCCCACCACCCCTGGGGATGAATCCCACACCAATGCCTGCTATGCTCACACTCTGCAGCTCATGGCAAGACTGGACACCCGTGACTGCCCAACATACATCATTTGAGGGAAGACAGCATCGTCACACACATTCAGATCAGTAAGTTGTTTGCACATTGAATTTCTTTTCCATCTTTTATTAAATGTCCCTGTCCATGAGACACCTCACACACAGGATCAGAGATTCTGAAATCAGTACAAAAATTCTGGAAGTACCACTGTAACAAACACATCTTTTTCTTCTCTATTTTACAACTTCTGTCTTTACTAGCACAGGCAGAACACCTGTGTACTCAGATGAAAAAATGTATTCCCTTAGGAATGCCTCAGGAATGTAGTCCAATATTATTATTCAATTATACCCTAAGAAAAATTCAAGTTTTATAACAGCACACAGAATTAAACTTTCAGATTGGGGGTGGGGAAGGCAATAAAATCTGGAAGCTCAGCTCCTTCCTCCCCCATAATTAACACAAATTTCCAAGACTTCATCTAGGCATAAGACTCCTGCTTTTTCTTTTTTTTCCCCTCCTGAGCTAATGAGGCCAAAAATCTCTGGCCACAAGAACAGCTCTTTCATTTAAATCATGCAAGAGGGATACTGCACTGGCCCACACCACACAGACCAGCAGAGTCAGCACGAGCCACAACCCACGAACAGACCCAGCTCCACATCCCCGTGGCCTAAGAGGGGATTCAAATGAGAGTGAGGAACCTGACATTCAAAAACACAGACAGGGGCTGGGTCTGGTTTTGATGTTCCAGCTGACGACCTGTGACTATTAGCAAACAATCCATCCAGAATTATAGCATCAGACAAACCCACCCCAGCAATACAGTAGCAAGCACCCGCAGAGCCGCTCACTCCCCACTCCCCAGAACACTGACACAACCCTCAGGACAATGGCCACACTCCCAAATTCTCCTCCCAACCTAATACACCACACCAAGCACCTGCACTTTCCTGCTCCTGCTCACAAATAATAAGTTTTCAGCTGCGTTATGAACTTTGCCACATCCTGTACCCATGGGAGGATCCACACACCAACCCTGCTCAAACCCACACGTGCAAATGTGTGCACAAGGCTCTGCACTGGGGACAGCAGCAATATTAGAGTGACTAAACCCCACACCAGGCAGCTCTTTCCAGTAACAGGGAAGAGCATCATTCTGTCACAAACCTGTGCAGAGCTTGCTTTCCCAACTGTCTTTGTCCAAACATCATCTGTAAGAACCACTAGAATTGCCACTGCTCCGTGCCCTGTCCCCATTAGCACAAACACTATCGCAGAATAACCTACAACCCACATTTTCTGCAATTTACATTTCAGTGCAAATGACCCAAGACAAAAACATCTACACAAAAAAGCCAAGGCCGGCAACTTCCCCAAAGACCCAATTCATTCTATCACAGTACTGGGTATTTTAAAAATAGATACCTGATTGTAACTTCCAGACACCAGAAGGAAGGGGGGTAAAGCCTCCAATTTTGAAAAATACACACAGGAACTGCTCTGTGATTGATTCTACACTCAGCAAACACACACACACAAGTGAGCTGTGTTTGATCCTGCGCTCAGCTGCCACTTGCAGGTGTTAAACTCGTGAGCACAGGTTCTGTTAACAAGTTTAGATCTACAAATGAGGGATCAGAGGAACAGGACCAGTCAGCTCCCAACAAGCAGATACTAACTGGAGTTTTACAGTTATTTCTCCAAATGGATTGCCTCTATTATCAAGTCATTCCCACAAATATGGCAAAGCTATATTAAGACAGAGATACCAAAAATTAAAACTACTGTATGGGTATGGCCATGGGACATCCAGCCTTGCACCACAGGAGGAATAAAGCCTAGGGATTGTAGAGCTACCAGGGTTGTTCTTTAACTTCACCTTGGCCCACAGACACCTGAATTTTAAATATTTCCTTTTTTATTTAAATTACCCCAACCGTACTGCATTAACAGGCAACCTATAAATCAGCACACTCAGGGTAACTGGATTCCAGTAAAAAACACCCAGTTCTGTGTTTCCCATGCTCTTAACAAGACTACTCAGACAGAGGTAAACTGGTTATTTCCCAGGACCCTGTGTGGCAGGAAAGAGCATGCACTGCTTTTTTGTTCAGCAGTCTTCATGGACAGGAAGGTAACACTTTATTCAGCATGGTACAAATACACCTATCTAATTTTAAACCATTTTTAAACTGGTCATTAAGGCGATATAAGATTTGATTCTGAGACAAGTCACACACACATGAGCAGTAGACTCCTACTGTACTAGCAGCCAACTTCCACATTTGCCTTCAAGTCTTGCTTAAAGCTCACTTTCAGCATGTACTAGGAGTTATTATTTATGGAACAAGTTCCAGAGCCAGGGAATTCATCTCCTGTAACCTGCATGGCATGCTCTCACAAAACAATCCATAAGCATTAAGTAAGCTGGTACATTTAAGAATAAATAAGAGATTTAACTACCTCATTAGTGTTCCAGCGGTGCCTCTCTTTCGGTAAACTTGAACATTTTGGTAGACATTCAAGCAGCTTCTTCGGTAAAAAGATTTTTACATGACTGCCATTGCTGTTCCCATGATCATCTAGAAAGAAGAGGAAACACATGATGTACACACAGGAGAACGGGTGGTTGCAATCAGGAGACTCGAGCCGCAAGAAGACTCAGAAAGCCCTCAGTTCCCCTGTCCAAAAAAAGCAATTTGCCATGGCAATAACACAAATAACAGTTTTCTGTTGAAACTGCAACTTTATTTCAGAAATATAAATACAGTTTAATTCTTTCTGCTTGCAAAGTTTTAGAAGAGCTTTGATGGATTTGGGCACAAGGACCCTGCGTGTGCTTACCTGTGCCTATTTTAGCTCATTATTTCCCTCAGTGGCAAATTTTACAAGCAATAGCAACAAAACACTGTAGAAGCTGTGACCACAGCGGCACGACCTGCCAGGGAAGTCATAAATGAAGTTCACACTTGACAGGATTTGCAAGTAAATAAGCACAGAGCCCCAGCACCTGCTATAATTTTGTCAAGCTGCAGCAGAAAAGCAACTCAAGGTCTATTAGTTCTTTTAAAACTAAACCACACCATACCTGATCAAACCCAGGTTACTTTATTTCCGTTCACAGCTCAGAAAGTGAATGTAGTTCCTCTCTCTGTATTGAGAGTGAGGAAGAGGGATGGAAATTTTTCTACCTCACCATACCCAGGGGTCTCAAAAGCGGAAATACTAAGTAATACAAAATTATTCTTTTTTATTGCTAAATATGTAGAAGGTGCATAAACTCCCCTTAACAAATCAGTGTCCCAAAAAGCCCTATAATCCCACACCAGCCTGCAGCAGCCCCAGCAGCAGTCCCAGCAGCAGTCCCTTGAAGATGTCTCTCTATCACCCTCTAACACCACCAAAAGAATCAGAGCATCCATGAAATGCACGTGTTTATCAACCAAATCTGTCCCGACAGGAGCAGGAACTGGAGCAGCAGGATAACAGAGACCGGCCACAGTGCAAAACTTCACCAGTTCTCCCTCCAAATACACCATATCTTTGTCTTCTTCCACCAACGACAGATCCTGGGTAGTGCTACACAAGCAGTACAGTTGCTCACTGGCATTTTACCTTACAAAATTAATTTATAGTCATTTCCCACTTGGAAATGTACAGAAAAAGGATATTAACTTCTGCATTTTACACATCTAATCATTTTATGTCATAAAACACATGCCAGCACTATGATAAAACTCCTCTGCAATTCCATACAGCACAGACATTCCCTGTGACCTGCAGTGAACCCAGCAGAGCCTGGCCCATGATCATTCTTAGAAATGACTTAGGAATTGCAAAGACTTCACACCAGCAGCCAGACATCCCTGGTATTCTTAAAGCTTGATTAGACTCTTGGATGTGTCAAGTTCAACAATATACATGCTGTTAAATCAACTACTCGTGCAAGCCCAGCAGATGAGTTTACAAGATAAGCAGCGATGTGTATGATAAACGTGAGCTGCTCTGTAATTTACGAGTCCTGCGCGCTCTCTGAGTTATTGGGAACTTTACTGTGCGACTGTGTCGGACTAAATCAACAAGGCTGCCACTTCCCAACTTCTTCCTGGGCAAGGAGCAGCCAGGCAGGATCAATTTCTGCCGGACTGCTAAAAAAATCAGGGACAGCGTGCTCTCCATTACCGCTCTGTACGCCATTCCAGGATTTCTAGCTGCATATTGAGTATTTCAGACTTGTTACTCTACAGGGCTTTTTGGCCACATCCTTTCCCCAGCCAATGCTCTGCACATGTGACTGTCACCACTATCTGCCCCCACTCAAAGCCTCACAGACACCCAAGTTTTGATACCTGGGGCTACCCACAAAGACACAACTTGCCTGTGGCCAGGCAGGGTCAGCTGTGCCAGCAGCCCCCAGCAATTTCCAGATCCACCACCGGATGAAGCCAATACTCACTTCACACTCCCTGCATTCATTTTACACCATTTCCATTTCTCATTCAAAACACTGCATTGCTCTACATTCAATTCATTAAGGCGCAAAGTATTTTACAGCACACATTATTGCTTTTATCAGCCAAACTACATCCCAGTTACATCTCATCAGCTTATTTTCCATGGGCACATTTTAATTGACATTAATTGTATTACTTCCCCTTACCTCCGTATCAGTCAAGCCCTCTATCATTCATTCCATTATTTTGCAGGGCTGGCAGACCTCTAATTATTCAGCTCGTTTTATTAACTTTCTTCCATTGTCATCAATTATCAGTATTATTAATCCAGAAAGTGCCTATGGATAATAGAGCCCTTTAAAATGTTTTGGTAGAAGTTGTAAGAACTTGCTGACACTAAACCTTCCAACTCCTGTTGTTAGAATCTCCCACCTTCTGTTATTACAGCAATGAAAGGTCATTCTCACTATCCAGTAACACGACTACATCTCACGTATGCCTCCCTCTTCTGCATTTAGCAATGACATTTCTTCACTCCAAAAACCCCCAGTGTGGAAAACAACTGCCTCCTGCCTCAATCCAACAGGCTTTTCATTATGGATTCCTTGAGCTGCGTGGTCAGAACAACACACAACCATCACAGTATGGGATACAAATTCTAAATTGAGTGACCCCTAAACCAGGTTTGACCTTGGAAAAGGACAAAATCAGCCAACCAGCTATGAAGGTGAAGAACCCATAGCCCCAAACAACACACACACATCCTTGCTTTCAAACTTGCTTCTCCACCCTCTGGAATCACTCCCAATGTATTCCCACAGGGAGGAAAGTCTGGGGAAGCAGGGAACAGGAGAGGAGGATTGCTCACCCAGTGTCACTGAACCACCACTTTCCTGCTCCTGCTCCTCACAAATAACACTGTGACATCTTTAGGGAGGTGGAGCAAAACCCCCCACCTCATGCTATCCCTTGGCTTGAATCAAATCTGCCATTGCTAGTGCAGCTAACGAGCCCATCCACCACCACGGGGCTGCAGGTGAAGACAGAGGAATGAAAGGCCACATTCCTCCACATCCCTGCTCACCCAGCAGAGCAGCCAGAGCACCCAGCAGGCAAACTCCTCCATTTATCTCCAACTAAAATTTCCTCGGTAGCTAAAAAGAGGAGCTGCAACCTCCCAGCATTGATTTGGCTCTACTGTGCAAATCCAGATTTTTACTTGAACTTTCTCCTCGTTTATTTTTGCCACGGGTGCGACTAACAACACTGAGATCTGCAAACCCATCCAGTGTCAATAAAAAGTGTCTGTGCAAGCAGAGCCACACTGGCACAGGGAGGATTTGCCAGTAAAGCTCTATCGACACAGGGGTTTTTAGTGCAGAGCTGGCCACAGCTCAAAAATGTTTCCCAAGGCAGGCACAGCCACAGCTGAGAACTCGAGTAAGGATGCTACAGACTAAAATATAGCAGCCTACAATGTGTCCTGCTATAATTCAGGATGAAAATGCAAAATTTAAGTTCCATTAGCAATCTTCAAGATTACTTATTAGCAAACCAGAAACTCCGCATAGAATTAAGAAAGTGTAAGTATTATAAAGTTCATGGAAAGTTCCATATTAATTATACCACATAAACCCTTCGTCATTTTATGTGTTTCTTCATGCTCCTTGCACTTTATCCTCCCAAGGGATGCACCATGGGCCATAAAACTTTAAAGTGCACAACAGCAAATCACAGAGAGTCTATGCTCTACCCCCACTCTCCAAACAACCCTTACCCCCTTTTTTTTTTTCTTTAACTGGTTCTTAAATCTTTGGTGATCCAGGAGGTTAATTTAGACCTGCAGCCCCATTAACTACCACAATTTGTCAATATAACGTGTAATTGGAGAATACAGAAATGGCCAAAAGGGTGTTGATCAGCTGCTGATCTGCAGACAGGTCTATACTGGAAATAAATATCACAAGTAAGCTATAAACTCACAAACACAAGTTTTATAAACCCATTATTATGAAGTAATAACTTAGGGCTGGCCATCTTCTTAACTACCTCAAAAGAGAGAAGAGGTGTTTAAACATTACAAATGGGCAGTTTAGTACAAAACAAACGGCAAAAATCCCAATGTCATCTTTATCTGGGAAAGGTGCAGGCATCCAGCTGATCCCACCACCACTGACCAACCACTGAGGCAGCAGAGCCGTGCCCCTACAGCACACAAGTGGCACCACTAAAACACAGTACACAGAGGCCACTGGAGTCACCTGGTCACTTGCTGACCCCTGGACATAGACAAATCTGACAAATTCCATCTGCAAGAAATAAATGCAAAGAATGACTCCACATCCAAACATCTGCAGGACTTCCATGCTATTTCTCACAGTTAAACTTCAATCCTGGCATCCTCCATCCATAAACAAGCAGCAACAGAAGCAAACCCAACAGCTTTTAGTCTGTTTGCTAGAAATATTTGTATGATTACAGTTGTAAATCTCTTGGCAACAAAAGCGGATTTCTAAATATCAATCAAGGGTGGCAAAGAGAAGATAACCAGGTCCAGCTCTGCAGCACTGCTGTCTCAGCAGGGCTCTGCTGGATGCCAGCACTTGGTCACACGCTGGCTGAGCAAAGGCATTCCCAGTCCTCCAGCCTGGGATGCAGCCGGGGGCTGAGGGGAGGATGCAAGGAAAGCCTAAATGGTTCAGGCAAAGGTAAAAAATTAACTACAGGAGCAAGAGGCCAACACAAACCAGCATATGTATGGCCACGACTGCTGCCTGCAGGGAATAAGCGAGGAAGGAAAAAACCCAAAAAGGATGAGAAGGGAATCACAGGAATGGTGGCAATATCAAGGTTGAGCAAGAAAACAATTTTCCTCTAGAATTTACTGAACCTAGCCTTAGTGTCTTGGAGTATTTGTGATAAATACTTTGTTGCTATGACAAGCTCTACAAACAATTCTAAAACCATAAGAAACACAAATATAGCTAACACTGCTGCTGTGCATCAGTGGCCCAGTTCTCCACACCAGTAATGTGCTACTCCCAAAGTCCCTTTTGTCCTTTTCATATAGCAGGAAGTTTTTCGACATTTTATAACTAAACACAGTGTGAACACCAGTTAGGTAAAACTGTAAATGGTGCATTTTGGGGAAGAGTTGAGAGCCAAATTTTCCCTAGGGAAGGCCGACGCGCTGCCTGAGGGCTGGGTGACACAATCAGCTGTTTATTTCTCGTGCCATACGCTTATCACCCTGCACAACACTTTCGAGACTACTTTCCCCAACCAGCAAAACCAGCTCTTCTTTCTCTCTCCCACCTCCTAGTGTGTTCCATGCACTTGCTAATGGAGCAAGAGGAGAATTTTTCACATTCAGAAGGTGCATGCCAGTATCTACTCTAAAAGCAAACTTTGGGAGTGTTCAAACAGAGCAGTCACTTCAGCCTCTCCTTGCAGCTCCTCACATTCATGCCTGACTTTCACTGCTTGGTTGTTAAATCTGGGCACCAGAACGATGAAACCATTGCTCACCATCACCAACAACTCTTTGGTTAAGACACATCAGTTCCATCATCCCGTAGTTTTCACTGAAATTACATCATGAAATTCAATGGCAATGAAGCCAAGTAGTGGGAGATATTATCGGCCAGATCTAGCAAAAAAATAAGCCATCTCTTTATTCAGCTTTCAATACTACAGATGTTCCCAACACTAAAACACATTTCCCCGAAGTCCTGAAGTATTGGCTGAGGCCAGGGCAGTCACTTACTCTGAGACTACCTGCTGGCAGCCACCAGCCACAGACATGTTCACTTCTTTCTTTTTACACCATGAAGAGTTTGAGTTTGGAAACCTACCTGTAGAGCTGGCTGTCCAGCCCCCTCAACCAAAGTGTGCTATGTGAGCAGGACAGCGAGCACTCCATAGCCAGCAAGAACAGAGTTTGCTCACATTCACCCAGTGCTGTGACCACTCCTGAGCGCAGAGCGGCCCTTCAGCATTGCCCTGGGAACAGGGCAGGTGCTGTACCCCAAAGGATGGGGGCTATGACAGGCACCAGCACCCAGAGGCAAACCCTTTCCAAACCCACAGGGTTTGACACAGCACAAACCCAATACAGGGCTGCCAGAAGCCACGGAAGGTGAAAACAGGACACAAAGCGAGGGGAGAAAACTACAAAGTGAAAACTCAGCAAGGTGTGGAAGCGGAAGCCAGGGAACACCGAAGCTGCAGGAAGCTGTTGGAAGCACTGCATTTCAATTAACCAACCCAGTATTCCACAAGCACTCCACCCAGCCTTGTTTCACTCCCTGGAAATGTTTGGGTTTGTTGGTTGGGTTTTCTTCCCCTCCAGATAGATACATGTGGCTCATTGAAGCAGAGATAGAGGGACACTGAAAAAGAAAGGTCACATTCCAGCTCCCTCCTTCTGAAGGCTGTCTGGACAGAGGGAAGATAGCTACTGCCCCTTCCTCCAACAACATCCACCTTTGTAAGGAGGTCTTTATAAGGGCCATTTAAAACCACTAGTAATGCAAAGTCAGCACCGAACCTTCAAATACTAAATCTAAAAAAATCTGTTTTAACCATACGTGTACATCATCATTTCACTTCATCACTTGCTGATACAAAAATGAAATCTGAGTTATTACATCTCCAGGAAGGTTTCCTACATATGTAGCTTTAAAACTGACTCAAATAAACCAAAAAACCATTGAGCTAAAGTACTTGTAAAAATCATTAATAAGAAGATATGTGGAATAAAATTTAAAAACCAGAATTTTAAAGAAGCACCAAACCTTGCATTGGGAATAATATGATTATAATACCAAAGGCACTCAAAAAACTGACTCCACACACATACAGTTCCTGCTGTTTGGAAAAAGAGAATGAAGCTCACTCCCTGAACCTGTTCTGCTGGCTGACAGCCCACGAAGAGGGTCTAGAAACTTCACCAGGAGACAGTTTACTTTCAGTTCTGACAACAGAAATTTTGGTAAAATCCCATCTCCTGAGATTCAGTAAAAATTCTGGGGCAAGGAATGGACTGAGCCGACCGTCAAATGCTGCCTCCTCCCCTCAACAGTCCAATCCTGCAGCACGCAACCCCAGCCATCAGCACATCACAAGTTCAGGTTTGTTTAAGTAATAAAATCGTAGGCAACACTTCCACAGAGGGAAGTAAATATTTGCTGTTTAACAACCAAATCTAGAATAGTTTGTTTTCAAAAGGTCGTTCCCCAAATAGTCCCTCGGAAGCCAGTAACATCTGAGGCTCCACTCGCCCTCTCGGTCAGCCCGGTCAGCCCGTGCCACCAGCACCCTCAGCTCAGGAGCTGCAGGGAGAAACACCACCTCCTCCTGCTATCCCACCTATGACCCTGCCTCACCTAACAGACAGAAAATTCAACAACTGCATGTAACCAAACTCAGTGCTCAACAAAATTCCGGGCCCCTGCGCCAGCCGCACACGAAACACACAGGCACTACTCTCGGCAAAGCTCTCAGTTAGAGGTACCTGGCTGTGAAAACACAGAATTAGAACGCAAGGTCGTACGTGTACATTCTTTCCCTTCTGAACTTTAAATTAGAAAAAGGAAGTTTTTAAAAGGATACCCCCTTAGCACCCCGTGATCAAGTTCAGAGCTGTCACAGCTGCCAAGATGGCACCGCCGAGGGTCAGTCCTCCCGGCTCAGCTCAGATGCACAAAACACAGCAGGAACTACAAAACCCACAAACCCTCTGCTGCAGGATGGCAAGAGCCGCTCGGTCACTGAACCAGCCTCATCCTGCCCGAAGAAACCAGAAAAGAGGAAACTCACCCGAGTTCTCCAAGCCGTGGAACTCTCTCCTGCAGCCAGGGGACAGCGGCGCCAGCCTCATTCCAAATCTCACCTCCCGCCGGGGATCTCCCGCTGCTCTCGGGGCATAAGAAGCCCCGATGGCAGCTCGGCAGGGAGCTCCAAGGCCAGGCAGGTCTGCAGAGCCCTGTGCTGCTGCTCAGAGGCTCGCCGCTGCTGCACGGCGCTGGGGGGATGGAGCAGGCGGCTCCCCAATGAAAGAAGCGCTGCTCCGCAGCCGGCCCGTGAGCTTGCCATTTACATCCGCTTTTAACTCATTGAAGTAACAAAAATCTAAAGCAACTTGTGTTCTCTCCTCCAGCACCTGCACTACTGGTGAAACACTCTGCTTGAATCATGCCTTAAAAGCATTCCCATTTAAGTTTCTGACAGGTGGAGTTTAGGTTTTAAGGAATGAATGGTTTATATCTCGTCTCCTTGAAAATCCACCGCAAAAGTAGGTCAGCGGGGGAGCAGCTCTGTGACTTCGTACGAGAACACCCCGGGCGCCGGTGCCGAGCCGGGGCTGCTCCGCTGCCACCTCCGCGACACTGCCGTGCTCTGCACGGGCACAGAGCAGAGACAGCGCCGGCCCAGCCAGCGGAGACACCGGACGGCAGCGCCGGGCACAGCGGGCGTCTCGCTGGCAGCTCCTGCACAGCCCTATTCCATAGAGCAAACACGGCTGCCAACCCATCTCCTCGGCAAAGATGCACCTCACCCGCCCCCAGAAACCAGTCACCAAGACCAAAAATGACAAAAGTTGCAGTAAATAACAAGCGGAAAGGACAAATTATCTTCCCAGTCAGGGAGCACTGACTTGCCTGGTCCGTAGAGCCGCAGCCTCACAGGGCTGAGCACACTGAAACCTGTCCTTTACACAGGAAAAATCCATCGTACGTTGGCACAGGAAGCCCGAAAAGTGAATCGAACCTAGCTGTGCTTTGGTGACAACACTGTCACCCCCAAGAGAACCAAAACGTCACAATCCGAGCCAGGAAGTCCAGGTGAGCACTCGCTCTCTCCTTGCTCACACCCCTGTTAGCCAGGTGGCATTTCACGACTTCAGTGCAGTCAATCATGTACTTCAACGTAAGTGAGAAAAGAATGAAGCCCGACGTGTTCCAGACCAAAGGAAAGATCAAACTAATGGATTTCGGAGCATCAGAGAGATTAGTAAAAGATGAAGCCAACAACACTCAAAATCACCTCTACTATTGAAATTTTAGATTTTTGCAGAGCCTTTGGACTTCACGGCACTGGACACGGCGCAAGCAAAACTCAAACCTATGCCCAGGGGGCCTCTACAGCCACCAAGTCACAAGAAACAACCCCATAAAAATATATTCCCAAAACAATCTGAGAAAAAATTCAGACAAAAGGTGGGATAACAACCTTTGTATTCTATGAAGGGGCTTCCCAGCAAAGAATGCAAATGGGTTCCAGGTGAGGACGTAGATCTGCTCTGGCAGATAAGGAAAAAAAATCCCTAGTACTTACTAAACACCATTCCTTGAGGTGCCCAACTACAACCAGGCCAATCCCTGGGGGTGTTGGCACGTTCAACCGGATTTAGGCAGGGGATGTGAACTGCCCTCCGCCCTCTCCTCCCGCCCCTGTAAGATGGAGGCGCCGACAGCGGTACTGGCCACGACCACCCGGCCGGCGGGGCCCGGGGTCGCAACGCTGCCCAAGCCGGCAGGGACAAACTTAGCTCAAATAACGCGAAATATCCAACCCGCCTCCCGCCAAACCTGGGCCATGGCCCCGCTCCCACCGGGCCGGGGGCAGGAGCGGCGGCGGAGCGGCGCTTCCCCCTTGCGGACGAGCCGGCCCCGCTCCCTCCGCGCCGGCAACTTTCGGCCTGAGTCGGGAGCCCCCGGGCCCCTGGCAGGGCCGGGCCCGCGCCGCGCTCACCTTCGCGCCCGCCGCTCCGCCCGCCCCCGGCCCGCCCGCGGCGCGGAGGCCCCGGTCTGGCGGGGCCGCGGCCAAGGCCACCCGGCTTCCGACGGGCGCGCGCCCGCGAGGCACGTGCGCCGCCGCCGCGGGGGGGGCGGCGGGGGCGGCCCGGCCCGGCCCGTCCGTGGTGAGCGGCGGCCCCGCGCCGGCCGCGCCGCCGGGGCCTCCATGTTGGCGGCGGGCGGGCACGTGCCGGCGGGCGGCGGGAGGCGGGACCGGGACCGTGCCCGGCCCGGCCCGGCCCGGCCGCCGCGGCCCCCGCGCCACGCGGCCTGCCCGCCGCACATGGCCCGCCCGCCTCCCCGGCCCGGCCCGGCCCGGCCCCGCGGGGGCGCCGCCGCCGCAAACTTCGCGCCGCGCGGCCCGGCCTGTGCCGCCGCCACCGCCCCGCGGCGGGGCCGTGACGGGGGCGGGGGCGGCCCGGCGGGCAGGCCCGGCGCGGGGCCCGGCGCGGGGCGGGGGCGGCCCGGCCGCGTTCTCACCTTCCGGCTTGTTTTCGGCGGCCATTTCCCCTCCGCGCGCCACATCCTCCTCCGCCTCCTCGCGACCGGGACCAGGCGCGCGCCGCCTCCTCCCGCGCCGCCGCCGGCCCGGCCGCCCCGCGCGCACCGCGCACGCCCCGCGCCGCCCATTGGTCGATCCGCCGCACTGACATCCCCAGCGGCCAATCGTGGCCGGCGGGGGGCGGGCGCCCGGAGGGGATGGGCGCGATGGACAGCGCGCCCCGCCAATGGCAGTGCGGCACCGCTTCAGTGGCACGCGCCTCAACCATTCAGCGGCGGCGCCGGGCGGACGAAGGGGGGCGAGACGGTGCGCGTGATCGACGGCCGCGGCAGCCACTGAAGGACCGACGGCGCGCAACTGACGGCCGCCGAGGCCAATCGTCCCGCGGGGGAGGCGGGACTAAGCGACTGACGCACGGCGCCCCGCGCGCCGGTGACCAACGAGCAGTGCCGTCCGCCAGAGTGACGGCGCACGGCACCAATGGGGCGCGTGGTCCGGCCGGCCGGCCGCGCCCCCGGCCACGCCCATTGGCTGCGCGCGGCCCAGGCGGGCACCGCCCCCCCCGCGCCCGGTGACCCCAAACAAAGGCGGCGATTGGCGCGGCCGCCAGTCCCCGCCCGGCAGGGCCGCCACGCGCCGGGCACCGGGGCTGAGGCTGCACTTAGAGAGCGAACCGACCCCCGCCGGGACGCCCTGGGGCGTTTTGTGAGAGGCGGCACCTGCGAACCGCGTTTGTCACCGCCCTCGGTAATGCCGGTGCCGAACCGGCGTGTCCTGGTCACAGGGTCTGCCCAGCTGGGCTGGTCCCAGCGCCGCCGGGAGGGAGGGAGAGGTGCAGAACCATAAAGCGGAGAAGAACCGTGGCGAGGGGAGCAGCCCGCGGGCTTTACCCACTTTCTAAGTGGCGGACGAAGCCCGGAGCTCTTTCCCTGCCCTGACCGGCGGCCCTGAGGTTGCAAAGGTTATTTCCCCATTTCTCAGCACTACTGAACACTCAGGGTACCGTAGGCCCCCTTGCAGAGCCGTAGCATTCCGGGGTGCACAGCATGATGCTCGGGTGGAGCGGGCGTTTTTGGCACTGTACAGGGAGGTGAGGATTTGTGATTTGCAGAGAGAACCATGTTACGGCGGCCAACGAAATGTTAAAGGTTTGAGGGAGTCCTTCCTGCCCATCCCTCGGGCACAGTTTGTGACGCTGTCACAGATCCCACTCCGCACACACTGCAAGGGGCCGGGGGCTGTGAAGGGGTTCCCACGACACCAAGGAAATCGTTCTGTCCTTCTCCAAACTGATGCACTCCATGGAGTGGCATGTTCTGGCCTGGCTGAGTCTGCCCCATCTCCATTAAAGCTTCATGAGCACAGGCACTTCAGCCTTCTCGAGCAGAGCCCTGTGGAACCGGACCACAGCTAATGCCTGCACAATGCAAACCAAGACTGGAACGGTTGTTTCCTTTGATGTGTGTGACTAAACACACAAAAAGGATATTTTCCCTTAGATCCTCCTGGGAGCGGAACTTCTTTAAAAAGACCTGTTGGTGCTTCGGCTTTGGTAAGGACCGAAGCCATTTCTGAGCCCAGACGAAAGAAGGATGGTGTGATGGGTCTCTTCTAAGACAGAAGAAAGGAAAATTCCTTTTTCCTATTTTCAGCAGCTGCTAATCTTGTGGAGCGTGAAAGGCACATTGATGAAGAGGCTCCAGAATGACAGGCTCACTCCCGACGGTCAGAAAGCTCATCTGGTACAGTGTCCTATAAATACCCACAAATACTAACGCAGCCACAGGATCAGCTAAGACAGTTGTTTCCTTCAGCGCTTCAAAATATGCCAGAAATTGAAACTTTTCTAGTTACCACACTGGCAAAGAGCTACCATTTTCTTGATGAATTGTATGGAATTTATATCTCTCCTTGGTTATTCTTCCAAGACGATCCATATACTTAGCAGAGACATGAGGTGGCCATATAGTTGTTGCACCTCATAGTTTGCGTTACAGCAAAAGATAGCATCAGACTCCTTGATGCAAATCCTGGGCCTTTTGTTGATGCCTCACTGAGGTGTGGAGGGCCAATCCATGCTGAACTGCTCCCCAGCGTTCCCCTCAGGGTGACAGGTGCTGGAGCCCCTAAGGACAGAACTGCCTTGCCACCTCTTCTTCAGCAAGAAACAGGCATCTGGCTGAGGGAGCACAGCCTGCAGTGCCTCTGCTTCGAGCCAGCTCACCTCCAGCCATGTCGCTCTCCTGCCCCAGTAACGTCAAGCTGGCATTCCCAGGTGACTTGAGTTTCCATGTGGGTATCCAGGCAAGACCAAGTAATGAAAAAGAGATGAGCGAAATGATGGGACCAACACAGCTCCTCTGATTGACACAGATCCTCACTCTGGTACCAAACACAGGAATGCTAGAGAGCTGTTGGGTTTGTTTTCGCAGCCTCATGGCAGGAACTCCGGCTGCTCCCCACACACACACGGCAACTTCTGCCACAAACAGCTTTCCTGTTCTTGCCACGGAGACTGGCACAACCGTTCATTTCAGTCACAGCCGTCACTGACATGCATTGTACAGGTAACCACTGGGATTCCACATGGGTCACATCACCCTGACATCACCCACAAACTAAATGAAATGCCAAGTCAGCTCTGTGCACACACACGGGTGCACATCTGTCTCTTCACTCCAAAGCTTGAGCTGTTTCTTCTGTGCTTCTATGGCTCATTAGAGTAACAAGATCCATGCTCTGAGGGACAAGGCTGTTCAGGACACTGGCTGCCTTCTCCTGGCCTTCAGAGCCTGGGGACAGAGGAACTGCCACTGCACCAGTTGTGAGCAACTCCGCTGCACAGAACTGACACAACCACCCTGACTCCACACCAGTGTGTACCCTACTCTATCACATGTCTTTGGGAGCGCTGTCTGGCTTTCTAGATCCTTCGCGGTCCATAAAGACAATGAAAATTTGTGTAGATGAGGATGAATAAAGCATTTTTTAAAGGTTACTGAAACTGTGTATGAACTCTGCTTCATCTGGCTAATGAACTCAATCTCTTCCTCAATATGAGGTGTTCTGCCAGGAGACACAAACCCCTAATGAAGTGAATCTCCCACACCTGAAATCACCTAATGTTAGGTGTGATTCTGTACACACAGGTTACTACAGCAGTGTGATCTGTGTAACACCACAAATACTAAATGGGGATTTTTCATCCAGCATGCCAGCAAAGCCCCAAATATTTTCATTTCATTCCTGTGCAATAAAATGATAAGAAACAAGCCATTTGACTTGAAGTGCTGCTGATGTCTTTGAAATTTCCCAGCTCCCACCGTTTAAAACTCAGTCCAGTTGCTGTTAAGGCACAGAGGTGCTGAACTGCACAAGATTCCATGCATGGGTGATGTGGGATAACCTGGCTCACTCTTACCTTTCCAGGGGCACACGCACAGAGCCACCTCCAGCTGATAAGCAGCAAAAGAGGAGATGTGCCAGGAGTTTGTGCAGTCTGATTCATGAATAATTTTTATTGGCACACTGATAAAAGCTGCTGCTATGCTGGTGATTGGTGTCTGGGTTGGTTTTGTTAAAAGGGAGGTGAAATACCAAGTTCTTTTAAAATTCTTAAGTGTCAATCCATGGTAGATGTGGGTCTGACTTGGTTAATTGGGTTAATGTGATGATTTGGCATTCTGAGCTATATGCAGAAGTAAAACTGTAAAGAACATATTCAAATATCCTGTTATGGATATTCAGCAAATTACACATCACCGTTGCTATGGCAAGCAGCACAAAGGAAAACAGTTCAGACAGGTTTAATAGCCACAGTGACAATGTTGGAACCCCATTTCTTGTGAATTGTTTGCATAAAGTTACTTCATGATTTAGAAGCAAGGAATGCCAAGTGTTTTCACACAAATACTCTCACAAGTGTGAAAAGAGATGATTTTTAAAAACTCACATGATAGAAATGAAATTGTTTTGTTCTTTACTCTCTCCACTTACAGAATCTAAAGGTGTTTCTTCTAGGAATAAACCCAAGACTTAACCGAGACAATGTATGTCGACAAACCCACTGTTACACCATGTCACCGCATTTGTGATGTACAACTGCCAATTCCCAAGTTTAGCAAAATCAGGTGAATATTCCAAAACATGCATTTCTTCCAAAAGGTTCTCCAAAGAAGTATACTCCACCTAACGCTCTGCCATCAAGTAACTTTCCCAACATCATGTGGGGAAGTTGAAGAGAATATATATTACCAGGAATTAAGGATACTGGACTCACTCAGAATGGACAAAAGCACATACTTCCCTAGCAGGAGGTCAAGCTCAGTCACCTTCTACACTATGGGCTTTGGATCCATCATTCTTGCCGTTCCTTCTGCAGTTCTGAGCCCATTTGTCGCCCTCAGAAATACAAAGATTACATGCAAATTATCTCTAGTTATACTCTGCTGGCTATAGGGAATTCATGCCAGGCTAAAATGAAGTACAACTCCAAAGCCTTGGCCCCTTCAATGGACCCTGAGGAAAGATGGTTTTGCTGTGCAAAGCCCCATGGAGAATTCATGGATATTTAAACCAGTAGCCTCAAAACCACAGCATTTACCTGTTTAACCAAGAACAGGACCAACAATGTAGTTCTTCTAACAGGGGCACCAGCTCCAGATGGGAAAAACACAGCCACAGAGTGTCACACAGCTTCAGAAGGACTGACATGGGTGCCAAGGGCCAGCCTCCCCTGCTGCCAGCAGTGCCAGGGAGCAGCTGTCCCACCATGCCCCGCATGCTGCCCCTGCAGCCCTAGGCCTTTGCCCCCTGCAAGACAGCTTGGGGTCTGTCTCTGCTTTGGCACCTGCTCCCAGCACCCCAGTGGCACTAAGAAAGTAACAATCATTTTGCCTTAATATACACCCATAAGCCAGTTAGAGGAGAAAAAAAAATGAAATATGAGGTAAATTAAAGCTTCCAACTAAGGGGATTTACACGTAAGTCACCATAAAATTCAGATAATTTATTTTTTCAATTCTGCAGCAACTTTCTCCAATTCATTTGGATTAGCTATTAGAAATTATGTCTCAAAAATTAAAGAAAATGTCTATTGACCACTATATCAAATTCTAATTTTAGCCAGGGAAAAAAAGAATAATTAGGCTGTGATTTACTCTGGTAGTCAACTTACATTAACAATTTTACCCCATGTTTATGTAATTCTGGCAAAATCAAATAATATATACAGTGCTCATAAATGCTAGGCTAGATTTAGTAAAGACAATTTCCTACACGACATCTAGGACATTTCTCTTTGCTTTCTGTTCTAATAAGACAATCAAGTTCTTCTGTGTAAGGAGGGAATATGATTGTCATCCGTGGTCTTCTCAGTTGGAATTTTAGTGCAGTCTTCAATGAGGGTCATGGAAGGATTAGTTTTAAATTTTTTTTTTAAGCTGTCATCCTCCTGTAACAAGCTGGATAGCCTGCTGCTCTCTGGGAATGGTTTACCCCACATCCTAACCCTTCTCCCCAGGGAGAAAGTGTAAATCCTGCAAATTCCCAGTGCCAGAAGCCATCACGCAGTGTTAGCTCTGCAGTGGATGCACGGCTCCCAGCTCAGCACGAGTGAGTTTGGGATCAGATCTCTAGCCACAGCTGGAACAAATGGGGAAGGATGTTCAAGATCCCTAAAGTTATACTCCAAAAGTTGTGGTCCTGCTTTTAAACAAGAATCTTTTCCAGCTCCTCTAGAACTGGACTGCTGGACTGCTGTCTACATTAACTGAAAAATATGGATCCAAACCGGTCACCAACTGTCAGCCTCAGGCGCTGAGAACAGAAGAAAGAGTAATGGAAGACAACAACAGAAGAACAACTGGAGAACCAAAGGAAGAGGAATTTGTGATGGTAATAGAGCCAGAAGGTGCTCAAAGCCACATGGATTCCAGAACTAGAAGCCAGAGGCAAGGTCAAATTTATCTGAGTCAGTTTGCTCAGACAGCAGTGCCCTTTGTCCAAAAACCCATCCTGGCACCACCAAACCAAGTTTCTCCTGTGATTCCCTCAGGGAGCATCATTTACACACAGAGCACTCAAGCTTTCAATTAATGAGCATCATTGCTGAAAGCATTATCCCAAATCTTTCAAGGACTCCACCCCGACTGGGCTCTGCCGTGTTATAAATTCACAATGAGAAGGAATTTCCCTGACTTTTCCCATCATTATTTATGAATAGGTAAACCAAATGGAAGAGTAATCCCAGTGTCACAAACCAGAGTCACTTGTGCTTTCCCAGTGGCACCGTGGCAGAGCAGCTGCTCCAGTTCTCTCGGGGTGGGGCCCCAATGGTGCCTTATCACACAAACCCCTTCTGCTCCTTCAGCAAGGGTACACAGCAGTTCTTATGAGCAGAAATGATTGGTTTAATATTTTCTCACTAGTTTTAGCTACAGAGCAGTTTCTTTCTATGTCTGACTAAACCTTGTCTAACCTTTCAGAGTATTCTTTCCCATGTGACCCATGAGAGTTGCACAAAATGAAAAATATATCTAAACAGTAGCTGCAGAAAATACGCAGAAATAACTCATTTTCACTGAGATGGGTTCATTTGTGAGTTCTGACTTTCCCCTGAACTTCCTCCCCTGAAGGACTGGAACAGTAATACCGGTACGATAATACTTTCTCTCCTGAAGTGGAGTAAATCAGTTCCTCACTCTCAGTAGTGAAATGAAAATTAAGATGAAAAGGAGTAAAGAATGCAGAAAATCCCTGTTACTCCAGAATAATACAATTTGCTGCTGATCCTCAGTTGCTAAGACAGGCACGTCAATTATTTATAGAACCCAGAGTGTGAAATATGAAGTATTTCAGCCTGGGACACCACGAAGGCAAAACCAGGAACATGATCCTGTCAGCACTGGCATACAAGGACAGAATAGGCAAGCACAGAATATTTCTACACAGATTACCCTTTTTATTGAACTACAAATTGCAAAAGGTCTCTATGAAGTGCCACTTTCAGTGTTAAGTGAGCTGCATCCTCCTTTTGACAGTGTCAGTCTGTATTTAATGTTTATTTAACATTTATCTAAAGGGCCATCTCTGCCAGGGAACAATGTACAGTAAATTAGCATAACTTCACCTGAATATTTACAGGAAGCCCAGGATCTTTTCCTGGACCTGTGCTTATGTCCATCTCTAGCCTGTCACACACACTGTAAAACCTGCTCCACATGACCAAACTTTGCCAATAATTTTCACAATCAAAATTCCAATTTATGTTCTCAGTAGCAATACCAAAAGTTAACCTGCACAAAAGCACTTGTATGGTTTATAGCAAGTTTGTTGAGAGCAAGTATCTGGATTAAAACTCCCAGCACTGCAGCGAAAGGTTGTTCATAGCTCCTCTGAGGAATTAACCTGTACTATTCAAAAACATCCACAATTTCTTGGGGAAAAACGCAAAGCAAATCAAATAAAATCCCACAAACAATATCAGAAAACCTTGGAGCCCCAACTTCTAATAATAGCCATTGATACATGACATGGCCTTACTAAAGCGCTTTGGTGGGTCCATGCAATGTTCTATCTCAAATCAAGTATTTCAAAGCTGGAGGAATTCTAAGTGCATCTCCTCCTCCTGCCTTGCCTCCAACTCGGAGGGCAAGAGCTTCAAATACAGTGACTAAGAAATTACAGCAAAGGACTAGCACTGAACTTTCAGATCAAAGGATATGAGGGAGTGATTCACCTTCCTTTCCTGACTGCTTGCGAGACGTGGGCTAAACACCAACAGTCAGGTGCTCTGATAAACTCCACCTGAACCTCAGTAAGAGAACCTGCATCAGCAGTGAGGCTACAGGACCCCAAACAATGTGACTCTCCCGAGAGCTCTGTCTATCAGCCCATGTCACCAGAGGGGTGACACACACCACCTCCCACTGCTGCCAGTGCTCACCAGTGGCAGGACAACCAGCAGCACAGGACAGGTATTGCCCATTGTTCCCCTGCAACTGAAAACCTGAATGCTGATATGACTGAGGGAAAAACCAAAAAACCACAAGCTAGTCCAGCAGGCAACTGTCTGTCCCCAGGGTCACACCAAATACCATGTGCTGGAAGGAAGCAGAAGCAGCGAGGACTTGGCAGCACCTAAAGCACAACGCCTGCAGAAATGATTGTGCTGATGCCAAAACTGGTCCTTTCGGAGCTTTCCAGCCACTGCTGAGCCGACAGCACGTGCTACGATGCTGGAGCTGGCAACAGCAATGCTGAGCACAGCTAGTGGCCACTGGCCACCTTAAAGCACCAGCACCATCCGTCTGCCCTGAACCAACAATTAGCGGCACGAGCGGTAAAATAACACATCTATTAAGCTCTCAAAACTGCAGCAAATATTGAAAAGCCTCCCTGTTCCACATTCCACCTGGCCTTGTGGGTGCTGCAGCCACCACTGATCCATTCTGGCTGGGCTCCAGGGCCCCAAACAGGGACCAGGAGGAACAAGGAACAACTACACGACCTGGCTCAGGGGAACCAGCACTCCTGTAGGGACACAGGTCCTGCCAGCACTGGCTGTTCTCCAGGTTTACAGACTCAAAGCTCTCCAGACTGATGGTGAAGAATTTTGAAACCCAGAGTATAACAGATTCACATCCAAGTTTATGGAAATAGCTGAAAAATACATCAACAGCCTTCACATATGCATAAAAACAACAAACAAAACTATCAGATCTCCCAAAATATGGATTAACAACAACAGAAACTTGCTAATTACTATTTCAAGTATCCCTGAATTTTTAACTCTGGTGTTATTAAACTAAAAATTATATAATCATGTATTTGAACTGTAGGACAGCTTATACAAGTTAGGACCATTCCAAAAAAGTCAATCCATGTTTCAGAGTACATTTAGGGGATATTCTGAACATGGGCAAAGCAAAGAACTCTGTCCATGACAGGCTCTTGTGATACCAGGCTGGAAGGCTCCAAGGAGACCAAGAGCTCTGGTTGGCCAAATGGCACGAACACCTAAACTACAGGAAATTCCTCCCTGATTCCTGTTTTAAAAACACTTAGAGCAGAAAACATTATTTATATATAATCAACCCTTTACACAGTACTGATAAGATCCTCTGCTTGCCCCAGAAACTCCCTGTGTCCTACACAGCTGCTGTCAGAGAGAGACAAGAGGCAGGAGCAGCAGGCAGATCATCACTTTCAAGGGGAACACTTTCAAGGAGAACATAAACTTTTGACTTTTGGGGGACTGAAGTCAGCCTGCAAAAACAAGCATGAAAATATCCCTAGCAGAGTTACATTACTAATGAAGATTTTCTTGCTTCTCATCAGTTGCTTCAGCCACTTCTGCTGCCACTGGATGAGTGTTACAAGGCCCTTCTACTGTGTGGTGCTCTGCAGGTATGACTAAATCTGCCTCTTACCTCCCCAAGTCCCCAGGTGGACTATCACGCCTCCGTTACAGAGAGAATTTCACAAAATGAAAGAGCCAATAAGAAGTGTTTCCTCTGGGCATCTCAACAGCATTAACACAAAATGCAGTAAAAGGCATCAGAGTAGCAGAGAGCGATTCACCCCTGTCGGAGGCACGTGTTGGCAGAGCACTCCCAACACTGCAGCTGTGTGCACCTACCCAGGGGCATGGCCACAGCAGGAATAGGCCATGGCTGACTGACCGACCCTCTGGAGCACGACACTGGCTGCAAATGGACTGGTCCCGTGCAGCTTTCATTTCTGTTTTTGCCCTCAGCACAACCACGGCAGCAGAGGCCAGGAGTGACTGCTGGGCTAGGGGGGCAGGGAGAAGTGCTGCACCTGCCAGCGCATGCATGCAGGGACAGGGTGGAAAAGACAAGTCTCATGGGTTTTAGGTACAGAACTTTGGGGAAAACCCGAGCAGAAAGAGAGCAGGTCAGGAGTGAGAGGCGGCACTGGGACTTCATGCAAAACGGAGGTGGAGGGAATTCAGAACACTGAGCTCTGGTTTGAGGGGGTGTGCCGTTTGCCTCGTGAGGAAAGGTACCCCACAAAGTCCCACAGGCTCTGAAATGCACTCAATTAGCTGTTCCTTTTACCTTTTTGTTCTACCCAGCATTTCTTCAAGAGCACTGTCATCTCTGGCTTTGGCATCCTACTCATCATCTATGAATTCATGTTGCCGTTTCATCCCTGAAAGGAAAAATCCCATAGTCAGTCATTTGCTACACAAAGGACAAATCTGACAGAGTATTTTTGCCACTGTTCAAGTTCAAAGACCACCCTTCTCCTTGAGCAGACAACACTGCGAGTCATGCTTTCAGTTATGGTGTTATTCTGCCACTATTAATCAGTGTGTGTTCACTGCAGAAACTTGCCCCAAAGTTACCTGTAAGCAGCTGAAAAGCTGTCAGTGCCTCAGCCCTGCCTGGAGAGAAGGAGCAGGGCAATGACTCGCTCAGACTAAAAAAAATCCTAGCAGCAACAAGAGAGACGTGTGCCAGGCAAATATCTTTACTTTACTTTAAAATATTCTGAAACTGTTAATCTATATGAAAGAGAAGCAATACAAGACTGAGAAAGCATGTTTAATGTTAGGGGAGCCTTCACATTACATGAGCCAAATTAAAAATAAGACTAAACACAAGTGTACAAAGCGGAGACAAAAAAAAAATCAATTTTCTCAAAGACATAACATGAGGGACTCCCACAGGGGCTAGCAAATTCTGGAAGGGAGAAAGAGATTATATTTTATGGGAAGAGATTCAATAAGCATTCTTTTCCCATAAAGCCAGTGATGGAGGATTGTCACTGCTCCATAGACACCCTGTGCACACTTCAGGACAACAGTAACAGGAAATCAATAGCACCTTTTATACGTGTAAAGACATTATCTCTCTGGACGCCTAATACTAACAAATGGGACCAAGAAAGACCTTTACTAGAATTTAGCAGTCAGCATTACTCTGGCTGAGAACAGAGGGGAGGATGCTGGTCTATGTCCTTAGATTTTTAATTTTTTTTTTTAAAACTAACTCTGCTCAGAGCGTCACCCTCGACTGGCGCCCAGGAGCCCCCGATGACAGTACATCACAAGTGTAACGGTGCTGAGCCCCGGCGCTGTCACCCCATCACAGACATCCCCTCCAGCTGATGCTGTAGTCATTACAGGCAGGAGCTTTGTCAAGGGGTAATTTGACAGCTTTGACAAGCCCGGCTGAATTTATGGCACTTTCTAGTTTTTCCCTCCATTGAGCTGTGATGGAACTAAAGTTAATATTATCAAAACCACTCTATGTGGGGGCAGGTTCCCAGCAATGGCTCTGTGATCCCCCTTGCCAAGAGAATTTGCTACATTGGACCCCTCACAGTGTCCCCTGCCACCCTCAGGGACAGGGAGGGCAGGTCCATCCAGCCCACTCACAAGAGGAGATTCTGTGATGAAGGTCTCTGGTATCGCTGGCTCTACCACAGCAGAGGTGAATCACCACTAGTAAGGCTACTCACAGTTTACTACAGAGCACACACTGGAGCAGCCGCCATGGTGTCACAGGTTTGACAGCACACGGCCAGCTAAACCCAGGACCTCAGGGTGCTGAGAACTGCTTCCCTTGCTGCAGGAACTGTGCTCCACACACCATCACGAAGCTTCCATCTCCAAGTAGCGATGTGGGAAGAGGAATATTGCACTCCAAGCCAAACCTCGGCAAGTCAGTAAACCATAAACAAGTACTTCTTTTTTGTCCTTCTTTTTCCCATCAGATTGCCTTTTGCCGTAGATGTTACATTTCCTATGTTATAATGCAGGGTTTTAAAGAGCTCTGTCTACCTGCTTAGAAAGCACAGTTCATATTTAGCTCCCTAAAGTCATATTTCTCTGTTCCTATACTTCCCTGCCAAGATGTGACACCTGTGGAACGTTCCCAAAAAATTCCCCTGAATCATCTGTGATGCAAGGGAACAGCAGCCAGGGTTGGCAACGAGCAGCTGGGTCTTTTAGGAAAGCGTTAGATCAATCTGGTGAGGGGAAGGATCCCCAGTAACTCTGGCACTAACATCCCCAAGGACTACAGAGCTCCCAAATCAGTTAGAAAAAGAGCATAATTACGACAGGACCAAAATCCCTGGGAAATAGCGTTGCCATGGCAACTGGCATCCTCACAACTGGAATCTCCTTTGCATTCTTGCACAGACTCAATGACTCCTAAACCACGTGGAAAAAAAAATCTGTCTAGCAGGTGGGTTCATTGAGGAAAAGCAGTGCTAGAGGTGTTTCCGTGCAGAACAGACCCATTTCCACATGGTTTCTCAGAAAGGGAGCTTTTGTGCACCTCTTGTTCCAAGCACTGCATCTCACTCACCAGGAGTGCAGAGGAACTGCTATAACACGATCAATACTTCCTTGTTAACTACTCTTGCATAAATAAAAAAAAAACTTATTAAATATTAAAACGTTCCTGTTTTCAAATAAAAGTTACGTGAAGATAAAATCCAAAGCAGACTAGCTGAGTTTTTAAATGGGAACACAGTTCCAGCTCCACACTGAGCTGCACTGGTGCTAATGAATGGTCTTTCAAATATTCCTCTTTACAGAGAGCAGTACCCAAAAACCACTCCAGCATCCCCATATATATATCAGATCCAGCCACTGGGGAACATCCACACATGAGCAGGAAAGCTCGTATTTTTCTTCCTGACAGCCTTATCACGGCATTAATACCCAGTCTGTCCACCAGCACGCTTTAAACGAGGTTCACGTTAATGGACTGGCTGGGCAGCCCTTTTGCTAAAAGCTCTGAGCTGCGCACACTTTGAGGGCATTTCCTTTTATTTCGGTACTGGTCGGGCCTGTGGAGTGCCCACTCGTGGTTAACCCATCAGGGAGGGCAGCACAGCGTGAACCCCAGGGCCGTCTTCTCTGCGCCAAAAGCCAAAGCAGCGCTCCTGATCCAAGGAAAACTGCCCCAGATCTACTGACAAACGATCTGCTCTTGCCCACGGCGTGCCCGTGCCAGCCGTGCCATGCCCGCGGGTCTGACATCGCCGAGCTCAGCTGTGCTCGCCGTTCGGGTGCCGTGCCGGCAGATCTGCCCCGGGACCCTCCGCTGTACGGGGCTGCCGGACTTCCCCGCTGCCCTCCGCAAGCCCCGCCACAGCCGGGAGTCGGTCATGGAATAGCGACTCGACGGTGACAGCACGGTTTAGAAATCGCCCTCTTGTTACAGGGCGAGAAAGGCCTCGGGGCATCTACAGGTCCCGTCAATGACCGGAGTGAGCGACGGCCCTTTGGGCAAGTACCGAGGGCCCTGCGGCACCGAGACGGGCACCGGGAGAGGCACCGTGCGGGATGGTCACCGGGAGAGAAAGCGGGGCGGGCACCGGCAGTCGCGGTCGCCCTCCCTCCCGCTATCACCCGGGAGCAGGGCGGACGGAGGCCCTGAGCACCCACGACACCGCCACAGCCGCCGCCGGAGCACGGAGCGACCGCGGCGGCAAAGACGCGTCAGAGTGCCGGGGCGAAGAACGAGAAGAACGAGGAGAACGAGAGGAACGAGGGGAATGAGGGGAACGAGGGGAATGAGGGGAACGAGGGGAATGAGGAGAACGAGGGGAACGTGGCCGGAGCGGAGCGCGGCAGAGCAGACCGGTGCTTGTCGGTGCCGGTCCGCGCTCCCTCCCTCAGTCCCTCCCTCCCTCACTCACCCCTCGCCGCCTCCGCCGCCGCCGCCTCCTCCCGGGTCGAGCGCCGCGCATGCGCACACGCACATGCCCGGGCCGCGCTAGCTCGGGGGGGCGGTGCCGGCGCGCGTGCGCGGGCAGTCGGACCGCCGGGCCGGCGGGGGGCGCTGCAGCGCGCGGCGCGGGGTGAGAGGTCGGGACGATGGCGGCGGCCTTGGGCGAGGAGGCGCCGGACAACGAGGACTACTACGGGCTGCTCAACGTGCGCCGCGAGGTGCGGCCGCGGGGCCGCGCGGGGCTGGGGCCGGGCGGGGCGGGGCGAGACGAGACCCTCGTGCCCGCCGCAGCGGGAGCGGCGCCGCTGCGGCGCGTCCTCCGCCCGGGCCGGGCTGCTGCTGCTGCTGCCGGCGGCGGGGCGGGAGAACTCGGGCCGGGCCGTGGGGCTCCCGGTTGAGTGCGGCGGGTGAGCGCCGGCTGAGGCCGAGAAATGCGTGGTTCGTTCCGAATTGCGGCTGTTCGGGCGCTCCCGGGTCGCTCCTGATGCAACCCGGCGCACGCGGGGCACACCCGCGTCCCCTCGGTCTGGGGCTCCCGCCTGGCTCGGGCACGGCTGTGGAGACTTCCCGAACGTTTCCAGTTTGGAAACACCTCCTTTTTTTTTGCAAAACACCTTTCCCGCCAAAAAACCGGAGGATCGAGCGTCCTTGATTTCACTATTAAGAACAGATTGATAATATTTGGTGCAGTTTTGTTGCACCGGAGCAGTTTGGAACTTAATGGGAGGCAGCTGCTTTTTTTTATAGTAATAATTAGGCAGATCTCCAAAGATCTGGATGTAGGAACTGTGCTGTCGTTTGTTTCAGCAAGTGCAGCAGCAGTATAGATCTTTTATATATATTTGTGTGTATATATATATGTATAAGCAGCCCATCAAGCTCATCAGTCTGGGTGTGGCCACTGGAGTGGAGAGGGCTCGTACTGAACCACCACTGCTGCGTGCAATAGGAGATCCAGACTTGGAAACGATTCAGTCTGAAAGCTTGGAAGAATTCCCTTGGGGACTCCTGTCAGTCCCTGGGCTGCAGGGGACAGTCTCCTGTGCCTCATTGTGTGGAAATCTGCCGCGTTCCTGAAGGAACAGCATGTGATGGTCACACTGTTTGCAAAACTCCCTGATGCTGAGCTCCCTTTAAAAAAAATTCTGTGCGGCTCGAGCCCACGTCTGGTTCAAAGCTGGTGGGGCCATGCTTGCACATTCCTTGGGAGCTTTCGTAATTCCCCTCCAAAACGTCAGCAGCGTGCAGAGGTTAAAACAGAGAGATGGGAACCACACAAGGGTTGTGAATGCTGGGGAAGGTTTAATGGTTAACTTAGCCAGGCTTCCAGAGCAGGACATTCAGGTTTTGTACAGCAGGGAGCTGGGAACTGAGTTAAAGGGGTCTGCAAGGGAGTAATTCCAACAGAGGGGAATGTGTGCTTTGTTAATTGCCCTTTGCTGATTTTCTTCAGCAGTTCTGTCATGTAGTGGATGCAGTGAACAGCATGCCTGGCTGCTGAGCCTCAGGGTGATGTGGCAGCTGGGCTTGGAACAGCAGTGACCCCACAGAGGCGGGAGCCTGCCTGAAATGATTCATGATTTAGAGATGTTAGTATGCTAAAAATGTGGTGCTGTGTTTGAGACCTTAAATGAGGCTGTTTAAAGCTCAAGCAGGGAGATAGGAGGCCTTTTAATGTTGACCGGAGTTTTGGTAATAAAATTGTAACTTACATACAATTATTTGTGACTGCATTTCCTGGCAGTCCAAAAATGATGTCAGGGTTTTTTTAGCTGCTTCAAAGAGGCTGCTGCTCGTGGAATATTGAACCAATGACCCAAACTACTCAGTGATGATGAAATGCCCAATCTAACATTTTATTGAACATGGCATTTATGAAAAATGAACCTGCTCATTT
This sequence comes from Acanthiza pusilla, assembly GCA_036630365.1. NCBI lineage: Eukaryota > Metazoa > Chordata > Aves > Passeriformes > Acanthizidae > Acanthiza > Acanthiza pusilla. The sequence goes on along the minus strand of JAXCHO010000005.1, from coordinate 4,200,458 downwards.
CTATTACATAATCAATAGCACATTAAACCATTTATCATTAATTTGATTTTAAAATGCCATTTTGGGCCTATATGTTCCCCTGCCTTCCCAGTCGAGTTTAAATTTGATATCCGAGAAAGCACAAGGTAGTAAAAAGAAAAAAGCTAATTGTAGCTGTCATTACTGTCTTGAGCCCAGCAAATTTGGCAGTTCCCCTTTTGCTGTATCATTTCAAAATATTAACATGAAGCAGTACAAACATGCAGAGGAAACATTCTGAGCTGTCTTCAAATGCAAACGGATTCCTGGCATTGAGACACAAGCGAGTGCATTTCTGTGATGGAAACCCTCTTTGCCACAAGTGGTAAAAAAGATGTTACTTCAAGAAATTACCTCTTAGGAACTTTATTTCCCCAGTGAAAGCTAGGAATCGGTGACAGCTTTGCTCCCTGAAGGGTGTTAAGAGTAAATGGAATTTGTGTCTGTCAGTCCACTCCTGTCTGAGTGTCCCCCTCACTGACTGTGCTGGGTCCTGACTGTGGCAGCCCTTGGGGACAGCCTGGACCATCAGGTTTGGGTTATTTTAGTCTGAGTGTTCCTCCAGGAATGGCCTCCTGTGCCCAGGAACAGGTTCTTGCCTGGGCAGTTTTGGAACTGGACAGTTGGGCTCAAACTCTGCCTGGGGGAAGTTCTGGTTGATTTTAGCAACTGTACTTCTAAAAAGTAGGTGTTAAGTAATCTCAAAGGAATTGGCAGGAGCTGCAATGCAAGGGATGTAGCAGGGTGAGGTGAGAGAGGGGAGATTACCAGGACTCTCTAGAGCCCAAAAATAACGTTGCTGGGAGATGATAATGGAAGAACCGGGTTTTTTCTCCATTGATTCTGAAAGAGCCATCCGTGTCCTTGGAACGAGGCCAGGTGCTGTCTGAGGTCCCAGAATGGTTGTGGTAAAGGACAAGGAGGGTTCGTTCTTGATGCATTTGGTGGCACACTGTTCTCATGGTTATCTGTGGCTTTGTGGGCAGATCCTGCACCTTCCCTCCTTGCTGGGGAGCAGAATGGGGTGCTGAGGCAGGTGCTGGGATGAGTGTAGAACTGTGGGTTTACATTTCTTACCTTTACAGCTGTGAAAAGTCAGTGCTTTTGGATAGTTACAGTGTCTCCTTGAGAGTTAAGATTGAAATATCAGTAGAATTTGTTGTACATGTCTGGATTTATGCATTTTTATCTGCGGTGACTTTGCTTTTTCTTACTCTTCTGATTTGGAGGGGATAGTAGTAATGAAACTAGTTGCCTAATGTCTGAACACAGACTGCTTGGGTGGTGGAGTTTTTATATAATTTTTTATACCTGGGTATACACTGATGAACTGTTGAGGTCCCTTGTTGCACTACAAATAGTGTGGACAACTCCAGTGTGATAACTGAATATTTTAATAACTTATGTAATGAAGCAATAGTCAATTCTTCATTTTGGGCCGAAGTAGTGCCGTGTAACAGCTGACAGACTTCTCTTTCAGGGCTGATTTTGAGAGTGGCCTTTTGGAAATGGCACTGGCTGTTTTTGAGTTCATTTTTGGTGGTTTTCACAGGCCTCCCAGGATGAGCTGAAGGCCGCCTACCGCCGGCTGTGCATGCTGTACCACCCTGACAAGCACCGTGACCCTGAGCTCAAAACCCAGGCTGAGCGGCTCTTCAATCTTGTCCACCAAGCATATGAAGGTCAGGGGGAGACTGAGCTTTGCAGGGGGTTTCTGGGAGAGTTGTGTCTTCGTGCATTTTAAAGCTATATGTTATTACAAAGTAGTAATTAAATTTGCTGGTTCTTACCAATGCTGTTTCCTGCTTTTGTCCCATAAGTCACAGGAGAAATGGCATATAAATGCAGCAGGGAATGAGATGTGGAGTGTCTGTCTTACCTCCTGCATGTTGTAAATGATCTTCTCATCACTTTCCTTACCTCTGAAAACCTCTTACATAGGGGAATAAAGACTGAAAAGCTTCAGAGATACAGTTTCATATTGTACTGATGAACCTGCATCTCCAGGTTCTGTTCCCTCTCACCTGGCTGGCATCTCCATTCCCAAAAAGTTCTTCTATATGCTTAGAGTGAGATGAGCACAACTGATTCATGGCATTTAGAGTGTTTTTCTTGTGCCAAAGCCCTTTTCAAATACTTTGAATTAAACTGAGGTTTACTTAAATCCTGAAGTGCAAGTTGAACCTGGAGTGCAGGTGGATTAGAAGCTGATAGGAGTCATCCATGTTACAAACCTGGTGCACCTTGTCCTGGAGCCTAAAGAGAAACTAAAGCAAAATGATGAATAAATATTCCCCCATTTAACCTCAAATATATATGAGTGAATATCTTTTACTCCCCTGGTTTTGACTGATAAGCATTTGTTCCTTTCAGTGGGACTTCAGCATGTGTGGAGTCTTTCCTGTTGACCCTAGGTTAGGTGTTAAGACATGTGGAAGCTTTTGCTGGGAAAGCAGGGAAGGTCTAACCTTGATGATGTGGGGAACAAGAACTCAAGATGCTTCAATAGTTTCCTTTTAGTGTGGTGGGTGGCCTTATGTTAGAGGCAGCAACTTCCCTTTGAATTTTCTGGCTCTGCTTGGCTCTGCCTTGCAATGAACGTGGAAATTGGTGCTTGTTTAGTTTAGTACCAAATGTGAGTGTAGTATGTTACAAGCAAAAATTTTGACATCTTGGAAGTAAGCCACTCCACCTCCTGCCTATTTTCTCTTTCTCCTCTTCCATCTCTTAATAGCACACAACAAAAGCTTCATTTTATCAGAATTCATAAAAAACAGTGTCTGCCTGTGACATTTAGCAAGTCCAATAATATTCTACTAGTTCAGACCAAAACTCAATTAGCAGTATAAGCCTCTTTTCGCCTTACTGTACTCCCCCAGCTCCCTGGAGGCACATCCATTTCCCCACAGCCACAAGAAATACGTGATAATGATAAAGCTGGTCTTGGAACTCTGGAGGAGGAAATAGTGATGATTTTTTGATTTATGTTTTCTTACAGAAAGGTGTGTTATAGGAGCTTATGCATTTATAAATGCTTTACCTTTTAGAGATTCCTCCTAATTCTGTGCCCAGTCTTTTCCTAAGTAACTGTTCTGCAGTCTCCTTTTGTGTTTTGTGTTGTCCATTGCATTGGTTGACATTTTGGGAGGTTCAGATCCTACACACACCTTTGCCATTACCCCTTAGTTGATGTTTGGCTGATGCCTAAAAGAGAAGCCAAAACAAATTAGGAGTATAAAATGTGGACAAATTTATTCGAGGCCTTCAAGGTACACTCCGGGCAGACGAACGTTCCCCCCCAGGGACTACACCCAAAAATGGACCCTGGGTCACGAGCTCTTCACATTTTATAAGTTGTTTCATTAGCATGTTGGTCCTTAATTCTCCAATCATACCGTCAGGTGACAATGTTCACCACCCCAGGCCTGCCCCCCTTCATCTTACACTTGTTTACATATTTTCAGGCCCCAAGGCAACGAATATGTCCTTGAATCTGTGTTCAGAGAGCCTTGTTTTGGTTAAAGGTGCTGGGAACAGAGCATTTTAGCACTTAGTAAGAAGCACTAAACCACAGCAAGTTACAGGTGCATTGAGAGGAAAAACTAGAAATATTCAAAGGCATCATGGCAAGGTGTGAACTGCCTCGTGGAAATTGCTTTGTTGGTGCTTGGCATGTCCCATGTGTGGGGACAAGGTGGGAAAGGATCAGTGGACATGGATGGTGAGGAAGATCAAAGGATGCACCACAGAGCTTTGAAAGCCAGAGGTGGGTGGCATTCCCAGGAAGGGCCCAGGGACTGCTCTGGCCAAATTTTTCATAATTCCTGTGGTTGTTAGAGTGTTTGTGTCACCTTCAGTCAAAGAAAGCAGTGTTAGAAACCTCCCTGCACATTCACTTAGGCTGCATGTCTCTTGTGTTCTTTCCGCTTTCTTGTTTTAGAAAAAGAAGAAGAAAAAGATTGGATTTGTTTGGGGGGAAAAGTCAGTATGTCTTCTCAATATAGCATGTGGAAGCATCAAAGGGGTTATAATGTGCAAATGAGGAACAAGATGTTTCCAAGATCTGTGCTTGAATTCCAAATAATGTGAGTGTTTTGGTCTGAACTCTGAGGAGAAGACCAAAAACTGAGTTCTCTCCTCTCTTTTGGTTTCAATTTACAGTGCTTAGTGATCCACAGACCAGAGCCATCTATGACATATATGGGAGGAGAGGACTGGAGATGGAAGGCTGGGAGGTGAGAGAAATTGAGCACATTATGGCCAGTGGCCTTGACTAAGCCCACCTTTATCTGCCATTGTTGTTCTATCAGCTGCACTGACACCTGGCTGGTGATAAATGCCTGTTGGTTTGAAGGCATCCTTGGTTAGTTATTTCTGTCTCTCTCTGTCCCTGCTGAAACACCGTGATGGATTTTCAAAGAACCCTTTGGTTTCACACTTGACAAGAGAACAATAAACCTGACATTCAGAGTTCCCTGGTAGGATATTACCATGACAGGCAACATCTTTATCTGAGACAAATGTGTCATTATTGTCCATCTAGTCCCATCTTTTTCATCCAAAACTTGTTTTTTTCAGCATCAACGAGCTTCTGAGTTTGAAATTACTTTTTCTTCATGGGCTTTTTGGGGTTGGTTGAGGTGGGGTTTTTTGTCGTTTTGGTTTGATTTGGTTTTGGTTAGGTTTTATGGGCTTTGAAACAGAACTTGTCCATGCATGTCTGTCCAGCTCTTGAGTCCCTTGCTGACGTCTGCCAGCCCTATTTGATTGCGCCATGCTGCTTGAAGCAGAATCTTATGGTATTGTGTCAGGTCAGCACCAAGGTCAAGTTTGGAGTCAGTTGCCAGTAATGTGGAGCAGATCCAGCATGTAACAGATGTTTTTGAACTGCTTTTGGCAGACTTGATCTTATTTTGAAAAGCCAAATCCAATACTATTTCTATCCTTTCCAAAACCAGGCCTGTCTAAAACCCTCATTCCCTGAGCTGTGTCAGGTAAGCAGTTGTGGACCAGCATAGCCTAAAATCACACAACTCTCACTGCATCAGTTTAACTCAGGCCAGAGAGTTTCAGTTGTTCTCATTTTTGTGTCCACACCTTGTAGAGCAGTTAACGGATCGCTGAGGCTAACAGCTGCACTGCAATGTCTTATAGTTGTGGATGGAAAGCTCTTTGCCCTGGTTTTGTCAAGGGAATGGAAATAACAAAACCATTTTCCCTTCTCTCAGGGCCTGGGGTTTTCTCTCATGCCTGCCCTTTGATCTGGTCCAGGTGCATCCTTCCAAACTCTGACTATTGGAATTGGTGCAGAGTGGCTTTCAGCAGCTGGGGCAGCGTGTTAGTGCATCCTGCATCCATGGGCCTCTGACCCCCCAGCACTGTGATGCCCTGAGCAGCCTCTGTCTGGTAATCGTTTGTTTTTTATTTCTTTTTGAGCAGGTTGTGGAACGAAAGAGAACTGCAGCTGAAATCAGGGAAGAATTTGAGCGTTTGCAGAGAGAGAGGGAAGAGAGGAGACTGCAGCAGCGAACTAATCCAAAGGTAAGCAAAGACTTAATCCCAGTCTCAAGAGTGGGTCTGTAATTATCACCACTGTGCAGGGTGCACTGAGCCTAGGTGAGGGCCTGTAGGAAAGAACCCCTCAGGTATCTACACTTGCTGCATTACTTTCCCTCTTTTGCATATGCAGTTTCTCTGCATAATAGAGGGAGAACAGCTCATTCTTTGAACAATCCCCTACTGAATGTTCTTCTTTTCTTAGTGAAACATGTTGGGACAAAATATCTTTTTCAGCAATTTTCAGAAAATAGACCTAACACTGAAATATTTATGATTTCTTTCCAAGTTTTCTAAATAAAATGTAACTCATTGCAGTTACCTGACAGGTTTTCCCTTTGGCACTGCTGCAGTGTCACAACAATGCAGGGAACTATTCAAATGCAGCTTGAAAACAGTAACAAATCTGAGGCAGCCCTGAGCCAGCTGGGCAGCTGAGTGAGCAGAGTCAACCTGAACAGGGTTGGGGTCCTGCCAGCGTCACAGTTAGTGCCTGATTTTGGAAAGCATGATCGTGCCCTCAGGATGAGAATCATCCCAGATGCTGTTCCCATCTCGGTCTGTTTGAGCAGCAGACTCTGACATCAAGGACTCACCTTGCAACTAACCATGGCTGGTCAGAGGTGCTCAGGAATACCATTGGGATGGCAAGGAGAGATGGACTCGGTGGCTTTGCTGGCTCTTGGCTTGATGAGTGTGTGAGACAAACCCAGGGTTTGTCATGATGGTCCCTGACTGAAGTTTCAAAGCTTGTTGAGTCATAAAAATCTTGGTTCTCATGCAGCGACTAACATTATCCAAGAGCTGCATCTACTATTCACTGAATGAATTCATACGTTAGTGTAAAATCACGATGTCTTCTGAGTGGACAGACATGGGATTGCAGTGGTGCTTAGGACTGGGTCCTAAGGAAAACATCCATTAGAACTGTAATATTTTGAGACAGTCACCTTGGCTGTGAATCTGCACTGCTCTTAGCAAAGCAAATGGACTGTACAGATCCCCAGGCTGTGGGTAGTGCACAGACACTAAGAACTGGTTTGTACTGGAAGGGTAAACAAGCATAAAGTGTTGTCTGAGTATCTGTTGACAGCTTTATTCCAGGCAGGAAGGGATTTCTGGGTGCCACAAGCCAGGCAAGGCAAACTATCCCTGCTGGAGGTGCGGGTGAGTGGGGTCAGGGAGATGTTCTCTGAGAGGGGCATGGTTATCTCCCACTCTGCTGCTCCGTGCTTCAGGAATGTGACATTTTCCCTGGGCGCCTCGCCGTGGCTGCGAGCTGCACTGTGAGCCTCAGCCTGTGTCCTGGGATAAAATTAGCCATCTGGGTGTTTACAGCAATTGCCGGCTGGCAGCCGATGGAAATGCCTCTCTAGGCAGTGTTCCCGTGGAATTGGGGAGCGCAGCTGTGATCATTTCATACACGAGCACGAGTTATTTTAAAATTTCCAACATTTTGTCGGTTCTATAAAGCAGTTCCACAAAAATAAAGCATTTTAACCAGAAATGTTGAGTAATAACCAGATGTAGGCAATTTGGAGGGTTGGAATTGAGTCTCCTATTTGCTTTTAGAGCTTTGTTTTTGCTTTCAAAGATGTGCAGAAGGGTTGAAAAGTTCATTACTAGATTTAAGAAGAACCGTTTCCTGTTAGGAGAAATTAAATCCCATTATTTTCCTGCTGTGGAAGGTCAATATCTAAGGAATGCAGGTCCTTGAAGGCAAAGCCGGGCACAGCTTCCAGGAGTCACTTTTCTGAAGGTAAATCCCTAAGAAAAAAGGTAAGGAGGAAGTACATCTTCCTCTGGCACATCTGTGAATTCCATCAGTGAAGTCTGTTTCCTATTCAGAGGGTGGCAAATAAAGGTGATTTTAAAAGCTGAATGGTTCCATAGTCCCACTTCTGCTTCTTGCCCCTCCGAGCTGCTGCTCTCTGCAGCACAGTGCAGGCACCACTGACTTCTGAGTGGGTGTTACAGCTCTCTCCTGCTGCTCTTCCTTTGTGGAGGGCTCCTCATTTCCCGTGGTCGGAGCAGGTGGCTGATGGGAGCTGGGAGCAGCAGCAGTCACCTCCATTATCCGGTGGCATAGGGGTGCTCTCGTTCTCTGGGAATATTTTTAACTTTACCATCTGCTGCTTTTCCTGTGCTTGTGCCTGAACCGGTTTCCATGCCAGGATCCACAGACCTCTGAGGGTGATTTCACCTGCCTGGTGGGAGGTAGAGGATCTGCCCAGGGTCTACATCTCCCCTCAGGGAATGGCAGAGGAGTAAGAGGTCTGCTGGGGAGCAAATGGGGAGATCCCTTCTGAACAGGAAGCTCCTTGGATCTTGTGGGTTTTCATGGATAGGTTCAGGTGTTTTCCTTTTTTCCTTGGGAAGGATATTTGCTCTACAATTCATATGGGTGGAAAAGGAAATCCTAATATTTTGAGTATGTTTTAGAGGAAGGAGGTGCAATGAATTTCAGGAATGTGTGTGGATATTGGTGCATCATTCCAAAGGGTGCAGCACTGTGGCACCAGTAAGCCAAGTACAAGATGGTCTCCAGTGTGTGTTTGCTAGCACAGGACTGTGCCCTTCCAGGGTGGTTAGACGTTTTTCATTGCTTCCCTCGTCTTTTGGCCTTGTTTCAAGGAACAGCATGGCATAGGAGAGGGCTGAAACTGGAGAAGCTGTAGGGTCTGGAGTCCCTTGAAGGTGACTTTGCAGATGGTTACTGAAAGGGCAGGGGCTGGTTGTTGGTGCCACCACACAGAACAATGGGTGTAATTGCTCTGAAATTCTCCAGCTGCCAAGGCTGGTTAGTAAACAGCTGGGGCACAGCCCCTCTTCCAGGGTTCTTCTGGAAATAACCACACCTTTCAGTGTTAAAATATTTCGCCAATTTTTCTTCATAAGTAATCAGAAAATTAACATTGAGAAAGGGTCAGGAATCTCCACAGCAAATAGATCGCCTGGGAGCCCAGGCAGAGAGAAGGTTCAACTCCTGTCAGACTCTTCAGTTCTTCCTTTATTTATGGTCCAGTGCTTGATTAGACTAGAGTGATCAAGGAAAAATGTTCCTTCAGAAATAAGGATTTATCCCATCCATGCTTGTGGGGTGGGGTTTGTACCTCGCCAGCTTTTCCATATACACCAGAGTTTCCATATAGAAACTGTTCAGAGTTCAGTCTGTGCTTGCACACAGAGGGGGGTTTTTATTGCAATCCGTACGTTTTATAGGAGCTGGAATGCTGTTGAATGGGTCCATAGGGAAGGTTTCCAAAGCCTCTTGAAGTTATATGACCCAGACAAGGATCTAATTGTGCTCTTTTCAAAGAAACACACTCCTGCAGTTAGTCTGAGGGAGCACAGCAGCAGGTAGCCAGACTATTGAGCTGTGGCCTAGTTTTTTGTAGGAATAAGTTTTTCTGTGGTCTGAGAAAGGAAATATTTACCACTTGCTAAAAGTATGTCTTTGTCAAGCTTTTCTTCTGATCACAAAATGTAAACTAGAAAAAGAAACCAAAATATTTTCCTAACAAGGTCAATTGCAAGTGAATGATACAGCTCAGTAGTAAGTTGGTTTAGGTAACTCATAAGAAGAAGCCTGTAGAGGTTTTCTGACAAAGTTCTCTTGAAGAAAATCAATTTCTGGAATATATTATTGCAACTTTCAAATACTGACAGAGCACAGTTGGTTGTGGGGAAAGAAGAAACCTGCTGTGCAAAGGTGTTCTACCTACGTCTGTAATGTGTCACAATAGAAAAATGACCTCCCAGGATTGCAACTTCAGTTTGTGCTGAAAAACGGCCTTTTCTCCTGCCTGTTTGATGATTTATATTACTGTTTTGGAATATTTTAGTAATTTGCTTTTGTCTTGCGCATTAGGAAATGCATTTTAGAGTGGAAAAAGTAATTGTAGAACAATGGAAAACTGCACAAAACTGTAATCGTGCACAGGGGTGGTTTAGCCACTTGCCCTGTGTGTGCTGGATGTTTGCTAATGCTAAATGCTTCTTTCACTTGTCATCCCTCAGGGAACAATTAGTGTGGGAATAGATGCCACCGACCTGTTTGATCGCTACGACGAAGAATATGAAGATGTGCCTGGGAGCAGCTTTCCCCAGATTGAGATAAACAAAATGCACATATCCCAGTCCATCGAGGTGAGGAGGGCAGACGCTGCCGTGCGAGCGGGGCCTGAGTGAATGAGGCACCACAGAACACAGAACACACTGCTCAGGGGTTCTCACTAGGATCTGGGGGAACACAGTGGCCAGCATGGGTGGGAAGAGGCAGCTTGGGGCCAGCAGAATGGTGGGTTGGCTCTGCAACCATCAGGCCTGAGGTCCTGCCCTCCTGCCAGCAGGGATGCTCAGTATCCAGTTCTCACTGAACGGGGCGTGTACGGTGGATAAAACATATAGCACCCAGTCTTGAGGATGTGCATAAGGAGAAGAAGTGTTTCCTCTTTCAGAGAGTCGTAGCAATTCAGTCTGCTAGAGAGATGAGAAGGGTTTACAGCTCAGGGTCAGCACTTCTAGGTAGTACATTACAGGTGTCACAAGTGTCTGGTACTGTAAGAATTATCTGACTTCTTGGCATGCTTGATGTTTGACTACAAAACCATTTACACTCTGCACTGGTGATTATGTCCTTGCAGAACACGCACTGAATGTGTGAACTGAGATCAGAGTTACTGGTAACAATATATTCATTTTTCAGGCACCCCTGACTTCCACAGATACAGCAATACTGTCTGGTAACCTTTCCACCCAGAATGGGAATGGAGGAGGATCAATTAATCTTGCACTGAGACGAGTGACATCTGCCAAGGGATGGGGAGAGGTAAGAGTACACCTGTTATGCAGTTTTATATTCAATCTATTACTCAGTGTTCTATTTTTTTTGGGTTGGGGGGGGAGCTTTAGTTGTGGTTCATCTCTCATTTTCTATGTTCCGTAAAATATAGAAAAAGGAATTCCTAAAGGAATTTGAGACAAAGGGAAGACCAAACCTTGTTTTCTCTTATTTTTTCCCCCTCTCCATTTGGCCATGCAATTTGGACTTCACTTGTGCTGACAGAATTGTTACCTGCTGTCTCTAATCTTCCTAATTCCTCCATCTGAAGGCACAGTACTGTGAGCAGGCAGTTTAGGGCAGTGTGATAGTTGGCCTTTATTTCCAAAACTGCTTTGCTCACATGGAAAGAAGTCATGGGGGAAATAGTTTGACCCTCCAGCAGATATGGTCTGAGCAGCTGGAAGGTCCCATGTTGCACTTGAAAGCTGGGCTGTGTTGGAGATGCTCATGGCATCGCTGGTATAGCTGGCAGCTGCCTGTGCCTCCCTTCTTGCACACTAGCTCTTTCTGGCCTGCTTCCTCAGCTTGAGAGAATGGGAGTCTTCCTCTCGTTTGAGATTCACAGACTGGAGGCTTTTGATTTGCATCAGGATTTGGTGAGGGAGGAGTTTTCTCCACGTTCCCTGGAGTGACCAAAGCTGGTGCCAGTAGCAGTCACCTGTAGCTTTAGAAAACTGGCTTTGTTTTACCCATGAGCTCCAACTCAGACACCTTTTCTTCTGAATGCAAAGCTGCAGAAAAAGGAGGGTGCTGAAAACAGCTGGGATGAAAATTATGGTCATTACATACTTTGCCACTGTTGTAAAGGATGCTTTCTTCTAACGCTCTGGCATTGTGCATTCCAACAGTTGGAGTTTGGAGCAGGAGACCTTCACGGACCTCTCTTTGGGCTGAAGATATTTCGTAATCTTACACCAAGATGGTAAATATTAGAAAAATGGCGTAGTGGTTAATATTCCACAATAAAGAACTAAATTACTTGAATTCTCTTCCACATTAATTCTGGGTTTGGACAATAAACCAGGGTACACCCTGCTCTCCTGGGTGCTGCTGTGGTCAGGGCAGTCTGAGTTAGTTTTGACTTTTCCCTGAAAGCCTCGGGCATTGTGCCCTTTGTAGGATGGGGCATTCAACAAAGATCCTGGGCAAGAAGGAATCTGAGGCCACCTGGGATCCTGTGTTTTTTCACTGATGAATCTTTCCTCATTTCTCTAGTTTCATCACCACAAACTGTGCCCTGCAGTTCTCGTCCCGCGGGGTCCGCCCGGGCCTCACCACGGTCCTGGCCCGCAACCTGGACAAGAACACCATGGGCTACTTGCAGTGGCGGTGGGGCATCCAGTCAGCCATGAACACCAGTATTGTCCGGGACACCAAAACCAGCCACTTCACTGTGGCAATGCAGGTGAGAGCCACAGGCAGGACAGTGGTCCTGCCTCATGAGAGAGAGGGGCCTCACCTTCCTGTCCCAGCAGTATTTTGCTTTGGGAATTAGAGGTTAAAGGAGCAGTTGGTATATCCCATGTTAGACCTGATGTTGGTAACCAGCTGTTTGGCAGAGCACAGCTCTGGGCAGTGTCACAGCTGACGTGGGTCAGTGTAGAGTAGGGTGAGGACAACACAGAGGTTGTAATTGGCAAGCACTGCTCTGTATTCTGTGCTTCAAGGATGAAAATGGAAATCAGGGAAAGTTTGTTTTCATACTTTTGTGCCTCTTGTGTTTCAGCTGGGAATCCCCCATTCTTTCATGATGGTCAGTTACCAGCATAAGTTTCAGGATGAAGATCAAACACGAGTGAAAGGTTCTGTCAAGTAAGTGCTCAAGAGGGAATTCACATTGCTCACAGCCTGAGGAGTCTGTGTTCTCCTGCTGCTGTAAGCCTCCAGGTTCCACACAAACCAAATGCTTCTGTGGCCTTTGGGAATCTGCTTTTCATTCTTTAAATTTGGTAAAGGCTGCAGTGAATGTCTCGGAGGCTTGGCCCTGTTTGCCTCTGCAGTTAAGTGGAACTTATTTTACTTGTGTATGATATCTCTATATCATCCCCAATAAGAAAGCCAGAAGTTTTGTAGTCTGTTTATCACTTGGCAAGCTGGAAGGGCTAATCTCACCTTGGAGATGCACAGTGAATCTTCCAGAGGCCAACGTCTGCTGCAAACAGATGCATTTCCATGCTTTACTTGTTTGGGAATTACAGGATTCTGTAAAGAGAAATTCAAGTGTCTTCTGTCTTAACAGTTCTTGGTTCTGTCATTCTAGGGCAGGTTTCTTTGGGACCATAGTGGAGTACGGAGCAGAGAGGAAGATTTCCAGACACAGTGTTTTAGGAGCCACTGTCAGCGTTGGTGTTCCTCAAGGAGTGTCCTTGAAAATCAAGTCAGTTCAAGATCACAACTCTATATTGCAGAGGCTGACCATAAACTCCATGATTCTATTTCCAGTTTCAGGTGGGAAGGTCCCAGTCCCAGGGCAATACAGGCGTATTGATACAGCACTGAGAGAGGGTGCAGCTGCCCTCAACTCTAATGCAAGTGGTGCCCTTCGTAAGCAGTGGGTGCCTTCCACTGGTGCGAGTCACAGCCTGAGCCACCACCTCTGTGTGTGAGTGTGAGTGAGTGTGAGAGTGTGTGTGCATCAGAATATTCCGAAATACAGCTTAAAGTGAGACTTGGAGCACTCTGGTAAGTGAATGGAAGGTTTCTGAAAATATTAGTAGAGCTGGATTCCATTTATATTATGCTGTACAAAGGTGTATGTTTAAATTAGGGAATTACCATTACCTGATTCAGGTGATTGTACCTTTAGCAAGGTACAGTTCACAGAGGGACAGAGCTCATTAAGGGTCCCTGTGGTGTGGTGCACTTTAATTGGGGCCAGCTATGGGCTGGGTGTGAACTGCTGAAGGGCCTGAAGAACTCAGGCCCAAGGAAACTCACATTTTCTAAAATAAATAGTGTTATAATATCAGAAAAATATCAGCATCAAAAAAATATTCATCCACACCTGCCCTGTAGGCCCATGCCAGTGTTGTGAGCACAGGCCTTCTCCAGAAGCATTTTTTTTTCTTTGTTGAGGATGTTCGTCCCTTTTTCTGTTGAAATTAATGACCAAGTAAATTGTCCTAAGATTAAAAAAAGAACTTTAGAATGGTCAGGTACAATCACGAGCTGCTACATCAAAGTCTGGCTCTGGCTGGTGTCAGCTGCCTTTCCTGCCGTTGGCTTTTTCAGTTTATCAGGCTTTCACCTTTTTGAGCTCCTCATTCATCTCCCCTTGGTTCAGCAGCACACGCTGCTGCTTAGTGTCCTTCATCATGCACATCCAGCTCTGCTTTTCCTCTTACCGTCCCTCTGCTCTTCTTTGTTGCAGGCTGAATAGGGCCAGCCAGACCTACTTCTTCCCTGTCCACCTAACAGATCAGCTGCTTCCCAGTGCTGTGTTCTATGCCACCGTGGGACCTCTCGTTATCTACTTTGCCATGCACAGGCTGGTCATCAAACCCTACCTCAGGGCACAGAAGGAGAGGTGAGCTTGCACATTCCTGAGGGCTCATTTGTGTGAGGTTGTGGGTCAGTTGTGATGGGGATGGGTAAGCAGGCCCTGCCAGTTTCTGCCTGAATCCCAGCCGTGTATTCCTGATGTGATGTTGCCTTCCTTCTGCCAGAGAGCTGGAGAAGCAGCGGGAGAGCACAGCCAGCGACATCCTACAGAAGAAGCAGGAGGCTGAAGCTGCAGTGAGTATTTATTCTAACTTGGTCTGCTTAGTGAAAGGAAACTCTTTTCACTCTGGACCATTCTCTTTTGGCCACACTGTCTGACCCTGCGTGATTTCTGCTCTGTCACTTGTGTTGTGACAGGTCCGGTTAATGCAGGAGTCTGTCCGAAGGATAATTGAAGCAGAGGAAGCCAGAATGGGTAATTATGATATCGTTTACTTGTTCTATAAATTTGGAGAGAAGAAGGAACAATGCAAAGGTGTTGTTTCGTCATTCCCATTCCTGATGAAGTGCAGCATAGTTGATGCTTGCACATGTAGTGGGGGGGCCCATTATGATTCAGCTCCAGGTGAGCTTAGGAGGGAACACAGAATATCATCTTGGGACATCCTGTGATGTGGATCAACAGTCTGGATTCACCTCTCTAACAGGAGAGGTGTGTGTATAAATAAGAGTTGTAGTCTGAAGTTCAGCTTTCACTGATTTCTCCCTTACATGCTTTGCTCCTGGATCATAGTGGCAATCTGGTCTCTGATGGTTACTAGCAATTTTCGACAGAATGTTCCAAAGTGAACTGAAATCCACTTGGACTGTCACATCAGTGCGCCACTGAAGTCCTGTCACTCCATTCTACTGCTGAAGGTTGCTAACAAACACCACAGTAAAAATGTTGTTTGTTGGGAAGCGTGGGTCCAGGCCAGGAGAATTAAATCTCACTGAAAACAAGAGAAAATGGTGGGATGGTCTTTTTGTCAGTGTCTGCGAGCTGTGGTGGGAAGCCTTTCATCACAGCTGTGATTTCCTGGGAAATGCAGGTCTGATTGTAGTGAATGCCTGGTATGGGAAGTTTGTCAACGACAACAGCAAGAAGAATGAGAAGGTGAAGGTTATAGATGTGACTGTGCCTCTGCAGTGCTTGGTGAAGGATTCTAAGCTCATCCTTACAGAGGCCTCCAAGGTACGTAGCTGTTCTGTCAAAGCCCAGATTCAGGGACTCAAATGTGTGGCCCAGAATTTTGGTTGAACCGTATGCCGTTCTGCCAGGGGATCTCTCCTGTGGCTCTTGATCAATTCACAGAAGCCATTTACATACCAAGTATTACGAATCCCCAGGAATTTCTGTTTCTCTGGGCTTTTCCAGTGCCAGTTGTCCACATTGTGGGACAGTGAGTGTTACAGACCTTGGGGCTGTACACCAGAAACTTCCCAACCCCCTGGTTTACTTTTATGCATTGAAAACTTGCGGAGATTATTGTCCAGTCTCACCTCACTGGCAACAAAACTCTTTTTTTTTAATGACACCTTGTCCTGGCACTAATAAATGGTTTTAGTGAGCTGGGGAGCTGTGAAAGTTCATTCCCTGATCCCCAGTCTGTCTTTCTCTGGTTCAAGGCTGGGCTGCCAGGCTTCTACGACCCCTGTGTGGGTGAGGAGAAGAGTTTGAAAGTGCTTTATCAGTTCCGAGGAGTTCTGCACCAAGTGATGTCAGCTGACAACGAGGCCCTTAGGATACCAAAGCAGTGTAAGTACCACGGAGTGCCTAGCATCTTCCTTGGGGAACCAATAGTGGGTAACTTCAGTTCTGGGGTTCTGGGATTCAGAACTGGGGCTACTGGAATGGACTGATCATGACATTCCTCTGGAGTAAGGTTCAAAAGAACTCAGCAGCAGCTTTGCAGCTGTTTGTACCAACTAGTCTGTATCTCTAACTGGGGATGGAAACAGAGGCCTCCCACAGGTGCCCGTATCCTCCTGTGCAGTTCACAGCACTGGGTGGCCCTTTGGGGACTGACTAGAATATTTGGAGGCATGTTGGAGGCCTGAGCCAGATTTCTTTCCTGTCCCCATTTATCTTACCTGCCAAAATATTTTCCCTGCTGGAGTAGCTCTGTGAAACCAATATATGCTTGTGACAACTTTTACTGGCACCCGTGTGTCTGGTGGGTTGGCTCAAGGGCACAGACCTTTGTTTGCCCTAGACCAGCTCCCTGCCCAGTGTGAGCAGCGCATCCAACTGACAGAGCTTCTAGAAGGGCCTTGGAGGCGTATTTGAGTTGTGTCTAATTAGCAGCCAGAAATGTTCCTGCCTGTCCTCGGTACAATGGTGGGTTCCAGCATGTGTCCATTCCTTGTTCTCCCCGACAGCTCACAGGATCGATGCCGATGGCTAATCCAGGGAACACGCATCTCTCACGGTACCTGGGTCAACAGAAACTGCAAAACCTCCCCCGGACGCTGCGAGTTTTAACAGAGACACTTTTATTTTTACTGTCTGTATAGCAGGCGGTGTTCTGCCGCTTCTGTTAGGGACAAAAGGACAGACCCTGCTGCTCCAGGCAGCTCCCAGGCAATATCTGAGTTGTGGCTCGGTACCCAATAAAGCAGCGTGACTCTGAGTGCACAGTGCTTTCTGCCGAGGGGCTGAGCAGGCATCCTGCTCCCAGCTGGCCACAGGATCGTGCACTCACACCTCTCTCCTGGCGCTCAGCAGGGACGAAGACCTGTTGTTCTCACTTCTCCACATACTTCCTGGGGTAGGTAACACACCTTCTCCTGCTCATGAGGGGAATTTCAGTTCTCTGGCCACCTCCTGGAAGTCCCCTGTGCAAATCCTTTTGGAGAGAGGTCAGTGATTGTTTCAATCTCAAATCTGTGTTTGAAATGCACTTGTTAAGAAAAGTGTGTGCTTAAGTATTGAATGAATTTGCCTTTTGTAGTAACATGGACCTCTTCAGCACCAATCTGTCCAGCTGCTCATTTCCAACACTGCTCTTCCAGACAAGGACACGGTGTATCATAGTTTTATTAATTCTTCTGCCACCCACAACCGTGTATTGTCAAGGTTTTCCAGAAAAGAGGAAAGCAAGTGAGGGAGAAGGACAGCAATTAATTTCATTTGATTCTGGTGCTGCAACTATCTCTTCACATCTAATTTATTTCTAGTAAAAATAAATGTAGTTCATACAAGTAAACCATACCAAAGTGAGGAGAGAGAGAGGCCAAATGGATAAAGAGCTGAAAACATAACATTCATCTGCCATTTCTGAAAAGCAGCAGTTATAGCATAAATCCATTGGTTTTATCTTGCCTAGAAAGCCCTGTCAGGGATTTCCAGAAGGGCAGTCCTGGGCTGGTGACACAGCAGCTGGAAACGGCATCTTGTAGAACTGCTACATGCTGGGTACATCACTCAGCATCACTGAGGCTTTTACAGAGGGACAAGGAATCGTGGTTGCTGTTCCTTGATCATAGATTTGCTCTGGGTAAGTCCAGACCAGCCTTCACTGCTCATGGGTGAGAGCAGAAGGGAAAACACCCATGTCTAGGGAGCGCAGAGTTGCTCTTCACAACTCCTGCCGTAACTCCTTTCCTGACATGGACCTGACCCCTGTTATGGGCAGCTTTGGTTCTCTGTGCTCAGGTCACTGTACCAGGAGAATGAGATTTCCGAAAGCTGACTTACTTCAGCCAGTTTGAAAAAGATGCTCTCCCTCTAAAAAGTTCATATTATGAAGGGATGTTCACTTGTTTTTATTAAAACCAAAACTTTTCAGTTGTGACCAGTTCCTGGTGCAGGGCTTTATTTCACTTATAGCCAGCGTTCTGTCAATCTGAAATTAAATGTAAAATGTGCAATAAATTATATTAAGCTGAAAAGCAGCTCCCATTCCCTTTGCATCTGTAGGAGGTTCCTGAGATTAAACCCCTGGAAAGCAAGGTTTCCAGGTTTTGTAAACATAACTGCACTCTCCATCCCATCCAGCTCATTGACCTCTCCTGGGTGGGACTGGGCAGAAATCTTCTCCAGTTCCTTTTAGATCTCACTGTGTGTATGGTGAGAAGTGAGGAGCCAGCCTGTAGAGACTAGGACATGGCAGAATACTCCCACAAGAGCATCCCTGAGAGCCAGATGCTGGGTCAGTCTCCCCAGCCCACCTCCTCCTTTCTTCCTTGTTTTCTGTGCCAAGTTTTGCCAAGACTGTAAGAACAGCCCCACTGCAGAACCACAGCCTTCACCACCATATTCTTGCTGTGAGCCGCTGCCATTTTACAGCCACAACTCCCCTGGGACTTCTCTTTATCATTCTCTATAATTCAAAATAACCAACAGAATTAAAATAGAAGCTATAAGCAAGCAGAGCTTAGCTTCCAGTGTGACCTAGTGCCATTTCCAAAAGGTTGAGCCACTTTTTCAGTTTGCCAAGGTGCTCAGGCTGCTGCTTTGATGGCAGCTGGCTGAGCAGCAGTGCCTGCAGGGTTGTGGCACATAGAGGAGCTGCAGGGTGGCACCAAGGCTCCAGCAGCCCCTGGGTGGTGTCCTCAATGCTGCCTGGTGGTGGGGAGGGAGGGAGCTCTTTCAGCACAGCTCCCAGAGGGTTCACAGGGGCTTGGTTTGGGTCTGGCCAAGCATCCAGTCCTTGCAAGGGGGTGCAGTGCAGCCCCAGGGCTGTTTCTGAGGCTGCCGGGACCTGGTGCCAGGACTGTGCACTCCAACACCACCACCGTCCTGGCCTGAGCCCTGTCCCTGAGCCACTGCACTCTTCAGCAGCGCCCTGCCACAAGCCCAGCACAGTGTCCTTGCTGCCTTCAGCACTCCAGGCAATACCTGCTTCCCATCCTTCCACCCTGGCCAGCCACCCTCCATCACGATGTCCCATACTCTCAGCAGAGGCTGGCAAGGAGCAGCTGCTCCAGAGAAAAGTTGGGATACCTGCCAGCTCTTCCTAACCCTGCCTGACAGAGGTGTATTGTTTCTTGAAGTGTCACATCTTCCTGCTGCCTGGCACAACGGCTCACACACCAGTAAATCATAACAGCAGACTCCTGAGTTTGGAATGAAACAAACTCATTGTTCATTTGTCTCACATTTAAGAAAAAAACATGGTTCATTAAAAGTTTTAATGAAAAAATAAAGTTCTGAATTAAACTATAATTATACATGGCTGAAAGTGATGAACTAAAAGAATGGAGATGTTATTTTTTTATTTCTCTCTGCTGATATTGTAATGTGCTGGACACCATCCACTGGGATAAATCTGAAAAGGGAACAGAACAAGAGTCAGTCACATTGATTAGTGTTGAACCTCTGTGAAAAAGAGCCAGTTCACTTGACAGTGCACCATTTCTCCCATAAAAGCTTCAGGAACGCACTCCACGGAGGTCCAGTTGAACTGCAGACACGCTGTAAATACAGAGATATCAATTTCAGACCAGGTCCAACCCTTGCACAGTTGCAGCTGAGATCTTCCAAAGCATTTCTGGGGAAATGGCAGCACTGGAGAACTTTGGTTATTTTTCTGGCTGCAAAGGACAGTCAGGCAGCCATCGGGGGCAAGTCTTTGGCAAACTCCTTGGTGGTTCCACATAGCTTCTGAAGGCAGCACAGCACAGCCATGGTTGTGAGATTTCATAGAAGCTGGCATTGGTTTTTTGAACCCAGAGTCAGCTGTTACAGCTTGGTGGAATGGGATTTTTATCAAGAACCAGGAGAGAACAGTTGCATATTGTGCAGTTCTGTTGCCCTGCCCCGGGTGCCACCATGACCCACACTGTGGAGCCTCAGGTCCCCAAGTACTGGGCTGCCTAAGGCTTTGGCAGCTCCAAGGCCGATGTCTGAAGGAGGGCACCTGACCCTGTGTCCTGGCAAGACCTTCAGTCATCACCAGGACGCATCTCCTGGTGAGCCAGTCCTCAGACAAGGCAGTGCTCCAACGCTGTGTGACTGCAGGGCTCATGGGGACATGTTCCTGCTGGCACAGCTGGTCTGGCTGCAGCCACTGTACCAGCCCGTGCTTCCCTGAGCCTCAGTGTTACTGGACAGAGCATGCACTGTTCCTCAGGCATAACTTCAGAGAAACACCTCGAAACATCAACCCAATTCGTGTGAGCCATGTCTGGTCATTGAGGAACAACACCAGCATCTCCCTGGCCTTGTGTACAAGCTGTGACTTCCCATCTTGGTTCTGAAGGGATTTCCCTTGGGCTGAAGCCCAAGGAGGTCCTGTCTGCAGTGCTGGCCAGGGCCTCAGTGCTCTCTTGTCCACTCCGCACCAGATGGATCCTCATTGCACTTCATCCTGTAGCTGCATTTCCTGCGTTCACTTTGATCTGTGTCATTGCTACCAATAAAGATTCTGGCTTTTTGGTTACAGTCCAGTCTTAAAAAACAAACAGCGAAAAGAAAAATCAACTCAGCTGTCGTACTTGGATGGACATGATCAAATCCCAAACCACACCTGCCAGGTTCTACATTTACTTTGGCCCCTTTTACAGTCCATGTTTGAATTCTGGGCTGAGAAAAGGGAGAGTCATCTTCTTAAAACAGCACCGTAGAGGTTAACGAAGGGACAGGAAACGGAGCCGTTTCCCCCCATATACACATTTGAGCCGATCATGCAAATAAATCACAAAAAATTCACTGTAAGAAGAGACCTTCTAGGAAGGAATCCGATGCTGCTGATCCCCCGTGCTGCCTGTCCAAGAAAAGGGCTGCTCTTTCCTGCCAGGGCGCTGTCAGGAGGGAGCCCCAAGTCTCATTTGCACTTGGATGATGTCAAATGACAGAACTCCCCTACACTCAAGCCCGTGGAAGCAGCAGCAGATCGCACAGAGGCCGGTAGCAGTGAGGCTGACTCCTACGGAGCCTTAGGATATCTAAGATTGATCTATACAGACAAATGGGCAGATATAATATCACATTGAATTTAAAACACAGGGCCATTTACTTTTCAGACTCTTCACACAGACTCCCTCCTCCTCCCCTCCCTCTTTGGGAGGAGGAGGAGGAGTTTCCTAGCACAGAGAAGATGTGCAGTTTCCCAATAGGATGAGAAAACCTACGTGGCAAAGGTATTGTACATTACCCAGTCATCGTAACCAGACAAAACTCCACTGAGCTCAGAGAGCTTTGTATGTCCCTCAAGACAATCGGTATCTTGCCGCAGTTCTGCCCAGTCGGCCTCTCCCAGCCCTGGCTGCCCGTGGCTCGGCGATTCCTCGTTCCTGAGCCACGGGCCGGCTGGGCAGCCCTCCCGCCTGAGCACCAGCAGTTCGGGGGAGCCCTCCCTGGCCTCCCGGCCAGCACCCACAGCTCGCCCGCCCATGCAGTGCACCAGCACATGCCTTCCCCCTAGTCCAGAAAGCGCCTGCGCGAGCCCGTCCGGGAGCGGTTCGAACGGCGAATGTCAAACTTGGAGTCCCGGCACTTCTGGCAGATATAGATCTCTGGGACGTTTGACTTGCGGATTTTGGCGCAGGAGAGGTGGATCCAGGTGTGGCACTCGTTGCACTCGATCATCGGCCGCCCGGCAAAAGGCTTCATGCAGAAGCAAGTGACCAGGTCCCACGAGTCATCATCTGAAAAGACAAATGTCAAAGACATGTTTTTAGCAGCTGACACCTCTCACACCAGGAGTTTTCTCTCCTTTTGCACTAAATTAACTACCTGGGTTTCAAAGACAGGCACTTTGCTGCTTTTTCCAGGTCTCTCTTGCACCGGAAGAGACTCTCAGCAGGACATGGGAGGCCGTAATCCAGGAGAGGAGAACGAGCTGCTTCTATAAAGTTGCAGCTTTTCACTCAGTTTATTTCAAAAGGAGCCAACCCACCTCCCCTCACCCCAAAACCCCAACCACTCCTGAATTCCACTCAGGCCGTGCTCCTCGGCATTATCCTCATGCTACAAGTAAAGCACCAAAGAGACTGGCAACAGTACCACTACTTCCACCTGGCTAATCCTCCTGGACAGCCAGGCCACCTACCTGAATCCACCATGATGTCCTCGTCATCACCAATGCCGTCCTCATCCCGAAAGACCACTTGCTTGCCCTGCCGAATGACCGTTCGTTTGCCCACACTCTGGATCTCCACCGTCTGCTCAGCCGTCACAGCAGGGTAGGAGACACTGGACGGGGTATCAGAGTCCCACACCGAGCAGTGCTCGGTCACAGACTGAGGGTCACCCTCTGATGAGGGGCTCATTGGCGTCTCTGCATAAGAGTCCTCCGCCTCCAGGTCCAGCAGCTTCTCCTCATAGTCCTCCTCTGCCGACACCTCTGTTTCCCTTCTTTTCAGCTTTTTCTTCTTCCTGATCTTATCGATTTGCTTCCGCTCTGGCAGGAAGTTGCTGGCCTTTGCCCGCTGGAATAGGGAACCATACGGTTTCGCTCGCTTAAGCTGACTAAAGTTCTTTCTGTTCTTGGTGGGCAGGGAGACAGAGGAAGGGGTGTCATTGAAGCGGGGATCCCAGCTATCACTGTCAATCGTGCCTCCAGTGCTGTTGGGAGGGCTGGGGCTGTTCCTCAGCGGTGTCTCCTGGAACATGTTGAAGAAGCAGGTAACAGCTTGACACAGAGCACTCACAAGGCACTCCCCCCTGTCCCCCAGGGCACTCTGCACCATCCCCGAGGTGCTGCGCCCTCTCCCATTCTCAAGGTACTGTCCCCTGTCCCCTGAGGTGCTGTGCCCTGCCCCAGGGGTGCTGTCCCCTGTCCCCTGAGGTGCTGTGCCCTGTCCCCGGGGGCGCTGTGCCTTGGCCCCAGGGGTGCTGTGCCCTATCCCCGAAGTTCTGTCCCCCATCCCCGAGGCACTGAGCCCTGTCCCTGAGGCACTGTGCCCCGTCCTCTGTTCTCAAGACGCTGTCCCGTCCCCTAAGGCCCTATGCCCTGTCCCTGAAGTTCTGAGCCCTGTCCCCCAGGGCGCTGCCGCTCCTGCTCTGCTGCCGGAGCTCCCGGGCCGGGGGAGCAGCAGGAGTGATGCCGGATCCGACGTTTTTCACCCCGCCCACGCCGGGCACCACCCGCCCCGTCCCCAGAGCCTCCAACCGCCGCGGTTCCCCTTTTGTTCAGGCCCGGCGCGGGGCCGTGACTGCCGGAACGGCTGGTCTGACAGACCAGCCCGGTGCCCCCCGGTGCCCCCCCGTGCCCCCCAGTGCCCCCAGGGCCCCCCGGTGCCACTCACCTCCTGCGGGTACGGGATGTAGCCGGCGTAGGCCAAGACGAAGGTGCAGAACTTGTTGAAGTCCTCCACGGTGCGGTGCCGCCGGGAGCCGGGGGAGAAGTCCTGCGGAGAGCGGGGGTGAGCGGCGGCCGCGGGGCCGGGCCCGCCGGGGGGAGGCGGCGCCGCCACTCCCGCCGCGCCCCGCGCCGCCCCCCCGCCTCCGCAGCGGCGGAACCGGGCAGTGCCCCCCCCATCGCCCCCCGCCGTCGGGACCGGGCCCCCAGGCAGCCCCCCCGCGGCGGGCACGGCGGGGCGGCGGCGGCGCCGCCATTCCTCGCCCCGGCGGCACAAGATGGCCCCGGCCCCGGCCCCGCGGCGGGGAGCGGGCAGCGGGCACCGGTGGCCGGAGCGAGCCGGGTGGCGGGAGACGCACCCCCTCCCCTTCTGTTCCTTCCCCACTCCTCCCTTCCCTTCCTTTTCCCCCCGGGACTCCGACTCACCTCCGGGGCGAACGGCGAAGCGCAGGAGTCGGAGTCCATGTCCCGGCGCGGGTGGCGCGGGCGGGGCCGGGGGGGCGGCGGCAGCGGCAGCCGGGCAGTGCCGACACCGCGAGCCGCTCGGTGCCGGCGGGAGGCGGCGAAGGGGCGGCCGCCCGCGCGGGGCCGCCGGGAGCCGTAGTCCGGGCGTGCGCAGTGCCGGGCGCGGGGCGCGCTGGGAGCGGCGGAGGGGCGGGGGCGGCGCTGGGAGCGGTGAACGGAGCGGAGAGCGGAGCGCGGAGCTGGGTGGAGAGCGGACCGGTGAGCGGGGCCGGAGGGTGGCTCTTACCGGGTGGCTGCGGGCCTGGGCGGGAGGGGGCGGCCCTGGGCTCACCGCGGGGCCTGGCTGGTGGCGGTGGCAGGACGGGGAGGGCGCCGGAGCGTCTACCCCGAGCCGGACCCTCAACCCCGAGCCGGACCCTCCGCCCGCACTAACGGCGGTGCCCGGAGCCGCACTCGGAGCGAGGCTCCCTCAGCGCTGCCCGCGCTCGGGGCCGGCCTTGTGTTCTCCCGGTACCACTGGGCGGCTCCCGCTGAGCGCCAGCCCGGGACAAGGGCGCGGGGGTTGGCGTGGTGGCTGCGGGGCCCTGGGACCGGCCCGAGCGGGGCCGCGCTGCCTGCGCCGCCGCGTTACGCAACGGCCGCTCCCGGGGGTCCCGGCCGGGACGGGCTCCGAGCCCACCCGCCGCCTCCTCGCCTGATCTCCACCTCCGTTTCCCGCCCCGGGAATCGCTCGGGGGTCGGTCGCAGCGGCTCCGTGTAGGGCGTGACCCAGGTGCGCTCCCCGCAGGCACGGCATGGCGACGGGCACCGGCGGGACGGCAGCGGCAGCCTCAACGGCGGCGACGGGAGAACCGGCACACGCGGTGTCGCTGCTGCGGGGTCTGAGCGCGCTGAGGGCCGAGCGGAGCCTGCTGGACGTGACGGTGGTGGCCGGCGGGAGAGAGTTCGGGGCTCACCGCGCCGTCCTGGCCGCTGCCTCGGGATACTTCCGCGCCATGTTCGGCGGGGCCCTGCGCGAGTCGCGGGCCGAGCGAGTGCGGCTACACGGCGTCGAGCCCGAGTGCCTGGGGCGGCTGCTCGACTTCGCCTACACCGGCCGCGTGGGCCGGCTGGGCCCCGACATCGCCGAGCGCCTGCTGCGCGCCGCCGACCTGCTGCAGTTCCCCGCTGTCAAGGAGGCCTGCGGTGCCTGGCTGGCGCGGCAGCTGGAGCCCGCCAACGCCCTGGACATGCAGGACTTTGCGGAGGCCTTTGCCTGCCCGGAGCTTGCGGCTGCCGCCCACCGCTTCGTGCTGCGGCACGTGGGCGAGCTGGGCGCCCAGCTGGAGCGGCTGCCGCTGCCACGCCTCCTCTCCTACCTGCGGGACGATGGGCTCTGCATCCCCAAGGAGGAGGCTGCCTTTCAGCTGGCGCTGCGCTGGGTGCGCGCTGACCCCGCCACCCGCGCCCCGCTGCTGCCCCAGCTCCTGGCCCACGTCCGCCTGCCCTTTGTGCGCCGCTTCTACCTGCTGGCCCATGTGGAGAGTGAGCCGCTGGTGGCCCGCTGCCCTCCCTGCCTGCGCCTCCTGCGTGAGGCCCGTGACTTCCAGTCTGCCCGCCTCGACCGCCACGACCGGGGACCCTGTGCCCGCATGCGCCCCCGGCCCTCCACCGGGCTCGCCGAGATCCTTGTCCTTGTCGGTGGCTGCGACCGCGACTGCGATGAGCTTGTCACCGTCGACTGCTACAACCCACGCACCGGGCATTGGCGCTACCTGGCCGAGTTCCCTGAGCACCTGGGAGGGGGCTACAGTGTCGCTGCACTGGGCAACGACATCTATGTCACTGGTAAGGCACGCAGGGAGTGAGGGGAGCCACCAGGGTGGAGAGTTCTGTTGAAAATATGTGCATTGTAGTAGCGACACTTGGCTTTTCCTGGGTAGCAGAGTTTGGGCCTCGGCTTGGGTGCCTGCAGCCTGCCAGCAGGCATGGAGGCTCCTGGAGTCGGTGCTGGATTTAGCAGCTGGTCTCAGTCCAGGAGCTATTTTGTCATGACTAATGCTGCTGAGCACGCTGGCAGAAGTCACAGATCTTGTAGTTAGAACTTTTTAACCGTCACTGAGGACAGGGGTGACTTAAGAGGGTTTTGAGTTTCTCTCTTTGAAGAAGGTGCTCAGGTTCAGAGACCCCTGAATCACAAGCCAGGCGCATGCTTGAGGCACAGGCATGTCAGAAAGCCCCGGGTTCCTTTGCCAGCCTCTGTGAGTCACAGTACCTTCCCCTGCATGAATCCTGCCTCCTTGCTGGGGCTACAATTACTTCTGTCAAGGTGACACCGATATGTAAATTTGGCTGTTAAGCTGCGTGCAGATGCCTTCTTTGAACTACATCCCTGTGACAGCCGTAACAAACTGAGGCCCAGGACACCGAGTGCTGTGGAACAGCATGCCCTGGGTGTGCAGGACACCCTGGCAGAGCTTTGAAGAGCAAGTCTTATGCAGGTGCACAGAAAACTGTGTGTCCTCTAGTCACAAGCAGAAAGCAAGGCCCTGCTTTAGGGGCAGGGTTGTAAAAATGAAGGTGTACCACATGAATGCAGCTTATTTGTATTGAAGCCCTTACGTTCCATGGGAGCTTCCTGGAGTGATCTCAGGCAGGTCAGTCCTGCTGGGAGCAGCGTGCAGGCTGCTGCTGCGGATCCTGGGTTGTTCTGGTCAGTGTGATGCAGGCAGGGCTGGGAGGTTTCTGAGCTGCTGGCAGCACCACTGCTTTGGCCCCTTCTGGACAGCAGTGGAGGGGGGCCAGCAAAATGGGACAGAAGCGGGGATTTAGAGGAGGGAGGTAGTGAAATGTGGGAGACTTGTTTTGAGTTACGGCAGGATACAGACTAGGAACAGCATGGGAGAAATCCTCCCTGGCTTGCTGGGAATAAAACAGTGCAAAACTTCCATTAAAATCCTCGTGGCACACGTGTTGAGCCAAGCCCTCTCCTCCATCACCCTTCCCTTTGCGGAGCTGGGCTCTGACATGTGTCATGCTGTGCCGCAGGGGGCTCGGACGGGTCCAGGCTGTACGACTGCGTCTGGAGGTACAATTCCAGTGTGAACGAGTGGACAGAGGTGTCACCCATGCTGAAAGCCAGGGAATACCACAGCTCCACAGTCCTGGACGGGCTGCTCTATGTGGTCGCCTCTGACAGCACGGAGCGCTATGACCACACAATGGACAGCTGGGAGGCCCTGCAGCCCATGCTGTACCCTATGGACAACTGCTCCACCACCTCGTGCCGTGGGAAGCTCTTCGCCATTGGCTCCCTGGCTGGCAAAGAGTCCATGGTCATGCAGTGCTATGACCCCGACAGTGACCTCTGGTCCCTTGTCAACTGCGGCCACCTGCCACCGTGGTCCTTCGCCCCCAAGACTGTCACACTCAATGGCCTCATGTACTTCATACGGTGAGTAGTGGAAGCTGTCACCTCCCCTCCCTGCCTCCGTCCCTATGCCCCCATGGGGAGAGCCCAGAGCTTCCCTGGGAAGGTGGTTTTTGCAGGTTGTGGGGGGAGGGCACTGGGTTGGGAAAGCACAGCAGAGCTTCCCCTGATGGCGCAGGGAGGGCTCTAAGACCTCTTTCCTTGTGTTGGTGGGCCTCAAAGAGCTGCCCATAAATTGTGTGAAAATGTCTGAGTGTTACCCAGGGCTGGGGAAGAGGCAGGTGTAAATCCGTCTGAAGTCAGCAGCACTGCTTGGAAATTGGCTTCTCAGTTTCTTCAGCTCCTGGTTCAGCCCCCCTCGTTGCTATAAATAAGCACATAAGCTCCAAGAAAACGTTAAACTCTAGTGCAGGAGAGGACGTCTTCCGTCTCAGCAGAGATAAGAGGGCTGAAGATGAAGTGATTGGTCACTATTTTTAAGCACCTTTCCAAATTCGGACTTAATTACCCATCTGAAACTGTCCTGGTGGCGCAAATACTTCAGTTATCCGCTTAATTAAAAATAAACGGGAAGGCATGCTAGGGCTGGAGCATTTCATCTCCCTGTGTTGTGACTCTGAGCAAACAAGAGACTTCTGTGATGGCCCCCAGGGCACTTCTCTTTTTTTAATCTCCTCATGGCTCTGCATAAAGTAGCAGCTTTGGCCCAAGATTTTTTATTTGATCCTTTCAGGTCCAGCCAAGTGTCTTGCTGGCAGCTGTTTTGGTCAGCTGGTTTCAGTCCATCCTGCCGGGGTGTTGCAGCTGCTCAGCTCCTTGTCACAACCTGATTTTATAGAATTTCCTTTTTCTTACCCTGTTTTAAAATACTGATGATTGACACTTCAGGATTTTGGATCACTTGTGCATCTGCAAGAGTCAGTGAGGAGATGATTGGGGTTAGGTGTTCTTCCCTCATCTCATGTGCTGCGTGTGGGCTGCTGCTCCATGTAGAGCTGTGGGATAATCTTTGGAGGGCAGAGGAGTAGGTTGCAAGTAAAAGTGGCAAATTGATTTAATAGCTCAGGCTAAAGGCTCTGAGTGATGATCCCTTGTGCTGGGACTAGTTTTATACCTATAAATAAAGCACAGCGGTGAGGTTCAGGTGTTCTCTGCAGCTGCCACAGAGTAGGGAGAGGAGGCCCTGGCCTGGCTGCTCGCCTCACCTGGAGCTGCTTTCCAGCATCTTGATCCCATTTGTACCAGGACAGTCTTGGAAGGACTGACAGCTCCTCTCCAGCTGCCCTGACCTCGTCCTCCACGCATTCTTGTGTCAGCAGCGCATGTCTCTAAGTCACAAACGTCCCTCACCTGTCATTGTCGCCCTCCTGTCTGGCGAGTGGGGCGGGTGAGAGAAGCTGTGGGGGATTACGCTGCCTCCCCAGCTCTTCTCTTCCCCCTGCCCACCTAAATTTGGCTTTGGTGAGGAACTCAAATGGAGTTTCTAGAATGCAGAAGAGTAATTTTGTGTTCTCTCCTCCAGAGACGACTCAGCTGAAGTGGATGTTTACAATCCATCGAAGAACGAATGGGATAAAATCCCTGCCATGCTACAGGTAGGACATTTGCCTGATACCAGGATATCTTAAGTATTACAAATGGGTTTCATTTCCCTTTGGGAAACCAAGAGCCTTTTAGAATCAGCCCCCCTTGGAGCTGGTTTAAGTGTGTTGGAGTCACTGGGAAGACACAGTCCCAGATGTGGTGGTGTGTCTGGGTGTGCAGTCCAGCCCATGAGAGCTGTGGGCAGTGCTGGTTCAGAGCCCAACCTGCGGCTGTCGAGCATGAAGTTCCCTCCAAAGAACAGCTTCCAGATCCCACCCACCTCCTGGATCAGCTGCTGGATCAGGCAAACGCCCCCTGATCGTGGTGTGTATTTATTGTTACGTTGCAGGTTCATGTTGGGGGGAGCGTGGCTGTGCTCGGCGGGAAGCTCTATGTCTCCGGGGGCTATGATAACACGTTTGAACTCTCAGATGTCCTGGAAGCCTACGACCCCGAGACACGAACGTGGAGCGTGGTGGGCCAGCTCCCCGAGCCCATCTTCTGGCATGGCAGTGTCAGCATATTCCGGCAGTTCATGCCAGAAACCACACAGGAGGATGACAGCATCACACTGGACAACACCATCAGCTTGAGCAGGCAGAACCAAAACCTTCACAACCAAAACCTCAACGAGCTGCCTTAGCACAGGAAGCAGCTTGACGGAATCCCTCATCTGAAACCTGGGCTGCTTTGGGAGAAGGCTGAGGCAAACCAATGCTTGGAAACAACCATACTGATCACAGAGGGAGCAAGAACTCTGGCTGTTGGACATGATGCTGTGGGCCGGCAGGCAGTGAGGCCTCCGCTGCTTCCCTCGGCCCTTTGGGGTGGGAGACAGTGCCGCGCTGCCCGCAGGGACCCAAGAACTGATCCCTGGGGAAAGTGCTCGTGCTGAACCACGCCGCAGCACTGCAGCTTACGGCTTGTGATCAGTCACCTTTCACTGGGAGCTCCTTCACCCTGTAATACTTCTTTTGCCACCAAACTCCTTCCTTCAGTTTCTTTCTTGGGAGGGGTCTGTCTGGTAGGGCAGTGGTCTGGACACCCCCCTATATTCTGTGCCTCGGAGGGAGACAGGCTTCCTGTGCACGTGTTGGGATTGAAAGGTAGTTATTTTAGGATTTTTTTTTCTTTTTATTTGGGGTTTGCAGTTTTATTTTGGCCTGTGTAAGATTTGCCTTTATACTTGCCCAAGTGCCCTGGCCAGTTGGGCTCTGTTTATCTACCTTCACTGAAGAGCAGCTGCGTGCAGTTTACTTGTGGAATGTTTCTGGAAGAAGCAAACAGCTGAACCTGCAGCACGGCTCCCTGAGAGCAAGTGCTGCAGCTTCAGGAGAGCCCTGAAGTGTGGCAGAAGCTAAGGTGTGGCTGGATGCATTTGGTTTTTTGGTGTTTAAATTTTAGCCAATAGAAGAAAAATTTGCATTTAAACTGAATTCAGAGATGGGAACCCTATACTCAATCACTTGACTCTAGGCTTGTCCCTGGATCGAGGAGCATCCAAGCCCCATCTCCACAGCATCAGCGTCTTCACAGCTTTACAAGAAACGTATTTTGCCCCAGTGCTGTCTGATGCTGCTGCACCCCTCAGCCACGGGGAGCCCGGGCTGTTCTGCAGTCTGGAACACTGACAGTGCCTTGAGACGGCCGTGCGCCAGTGGGGAACACGCAGGGCCCGGCGCGGCTACCCCTTGGTGTCAATCCCCTGGGCAGAGCCTGCCCGGGGGGCGCAGGGGCCCACGATTCGGGGCAGCTGCTGCTTTTTTGGGAGCAATGGCTGATTCCCGACGGCGCCGCAGCCCAAGGCATTTCTGCTGAGCTATAAATAATGCACCCCGGCGCACGCGGACGCGCTCGCTGCTGGACCCCCAGTCCCACCCGCTGAGCAGCTACAGATCTGTATTTATTTTTTGTAGAATTCATTGTGTTGAATCTTCAAGTACAGTTGAACTCCATCCTTTGAAACAAAGGCATTTTACATTTGCAGATAATGTATTTTTATTCTCATAGTTTGTTTTTAAATTTACTTGCAGCAGTCAAGTTAAATAAAACCTGTTACACAATTCTGTTTTCTCTGAGGGGAAGGGGCCTGGAGTGAGATTTTACTGGGAGTTTTGTCATTCCAAATATGCTTAAACTGGAGCCTCTCTGCCTCCTTGGTGAGTAGAGGGGGAAAGGGGAGGGGTGCAGCTGCGACTCTGGGGTGTGGGGGTACACACAGAGATCTCCCCCCACCCCAGCACCACTCAGGACATGGTTCTCACTGTCCCAGCAACCCTGGATTGGGTTATGTGGGACAGAGTAAGTCCCCACACGTGAGCACAGGCACTTTGTGACTGCTGGAGTGTGTTTCAAGTGAACTCACAGCTCCATCATCCTAGTGCCGGGCAGACACGGGTCATGCCCCACCTTTAATGAGGGAAATAAGAAGCAACTGCCAGAAGCTTAACAAAACAGAGGAGAAATAAGGCACAAGTTGAACAGAGGAATTAAGGAAAGGGCAGAGCCGCTCTCTGGGGGAAGGTGAGCTTTAATCACAAGCAGGGTGAGAGGGCTGGAGGAAAGGGGTTGGGCAGCACCAGCTCCTCCAGCGTCAGAAAAGTGATTCACAGTATGACCCAGGGCAGTCAGTTCCATCCTGCTGCACACCGTGCATGGACACTGACTACAATGACCATCCTGAGACATCTCTTCATTTGACACTCAGTCACAACGTCATGGTGACTTCCTTTCCCTGCAGCCTGGGATGGGAGATTGGCAAAAAAAGAGGGGGGGCAGCTGCACAACTCAAAAACAAGTGTGGCAGAAAGTGGCTCAGCTTAACGCTTTACTGTGTTTCAGTGGAAGGGGATGGGTGACCACGCTACATCTCAGTCTTCAGGAATCGTCGTCGTTATGATCAGCGATTGCTCAATCACGTCTGCCGGGGAGAAGTTCTCATTTGAGCAGAGTTTCTGCGCAGGGACCTCCTCAGGCAGTGGCCCACGGGCCAGCGACTCCACGATCACCTCGGCTGAGCCCACCTCCAGCTCTGCCGGCGGCTGCAACACCACCATCACGTCCTTCTCATCCTCGATGATCAGGTTACGCAGCTTCCGCTGCCGAGGGTTGTAGTTCTCCACTCGGTCGTGGATCTCCATGTGACGCCTCAAGTGAGCCTGTGAAGGAAGGGGCATGTGGAGAGACCCAGTGAGGGCTGACTCCTCGGTGCAGCACGGGGCCCCAGAGCTGGGGAAGGCCTCACCTGCCGTGTGAACTTGTAGCCACACTCGGTGCACTCAAATTTCCTCACTCCCTTGTGCCGGCGGACATGGACACGCAGCTGTTCTACCGCTGGGAAGGGAAGCGAGAGCCCATTGCAGCAGCTCCGTGTCACACACTTTCACAGCAATGCCACCCCACCCATGGGAAGGAAGCACCTCCTACAGAGCCCCACAAGAGCCGGAGCCCCGGCATTACCTTTGAATGTCTTCCCACAGATGTGGCAGAAGTGGGGCCGCCCCTCCTGGTGCCGGCTGGCGACGTGCCTCAGCAGTGGCCCCTTCTCCGTGAAGCGCTGCTCGCAGAACTCACAGCTGAACGGCCGCTCCCCAGTGTGCGTCCGGTTGTGCTTGTCCAGGCTCGCTGTCATTAGCAGGGGGAGAGACAGAGAGAGTGGCCAGTCAGAAACACAGCCCATGCACCCCATCCCAGGGGCCATCAGGATGGGCTGGGCTGGCGAGGAAGGCAAGAGCAGCACAAGCAGTAGCCTGCCTGCTTCATCTAAAGGTCATGAGGAACACCAGCTTGTTCCCCTTCTGTGCCACGAGGGCAGTGCAGGTGACAGGAACACGCTTTCCTTGACATCAGCCTGCACTCCCAAGAGCATGGCTTTGCTCCTGGGGAAGCTGCTTTCTGGAGGTCCTGGATGCTAGAGCACAACACTTGGCATGACCTGCCCCAGCCACACACAGCGGTACCTTGTGTCCGGAAGGTCTTGCCGCAGAGGTGGCACTGGAAGGGCTTCTCGCCGGTGTGTGTGCGCAGGTGCATGTTGAGGTTGGCTTTCTGTGTGAAGGCATGGTGGCAGAACTCACACACGTAGGGCCGCTCGTTCCTGTGGGCAGGGAAATGTCACCATCACCTCTGCCTCCACCAGCTTCAGCTCCCTGGTCTCAGCCCAACACCTCTGGGAAGAGGGTGACTTCCAGCCAACAGCCAGGCCTACAGGGCATGGAGTGCAACCAGGAGAAGCAGCGTGACATGAGGGAGGAGAGGGGTCGCGTTGTACCTGTGCTTGGCCTTGATGTGCATCTGGAGGCCATTGCGGCTCGACGCCCTGTGCCCACACTCCTCACACACAAACAGCTTCTCCCCACGGTGCTTGAAGGCCTCGTGCAGGCGCAGCTCTGTCCGGGACAGAAAGCACTTGGAGCAGGTTGAGCACTGCAAGGCCACAGGAAAGGAGGGGGTTAGGGCTGGGGTACACCCACACCAGATCTGCTCACACCCAGACTTTTTACAGCTGCTCCAGGGCCCTCCCTGCAGATGCCACGGCAGCACCCCTGGCTCAGAGACACCCAGTGAGATGAGACAGCCCAACAGAGGTGAAATGCCGGTCAGTGCTTGGGTCTGTGGGCTGCTCCCGTACCCAAAGAGCCTATTTCGAACAGCTCTGTGCCCCACCCCCTCACTGACAGAGCCAGAACATTGTGCCATTCCCTAGGCCAGGTCCACACTCAGGATCACACCCTCCCCAAAACCCCCGCTCCCTACCGCATGGGGCTTGGGTGCGCCATGCAGCTTTATCATGTGGCTCTGCAGGTCCTTCTTCTGCATGAACTGCTGCGAGCAGGAGGAGCACTGCGAGAGAGGAGAAGGGAGTCAGCTTACACCTGCCCCCAAAGAGTTGTTTCAGAGCAAGGAGAGGATCAGCAGGGGAACAGAACACCGATTCCTGGTATAGCCACAGGAAGCGTTTGGCTGTGGTACCTCCCTGGATCACATTTTGGCTCAGAGATGGGGAACAGTGAGCTATCACAGACCAGAGAAGGGAACTGGTGCACTCAGCTTGTGATGGGCTGGGCTGCCCTAGAAGGGAACAGCTCGCCCCTGCTCTGTGCCAGTGTCCAGCAGCATCCATAGGGATGACGGATGCAGGCCCTGCTGACCTTGTACGGCATCTCCCCAGTGTGTGACACCATGTGCAGCCGCAGCTCCATCCGCCGCTTGAACACCTCTGGGCAGGCTGAGCACGTGAACACCTGTGAGAGACGGGGTGGTGTTGGCTTCCAGAGCCTGACCTGGAGCCCACAGCTCAGCGCCCTGCCCAGCACATTGCTCTGTGACCCAGCTACAGCGTTCAGCCTGCACCCACAGGAGCAGGATCTTGTGCAGTGCAGTGCCCTGGTGTGCTGAACACACGAGTGAGGGCTGTGTTGTGTACCAGGCGTGAGTCCCAGCTGCAGGGGCCCTAGCTGTGGGTCCCAGCCATGGAACATGTGCTACACAGTGCTGACAAGGGTCTGTTCAGATCTGAGCATGGGCTGGGGCTCGGAAATGGCTCCAATTCCCTTCCTGCCACATGGCAGCTGTGCTCCAGCCCAGCGGGGCAGCTCCTGGGCGTACCTGTTCCGATCGGTTCATGCAGTTCCTGGCTTCGTGTTCCAGGAGATTCTCTTTTCTAAAGTAACATTTGCCACACTTGGAACACTCAAATGGCTTCTCTCCAGTGTGTTTCCTGGGGGGATGCAAATACAGAATCCCATCAGTGCCTGTCAACAGCATCTGCACAGACAGGCCCAGGAGGTCACAGGGAAGGGTGAGGTGGGTACTTTGCCCCACCCCTGCAGTGCTACTATTCAGAGTTGCCCTAAAGCTGCTTTTATGCTACTTTTTTGTTCCCTCAACAGCACAGCTGTCAGTGCCTTCTGCATTCCAAGGAACATCCATTCTGCAGTGCCAAGATTCACCCCCCAACAGAAGTGAAGAAAAGCTTGAGCCCTCACTGCAGGGCCCTGCCCTGCTCTCAGTGATCCACCCTGGAGCTCCTCACAGAGCCCAGCCATGTGCCCCCCACAACCCCCGAAATTCCCCCCCAGCCCAGGCCAATCTCAAAGCCCAGAAGGAGGATTTGCCATCGCCCACCTGCAGTCAGCCCAGCCCCTGAAGAGCCACAGCCCAGGACAGTCACAGGAGCCCTGGGACGCTTTTCATAGACATATAAACCCTCCCACAGGCCAGAGCACCCCCAGGGGCAAAGGGAACCCTCCTTTTCTACCCGGGGGATGCCGAGGTGCTGGGACCAGCTGGCAGATGGGGCTGCCCTTTCCCCACCCCGGGAAGGGGCCGAGCAGTGGGGGCAGCGCGTCCCCCTCGCGCGCAAGGGGAAGGAGAAGCCAGAGCGTTTACCTGTTGTGCACTTTAAGGTAATATTTGCTGAGGAAGGTTTTATGACATGTGGGGCACTCGACCGGCACCGCTGTACCTTTTCTGCTCCCCGGCGCCTTTCCCGGGGCGGGGGGACTCTTTTTGCTCCGCAGCGCCTTTTTCTCGGGAAGGGGCTCGGCGTCGCTGTCCCCCCGCCCGCCGCCACCCACGGCCGCCTCCTCCGGGGCTAAGGGGGAGCCCTGCGAGGGAACAGCGGCGTCACCGCGCCGCCCCCGCCTCCCACGCCGGGCCCCGGCCCCGCCGCCCCCCTCCCGCCCCCTCACGCACCGCCTGCCCGCCGGGCTGCGGGGCCGCCGCGGGCTCCGGGCGGGCGGCGGCGGCGGCGGCGGCGCGGCGGGGCCGCGGGCGGAAGGCGCGGCACAGCGCCACGGCGTCGGGCACGCCGAGCTGCTCGGCGGCCGCCAGCAGGCGGGCGCGGTTGTGCGCCGTGAGCGCCAGGCGCCCGGTGTAGAAGAAGTCGAGCAGCAGCTGGAAGGTGTCGGCGAGGCCGTCGGGCAGCGCCACGGGCCCGCCGGGGCCGCGCGCGCGGAAGAAGCGGGAGCAGCTGGCGAGCACCGGCCAGTGCGCGCGGAACTCGCGGCCGCCCACGCCGAGCGTGGCGTCGCAGAACTGCCCTGCCGCGCGCTGCCGGTTCAGCTCCCGCAGCACCCGCACGCTGTGCGCCGCCGCCGCCGCCATAGCCGCGCACCGGGGCCCGCCGGTATCCGGCACCGCCGGACGTGGCGTCACCGGGCGCCGGCAGTGACGGTGTGAGGGCGCGCGGCGGGGACGGCCCGGGCCCGGGGTCGGTCTCCGCGGCGGGGGAGGCGCGGTGCGGGTCGAGCCCAGCAGCCCAGGCTCGGTGCCTGCAGATCAGTCGGCGGCCCGGCGACGCGTGTACTCCTGGATGGCCATCTGGAAGTGTTCGGCCGTGTTTTGGTGCGGCCGCAGCAGGATGACGAAGGCCCGCGGCACGAAGTACCCGCCCAGCAGCGCTGCGAGCGTGCCCAGCGTGCCGAGCACCCGCGCCGCCGGCTCGGCCCGGCCGCGCAGCCCGCCCTGCGAGCACAGCACGGCGGCCGAGCAGCTCAGGTGCAGCAGAAGGCTCACGGTCAGGCTCTTGGCCTCGTTGTAGGCGGCGGGCAGGTCGGTGCCCGCGTAGCTGAGCACGAAGCAGCCGGCGCTGAGCAGCACCGTGTAGGCGGTGGCGGCGTCGGCCGCGGCGCTCTGGGCGCACTCCAGCACCACCCACTCGGCCCACGCACCGTAGTCCCGGCGCGGCACCGAGGGGCTGGCGGCCTCGGCCACCATGCACAGCACCACTTGTGCTGCCGTACTGGCGACCATGAACAGCACGGGGCCCCGGCGCCGCATCCAGGCCTCGTACAGCGCCGGGTAGCGCGCGTTCAGCTTGAAGATGCAGAGGATCTGAAAGGAGCGCGTCGCCACACACGAGAGGAACACGGTGAAGCTGATGGCGAAGAGCGGCAGCCGCAGCAGGCAAGCCGCCCGTGAGGGCTCCCCGAAGTAGCAGAAGAGGCTGCTGCAGGTGCAGGCCAGGGAGCCCAGCATGAGGAAGCATGTCTTCCCACCCGCAGACTTGACCACAGGTGTGGAGGCGTTGAGGGCGAAGAGCACTGCCAGCGCCGCTATGAGCAGCATGAGAAGAACAGCCAGGGCCAGCAGCGCCAAGGAGAGGGGCTCAGACCAGGACAGGAACTCGACAGTGCGGTTGAAGCAGACCTCGCTCCCTGCCGGGGCCCACTCGTCCAAGCCACAGGCCTGGCAGTCAAAGGGGTCTGCGGAGGACATGGACACCTCACACACCTTGCACCCGGTAAGAGCTCTGACGCGGTACGGGGCCCAGCCCGCAGTCCCCTGGTCTCTGCTTCCTGCAGGCACTCCCAGGCCTGGGGGATCCCTGGTCTCTGCTTCCTGCAGGCACTCCCAGGCCTGGGGGATCAGAGGGGGTTCTTTTCCCAAAAGACCCCCCACCTAAAATTTGCCCCATGGACTTCCCCAAGATCCATGGCTTGGGCTGAGACAGGGGCTCGGCTGCATGAGGCGCAGGGTCATGGGGGCTGTTGGGTAGGAAGGGGCCATGCATCCAGCAGTAACCTAGGAAGGATCTGCAGCAGCCACTGTTGAATGGGACAGGACCATGAAGGGGAGCTTCCTGCTCCCACTGTCCCCAGAGCTGCCCCTGCCGACTCCACAGGCCAAGGATGTCGAGGGACCAGCTGCCAGGAAGGGGTTTGTTGTCATGGCTGGTGACTGAGGCAGGAAACCACTGGTGCCTGTCCCAGGCAGGAGACATTTCCATATGCCAGGTGCTGGTGACCATGTAGTGCGGAAGCCCCGAGTGCCATCTGGGGCACAAAGGCAACCACTAGGTTGAATTTCCCTGGCAGAGGATGTGGTGCAGGGAACAGCTACTGGGCTGGATATCCCCATCCCTTGGCCACAAGAGGAAGGGGCTCTGTGTTTGCCCAGGTGGGCTCACCTGTGGGCAGTGCTCCCCGGAAAGCACAGGGCATGGGCTTTGCATACCCACTGGTGTGCAAACAGGAGACAGACCCCCTGCCTTCAGGTCACCTCAGAGGTTTTACTGACCACAGGAGGTGAGAGGCTGGGAATGGTGAGACTGGAGCAGGAGGCAAAATGTGGGCAAGGGAGGAAAGGGCAGGAGCAGTCCTCAGGGTATACTGACCTGAGGTGTTCAGGAAGGTTCCTGATGGACAGGCCACACAGCTGAAGCAGCAAAGGTGGCGGCTCTGCTGCAGCCGCTTCTCCCCCGGCTCACAGGCCTCAGAGCACACCGAGTCGGGAGCCTGCCAGGAGCACAGACAGGGTCAGGCTGGCAGGCAGCAGCACAGTTCAGGCTCAGCAGAACTCTGGCACTCTCCACACCACCTCTGCCTGCCCTCAGTTTTGCCCTGCTACGAGGAAACACCCCAGAACCGGTGGCATTGGGAAGCAGCCAGCTCAGAAGTAAGCAATAAACAAGACCTGGGTGCAGAACAGTACCTGGCCATCTGTTGTGTGCCACAGGATTTTGCCTGGGTCGAGGCTCAGCCTGTCAGGGTTCACACGGAAGGTTCCTATCACATCAGAACCCCAGTTTGGGCCGCTCCACTTCCACATGACAATGTCATAGCCTTTACGAATGTCCCCGTTGTCATCAAAAGTGATCCGGCTCTTGAACAGGGTGAAGTTTACTTCCCTAATCTTTTGTAGGAGCTGTAAAAACAGAAGAGTAAGAGAGGAGCCCTTCCAATGGCACAACTCTTGCCATTGGGAGAGAGATGGGCTGGAGGACCCTTCCTCTGTGCTGCGTCTGCTTTCCAGCCCCCAACATCTGCAGGAAATCCTATTCAGTGAGGGGCTGGTGTTAGAGGAACGAGTGACCTAGGATGGAGTCTCGGTCTAGGTCTGGGCTGCTCTGACTGAGGGGCAGCTGAAGGCCACAAGGGGCTTCAGCTGGGATTTGAGCCTTTAGGAAGGACAGGAAACCCCTGGGCACAATGGAAAAATCCTTCCCTGTGGGAAGGGGTCCTCATGGATCTTCTTCCACAAGGTTGTTCTTACCTGCCAGGGATAGACAGTGCTTTTGCTGCAGGCCCCTGAGGCACAGCCCAGCAGGTCATGGAGGCCATGGGCCACGGCATACACAGCCGAGTACACATTGAAGGAGCCTTGAGCATCGTACATGTCAGGGGCAGTGGCGAGTGTGTGGCAGCTGGTGCAGCACCGGGTGCAGTCCAGCCACGCACTGCCTGCGGATTCCCCGTCTGCCTCTGCACCGCTGGCACACTCAGCTGCAGCACCTTCCTCCGACATCTTCCAGGCTTCAAAGCGTTCCAGCATCATGGGCTCTGGCTTCTCAACTGCCATCCCAATCACCGAACCGGTAGTCTGGATGCCAGGCACTTGCCAGACAGTTTTAGCCAACAACCAGTCTTCGGAGGCCACCCATACCATGCCCGTGATGTTCCTCTGGACCACCACCTCAAAGAATGGGATGACGCTTCCTCTGTTGGAGAACACGACTGTGACATTGACCTTGACATCTGTCAGGATTCGGACTAGGTTGTGGAGCTCTGGGTTGCTGGCATCTGAGTTGGTGGGGATGGTGCCTCGGTAGGCCACGCACACATTGCTTGCGGTCAGCAGCTCCTGCAGGGCATCCAGGCCAGCTCTACCGTAGGTGTTGTCGCTGCCCAGTAACACCACCCAGGTCCAGCCAAAGTGCTGCAGCAGCAAGAAGATGGCCTTCACCTGCTGCCTGTCGCTGGGGATGGTGCGCAGGAAAGATGGGTACAGTCGCTTCAGGCTCAGTGTCTCAGTGGAGGCTTCATAGCTGATCTGCAAAGGTAGCCAGGGGAAAGGGGGATGTGCTGGCCCAGGCAGCAGCACTCCTGAGAAGCTTGTTGTGGGCAGACTTGGAGCTGGGCAGGGTGAACCCAGTGCCAAGTGTGCTGCAGCAGAAGAAAGCTGTGATGGATGGCAAGCCAGCCCACTGACTGCCAGGGAAGGATCCTGGGACAGCACACACACAGGGGCTCCATTTCCAGCTCTACCAGGCTCCTCAGCTCCAAGCTCACCCTCCCACAGGAGCTGCACTTACCTCCGGTACAAGAAAGAGGCTGAGGACAGCAGCTGTGGTGAGGGCCAGCCGGGTGCTGTCAGGGCCAATGACAGCCACAGCCTGGGGTTCGTAGTGCTGGAAGCTGGAGAGCACCTGGACATCGTGCCTGCCTTTGCGGCTGAGGGCGCACAGCGTGGCGTGGAAGTTGGCAGGCTCAGAGCAGGTGTCGTAGATGTCATAACCCAGGGTGATATTGGGGAGCAGCGTGCTGGAGTTGTTGATCTCCTCCACGGCGAAGCGCAGAGCCTGGGACAGGCAGTAGCCATGGCTCTTGAAGACGGCAGCGCTATGGAGTCGAGAGTGGTTATTAGGGAGGGCAGAGCGCGTTGGGCACACGGGCAGCGAGGGCACTCACTCGTTGCAGCCGGGCACCAGCAGGCCGGAGGTGTCTCGCTGCGCCGTGGTGTGCAGCGGGAACAGCCCGGCCAGGTGGTGATCGCCGCGGAGCGTGAACGAGGCGGCGGCGGCGGCCGCGCACAGGCAGAGGCGGAGCAGGGCGGGCGGCGGCATGGCAGGACAGCCCCGCACCGCGCGGGCGGCTCTTAACGGGGCGGCGGCGGCGGGCGGGGCCTCGCTCCGGGCGGGGCGGTGCCGGCCGAGGGGCGGCCCCGGGAGGCGGAGGAGGCTCGGCGGCCATGCCCGCGCGGCGCGGCCGCCCCCGCCGGGCCGCGGCCCGTGCCCTGGCCCGCGCCAGCCGGACGGAGGCGGCCTGGCGGGAGTTCGCCGCCTCCTTCACCCGCACCGGGATGGTGGCGCCGGCGGAGCCGGGGCTGGCGGCTGTGGAGGCGGCGGAGGGCACGGCCGTGCTGCTGTTGGCGCCGGGGCAGGTGAGCAGCGCCCGCAGCGCTCCGGCCCCGCCGCGCCCCGCATCGCCTAATCACTCGCTCTGCCCCGCAGACGCTGACCTTCACCGGCAAGTGCCGCCTGCGCTGCCTCTATGGCGCCGTCCGCCTGCTGGGCTTCGCCGTGGCCTCGCACCACCCGGGGCTGCCGGTCTTCTCGCCGGCCACGCACTGCGCCCTCAGCCTGGAGGCGCTGCCCGGCGCCCGCCCGCCCGCCGCCGCCCTCCGCCAGCTGCGCGCTGCCGCCCGCGCCGCCATGCGCTCGCACCGCGTCCGCCGCCGTGAGTGCAGTGCGGGACGGGACGGGACGGGATGGGAGGGGGGCACGGGCGGGCGCCATTTCGCGGGCGGTGCGGGGAGCGGCCATTTTGTGCGCGGGGCGGTGCGGGGTGGGCGGGCGCCATTTCGCGTGCGGGGCGGTGCGGCCGTGTGGGCGCGGGGCTGAGGGTGATGGCGGCGCCGGCCTGTTGCAGAGGCGCGGGTGAAGGTGATGGCGCGGTTCTCGCCCGACTGCGCCGTGGTGCTGCTGGAGCACCTGGACACGCCGGTGACGCGGTTCCTGCTGAGCCACCCGCCGCTGTCGCGGCTTTTCGAGCCCCAGGTGAGGTGGCGCGATGCCCGCTGCGCCCTGCGGTGTTCCCGCACTGCCCGGTGCAGCGCCCAGGCCGTGGCCTCACACACTCCGTGCTGAGCGCTCACCCTCTCGCCTAGAAAAAGGAGGAGTCCAATTTCACGCCAGAGGACGCGGTCCTGGCGTCCGTGGGCATCGTGAAGTGTAGCCCCGACTGCGGGCTGCTGGTGTCGGAGAGCATGTGCTTGGCACTGGAGGAGCTGATCCAGGCCTGCTGTGGTGAGTGCAGTCATTTGGCAGGTTGGGGCTTTGGTAGCGAGAGAAAAAGAAAATTTATGAGGCTTTCATGAGTTAAAGTTTAGAGTGCCCCCCGACTGGCACACAGTGATTGAAGGCTGTGTTTTTCTCTATAAAGAGTGTGCCTCTATAGCTTGGGCATTGCCTGGGGTAGGTCAGTCTGGATGAGACTCTGCTTGTCTTTCCAGCGGAAGATGAAGGTGTCCCCGTGGTGCTGGTGTGTGGCCCAAAAAACACTGGGAAATCGACATTCAACAGATACCTGATTAACCTGTTACTGAACCGGTGAGTCTTTCTATGCTTTACAAGCTTTTAAGTGCTGCATGAGATTTAGGAGAAGGAAAAATAGAAAAAAAAGAATGTTTGTTTGACAGGACCCTCAAAAGAGCTGTCAGAACTGGAAGGTGGATAGATTTTAAACACAAACAAGCAAAAATTCAGAAAAACAGGCATTCTTGTCTTGGGTTGATTTCAGAAAATTTGCCTCCTGAACGTTTCTATTGAAATATTGGTAAATTTCTGTCTTGGAAGATGTGAGCTACTTGAGCACCGAGCAGTTTAGGTTCAGTAGGGGTGTTTTAATGCTTAAAAACACACCATGAGTGTGTTTGAGGAAAGGAGACATTGTATTCATAAATTTTAACTTTGGTAGCCTGGAACAAAATTGGACTCTGCTTCTGACGTGTTCAGGTCATGCCATGGTTCTTCGTCTGGTAGATGCTAACACATGGGCTCTCTCCCTGCAGCCTTCCTGTGGTCGAGTACATGGAGTGCGACATCGGCCAGACGGAATTCACGCCGCCCGGCTGCGTGTCCCTGAGCAGCGTCATGGAGCCTGTGCTGGGTATGTGTTCCGCTGCTCCTGCGGTTACCAGGGACCTGTTCTGTTTCCGAAACGAACAGGGTGTTCTAGATAGGGGCTGTGCTTGAGGGGAAGCGGCTGCCACAGCTGTCAGAGTTTCCTGGAGAGAATGAGCCATGGGCTGTTTGAGTTTTCTTGTAAGGATATCTAAGCTCCCTGACTAGCACGGGGCTGTTCTCCTTGTTGTTTTGTCTGTTTTAAAGAGAGATGATGATGTAGAGGTGGTAGTGCAAGCTGTGCTATGTCAAAGGGGATGTTCAGCCTTTCAAATTTGAAAAGTCTCCCTGGAAAAATCTGTATCCACAGATCAAAGTAACTTGAGAAATCCAAAATTATCTGCACAAATTGGCGGCTGTTGTGATGAGGGGAGAAAACAGAGCCCAGGAAACTGCTGGTATTTGTGGTCTTGTGGATTTGGGTCACTGTGTAAAAAGACATGGTCAGACTGGTTTGCTCTTTAACCAGTTTGTCATAGATGGTTATTTAAAGATTCGCAAGTGTGTAACCAGTGATTTCAAACAAAAAACCAAATTGAAAATTAACCTAAAACAAACAAAACTCCCAGTCTGCAAGTGCCAGACCAGTTTCCCCTATGTGCAGGCTGTACAAGGAGGATAACTAGAAAGAGCATGAGTTATCTCAGGGGGGTGGCATGTGGGTGCTACAGGGATGGGAGTGTTTTGGTTTGATTTGGGGAAGGCACTGAATGTTTGGTGCTCTCTTTGCCAGGTCCCCCCTTCACTCACCAGCAGATGCCCCGTAAGATGGTGTATTACGGCCAGACCAGCTGTGAGCAGGACACAGAGAGGTACCTCGATGTTGTGAAGTACGTGTTCAGCTGCTACAAGAAGGAAGTGCCTCTAGTCATCAACACCATGGGCTGGGTGAAAGGTAAACAGGGTCGATCTGCTCTGGACAGGCATGGGAGGGAGGGAGGTAAACAGCGGTGCAGCACCGCACGCAACAAGAACTCACAGCGCATCTGCCCTGAGCTAATGCTGCTGTCTCACCTGTTGCAGTAGTAGCAGCAGTCGTGTGTTTCCTGTGCTCCTGAAGGTGAAGGACTGCTGCTCCTCATTGATATCATCCGGCTGTTGTCACCCAGCCATGTCGTTCAGATGGATGTATGCGACTGGAAGGCCATGCCCCCGCTGACCCCCGAGCACGTGCGCTTCAGCGCTGGGCTGCACACCAAGGGCAAGCAGCAATCCAAGTGCAAGCAGCTGGGAGTGGGTGGCACGGAGAGCTGGAAGTACTCTGAAGAGGAGGACTTGTCAGCTCCGCAGCACAAGCTGCTGTATGTCCATCCAGAATTCCCTCGGGCAGGGGTGGCAGGTGAAGCGTAAGTAGGACATTGAGTGCTCTGTGGGGTCCGTGGGTTGAGCAAAACCACAAGTCGTTTGTGACACAGGGTTGTTCTTCCAGGCGAGTGCACAGCGGCATCCTGCGCGACATGTCCATCCTGGGATACCTGGGGCACCTGCAGAGCCCAGACATCGGGGTGGTGCTCCCACTGCACAGCTTGGTGCCGTATCAGGTAAAAGCAGCTTTTTGGGATGGCGTGGGGGTGGTGCAGAGAGCCCAACTTCAAGTGATGGGCAATTCTGTTCATACTGCATATCTTTCTCAAAAGAGGGAGAAACATTGTAATGTGCAAAGAGTGACTGTATTGAGAGTGTCTGGAAGTGAGGCTTCTGTCAAGGTGCCTATGTGTGTGCTCTGTGCTCTGCGCGTGCAGGTGTTGATGCAAAAACTGCTGCGTGTGTCCTGCCGTAGTGCCTGTGTGTGGGTGTGGTGTGGGAGTGTGCAGGGCCTGTGTACTCAGCAGGATCTTACCTCTGAACTCGAACACAATCCATGTGAAGCTGATGAACAGTTTTCTGTCCTCTCTTTCCCCCCTCAGGTACCTTTCAATGCTGTCGCACTCAGGGTTATTCACACGGATGTTGCTCCCAGCAACATCATGTATGCAGTGAATGCCAGCTGGGTCGGCCTCTGCTGCATTCCAGAGGAAGTCAGGTGCCAGACAGATGGGCCAGTCCTGCTGACACAGACACCAATCTGCGACTGCTTGGGCTTCGGTGAGCACACCTGGAGCTCTGCTCCCTGTTTTGGCAGACAGGTTGCAGAGTGATGGAAAACTCTTCTAAAACCAGCTGGAGAAGTGGGATGAGATACAGGAGTAGTGGTGTGTTCTCTGCTGTTAGAGGCTGTTACTGCAAGTCCTTGGACTTTGGTTAACAGGTGGTAACAGCTGTGGGGAATGTCCTTGCACTGTGCCACTCAGCGCTTCTCTCAGAGCTCCACACTGACTCACTTTCTGGTGCACATTCTCAAAAGCAGATTCCATGTGGCTTTTGCAAAAT
Organism: Acanthiza pusilla; assembly: GCA_036630365.1. Classification (NCBI taxonomy): domain Eukaryota; kingdom Metazoa; phylum Chordata; class Aves; order Passeriformes; family Acanthizidae; genus Acanthiza; species Acanthiza pusilla. The sequence goes on along the minus strand of JAXCHO010000005.1, from coordinate 4,155,858 downwards.
TCCAGTAGCTGTCTCAGTTTCCTTCTATGACTTAATTTAATGTTCCAGTTTGGACTTTGGTGCTCAATCGTCTTTAGGGATGTGTCAGTGAGCAGGATACCTGATGACTGAGCTTTGCATGTGTTTTGTTTTTTTTTTTAAGGAATTGTCCGAGGGGTTGATATGGAGAAGAAGCTTTACCACATCTTGACACCAGTGCCTCCAGAGAATCTGAGATTAGTGAATTGTCTGCTCCTTGGGAACATTGCCATCCCTAACTGCGTGCTTGTGGGCCAGGTAGGAGCTCACGGGAGGGGTGGGAGCTGGCTGAGCTGCAGCTGGCTGGCAGGTTTTCCATTTTCTTATTCCTGAAGTTGATGCGTGCCGGGAGATGCCTGGGCATCGGCAGATGGTTATCTCTGTGAAATTGTCCTTAAGCACAGAAACTTCTGGAGAAAAGAACATTCTACTCATGCTTCAGATGCCAAAGTGGGGTTTGGTGATTGCTGGGTCCTTCCCACCATTAGCTCTGTCAGCCTGGGGAGGGAAGTGCTTCCCCCTCTGCTGAAGATACAGGTTCTTAAAGTGGTTTCTGCTTTAATTTCTGTTTTCCAGCAAGGAATTGAGGGAGAGATCCCCTACGTCACATCTGATTACAACTACAGCATCATGGGCTCAGGGAAACTGAGGAAGAAGAAACAGCATTTGAGGAAGAGGGAGTTCCCCTTTGAGTGTGATTACCCTTGAAGCCTTGGGGTGCTCAGCCAGGGGTTATTTGTGTGGGACTGGGGAGAGTCAGGTGTGATCGCAAGAGCCCTAGGTGCTGCAGATGCCCTGGGCAGGTGGGCAGTTAAATGCTACAGTAGGGCAGGTTTTGATAATGTTTTGTATGTTCAGTTTGTATTTTTGGTGTTTTGTAATAAATATCTACAGTAAACAGTGGGCTGGTTTGGATCTTTTCCTAGGCCGTGGCTGACACACTGTCGTACATACTCTGCCTCTGGTTGGGACCTGTTCTCACTGCCGGTCCAGCCCTGAGGGAATTCTAGGTGTTGGAGCGATCTGCAGTGCCCTGAGTGGAACTTCACCAGGGGAGGGGCCCATGCTGGGGTGCTGGCTGGCCCATGGCTCCGGGTGTCCTGCTTGCTGAGGGCTCCGGGCAAGGAGAGGGGGAGGAAGGAGTGCCACAGTCCCCCTGAGTGACAAAGCTGCTTGGCACTGCAGTCAGCCCATCCTGGCTCTGTGCTGCTGCCTCCTGCTCTGTGCTGTCCCAGCCGTGTATCTGGTGCTAGAGGGTGAAGCTCAGTGCCCTGAGCATGGTCTGGGGTCAGCTTGGGCTGGCTTTGACATGTCCCCAGATCTAACAGACTGCTATGGATAGGGGGTGGAACGGGATGAGACTGGGGAGGAACTTGTCACCCAGATGCTGCATGGAGCACCAGGGTGCATGGCCTTACTGGACACCACCTGTTGTGCCCCACTGGGACACGAACTCAGTTTCTTCCCAGCCCTCTGTCAATTAGCAATTTGTGTCTAAAGGAAGCTGCGGTTGGAAGGAGTTGCACAGAGGTGAGTGCCTCTCATGAAGTTGAGGACATTTTTGGGAAAACATTTTGGGTAATATCAGCACTGGCCTCTTACTGGATCTGTGAGTGCAAAAGAAACCTCGCTTCTAACAGCAGCTCCTGCAAAATGCAGTATGGCTCTGCCTTGGCCCAGACTGGGGAACAGTCCAGCCCTGGGGTCTCCAGCCCCCCAAGCCCAGTGCCTGTTCAGATCCCCTGGGACAGATCTCCTGTGGAGGAAGGAGGGATGTGGTGCACCACTTGGGTCCAGAGCTTTTTGGCTGGTAGCTGCTGTGGGCGTGAGTAATCTGCAAAATTGCTTTTATCTGGTTTGGGAAGAGGTTTCCTAGAACTCCAGGAACGAACAGCCGTAAACAAACAAACTGGGATGAGAGGTGAGAAGGGGACAAAGCTGCAGCAGAGCTGCAATGGGCTGTGCAGTGTTGCAGCCTTGTAAAGAGTTAAACTTAATCCAGGCCTAATTATCCCCATATGGCTGCGTCTGGCAGTGAAGGAAGGAGTTGGCCAGCACTGGGGCCTGAACAGTGGCTAAAATAAATAAAGGGGCCGTGGTGCAGCCAGGGGGAACATCCCAGGCGGGATGAGACGTGAGCCCAAGTCACGAGGGAACGGGTGGAAAAATCTTCAGGAAAGGTGAGATAGGCAAAGGACATGGGCGAAATACCCAACACTAAAAGCACCATGGTCAAGCATCCCCCTTGGTGTTGTCACCAGCCCCCCAGCATCCACCTCACCTGGCTGAGGGCAACGGATCCTGCCCTGGCTCCATCCCTCAGAGCCAGGGGACAAGTGAGTAACCCTTGTGTGCTGAGTTGCAAGTGTCTGGTTTGGGGTGTTTCGGGGGGTTCAAGGTGCCAGTGCCTGCTGGGGCCCAGAGGTGGATGCTGCAGCCTCAAGATGGGGAGCCTCAGTGGCTTCTGGTGCTCCCTGAGGGGGAGAGGGACAACGTGGGGGCTGGGAGCTTTGGACCATAAACCTTGGCAAAGCAGCCCCCCAACAAGGTGCGGACACTCAGTTCAGTGTGAAGTCTGTGGCAGCAATTCAAACATCAAGGATGCACCAAACAAAGCAGGATTAATTTTGCAATACATGGGCATCTGCTATCTTTGCAGCAGCAATTTCTCTTGGAATTTCTGGCAAAGGGTGCCTAGGAGCAACAAAACTCTGAGAAGCACCTGGTGCCTCTGCACGGAGATGCTGTGATGGGTTTGGGGGCTGGGATGGTCTTGGCCTGGCAATTTTGTGTGGGGCAGGACGAAGGTCCCATCTTTTGCTGTCTCTGTGGGGTTTAAGCCCTATCTAGTGCTTTCTTGTTTGCTTGGATTTAGCAGGAGGAAAATCCCAGTGAAGATCCCTGGTTTTCCCTGTGCAGGCTGGGGGCCCCCGTGTGCCCACGGGTGCAGGGATACAACCAGGGCTTGGGGCGGCGCATTCCTGCCCCCTCAAAAGCCGGCCGGACGGCAGAGCCGCCAAACAGCCCCCTTCTTCATGCTGATTCTTTCCATCACAAGCACGTCTTGTCTCCGTGGCCGAATGTCTTCCATAGACGGTGGAAAGTGAAATTTGTGCAATGTCTGTAGGAGGCTGAAGAAAGGCCCTTTGTGCGCCCCCCGCGCGGGCGCTGGGCAGCCTCCAGCAGCACCCTCGGCCGCCCCGCGGCTCCCGCCGGCGGCGTCAATGCGCCGCTTGTCCAGAGACCGGGACCCACTCTTAAAGCCGGAGCCGGTCTCCCCCGATTAGTCCCACCGGTGGCCCCGTCGGGGCGGGCACGGCTCCGGGGGGCCCCCCGGCCCCAACCCCAGGATGTTTCTGTACTGGAGGAAGCGGGGTGCCTACGAGCTGGAGGCTTTACCGGCCGGCCTGGCGGGGCTGGAGTACGGGGCAGTGGAGCGCTTCTCCTGGAGCTCCAGCCTGGACGTCAGCGACGAGCTCGGGGGTAGGTGGCTGGGGGGCTTTGGGCAACCGGCAGGCTGTGGCTGAGTGCGGCTGCCCAAAGCCTCCAGCCCCGGCAACGAGGGTTAGGGGTTGGGAGAAGCTCCTGGGTGCCGCCGGGATGCCGTGGGAATGCTGCAGGTGCAGTTGGGGAGCGCTCAGCAAACCGCCCCGTGCCACCGGCGCCGCTCCCCCGGGCCCAGGCAGGCGTTTGAAGCAGCCGGCTGCCGCTGCCGTGCTCTCTGCCGCAAGGACGATCCGGTTTCAAAACTCGTTTGCCGTCACCGGGAGCGCCGGGTGTGATAGCACAGCAGGAGAAGGAGGAGGTGACCAAGCGGGGAGAGGAGCTCATGGGGACAGGTCCTCTCCTGCAGCCCCCGAAGTGTCTGGTGGGGCCCGCACACCCTCCTGCCTCTGCCGCAAAGCAGAGCTCCCCGCGAGGACCTCGCAGCCCGTGAGCCCGAGGCTCTGGTTCGTGTGTGACCCGCGGGCAGGGTCGGCTTTTGGGAACGGCCGCGCGGCTCTGGCCGTGCCGGCGGCTGCGGCGTGGGGTTGGTCCCTGGCACCGCCGGCCAGCCTCTAGTTTTTGGTGAGTTTGGAAAACTTTCCCTTGGGTGCATGAAAGAATTTCTTATTTGTTTCCGTTATTATTCCCGATAGGTCAAGTGAAACGGCAGCGGTGGGGGGCGGGGGCCGGCCCAGCCCGGCGGGCGCTGCGGGGCGGCCGCGGGGACAGAGGCCTCATTGTGTCCCTGCCGCGGGGACAGCGCCCGGCCCCTGCTCCCAGCCCTGCTCCCATCCCTGCTCCCGGAGGGCGACGAGCTGAGCCCTGCCCGTCTGCTTCTGCACCGTCATTCGGCAGCATCCATGGTGCCACAGCAGCCTCCCAGCTGGGAGCTTGAGCAAGCAGCTCCATTCCGAGCTGCTTTCCCCCTTCTCCAAGCAGAAGCAGCAGTTTTTTCAGTGCTACCTCAAAAGGCAGACTGTTTTATCCCGCAGACTGTTTCTAACCCCGGCCTTGGCCGCGGTCTGGCTCGGGTCGGCATGGATGCTGTTTTTGTTGGCAGGAAGGATGCGGGAGAGGGAAGCGGTGCGGCGGGGAAGTCCCTGTGCCGCTGGGCCGGTGTAATAGCCGCGCCACCTGGTAGAGCCGTGCCATTGTGGCACAGCCATGCCACCTGGCCTCTCCACATCCCCGGCATCGGCTCCCCGCCCAGCAGACAGCTTCCCAGCGGCGCATCCCTGCCTGCAGCGGGGCTGTCCTGCCAGAGGGTGTCTGTACTGCTCGTTTGCCGCTGCGAGCAGCCCGGAGTCTGTTATTTTTAAACGATTAGGTTCGACACATAACAAAAGCCTTCAAAATAGGATTTGTTCCTAAGGCCGATTTAACTGTCAAAGCTTAAAGTGGCTCCTAAGCCTCGCTGGGGGCTGACAGCGGCAGATTTAGTGTTGCTGCTGCAGCCCCAGACCGTGCCAGCCCCAGGGGAGCTGGGGCAGGTCCGTGTCCTCAAGCTGTACCCTGGGGTGTTGAGCAGGAGGTGCCAGATTCTGTAACTGCGGAGCACACAGTGCGTTCCCCCAGTCGGGATTCATCACTGGCTCTTGGGCGCGGGGCTTCATTCCCCGGGATGAGCTGATGGGCAGGAACGGGCTGAGTCCGAGAGCTTTGCCAAGCTCTTAAACACGGGATTCGTGGTGCGGGGGCCTCAGCATGGCCGTGGAGGGGGCTCACCACGGCACCCAGGCACTGACTCTATTCTCTCCACAGCCGAGCCGTGCCCAGAAGAGGAGACAGTGCTGCGCTGCCAGAACCCCGACTGCGCCGGAGAGAGGAGAGCAGCCAAGGTGGGTCCTGCGGGGTGGGGGCAGCGCCGGGCAGCTGCTCTCCGGGGTCTTGTGGGTGAGAAGGGGCTCTGCCCACCTTGCCACTCCCTGAAGACCCCCTGCCCTAGTCGGCGGCCCCTGTCCTGCTATGTGCCCCGGCCTGTGCCGGGTGTGCATTCCCAGCTGGTGTCGGGGTCCTGCTGACATTTAACGGCACGGAGGTTTATTCGTTTCCCCAAGCTGCCGCGGTTTGGGCTAATCCACTCCAGCCTGTCTGTTCCCCCGCTCTCTAACGTGGCGCCAGGGAGGATTTAGGGTCTCTTCTCTCCCACCGGCTGTGCGGGACCCACGCCCTGGCTCCCAGAGAGTCCCCGGGGTTGCTGTGCGGGGCCGCGGGCGGTGTCTCCGGCGCAGCAGGCAGGACGGCCCGGGCGTACCGGGGGTGTGCCGCGGTGCTATGTTTGCACGCCGGGGTGGCAGGGCCGGAGCTGCTGGGGCACACGTGGCACTGGGCTGTAGCTGCCCAGGAGTGCAGCTGGGACTGCCGGGAGCGACTGAGGCCACCCCGCCGCTGTCACCAGACCCCGATGGTGCCTGGCAGGTAGCAGGAGGGGGAGCCTGGTCTGGCTGGGGGCTCATCCTGCCGTGTCTCGGTGCAGGATGGTGATCCCACTGGCTTTGTGAGGCACCTGCTGAGGGGCGGCGGAACTCCGTGTGCTGGGAGCGCGGTGGGGCTTGGATCAGGAGCTGATCCCTGGGGTGGGCAGGGGGGTTTGGCCATCCCGCCTGGCCCCTCCTTCGGGGATGAGCCTGGGGATGAGTTGCTGGCACAGGGTGGATGAGGAGCCCCTCATCCCTCTGGGACAGCTGCCAAGGGCTCCAGGGGATCTCATTGAAAGAGTGCCAGCTGCGGGCTCTGCCTGGAGCCCACGGCCATGCTCCCACAGGCAGGTGTCACGATGGCCACGATGGCAGCAACGTTGTGGGACACAGGGTGGGAGAGAAGGGGGGCCAGGTACAGGGGTGTCAGGGGCCGGGGGGCACAGGGTGTCCTGGGGCTGAGGTTGTCTCGAGGCTTGGGATGGGACACTCGTGGATGGCAGTGGGTGCTGCAGAGGGGCCAGCGGCCCCTCGGAGAGAGCGCGGGTGGTGGGAGCGCGTCAGCTCTGACCTCAGCAGCGCCGGGAGGAAGGAGGGCAGGAAGTGGGGGCGGCTGGAGCTGCACAGGCGCTTCCTCCCCGCAGCAGCGCGGTGTGCTACAGCAAGCCCGGGCAGGGCTGGCTCCTCCCGGCAGCTCCTCGCACCCCTCCTCGTGCAGGGTGCCCATGGGGGTCCCACACGGGGATGGGGATGCGATAGCAGTGCAGCAGGGCTTGCTTGCAGTGGCCGGCGGCACCACAATCCCCAGGAGCGGGGCCAATAGGAGCCCCAGTGAGATGGGCACTGGCCAGGGGACACAGGCTGTGCACTGTGCTGGGGGCCTGGCCGGGGGTTTAAAAATAACCCTCTGTGAATGCCTGGAGGGGTTGGGGCCGCGGCCGTGGCCGCACACAATCGGAGGAAACGCGCCGGCTTCGAGCATTGTTTGGCTGCAGACGCTCACTTCCTCCGTCCTGCCACGGGGACATGGCTCTCGTCAGCACAAAGCGGCTGTGGGGTGCCAGGGCAGCCTCCTGGGCTGCTGCTGAGGTGCTGGTGGCGCAGTGCAGGTGACTGTCCCTCAGCTCCCTGTCCAGGCCTCGGCATGTGCAGGTGTCCCAGGGTCTCTGCTCATTGAGGTGGAACACGGAGGGGCTCTGTGGTGCAGAAGCCCCTGTGTCATCACCATGCCCTACAGCACCCACTGCCACATGGCCGTGTCCTGCTCACGCTGCTTTCCCTGTGCCCGCTCTGGCCTCAGCATTCCCTGTGAGCTATACTTGGGCATGGCAGAGGGGACCCTGCTGCTCGTGGTGCTGGCCATCCCTCCTGTCAACACGCCACAGCTGGTGGCCTCGGGCAGGCCCTGCCTGACGGATGCATGTCCCCACAGGAATGCCACCATGCAGAGTGCCGGCAGCTGAGCTGCAGTGGCCCCCTCAGCCTGTGTGAGCTCTGCGACGGCCGCCTCCATGGCGCCATGCACTTCGATGGCCACATCCGCTTCGACCTGTCCCCGCAAGGTGAGCCAGCAGAGCTGTGGCACCGCTGCTCTCACGGCTCTGCGGCAGTGGTGCGGTGCAAGGATTGGAATGATGGAATGTGCTTGGGGCTGGTGCAACTCAGGGGTGGGAGTGGGATGCAGTGGGAGCCAGCACGGGGCTGGGGGAGCTGTCACAGCCCAGCTCGATGCCCATTTTCAGGTTCCATTCTGGCCCGCAACATGTCAACACGCTCATGCCCCCCGCGCACCAGCCCTGCCTCTGATGTGGAGGAGGAGGAGGAAGGTCTGACGGAGAGCAGAGGGTGAGCCCCCAGCCCTGCACAGCCCCTGTGCAGCCCCAGCCTGCAGCATCCCCATCACCCTGCCTTTCCTGTGTCCACAGGGAGCGCAGGAGCTCAGCACTGAAGCTGCCCAAGAAGAAGGCTTGGCGCAGGCACACAGACGTAAGGCACCAGCCTCTCTCCCTGGGGCACTCAGCAGGGCAGCAGCATGGCCCTGGTAGGAGGGAGGGAGGGAGGGCAGGAGGGAGGGAACCCTGGGCAAGCAGCTTCCACCTCCCCCAGGACCCCAGCAAGGAGTGCTTCACCTTGAAGTTTGACCTCAGCATTGACATCGAGGCAGAGATCGTGCCAGCTGTCAAGAAGAAGTCGCTGGGGTGAGTCTACTGGGGACAGGTACAGGAACAATGTGGTGACAGATGCAGAGACAAATATGGGGCTCATGTCCTGCAGGGAAGTGCTGCTGCCAGTCTTCGAGAGGAAGGCGATTGAGCTGGGCAAGGTGGACATCTACCTGGACCAGTCCCACACGCCACTGTCCCTGCAGTTCGAGGCGTATCGCTTCGGGGGACACTACCTGCGGGTGAAAGGTGTGGCAGGGGCCCAGAGGGAGGGTTGGCTGCCCCGAAGCTCCCAGGGGACACTGACAGCTTGATGCTCCCACAGCCAAGCCCGGGGATGAGCTGAAGGTGGAGCAGGCAGTGCGGGACGCCAGGTCAGCCAGCCTGCCCATTCTGCACCCTGCCAGCACTGCTGCATTCCTTGGGCCAGTGCTGGAGCCGCTGCCAGGACGTCGGGAGGGCACCGAGAGCCTGGTGAGTGCCAGTGCCAGCTCTGGGGAGGGAGGAATTGGGGATGGGACGACAGTGCGTGTGATCCCCCTGCAGCTGTTCTTTCTGGTGAAGATGGGTCATGGGGCAGGAGCATGATGTCTTCTCCATGGCCTTGTGTGGTGTGGGCTGAAGTCCCCAAGAGCCACTCTGTCTCCTGGCTGTGCCATGCTGTGCTGTACTGTGCTGCCTATACCATGGGAGTGTAGCAACTCAAGCAGTGTCACCAGCCCTTTGCCAGTTACGGGCTGGCACCAAAGCAAAGGCAAACAGGAACCCTGGGGGCCCCAGCAGTGACTGCCACTCGGTGCCACCCTGGCCCTGGGACTCGCCCTGGCCCCAGAACTCGCTCTGCCTGCTGGCCCTCCTCTCACTGTGGTGCCTGGCAGCTGCTGAGCACAGCTTGGTCCTGCCCTGTGGACCCTGGCCCCAGATAAGGCGTGGGACCGGGCTGGGTGTCACTCCCATGGGAACAGGGTGCCAGGCCCGTGCAGAGCAGCTCTGCAGGGTCTGACCAGGGGCACACAGTGCTTGGACCTGTGCCAGCAGGCCCTGAGGGTGGCAAACTGGCTGCGTGTCCGGGGCTGGTGGCCGCCCGTGTCCAGCACTATGATGCCTGGCTGCGGGACCGGCAAGGCTCTGGCAGGGCTGGGGGACAAGCGGGCAACCAGCCACCTCTGCGGGGATCTCGGTCCCGACTGCCTTCCTCGGGGCAGGCTGGCATCAAGTTGCACCGGGGCAGTGGGGCTGGCAGCAGCCGGGGCACCGGGAGATATGGCAGCGCAGTGAGTAACGGGGACGGCGCCCATAGCAGCTCTATCTGCCTGGGTCTGGGGACGTGGCAGGGTGTGGGGCCGTGCTGGCGGCAGTGGCAGCAGCATGCCACTTCCCGGGGCTTGGTGGGAGGCAGGGAGCCCCGGCCCTGTTGCCCTTTGTGCCACGGTGAGGAGATGGCAGCGGCCACATCCCGGCACGGCCCGGGGACACTGAGGGAGCAGCAGCCGCTGCAGCCGTGCCCGGGGCGGCGGGAGCTGCTTGGCCGTGACCCAGCTCTCGCGACCAGCCGGGGGGCTTTGATCTCCGCCGGTGAATTGTTCAACTCTGGTAGCTTATCTGCCGAGGAGGGAAATTAGGTTTTCGGCGCTGGCCCCACCTCCTTTTGTTTCGGAGGAGCCCGGCCACAGCCTGCCCGGCCCCGGCTCTGCGGTCCGAGCCGGGAGCGCGGCTGGACGGGCACTCGGCCGGGTGCTGCGACCCTCGGGATGCCCTGAGCCCCCGCTGCTGGGGCCGCTTGTCCATGGCCGGCCGGGCTCGGCCAGGCAGCACCCGGGGTCCTGCACCCCCGGGGCCCTGCACCCCCGGGATGCAGGTAGGCAGGTCAGTGCGGGCAGGGGAGCATGGCCGGGGGACCCCACTGCCCGGGGCTGCCATATTGCGTGTCTGTCCCACGGTGCTCGAGGTCAGCCGTGCTGCTGTCCCCATCCCGGTGCCATGGCCGCAGTGCTTGGCACTGACCCCGGGGACACTGGCTGTCCCCGCTGCAGGCTCCAGGACGGCGAAGGAAGAACATAACAGAGTTCCTGGGGGACACCAGCATCCCCAGCCCCGAGCCAGCCCTGCATGGCAGCAGCTCCCTGCCCACCAATGGCACTGACACCTGGAAGAACCGCGCCGCCAGCCGCTTCAGTGGCTTCTTTGGCTCCGGCACTAGCACGGGCTCCTTCGGGCGGGTAGGTGGGATGCAGGCATGGGAAGGGGGTGTGGGAACTGCCTGTGCTTGTGGTGGGGAGCTGGGATGGGTCCCCCTGGGGCTCGAGACCCTCATTCCACAGGCAGGGCGAGGGGGTCCATGGCACATGCCCATGGCCCTGGCCCAGTGACTCTGTCCCCCACTTTTGGCCAGGAGACTGAGAAGCTGGAGCAGCTGGTGAACAGGCTGCACGCCTACAGCACCTTTGGGCTGCCCAAGCTGCCTCCCCAGCTCCGCTTTGACCGTGACTCTTGGGAGGAGGACGGGGATGAGGCTGGGCTGACACTGGAGGACAGCTGGCAGCAGATCATCAAGGACACAGAGGTAAGGACAGGGCCTGGGGAGCCACAGGGGCTCTGCCAAGCCCCCAGCACAGTGCTGACACTCAGCCTGGCAGGCCCTGTCACGCCGGCAGTGCCACCAGCAGGAAGCCATCTGGGAGCTGCTGCACACCGAGGCCACCTACATCCGGAACCTCAAAGTCATCACCGATGTGAGTGTTGGCAGCTACTGCACCGTGCTGGGGCTGGGGGCCGTGGCTGCAGCTCACCGGCTCCCCGCTCTCTCCCCACAGCTCTTCCTCTCCTGCCTGGTGAACCTGCAGGAGTCGGGGCTGCTCTGTGAGGTGAGTGCAGGGGGCTGCAGGGGAACAGGGTGTTTGGGGATGGGTCTTCAGCCTTGCCACACCATGGGGTGGAGGTGCCATTCCCCAGCACTGCCCGTCTCACCCCCACAGGTGGACGCTGAGCGGCTCTTCAGCAACATTGGGGAGATCATCCGGCTGCACTGCAAGCTGTGGCGCAGCGTCATGGCCCCGGTGCTGGCCAAGGCACGACGGACCGGGGCGCTACTTGACCCGATTGACTTCCTTGATGGCTTCAAGATGGTGAGTGGGGATGCCATGCTATGGGTGGTGAGCCATGGCATGCTGTGTGCCGCATGGTGACCTCCTTGTGTCCCCCAGTTCGGGTCCCTGTTCAAGCCCTATGTGCGGTACTGCATGGAGGAGGAGGGCTGCATGGAGTACATGCGGGCACTGCTGCGGGACAGCGAGCTCTTCCGCACCTACGTGACGGTAAGGGGAGGGCAGGGGCCAGGGCTGGGGCCAGGGTGGTGCCAGTGCTAACGCCTGCATGCCACAGTGGGCCGAGAAGCAGGAGCAGTGCAGCCGCCTGAAGCTGAGCGACATGCTGGTGAAGCCTCACCAGCGCCTCACCAAGTACCCGCTGCTCCTCAAGTCTATCCTGAAGAAGACGGATGACCCACGCACCCGTGATGCCATCACCACCATGGTAAGGGATCGGGAGCGGGGGACAGCTGGGTTGGTCATCCCAGGTCCCTCAAACTCACCACCACCCCTGGCACAGATCAACTCTGTGGAGCGCTTCATCAATGACGTCAACTCGCGGATGCGCCAGCGGCAGGAGCGGCAACGCCTGGATGCCATCCTCAGCCGCATTGATGCCTACGAAGTGGTGGAGGGCAGCACAGATGAGGTGGACAAGGTAGGCTGGACATGGTGAGGCTGTCACCTCATGCCATGCCATGCCATGCCATGCCATGCCATGCCATGCCATGCCATGCCATGCCATGCCATGCCATGCCATGCCATGCCATGCCATGCCATGCCATGCCATGCCATGCCATGCCATGCTATGCCATGCTGCTCAATGCCACCCTCTGCCACACTGCTATGCCACCTTGCTGTGCCACCCAATGTCACTTCATGCCAAGCCACCCCATGCTATGTCATGCCATGCTACGCCACCCAAGCCATGTTACCCCATGCTCCCTATGCTGACACCGGGGGCTCCCGGCAGCTGCTTAAGGAGTTCCTGCGGCTGGACCTGACGGCCCCCATCCCTGGCACCTCCCCGGAGGACACCCGGCAGCTCCTCCTTGAGGGCAGCCTGCGGATGCGGGAAGGTAAAGATAGCAAGGTGAGGACAAGGGGACGAGGAAATCTTGACCCCAGCCCCTGCCCCAGCCCACCCTCCCTCCCTCACTCCACTGACCGGCACCCATGGCCCCACTCCCACCCGCAGATGGACGTCTACTGCTTCCTCTTCACTGACCTCTTCCTCATCACCAAGCCCTTCAAGAAGGCTGAGCGCACCAAGGTGATCCGGCAGCCCTTGCTGGTGGACAGGGTTGTCTGCCGGGAGCTCAGGGACCCGGGTGAGCAACACTGGGGACAAGAGGGACTGCAGGGGGGTCCCTGGACACTGCTGACAGTCCCTGCCCACAGGCTCCTTCCTCCTCATCTACCTGAATGAGCTGGGGAGCGCTGTGGCTGCCTACACCTTCCAGACCAGTGGGCAGCTGTGCCGCAGCTGGGTCGAGGCAGTGCGCAATGCCCAGGTGAGGGTACATGGCTGGGTGAGGGACCTGTGGGTGCCCTGTGCGCACCCCATTCCTCACTGATTCCCCCGGTTCCCAGAATCTACTGCAGCGGCTGCGGCAGCGCCGTCGCATGGAGGAGGAAGAGGAGGAAGAGGAGGAGGAGGAGGAAGAGGATGGTGAGAGTGGCACCTCAGTTGCCAGTTCACCTACCATCCTACGACACAGCAGCGCCAGCCCAGACTCACAGCAGTGGTAGGGAGCAGGAGGGGGGCCCCTGCACACCCTCAGCCTGGCACAGGCCCCTCCTCACCTTCTTGCCTCCACAGCCCCTCCGACGGCTCCACCGAGACGCTCGCCATGGTGGCGGCAGACGGTGGCGACGAGCTCTCCTCCCCAGACTGGGACGCAGGACCCTTCAGCTCAACCTCAGACGGCTCCTCCGTCAGCACCAGCACCTCCATCGGCACTGGCACCTCTGCCGAGACCCCCACCTCCGCCGAGACCCCCACCCGGGAGCTGCCTGCAGGCGCCCTGCCTGTGCCCCCGCCCCATGGCGTGGCCTCTCCAGGCAGCGGCTGCCGCTCGTCCTCCATCGACAGCGCCTATGGCACGCTCTCACCTGCCTCCCTGCGGGACTTTGGCCAGCAGCCAGAGGGGATGGCCGAGGAGGGGCAGGAGCCCTCCCGGGCCCCTCCGGCTCCCCGGCCTGCCTCGCCCTGGCTGCGCCGCCGGACCCCCGTGCAGCTCCTGCCCTGCCCGGCCAGGGTGCTTAAGTCGAAGTCGGAGGCCAGCTTGCCCCAACTCCTGTCCCCCACTTCCCCAGGCCCCCTAAGCCAAAGCCGCAGCCTCTCTGACCTCTGTGCTGGTTCCCCCCGAACTAGCCAAGACCCTGCACCCCTGGTTACCCCCGGCAGCAGTGGCAGCTCCACGTCAGAGCTCTCTGAGCCAGAGGAGCCAGTGGAGAGGCCGGCATGCCCCCCAGGGGAACTCAGGCATGACCCTCCAACTCCTGCCCGCCGGACCCTCTCGGACCCGCAGTCGGCACAGCACCGCAAGCTGACACTGGCGCAGCTGTACCGGATCCGGACCACACTGCTGCTCAACTCCACGCTGACGGCCTCGTAAGCACACACTGCCTGCTCCGGGGGGATGCCCCGGCCCTTCCAGGGGCTTCCCAGGGGGCTGAGTTCCAGTGCTGAGGGCACCTCTCCCCACTCTGTGTCTTGCAGGGAGGTCTGAGAGCCGCTGGCGTGGAAAGGACAGATGCATGGATGCACCGAGGAGCTTCTCCTGCTTCTAACTGTAGCGTAATCCCGGGGCCAGGCAGAGCGGGCACTGGGATGTCACGCTGGTGGGGACATGGATGGGGATGCAGACCAGTCCCCTTGGGGAGGACGTGTCCTGGGCATGGCGGTGTGGGGCTGGACATGGCACGTGGCTTGTGCTGGACCCTTGTCCACAGACATGAGAGTTGTCAGGCAGGGGGCCCTGGGGCTGTTGGGGGCTGTGGGAGGCTGTGGATCAGCTCCTGGAGGCGAGGAAGGGATGATGATGTCGGCAGTGGTGAGTGGGGAAGGTGCTGAGAGGGACGGGATGCCGATGGCACGGTGGTGTGGACAGTGCAGGGAGGAGGCTGGGGCTGGTGGCAGGAGGGGACGGTGCAGGGCTGAGGCAAGTTTGCCCTGTGGGGTTGGCAGTGGATGGCAGCACCTGGGGCCGGAGTGTGGGAGCCACGGTGGGACATGGCGGTGGTCAGAGCCCCGGCTGCCCCCCCATGCCAGGCTGCAGTCCACGTCCCAGCTGAGCAATAAACCCAGCTGGTGCACGCTCACGCCTATCTCGCCTCTCCTTTGGCTTCAGCAGCACCCAAGGCTGGGCGGCACTGGGGTGGGCATGGCACAACTGGGGGAGCCCCACTGGGACAGATGAAGATGGGGCTGGGGCCAGTTCCAGCCTCCTGTCCTGGAGCTGGGGGGAGATGGAGCTCTGGGGTGGGGGTCAGCACTGCTCCCCACACACCCTGCATCCCCCGCCACCCCTGCTACCGTGGGTGTGTGCCAACGGGCAAGGCAGGGCGGCGGCCGGGCCCGCGGCGAGGCAGCGCAGGTCCCTCCCGCGCCTAGCACTCCCGTCATGTGGTTTCATACCCCCTGGACTCATTTCCAAAAAAGCATTTCCTCTTGCTGTGGTTGGGCGTAAAAGCCTGTGTGGGGAGCGCTGGCGCTCACTCGCCACGCGTCGCGTGCTGCTGACGGCAGCCATGGGGTGCCGGGGCACCCTGCCCGGGCACTGAGCTGCCCCGACACCCCACTGCACCTGCTGCCCCGCGCCCCTCACCGCCCCGGCATGACCCAGCCGCATCGGCCACAAGGATGAAGTGTTGCTGCCCTGGGGTGGCTTGGGTGAGTGCGGTGGCGTGGGGGTCCCATGGAGCCCTGGCACCAATTGTGGGGTGTCCCATGGCTGTGGTCACAATGGGTCTGGAGGAGGGAGGGAGGAAGATGGATTAACTTCAGTGCAAAGCGCACCAAAACCGCTTTCCCCTCTGGCTAACAGCTGGGGCTGGGCTCTGCTCACCAGAGTGTTCACGGTGCGGCGTGACCACGGGGGCCACAGGCTGTGAAGATCTCGGCCACAGACAGGATGCGGCCGTGGGGGGCGTGGGGTCAGTCTTGGGGTTACAGGCGGGGCAGCGCCACTGCGATTGGCTACTCCGACAGCCTGCGGGAGGCTGCGTTCGGGGCTGGGCGCACGGGCGGCGGTCCCGGCACTCGGGCGCCGGCAGCGGCGGCTGCGTTACGGGCGGGACAGGCGCTTGCACGGCGCAGGCAGCGGTGGCTCTCCCCACCGCGCAGCCAGCCCGGGGCCCGCCCCGTACCCACGGCTCCCTTGCCCACCGGGCACATGCTCTCCGCGCTGGGCAGGGGCTGCTGCCCGTCTGCGGGAGGGGTGAGCGGGCAGGGCCCCGCTGCGGGACGGTCGTGCCTCAGCGGTGACTCAGATGTGCCGCTGGCAGCCACGGCTGAGGCAGCCGCCCGGATCTGCCGGCAGCGCTCTGCGTGTGCGGGGCGGCCCAGCGCGGTTTTCAGTCTGCCGGTGGCGGCGGGTTTAGTAGAAAATGATTCAACTGCCGTAATCGGGGCCATCACGGCTGGGAAATCCAGCCCCCAGCGAGGAATCCCCTGGCTCCTTGCCCACGCTGTCAGCGCCACGGTCCTCTCAGCCCCGGCCCGGCCTGTGGAAGGGGTGTCAGCGTAGGCACTGCTCGCTGCCCCCACCGGGGCTTCCAGGGGAGCGGGGCTGCCCTGTGGGGACAGCACCTGGCACCCCGCGGGGGAGCAGTGACCTACTTTGCGACGCGCGTAACGAGGCGCGATAGCATCGAGGAGAGCATGAGCCAGGCACGTCTTCCTCTCGGGGAGGAAATCACCTCCTCTGTGAGGGAGATAAACCCCAGGAAAGCCAAAGCTGGCAGTGTTAACCCCTAGGCTCCCGGCCGCCGACACCTCCCTGAGCTGGCGATCTCTGGCACCACCAGCAGTCCGTGTGCCCGACTCATTCATCCCCATCCCTGGGGACATGGCAGGGGTTGGCACAGGCGGTCGAGGATCCTGGTGCTGCTCCCTAGACAGCCTGGAAGTACCATTTGCAGAGCACACGGGGGCATCTGACAGCAGACCCCTGGGCACAGGCTGTGGCACAGTGGCCCCCACAAATGCCAGCAGGAAGTTGCTTGCTCGTGTACTGCGGGGAAAGCAGAGCACAGGGACTGCCGTGGGGCATTCCCGGCCCTGGGGCAGCACACCCACGCAGCTCTGGCGCAGAGGGCCACGGCACCAGCCGTTCTGCCCTGTGCAGGCGCCGGTGTCCACAGAGCTCCAGGTACGGCTCTAGCTCCGGTAGCCCGGCGTGAGCTGGTGTGAGGGCCGTCCCCCAGAGGTGCACGGCTCCTGGAGCACCCCGCCTGCCTGCAGCCCTGCTCTCTCCCTGCTTGCAGGTGATCTCGGCAGCGCTGTGGCTGGCTGCCAGCGAATCGCAGCCTCCAGGGTTGCGGGACCACGCCGTGCCGCGAAGGCAGCGGGTCCTGCTGCAGCCGCTCCTCCGCCTGCGGAGATATGCCCCCAGACGCTCCTGTCCCGCCGGCATGAACTGGATCGAGTCTGCTCACCACTGCTGTACCCCGTGTCCCGCAGGTGAGCGCTGCCCGGCCCGTGTGGCATGGCACAGCACACCATGGCACAGCAGGTGCACTGCTGCAGGTGGCCGTGCTCCCTGTCACCCCACTGTCCCTGCAGGGACATTCCTGTCCAAGCCCTGCACAATCCCTGGGAATAGCAGCGAATGCCTCGACTGTCCCGCCGGCACCTTCCGCACCCAGCCCAACACCCTCAGCGAGTGCCAGGCTTGCTACGAGTGTGACCGACAAGGTGAGCTGACACCACACCACGCCACGCCGCACCACGCCGTGCTGTGCTGTGCATTGCAGCGGTGCCATGCTGCTAACCGCCTGCCTTCTGCAGCTTTCCAGAGTGTGCTGAGCAACTGCTCGGCCACCAGCAATGTCGCCTGTGGCTGTGAGCCTGGCCACTTCCGTGTCTGCCTTCAGGAGCCCTGCAGCGATTTCTCTTGCAAGAAATGCCAGACCTGCACCGGACGCCTCATCCAGCGACCCTGTGAGTGCTGCCAGCTGCCCCATGGCACAGCCTGCCAGCTGTACCACCTCTGGCTGTGCTACTCTACTCATGCCCACACTTTCCCTAGGCTCGGAGGATCAGGACACACTCTGTGACAGCAGCTGCAAACCTGACTTCTACAGAGAAGGAGACGAGTGCCGGCCATGCCACACGTAAGCATCGATTCTCCCTGTGTCCCAGCGGGAAACACATGTGGGGCGCGTGGCATGGCACAGCATGGCACCCATGGGTCCCATCTCCTTGCAGGAGCACGCCGGACACGTGTGGCAAAGAATGCCAGGAAGTGTGCAACAGCAGCAGTAGCAGCGACCAAGGTATGGGGACAATGGGTCCAGGGGTGGTGGAGTGCGGTCACTACGCCGGCCAGCTGATGGCAATGCTCCTGCTCCTCCTTGCAGGCTCAGGTCTGGAGTATATCCTGCTGGGACTCACCGGGCCCCTCTTCCTGGGTGCCCTTGCCATCTACCACAAGAGGAAGAGGCGCTGGCATAATTCCCTGGCAGACAGTCCCCTCCCCACAGCATGTGCAGCCATCCCTATGACCAGGTCTGCGGCCATACCACGGCACCAGTTCAGTGCCTGGAGGTGGGACAACCCGTGCTGGACCCAGCCATGCTCCCCCCAAGGGACAGAGCGTGCCACTGGCATGGCAAGGCAGAGCCCCAAGCCCCTGCTGTGGGAGAAGCCCAGTGACGAGGAGGAACCCTCTGCCCCCCCGGAACCCCGCGGTGCCCTGCTGCAGGGCAGCCAGCTCTATGCCGTCATCGATGTGGTGCCGGTACGGCGCTGGAAGGAGTTCATGCGGATGCTGGAGCTGCGGGAGGCGGAGATTGAGCTGGTAGAGCTGGAGGTGGCCCACATCCGTGACCAGCAGTACGAGATGCTGAAGCGCTGGTGCCAGCAGACCAGTGCCACACTGGACCGCGTCTTTGCTGCCCTGGAGCGCATGGAGCTGGCCGGCTGTGCCGAGGCACTGCGCCAGAGTCTGCCCGCGGGACCCTGACCCCCAGCGTCAGCACCCTGGCACAGGGAGGTCCCGGCACCTCCACATCTCACTGGGCATCTCATCCCAGCCATACCCCTAAGTATTGTTACTTATGCCGTGTAGACATTTTATGTCAGTTTTATGCCCCCTTCCCCCCTGCCCGTCCCCTCTATTTATGTCCCCCGGCTCCCAGGGCTGGGGACGACCCCATGTCCCAGCACGTCGGCTGCCCAGCCACTCGCGGGACGAGCAGGCACTGAGCCCTCCGCGAACCCATGGGATAGTTCTCAAGGCTGCCCGCTGCCGGGCGCTCCTTCCCCCGCCCAATAAAGTGGTGTGTTCTCCATCCACCAGCCCCTGTCCTTCCTCACATGGCTGCGTCGGCCAGGCACCAGGGCACTGCTGGCCTCAGGGCTACCACTGGTGATGAGGCCAGCACAGGTGACAGGCAATGTGGGTGCTGGCAGAGATGCAGGCGATGTGGGTGATGGGGGTGGTTGTGGGGGTGTGGATGAGGGGGGCACCGCTGTGGGTGAGCGTGGTGTGGGTGGGAGATGGTGTGGGCAGCCCCAGGAAGGCGCGGGGCACTGCTGGCGGGGTTTATCGTTTTAATCGCTGGAAAGGCAGGCGGTCTGGGCAGAGGTGAGCCGGGAGCTGGCCTTGAGCGGCTCTGGAGGGGCAGGAGTGAGGGCGAGCGCGCTGCAACGGCGAGTGGTGCCAGCGGGGAGAGCGGCGAGCCCAGCCGCAGCGGCCGAGCAGGGCAGTGCACAAGGAGCCGTGCGTCCCACGCCGCGGCAGCTCGCTTTGCAACGGGCAGCACAGGGTGGCGGTGGGCTGGCGGCAGCGGGATGGGGGGTGGGGGGGGCTACGGGTGCCTGGGGCGGTGGTGGGGGCTCCTCTGGGTTGGGTTATGTGGCCATCCACGGCAGGAGGAGGGTGCCGAGGCATGTCGCGGTCCATGGGAGGACCTTCCCGCCTCCTCGTGCTGCGAAGAGCCAGGATGCGGTGTGGCGTGGCTAGTGCTTGGCTATGTCCCCCTTCTTGAGGATGATCTGTCGCTGCCAGGGCGCCAGCTTTGTCTCATCGTACCCGAGAGTCCTTAGCTTTTCCGACTGCTCCTTCTCCTTCTCCTCCTCCTCCCGCTTCAGCTTCTCCTGCTCTTTCCTGCTTAGCAGCAGAGGGCACAGGGCGCCGCGGTCACCAGAGCCGCGGGAGCCGCCGTGCCCGCCCACCCAGGGAAGGGGCTTGCGGCACTCACCGTTTCTGCTCCCTGTGAAGGCAAAGGGAAGAGTGCGGTTAGCAGAGCTGCGGGAATAACCGGCTGGTGCGGCATCCCCCGACCCTGGCTCACCTCTCTTCCTCCAGCTTCTTGCGCAGGATGTCCCTCCTCCAGGCCGGCATGCTGGCCAGGCGCGCCTCTTCTTCTTTCTCCTGCAACAGACAGCCGTGTTACCGGCACTGCCGGGAGCCCGCCCTCGCTGCCGGCACCATGGGGCCGCAGCATCGTCCTGGTGCGTGGCATCCCGTCCTTGTGGCAGCCACCCTCCTAGCACGGTTCTGGTGGCGCTCACCAGCGCATGGCTCGCCCGCCGCGCCCCTCGCTGCCCGCCTTCCGCCGGCGCCGGGAGGAGGAAGGAGCGCGTGGCGTGGCCAGCCCTTGCAGCACACCACAGCTTTATTGCATGACACGCGGGGGCCCACGCTGCCCCGGCACCGCAAACGCCACACCAGACGGGAGCGCAGCCCCGCTGCTGCACCTCCCACACAACACACAGCCACAGCAAGCGGCACACTGCAACCTCGGCCCGGGGCCGCGCAGAACAGCACCCAGCCCTCTGTCAAGCTGAGCTGCACCACGAGCCACAGAGGTGGGCAAGCACAGCCAGGCACCAGCCCACAGCTGTCCCCTGAACTTGCTCCCGCCCCACGCCACACCACTGGCACAGCCTGCAGTATCCAGCCGGGCTCAGGTGTCGAACATCTCTGCCTCCTTCTCCTTCCAGAAGGAGAAGCTGCGGTCAATGAAGCGGCAGACGTCCTCCTCGCTGAACTCTCCCAGCTCCGGCACTGGCACTGGCACTGCTGCGCCCTGCCCTTCCAGGGCCATGGTGGGGGCCTCTGGCAGGCTCTCTGCCACTGCCACAGGGTCATCCCCAAAAAACTCCTGCACAAGGTCCTCAAAGCCGTCTAGCCAGTGGCGGAGGCCAGCCTCGACCTGCTCCAGCACAGTGCGGTGGAAACGGCGGACGCGGTGCCAGCTGTGGCTGCCCAGGCGGTCAAACATCTCGTAGCAGAGGAGGTGGCGGAAGCGCCGCTCCTCGGGGCTGAGGGGCATCTCCAGCAGCTGGAAGTAACCCAGCATGAAGAGGTCGAGAGGAAGGCTGTCGTGGGGCATGGGCGAGCCGCCGATGTGGGGCAGGAAGTGTTGGGGCCAGTACAGCATCGTGGTGCGGCTCAGTCGCCGGATCTGACGCCCTGGGACCCGACGGGCGACGCTCCTCCAGCGGGCCAGCAGCCGCCCCGCTGCCGGTCGCCGCCTCCCCGGCCGCCGCGGCCGCTCCTCCCCAGGCACCGTCGCGAGTGCCCGCTTCTTCCAGTGCTCCAGGAAGAGGAAGACGGAGCGCTCCTTGCACCCCTTGGTGCGTTCATGCGAGCTGCTTGGCTCTGGCAGCGCTGGCCTGCTTCGCCGCAGTGCCCCATCCCCGTACTCCTCCTCCAGGATGGGCCGGCGGGTGCTGCCGGGGGGCTGCACCCGCTTGCGCTTGGTGACCCTGAGGGGAGGTGCAGGGGGTCCCCCTGGCCCCTCGTAGTTGGCCTTTAGGCTGCGGACGGAGACGCCGCAGCCCAGGATCTCGCGCCGGGCGTCGTGCTGGCCACCGGGGCTGCCCACTGCTCCCCCCGCCCCAGGGCTCTCCCGGCCCCTCAGGGCAGCTGGCGGTGCGGCCGCGCTCCTCGGCAGGGCGGGGGACTGTCTGCCGCGGGCAGGCGCGTCCTCGTGGGAGAGGGCGAAGCGCCGGGGTGCCGGGGGGGCGGAGAGCGGCACGAGTGGCGGCAGCTCCGCCTCCGGCCCCCCTGGAAGCGGCGGCCCCGGCTGCGCCTCGTGCATCACCCGCAGGCTCCCCAGCTGCCTCTCCAGGTGTTGCATGTCCTCCTCCCGCATCGGCTGCCCGGCGGGTCCCGGCATGGCCCCGCGGGCAGATGGCCCGTGCCGGCACAGGGGCGGCGAGCGGCTCCCAGGCTGCGGCGGGAAAGAGGGCAAAGGGGCTCTTGAGGCCACGCCGCACGCACCTCCTACCACTGCCGCCGTGTGTGGCATCCCCGGGGTATGACGCCCCTGCATGCAGGTAGGGTGGTCCCCCAGCCCAACTGGGAGCCGGAGGCAATGCCACGCACACCATCTCGCCAGGTCCTGAGCTGCTTGGGCCATGCCCGCGCCGCGCTCGCCGCCGCAGCACGTGGGACCCCCCTACCTTGCGCCGCTGCTCCTCTTCTTCCTGCATGCGGAGCTGCAGCTTGCGCACCATCACCTGCCGCTTCCACTCGGGGATGGGCCGGCCCTGCTCGTCCTGGCTCGGCACCAGCGCCTCCACCTCCACCGTTGCCCCGGCGCCTGCTGCCGGCACCGGTGAGCTCCCGTTCAGCACTGGCTCTGGAGAGCCCCCTGCCAGGCAGCGTGGTGGCCCAGCAGCCTCGGGGGTGGCCGGCGGGGTGGGCGTCCTGGTGGGTGACGGGGAGGACACTGGCGACTCTGCCTGTGGAAGGAGGGAGGGAGGGAGGGCGGTGGGCACTTGCCGTGCTGTGCTGCGTCGCGCCACCGGCTCCCCTGGCCCCCATCACCACCTACGTTGGCCCCTGCCTGGCCGCTGCCGGAGAAGACGGTGGTGAAGCCTTTGCTCTGTGGCGTCGGCTTGAGGCTCTTCCCAGCCTTGATCTCGGCCAGCAGCTCCGAGTTGTCGCCGGTGGGGGACATCATGTTGAAGGACTTGGTGCCTGAAGAGAGGCAGCATGGGCTGTAAGCACCCCGCCAGCACCTTCTCCTTGCCCCTGTTAATCTCCCATCAGCTTGCAGGGTAGGGGGGCTGGAGGGGTGTCTGGCTGACTGCCCCCCTCCTCCTCCCGCCGCCATCCAGGAGACCCTGGAACGCCCCTGAAGCAGCATCCTGACACCCAGCTCAGCGGGTCCACAGGAACAGCACATCACCCAACTCCTGGGTCCATCAGACCCCAATGGAGCAACCCCGCAGCACGCAACACCCTGGCACCCCAGGTCCACAGATCCGTAAGACCAGCAGCTTACAGGGTCCATGGCACCCTGCCGAAGCAGCACCCCGGCACCCCAACACCCAGCTGCAAGGGTCCCAGCCTGGCCCCAGCCCCGAATGCCACCCCATGTCCCCGAGGCACTATGCTGCAACAGAAGTGTGCCTCTGGAGGGAAGGCTCCATGGCCCGCGGCAGCCCCAGCACTGCAGGATGGCCCCTACACTCCCCTGGCAGCTGCCGGCAGCGATGCACCGACAGCCTGGGCCAGTCCCCCTACCATCCCGGTGGCCAAAGGGCTGCGTGGCACCGGCACCCCGGGGATGCTCTTCCCACTGCTCGTGCTACCCGCCCCGCGAGCACCCACCGTCCGTGCCAGCCATGCGTGAGTCCCTAACGGCCCATGGTACCGTGCCAAGGCAGAGCCCCCTCCCCGCGGCCGGCGCCCGCAGCTCGCCCCGCTCGGCCGCGCCACGCCGGAGCCAGAGGGCTGCGGGTGCTGAGGGCCCAGCGGGACGCGCGCGCTGCCATCCAGCGCTGGCTGAGACCCCCCGGTCCCGGGAGCCGGCGCTAATAAAGCGGGCGCCGAGCAGCGGCCAAGCCCGCCGGCTGCAGTCAGCGGCGGGGGAGCGGCCGGTGCGCTCACGTGGCGGGGTCACGCCGGCCGGCTGAGCGCGAACAAAGGCTCTCTGTGTGCGGGGCCGCGGGGCCGTGGGGCCCGGCTGCCTGCCCAGCCCTGCCAGCCCTGCCTGCCGGCTTCGGCAGCCCCGCACCAGCGCTTGGCCTCCCGCGTGGCACCGCCGGCCGGCGACGCGCAGCGAGGGCTCGGCGGCAGGAGAGCCGCGGGCCGGTGACAGCCCCAGCAGCCGTCGATGCCCCGCGGCTGCAGCACAGGACGGCGCCGGGAAGGGCCCCTCCGGCTGTGCCCGGTGCCAGGGCACCCCCTGAGCAGGGAGGAGCATAGGGCCGCGATACTTACTCTTCATCTGCCTGAGCGCCTTTCCTCCTAGGGAGAGAAGCAGAGAGGCGGCGGAGGGCGCGCGGCAGAGGAAGGATATGGCCACCGCGAGACAAGAGAGAAGAGAAGCGGCCAGCAGTGAGAGCAGGCAGGGGCGAGCGGGCGTGGGGGCCCCCGCGCCGACACCGGAGGAGAGAAGGACAGAAAGGCTGTCAGGAGCCGCGCGGCCGAAGTGCCGCGGGAGGAGACGAGCCAAGGAGGTCAATGCCACAGTGCAGTCAAAGGGACAGTGCCCAGGATCATTCCCCGTGCCCACCCGGCACCCTGCCACTTACTTCCCGTAGAGGAGGAGGAGCGGCGGGGGCCGGCGGGAGTCTCGGCGAGTGGGGGCGGCGGTGGGGGCGTTGGGCAGGCGGTGTCGGGCAGAGGTGGGGGCGGGGGTGGGGGCGGCAGCTCGGCACCAGACTTGCTGTCCCCATTGCTCATGGTGTCCGCCGAGATGGGTGATGCCTGGAAGAGAGTATGGGCAGGCGTCGCCCGGTGCCGGTGCCAATGAGCTGTGCACAGGCTCGCGGCGCGGGGCTCACCTCCTCGGTGTGCGCCATTCGCTGGGGGCCTGGCTGCTCGGCCACAACGTGCCCCAGGTGCTTGTAGTAGTCACCGGTGCTCGGCTGCTTGCCGAAATTCCTTGACCGCCTGCTGGAGTCGGCCCGGCGCAGGCCCTCGGGACTGCTGTCACGCGATGCCAGCTGCAATGGGGAGCCCACCTCAGCACCGCCGTGCCCGGCTGTGACCGTGGGACAGGGCCGTGGCTGAGTAGGACCGTGCCAGCGGTTTGCCTTGGGGCAAACGCAGAGCTGGGAGGGACAGCAGGTGCAGCCCTGGGGCCTGTCCGACAAACGGCTCTACCAGGGGCTGCGTGCCGTGGTGGCAGCGTGCAGCATCAGTGCCTGGCACTGTGACCCCACAGCCTGTGCCCAGGATCCTGGCCAAGCCTCCCCCGGGATAACCCCCTGGGAACAGGAGTACCGAGCCCAAGCCCCACGGATTACCGGAAGCTTATCCCGCGCGGGGCTGGGGCCCGGTTCCAAACCTCCCTCTGAACAGGGCTCTCAGGCAGCGCAGCCTCAGCTCACCCCGGCGCATTCCACAGCGGCTTTGCGAGTTGTGCTGCCGAGTGCTGCGCTGCAGGGGGCTGTGCCTGCTCCTGGGTTTGGGGTGCCACCGCGGCACAGCCCTGCTCCCCTCGCTGGGGGCCCCGCTATTTGCATTTCTCCGTATGCCACCTCCACCCATAGCATTTTCACGGTGAGCCCGGGTGCTCGCTGCCGCTGCCAGCCCCAGCTAAATCAACAAACACCAGCTCGGTGCTTCCTGTTCTGGCTGCTATGGGTGTTGTGCCAAGCCTGGCTCCCGCTCCGGCAGTTCCAGACCCGGTCTGGCACAAGGGTCCGTGCCGCTGAACCCCATTGCATGGGGCATCCACACCACTGTGGCACCGCTCTGCCACATGCCCACACCTCCCCAGGACAGCCCTTTACTCTGGTAAGCACTAAAGAGCCAAGGCCGTTCACAACGAGCACTATGGGGTCCCTAGACCGCCACGTGCCTGGCACACACTGTCCTGCCGAGATCCCCACCCCATCTGCCCCATCCCCCAGAGCGTTGGGCTCTGCCAGTGCCCTGACCATGGCCAAAATCCTGTCCCCTCTGGTGTGGCGAGAGCCATGGTAGGGGGTCAAGGCGGCCCCAAACCTACTGCATCCCTATGCCCCCCCAGCCCCCCATGGGGGGCTGCACCCCTCTTACCTGTGCACGCCTGGCTGAGCCCTCTCAGCTCCTGGCAGCGCTGGCTGTGCCACCCGACACCTGTGGCGCGGGCGACACCGGAGCCGGCCGCTCGGGTTACCGCCTGCGCAGCTGCCCACGCCCAGCTCGGCATGGTGCCGGTGGTATCGCCGGGGCCGTATGGGCGCGGCTGCCATGGCATGATGCTGCCGGGTGCCCCAGCCAGTGCAGCAGTGGAGTGGGCCCACACAGTGCCATGGAGCCACCAGAGCATCACTGGCCTCAGCTTGCTGCATCCTCACTGCTGACTGAACCCCAGACCCCCACCAGAGCAAGCCAGAGTTGCAGACCTCCAGCTAGGACTGTCCCCTCCCAGTGCAGGCAACAACTCCTCAAAGGGGATGGGTACCCAGTGGCATATCCCCCCCAGGTGGAATGTCCCTTGGGCTGTGCATGGGGCATGGTGCAGGGGACACGGTGCATGGGGCCGTACCTCTCGGCGTAGCGCCTGGCTCTCCACATGCCGCAGGTTGTTCTTGGCCCGCACGTAGATGTCAGCGGTGTGGGGGGCAGCGGGGGGCGCGGGTGCAGGGTAGCCAGGGGGTGGCGGGGGTGGCCGGGTGGTGGGGGGAGGGGGCGGTGGTGGGGGGAAGGCAGGGGGTGGTGGCGGCGGGGGGCCCTCGCCTGCTGGGCCCCGGCCCCGTGGCCGCGTCTCGGGGTCCAGCATGTCCATGTACGCCTGCATGTCCGCCAGCGCCGGCTCAGGCACCCCTGCGCAGGGCAGGGGGTCAGGGGGGGCTGGACCCGCACCCCCCGCCCCGCGCCCCCTGGCCCCGCACTCACGGGCGGCAGGGGCCCCTGGGGGGACGCCCCTCTTCTCCCCGGTGCTGGACTGGCTGGAGTGGCAGGAGTCGTAGTTGGAGAGGGTGCTGGCAGGGGAGCCCACCTCGAAGCGCGCCTGGGGCACCGACGCCGTGGTGTTGGGCGATGACATGCCCGAGTCGGGCTGTCGGCACTCCCCATCGGCCGAGGGGTCTCTTGACAGCACACGGTGCTCCACGCTCTGCTGGCACAGACGTGGGGTCAGGCAGCAGGGCAGGGGTGGCGAGGCCCTGCGTGCTCCCTGTGTGCTCCCCATGCGCTCGTCCCCGGGCACCGCCGTACCATATTCTCCACGGTGCGCAGGTACTGGGCGCAGTGGCTGTGGCCATTGTAGTCGGCGAGGTCGGCTGCTGTGTAGCCATCCTGGTCACGGATGCTGAGGTCGGCACCGTTCACCACCAGGATCTGGCAGCACTGGGGAGAGTGGGGGTGCATGGCAGGGCTGGAGGGAAGCCCCACCCGCCACCCTGACACCCTGCTGGCCACCAGCACCCACCTCCAGCTCGCCGTTCTCGGCGGCATCATGCAGCGGTGTGCCGCCCCAGCCGTCGGCAGTGATCTCCCCGCCGTGCAGCAGCAGCCAGCTCAGCACCTTGGCGTGGCCGCGGCTGGCGGCGAAGTGCATGGCCGTGGCCCCCTCGGCGTCCCGCTCCGACAGGCTCACTGTCGTGAAGCTCATCTGTGTGGGCAGGTGGGCTGAGCACTGGGGCTGTGCACCCTGTGCTTTGCCATCGCACTGTGCCACCATGCCGTGCCACGCCGTGCCTGAACAGTCCTTACCAGCCAAACGATGACAGTGTTGTGGCCCATCTGGGCGGCGGCGTGCAGTGGGGTCATGCCATCATAAGCGCGCGCGTGGGGGTCAGCCCCACAATCCTGCACCAGGTACTGGATGATCTCCAGGTGGCCCTCCTGGCAGGCGAGGTACAGCGGGGTGGCCCCCGTCTTGGTCTGGGCACTCAGCGTGCTGCAAGCGGGGCACAGCGCCCGTCACCTGTGGCCACTGACACTGCCAGTGCTGGGACAGGGGGCAGGCAGGATATAGGGACATGGGGACTTGTGGGACACAAGGAACATGGGAAGGTACAGGGGACACAGCTGGGGGCTGGCAGGGCAGTGCCAGGGCTGGGAGCTGTCCACCCCATGGCTTCCTATAGGTCTCCATGCTGCAGCCATGGCTGCAGCTGCAGCGGGAGGTCACTAAGTTAATCAGCCTGCTTAGGCTAAGCTCCTTCCTCCGGCTGTTTTTGGACACTGCAATTTAGTCGTATTTTAAAGTAAGCTGCTTAGGCAGCACCGGCCGTGGAGCCGGCGGGGAAAGGCCAACCTGCACCATGGTGCTGCCCAACCCAGCTGCTGGGCACTGGTGCCCCCTCACTGCCCCAGACGGCCTTGGCATCCCTGTCTCTCGTCCTGAATCGTGTATCCCAAATTGTGCAACCCAAATCCTGAATCCCACATCTTTTAAACACATCCCCCACAGACCCATACTCTGCATCTGACATCCCTCATCCTGCCTCCCCACCCCACAGGAAGCTGTTTTATTAAGTGGTCCATAAAAAAACCTGTTGAATATTTAAAAAAGGAAGAGCAATAAATACTCTGCTCTGTTATCGCAACGATCGCAGTCCCTTAATAATTGATCCCTGTAACTGTGAGACGGGCTGTGGCGAGTGCTCCCTTCCCGCTGTGCCTTGCGTGCCGTGCCACAGAGTGCCTGCTCCGCGTTTCAGCAGTGCCAGGCTGGCACAGTGCTGGGTGCTCCCCAAGCAGGGGCTGGGGACGAGGCTTGGGGCAGTTGGAGACTGGGGTGCAGGGGACAGCAGGAGCACAGGGTCAGTCCTTGATTCCCATTTCTCAGTAATTGGGAGGGGGTTAAGCCACTTGGGCAGCACCAGTAAACTGCTTTGCCAGATGGCTGAGACCCCATGCTGGTCCACCGGCTGCTGGGGGCCCCGCAGACCAGTGTGAAGGTGGGCTGAGAGCGCCAGCATCCCGCAGCGGCACCAGGGATTGGATTTCGGAGCTGTAACGGAGCCTCCGGGCAGGCGCGGGGCTGGGATCAGGGCCAGCCCTAAATAATTCAGGGAGAAGGCGGTGACAGCAGCGGAGCAACCCCAGCAAGCAGCGTGAAAGGCAATGCGAGCGCCGTGCCACACCTGGGCTGACACAGTGGTCATCGAGCAGGAGCAGTAACGGGCTTGGGGCTGGGCTCGGGCTGCAGGGGTTAATCCCAGAGGTGCTCAGGGCTAAACAGGCACACCTACAACGGATAAAGAACTGGGGCTGGGACAGCTCTGGCCTGTGAGTGCCATGGGATGCAGGGATCCTGCTACGAGTTCTGTGGTCCTGCTGGGAGGGAAGGATGCAGGGGTCTGGGGTAGTGGCACCCAGGGACAGAGGGGTGCCGAGTCCTGGTTCACGTCCCGCTGCCTCAGAACTCCCTCGATGTGGGAGAGCTGTGCAACCCCTCTCATCTGCAACCCTGAAGCCTTCCAGGGACCATGTGGAGCAACAGCGCATCCCCCCGGTTCCGCTTTGGCCGGGTCTGTGGGTTATTTCTAGTGGCCTCTGCCCACCACAGGAAATCGGATTAGGGGCCACCTAATCGCCTGCTGCAGCCTCGTGGCGAGGCCCGGCATCGCGGGCCCTGTGGGCTGCTATGCCATGTAACCCAGGAACTAGCTCGGCCCCAGGTACCGCTCAGGAGGCAAAGCGGGGATGCTGCCGCGACGGAGCCATCTGAGAGAGGCTGCCATGCCCAGCAATGCCCACGGACCTGGGCAAGCGGAAAGGTCGTCTCCGGCGCGGGGAGCAGCCTCTCCTCGGCGGTCAGCCTAATCCATTTACATAACAGCGGGCGGACAAAGGCTGCTGTGTTATCGCCCCGCGCCAGGAGCCGACTCAGCGGCCAGTGACAATATTTCTGCCAGCGCTCGCCCCTCTCCTCCTCGCCTTTTCTTTCTGGGCCATAAAGAAGGTGCAGCTGGCTGCCCAGCCTGATAAGGTGGCTGCGTTGCCCTTGGAGCTGGGGGATGAGGGTGACTGCAGCATTTGTCCCCAGTGCTGGCACCTTGCCCAGTGGCTGGAGGGAGGGTAGGGGCCACAGCAGGCACCCTGTTCTCCTACTAGCCCTTCTCCTGCTGGTGGGTGCCAAGATTCCGGCAGACTCTGTCTCGCTGCCAGCAGTGGGGGCCGTTACCTGGGGCAGTGTCCCAAGAGGAGTCGCAGGGAAGGGAAATCCCCTTTGACCGCGGCGTAGTGGACGGGCAGTGCTCCCGTGTTGGTGGCCGCCGTGGGGTCGCTGCCTCCAAAGCGGAGGAGCCAGTCGATCACCTCATGGTGACCGAAACGGGCTGCCAGGTGTAGGATGGTGGCACCAGAGTTGTCTGTGTCCTGCAGGAGGAAGTGGGACGGCTGTCAGTACCAGGGCCCGAGCCCTTCCGGTAAGGGGGCTGGGAACCGCAGGCAGCCGTGGGGCATCCCCCGACCCGGAGCTGGTTCCGGGCGGGTGGGGTGGCCAGGGTGGAGTTCCTGTCCGTACGGAGCAGGGCTGGAGGAGGGACACAGGGCATTGGAGGGACCATGGGACGAGCGTGTCTGCCCTCCGTCAGGGCCTGCGTCCGCACACAGTGAGTGCCGCACAATGCCCTCCTTGTTCTGCCGGCGGCGGAGCCCCTGGCCGCGGGGACTCGCCGCCGAGCCCCGCTGTGTCGCCGGCCCGTCCGCCCTCCACGCTCGGTGGGGCGCGGGTAGGGCTGGCCCCTGGCCAGGAGGTCGCCGATGCGTGCTGACCCCTTCCTTCCCGATTAATCCCCGCTCACAACCCTGCCGCCGCCTCCTCTTCCTTCGGCCGTCACATGTCTTTAACTCTCGGCCGGCCCCGGGGCAAGCCGCTTACCGCCCCGGTCCCGCCGTTGTGTAACCCCGGGAGGGGGCGGCAGCCCCGGGGAGTATGTGCTGCCCTCTCTGCTGAACCCCGCCGGAATGCCGGGGACTCTCCAAGTCCGTCGGATGCCGCCCGTTATGCACGGCGGAGCCCTGCCCGTGCCGGCTGGGATGGATCCCGGCTCGCCGTCGGCAGAGTTGGGAGCACCACGCGTGACCGTCTCCCCGCGGCCACAGCCTCCCACACGGGACCGCGGAACTTCTCCCCGGCCGAGGGCCCCTCCCGCGCCACCGAGGGCCCCTCCGCCCCTCCGCCGCCCCCCGCGACCCCGCTCGCACCTGCACGCCGCAGCCCCCCTGAGTGAGCAGCCACTGGAGACAGGCGAGGTTGCCGGTGGCGGCGGCGTCGTGAGCCGGCGTGGCCCCGTTTCGCGCCCGCGCGTCCCCGCGGAGCGCGGTCTCGGCCGCCAGGTACCGGAGGCAGGCGAGGCGGCCGGCGCGGGCGGCGTGGTGCGCGGGGGACGCGCCCAGGGCGTCCCGCAGCCCCGGTCGCAGTAGCCCGGCCGCCCGCAGCCCCCGCAGCGCCTCCACGTCGCCCTGTCGCGCCGCCAGCAGCGCCCGCTCCAGCGCCATCCCGGCCCCGGCCCCGGCCCCAGCGGCCCCGGCGGCGGCCCCGGCGGCCCCGGCCGCCGCTTGGCACTGCGTGGCGCTCCCGCCCCACCGCCCCCCGGCCCCGCCGGCTCCTCCTCTCCCGCCCCCGGGGCCGCCCCTTCGCCCGCCCCGCCCGACGGCACGGAGATTGCCCGCTGCTCGGGACCCCGCACGGCTTCCCCCGGCTTCAGCTGGGCCAACCGCACTTTGCCGGTTGGAGGCCGGGACCGGGACCGGGACGGGTGCAAGTCCGGGGGTACAGCAAAGCGGACCGTGCCCGGCTGCCGGCGCCGCTGTCCGTGGCCTTGGACAACGGCCCCACGGGTGTCCCCGCCTGCTGCCCGCCCACGCGAGAGGCGTGGCAAACATGGGCTCCTCGGGCAGCCCCGACGTGAGCTGCCGGTCCTGGCAGCCCGGGCAGAACGGGGGGCGCTGGGCGGGCAGCTGTCCCTCCTCAGCCGGCCGCGGGGTGCCGGCATCACGGGAACCGACGGCACGTCCGTGGCCAGCGCGGGCAGCGGCGACCACTACCGCCGGCATGGGGACGGACAGCGGGCGGTGGGACCGGCAGCAGGAGCCCCTCCATCAGCACCGCGGACAGTGGCGGTGCCTCTCGATCAGCACCGAGGACAGCGGCAAGACCGCCGTGCCCGCCTCCTTCCCTGCCTTCCCCCGCCCTCCCTGCCCGGCCCTCCCGCCTGCCCCGCCAGCGGCTCATAAAGCCGGTAGCGGTACCAAGCACGGGAGCACCGCGTCCCCGCCGGGCATGGCGCGGCAGGCACCCCGCTTCCTGCGCCCCCCTCCTACCTCCTCCAAGCCGTGCAAGGTGAGAGCTCCGGCATTCCCGGCCCCCCCGGACCCCCCCATCTGCCCGCAGACCCTCCGATCCCTCACGGAGGGGTGCCGCCGCGCTCGCACCAACGAGAGCTGAAGCTCGCTGTCGGTGAGGCCGTGAGTGCCGTGAGTTCCGGCACCCCTTGTCCCCCGGGCCCGGATCCTGGCCCCCCCGGCCCCAGAGTGCGCTCCACTGTGAACTATCACTGCCTGGTCGGGACTGTCGCCACCACCCGACTCAAAATCCCTAGGCGCCCCGGGGAGCTGCGCCCCAACCGGAGAGAACCGACGGCGCGGGAACGTGGGCGGGGGGAGGAGTGCTGTCCGTGCCGACCCAAAGACCCCAGCTCCCGCGAGTCCCCGCGCTGACAGGGCACTCCCGGGGCGGAGAAGGGACCCCAGTCCCGGTAGGGTCACCCGACCTCGCGGGCAGCTCCGGAGCCGCCCCCCAGCTCCGGTTCCCCGCGTCCCCGGCGCTCCGCCCCGCGCGGGGGCGCGGCGCGCGCTCCCCGCCAATGGCGCGGCGCGGCGGGGCGTGCCCGGGGCGCGGCGGGGCGTGCCAGGGGCGCGGCGGGGCGTGGCCGAGCGCGGCGGTGCCGCAGCGCCGCTGCGGGCGGGGCGCCGGTGCCGCCATGTCGGAGCCGGGGGCCGCGGGCCCGAGCCCGGCCGCCATCCAGGTGTCCAGGTACGGCCCCGCCGCGACGGGGGGCCCGGGCAGGGCTGGGAAGGGAGGCGGGCGCGCTGGGGGCCGCGGGCGGGCGCCGGTCTGTAACAGAGATGATGCCCGCCCTACTACCGGCATCGGCGGCGCCGCCCGTGTTGGTCACGCTGCCAGTGACACCGGCCACGGGCAGAGCGCAGCAGCGCCGCGCCCGTGCTCCGTGCTGCGGGGGTGGGAGCCGCCACGGCAGCTGGCTTGTTCTCTGGCCTGCGTTCCCGCGGCTCCCGAGCACGGCCGTCCTGAAACAGAAGCTCCTGTCCGGGCCGGCGCGCAGCTGCTGTCCCAGCTCCCCCCGGGCCGTTGTTCGCCATTGGCAGAAAGCGCGGCTGCCACCGGGAGGCCGCGTGGAGCGGCGGCACGTGCCCGGCTCGGTCTGTGCCGCAGCGGGGCCCGGCGGGGCGCGGCCCCGCTGAGCCGCCGGCTGTCCCGGCAGGGGCGCCCTGCTTCCTTCCGCTCCCAGCGGTAATTTGGCGTGGTTTCCATCGCCGCTCACAGGAAGCCGCCTGCGAGCAGCGATGGCCAGGCAGCTCAGCCGGTGGGCGATGCGCTGCCTCCGGGCAGCCGCACCGGGACCGGGCTGGGGGCGCGGCAGGGGTTGCGAACTCTCATGTGCCTCATTCGGCAGGATTATGCGCCCAGACGATGCCAACATCGCGGGGAATGTCCACGGGGGAACCATCCTGAAGATGATCGAGGAGGCAGGAGCCATCATCAGCACCCGCCACTGCAACTCCCAGGCTGGGGTGAGTAGGTGCCAGAGTACCTGCCAGCCTGTGACATGGTGATTCCTGACCCCCCCCCCCCCCCCATCTCAGGGGTAGCAGGGGTCCTGCACTGGCAGTGTTTGCTCCTGCGTGCAAACCACTGATGGTTCCGGCCGCAGCTGGGGCAGAGTCCCAGTAGCTGTAAGCATTCTGCTGAAATTGTGGTTTACCAGCAGAAACATTGTTGCTCATTATTACTGTTTTAACTTCTGAGAAGGGTGAGTAGGGGCAACCCCGGTGTCGGTTACAGATGGGAAGGAAGCGTGGCCAGTGGCTGATAAGGTGGAGGTTGAAGTATCAGAGTCACACATGGCATGGCCGGTTTGGCTGGTCTCGGGAGCTGCCAGCTGTGATCCCGCGTGGCGTGGCTGTGATCACTATCTTGGCTGTCTCACCGTTCTCAGGAGCCCTGTGTGGCTGCACTGGCACGGGTGGAGCGGACAGACTTCCTCTCGCCGATGTGCATTGGTGAGGTGGCCAATGTCAGTGCCGAGATCACCTACACCTCCCGGCACTCTGTGGAGGTTCAGGTCAACGTCATGTCTGAAAACATTTTAACAGGTGGGTGGCTGCTGGTGGCTGTGCTCCAAAATTCCAGGAATAATGTTGTTAAGCTGAGTGCTCGCAACGGTGACCCCATCCTCTGCTCTGTCACTAGCAGCATTCGGCAGAGATGGGATAGATCTAAGCATGTTTATTGACAGAGCTGGGGGTGCAGGGAGGGCTGGTACTGGGAAGGGAGACCAAGTGGACTCCCTGGGGTTTATGGCTTCATTGTAGTGAAGAACGGCAAAATCTGCTGGTAGCTCTTCCTGCCTGATTTGCTGCCTGTGGCTTTCTTTGGCCTGAAAAAGTCCCTTTTCCTGCTGTTGCTGTGACAACCAGTTCCGCTTGCTGGGACACCTTCCCAAAAGTGCGTTGTCACATCCGCTGCGAGCTAAAGCCTGACAGGAGCCAGCAGGGCAAGGGGCCACCAGTGCCAGTGGCACTGCTGGTATGTGCCCTGCCCCAAACTGGTGGCAGGTATAGCCCTGCTGGTCTTGGCACCATCACCTGCTGCACGCTTGTCCTCCAGGGGCAAAGAAGGTGACGAACAAGGCGACACTGTGGTATGTGCCACTGTCCCTGAAGAACGTGAATAAGGTCGTTGAGGTTCCCCCTATCCAGGTAGGACAGCTCGCTTGGGTCCCCCAAAACTGGAAATTGTCCTTTCTGGGGAATGGCACTAACCTGGCACTCCCCTGTTGGCACTCCCAGCTGTGCCAGTGGCTTTGCCAACCCCCTTCTCACCAGCCTTCTATTCCAGTATGCGAGAAAGGAGCAGGAGGATGAGGGGAAGAAGCGTTATGAGGAGCAAAAGCTGGATCGGCTGGAAACTAAGCAGAGAAATGGTGACGTGATCTTACCTGTCATCAACCCAGGTAACGCGGACAGTGTGTAGTCAGTGCAAATTGCCCAGCACTAGTAGAAGGCCAAACTGGTCCCTAGGGCAACTCCAGCCATCCCCAGGGAACACTGAAGCTGCAAGTGTGCATTCTGAAACACCACACCAGGGATGGGGATGGGATTTTGGAGCCACAGTATGTGAGTGGAGGGGGAGCTGAGTGGACACCTGCGATGTCCTGCAGGGGCTGGTGGATGAGATGCCCTCCAAAACCCTATTCCTATATCACTCCTTGCATCCCTTGCACACCTGTGTGCAGCTAGAGAGGGTTTTGCTCAGCAAGGGGTAAATGCAAGTGTTGGGCAAGGGTGGCTTCTAGGCCTGGCCGTGATCTTCAGGCAGAGGTGGAGAGGTGGCACATGGGGAATGTTGGGGTTATGATGGGGCATGAAAGTTGCTCAAATGCTTTTTTCCCCCTCTGTCCTCACTGCTCACAGACAGGCAGACAAAAGGTAAGACTTGGTGGGCACTGCTTTGTGGGTGGTCACCCTGCGTGGGATTTGGCTGGTTTTCCCTCCTCTGAGCTTCTTTAACATCTCTTATTAGATAGAAAACACAGTAATTTCTGAGAGAGGATTTCCTTTGCTGGGAGTCAGAGAGTGTGACTTCTGTCACCTGGAGGTTGTGGTGGGACAGGGGTCACAAGCATGTGCCAGGGTTGGGGGCATGGGGGTGAGGGTCTTCTCACCAAGGGAAAAGCAGGGGCTCTGTGCAGCAGGGTCTGGGAGGTTCAGCTGATGGAGGAAGCAGACAGCTGTGTGCCCCAGTTCATTCCCGTTTGCTTTCATGCTCTTTGAAAGCTTGAAAAGAAAGAAATGAGCTGAGCTAGAATAAAGTGGATGGGTGGGGATTAGAGGGAGGCAGCAGCCCGTCAGGTGGTGAACAGTCTCTGCTCTTGGAACTTCTCCAGCCTGGTTTAACCACTGGTTTCAACATAGCTCAGCTTTGCACAAGCCAGCCCCATGTTTTCTTCCTTTGGACAACTTAAGACAGGGGTGTACGGTGGTGTATGGGTGCCAGCCGAGCAGCTCTCACCTCACTTTGCTCTCTAACCAGAGCCGCACACTGTTGGCTACAGCCAGTCCAGCCTGATCCACCTGGTGGGCCCATCGGACTGCACACTGCTGGGCTTTGTGCACGGAGGTGAGTGAGCAGCTGGATGGCAGGCCCAGGTGGCTTTTCCCTGGAGCAGCATTTTGGTGGGCACTGCCTCTGGAGGCACACAGGCCCCTTTACACTGTCTGTCAGGGTCAGAGTTGCTTCAGCTGAGTCAAAAGCTTCATCTCTTTCTGTGCCCCAAAAACTCAAGTTCTTGAGCTGTAAATCCTACAGTTTTGTCATCGCCTCTGC
Source organism: Acanthiza pusilla (assembly GCA_036630365.1). Lineage (NCBI taxonomy): Eukaryota > Metazoa > Chordata > Aves > Passeriformes > Acanthizidae > Acanthiza > Acanthiza pusilla. Next base: position 4,119,975 of record JAXCHO010000005.1, on the reverse strand, counting down.
GATTGCAAATCCCAGAGTACAAACACCCTGCGTATGACTGCAATTAGCTGAAGTAATTTCCTCTTGGCTGGCAGTGCCCATCACCTTCAGGGCTGGCACGTGTGGTGTAAGCCCAGGGAGAGGTGTGTTTACTGAGGGCTGGGACAACACACACCTAATCATGTCCTTAGGAAAACAAAACTAACATGTCTCAGGGCTGTTTGGAGGTTTGTGGGACTGATCTTGCCTTGCAAGGGTGAGGTTTGCACAGAGAAATTCGAGAGAAACAGAGCTGACCTAAATTGTAATCACAGGTCTGCAAGGATGTTGCCCTGGTATTGACAGGAGTCTTTGTGCTGGTACTGGGATTTCCTGAAGTTGTGACTCAGTCTCTGGTCCAATTCCTCAGTGTAGCTTTGGCCATGCAAAGGCCTTACTGACCTTTGTGTGGTTTTCCCCAAATCCCACTGACTTCCCTGAGACAGGACCCTATGCTTCCCCTCACAGGTGTCACCATGAAGCTCATGGATGAGGTTGCTGGGATTGTGGCTGCCCGCCACTGCAAGACCAACATCGTCACTGCCTCGGTGGATGCCATCAACTTCCACGAGAAGATCAAAAAAGGTACCAAGGGTGGTGGCAGGCACTGTGATCTCCTGTGTTGCCACACCCTGGCTCCCTTGGCTATGCTCAGGACATGCTGGCAGAGAAATTTAGTCCCTGTTAGATTTGTCCTGTGCTCCATTTAAGAAACAGTTTAAGCATAAAACATGCAGGACCCCTTGGTCTCTTCACCAGCCCCTCTCTGCTTCACAGGCTGCGTCATCACCGTCTCAGGACGCATGACATTCACAAGCAATAAATCCATGGAAATAGAAGTCTTTGTGGATGCAGACCCATTTGTGGATGAGCCTCGGGAGCGGTACCGTGCCGTCAGCGCCTTCTTCACCTATGTGTCCCTGAGCAAGGAGGGGAAGCCCCTGCCCGTCCCACAGCTGCTGGTAAGAGCTTTTCTCCCTGGACTGGAGCCAGCAGGGCCATTGCCTCTCCTGCTTCTCCCAGGGCAGAGCCCAGCTGGCCTTTCTGTCCAAGAAATCCTTTTCCCCTGAATTACTCAGCAGGAAAATGTGAGCATGGATGAGACTTTCCAGGGCAGGCTGTAGGGGGTTTTGGTTTTGTTTTGTTTTTTGTTTTTGTTTTGTTTTTATATTTCTTTTGAAAATTGCCAATGTGGAGGTTGGGGATTTTCTCCTTTTTCATGGTTGAGACCAGGCTGTGTGCAGGCCTTGCACCAAGGGATCCTGAGTGTCAATGGAGGCCCCCCACATCCCTCATTGCTGCTCCCCGTGGTGTCCTCATTCCAGCCCTCCTGCCTGTTTTAGCTCCTCTAATCCTGGCAGGGCTTTGCTGATGTGGCGCTCCTGACTGGGAGCGTTTGTTGGTTAATATTTGATGTGGCACAGGCCTCCTGCTCAATGCAGGAGCACGCTGGCTGTCACGTCGTGTGTTTGAAGGAGAGCAGCTTTTCCTTCACATTTCCATCAGGGGAGGTGCGTTTCCTTCCCGCACACACGCTGATGCTGCAGCTTCTCATTCTTTCTGTGCCACAGACTGAGACGGAGGACGAGAAGCGTCGCTTTGAGGAAGGGAAGGGCAGGTACCTGCAGACCAAAGCCAAGCGGCAGGCGCAGATGCAGCAGGCTGCCCAGCAGTGACCTGCCCCGTGCCCTCACTGCCAGCGCCCGCCAAACATCCAGGTTGTTCCTGTTCGTTTCGTGTCCGGTCCGCGCCAGCCCCGCGCCTCCACCCGCCCCAGCCTGCTGCCGGCGCCGCTGCTTCGCTGCTGCTGCTGGGCTTAACACCGTAGACCTTGTGCTTCAGGTGGCTGAAGCTCCCTGAAAGCCCCCAGGAGTCTTCCCAGGCGCTCGCCATCCCCCTCCAGAGCCGTTGTCGCTGTTTGATGCGGTTGGTGACGCTCCCGCCTGTGTCAGAGCCAGGACAGAGGCGTGTGGTGGCTTGAGGGGCGTGTGAGGCGGCGAGTCTTTGTGCTGCTGTGTTCGACTCGCTGGTTTGTCCTATCATGCACACCAAAGCTTTCGTACATGCCGTGCCGCGCCGGGGCCGCACTGAATGTCTGTGACATCTCTAGGTAGTTCTCTGTGCACATCTAACTTATTTAAGGAATCCTGTGGCATAAATAAAGTCTGTTTCATTGACTGGAATGAAAGGCTGACACTTTTATTTCAAACAATTGCGCTTTTCCTCCCTCCCCCAGATCCACCCGCGCTCCCCAAGTGGCGCCGGGCGTTCCCGACCTTGTTTTTAAGGAAGTCTGGCTGTTTTAACAGAACCCCCAGAGCAGTTCCTGCTGGAATGGGCTCCTGGTTTGTGAAATTAAACAATAAACTACCTGACAGGAGGTGGTAGGAGGTGGGAGCTGGTCTCTTTCTGCGTGCCTACAGTGAGAGGAGGTAATGGCCTTAGGCTGAGAGAGCGGAAATTCAGAACAGGTATTAGAAAATGTTTTCCCTGTTCGGGTGCTCGGGCAGGAGGAAGGTGGTGGAGTCCCTGCCTGGAGGTGTTCAGGAGCGTCTGCACCTGGCGCTGGGTGATGTGGTTTAGGGGCTAGAGTGGCGGTGCGGGGCGGGAGGTGGGACAGAATGATGGCAAAGGTCTCCAACCCAAACCGGCTCCGTGCCCGAACCCAAACCGGCTCCGTGCCCGAACCCACACCGGCTCCGTGCCGAACCCACACCGGCTCCGTGCCCGAACCCACACCGGCTCCGTGCCGAACCCACACCGGCTCCGTGCCCGAACCCAAACCGGCCCCGTGAGGCCGGGCCCGCCCCGCTCCACCGGCAGCGCCCGCCGGCAACTCTCGCGAGAGCAGGGCCGCTGTGCTGCTGCCGCGGCTGCGCGGGGCGGGGCTCTCGCGAGAGCGGCGGGGCCGTTTCCCGGGCGACGCGGGCGGGGCGGGGCCGCCATGATGGCGGCGGCGGCGGCGCGGAGGGGGCGGCTGGGCCGGGAGGGCCGCGCCAGCCTTTGCTCCTTCCTGCTCGGCGCCTCGGTGGCGGCCCTGCCACTTCTGCTCGGCTCATCCCCCGCCCTGCTTGCAGCTCCCGGCCTGCGCGGCCGCCTGGCTCTCGCCCTGCACGTGGCGGGCGTGAACGCGGCGCTGCTGCTCCTCTACCCGCGGCCGCTGTACAAGGTACGGGTTGGCCGTGGCGAGCACGGGGGTGGAGTGCGGCCGGGGAGGGTCCGGTCCCGGGGTGCGGCGGTCGGGGTACCCCGGGCCCGGGGAGCGGCTGCGGTAGCGCGTTCTCCCCTCCCTGTGCTTGCAGATCGCCGTCCGGGCCTGTTTCCTGGGCTTCGCCTTCGGTTGTGGGCTGCTGCTGAGCGCCGGCCGCTCCGCCTGGCGCCACTTCGGATGGTAAGGGCCGGGCCGGGCAGCTGGGCGGGCGCGGTGCCCCCGGCCCTCCTAAACCTGCCCTCCCTCCCGCCGCAGGTACATGTGCTCCCTCTCCCTCTTTCACTACTCGGAGTATCTGGTGACAGCCATCAACAACCCGCGTAGCCTCTCGCTGGACTCCTTCCTACTCAACCACAGCTTTGAGTACAACCTGGCTGCCCTGTCTTCCTGGGTGGAGTTCACGCTGGAGAAGCTCTTCTTCCCAGGTGGGCCACCCTGCCCCTCCCTGACTCTCCGCAGCTGCACGGCTCGCCTGGGGTCCATCTGTTTGGTAGCAAAGTGCAGGTGACCCTCAGCTTGCTGCCCCGTGACAGCCCTGCAGCAGCTTTGTCATGCTCATAATCCCTCTGTGCTCAAAGCCTCTCAGGTTGGATTTCGGGAGGGCAGGGGGGAGCCCCCCCTCACTCTGACATGCCAGGCCAGGGGATCTTCAGCCCCTTTCCTGCCTTGGTGGTACAAGAATAACACATCAGGTACACCTGGGTGTCGCCTTTTCACAGGAATAAAAGCAAGTCATCAAAATATATTGCTGTTTGCCCAGTCTGGGGCAAACTGGCTGTGCTTTTCTGTTTTTTCTTGGGAGAGGAAAGCTGTTCCCCTTTCTTGTTTTGTAGCTGCCTGAGCATGTCCTTGGCTGTGCCTTGTGTTGGCTTTGCTCAGCCCCTACAGCTGGGCCCCGCGGGCTAATCCGTGCTAACACCAGGCAGGGGTTACTGGTTTTATCTGTTGGGTGCAGGATGGCAGCACGTGGCTGCTACTGTCACATATTTTGCTTTGAGGTTGGGGGCTAAAGCCTACTCACTGAGCAGCCCCCTGCACCCCCTCGAGACCTGTGCAAACCTGTTGTGCCCCTCTCTGTCCACGCAGAGCTGAAGCAGATCACCTGGCTGAGCACCGTGGGGCTGCTGATGGTGATCTTCGGGGACTGCCTGAGGAAGGCAGCCATGCTTACGGCCGGCTCCAACTTCAACCACATCGTTCAGAATGAGAAATCTGACACCCATACTTTGGTGACGAGTGGGGTGTACGGGTGGTTCCGGCACCCATCCTATGTGGGATGGTTTTACTGGAGTATTGGAACACAGGTACTGTATCCAACGTGCTCAGATACTTTTGTGTCACACTACAGTCTTTGCTCTCAATGCTGCCCACACTGTGATGGGCTGCAGACAGTATTCCATGGCATAGGTGGCCTGGGCATGGATTCTGCTGCCCCTCACTGGCAAACAGGGAATCAGGAATCCCTGAGCACTCTGCCCCATGTGATCTTCGGGAAGATCCTGTTGCCTTAATTTTCTCTGTGCAGTAAGGAGGTGTGGTGGAGCTGGGGTTTGAGCCAGAACTCTCTCAGAGGCTTGGAGTGTGATTTGCTGCTGGTCTAAAGCTGGTGTCCAGCGTTTTTTGTATCCCTGTGGTCAAAATGCCTTCCATGAGTGGTCAGACAGCCTGGCTCCTGCCAAACAACAGTCCTGTGGTGGAGGGCAGGGAAATTCACTGACCAGAGGGTCAGCTCTGGCCAGCTGCGGGTGAGCTATAGCTCAGTGCTGCTGTAGCTGTGTGTTCCTGTGGCTGGCTGGCAGTTGGCATTGGATTGTACTTCTCTGGAGAGAGTCCATAAGGGTGGCACATGGAGCTTTTGAGAGCTGGGGTGGTGGAGCCAGTACTGCCTGTGTGCTGCTTTCTTCATTCTGGGGAGAAACTAGTGCCTATGAAGTTTCACAGGGAGTGTTGGAATCTTTTCTTTTTCTGTGTTAATGTTGCTGGAGGGCAATGAGCTGTGGGGTTGGGGCAGCCTTGGGTTCTTGAGGGGATGCTCACCAGCAGCATCTGTTCCAGGTGTTGCTCTGCAATCCCATCTGCGTGGTGGGCTACGCACTGGCGTCCTGGCGCTTCTTCAGGGAGCGAATCGAGGAGGAGGAGATCACACTCATTCACTTCTTCGGAGAAGAGTACCTGGAGTACAAAAGGAAGGTGCCATCGGGTCTTCCTTTTATTAAAGGAGTCAAATTGGAACTGTAACATGGGCAAAAACCGGACTGGCTGAGCAAAGCCCGGCTCCTGCTGCGCCTGGTGCCTGTGTGGCACCAGCATCGGGGGGTGCCTGTTGGTATTTCCCGGCCACACAGGAGGAGCTGGTGGAGGGCTGCAGCGTTGGGCAGCCTGCTGGGTCACAACAGATCAGAAGCTTGTTCCTTCTCCTCGAGATCAGTCCTTCGTTGCACATTCAGGGATCTTCCAGATAACTTAGCCTGTAGCGACCCTAAAGAGAATGAATCCTCCTACCTGCAGCAGCTGAATTGTCTTGGAACACCTCTGGAACCGATTCTACCAGAAAACAGCACTGCCCTCCTGGCCCTGGGCGGGGAAGGTGCTGGGCAGCAGATTGTTCCTGTTGCGTAATTCGATTTTAAAGCTTTCTGACCTCGAGAGCCCGGTGACACGGCTTTAATCTCCTTAGGCCAGACTCCTTGAGCTAGCACTGGGGCGGCTGTGGGAGCAGCCTCTGGCTCTGCTTGTCCTTGAAGCACCAGAGTGCTTGCAGCATGGCACCACTCAGCTCTCTCTGGGCCTTGGGGTCCGCAGGGAGGGTTCTGCTGCTCCCTTCATGCCGTTGGATTTGAGCACCTCTAGGCCCACTCTGCCTCCTTCGGATGCTGCTGCGGATGCAGTGTCACTGCTCCAGCTGCTGCCTCCCGCTGCCACCTCTGTTCCTTCTTCCTGCTTCCAAATCGCGCTGCTTCCTAGCCTGCCAGGCTGCCTCCATCTTGCAGAGATCCCAGGATTTTGGGTTGTGAAAGAACCACAGCTGCCAGGCTTGCCAAGGGCTGTAGTCCCTGAGATCCTCCCCTGCACTTTTGGGCAAAAGCTGTGATGTTGGGGCAAGTAGGAGATGCTTCTAGGGAAATCTCCAACCAGGGCTAGCTAATGCTCTTTTATAGTGACCATTTGGAAATGGTTCCCACTGAGCTGTGTGGTATAACTTTGTTGTTATATACCAAAGAGGTTCACTGTTTTCTTGAGTTCTACATTATTCTTCCTTGCTGGAATGGAAATGAGTTGCTTGTCAGTACATGCTTGGAGCTTGTGGTGTTCCATGGGGAAGGTGCTGCGGTACGGCTCAGGAAGGGGCACTTGGTGAGAATGGCTTGGGATTGGGTTTAGGTTTTCTTTTTTTATAAAAAAAACCCATGAGAAAACATTGCCAACGTCTGTCTGGTTATTTGAAGGCCTCTCGAGGTGCTGGTGGCATCATGGAAACTGGAATCCTTTATAATTCCTGGTGGGTTCTTAAAACACGCTGGTGCTGCATTGAGGCATGATTATGACTCAGTGACTTGTGGGGCTGTGCAGCCACAGGGATGAGGCTGACCACAGAGCATCTGCCTGATACCCTTGCTGGTGACTTGTCCTTTGCTAAGCAGGGTTTTGGCTTAGGAGAAAAGAACAAAAGTGAAAATGCACCAGTTGGAGTGCTGATCTGCGCTGGGCACTCGCTCCCGCTCGGGCTGTTTGTGTCTCAGGGAAACTTGATCTGATGTTGCAGCCAGTGGTGCCTTGGGCAGGTTAATCTGTAACTAATTTTTTTGTAGGCAGCAATGTTCCTGCTGTGCCCTTGATCAAAGGAACTTTGAAACAAGCAATTGTCACTTGGGTTTGATGTGCTGACAACAGAAACAAAGCCTCATTCCCATTTGTTTTTCATAGTAAATGCATCCTAATTTCACAAGTGCCAGTTCCAGCTGTGCAGGCTCTGTCCAAGTGGGATGTGTTGGCACCAAAAGAAAGGGATAAACTTCACCTTGAGCAAAACCTTCAGTGTCTCTTGGTGCTTTTGAGACCAGCATCCTCTCTTAACCTTTCCTTTTCCCAAATCCTGTGACCAGAAGCTCTGTGAGGAAACAGCAGCTCATGAGGTGTGGAGAAGGCGTGTGAAGCTTTAGGGAAAAGCTGGAGTAATCCATGAAACCCTGCCCTCTGTGCCACACCAATCAGTAAGTTCTTAGCTAGCTCCGATGTGCAGAGAGCCTCTGGAGCAGCTGTTCCTGGCACCTGGCCTGTGTTGGTGCGTTGCTGCTCAGCACATAACAGGATGCTCCAACACCCGGCCATGTACCCCCAGCTCTGCCCTGCATCAGGAGTGGTTATTTTTCCCCATAATTTGCAGACATTGTGATTTTAGGAACAGCTGGGCACCCTTAGCCAGCAGATCCTTTTTGTCAGCACTGCAGAATCACGCAGACATGGACAACTGCACCCTTTTATTTCACTCTGATACACGCAAGGGAAAGCACAGTTTTTCAGAAGCAAGTCCACCTGAGGCCTTTGTATGTGCTGCAGACATGGCTGCCTGGGCTGTTTCCTGCCCTGGCTTGTGGCACTAGGCAAGAAGAGCTGGTCAGTGACCGGGGCATGGCTCTGCCCAGCACCTCTGCCACGTGCCCAACACTGGGCTCTACGGTGCTGGCTCTTTCAGGGCAGCACTCTCTGCTCCACTGTTCTGTTGGCCCCTGCAGCAGTCTTTGCTTTTTGGGGAGGGGTTTCCGGGGGTGTCCCTGGGCACGAAGCCCTCCCCAGGGCTGGCTGAAGCCCCCTTACTGCCAGGCGAGGCATCCCTGGGGAAGGGAAGGCACCTTGACAGGGTCACTGTCTGGGAAAGGGCATGGGAGGAATTTGGCACTCAGGTGCTTGCTGGCACCTACCTTTGCACCACTTCGTTGTCATCACAGATCTTGAGCAGCATCTGGGCCTGTTCTTCTTTGGGCTCCTGGGGCTCCTGCAGCCTGTGGCGGGATGGGTGTGAGCCATGGCTACATCCCCCCTGGCCCTGAAAGCCCCTGCTCTCCTCACCTGGGCTCCAGCCGCTCCTTCACTTTGGCGATGGAGCGAACGTAGGGCGCGATCTGCTTGGTGATGGTGCTCAGGCAGCTGTTCTCCTGCCGCAGCTGCAGCAGGTCATGGAGCTGGGCTGTGGGTGAGAGGAGTGGGCTGGGGCACAGCCACCCCCTCAGTGCAGGCACAGGGGGCATGGGGAGGGAGTGCGAGGTCGCCAGTACCTTCATAGATCTCCTGCTCGTTTGCTACCCGCTGGTAGGTCTCCTCCCAAACCTGGAAAGAGAGGGATCCGGGCAGTGTGTGGTGGTATGGCACAGAGGAGCCCTGCTCTGCCACGATGTGCTAGCTGTACCTCCTCAAAGACGCTGCGCATCATCTCCACGGCGGAGTAGTGAGCTGCGATCTGCACGTCCATCTGTAGGGACTTCTGCAGGATCTCACTCATGATCTCCGATTTGATGAGCGAGTGGTGCTTGGTGAGGTCACGGTGAAGCTCCTGCACCTGGTCCTTCAGGCTCTGGATCTCTGCCTGCAGCATCTGTGGGGACCGGGGGGCAGAGCCACGTGAGCAGCACCAGCCTGGCCTGTCCTGTCCCACCCCATCCTGCTCCAAACCACGCTCCCTTACCCGGTAGGTGTTCTCGTAGTTGCGGCAGTGCTCAGCGAAGGGGGTCTCGTGCCCCTCGGCCAGCAGCACCTTGGTGCTGATGTACCGGTGCATCGTTGGCTTCTTTACCATGGGGCCGGTGGACATTTTGTCACTGGTGGGGAGGCAGCTGGGTACCATGAGGGTCTTGGAGCATTGGCCACTGGGGAGCCTGCATGGAAAGGTGACAGTGACATGCTGCAGGTGAGCAGCAGCAGGGGCAAGGTGCCAGGAACCATGCCGCCAGCTCAGCCCCACCGCCCCTCGGCTCTAGTGAGCCTGGGGACGCGCCAGTCCCACATGTCCCTTCCCTCACCCAAGCACCGGGGTTCAGTCAGAGGTGCCTTATGCTGCCCCAAAATCAGGTTTCTGTGGGCTGCTCTCCCAATTCCTGCAGCTTTGGAACCGGCTGTGGCAGTGAGAAGCCAGGAGCTGAGCTTGGCACCCTCCAGTTTTCTGAAGGGTGGGATACAGCTCGCTCCCTCACTGCTTGTATCTCCTGGCCCCTTGGCAGGCACCACTGCCCCTCTGTCTCCCCCCATCCCGTGGTCTCCCCATCCTAACCACCACCATTGGTCCTACCGTGCAGTGCTGCGCTCCCCCCTCCTGTGCTGGGGCCAACAGCCCCCAGGAGCTCAGCCACCCTGCAGTGCTGAGCCTGGCTGGGGGCGAGGAGCGGTCCCCATGGGGCGGCAGTGCCCGTTTGTCCTCTCTGTCCAGGAAGGCCTGGCAGGGCTGGTGCTGCCGTGACATCAACAGGCCTAAATATATCCCGGGTGAAGAATGGCTGAGCTCTTCCCTGAAATTCTGATAAAAATAGTGGCAGACAAAGAGGCTGTGGTGCCACGGGCATGTGGGCGAGCAGGAGCTGGCCCAGATGGAGTACCCATGGAGAGGGGGCAGAGCCCTCTGGGGACTGTGTCAGGGGCCAGGCTGGGGAGCACAGTGAGGCTCAACCAGGTCCCCAACTGCCAGCCCTGCTGGTGCCCGCCCCGTTGCCACCCACCCCACTTCCCAGAAGTGTCACTTGAAGCCTGTTGTTCATCAGTGCAGCTGTGTCCGTGCTGTCCCGGTACCACTGCTGAGGTGACAGGCTCAAGGGCAGCAGCAGAGGCAAGTTTGGCACAGTGGGATGCTGAGGGGGCTGTGCAGTACGGCATGTGGCAGGGGACACAGTAGCACGTGTGCCCTGGGTGTAATCCTAGCACCTCACATGTTTGTGCCAGTGATGCCAGGACCGATGCCACCGGCGCTGCCCACCACAGAGCGGCGGGGGCTGAGCATCAGGAGGGGCTCCAGGCAGCGGGCAAACTCTGCCCGGTACTCGCTGTTGATCTGGGGAATGAGAGAGGAGAGTGGGGCTGGGACTGGGGTAGAGCCAGCAGCTGGCACTGCCCGCAGGCACTTCGGGCAGGAATCTACCTTGCTGGTCTGGGCTGGCCGCAGGCGGTGTGGCAGCTTGACGATCCTCTGCAGCCTCTCCATCAGTTGCTGAAAGGCAGCAGTGAAGCATGGTGAGGGGTGCCTGGTGTGGTAAGGAGTGCCCAGCACCCTACCCATGAGTTCAGCACCGCTGCAGAATGCTCTGACCACCCTGCAGTGCTGGCAACACTCACGTAGCCCAGGTCCAGGAACTCGGCTTTGTTGGCAGAGCTCAGGAAGGCTGAGCAGGTCACCAGGTGGACCTGTGTGTATGGAGGGGGTCTGTCACTGCCTGGCTTCAGCATCAGGATATCCCTGCCTGGTGTGAGGCCCTACCTGCAGGGTGGGCAGCAGGGAGGCAAGGTGGGCGAGCTGTTCCTTGAATGCCTTCTCCTTTTCCTCGTGCTGGCTGCAGCAGAGCAGGGCATGGCACGGCACAGCCTTTGCAGGACCCCAGGAAGCCATCCAGCCCCAGGTATGCCAAAATGCCTTGGCAAGGGGGGACAGCCCTGGGACAGGGATCAGCTCATGGTTCCTCACCTCTGCACAGCTTTCAGGAGTGTCTTCTTTCTCTCGGAGAGCTGCTCCTGCAAATGGCACAGCTACCCTATGTCCTGCAGCCACCCCAGTCCCTTCCCACTGCCCTGGCTCTGTCCTGCAGGCACAGGGCCTGATGTGCAGGTGGCTGTCTCACACCTGCATGCGGCTGAAGAGGGAGTTGATGGCTGCCTCCTCCTCGCTGGCACTGTTGCGAACCTCCTCAATCATGGCTTTGAGCAGGACAATGGCCTCGCGCGTGGAGGTCTGCAGTTCCTTCACAGCCTGCCCAGGGTGGCGGGGCAGCTGCAGCACGGGGGACAGCACTGCACCCCCACGCCACCCCCACACCCCCCGGCCCTGCCCACCATCACTGCCTGGTCCAGCCGCTGGCAACCCTGCATGTATGCTGTCTCAATGTCGATGCAGTGCGCCCGGCTCTCCCTGCAGACACGGACATCAGGGCAAGGCACAGGATGGGGCACGCAGCAAGTGTGGGGCTGGGGGTACTCACCCCTGCATGTCCCTGAAGCAGTTGATGCAGAGCATGGACTTCTTCTCAGTGGAGAACATGATGTAGGGCTCCTCGTGCAGTGCTGCAGGGGACAGGAACATGGCATAACCTGGCATGGCGCTGTGAAGCACAGCATGGCATGGGGCAGCCTGGCACGGCACTCACGGCACTTCTTGTGGATGTCTTTGGTGCGCTTGGAGAGGGAGACGATCTCATGGCGGGCGAACATCCTGGCACGGTGGGTCTCCTCGCGGCACGGGGCGCAGAGGGGCTGCCCACAGGTGTTGCAGAAGTACATGGTGTCCAACTCCTGTGTGAGGAGACATGGCTGGTGGCAGGCATGGCTCTGGAAGAGGTCCCCTGCCCACCCTGCCTGTTCATCCCGCTGCCCTCACCGCCTTGGTGCAGCACTGGTCGCAGTTGGCACACTGCACATCCTCCTCGCTGTCGGCTGAGCTGTCCACCAGGAACTGCAGGAGCCGGTCCACGGGGGGCAGCCCTGTACCTCCCCTCACCACTGAGGGGTGCCTGCAGGATGGCATGGGGACAAGGATAGGGACACCCACCGGGCCAGCAGGGCAGCTTTGGGGGATGCAAGGAGCAGTGCTGTGCCCCAGTCCTGGTGTGCCCTGGGCAGGGCTGTCCCTTACCCACAGAGTGGGCAACGCAGCCGGCCGTCGCTGGCGCGGCCTCGCAGGCAGCTGGCACAGAAGTTGTGGTAGCAGTCGAGCAGGCAGGGGTGCTGGTAGGGCTCGTGGCAGAGCAGGCACACCAGCGGGTGGCAGTTGGCCTTCTCCAGCTCCGAGCAGCTCCCCAGTGGGGGGAAAATGCTTCCTGCCATCTGTAGGGTTGAGAGCCAAGCCCTGTGCCCAGGGACCCTGTGTGGCACCAGTTTGTGCGAGCACTGTGGCTGCCACAGAAAGGACAAGTCCTACCCCGGGGCCCGCAAGCTGCTGACTATTTTTAGGTTATGAGCTGCGTGGCACGAGGCTGCCCCCAATGCATGCCTTCCCCCAGCATCACAGGCTGGGAGTATGCAGGACTGGGTGGGATGGTCCCCACAGCAAGGTGTCCCCCTGGTGGGTGTCCCCCAAAGCAGGAGCATCCCCTGGGATGGGTTGTCCCCTGCAGCAGAGTATCCCTCCAGCATTGGGTGTCCCCCCAGAGGAAGCATTCCCTACAATGCGGACAAGCATTCCTGCCCTGGAATGTCCCCTACAATGGCAGCTTGGCAGTGAAGGCAGCCAGGTGCCCCACATGCCTGGAGCTCCCGTTCTGGTCTCAGGTGTGTCCTGGCCAGGTGAAGGCTTTACCTCTGCCCGTCTGTAAGCCGGGGGATCCGAGCCGAGCCGTGCTGCTGCTCACCGTGTGCCGGCAGGAATGAGAGCGATGCCGAGGCGGCAGGGCCCGGCCGACCCCGTGACGTGGGGCCCCCTGGCACTGCCACGCCACGGCCCAAAAATAGCCCCGTGCGCTCCTCGGGGCCCTGCGGCAGGGACGGCCCTCGGTGTGTGGGGACACGGGACGGCGTAGCCACGGGATCACCCAGGCTGCGGGGACATGGGCATCTCCATGGCCTGGTGATAGCCCGCAGGAGATGCAGGGATCACCGTGTGCACAGTTAGGCTCCCGGGGTGCGGGGGAGTCACTCCATGCACAGTGGGGCTGCCGGGATGCGGGGATCACTCCATGCACAGTGAGGCTCCCGCGGTGCGGGGTACCCCTGCGGGCGGTGCGGGTTATCCCCGCGGGCGGTGCGGGGTATCCCGCGGGCGGTGCGGGTTATCCCCGCGGGCGGTGCGGGGTGCGGGACACGCGCGCCTCACGTGCCGCTCCCCGCGCTCCCGAGGCTCCGCCCCCCGCTCGCGGCCCGGCAGGCCCCGCCCTTTAGACCACGCCCCCTGTCCCCGCCCACAGCCCCGCCCCCGCGCTCGCCCCGCCCCGCCAGGCAGCACTGTCCGCTCGAAAGCGCCGTGTGCGGGTGGGACCGGAAGCGATCGACACTGTCGGCGCTCGGCTGGGGCGGCCCGAGCGTGGTTCTGCGCAGGCGCACGGCGCGCGCTCCCTTTCTGCCCCGCGCGGAGCCGCCATGGCGCCCGCGGTGAGTGAGCGCGGGACCGGCACCGGCCGCGACCCCCTCGAGCCTCCCCCGGCCGCCACCGCGACACCTCCCGCCCCGCCCCGAGCCCCCGACACCCCCCGCGGCCCCGCCGCCTATCCCGGCCCCGCCGCCTGCCCCCGCCCGCTCTTTTCCGCATGGGGCCGGGCCCGGCCTGCGCCTTCCCGGGGCCCCACGCGACGCCCGCCGCCCATGCGGATCGTGGAGGCGGGCGGCGGGCGAGCCCCATCCCCACCGCTCTGTCCCCGAACTCGATCCGTTCCTGGGCCCTTCCCCTCTCGGCCAGCCCGGAGCTCGGCCCGGCCCCTCCCCGCCGCCCGCCGTCGGTCCCGCACGGCGCTCCCCCTCCCTTTCTCTCCCACTCGTTCTCACTTTTCCTCACTCTCTTTCCCCTACAGCAGAAGAAGCCCGCGGCGAAAGGTGGCAAGAAGAAGAAGCAGGTGCTGAAGTTCACGCTGGACTGCACGCACCCCGTCGAGGATGGCATCATGGACGCCGCCAACTTCGTGAGTGCGGGGTTTGCCCGGGGCCGTGCCAGGGTGATGCTCTGCTCCCAGCGGCCCCGCACATGCCCCACTATCCCCCAGCCCTGCCCTGCGCCCATGAGGCCATCCCATGGGCAGAGGAGCAGGGAGTGCTGGGGCTGGGGATGAGGCTGGGTTTGGGACACTTTGTGGTTAAAGCATGAGTGTTGTCCCTGTCCATGGACAGTTTTCCTGTCCATATCTTCTGGGTGAGTTCCTATCACGCCAGGGATGTAGCAAGGGATGCCCGATGATGCTGCAGTTTGGGGTCATGAACCTGTGCCTGTCCAAACCACACTACAGGGTGGGTCTGGGTGAGGCTGGTGGGTGCTCAGAGGAGCTTGACCCCACTGTCCTGGCTGTTCCTTTGGAGGGCAGGGAACATCCCCCACCATGCCAGTACTATATGTTCAGGCCTGAGCACATCACTAAGAGGTGTGGCTTCAATGGGATGGATTTCTCTGGGCTGAGGAAGGGGCTCTCCCCTGCTCTCCCGGGCTATGGGGTCACTGCTGTCTTCCCCAGCTTCAGAGCACCAGGCATGAGCCAGGCGGGGGGCTGTGTCCAGCCGGAGCTGCGGCCCCAGCTCATGGCTGTGTTCCTCTTGCAGGAGCAGTTCCTGCAGGAACGGATCAAGGTGAACGGCAAAGCAGGAAATCTGGGTGGGGGCGTGGTGACCATCGAGAGGAGCAAGAGCAAGATCACGGTCACATCAGAGGTGCCATTCTCCAAGAGGTGAGGTGGGGCAGGCCTGTGTCCTGCTGGGGCCAGTTGGTCAGTGTGGCTGCAGCTGGCCCTTGGTGGGGGATGACCACGGTACACTGAGAGCCTGCGGGCAGGAGGGGCTGGCAGGGAAGGGATGTCTCAGTGCAGAAATTGTGCTGGGGTTTGTACTACCTTACGCTTGCTTAGTGGCTGCTTTTCCCAAATAATATATGAGAGAGCTGAATGTGGTTGATATTCCAGCTGGGAAGGCTGCTGGGCCGGGCAGTGTGGGGACCTGCAGCCAGGAGGTGGTGAGTGCAGAATTTAGGGGTATCTGCAGCCAAGGTCTCCCAGATTGTTCCCCTCATCCTGTGTGGCTCTGGTCCTTTTCCCCCTTCTCCTGGCTGCCTGTCTTTGGACTGGCATGGCAAAATGTGATTGTGCCGAGGGATCTCAGATTGTTCCCCTTGTCCTGCAGGGCTCTGGCCCTCTGCCTGCTTCTCCTGGCTGCCTGTCCTTGGGGCCTGCATCGGCAAACCAGGGTTGTGCCACGGCAGAGGTGGCTCAGGAGCTGGCTGGGTGTGCAGAGTGGTGGGAAGAGCAGAGCTGTGTGGGTGGTGGGCGTGCCCTGCCCTATGAGCACCTGCCTTTCTCCCAACGCTGTTGGTCCACGTCGGTGCTGCATCTGGGAGATCCCAGCAGCCGGTATCCGACATCCCAGCGCACATTCCCTGTGGAATGGGGACATGGCACTGGGGTCGCAGCCTTGGCGGGGTGGGAACGATCTCCCAGGGTCTGTGTCACGGCATCGTGATGCAATTCCCCTGGTTGCAGTGTGTCCTGGCAGGAGGTTTGCCAGGAGGTGGCTGGTGGGATGCATTGGTTCCGCTGGAGGTGGGACCCACGGCAATAAGGATTTATTAGCCAAAATGCTGCCTGGGGGGCTGGCAGGGGACAGCGGGGCACCACTGTCAGCCATGCTTCTCCCACAGGTATCTCAAATACCTGACCAAGAAGTACCTGAAGAAGAACAACCTGCGGGACTGGCTGCGCGTGGTGGCCAACAGCAAGGAGAGCTACGAGCTGCGCTACTTCCAGATCAACCAGGATGAGGAGGAGGAGGAAGAGGAGGATTGAGCCCCCACCGCCGCTGACGGCCATTTTGTACAGTTTCGCTTTTCTGGAATAAACAGCGGCAGAGTTGTTCATAGCCCGTGCTCGGTGGCGGCTGCGGCCCCGGGGGGCGGTTTTGGGGGGATTTGGGGGTTTTCGGGGGGCGGCGGGCTGGGGGCGGGCCCGGGGGCGTGGCCCGGGTGGGGGCGGGCCCGGGGGCGTGGCCCCCGCAGGGGGCGGGGCCGGCTCTCGCCATCTTGGCGCGGAGCGGCCGCGCCCGGCTCGGCCCCGGCGCTCGGCCCGGGGCGGGCGCTGCCCCGCCCGGCATGCGGGGCCCGGCGGCCGCCCGCGAGCTGCTGGACGACGCGGACAACGAAGAGGACGTGTCGGGTAGGCGGCGGCGGCGGGCGGGGGGCACGGGCGGGGCAGTGGCATCGCTCCCCGGGTCGGTCCGGCCGTGCCACGGGCGATCCCCGCGGTCCGCGCGTCCCGGACCGGCGGGGGCTGTGCCGGGTCCTCCCCAGTAGCCGGTTCCCCCCCGAACGGTGCCTGGGGACGTGCTGGTCCCCCCGGGCTGGGCTTGATGCACCGATACCCGCCCTGCCAGACCTAAACCAGCACAGCGTGAATCAGAATCACAGGATGGTTTGGACTGGGAGGGACCGTAAGGACCATCCAGTTCCACACCCGTGCCACGGGCAGGGGCACCTTCCCCTAGAGCAGGTTGCTCCAAGCCCCATCCAACATATACCTGAACACTTCAGGGATGCAGCTCCTCTGGGCAATCTGCACCAGGGCCTCACAAAAGGCAAGCGAAGAATATACCCTGATGGCTCCAAAGTGGTGCTGTATGAGCTCAGAAATTAAAATTGACACAGGCCTAAAGCCACGCAGAGACTGGCTGCGATTCATTGGGTTTGAGGAGATAATGACAGGAAGGGGAGGTGTGCGCTGGCATCAGTGCCTGTGCCCAGGGCTGGGTCCCTGAGCTGGTGTGAGCAGCCCAGAAGAACCTGGGAGCTGTGGCACTACTGTGTTTTTGTGAGCTCTGCCTGGGAATTGGAAAGGTAAAAGCCACGTGCTCCCCCAGTGTCTGCAGGTCCAGGTCAGCAGGAGCAGCAGCACGTGGGGTGTTCCTGTGCCTGTCTCCGGAGAGTGCCGTGGGCTGCCCACACCTCTGGGCTGGGTATGAGTGGCAAGAGGAGCTGGGCATGGGAAGAGCTGGGGCTGCTGCTGCTGGGCAGGGCACTTGAGGGGCACCAGCGGGGCAGCTGGTGGCGTGAAGGTCTGCAGGAGAGGCCACAGAGCTCTGTGTCTTGTGGCCTGAAGCTGATACTCAGGTGTGCTCCTTTGTGATGATGAGCATGGTGTCCTGTGCCTGTGCAGTCCGTCCACATGAGCTGTCCCTTTTGTCCCCAGAAGAAGATGATGGGGTGCTGGAAGGACTGGATGAGTTTTTTGCAGAAGAACAAGTTGTGGTACAGAAAAAGAAGAAATCCAAGAAGCTGAAAGATGGCAAGGCTGCCAAAATCAAGAGGAGAAAGAAGGAGGTAATGCTGCATTTTCTCACACTGCTGCGGCTCCTCATCTGTGGCACAGAAGCAGCAGGTCAGAGTGCTGCTGGCAAGTGCCTCTTGGGTCTCTGTGGATGGAAAGGAGAGTAATTATTGGGGTGCTCCCTTGCTGAGCAGGTGCTCTCCCAGCTGTGGGAGGTGACCCAGCGCCAGGGCATGGTGCCTCTTGCCCAGCTTGGCTGCTTGGGGGTGGCAATGTCACCTGTGAATGATGTCTGGGGAGGGGAGCAGCTGCGGGGGGAAGGGGTCTCCATGCCTCCTGGCAGTGATGCAGGTGCCTGCCCCGCAGGAGCAGCTCGGCTCTTGTGGGTACATTTGTGTGTGGATTTGTCTGGACCCATGTGTTGAGGTTCTCGTGCCCATGCCACAGGGGACAGCAGTAAATCTTCCTGCACCAGCATGGCATCTGGGGCTCATGTTCCCAAAGGAGGGAGATGCAAACAGCCATGGTGGGACATGACTGGGGCAGGGCTTGGGGATTTCTGTGGATACTGGAATTGGCCATGCTCATTCCAGATGTTTGCAAGTGAGATGGCACAGGGGCTTCTAGGACTTGACACATGGAAGGACTCTTGGGCCTTCCGTGGGGAAAACAAAGGTGAGGATTTGTGCCCCTGAGGGTCAGGCGCTGAGGCTGCACTGGAGGTGACCTGCTGTGTTGAGAAGGCTGGCTGGCACTGCTCCCAGAGCCCAGCTCGCAGTCATGGGCTCTGCCTCTCATAGACCCATCCCCAGATAGTGCTGGATGTGAAGACAGGAGCAGACATCTTCTGTTCTAGCCCCTTCTCTGCCTAAAGGTGGACAGGCTGCTGGGAATAAAGGGCAAGCAGTGAAGGTTCCTCAGCCCCCTACTTCCCCTGCTGTGGCTGGGGACAAGTCACTCATCCAGCACAACTGGGCACATCCTTCCCTTGCCAAGGCAGGGCTGTGTGTTGCTGATTTCCCCAAGGGAGCTGTAAGCAGATCAGCTGGATGAGCTATCATGCTAAAGTGCTCGAGGTACAGGTAGAAGTGTAATGAGCTGCTGGTTTAAAGACAGGTGATTCCATCCTGCACTGCCTCTTGCAGAAGTTGTGGCCCCAAGGAATCTTGTTTCCGTCATGGCCGTGGTGATGTTCTCTTTCTGCATATACCACACAAAGCTGGCTCAGGCCCTCTGCCCCCTCTGCCATCGTTAGGCACATTTTTTTCCCTATGCTGTTTTCTGAGATGGGAAAAATAAAGCACAACTCCAAGGTATTTTCACCTCTGCCCCTTTGCTGTTGCTGCTGACCTGCCTGAGCCCAGCAGCTGCCTGTGCGGCTTGTGCTGAGCTTCGCTGCTGCTGAGCTGGGGGTGGGGAGGAAATAACAGGCTGAATGCACTCTTATTTTTTAATTAATGCCTTGTGTGGGCAGCTCTAACCAACCTCGGTTCTGCCTGCGGGAGACTGTCCCCTCATCTATGAAATCCAGCAAGAAGCTGATATTGGATCTGTTGGTTGGCAAAAGTAGCACCCAGGCTGCCCTTGGGGTCAGGGGATAAAAAATAGAGGACCTTGAATGGGGCTTCCTTTTCCTGAACTTCTCCTCAAGAGTTCTGGGGGCAAATGAGCCTTACTCCTGCTCAGAGGTGGGTGGGAGTGAAGTGCAAACCTCGGTGTGAGGCCAGTGCATGTTCCTGCTGCCGTCCCCGGGGTTTATCCCACCGCACTGCCGCGGGAATTCGCCGGCACCAGCCGCAGTGGAGCTCGCGGCGGCGCACGAATCGGTGCTGCAGCCCCCGGAAAAAAACCCGCGCGGAGCAGCCGGGCTGTGCTTGGAACCTCATCGCAGGCAGATGAAGGTCCTTGGCAGGGAAGGCAGCGGAGAGGGAGATTCAACCTGTACTGCAGCAGTTCCCATGGAAACCAATTATCCTGTGCCCAATTCCAGCTGTTCCTAACCCCGCTGAAGGAGAGAGGCGCGGGCTGCTCGGAGCCGGGAGGGGCCGGCGATGGCCGCCGAGCCCGGGCAGCCCTGGGGACCAGTGCCCGGGACCGGGGCGGTGGCTCCGGGCCGGAGGGGCGGAGGGAACCGCAGTCGCTCTCGGGCCCGGGAAGCACTGTCGGGCTGGGTGCTGTCCGCGGTGCTGGCACGGGCCGGTCCGTCCCGCCGAGCCCTGGTGCTTCTCGGTGTCCCCGAGGACGGGGTGGCATCTAGAGGGCCCTGGACAAGCGCGAGGAGGGGGCCCGTGGGAACCTCAACAAATCCAAGTGCGGGTGCGGCACCTGGATCACGGCACCCCCCGTGTCAATCCGGGCTGGGGGATGAGCAGATCCAGAGCAGCCCTGCCGAGAAGGACCTGGGGGTGCTGGTTGGTGAGAGGCTGGATGTGCCCTGGCCACGTGTGTTGGCAGCCCAGGAAGTCACCTGAGTGCTCCGCCCGGCAGGCAGCCACATTCCTTGGGATGGTAATTCCGTTACCATCAGTGTCGTGCAGCGGTCAGGATCTCTCCCAGAAATAAAAAATACCCCCGAGCAGTCCCTGCTCTGGCTCTCCCAGCACAGTGTAGCCATTGGAGCCTGCTCCTTTCTGACTGTGAGGAAGCAGAGTGCATCCATCCACTGGAGATGGGAGGTTTCATGTGGCAGGGAGGGTTTGTGGGAGAAGAGTGAAGTGGGGACAGGCTTGTTGTTCACTGTCCCTTTCTGTTTTAGGGAAGCAATGATGAAATGTCAGAAAATGAAGAGGAGATTGAGGAGAAATCAGAAAGTGAAGGGAGTGACTATTCCCCCAACAAAAAGAAGAAGAAAAAACTGAAAGACAAGAAGGAGAAAAAGCCAAAACGGAAGAAGAAGGATGAAGAGGAGGATGACAATGATGATGGAGGTCTAAAGGTACAAAAGACCCTTTTACTCCAAGCTGGTGCTAGTGCCTGAAGCCAGGCTTGGACAAGAGGAATTGGGGGTGTCATGAGAAGCTTGCCCTGGGTTTGGCAAGGACGAGATTGCAGGTGACCGACTGGGAGAGAAGAGGTTCTATTTCCTTGGTGCTTTTCTTGTAAACTGAGCTTCTTGGAGCTGTGAAACCTGCCAAGGCCTTGTATAGTGTTACATGGTGGGGAGCTTTGCATGATGCCATGTTAATTTGGTTCTTGGGACTGCATGAAGCATAAGTTAGTTAAGTGCTTGTGTGTGCTTTTTTGTAAATCCCAGAAACAAATCCCTGCGTATCACTGACTAGGGAGATATGGAGCACATGACAGACCTAGCCTCGTGCTGCTCATCTGCAGAGCCGTGGCTGTTTGTGTTAATGATGACTCTCTAAATCTCCAGGAACCCAAGAGCTCAGCCCAGCTCATGGAGGAATGGGGCCTCGATGACGTAGATTATGTTTTCTCAGAAGAGGATTATCATACTCTGACGAATTACAAGGCTTTCAGCCAGTTCCTCAGGTAGGGAACTGTGGTCCTGGTGGTTGAGGTTTGGGCATTGCTCAGTCTGCAGATGAAGTTGTGAAGTCAATTCTGCATCACCAGCTCCTTGTTGCTTCTTACCCCCAACTCAGTCCTCAGAACTCCATTGATTTGCAGGATTGAACAGCTGAAGAGTTTGTCTCTCCTGCTCTCCAAACCTCCATATTTTGTATGCTTATTTGAAAAGTTTCATGAGAAAAACAGTGTTAATGAATTTAACTGTGCTTTTACCGTGAACCTTTCAGAGCACAGCAGGTATTTCAGGGAAGGGTGGTCTCTGAGGAGGTTTAAGTGTGCCCCGCTTGCATATGTTTGCTTAAGGAAGTTCTGGTTTCTGCTGCATCCCCATGAAACTCCTGCTGGGAGGCACTGCTGCCACGTCCCTTGGGCTGAAGCACCAGCACGTGAGGGCAGGAACAGGCACACAGCACAGCGCTGCTGTTAACACATGGTTCTCCTCTGCCCTGCAGGCCTCTGATTGCCAAGAAGAACCCCAAGATCCCCATGTCCAAGATGATGACGGTGCTTGGTGCCAAGTGGCGAGAGTTTAGTGCCAACAACCCCTTCAAGGGCAGCTCGGCGGCAGCAGCTGCAGCAGCCATCGCTGCAGCTGTGGAGACTGTCACCATCACCCCGGCGCTCCCCGCCAGCCCCCAGCACTCTGCCCCACCTGCCGTCATCAGGAAGGCCAAGACCAAGGAGGGGAAGGGTGGGTGCCACTTTTGGGGGGCTTCTCTCTCGCAGAGCTGGCACAAGGCCACAAAGCGCAAGCTTCAGCAAACTGGGGAGGCAAAGGGGGTGCCAGAGGGGTGTCCGCAGCTCCTGTTGCCTTTGTGGAGGTCCTTGAGAGGCATGTGGTTCATGAATCATGGCAGGCAGATCGAGCCTCTGGGTCTGATGAGTGTTTGGCAGTCTGTGGCAATTAATTAAGGTGGGGGTAGTGGGATGTGGAGGGATCTCCCTTTGTGCCATGTTCTGCCTTGGGCAGTTGCTGTTCCACTGTGCTGCGGCGTAATTTGGGTGGCAGTTGTTTGTAGAGTACCAAGCAAGTCTTCAATTTCTCCAGGCCCAGGTGTGCGGAAGAAAATCAAGGGCTCCAAAGATGGGAAGAAAAAGGGGAAGGGGAAAAAGATGGCAGGCTTGAAATTCCGATTTGGAGGAATCCCCAGCAAAAGGAAAAAGGGCTCCTCTGTAAGTCTGCGGGGCTTTGGGTCTGGGAGGGAAGTGCTGGGACAAGCCCTTGTTGGGAGTGGCACAGCCACCCCATGTCAGGGGTGTCACAGCCTCGTTCGTGCTCCTGTGTGATCAGCACATGCCCCTCTGTCCCTGACCAGCACATCCACTTGCGCCCGTGTCCAGGCTCAGATTTGTGAGACTCGTGCCTGGCCACAATTTTTGCTAAAATCACATGACCCTGTTTACTTTCAGTGGATTGGGTGGTAATGCCATCATTTCAGATTTCATTTGTGAAGGAATTCTTCAGGGCTTGCACTGCAGCTGAACCGTACGTCACAGAGAATTCTGGGATGCTTTAATTGCATTAGCAGGGCCTGCCCACGGCAGCTGGAGTCCCGTGGCATTGCCTGGGATGCTGGAGCTGCCCAGCCAGAACACACTAGGCTCTTCTCAGTGCACCAGTATCAGGCATGTTTCAAGGCATTAACAGCATTTTAAGGAATAAATCCCTTAGATAACTAGTGACTGGCAGTAGGACTCTTCTAGGTGTTGATAAAATTGGTCAAACCCCCTTAGCTCACTGTGTTGCAGCTCCAGCTCTAGTTCCCATAACACAATGTGTTTGAAGCACCTCTGTGCATTGAGGCTATGGTGCAGGAGTCACTTGTTGCTGCAGATTTTCAGTTGTGTAGCACAAAAAATTCATTCCATGCTCCAGATCCACACATTTGCCTTCCAAAGAGTCACAAAGAGCTCGGATTGCCTCCTACAGCTGGAGCCTGAGCATCTGGTTAGGAGAGTGCAGATTGGGGGTTTGCATGCTTGAGTCTCCAGAATAAGAATTCAGACATCTTATTGTGTTTTGACTCCATGGAATGCTGGGCCTGTTTGACTTCTTTCACATTGTGAGAATGCCAATTACAGGCATGGATGGATACAGGAGCTGGCACAGCTGAAATTGGTGTAGAAAGAGAGAGAGGGAGCAAAGTTCTGCCAAATATTGGAAAGAGGGGCCTTTGGATGCACAGGGTGGGAGTGTAGGGCTGTCCCCTGACATGTTGTCATCCAGGAGAACACAGTCTCAGCAGTAGAATGACAGCTGGGATGCCAGCACTTGGACTGGGTGTGCTTTGCTTTTTCCCTCCGCAGAGCGAAGAGGAGGAACGGGAAGAATCTGACTTTGACAGTGCCAGCATCAACAGCTCCTCCATGCGCTCTGAGTGCTCGGCTGGCCTGGGGAAGAGGGGGAAGAAGAGGAAAAAGAAAAAGAGGAGTAGGCCATCCTTTATACTCTGTTCCTATTCTGTTTGGATTTCCCTGTTCAGATGGTGCTCCCCTGGCCCGTGCAGCTCCGGGCTGTGTCTGGCACTGGCTCGGTGGGACAGGATGTGCCTGTGCCTGTCTGCGTGAGTGGAGTGTGAGGTTTTCTTGGTGTCCAGGCCCTGCTGCTGGTGGGCTCGTGCCTGCAAGAAAGTTTCAGAATTTGTGGGGTTTCCAGGGAAGTGGTGTTCTGAGGAACAGCCTCTGGAGAGCCGTGGCTTGTGGCAAGCTCCCAGCAGAGCAGGGCAGGCTGTGGGCGAGGCCATGTGAAGATGAGCGATGTTTGGTTTGTGTGAGGTGTGCAGTCAGGCAGAGGCAGGTGGCAGAGCTGTGGTAGAGATGCAGGGTCAGGGAGGCATGTGAACCATGGTGAAAGGGATCTGTCAGGATCTGCCAGTGGCTGTGTGACCACATTTATGTGCATGTCCCTTCATCCCTTCCTGGGTGAATGCTGTGCCATGGCACCTCTGTCCTCGGGCTGCTCTGGAGAGCAGCCCCCTGTGCTGAGCACGTTGCCTTTGTCTTGTGTCCTTGTTTGGGATGAGATGTTTCAGATCCAGGTGCATCTTTTGGCTTCTTAGCTTTTCTGATGGATTTTTGCTTGTGAGAAATGGAAGGGTGGCTTCTGGGCTGGGGACCAGTTAGGGTGTGACACTGGCCAGCCTTCCCATTAGTCAGTGAGGCTGGGCTGGCTGGCTGGCCACATCTTGAGTGTGAAGGACATTGCCCGTGGCTTGTTGCTCTGTGAGGGCCCTGGTGCTGGAGGTAGGCAGCTCCTGCCACGTGCTGGAGGAGTGGAAGGTTGGAATTCCATGCCAGGAGTTGTGGCAGAGTTGGAAATTGAGATGAGCCATTCCGGCACTTGCAAGGCCTTGTTCCTCTCCTCCTTTTCCCATCCGTGCTGTGTTGAGAGTGCTCCTGCCTCTGTGCCAGGGAGCCCCGAGGAAGAACAGAGTAGTCCCAGGAGAGGAGTCCTGTCCTTGGCCGTGTCACCCTTGCATGGTGCGTTTGCAGCTGGTGCTGGTACCTGGGGAGGTTTCTCTGACCGGCCTCCCTTGCAACCTCTCCAGGTTCTGGCATTCTCCATTGAGAGCCTGAAGGAACCAAAGGATGATACAGTGTGGAGAGAGAAAGAGAGACAGAGGTGAGATGATGCTGTGTGCAAAGGTGAACTGTGGTGCTGAGGGACAGAGAGGCAGTGGGAATTAACAGGAGGGGTCTGAGGTGAAACGCTGTCCTTATTTCCTTAACTGTATGCTAGAGGAGCAAGTGTCCCATTCCTTCCGGGAGAGCCAGCTGCTCTGCCACCCCTCTGACTGTCACCTGTCCCTTGCTTGCAGTCGAAGAGGGGGACGGGTACGAGACGGACCACCAGGACTACTGCGAGGTGTGCCAGCAGGGCGGGGAGATCATCCTGTGCGACACCTGCCCCCGTGCCTACCACCTGGTCTGCCTGGACCCCGAGCTGGAGAAGGCCCCTGAGGGCAAGTGGAGCTGCCCCCACTGTGTGAGTGGGGTCGGGGGCCCGTGGGAGTGGGTGGGCTGCTGGTGGGAACCCTTGGCGTTACTCTGGCTGTGCTTCCCCAGGAGAAGGAGGGCATCCAGTGGGAGCCAAAGGAGGAGGAGGAGGAGGAAGAGGATGGTGGCGAGGAGGAGGAGGATGACCACATGGAGTTCTGCCGGGTGTGTAAGGATGGAGGGGAGCTGCTGTGCTGTGACACCTGCCCATCCTCCTACCACCTGCACTGCCTGAACCCGCCGCTGCCAGAGATACCAAACGGTGAATGGCTCTGCCCACGCTGTACAGTGAGTGTTACCAGCATTCCCATTCCTTGCCCTGCCCCTGCTCCCACACCTGCCTGGCTTGCTGGTGGCTCTTGTGGCTGCTGCTGCCCCTCACAGCCCTGCCCCAGGTCGGCCTCCTGCCCTCTGCCCCAAACCCCTCCCTGAGGGGTTGCTGCTGGGTGCATGTGCCCAAGGGCCCAGGGTGGCTCTGTAAGGTTCTGCTGCCTCTATGGTCTCCCTGTGGGAATTGCTGGCTGGCAGCTTTTCGGCCTGGTTCCTGATGGGATGTCAAGCCTTGTTTGATGTGTGGCCTGTGGAGAAGGGCCTTTTCTGCCTGGTGGCAAGACCTGTCCCCATGGGGGTGCAGAAGTGTCACAAACACTTCTCAGGCACCCTGTGCCAGCTGCCATCCACTCGGCATTGAGGGTCCCGTTCTGCCCCCAGTTCCCTGCTCTAGCTCCCCCTGGCCCCTGACAGGGTCTCACCTTAAACTCTGTGCTCTTGCCTGTTTGCTTTTGTATCGCAGTGCCCTCCCTTGAAGGGCAAAGTCCAGCGCATCCTGCACTGGGCCTGGAAGGAGCCGCCGGCCACCCTGCTCCCACCCGTGCTGCCCACCGCAGACCCGGAGCTGGCTCTCCCCCCGCCAAAGGTGCTGGAGGGCATCCCGGAGCGCGAGTTCTTTGTGAAGTGGGCAGGCCTCTCCTACTGGCACTGCTCCTGGGTCAAGGAGCTGCAGGTGAGCCCACGGGCTGTTGGTGTAGAGCCCCTGCTCGGCGCTCTGCCCCACCGCCCAGGGCTGAGCGCGGCTCCCTCCTGCTGCAGCTGGAGCTCTACCACACCGTGATGTACCGCAACTACCAGCGGAAGAACGACATGGATGAGCCACCAGCCTTTGACTACGGCTCTGGGGACGAGGACAGCCAGAGGGAGAAGCGGAAGAACAAAGACCCCCAGTATGCCAAGATGGAGGAGCGGTTCTATCGCTATGGCATCAAGCCCGAGTGGATGATGATCCACCGCATCCTGAACCACAGGTGAGGAGCCTGTGAGAGGAATTGTGCCATCCTTCTGCAAGGCCAAAACCCTGGCCTGGTGGAATTTTGGCCCCTGGCTTGTGCTGAGGTCTCTGTTGCCTTGGAGGTTTGCTCCTGGGGTGAAGCTGAGGCTGGAAGGGGATTCGTGCTCCCTTATTTTAATTTCTGCTATGTTGCACATTAAAAATAGAGTTATAGCCAGTTTTCCCAAAGGTGGTTGCACAGTGTTGTTCCACTCTTCCCAGTCACACTGTTTGGGTCCTGTTACAGCCTAGGCATTCAGTAGATTCTGATGCTGATGGGGACGGTGCTGAAGGGAAGAGCTGAAGCGTGTGGCTGACTTCCTTACAAAACCTTGACATTGATGTTTCTTTTCTGTGGAAGAAATTCCCTGTGAATGAAACGTGCTATGTGGATGGGCTTTCTGCATCGAGTGGCTGGAGACATATTTTTGATGAATTTCTATATTTCAAGTGCCAGCTTGAAATACCAAGCAGTAGCAGCAGCTCTGCTTAAAGGCTGCGTGGCAGGAAAGAACTAAAGCTGCCTGTCTGATTTTCATGTGAGCTTTACCTTGTCCACTAACAAGGCAGCATGTTCCCCTGTAGGCACATAGTCACACTTGGAAGTGTGTTTATTGTTTTTAGTGTAAGCAGAACTTCTTAGAGCAGTGAATGCTGCAGGTGAGAGGGGAAGCACTGGTATCCATCCCGGCCTGGTGAAACAGGGAAATGAGGTTGTTCAGTGGAATGGAAAAGCAGCCTATAAAGCTTAATGGTTTGACACACTCACAGATGAATAGGCATTTCTGCTGGAAGTGTCAATACATTGTTTTTCTACCTCAGCTTGGATGTCCTGGTCTGTAAGTGAAAGCAGAGGAAGAAGCGTCTGGCTCTGTGGAAGCAGATCATGGCGAGCTGCTCCCGGGGGCCAGTGGCATTCTCTGATCAGCTTTCCGTGCCCTGTGTTACAGCTTTGATAAAAAGGGAGACATCCATTACCTGATCAAGTGGAAGGACCTGCCCTACGACCAGTGCACCTGGGAGATCGATGACATAGACATCCCCTACTATGAGAACCTCAAACTCCTCTACTGGAACCACAGGTATGAGCCCACGGGCAGCGGAGCCAGGGCAGCCCAGCAGAGCCAGGGCAGCCCAGCAGAGCCAGGGGAGCCCAGCAGAGCCAGGGGAGCCCAGCAGAGCCAGGGGAGCCCAGCAGAGCCAGGGCAGCCCAGCAGAGCCAGGGGAGCCCAGCAGAGCCAGGGCAGCCCAGCAGAGCCAGGGGAGCCCAGCAGAGCCAGGGGAGCCCAGCAGAGCCAGGGGAGCCCAGCAGAGCCAGGGCAGCCCAGCAGAGCCAGGGCAGCCCAGCAGAGCCAGGGCAGCGCAGCAGAGTCAGGGCAGCCTGTGCAGGGTTTGGAGCGCAGGGGACACAGAGGTGCCCCACTTTTGAACACACTGGCACTGCTCCCAGCGACCTCTCTTCAAAGAGCAGTGGCCCACCACTGATGAAGGCTGGCTCTCTGATGTGCTATTTTGGGGCTGCTGGGCAATCCCACCTGCTCTTTTCCAGCATGTGCTCCCCTTCCCCTGCACCTGCACTGCCATGATCTCCATGGCCCTGCTGCCTGTCTGTTTTGGGGGAAAACTACAGTACTCTGAGTTCGCTGTTCTTCATTCTGGAGACTGTTGCATGGACTGTTGGGAGGGGAAAATCAATGCCCTGAGAGTGTCTGTGCTAACAGGGCCAGAGGAGCTCCTGTGGGGAGAGGGGCAGTGGAGTGTGGGAGGTGTTCCTGTGCTTTGGCTCAAAGCTGAGAGAGCAGTGACCGTGTGCCCTCCCTGACGTGTGCTGGCTGTTGCAGGGAGCTGATGCTGGGGGAGGACACGCGCCCTCTGAAGAAGCTGAACAAGAAGGGGAAAAAGCTGAAAGAGGAGAAGCTGGAAAAGCCTCCAGAAACACCTCTCGTGGATGTGAGTGAGAGTGGTGGGGACAGTGTGGCGGCATGGGAACCCAGAGGGAAGGTGGCCTGTCTGTGCCCTTGTCCTTGATGTTTTCCACCTCTGGCTCCTTTGGGGACCCCGATTGTTTTCGCTGGAAGTTCCGGAGTGGTGTTGCTGTGAGGAGCCTGGGGGCTGGGCTGTGCCAGGGCCTGTGTCTGTGTCTCCCTTGGAGCTGTTGGATGTTCAGAGCTAAAGAGGGATGTGCTTTGGCTACAGGGGAAGGAGAGGCAGGTGGCACTCACTGCTCTGTGCCGTGGCTCTCTTTTCAGCCTACGGTGAAGTTTGACAAGCAGCCGTGGTACATCGATGCCACGGGAGGCACGCTGCACCCTTACCAGCTGGAAGGGCTCAACTGGCTGAGATTCTCCTGGGCCCAAGGGACAGATACAATCCTGGCTGATGAGATGGGGCTGGGGAAGACGGTGCAGACTATTGTGTTCTTGTATTCCCTGTACAAGGAGGTGAGTGGAGCACCTGGCAGTCCCTGAGGTGGCTGAGAGCTGCTGGGTACGGAGAGAACAGCCTTGGCTCTGTCTCCCCGAGCAGGGCCACTCGAAAGGGCCATACCTGGTCAGTGCCCCCCTCTCCACCATCATCAACTGGGAACGTGAGTTTGAGATGTGGGCACCCGATTTCTACGTCGTGACCTACACGGGGGACAAGGAGAGCCGGTCGGTGATCAGGGAAAATGAGTTTTCTTTTGAAGACAACGCCATCCGGAGTGGGAAGAAGGTCTTCCGGATGAAGGTGGGAGCTGAGACTGCCTGCCCAATCATTTTACCTGTCAGTAAGAAGGGGGAAGTAGAATTTGACCTGGAGAGGGAGGCTGGTTAGGTCCCTGAGCAGTTGTGTCCCACAGAGGGAAGCTGGCATTCTTTGCAAATGCGGGAGATTTGTGATGAGCTTCACAGATTTCCGCCAGAGCTTTTTTATTGCTGTAGTCTCCTGCTTGGAGACTCTTGGTTCTCATGTCTGGGGGTTCTGCTGGCACAACTCAGCCCTGCTGTGGGCTCTGTGCCAAGCAATGCTGCCCCTCTCACCTTTGGTCACGTGCAGCAGCAGCAAAGGTGGAGGCTGTCCTGTTCCCTGCTCTCTTATCCCAGCTTTTCTCTCCCTCTGCTCTTCCAGAAGGAAGCCCAGATCAAGTTCCATGTCCTGCTCACATCCTATGAGCTGATCACTATTGACCAGGCCGTGCTGGGCTCCATAGAGTGGGCCTGTCTGGTGGTGGATGAAGCGCACAGGCTGAAGAACAACCAGTCCAAGGTAGGTGGCAGGCATTTACGAGTGATTGTTTTTCTCTTTTTAACATTCTATGGCATTAAAAGCCCTTCAGCAGCAGGAGAGGCAGCAGCCTGGCTGTCCTTGGACAGGCTGTCATGGAAGGGAATTGATCCTTCTCCTTCCTCTCCCTTTACCTGAGGCTCAGTGCAGTCTCCAGCCCCTGGGATGTTCACACTGTCCCTGGTGCAGGAGGAGGGAAGTGGTGTGACCCAGGGACAGCCAGGTTTGCTGCCTGTGCTCGGTGGGAGTGTCTGGGAGCAGCACATGCTGCACCCTGCTCTGCATGCCCAGCATGGGGGTCACTGCTCAGTCTCCATGTGCACCCTGCAGAGTCCCATGGGGTCACCCTGGTTCCTTGCAGTCCTTGTCACTCAAACTCATTTCTTTTCCAGTTCTTTAGAGTCCTGAATAGCTACAAGATCGATTACAAGCTGCTTCTCACAGGGACTCCGCTCCAGAACAACTTAGAAGAGCTCTTCCACCTGCTCAATTTCTTGACTCCAGAGAGGTTTAAGTAAGTTGCTCTTAGCTGGGCCATCAGGGTGGCTCCTTGCTCTGGCTTTGGTCCAGGCACACGAGCATTATCTCCTCTTGTGCCTTGAGAGCTCTGCCCAGTTTTTTAAGTCATGAAGCAGCAGATCCCTTTGCTCTCACGTGCCCCTGTTGCTCAGTGCCGTGGGGGTCTGGCTGCTTCCACAGCAACCTGGAGGGGTTCCTGGAGGAGTTTGCAGACATCTCCAAGGAGGACCAGATCAAAAAGCTCCATGACCTGCTGGGACCCCACATGCTGCGGCGGCTCAAGGCCGATGTGTTCAAGAACATGCCAGCCAAGACAGAGCTGATCGTGCGGGTGGAGCTGAGCCAGATGCAGAAGTGAGTGATTCCAGTGCATTCCCCATAGGTGTCTGGCTTCCCCCACCACGTTGGGGTGTCAGTGGGGATTGGGGGATCAGAGACACCCCCCTGGCCTGGGGCCTGCTGCAGGAAGAGTGGGGGTGCTTTGTGTCTCATCGAGGAGTGTGTTCCATGTGGATGAGCTGGGCTCTGTGCAGTCCTGGGGGCATGGCAGGCTGGTGGTGTGGCTCTGCCAGTTCTGGGGGCATGGAGAAAGGCTGAAGCCCCTTGTCCCATTCCCAGCACCAGGGCATGGCCTGTGCTGCTGGTGTGCCTGGGTCAGCCTGGAGCGTTACTGCTGCCCCAGCTCTGATTGTGCCAGGCTGACCTGCTCAGCTTCAGCAGCATCTCCTGCAGGCTCAGGGCACCTGCAGGAAGGGTCTGTCACTTCTTCCCAGCGTGGTGGGGCAGGAGGGCTTGGCTGGCACCCACCAGAGGGGGTGGTGGAGGTGCTGTACCCCCCAGTCCATCCTGCTCTGATGGATCTGTGATCTCCCCAGAGAAACTGGAAAAAGCCTGGGTGCTGAATTGCTTTTAAAACCCTCCAAATGTCCCTTTTGCATCTCCAGTGACACTAGGGGGGTTTAATTCAGTGCCATCCTGTTTGTGCCAGTCCCACACCTGCTTCAGCTAACACGGTGTCTGTCCTATCCCCCTTCCTGCAGGAAGTACTACAAATTCATACTGACGAGGAACTTTGAAGCCCTGAATTCGAAAGGTGGTGGGAACCAGGTCTCACTGCTCAACATCATGATGGACCTGAAGAAGTGCTGCAATCACCCATACCTGTTCCCTGTGGCAGCTGTGGTACGTCCCCTGCCTTTGCACCTTTGGACCTGTCTCAGAGTGTTGAGTGGCGACTATTTCCATGATCCTGCTTTGGTTAACGCTGTGCATTTCCATGTGAGCGGTTTCACGTGGAGACTTTGGTTTGGTGAAGTTCTCCATGAGGTTAATGTGGGTTGTCCTTGTGGGCACTGACCATGCTACCTTCACAGGAGGCCCCAATGCTGCCCAATGGATCTTATGATGGGAATTCTTTGGTCAAATCTTCCGGGAAGCTGATGCTGCTCCAAAAGATGCTGAAGAAGTTAAGGGATGGGGGTCACCGAGTTCTGATCTTCTCGCAGGTGAGAGTAGGGAGAGATAATAATAATAATAAATGCATTATTTAAGGAATTTTGTAAATTATGTATGGGAAATTTGTTCTGGGAACAGACAGAGATAGGTGGAATAGCTGGTGACAGCTTCTCCCCAGGCTGCCATGGCAGTAATGGTGGAAGGGCTGTGTCCCAGCTCTCTCCTAAGGGAGCTCCTGTCATGTTTAAGAGCTCCATTAGCTGGGGATGGAAAGGAGACAACAGTCATGAGGCTCCTCTTTGGGGAGGGACAGTCAGACACAATTCCTTCCTGCTGGCAGAGCTGCCTGTGGAAGATGAGATGCAAGTGTTGCTCCTCTGGCAGCTGCCTGTTGGCTGTGCTTGCTGTGCTGACCATGCTCTGCTGCCACCACCGTGGCCTCTGGGCTGCTGGCAGGGACCATGCCGGGGCAGGGCATGTCCCCAGGGGAGGTAGGGGGGTTTGGCCGTGCAGAGCCTCTCATGCCAGGCTCGGCCTGCCCTGTAGATGACAAAGATGCTGGACTTGCTGGAGGATTTCCTGGAGTACGAAGGCTACAAGTACGAGCGGATTGACGGTGGCATCACGGGCGGCCTGCGCCAGGAGGCCATCGACAGATTTAATGGTACTCACCTTCCTGCCTTGTTGAGGACTTGGCATGGTGGGGGGATGGCAGTGTGTGGCCAGCAGCAGGTCATCTGTCAGTGCTCAGAGCTGGTGCCATGTCAGGTCTGCTTCCTGTGGCACAATGGGGGCTGCTCATACTGTGCCCTTAAGCCCTTGAGTTGGTTCCAATTGTGGAATTCCCTGTGGTTCAGGATTCCACAAGGAACCCTGCGTGTGCCAGCGGCTGTTCAGCTGGAGGGGCTCCTGCCTTTCCCTTCAAGACCTCAGCAGATTTCCGAGCTTCCCCTTTGCTCTAGGGCTGAGTTCTGCAGTGCCTGGTTCCCAGGGAGCGATGTGTTTTCACTCCTTGCCACCCCTGCCTCTTGCTTGTCAGCTTCCAGTGCCATTCTGTCCCTCCGAAATGGTGCTGGTCCTCTCTGTGGGCAGTGCTCCTTTCTGTCTCACCTGTTCCCACCTCTGGGTTTGTCGTTCTCAGCTCCTGGGGCTCAGCAGTTCTGCTTCCTCCTCTCCACCCGCGCCGGTGGTCTGGGCATAAACCTTGCTACGGCTGACACTGTCATTATTTATGATTCTGACTGGAATCCCCACAATGACATCCAGGTTTCTGACTTTCCCTTTTCCTTCCTGTATAGTAAGTACCTCTCTGGCTCTGCCCTCTCTTTGCACACCCTCACTGGGATTTCAGTATCTTCTCTCTCGAGCTGATGATGCTTTCTGCTGTGTTTGTGGGTGTTTCTGCTCAGCAGCCCCCTTCCCACACCCTTTGGCCTCATCCTGGCCTCTCTGCAGAGAGACCTGGCACATTAAACTGGCTCTCGCCTGTGGCATTCTTACCTCTTCCTCATACTCGTCCTCAACTGGGTGTCCCCTCACACAGCCTGGAGGGTGAGAAGCATGGCCTTTTTGTCCAGCTGGCACAGTGCCACCCTCGCCAGCTCCATCCTCTGCCCGCAGGCATTCAGCAGAGCTCACCGCATCGGGCAGAACAAGAAGGTGATGATCTACCGCTTCGTGACCAGGGCCTCCGTGGAGGAGCGCATCACCCAGGTGGCCAAGAGGAAGATGATGCTCACTCACCTGGTGGTCCGCCCAGGGCTTGGCTCCAAGTCTGGCTCCATGACCAAGCAAGAGCTGGATGACATTCTCAAGTTTGGGACAGAAGAACTCTTCAAGGATGATGTGGAGGGTGAGGTGGGAATGCTCTGTGTGAGGCAGGGCACTCTCTGAGCTGCTGGGGCTCACTCTCCTCTCCCCGTGCTGCAGGCATGGTGTCTCAGGGACAGCGGATTGCCATGCCGGATGCTGTCACCCCTTTCTCGGACACACTGTCAACCAAAGGGGGTGCAGCGACTCCTGGCATGAAAAAAAAGCATGGTGGCACCCCACCAGGTGTGTAGCCCCCAACTGCTGGGGTGACTTGTCCCCCTCCCTGGCCCTGCACCTGACCTGAGCTTGCCTGGCTCGGGAGCAGACTGTCCAGCACCCTGGTCTGTGCTGCCGTTCCCCTCGCTTTGCTCTCCAGGTGACAATAAGGATGTGGATGACAGCAGTGTGATCCACTACGATGATGCCGCCATCTCTAAGCTTTTGGACCGAAATCAGGATGCAACTGATGACACGGAACTGCAGAACATGAATGAGTATCTCAGCTCCTTTAAAGTGGCTCAGTATGTTGTGAGAGAAGAGGACGGTGTGGTAATGTGATCAGTATCATGTCTTACAATCACCCCTTTGTGCATCCCTCTGTGTCCCCTCTGCTCCCCCTCCTGTCCCTGCAAGTGCTTGGCAAGGGGCAGGACCCTGCCTGCTCTCTCTCTGTGGCTGCTTGAGCCTTTTGTCTCTGGCTCTGCAGGAGGAAGTGGAACGTGAGATCATCAAGCAAGAGGAGAATGTGGACCCTGACTACTGGGAGAAGCTGCTGCGGCACCACTATGAGCAGCAGCAGGAAGATCTGGCCAGGAACCTGGGGAAAGGGAAGAGAATCCGCAAGCAGGTCAACTACAATGACACCTCACAGGAGGACCAAGGTATGGCCATTTGGAATTGGAATCATGCCTGGGTGCATGATGTGGAAGGTACTTAATACCTGAGTGTTTATCATGACAAAATGACAGAAATCGATGTCAGGGATGCTGTATATTTCTGTTTAATGGAAAAAACAATATATTTCAAACGGCAATTACGTATCTCAGAGTAATTTGTATTTATGTGTCTGGAAGTCCTCCTAAAATACTACAAATAAGAAAACTTTACTTTTGACCCCTAAAATATTGGCCTGATCGTGAATATTCCATTTGCAGGTTTCAGAGTTGTTCAGGTTTCAGGTTTTGGCTCCTGGCTGGGCTCATGGGACAGAGAGCTGTCACTTGATGTCTCTCTGCAGTTGGTAAATTGCCTGGATCCATACTGGATCCATTGCCTGGATCCCAGGTTCCTGAACTTTCTGGGGTAGAAATTCTTCAAAGATTTTTTTCTTTTTGTTTGTTGGTCTGTAAACTCTGGTTTTGCTGGAGGAATCTAGGAAAAACATGTCTGTGCGCAAAATATTTCAAATTGGGTTTTTGCTGCATAACAGAACGCTAATTTTGTAAAACCTGAGAACATGATTTCCTGCTGCTGTGTCCCTCTCTCCTGCTGCCTGGCAGTGAATGCCTGTCACACCCACGAGCTGGCTCTGACCTGGCCAGCACACCCCTCCCAGGCAGGGTCTTCTAACCTGCGTCCCTTGTGCTCTGCAGAGTGGCAGGATGAGCTCTCTGACAACCAGTCAGAGTATTCCATTGGCTCTGAGGATGAAGATGAAGACTTCGAAGAGAGGCCAGAAGGCCAGAGTGAGTTGATGTGTTTGATACTCACTGGGACTTTGCTCTGTGGGAAGCCCCTGGCACTCAGAAGTGTCAGGAATGTCTGGGTTGGAGGGACTGGTGTGCCCAGGGCCTCTGTTCAGGGGAATGTCCCTGGTTTCTGTCAGGTGAGGAGCTTTCCAGGGCAGGGAAGGCAGCCAGTTTCTTCCTTGGCCTCTGCAGGACTGTGGTCTGGCCCACCACAAGGACCAGGCATGGTCCCCCCTTGCCTGGGAAGGGCAGAGGAGTGTCCTGGCCTGGGGAGTGGTGGCTGGAAGGGACCCTGCAGCCTGGGTGGGTGCTCTGGCTGGTTCTGCTCCCCTCGGGAGGAAGGGCAGGAAGCCTGGGGCACATGAGGTGTCTTTCCTTGTTGCCTGGCCCATCCACCTCTCAACCTGCTTGGCTCTAGGTGGCAGAAGACAATCTCGGAGACAGCTGAAGACTGACAGAGACAAACCGCTTCCTCCTTTGCTGGCAAGAGTTGGTGGGAACATCGAGGTGAGCCCCAGCCGGAGCACGGCCAATGCTGCCATGCCTGTGCTGCCCTGGCTGGACCCCTCTGTGCTGAATCACTGCGACTTTAGTCCTGGTTCTGTCACAGCTGTGAGGTTCCAGGATGCTGCCGAGGCCACTCTGTGATCCCAGCAATGCCTTCGCCTCCTGCAGGTTCTGGGCTTCAACGCCCGGCAGCGCAAGGCGTTCCTGAATGCCATCATGCGCTGGGGAATGCCACCCCAGGATGCCTTCAACTCCCACTGGCTGGTCCGGGATCTGCGAGGGAAGAGCGAGAAGGAGTTCAGGTACGGAGGTCGTGGCAGGCAGGCAAGGCTGGGAGCTTGCACCTCTTCACGGGGGGCTCTTTTTGGGGAAGCAGTGTCTGTTTCATTGAGAGCGTGGCTCTTGCTCCCTTCCTGGGTGTGAGACTTCTCTCGTCCGTGGGTGACAGGGGACCATGTGCGTGCTGGGTTGAGCAGGGAGGCCATGGGCCAGGACTGAGGTCTGGCTCCCCTGGCAGGGCGTACGTCTCTCTCTTCATGAGACACTTGTGTGAGCCTGGGGCAGACGGTGCCGAAACTTTCGCGGACGGCGTTCCCCGGGAAGGGCTGTCACGCCAGCACGTGCTGACTCGCATCGGGGTCATGTCACTAGTAAGGAAGAAGGTGGGTGAGTAAAATTATGAATGGGCCATTTCAGGAATGTTCTGGAGACCTTTTCCCAGAGGGGTGGGTGCAGCAGTCCTGCCACTTGGTCACTCTGTGGGTGTGCAGCCTGGACACGCCAACTCCGTGACACCAGCTGGGAGTGCCCCTGCTCTGTTTGACCTGATGGTGTGTGTCTGTCCCAGGTCCAGGAGTTTGAGCATGTCAATGGGAAGTACAGCACCCCAGACCTGGTTCTTGAGGGCCCGGAGAGCAAGAGGTCCAGCGAGGTTGTGTCTTCAGATCCCAACACGCCTGTCCCGGCCAGCCCAGCACACACACACACGGGACCAGGGGCCCTTGCAGGTATGCAGGGGGTCGTGGCTGGGGTCTGGCTTGGGAGGGAGGTGGGCCAAGACACCAGGAAGTTTTGCAGATGTTTAGCCCATCAGGCCCTGTTCAACAGCTTCCTGGCTTTGCTCTTCCTACAGACAAAATAGAAGCACAACTGGGGTTCCATGAGGAAAAGGACCCAGTGGAGCAGAAGCCCAGAAATGTGGCTGACAGCCAGGTGAGGTGGCTTTGTTCAGCATCTGCTCCAGGAAGCCTCCCCTGGTCTGTCTGGGAGCTTGGGGTGCTCCCTAGGGAAGGGAGGGCCGAGCTGATCTGGAATGGGTGCTTGGCATTTAGGTGCCTGCAAGTGCTGAGGTGGAGAGTGAAGAGCACCCAGAAAGCTGTGACAGCAAGGAGAGGCCGAGGGAAGAGAAGCAAGAGGATTGTGAAAAGGCTGAGCCTTCTTCTGAGCCCCTGGTGAAAGGTGAGGCTGTGGCTCTTCTCTATGGGAAACCTGAATGTCACGAAGTCCTGCAGAAATTCTTGAAAAAACAGGTTGTAAATTGCACGGAATGGTCATTTCGGGGGGCAATTGTTCCTCCAGATGTCTCAAGGAATAGCGAAAACAAAATACGTTTATTTGATAAAATGCAGAAGAATGTTCTGTTTGAAGTTTTTTGAGCACCTTGAATGTACAAACAATATAGTTACTTTACCCTAAAAGGAAAAGTCTGTCTTGGTAAGTAGGTTGTTCCCTGCAGAGCATTTTCCATGTCAAGCATTTCTTGTAGGCCTGTTCTCTCCTGCAGACGAGGGGATTCAAGAACAGGAGAAGCTTTTGGAGAAGGCGGAGTTGAGCAACAGCCCAGGGAAGGGGGAGGATAAAGAAGTCAAACCAGGTGAGGCATGAGGCTTTGGAGAGAGAAGAGTGGGAAGAATCCCTGGAGTGAGCCCAGCGCCTGGCGCAGTGACAGAGCGAGCCCACAGGGTGGTGGCGAGGATGCATCAGCACCAGCACAGCTGCTGCTCAGGAGCCACGAGTGGGAACAAGAGCCTGGTGGAGTGGGCTCTGCCTGTGCTAACAGTGGGACCTGCCAGGAGGGGCAGGTCTGGCTGCTGCCGTGGGTCAAAGAGGGGTTGGTGGCTTTTGCAGCAGTGACTGGGGCAGGGGTGGCACCAGTGGGTCTGGTGGTGGAGCACTATTGGACAGGCCAGTTCCTTGTGTTTGCCAAGCAGAGGATGCCAAGGAGGAGGAGAAGGAGCAAAGTGATGCCCAGCAGAACGGCGACAAAGAGGAAGAGGAGGAAGGAAAGAAAGACGACAGAAACATGAACTTCAGATTCATGTTCAACATTGCCGATGGTGGCTTCACAGGTAAGTGTGAGAGACGAGGTGTCGGCCTCTCCTGCAAAGCTGCAGCAGAGGCTCTGAACCTGTTCAAGGACTGTGACCCTCGTCATGGGCTGTGGGTGGGCTGGTGCTTTGCTGGCAGCAGCAGACCTCGCTCTGCACTATGCCTGTGGCCCTGGGAGGTTCCATCGCTCGCCCTGCCCACATGCTGTGCGTTGACCCGCAGCCCAGCTGCCTGACCAGGCTCTCTCCCTTCTGCTTCCACAGAGCTGCACACGCTGTGGCAGAACGAGGAGAGGGCTGCCATGTCCTCTGGCAAGATCTATGACATCTGGCACCGCCGACACGACTACTGGCTGTTGGCAGGAATTGTCACGTACCCTTTGACCCAGCAGAGCAGGAGGCAGCGAGGCGAGAGAAGCCTCTGTGTGGGGGCAGGAGCTGGGCTGGCACTGCAGTGATGAGCAGGGAGAGGGTTTGGGGCCTCAGTGTTGCTGCGGGGTGGTTGTTGGCTGTTGGCTGGCTGGTTCTGCCCTTGACACTTCCCCCACACCAGTCATGGCTATGCCCGCTGGCAGGACATCCAGAATGACCCACGCTATGTGATCCTGAATGAGCCCTTCAAATCGGAGATACACAAGGGGAACTACCTCGAGATGAAGAACAAGTTCCTTGCCCGGCGGTTCAAGGCGAGTGGCAGGTCCAGGGCTGGTGAGTCCTTACTGGTGGGAGGACCAGAGCAGCATGCTGAAGCCAGGGGGGAGTTTGCCAGCACCTTCTGGGAGTGAAGCAAGGAGTGGACTTCACAATGGGCTCCAAAGTTTATGGTGGGGCAGGGTCTGGTCCTGAATCCTTCCCCTCCTGCCCCTCCCAGTTGCTGGAGCAGGCCCTGGTGATCGAGGAGCAGCTGCGGAGGGCGGCGTACCTCAACATGACCCAAGACCCGAGTCACCCGGCCATGGCGCTGAACGCGCGGCTGGCGGAAGTGGAGTGCCTTGCCGAGAGCCACCAGCACCTCTCCAAAGAGTCCCTGGCTGGGAACAAGCCCGCCAACGCTGTCCTGCACAAGGGTGTGTGCCTGCAGGGCTGGAGGAGTCTTCCCTGGGGTTGGGAGGGACTCCCCACCGTGACCCTGGGGAACCCAGCCAGGAGCTTGTCCCCATCTTGTGTTCCCTCGGCCAGGAGCTGCCTGCTCCTCACAGTTTGCTGGGTCTGACAGTACTCCCTGCTCTACTCATAGTGCTGAACCAACTTGAGGAGCTGCTGAGTGACATGAAGGCTGATGTGACACGCTTGCCCTCCATGCTGTCCCGCATCCCACCCGTGGCTGCCCGCCTGCAGATGTCGGAGCGGAGCATCCTCAGCCGCCTGGCCACCCGTGGAGGGGATCCAGCTGCCCAGGTCTGTGGGGACGGGCACAGAGCCCCTCACTGTTAAGGTCATGGTAAGGTCAGGGCTGCAGGCCCATGTCTTTTCTCCTTCCTTGCCTCCCCAGGGCTCCTTCGGCTCCTCCCAGATCTTCAACAACAACTTTGGGCCAAATTTCCGTGGTCCTGGGCCAGGTGGGATTGTCAACTACAGCCAGATGCCTCTGGGACCCTATGTGACTGGTAGGTTGGGGTTTTGCTCTTGGGCAGAGAAATTCAGAGGGTGGATTTGGGCGGTCTGGGACTGCCGCCAAAGGACAGTAGTGAGCAAGGCGTTTCCTCTCTCACCACAGATATTTAGCAGTTCCCACGATTTTCCCCTGCAGCTCCCGCTCCTAGCTGAGGTAAGGCTGTGCTTCCTGCTCTCTGTGTTCCATTTGCTGGGGAACATGAAGGGCCAGGGGGCTAAATGGAGGCTCCATTTTGGGCTGCCCACCAGTGCCAGTATCTGGCTGTGGCCTCTGACTTGAGCAGCCATGGTGGAGGTGGGAGCAGATCCTTCCTGCAACCCTTCCCAGGTGCCCGAGGGGTTGGTATGTGGGGAGGGTCCAGATCTGGCTGATGGGCAGCCCTCCCCTCTTCTTGCAGCAGCCCTGGGGGACAGTCCCCTGTCCCTGGCCATGAGCTGCTGTTGCCAGAGGTCAGCGGGGAAATTGTGCCAGCGTTGCCTGCGTGGAAGACAAGCTGCCGCTGGTGCTGCTGGGCTGTCCCGCTCCCGCTTCAAGTGTGCTTTGCCTGCTGCGGCCCCCGCGGGAGCGGCGGGGCCGGGGGTTCGTGTCCGTGTACATTTTTTGCACTTTCTTATTGAAGACTTGAAGAGTTTGTCTGGGCGAGGTGGGCTGAGGGGAGGGAGGGAGGGCTGGAGTTGCGGTGTTCGTCTGGTTGTGTTGGCACATGTGGGGGTGAGGGGAGGCCAGTAGTGCCATGTCCCAGCCGGCTGTGCTCCCCAGCTTCCCTGTAAGGGCCATCTCTGTGTCCTCATGGTGTTTGAGCGAGCCCACGCCTGCTGCTGCCCCGCTGGAATCCCTGGTGCTACTGCGGTGTGGCTGGGGGTCCACATGTGCCGGGCTTGGGGCAGGCAGATGGAGGGGATGTGGGTGGGACAGAGGGGACAGCTGGAACTGGGATGGGGATACCTCGAGCGTGGTGACACCGGCAGCTGTAAGCAACGCCCCTGCATCCGCTTCGTGCTCTGTGTGTCCCGGTTTCTGTTCTGTGTTTTAATAAATCCTTTGGGAAGGATGCAGTGGAGTCTGGCAGGGGGGAGGGATGGTGGGCTGGCCTTGGGGGGGCCTGGCCATGGTCTTGGTACCCCTGTTGTCCTGCACACGTATCCACACACGCAAACATGTGTCCACATACATGTCCACAGAAACAGATGTCTCCATGCACACACGTATGCACATGGAGACAAAGGGACACACATACATGGACAGACATGAGAATGCTGTGTGTATCTACACAGACACTGTAATCTTCGCATGAGTACATGTCTACACACCCCCACACATGTATGTATGTATGTGTGTACCTCGTCATACATAGCATGTGTAGATCTATGTGCACGCGTATCTACCTTCATGTGAGCATACACAGCTATAAATATTTATTTAGGTACTGCTATGTGGGTGTGTATCTGTACATAGACATCTGTATATTATACATGTCTATATAATGTATTTGTGGTTTTAATACATGTGTAGTTGTGTACATATATACTAGTGAGTGTGTATGTAGACACAGGGTAGATAACAGATCTATGTACACAGGCACAGATCTATATATGATATGGATGTATAGATCTGTATTTACAGAGGTGTATAGGCACATACATGTATCTGCATTTAAGAACACACATAAATGTGTATTTGTAATTTGAATATACGCATGTGCATATGCGTACATGTGTAGATATATCTATATATCTACATATCTCTATGTATCCATACCTGTATCTCTGTATGGCTATACAGGTGTATTGATCTGTGTGTATATGTACACAGACACACAAGTGTATTTTTAATTTTTATGTATTTATACATGTGTAGATATAGATGTATAGCTATCCTAGACAGAGATAGTATATGTGTGTATATGCACAGATGTATTTGTCATTTCATTCACATGTATGAGTGTATATGTTTCTGTGTGCACACAGACATCGATGTAGCTCTGTAGACAGATGTACCTGTATAGGTAAAGCTGTAGAGGTATAGCTGCAAGGTAAATCCATGTACCTAAAGGTGTAAGGGTGTGTATGTGGGGGGTGTGTGCACACAGACCCCCAACCGTGTACAGAGGGGAGCTCCAATGCCATGAATGGGTCAGGAGAGAGACCCCTGTGTTTGCAGGGGTTCAGTAGGTGCAGCCACGGCTACACAGCAGATAAACACACATTGTGGACAGAGCTCACACGCAGAATGCACAGAGCATACACACACACACAAAGTGCACAGAGCTCACAGTCAGTGCACAGAACTCGCTCTCTCACACACAAAAGTGCACAGAACTCGCTCTCTCACACACTCAGTGCACAGAGCTTGCTCTCTCACAGTGTAGAGCTCTCACACAGTGTACAGAGCTCACACAGAGTGCACAGAGCTCACATATACTGCGCAGAGCTCACAGTGCAGAGCTCTCACAGTGCACAGAGCTCAGACAGTGCAGAGCTCTCACACACAGTGCACAGAGCTCTCACAGTGTGCAGAGCTTACACACAGAGTGCAGAGCTCACACATACTGCGCAGAGCTCACACTGTGCAGAGCTCACACAGTGCAGAGCTCACACACAGTGCAGAGAGCTCACACACTTCACAGAACTCACACACTTCACAGAATTCACACACAGTGCACAGAACTCACACACTTCGCAGAGCTCACACATGCAGAGTGCAGAGCTCTCACACTGCACAGAGCGCTCACAGTGTAGAGCTCACACACACTTCACAGAACTCACACACAGTGCACAGAACTCACATGCAGAGCACAGAACACACACAGTGTACAGAACTCACACACTGCACAGAACTCACACACAGTGCACAGAACTCACACACAGTGCACAGAACTCACATACAGAGCACAGAACTCACACACTGCACAGAACTCACACACACTTCACAGAACTCACACACAGTGCACAGAACTCACACACAGAACACAGAACTCACATACAGAGCACAGAACTCACATACAGAGCACAGAACTCACACACGGTGCACAGAACTCATACACAGTGTACAGAACTCACACACTGCACAGAACTCACACACAGTGCACAGAACTCACACACAGTGCACAGAACTCACACACAGTGCACAGAACTCACATACAGAGCACAGAACTCGCATACAGAGCACAGAACTCACACACTGCACAGAACTCACACACACTTCACAGAACTCACACACAGTGCACAGAACTCACACACAGAGCACAGAACTCACACACGGTGCACAGAACTCATACACAGTGTACAGAACTCACACACTGCACAGAACTCACACACAGTGCACAGAACTCACACACAGTGCACAGAACTCACACACAGTGTACAGAACTCACACACAGTGTACAGAACTCACACACACTGCACAGAACTCACACACAGTGTACAGAACTCACACACAGTGCACAGAACTCACACACACTTCACAGAACTCATACACAGTGTACAGAACTCACACACACTGCACAGAACTCACACACAGAGCACAGAGCTCTCACACACAGTGCAGAGCTCTCACAGTGTAGTGCTCACACTCACACTGCACAGAGCTCACACATGCAGAGTGCAGAGCTCATACACATGCCCAGAGTGCACAGAGCTCACACACTGTGCAGAGTTCACACACACACTGCACAGAGCTGAGGGTTTGCACATACATTTACAGTTTATATATTTATGTGTGCATGGGTAGAGGAAGCTTTCTGTATAAATTTATTTGAATATGGATACATATATATAGGTACTGGCAGAAATGTTTGTTCTGCAGAGTACACAGAGAGCTATAAAGCAATAGATACATGTAGCTATAAGCTATAGTTATATTGTTCTTTCTATAGCTTTTATGTATCATCTGTCTCTCTGTATCTATCATACATGTATCCATATATATATAGCTATAGGTAGACATACAGCTCTATGTATGTAGCGATAGCTATATCTGAATTATAAATCTCTGTGTCCATGTGTATATATGGCATATGTTTATGTATAGAGATGAGTATATAGTTATAGAGCTGGGTATGGGTATAGATGCCTCTACACATCTATCTGTATATACACATCTATCTGCATATACACATATTTATGTACACACCTGTGATTTTCATGTGTGCATATATCCATACAGACATGGATGCACCTATAGCAATATATTGACATGGATATGTACACATCTATATATTACATATATGGATCAATACATAGAGCTATGTATATCTGTATATACACAAGCACACACGTGTCTACATGTGTGTGTTTATATACATTATATATGTAATTTTCAGGTGTGTGTACACATCTACATACATGTATCTATATATGTAAATAGGTATTGATCTCTCAGAGACTGATGTCAGGGGTAGAGGTGGAAGTAGAGCTACATCTGTGTCTACATCTGTCCATGTGTGACTCTGCGTGTGCGTGTGTTTGTGTCTGTACACCCCCTGTAATGGGTGTACGTAGGTGCATGTGTAGAGGCTTTCAGTAGCTTTGTGCAGATACAGCTGAAGGTGTGTGTGGGCTGTGTTCACCTCCGCAGCTGCTGTCTGCAAATGCACGTCTGTGTGTCCCT
Organism: Acanthiza pusilla; assembly: GCA_036630365.1. Classification (NCBI taxonomy): domain Eukaryota; kingdom Metazoa; phylum Chordata; class Aves; order Passeriformes; family Acanthizidae; genus Acanthiza; species Acanthiza pusilla. The sequence continues at coordinate 4,075,971 of JAXCHO010000005.1, read as the reverse complement.
GCCTGTCTGTCTGTCCCTGTGTGTGTCCGTGCACACACACACTCACACATTTACCCACACACACTCCCCCAGCCCAGCCCGGCCCCTCCCCACAGCAGAGCCCTGCTCCGTGCTCGGCCGGGGCACCGCGGGCTCTTCCCGCAGGGAACTCCCTGGCTGTCCCCACCCCACCCTCCCTGTCCCGGGAGCAGGTGCTCGCCGAGAACCGCAGCCCCACGGTGCCGGTGCCGGGCTGGCGGTGCCGGCGGCGCAGGGCAGAGGCGAGGGCCGGGCAGAGGCTGGGGAACAGCTTCGTGTTGTCGGCCTCATGGGCGTACAGCACCCGCGTGCACCCCGCGCCCACCGCCTCCGGCAACGCGGGGGCAGGAGCCACGCATGCAACGCGTCCCCGCGGCGGCTCCGGCGGTGGGCAGGGCGGCTGGGCAGCTCGGGGCTCGCCTCCCGCCGGCCATCCCTGTGCCGCAGAGCCAGGCCGGGCGTCCGCGGCGCCACGTCCGGGGCAGCGCGGGCGGGAGCGCTGGCTCTCGGCGCTCGTGGTGCAAACCACACTCTCCACTTTGCTCCAACAAAGCGTAAGCAAGCGAACGGGCGGCGAGGGCTGCGCGGCGGGCGGCGCGCTCGGGTGCGCTTAGGATCTGTAGTCCTTCTTGCTGTATGGTTTGTTGCCCAGGATGCTATCGATCTCGTGGACGATGGAAGACGACAGCTTTGGAAGGACCTGTGGGGGACGGGGGCAACAGTGGCAGTTGGGATTGTGACCCTGGTGTGCGTGGGAGGATGCTCACCGCCTCCACCCTGCCACATTCGTGCCACAAGCCCCAGCTTGCCGGCTGGGTGACCCAGTTAGGGAGAGCTTGAGTCAGGCCCGACCCTGCCCCCTCAGCCCAGCAAAGCCTCCTCTCTGCTTCTCGCCTTCATGACAAGCAAAACCTGTCATGGAGCTGGGTTTGCAACCCTCTTTCCCCGCACAGTGCAGCACAGCAATGAGTGCTGCGGGCAAATGTTGCTCCTGCTGGGAGCACTGACCTGTATTGCTCCAATATTCTCCATCAGCTGGTCGGCATTGGAGGCCCCCAGTAAGACGGAGCTGACACCCTCATTGCGCAGGCACCACGCTGGGACAGGAGGGAGAGCAGAGCTTGAGCATGGCCCAGATACCCCCCGGTGTCACCCCCAGCTGTCCCCCACTGTCCCCAGTCCTCTTACCGATGGCAAGCTGGGGCAGGGTGCAGCCGAGGCGCTCGGCGATGGCCTGCAGCTCCTTCAGCTTTGCCTGCTGCCGCCGGCCCTCCTCGCTCAGGATCTTGTCCTTCAGCCATTGGTATCCCTGGGGGGCAGGAGGGGGTGTTGTGGTGGGATCAGGGGGCACCGGCACCTTGCATAGGCAAGGCATCCCCAAAACTTCCTTGGCTGTGGCTCCTGGAGCTCCTGTTCCCATGGGGACTTTGCAAGGCCCCTGACCCTGCTCCCCCAGCTCTGCCCATCCCCATGTCCCCTCCCAGCCCTGGTGCAGCTCACCTTCAGTGAGGCACGAGAGTAGGGGGGGATCCCTCCATCGTACTTCCCCGAGACGATGCCACAGGCTAGCGGGGACCAGGTCATGGCTCCAACGCCTGGGGACAGAGCAAAAGAGGGGCATGATGCTGCCATTCCCAGTTCCCCCAGGGACTGTGGCACCTGGCCTCAGCAGCGCTGGGCTTGGAGAGCACTGTACTTTGGGGGGACTGGGGAGGAACCCCACTGTCATACCTATCTTGTGGAAGAGCTCAGGGAGCTGAACCTCCACCTTTTCCCGCTGGAACATGTGGTACTCGGCCTGCTCGCAGATGGGCGGAATCAGGTTGAACTGCCGGGCCACCGAGTATGCCTCCTGCAGAAGAGACGGGACCCTCAGCGCCCCGCCGCTCCCCCTGAGCCCCCTGCCGAACCCCCCAGCCAAGTCCTGAGCGGCCGCCCCGAAAAATAATTAAGGCTTAAGTGCATCTGCACACGCTTGGCTCCCAACAGCTGCTGTCTAATTAAATCAACGTCAGCGGCGTCGCTGGGGCTGCTCCGCTGCAGTCGCCCCGATCCCCTGGGCCCCTACCATGATCTCCATGGAGCTCCAGCGCGAGGTCCCCCAGTACATGGCCATCCCCTGGTTGATGACGTGGGTCATGGCTCGCACCGTCTCTGCCGGGAGGGAAGGAGAGAGTGGCAGGTGGGGTTTAGCAGGGGCTGTACTGGCAGAAGGAGGCTCCCACCGCGCTGATGGCTGGCGAGCATCCCACTCCCCAGTGCTGCGGCGGGAGCTGGGTCGTGTCCAGGGGATGCTTTTGGAAGAGCAGGATGGGGACGGAGGGAGCAGCCACTCAGGATGTGCCGGGGACCACAGCCGACCTGACATGCCACACGCGGTGCCAGGCTCTCCCGGCATGGAGAGCAGCCCAAGGCTTCTGGCAGTGGCCCCATGCCCTGTGGGGTTACCAGCACCAGCACCGCTGCAGGGGGAGGGACTGATGCATTGCCCACACACAGAGACCCAGGGAGGGAAGCCTGGACCCCATGTGAGTCGCTCAGGGGTCTTGGGGGGAGCCAGCCCTGAGCCATGCGGGCTGGGGCCAAGCCAAGGCGTGCTCCTGCAGCCAAAGGCGGGCAGCGGGGAGGGCAAGGGGCACGAGGCTCGTCCGGCCGGCACCGGGGCACACACCCCAGCATGCTCACAGCCGCCCCGGCGAGGAGGGACCCTGCCGCAGACCCCGGCATGTGCCAAGGGCACCCCATGGCAGGCCCCTGAGGGGTGGGAGCCTCTCTGCTTTTTGTCCTTTAAACTGTAGTACAGTCTGAAGGGCCGGGGGGTGTCTGTGTTGTGCTGCCGCTGCCTCTGCATCTCATGGCGGGGTTTGCTTGAGGGGGAGGAACAGGGATGGGGGATCACAGAGGAGTGGGGGCTCTGCCCCGGGAAATGCCGCTGGGACAGGCAGCGGCTGGCGGGCAGAGTGCGGGCAGGGAGTACCTTCTACGATGAAAGTCCTGGACTTGGAGGAACTAAATGGGTCCCCTGGTGATAAAAGAGAGATTTAGAGAAAGTGGAGTCACCGCTGCTGGGATGGGGGCAGTGACCTGCCACCGCACCGCCAACCCACCCCGCCATGGCCCGAGAGGGTCCTGGTGCTGGGCAGGGGGCGGCAGAAGTGTGACTGTGGCGCGGGCCGACCGTGGTGGCGAAGGAGCGGATTCTGCTCGGGAGGGAAAATGCCCTTGAAACACAAGCCTGGCGCAAACCAACCGCGACGGCGATGAAAGGCGGCAGGGAGGAGCGTGGCACCGCGGCGCACACCCACCTTCCATCGGCGTGTTGGGGTCGGGCCGGTTGGCAAACACCACGTCCACGTACTCCAGCTGCAGCCGCTCCAGCGACGCCTTCAGACCTGTGGCACGGATGGAGCTGTCAGGCGTGCTGGGCCCCGTGCTGCCAGCGGCGAGGCAGCTGGTGAGGCACAGCCTGGCACTGAGGCCAGCAGCGTCTGGTGAGCGCCCTCACCCCTACCCCTACCTTCTATGATGTGTTTTCGGGATAGGCCCCTCTCCGTCTCGGCCCTGGAAAAGGAAAGGTGGGTGAGAGCCTGGAGTGAGAGCCGGATCCGTGCCAGCTGCTCTGCTGCATGGTGAGTGTTACCTACTTTCCTCCCCAGAAGATTTTGGTGGTGATGACCAGGCTGGACCGTCTGCAGGGAGAAAAAGAGAGTCACTGGTACCTGCAAAGCCCCATGCACCCTGCCTGTGCACATTCCTGCCCAAGGCTTTTCTGCCAGCTTTCCCCAGCCCACTGGCACCAAGCTTTGCCAGACAGGGATAATATATGGCTTACCTCCACCCTTTCTTCTTGATGATGTTTCCCAGCACCACCTCGGCCCTACAAGGGAAGGGGACATTAGCTGTTGGCACCTGGCTGCTGCGGCCATGAGGAGTGCTGACAGCCAGCAGGGACAACCCCAGACCCCAGAAGAATAAGAGGCAAATGCAATGGCTGTGGGGACACTGTTTGCCCCTTGGCTGCAGCGCCCAGAGCTGAGCTGCCCCCAATGCAGGAGCTTGCTAATTTTAAGTGAATGCATGGGCATACGCCGATGCCCTGGGCAAGCATGCCCTGGGCACTGCTGCTGCTCACTGTGCCCAGAGGGTGCATGGCTGCACCTGTGTGATACAGGCCACCATGGGAAGCATGGAACTGCCAGAACCACAGCCCCCCTGTGAGCAAGCCCTCATAGCCCCATCCTGGAAGCTGCTTGGCAGCTGGCAAACCTGGGAGATTCCCAGTGCCACTGTGGTTTGGTGGGAGCCAGGGTGTGGGGTGAGACCCCTGTGGTGCTGCCAAAGCAGGGTACCTACTTGCCAGCAGCGTAGACTTCTGCCGTGTCGAAGAGATTAATGCCGTTGTCATAAGCTAAAGTCATCAGCTGCTCCGCCATCTGCGAGGAGAGAGCAGGGTCGGTGACGGGGGTGGCCGAGAGCCGGTGCACAGGCGCGTGCGCAGAGCACTGGTGAGCTCCGGCATGCCGCGTGCACCCAGGCCACGGCCGCGGCTGTGCTGGCCCCATCCCCTCCCCACTCACCAGGGAAAGGATGGGGAGGGATGCAGCCTTACCTCATCTGTGATCTGCCCTCCGAAAGTCACCCATGTTCCTGCAGGGGAGAGAGGGGTGTGTGCACGGTGAATGAGGTGAACAATGAGTACCACCGCCTCAAGCCCCCGGCCACCCACCCTGGTTCCCTCAGCACAGCCCCGGCACGTGGTGGCCACAGCTGGCCCTGCCGCGTGCAGTGCGGTGCTCCCAGCACGGCCCAGTCGCTTCCTATCGTGTCAGAAAAAGAGAAAATAATTTGACAATTTCTGGGCCGTGACTCAAAACAGCCGCAGGGCTGAGGAAAACCCTTTCCTTCCCTTTGCAAACATTGCCGGGGCAGGCGAGCGCTGCCCTCGCCGGGGAGTGCCGGCAGCTGTTGCCGGACTGAGGGGACGCTGAGGGGCTGTGGCAAACCCTGGCACTTACCCAGACCCAGGCAGGACACACGCAGCCCAGACTTCCCGAGGTTCCTGGAAGACAGAGACCATTAAGAAAGGTGCCAAAAAGCCCTGAAACGCTGTCTCATGCATCCTGCATGCCACTAAACACACCAGGAGGGAGGACTGGGAGGTGTGGTGGTGGCCCCTGATCCCCATCCCGACCTGGGATGGTTCCACAACGAGAGTCCCCTCTCAACTGATTAACGAGCCATCCCAGGCTGGGCATCCCACAGCTTGGTGGTGGCACTGCCTGCATCTGCGCAGTGATGCCATGCCCGGCAGGGCTATTGGGAGAGCAGTGACCTCGTTACAGCAGCTCCCCGTGATGAGGCTGGGGTGTCCAGCTGCCCTGAGAGAGCCGCTGGCAATGGGGAATGAGACTGGAGTAAGAGGAGCCGACATGCCGGTGGTCAGGACTGAAGCATCCTGTACAAGGCATGAGTTGTGCCTGTTCTCTGCACTGTGGCACAGGAAAGCACAGGGCTTGCACCAGGCGAGGGTGCTCAGGAGTGGAGCAACATCCTGAAGAAATGGAGCACCCCAGAAAATTTGACCAGCGCAAGGAACTGGAGAACAGCTTTCGGGAAGGGGGCCAGGCTGGCAGACGCCTTCGCTGTGGTGATGGAGAGCCAGTTACTTGTTAAAAATGACAAAGGCTCAAGAAATGAGCGTTAAAATAAATAAAGTGTAGGTGAGCCGCGGCAGCTCGCCCGCGCGGGTGTCGCATAGCAACCGGAGGCACCGCCACCGCCGGCACCGCCGACACGGGCACCGGCAGCCGGGCAGGGAGCGGCTGTGGCCTGGCCATGGGCAACCGTGGGCTGCACCGAGTCAGGGCATCGTCCTTCTGCGCTGCCATGGTATTGCCCAACATCTGAAGGCACTGGTGCTCCCCCGTCCCGCAGTGTTTTTAGAGCATTCTGCGGTGGGGAGAGGCCACGGCCGTGGGGCAGCGGTGGCTCAAGTCCCCATGGTGTGGGGTTTACATGGGGAGTGGACAGCATCTCCTCATCCTGGCCATTCCAAGAGCCTCACCGGGGTTCCCCTGGCCATCACTGCTCTCGGCTTCCCAGCCCAAAAGTATCTTGACCAGCTGCCTAACGGAGATACTGGCAGACCTTGGCAAGGCCAAGCATCCCCCCACACTGTGCTATGGCCTTCCTATACCATCCATTTGCTTGGAGCATCCCCCTGTGCCACCGTCCCTCCAGCAGCCACCAGCAGGGACCCCCGAGCTGATCACCCACTGCCTGGGAGAGGGTGGTGCTGGTATGCTCCTCCTCTGGATGAGGACATGACTGTGGGGCAAGTCCACCAAGCCCCGAGGTTGCCACCGCAAATTGCCCCAGCACTGCTGCCAGCACTGCAAGGGTTTGGTGTTCGAGAGCTGGACAGAGCGGGACCAGCCCCCTCCCCAGTGCCCGGGTAAGGGGACTCTGCTGATTTGGCCAACACTGGTGGGTGACGGCCAGGCTCACCCCAGCGCTCTGCTGGCCTGACACACTTTGTGCCTAATGCTGGCACATCTGGGCTGCAGCGGAGGCACGCGGCTGCTGGCAGCTGGACCATGGCGTGCAGGCTCATCTCGGGGGGGGCTCTGCCCTGTCCTGGGGTGCATGCTCATCCCGGGGGAGCCCCAGCCCCAAACCCAGGTGCACACAGCCTCAGTGGGGGAAGCCCTCAGTACTCTGCCCCAGAGGCAGGACATGGAGTTCTGTGGGTGCTGGCCGGAGGGCCCCCCATGCACACACCACCCCGTTTCCAGAATCACCATGGGCAGCCAGAGCTGCTTACGGCTCTGCACTCGCTTCGCAGGGCACTGAGTCTCCGGCAGCACTGTAAGGATGCCATGGCAGCCCGGATTAACGCTACCGTGACTCCCAGACCCCGCCGGCTCAGCAGCCAGCCCGGCTTGGCAGACACTGAGGATGCTAATCCTACCCTGAATTTTAGGGTTCCTTCTCCCTCCCACCCTGAAGGTTTTACGCGCGGCTGGATCAAAGCTGCCCTGAGGGGACAGGAGCAAACAGCGAGGAAGCGCACGGAGGCGCACGGTCAGCACTTTTGGCGACGAGAAACCGACAGAGCCGGACGCGAACCGGAGATTAGGCGAGTACGGCGCCCCTGGCCCCCAGTCCCCCCATCGCCGCCCCGATCGCGGTGAGGAACAGGGAAAGCCCCAGCAGTGCCCGTTTCCTACCGGTATTTCATCCCCGGCTGCTTGACGCTGGACTCGCTGGAGGAGGGGGCGTTCTGCACCGAGAGCTGCCCCAGGCTGCGGGCCACCATGGCCACCGCGCGGAACTTGCCGCGGGTGCCGAGGCTGGGGCTGCCGGCATTCTGTCGGTTCAGCCGGTCCTCCGCGCTCCGGCTCTTGATGCTGTGCTCGGAGCACACAAAGGAGACCTGCATGCTGCTCCGGCGGGCAGCAGCGCCAGCTGCCTAAATTTAGCCGGCGCCCCGGGCGAGGCGGGGAGCTCCTCCCGCGCGCCGCCAACGTGACGGCGGGGGGCTGCGAGGCGGCGGGCGCGGAGCGCTCCCGTCAGCCCTCCTGCCCTCAATATTTGATGAGCTCAGGAAGCCAGCGAGCGGCACGCGGGCAGGTGGGGGCAGCAGGGGCAGAGCCGCTGCCGGTACCCCCCAGAGTGGCCGTGGCGGGGCAGGACTGCCCTGCGCCCCGCTGGGCTTCCCCCAGCGGGTACGGCTGCCGGCCCAGCCCCGGTTTGGGGCACAGCGAGGGCTGAGGCTGCGGAGTGAAGAGGTCCTTCCTTGCCGCCCGCCGGCCACGCTAGGCAGTACGGATTCCCCTGCAGAGGTCCGAAACCAAACCCTCTGGCAGCAAGGCGTGTGCATCGCCAACCCCACGGCTGAGCTACAGCGCAGGTGACGGCGATGCTGATGGCTCTCCCGCGGCAGAGCTCAGCTGTTTGGCGAAGTTGTCCCCCTCGGGGCCACAGCCCCAGCAGCATATTGCCCAAATTTTTCCCAGTGCAAGCAAAGTGGAGCTAGGTGAACTCCAGCCGAGCATCTCCTGGCGAAGCCGGGACACAAGTCACCACACTACAGCACCGTCCTGTGGCCGGCGCCACATGCCGGCTGCCAGCACCTGCGGTGCCCCTCAGGAAATTATGCACATTTGCCCCAAACCTAATGAAAAATCTTGTAATCTCCTCCGCTTCCCTCTGTTGCAAAGCTCCTTAGCTGGTAATCCTGCCAGCACCAGCGCCAGCGCCGGCTCCAGTGCGGGGGGGACCTGGCAGCAGTTGTCAGCCCCCAGAGGATGAGAAACCCCACAAATTTTGGGGGCAATGGGGATATGCCCAAAGAAGGAGCACCTTTGGGGTGCCTGTGCCAGCTGCTCCCATCAATAAATAATGTCCCCATGAATATTAGATGGGCTCTTGCCACTGTGTAAATGTTACCGCGGTCATTGTGAGCAGAGGGGAACCTGACCTGCGGCGCAGCACGGCATGGCACAGTGCAGCACGGCAGGTGCTGGCAGAGCTTGCAGCTCCTGGGGGCTTTGCTGCAGCGGGGGACAAGGGACACCCCTGCACTGTCACGGGGAGAACAGCCACTGTCCTCAGCCCTGGTGCCCCTCAAAGCCTGACCTGGGTTACTGGGGGTGCTGGGCTCTGCACCCCATTGCCCCACCCGCAATGCCAGGGGAGAGTGGGGAGCGGTGTGCGGGGCAGAGCAACTCCATCCCTCTGAGGGGCTGTGGCTGCCTCTCCAGCTGCCCGGAGCATCCTCCAGAGAAGGACAAACGTTGGCTGAAATCCTGATACACCTGGCACTGAGACCTACATGCAAAATTAATGATGCACCCGCTCTGTGATGCACACCCATCAGTCGGCGGAGACGCACACCCGTCAGGCGGAGATGTACCCCCACCACATGGAGATTTACACCTGTGAGGCAGAAACAGCCCTTCAGAGGCTGTTTCCTCCAGGTGCCTAATCTTTAAAGCACACAGGGTGTTTGCATCTCCAGATGCCCGAACAGCAAACAGGAATGTCAAGTGAGAAGCTCAAAGATCACCAAGTAGGAAAGTGCTAACGGCGCTGATCGGCTGCCGCCTCTCTGGCGCATGCCGTGCCAAGGGCATCAGCTCCTCCCAGCCTTGGTGCAGCACAGGGGAGCTGAGGTGAGCACAGGTGAGAGCCGTTCTCCTGACGAGGTGTCAAACCAGCACCACGCAGCGTCCCTTGTGTCATCCCCTCACCTCGGCCCTCGCGGCGCTGCCTTACCTGTACTTCATGCCAGTGGCGTGGGCGGTGCTGTCGGCCAGTGAGAGCCCATGCATCCGCAGGAACTCCTCCAGAGTCTTCGCCCGTGCTGCCGCCCGCACGTCCCGCAGGCGCCGCAGCTCCAGCCCATCGGCCACCCGGGGGGCTGGGGGCAGCCCCCACTCGGGGCTGGGCTGGCTGGCCACGCTGCGCAGGCTCTGACTGTAGGTCATGGAGAGCATCCTGCCACCCAAACGTGGGCTCTGCCGGCCAGCCACGCCACCAACTGCTCTGTGGTGCTATGGAGAGAGCTGGGAAAGCACGACATGGGCTCCATCGCCACTCGGGGCACAGCCCTGCCTGCACTGCCATGCCTGAGGGGTGGCACCCATCCTTGCCAGGACATGTGGGGACCCTAGCAAAGCCAGTCTCGTCAGCGGAGCAAAGCCTTGGTGTGGAAGCTGAAGCACAAAGGGAGAAGCAGCAGGACAGGAATGCGGCACCCTCCATGACTGAGGCTGCAGTGGTGCCTACCACAGCTGCCCCAAGCCACATTGCAGCAGCATGGCCTGTGCCCCACTGTGCTGACTCCCAGCTTGCACCGTCTGGGCTGCACTGTTTGGATCCCTGCGAGGGACGCAGTGGGTCCCAGGAGCTGTCCGAGGCACGGTGAGCAGTGGCACAAATACTGCTGGTGAGAGTCTGGCACTGTGTGCCAGTGGGCACAGGGAAATCAGGATGGGAAAGGGACCCCTGTAGGGGCTCCCCGGAAAGGGTGGACATCGGCAGAGGGTCTGTGGGCACCGGGCGTTCGCTGTGCCTGCGTCATGCTGCCGCAATGTGCGCCACCAGCCAACACCTTCCCCACCACCGCGGCAGCGACCTCCCAGCCGGTGCGGCTGCTGAAAATAGCCTGCCGCAGGGTGGGCTCCTCACACACCCAAGTCCTTGCTGTCTCTGTGGCTGGGACCTCACTGGCGGTGGCACCGGCATCAATTTCCATGCCTCTCCCTGCAACTTCCCTTGTTCTCAGTGTCTGCAAGGAGCAGGGACTGGGGCCAAAACCGAAGTGCTGGTGCCAGGGTGGCCACTGGGGATGCACTGTGACAGATCTACACCAGCATCAGGCTCCAGCCAGGTTCCCACTGGTGGTTTTTTCTTTCCCTGCACAGCTCATGTTGACAGCTGCAGGAGCCAAAAGTGAAGTCCTCTCTGCCATTGAGGTGTGACCTCCAGAGGAAAGAAGGAAACCCAGAGGATATGGAGTATCAGCTGGCCAGGTATGACCAAAACCCTGGGGGTCTCCTTTGACATCCAGTGCTGCCAGAGACTACTCTGCTACTCCTGCTCTGTTGCAAAGCCTTGGGAATGCAGGGAGACATGGAAAGGGGACCTTTTCCTCTCCTGTGGCAAAGCCAAACCAAATCCTTGTCACCAGCCTCTTCCTGCCACACCTCAAAGCTGGAGACTGGAGCCGGCACCTCCAGCACCAGCCCTTCTCCGTGGCTGGTAGTTTTAATTAGGGCAGCACCGTGGCTCCTGTTGTGTACGGGCACTTGGTGGGATCTCCTTGTTCCCAGTGGGATCCCCATGCCCTGGTAGGATCCCCTTGCCTGACAGCAGCAAGGAGAAGCCTGAGCCGGCTGCACCACTGCTCTACAGCAGCAAAACGGCTGCAGCAAGCAGAGCTGGGGGTTTGATCTGGGCTGCTCTGTGGAATGGGGTGGGAATCCACTGGCCGCTCTGCCTTGACACTTCCCTGATTCTCGGCAGAGCAACAGTACTGGGTGGCAGAGAGCACGGAGGCGGCAGCTGCGTTCATGGCTGTTTGATAGCAGAAATCCTGATGCTCCTGGGCTGAGCTGCACGAGGGCTGCAGGAGCTGCCAAGGATAAGCTGCGCTGTGCCCAAGCGGGAGAGGCTGTTTTGTGAGGAAGGAGCAGGGATGGGGGACAGAGCGCAGGCTCTGCAGGATAACAGCGCTGTTAGCAGCATTGGGGGCACAACAAGTGGGTGACAGGCAGGGCAGCTGCCTGGAGAGATGTCTGGCCAGCCTGGCTAGCCAAGCTGGGAAGCTGGCAGCCACCAGCCTGCCTAAAGCCAGGAAGACCCCAAACTCCAAAAGAAAACCACACAAAGCCATAAAATCCCAAGTCACCCTGCACAGAAAATCTTCCCTGCTGCCCGCAGCGGCTGCCCCATGGCGGTGCCCATCCCAGCTCCTCGCTTGCCATGCCCAGCCCCGCTTGCCACCCACACCACCGGCCCCGACTCACCGCGCCGGGGAAGCTGCTCAGCAGCAGCGCAGCTCTGAGCGGCCGGGCTGCCCCGGGGCAGATATAAGAGCCGCGGCCGCCGCGTAGCTTTGCATTAGGGGAGTGTCGGTGCTTGGCGTCCAAAGCACTTGGCGGCTGCGCCGGGCCCCCAGCGCCCGGCTTCTCGCCGCGCTCCATTAGCCCTATTAGGGGATTTTCTTCCTTGCGAAGGGGAGCTAAATTATTCATGGCGCCTCACTAAAAGCCTGGGGATGTGCTGTTGCTTTATCAACGCTGGCACCACCGCCCCTTGCCCTGCGGTGACAGATCCCCTGCCACCGGCACACAGGGTGGTGGGGACAGCTGGACACTGGGGCCATCAGGGAGCAGAGACGGTGCCCTGTGGCAGACACAGCCCTCCTATGGTCCCCACAGCAGCAGAGTCGGAGCTGGGCTGTGGCAGGACTCAAAGGCAGCCTCCTTCACGAAGGAGCCCCGAAACAGAACTTGATGGTGCACACTGGTGGGTGCTGCCTGAAGGCAGCCTATGGACAGCCTGGGTCCTGCCTGTCAGTCTTGGGAGTCTTTTGCACCAGATGTGTCCAGTGTTCAGGCCAGTTTGGCAGCCAAAACTCACCGCTGGCTGGGGCTCAGCAGTGCTGGTGGCAGTGCTGGGACAGACACTGGCAGTGCCACTGAGCAATCCCAGTGCCAGCCAGCCTGCCTCACCTCCTCCAGCCACGTGTGGGATAGAGTGGGGGGCCACAGTTCTGTCAGGGAGCAGCCCCTGGTCCCCCACCCCATGGCAGCCAGGCCAGACCCGGTCCCACACCACTGGGCTGCTGTGGTCCCAGGAGCACTGGAGCAGTTGCTGGCACAGCGTGTGGGGAAAGTGCCACCCTCACTTCAGACGGTAAAAGGGTGGTGGGGGCGAGTGTTGCCTCCTGAACCACTTAATGAGACTGTTCCTAATGGCAGAAGCTGCGGAACAGCTGGCTCGGTTCCCAGAGCTGCTCTTGGGAAAAGCCAGGGGCTTCTCCAGACACAGCATTGGCACGGGACGCTCCCCACAACCTGAGCTAGCCCCACACCCCACAGTAGCTGTCCCCCACAGCCGTGTGACCACACTCTGCTGCTTGGACAGCCTGTGAGGACGATCCCCCCCACCCAGCCACACCCCAGAGTCCCCGCACCGTGCTTCCAAACCCGCACCGTGCTTCCAAACCCGCGAGCAGATGATGAGGTGATGCCACACCCATGATGTCTAACCCATACAGAGAGACCCTGCCACACTGGGCAGGGCAGTGCTGTGCCAGCATTTTCTGGGCACAGGTAGGGGCCACAGCCACCTGCCGGGGCAATTTTGGGGAGGGGGAAGGGCCTGGTTACCTGTAGAACTGGAGCTGGCGCTTGGGGCTCCCGTACCTCGCGCTTCCGACAGCAAAGGGGAGAGAGAAGAAAGATTCCACAAACCCCGTTAGAAAGGAGGAGAGGGACTGAGTGGCAGAGAGAGTGGCAGTGGGAAGGGTCAGTGGCACCCACCCATGTCACATCACAGTAGGCACTGGCATGATGCTGAAAGTGCCCACTATGCCCATAACAGGCACCAGCACCCCAAAACACTGCTGCTGCTACCGTGTGGGGATTTTGTCCTGGAAGCTTTTGCACAAAGTGTGCCAGGGCAGTTTAGGAGCATCAGGGCAGTTTCAGGGAGTGTGGTGGTTCTGGGTTGCCACAGGCTTGGGTTTGAAGCCCCGCGGAGTCCCCCCAGCACTGTCCTGCACTCTTACCTGTAAATCATCCCTGGGGAGCCCGTCTGCCGCAGCGAGAGTCGCGCTGGGGAGTCAGTGGTGGATTCGGGATACATGGAGCCAGCCTGGACTCCCCGGAGCCACTCGCCGCCTCACCCCTGCCACAGGGGAAGAGGAAAAGAGGAAGAAATGAGTTTTTTTGGGGCACGTGCATGACGGCACTTCCTGTTGCAGAAGATCTCAAGCCGGATGGGCATGTGGCATGCACAGCGGCATGGGCACAGCAGCCCTGCCAGCCTCAGACCCTGGGGCTCACATTCTGACCCACCACTGATCCCAAAACCATCTCTCCCCAGCCCTGTTCCCTTGACTTCCCAGCTTGGCTGCCCTCTCCAAACTTCTGGGGGTCATGAGATCACAGGAAATGGTGAGGAAACATGGGTCTGAAAAGCAAAACATTCTGAAAACCCTGAAGCTGTCCTCGAAGGTCCCTCTGAAAGGAACAAGCTAAGGGGAGGAAAACAGTCTGGCTTTTCCCACAGCCCACATGCGACTGTGTGCACAGGAGTGAGGGAGCTTCAAGAGAAAGCAGGGCTCACCCCCAGGCACCCCTGACCCTCCTTGTCCCTGTCCCCATACCAGGGGCATCCAGCATGACTCCCTGGGGGCTGTGCTTCTGCTCCTGCAACACTGTCAGCAGTTTCCAGTATCACAGAAAACAATGACACTTCCTTACAGAACTGGGGCTGAGATTTAAATTTATCCCATCTTTCTTTAGGCCGGTGAGATGCCATCTTTACGCTGCAGGTCACAAGCTGCTCTTTTTCCCAGATGGGGACTGAGACATCTCCGGGCTCCCTCCCGGCTGCCCTGGGCTCAGCGGGAGCATGGCCCTACACAGTGTGCTCATGTCCTGGCACGCATCCCGCCTGCATCCTGGCACAGCGTGCCTGCATCCTGCATCCCTCCCGCATCCTGGCACAGTATGCCTGCATCCTGCATCCTGGCATGGTGTGCCTGCATCTTGCATCCTGCCTGCATCCCAGCAAGGCATGCCTGCATCCTGCATCCACATCCTGCATCCCAGCATCGTGTGCCAGCATCCTGCATCCCTCCCGCATCCTGCATCCCTCCGGCATCCCGGCCCGGCGTGCCTGCATCCCGGCGCAGCCCCTGCAGCCCACGCAGCCCAATGGCAGCAGCTGCGGCAGCCGAGCCCATCCCCGTGGAGCCGCCCACCCGCCCACCGCAGCTCCCGGCCGGGCTGCAGCCCCCGGCACAGATCCCCATCGCCCTCCTCCTGAGCGCTGCAGGAGTGCGTCTCCCTTGGCCACAGCCGCGCCGGAGCTGGAGCCCAGGCAGCCTCAGAAAAGCCGGGTTTATTTTCGAGAAGTCAGGAGGGAGCCTCTCGCTCCCGAACCTGCAGCACTGACCTGAGCCCGGAGCAGGACCCTGCCGAGCCCTACAGCTAGGACCCGGCTGAGCCCCCCGAGCCCTTGTGACCCCCTGGCTTCTCCCGGGTGCTATTAGTGTTTGCTCCGCAGCTCCCACGGCCTCGCCTGGCAGTGGGCAGCTGCCTGCAGCACCTCCGGGTCAGCAGCAGCCACCGGCCGGGCACTGTCCTGCCCGCTCATGCCAGCTCAACATCACTTTGTTAGTGGCGGCATAACAAAGCCGAGGGAAGCTGGGGGATGCCTGCAGTGGGGGACAGCTGGACTCCTGTGTCCCAGTGCAGTCATGAAGCTCCTTGCTTGCACTGCCACAATCCCGGACTCCTGCGTGGCTCAGGATGGGCAGATTCTGTATCCCAGGGGGCTGTGGTGCCAGGAGTTCACATCTCCACAATTTTCAGCAGGACCTGATGCCCCTTCCCCGTTGCCTCCCAGCAATGCTGTGGGGACCAAGCACAGTGGCTGGCAAGTCTCTGGCAGTGCTAGAGGGACTTTGTTGGGAAGCACGGCTGGACCATGGGCACATGGGTCAGGGCTCTGCACCCCGAGGAGCCAAAGCGTCCCAGCCTTTGGGGCCAATTCATCCCTCTGAGCTCTCTGAGCCAAAGGCACTGCCAAAAGCCCAATCCCCTCTGTGTCGGCAGACTGGTGCTTCCCTGAGACTGCTCCTGCACCTCCAGCTTCCTCATGGCACAACTCAGCCGTGAGTCTGCCACTGCGGGAGTTCCAGCAATGGCCCGAGAAGGAAGAAAAGTGTTTTCTTCTGCAAGATGCACCCAGGAGCCAGGAGAAGGGCACTCTGATGGTTTGTGCTCCCACTGAGGTCCATTCCCGTCCCTGGCAGAACAATGGGGTACAGGAGTGTGGGTGCTGCGACACAGATGGTTTGTGGCTGGGAAGCCCCCGGGAGCCGGGCCAGCATGGGGGAACTACCTACTGCAGCCTGCCAGACATGCTGCCATGAGAGCACGAGTGGGTGAAACTGGACATGGAATTAGTGCCAATGTAGGCATGAAACTACTGCTTCTGGTGAGCCTGATTCTCCAAGGGTGAGGCCCTGGGGCAGGGAGAGCTGAGGGACCCCTGCCCTGGGCACCCCAGCATCCTGCCCAGCTGCTCAGGTGAAGGATGCAGGTAATGTGGTGGGCAGCGTCTCCCCACGCCAGGTGCCTGTCCCCATATTTCTCCCCTTTTTTCACTGTGTTTGCAGCAAATGCCCCCCTCCATGCCAAGGGGAAGGTGACTTTAGCTCAATGACTCACGCTGCCCTGCTCTGTCGCCTCGGCACCTCCTGCCACCTCCTGCCGTCACCTCTGCGCTCATGCCCCGTGCTGGTCCCGTGCCCACCCCCCCTCAAGGCTGCACCGGCGCCGCAGGGATCCGCAGAGCAGCAGCCCTGCCCCTTCCTTCGGCCCGGGAGCCTCTGTTGCGGCGCAGCATCTCCCAGCCCACCGGGGCCCCTCCGACCGCCCGGGTGGGCTCCGATGCCTTCCCCAGCCCATCATCACGACAACGCGACAGGCGGGCGCTGGGGACTCAGCTGCGACACGTGAGGTCGCCCGTGACCGCCGAACCGCCGGCACCGGCGCTGCTCGGCTGCCCGAGTCAATGACACAGCCCAAAAACACACGCGGCGCGTCGGCCAGGGTTATTCCGGCTTTGCCGTCACGTACACCAGTGCCAAAGTAACGGGGTCCAGCGGGCTGCCCGCGGGTCCCTGGTGTGTGACACTGCCAGTTCCCGCGGCTGCCGGCCAGGCACGGCTGAGCCACTGCCGCGGCCCCGCCGGCAGCCAGCACCGCACCTACCTGTCTCCGGTGCTCGGACCGAGGGCGATGCGCGGTCGGGAGGCACAAGGAAATGAGTCAAAGCCCGGCTGCTGGCGGGCTGCAGGCTCCGCGGGTCTCGGGAAGCGGCGCCGGTGCCGGCGCAGAGCAGCTGCTACAGCCGGCGGCAAACGCAGCGGATGACGGTTCCTACCCCATTCCCGCTCTGTCCCCGGGAAAAGGCGTCTGGCGGAGGGGGAAGCCGAGCCCTCCGCGCCCCAGGATGCGACAGCACCCAAGGATGCTGCAGAGCCGTCCCTGCCGCTCTCACATCCTGACTCGGCAAGTTTGGCTCCGCCGGTGGCTGCAGCCGGCTCCCGATCCCGCCGGTGCCTTAACCGTGTCGGCGCCGCAGCCCGGCACCGGCAGCGCGTGGGCGAGCGAGCGGCTGCCACCAGCCGCCCCTGCGCAGCTCAGGCGGGGGGCGGCTCGTCCGGGGCCACGGGGAGCCTGGGCAGGAGCTGCATCACCGCTGCCTTAAATCGCGACGACTGTGTTTCTCTTAAAAAAATCAAAGACAGCGTCGGCAGTGATGCTGAGGGGCTGCCTCCGGCACCAGGGTCACCCGGCCGCAGCGTTCTGCCACTGGCCACCCATCCTCCTCTGCTCGCGCCCATCACGCCTTCTCAGCGCCTTTGGCTTTTTGGCTATCTTGGGCAAAAACCCACCCCGGAGCGTGCGGCTTGGAGACACCCCAGTAACTGGAGCAGGCTGGTCCCTGTGGCAGCGCAGCTCAGTGATCCCGCAGTGACAACAACACCAATGCAGCTGGATCCAACAGGAAAACTAGAGGCCAAGCCAGCAAAAAGGGGTCAGGGATCGGGACAGGCTGCTCACGCAGTGGTGCTCTGGCAGCTATAAATTAGGAAAACCTGGTTCCTCTCCCTCTGTCGAGTCCTGTTCAGCTTCATGGCAGCATCTTGGCACTTCCTCTGCCATTTCAGCACAGTCCTGGCAGTGATGGGGCCAAGAGGCACACTGCCTGCTCCAAAAGATG
Source organism: Acanthiza pusilla (assembly GCA_036630365.1). Lineage (NCBI taxonomy): Eukaryota > Metazoa > Chordata > Aves > Passeriformes > Acanthizidae > Acanthiza > Acanthiza pusilla. The sequence goes on along the minus strand of JAXCHO010000005.1, from coordinate 4,058,415 downwards.
CTGACACTGACAGGGACCACTCAGCACTGCCAGGGTGGGTGATCCCAGCAGGCTGCCCGCTTTGCATGCCACAGCAGCTCCAGGAACAGCCAGTGACAGGCGGGGAAGGTCATAAACCCCGTCCCATTTGGGGACGCTCCCAGTACCAGTCCATCAGTGGCTTTGCTCCCCCCACAGATGGTGGGAGCCATGTGCCAAGTCGATCTGCTCCTGCTCTATGATGCATCTGACCCACAGACCCGCAGGCCACGAGCAGGAGGTGACAGCTGGCCCTGCCACCCTCCTCATCAAAACAGTAATCGTAATAACTAATAAAACCAGCAGCTCTCTTGAATCTGCCGTTGGCAGCTACGTATAGACGCATTTTCTGCTCACCAGCTGGAAAATCACTGCATATATGCAACAGGCCTGTATAGGGATGTGATACAGACTGGATACATCTTGCCCAGCCTGCTCTGGCACTCACCCACGGTGCTGCGCCGCGGTTCCCAGCAACGCTTGGGGAAGAAACCTGCGATTTTGGGAAGCAGGCTGGGTGCCCTGCCCACACCTGCCAGCAGCACAGACCACATCTCACCTGGACGAGAGCCTGCGCTGCCCGCGTGAGCAGTCCCGTGCCGGCCGCAGGCTGAACAGGCGGGGGATCTACAGGGATGCCCATCACGAGGAAAACAGACCCAAAAAAATGGAGGCTGGCGAGAGAGAGGCCCGCGAGCTTCGGGCCTGGCAGAAGGAATGGTGAGGCAGCGGAGGCAGCAGCTGGGCTGCGAAGGGACCGGGGACCCGCCACAGGGCTCGGGGCTCCTTCTGCCCGCATCGCCCCGGTCACCGCGGCGAAGGGAGACAGGGAACGCACCAAGGAACGGAAGAAAACTGAAGGAATCGCGACGTTTGACTCGCTGTGCGCAAATCGGCTCGGGGGAAAATCCAATATTCCCACCCCCGTGTCACTGGATCTTTGCCGGCGGCTCACACCCTGTCACCGGGGCTCCGGCCCTGCCGCTCCTGGTGTACAGTGACAGGCCGCAGGCCACCGGACCATCACGAACAATGTCACTTAGCCTTGCTGTGGGAACGAAGGAACAGCCAACCTCCCCCGTCCCCGCACAGCCCAGGGTCGCACTGGGCCGAGGGCAGGCGGCGGGGCGAGGGCCCCGCTCTCCGCACCACGGAGCATCGGGAGGGGCAGGCGGCGGGGTGGCCTCGCCCGTAGCTCTGCCCGGGGCCCTGCCCGCTCCCATCGCCCCCGCCACCGCCCGGCCCCGGCCGCGGCCCCGCTCCCCCCGCGCCCCCGCACCTGCCCCGCGTCCGCCGCTCCCGCCGCTCCGCCGCGCGCCCTCGTGGGGGGCGGCCCCGCCCCGCCGCGTCTCGCCCCGCCCCTCCCACCGCCCATTGGCCGCACCGCCCGCCTCTCGCGCCGCATGCAAATGACGAGGGCGCTGCGCCGTTCCCATTGGCTGCAGAGCCGGCCGGGCCCACCGCGAGGACCCGCCCCCCGCGGTGCGGCACCATCGCCCTAGTAACCCGATGCTGAGCTGGGCGCGACCACCCGCGCCGGAGGGGGGAGGCCGCCGCTGCCGCCGCCGCTTCCGCCCTGCCACAGCGTCCCGCACCGCTGCGGGATCGCTCCGGGATCGTCCCGCTACCGACTGTCTCCGCTTCCCTCCAGCAACGGGGCGCGGGAGGCGGGCGGCAGAGCGGTGAGCGGCGATGGCAAGTCCGTCCCCCACTTAGGCCGGTGCGCGGTTGGTCGGGCCCGTGAAGATGGCGTCGGGGCGCGGTGAGTGAGTGGGGGGGGGGCTTGGGCGTTGCGGGACGGGGCCGTTTCCAGTCCCGCTCCCACGCACGGGGATCCCGTGGGTGCTCGGTGGGCGGTCGCACACCGGCCCTGCCCTGGCTGTACCCGTGTGCATCCCCAGGCGGTGCGGGGCGGGCCGGGCGTGGGCAGCGGTGCGGTGTGTGCTGACCGTGCGGGGTCCGTGTGTCCGTGTTCCCGCAGGGTGCGTGTCCCCCGGGGTTCCAGCGCCGCGCCCGCCGTAGCTGGCGCCGGGAGACAGCGGCGACCCCCGGGAGGCGATGGGCGAGTGGGAGCGGGTGTTCCGGCAGCACCTGCCGCTGCCGCCGCACCCGCAGCGCAGCCGGGGCCGGCCCCCGCCCCGCTCCACCGCCTTCCGCTGCGTCCTCAAGTACCTGCATGGCGCTGCCCTCTCCCAGGTAGGGGCATCGGCCCCGCGAGCCGACCCCGGCAGTGTCTTGCTGTGTTTCTGTTGAGTCTCACTGTTCATAAAATCACGGAATAGTTTAGGTTGGAAGGCACCTTACAGATCATCTCCTTCCGCCCCCCCGCTATGGGCAGGGCTACCTTCCACCAGACCAGGTTGCCCTTTCCGTCCTGCTGGCTTTGAACACTTCCAGAGATGGAGCAGCCGCAGCTTCTCTGGGTGACCTGTGCCAGTGCCTCACCACCCTCACAGGGAGGAGCTTCTCCCTCAGATCAAACCTAAATTGCTCCTTTTACAATTTAGCCCCCTCCTCCTTATCCTGTCACTGTCTGCACATGTACAAACTCACTCTCCACCTTTTTTCTAAGCCCCTTTCAGCATTCCCATTTGTATGTGTGGGCCTGAGCTCCCAATGATGGCTTTTAAAACAAGGTGATTTTGGGGGGAACTAACTGGAAATCTCATGGAAGCTCAAAGCTGTGTTTTAATCCCCTGCCTTGAACCTGCAAACCTGAGTTAGCATTTAATTAATTCTTCATTTAGTTTTTTGTTAGTTTAGGCAAGTATACTTAAATTAAAATCTCTGGATAGCACTTTAACATATGCTGTCCCTTTATTCCGTGCTTAATGCTCAGTTTTCCCACTTTTCCTTTGCTCCATCAGCCTCTGGCTGGCAGGCAGGTTCTGCAGCAATGCATGAAGCTGTCAGTGGCCATCTGCCTGATCTGGGCGTCCCTTAGAAAATGGGAATTATATCTCTTACCAAAGTGTGTTCTGAGGTTTGGGGACGTGGAACTGGCCTGTCCCTGAGCATCCCCAAAGCCAGTGCCTTGTGCCTTGCAGGGAGCCCAGTATCAGCTGCGCCTGTCCCTTTTCGATGCCACCTACCACCACTTCTTTGGGAGGACGTGGAGGAGCAGCTGGCGAGCTGCCGGTGCTGCCCCGCCACGCTCGGCCAGGGCGACGTTCAACGAGGTAGGGGCTGCCGAGAGCCTGGGAAAACACAGCACCAAATCCTTTTCCCTCCTGGCACTTCCTGACCCTTTTCCCAGGGTGTATCCCAGACACTGCCCATTTATTAAGCTTTACATATGGTTTATTTGGGAAACTGGGGTGCTGGGTTTCCTCTGAGGCTGGTGCCACCATGGGAGCAGTGATGTGCCACCATGTGCCACCTGCTGTGTTCGGAGCCGGCGGCAGAGAGCAGTGTTTCCCCACAAGTGGGAAGGAAGGGAAAGAGCAGCTGCCCACCCTCCAGCACAGCACTTCTCTCTCCTTATCTGGGAACTAAACTCTCCCAAAGCCTCTGATAGCAGCAAACCAGGATGTCCCTTAATGGGGAGCTCCCACTGCCCTGAAGCATGACCCATGTTTTCCAATTCATAGCTTCTATTTCCACCTCCTTAGTGCTGCAGGTGAAGCACAGCTTGGCCCCATGCTCTTCCTTTACATCGACAGTGACATTGAGGGGCGTTGACGTGTGCGTTTCTCTCCCAAGTGTTTCAGTACTGTCCCACCCCGGCTTGTTTTGAAGAGGGATGGATTGAAACTAGGGCAGAGAGTGCTGCAGAGAAAGATGAATGCTGGGAGGAGCTGTCTTTCCAACATTCCCTATGTCTGCAGGCTTCCTGGGTGTTTGCCATGCAGTTGGGAGCAGTTGGCAGGAGTTTTGGGATGTTGGGGAACTGTGTCGCAGCCTCTCTGTGGTGGCTGAATTGCGTTGCCACAGGGCTTGGGGTTTGGCAGAGGTGGCATGGTCTGCACATGGGGTGGGATCTTCCAGCTGTGTGAAAGTCCTCCTTGTTGGGAACAGTTCAGAGCTGAAATTGATTTGTGACAGGTGAGGGAAGGAGGAAGGGCACTGCTTCTCTGCCTCACTGGACCAGGAAGGCACAGGACTCAGAGTCTGCAGGTGTGGTGGGTTTTGTCCTCAGGGTCTAGGGAGAGGATTGCAGTGACAGAAACTGCTGTGTGCCTTCAGGAGGGGCCCTCGAGCTCAGTGGCACAGGGGACCCCTTGTAAGGGCTCCCCATGCCTTTGCAGGATGAGCCTTGCTCTGCAGACAGCGGTCAGGTCGTTAATCCAGCACCTTGCAATAAAGGCTAATGGAATAACGATTTATGTCCTGGGGTTGATGCGGGAATGTCTCTCTTTGTTATTCCTTCGTGACAGCCCATACTGCAGTAAACGTTTTCCCTGGAACACTGCGGTAATGAGTTTTTAATAGAAAGATTAACCTAGCTTTAAATCCCATCCTCGGCAGGTGACCTGTGTCCCATCTCGTCCTGCCCTCAGGTCCAGGCTACCCCCATGTCCCTCCCCACTGCAGGAGGGTTTTCAGCTCCTTTTTCCTGCTCTAATGCTGTAGGTCTAGGGTGCATCAAAGCCCCACTCATTTGGGATCTCCAGCCTGTGAGTTACCCTGGAAAACAGATATTGGCAACAAAAAAAAGCAAAAAAAAAAAAAAGAGGTTTGCTATTTAAGGGGTTGAGATTTCGTAGCAGTGCCAGATTTGCCATTAGTTTCTGTCTGGAAGTTTTAATGGATGTTCTGGTTGTGCCACTGACCGTCCCAGCACAACAGGCATTGCTCTGCCTGCAGCTGCTGCTGCCAGCTCTGAAATAGCTCTCTGAAATCTCTCTCCTTTCCTGTCCCAGGTTGTTTACTTCCACACCTCCTTGAACCACCCCAGCATCGCTGCCATCGTGGAAGTGGTAGTGACGGCTGAGAAAAGGCATGGGGACGCTCAGCACCTTTCCTGTGGCTTTGGAATCATCCCCCTTTTCCATGGCGGATCAGAGGTGACAGACCCGAGCACTGAGGACAGAGCGTAGGTTCCCCTGCTTCTGTGTGACAGGTCATGCTAGGAACTGAGGTGGCAATGTGCTTTGGGGCCAGAAAGGGTGGTCCTGGGGCAGCAGAAACAGAGCCAGCATTTAGAAACCTGGAATCTTTCACTCTGGGGAAGAAGTGATAGGTTTGGGAGGGATGCCTGTCCCTTCCCTAAAGGACAGGGCTTTTGCAGAGTGGGTTGGGTGGGTTTTGCAGCTGAGCAGGGGCATTGTGGAAGATGGAGATGTGCTTCAGGGTGGATTTACTGACCATTCCACATGTGCTCCTTGCTTTCAGGCTGAAGCTGTACCATGGGACACCGCGTGCCCTACTGCACCCGCGCTTCCAGAACCCTGTGGAAAGTAAGCAGCAGCCAGACATGGCATTTCAGTCCCCTCTTGGTGGCTTCTCTCACCCAAATGTGTGTTGTACGTGTCTGCTTGATGTGAGATGTGGTCCACACCCTGATATCACTCAGTGGATGTGCCTTACTGCCAGTTGGGAATGGCCTTGCTGGGCAAATCCAGGTTTTCCTTTGCTCCCAGGACGTGTATTTGCTGATAATTATTCATTCATTCACTGGGGCTGTGAAGCTGTCTCCCCAGTTTTGGTCATTTTGGGATTTTTTGTTTTCTTCAGAGAACAAATACATGACGGTGATGGAGAAGAGCCACTTGCAGTATGCCCTGAAGTCCCACCAGCCCCTGGAGGCAATATTTCACCTCCTTCCTGAAAACCTGCTGCTGTCTGGGCTGCAGACTGTTCCTGGCTTGCTGCCGGCACGTGGAGACACAGGTAAGGGCTGCTTCCCTTTCCCTCTGCCTGTGCTGCTCCTGCTTTAAGGCAGCAGATCCCTGCGAGGCTGCAGCTAGGGCAGGCAGGGCACTTGGATGGGATTTCTGGGAGCATCAGTGATTTCTCTGCAGTGCCTCTCCTTGTCAAGAGCATCTCCCCTGTGTGGGGCCACAGCCCTCACGCTCAGAGCTCAGTCTGGAACATGTCAAAATGGCTCAGTTTGTTCCTTGTCCGTTAATTGCTTTGCTCCTGGGAAGCTGCTAGGGATAAGTGATGGTTGGTTTAATTACAGTCGTTCAGCAGAGTCTTAGAAACAGCTTTTGCAGCTTGTTTAAACTCCTTGGAGGTGGGTTCAGCATCGCTGGGGCCTGGCAGGTTTTGGGGGATGAGCTCTTGCCCGCTCGGCCTTTGTTAATCTCTCCCTGTGGCATGTTGCACTTTGAGCTGCTGCAATTAAAATGCGTCAACTGAAGATTCAGAGGGTAAAAAATTCCTCAGAGTTCTGCAGCTGAATTATTCTTCAGCCTCCTGCCTGGAAAACGTTCTGCCGATGGCTTTGGGGTTGTAACTGTTGGTACGGAAGCTGAGCAAGGTCTCCAAAGCAGCTGAGTCCCTGCAGGTGTTCAGGCCTGTGCTCAGAAGCTGAGCAGGCAGAGCCACTGCTAGCACTGCCAGGCACGCCAGCACAGCAGTGGTGGCTTTCTGTTCACTTGGGAAACCTGTGGCTGCCACCTTGTCTTTCAGGCGATTGCTTGCAGAAGCCGCGGCTGATGAAGCCGGCCACCTGCTATCTGGAGCGGCTTTTTGTGCGGTTGTACCCTTCCCTGGAGGAGTTTGAGGAGGAACTGCTGGATTTGCTGAACAGTGATCGTTTACTTCAGGTAAGAAGCATGCTGTGAGGGTGGTGAGGCACAGGTGGCCCAGAGAAGCAGTGTCTGTCCCATCTCTGGAAGTGCTCAAGGGCAGGTTGGATGAGACTTGGAGCAACCTGGAAGGTGTCACTGCCCATAGCAGGGGGATGGCCCAAGATAATCCCTAGGGTCCCTTCCAACCCCGAGCATTCTGATTCTATGATTCAAGGTACTGCTGGTGCAGTTGGGGCAGGGGAAGGCACATTGCAGAGCAGTAACACTGGTGCCTCATTTATGGGTGTGTTGGAAAGTGTCAGTTAAATGATGCTTGTGCATTTGTTTCCCTCAGAGTCTCCAATTTCCTTTGCTGTGGAAGCCTTTAGCTTGCTTCCCTTTTGGATTAGCATGCAGGTGCTCTGTGTGGGTGCTCTTTGTTTTGAACATCCAGCCACTCATAAGCAGAATTTGGGTTTGCTTTGCAGAGGTGAGATGCAGTGTGTATCGAGATCATCTCTTTGGAGTGGCAGGCACTGGTCAGGTCCTTTCTTGCCAGATTTGCACGAACTCTGCCATAAATACAAAAGATTTTGATATCTGCTGGGAGAGTGGGTCCTGCTTTTTGAGTTTCTGAAGGGTTGCCTGAATTCTCCTGGCTGTACTGTCCAAGCTGGAAAAGGTTCCTGTCACAGGCTAACACGGCGCCGGACGGTGAAGAGATGGTGGTTCGGGAGCGGCGGCTGCACGTGGGTGTCCACAATGGCCTGCGCTTCGTCCGGGCACCGCAGGTCACAGTGCTGGTGCCAGAGGCGGAATTGTCACCGGGTGGCAGCTGGGGGGTGCCTGGCTCCAGAACCAGGTAAGGGGGAGCCCCTCTGCTGCTGGTGCTGCTTCCTGACTGCTTCAGACGCTGCCCACAGCCACTTTTCCATCCTGCACAGGGAGGCAGGTCAGGCCCTAGTGCTGAGGAGCCGCATCCAGCTGAGTGAAATGGTCCCTCACGCGGCATTTGGGGTCTGCTTCCAGCTGGAGTACGTCTTCTGCAGCACAGGGAGAGCCGGTGGGAAGGTAGGGCTGAGTGTTGTGCGTGGTTTGCCTCTGTGCCTGTGAAAGAGCAGCGATCCGTGCTGGAAAAGTGAGCCCTGCCAAGGAACTCCTTCCTCTGCCCCTCTTTCGCCATTCTGCTCCTCCAAGTCACAGTAGCTCCTCATTGCATGGCTGTGCTGTGTGACAAAGGACCCTGCAAAGTGTCTGGGTGCCTTCTGCAACAGTGCACAAAATAACCTGCAAATGGGCTTGGTGAATGATTTTAATTACATGTGGTTGTATTTCTCCACTGTTTATATGTAGATGGAGGAATGTAGCTTCTAGCAGTCCCATAGTGTTCTGGCAAGCTAATTTGGAAAATTTTAGCTGTTTTTTTTAATATAAAAAAGGCTTTTCTTTAGAATTTAGCATTTATGCTGAGAAGAGGTTAACCCCTCCTGCTCCTTTTTTATGTTTTTCCTCCGAATACTGAGGTTTTTCTGGGTGCTTCAGCCTAATGTTCTCAGACTGTAAAGGTGGGAGAAATCTCTGAGCATGGTCTCTTCAGTCAATACACTGTCACGTACTTACTGATCCTTTACTCACATCTTAGTTTAACCTTTCTGCAGGTTAAACCCAGCTCAGTGAGTACTGTGTATCCCCTCCGGAGGCCTTGTGCTGTTGGAGCCATCAGCTCCTGGCTGGATGAATCAATGGCCAAGCGTTCGTTAGGAGGCTTTTATCATCCTGCTAGGATGTTAATTGAAAATTTAGCAAATGCCTCTTGTTAAGCTGTCCAGAGCCCAAGTGGGGGAAGTGGGCATTTAATAAAGCAGGATGTTGTGCCAGACCAGAGGGATTTGTACTAAGAGAGAAGGAGACACTGAACTGTGCTGTTGGAAGTTGTTGTTGGACCCAATTCTGTAGGAAAGCTGAAGCCCAGGGTCCCGTGGAGGTTTGGGGTTCCAGAGGCAGATCTTTGGCTGTGTGGGGAGCACTGGCTGGGGCAGTGGCAGAGCCGGTTCCTGTGGTGCAGCCCTGGGGCAGAGTGGTTAATCCCAAAGCTGCTTGCAAAGCTGATCACCTTGTCCTTGTCCTCGGTGCCATAATTAGCTGTGAGGGGGATGGCGGGCGCTGGCAGAGACCTCTCTTGTTCCTGTGCCTCTCCTTTGGTTTGAGGGAGGCTGTGGATGCTCTGGGTAAGTGGAAACCTTTCCCCTCTGCCAGGGCTGGGGGTCCAACATGTATTCCTTCACGCAGCTGCTTGAGGGAGGGGTTACAAAGGCATAAGGTCCTGGAAGGTGAATTATCTCCAGAACGGGATGAAGAGCAGTGCTAGAGCCAGGTGTGGGGAGGTGTGATGGGGGATGAGAGCCAGCGCCTGTCTGGCAGCACCCCTTGGGAGTGAGATGGGGCTGCCTGGTACTCACTGTCCCCCCCTGTCCCCCAGGCCCTGTCCGGCAGTGCCCGCAGCGAGGTGGCCGACATGCGCTCGGTGCGCTGGGCTGTCTGGAGCCCCGTGCCAGGCACTGGTGACACGGAGGTGGTCCTGCCCCTGCGTGGGGGTGCCCGCCGTGGCCCCTGCCAAGCCTTGGTCTACCGGACCCCGCCGAGCAGCAGGAGGTCCCGGCAGGTAAGGCTGTGCTGGCCCCTGGCAGCTCTGCCTCCGGCACCAGGGCAAGGGAGCTGCTGTCAGAGGCACGAGGGAGGCTGCGTGTAACTCACTGTCTGAAAGCATTTTCATTGCCAATTTCAGGGGAAGCACGTGGAGTCTGGGACTGTCCAATTCCATGTTTCCACTGATTCGGAAGAACATCTTGTAACTGCTGCGGAGATCCTATGTAAAGACAGGGACGAGTCGAAGCAGCCTCCTACGCCATCGCTGAGTGAGTGTTTTCCAGATCGCTGACATTTAAAATATAGAGTGTGGCACTGGTGTCTGCTCAGGAGAGAAAACAAGACTTCAGTGAGTTTCAGCGAGCTAGTTATGAATTACTGGAGTGAAGCAAGTTTTTGTCAAGTTGAATTCAGCTCTTACTTTTTAACTTGCAAAATTCCCATGTGATAGTATTGCTGAGCCATGTGCAAAATCCCCAGTGATCGCCAGCACTGCCCCAGCCCACCCCCATTCTGGGTCAGTGGGGGCAGTGGCCACACCTGCAGCACATTCTCACTGCTGGTACTGCTGCTCCTCTCTCTGGACTCAGAATCTCTCCAGTCATAGGCTGAGGAAAAGTAACCTGGTTGTGCCCCCGCTGAGGGAGCGTGGCAGCAGCCTGGGTTAGATTGATGTGGGATGTGCTGGTGCCTGGCCCGGGAGGAGCAGGCAGCATCTGTGTGTGTGCACAGATTAATCTGCTTATAGTCTGGGGGGCCTTGTGGTTGGGGTTCCAGCACCCCTCTGCTCTGTTGGAGAAGGAAGGAAAACTGTGGGCTCAGGTTTGGGCACAAGGTTGTGTCCATGCACTGGGCTCCTGAAAATCCTCTCCGGCTTCTTTCTCTCTCATCCCCCTTTTGTGATTGGCAGGAAGCAAACTCCCCTTTCTTTGCAGTGTTGCTCCTGCTGGGGTCCTAGTTGCGTCTCAGGGTGATGCTCCAGGCACCAGGCAGTGCTTCAGTGTGTGTCACATCTGCCCCAGCTCTCTGATGAGCCACTTGGTGCCAGCCTGTGGACCAGGCGATGCCCACTACGGTGGGTTCTTGTTCCGTATTGGCTCCAGTGCTGTGATGCCTTCCACGAGATGGCAGTGGAACCATGGCTTTGCTGTGACAAATCCTGTGTTTCTGCTGTCGAGGAGCCAGGATTGCTGCTGGGAGGGGCTTTGGGAAAGAAAGCTTTGGGGGAAGATGAAGGGGTCTGGTGATGTCGGGGTATGCAGGGCTCATCTCCCTGCAGCACAGGCTGCATCATGACTGGCACCTTCTTGGTGCTGCTTGAAAGGCTTTTCCTGGTGCCTTTCAGTTGGAGGTGGCTGGGATGCTGGTGGAGTTGTGGTGTGGTGGGGGGAGAGGGAAGCAAGTGCTGATGCTGAGCTTCCAGGCTGCTGCTGGTCTGCCGTGCTCCGGCTTGGGGGAGTGTGTTGGGCTGTGGGCTGTGTCCCTGGGGAGGAGAGACCCCCATCAGGGTGATTTTTAGGGACAAACTCTGTGACTCCAGGGGGCTTGCAGCACCAGGGAGAGCTTGTGAAGTGCAGCAGTGGTCCTAGAGATGTGCCCCTCCAGCTTGTACCCCAAGGTGCTGAAGAGATTATTGGGTTAACCTTTTGTAGAGCTCTGTGGAGAAACATGCTGCTCTCTGGCCCAGGGGAGGCCAAGAGCTTCTACTACCAGCTCAGATGCTGGTCCTGCTTCTGGATCTGTCCATCCTCTTCTTAACGCCAGCCAAAGCCATCCTAACTGGAAGGAAACAGTATTTTAGGCATGAGGGAGATGGGTTGGTTTCCTTTACACAGCAGCCCGCGTGGAATAGCTGGGATATACGTGGTGGGGAAAGCAAATTAAGGTCTCAGCATCACGTGGATGCAAAGATGGAACATCTGTGCCCCTGCTCTGCTGCGAAGGACCCGCGGCTCCACGGCACAGCGAGCTCAGCTGTGCCGGCGCGAGAGAGCATCCAAATATAAACACGATAAAGCTCCCACCGTTTCGGGGCACAAATGCTTGAGCAGATGAAGGGAGTGACAAAAAATAACAGAGAAGCGATGAAAACCTTAAGTATCCTAAAACTTTCACGTCTCATTAAGCATCCCACTTAGGCAGCACCGTGTGGCCGTGGGGCACCGCAGTGCTGTCAGGGGATGGGGGAGCTGCTGTTTGTGGCAGCATTAGCCCGATTCCCGGCAAAATAACGGATGGATCTGGAGATGTGCTATGTTAACCCCGAAGCAGCAGTCTTATTGGGAAATAAGTCAAAAGAAGTGCTTGGGTGATGGTAAGCTGCTTCGCTGCACTGCCTTCACCCCTAAAACTGAGAAGGGCTGGTGGGGAGGACAGGGTGGGTTTGATGGTGGTGGGTGCAGCTGCAGTTATGGGGCCTGGGGTTGACGGCTCCTCTACAGCATCTCTGTCCCTCTCCATAGGAGTGCAAACCCCACGGCGAGTGCCAGTCTCCCCACGGGGACCAGGGGTAAGTGTCACATGCACCAGTGGAGGTGGGTGGTGGGCAGCAGCATTCCCCAGGGGATGGCCCACATGTAGGGTGGGCTCCTGGACCCATCCCCTGCCTGTTTTCCTCTCTGCTGCGGCCAAGAGGCACCAAGTGTCCTCAAATCCACCTCCTCCAGGCAGAAAAACAGCTCCTGCCTGTGATGTGCTGGGCGAGGTTCCCTGTGCTCTTTTCACGCCCCAGGAGTGTTGGTGAGGGCAGCTCTGGTTTTTGACAGCCCAGATTTGCTGGGTGCTGTCATCCCTGCTATGTGCTGACAGTGACACACGGTTTTTTCGTTCAGAGATCCCAGGATTTAAGGAGAGCTATGAATACTGAGAGCCCTCTTTATGCTGTTTTATATCTTGATGCAGGAATCAATGCACGCAAATATTTTTGATGAAATGAAATGCCTCATAAGGCTGCATTAAGCAGTTTGATCTTCCTGCTGCATGTGCTCATCCCTCCTCTTGCCAGGGAGGGAGCAGCAGGGAAATGGCAGCAGAGGTGCAAACCCTTGTGTGGCCAAGCTGTGCCACTTCTTGGTGGCACTGGGGCACGCAGTGGCTGAGCTCCTTTAGCACAGAGGGGCTGCTGGCCCAGCTTGCCCACAGGAGCTGCCTCGGGGGGCTGCCTTGGGGCTGCATGTTCTTATGCTTGTTGCTCTGTCGCCAGCTGTCCGTGTCCCAGCTCGTGGCCTCGCCACGGGGCACAGGCCAGACCCTGCAGCAGGACGGGGGCATCACCCACCTGGAGGCCGACCTCGGCTCGCCAGACACGGAGCCCTGTGCCAGCGAGCAGCTGCGGGCACTGCCCTTCACCCCACTGCAGCTGCCCATGGCTGCCGTGGGGCTGCAGGCATGCAGGTGAAGTTCAGCTGCCCATCCCTGTGGCCCCAGGGCTCCTGTGGCCCCATCTCCTGGCCTGCTGGGGTCCCTGTGGCCCCTTCTGTGGAGTTCACCCCTATTTCTCCATCAGTTCCCATGTGTCACTGTCTCGTGCCTCGCTGGCGCGCCTGCATGCTGCCGGATTTCCAGACATCCTGGACCGCAACCAGGAGCCAGTGGAAATCTCAGAGCCAGTGGAGCTGGGCACTTTCAACCTGCGGCTGGAGGAAGCTGACCCTCTACAAGGCAATGAAATAGTCCTGCAGTTCCTGGCTTTTGGCAGGTGGGATGGCAGCTCGTGGTGGTGTCTTCCGTGGGCAGATCCCAGGGGCCTGCTGGACAGAGTCCTTTCCCAGCCCGTTCCCCCCAGCCCACTTCTCTGCTTGGGCGGGAGAAGTCCTTGCAGAGGACTCTTCAAGTGCTCTTCTAGCACTTGCCATATAGGCAAAGTCCCAGAGGGTTTTGTGATGATGCTCTTGTCTTTTCCAGGCACTCTTAAGTCATAATCCATTTTTTTAAAAAATTGGATCCATGAGCCACAATATGATGTCAGAGCTCATTAATGCAGGGTTTCTCCAGAAATGCAAATGGAGTTGGGAAAGTTGGCACCCAAGGGGTGGCTTTGGCTGGATAAGGCCCTACTTCTGTTTTTTCCATGGCTGGCAGTGTGCTGTGCGAAGGTAACACGCTGCTTTTGCTGGGCGCCTCCATCACAGCATATGGCAGGAGACAGCTGGAATTACGAAGCTTTTTGGAAAGTTAAGGCAAACCGTATGGCCGCTGTCTTCAGAAAAGTCCAAATACTTGTGGTGCTGCCAATCTTCTCTTGTTCTTCTGCCTCTTGGCGCGTGCCGAATGCACGAGGAGCTCGTGATGGAGTGGCAGTGCTGTGCCATGAGTAACCCAAACCCCTCACTCTCCTCAAGGGATGCCCAGGCCGGCGTGGAGGGGCCATGGCCGAGGACTGTCTTCCTCACCTTCCAGTTCTACCGTTTCCCACCGGTCACCACGCCCCGGCTGCAGCTGGTCAGCACGGATGGGGGGCTGGCGAGTGGGCTGGCTGTGCCAGCGCAGATCCTCGTCCGGGTCAACGAGGATGGGACCCTCAGCACCAGTAAGCTCTGGTTATGACTGCTCCTCTTCCGTTGGGTGGATTAGGGCTTGCCTCTGGCCCCAGGGATGGGCTGGTGTCTGTTAATAGCAAACCTCTGCTGGTTTGTATATCATGAAAAACATTCAAAATGTCCAGTGTTTTAAGTAGAACACTGTCAGTTGCGTGAGGTGCACACTGAGGCTGCCTACCATGCCAAGTGACATGTCTGTGACAGTGTGGTGTCTTGCAGGACCACCAGGCTTGCAGCTGAAGTACATGGTGGATCCAAGTTTCCTGCGGCCCGGGGAGCAGTGCTGGTTCCTGCGGTACCTGGCTGAGCACAGCCTCCAGATTGATGTCTGGGATGGTGACTCCCTGCTCCACGTTGGGTCTGCTGCTGTTAAACTGGAGGTATTGGTTAGGCTGAAGGTCTTTTCCCATGGCTGGTAACGCTGAAGGACCCCTTTGCCTGTGTGGAGTGCTAGGGAAGAACCCGGCTCTCGCTTTGGTCGTGTATTGAGATGCTGTTGCGTTGTCCTTGTGTCTTCAGTAACAGAGATGCTGTCAGCCCCTCTGTGTAACTGAGTCCAGTGTCAACTTGACAAGCCCTTAATCACAGCATTTGTTATCTTTTACTCCAAAGTGATGACAGAGCATTACCTTTCTTTGCCCTTCCCTGGAACACTGGCAGTATCCTAGGGCTAAACATTGCAGAGCCAGGACATCCAGTGGCATCCTTGACCCCTCCGGACCAGACTCTCCAGTAACTCTTGTCTGTCCTTGCCTTGTCCCCAGCCCCTGCTGCGCCAGGGCCAGACGGCCGTCAGGACCTACCATGAGCTGGAGGTGGCCACGACCGAGTACGAGCCGGACGGGACGGTGATGGGCCGGGAGGCTCTGCGGCACGGTGCCCTGCGGCCCCTCGGTGTCCGCGTGGCTGTGAGGGGACACCTCCACCTCTGCCTGGCCAATGTCGGTGAGAACCCACTGCTCACACAGCCCAAAGGCTCGGGTGGGGCATGCGGCATGTGCAGGGCTGTACCTGAGTGAGACCTGGGCTGACAGGGACATCATCCTTGCCAGAACCTGCTGGCTGCTTTTATTTTATGTATTTAATTCTGTGTCCTATAAATGTGCAGTGACTCCAGGTTTTAAAAATCTTATCTTCAGAGGAGAGATTAGCTCCATATAAGATATCTTAAATCGTCATTTCCATACTTTGCCTGCAAAGGGCCGATAAGCTTCTGGGAAGGAGAATGTGAGATTCACAACCCCGGGAGTGGTTTAACTTGCACCTCGCCAAAGAAGAGGGAGGGAGGGAGGGAGGGAGGGAACAAGTAGAGCTGCTGTGCCAGGAGAGCAGCTGCCCTTTGATTGGTGTTTTTCCCATCCTCTTTTTTTTAAAATTTCAAAATATTGTTAGAAACAGGAAAGCAAATCTTGGTGCCCTTTCCTGAAGAATGGGGATGGGATGTGTAGGCTGGGCAAATACCCGGTAGGTTTAGAGCCTTGTGTGGCTCTGCTTGGCGTACCCTTTGTGGGAATGGGGAGACACAGCAGCATGTGGCCATGCTGGGGAAGGCAGAACCGAAAAGGAAGCAGGAGATGGCGAGGGGCTCAGGATGGTGTGTTCTGTTGGTGCCACTCCATCACTGGGTGGGTGGCTGTATGATGGAACAGGCTCTGGGGGGCACATGGGGCTTCAGATACTCCCTTGGCCTGTGTTAATTGGTTGAGCAGAGCTGCAGGGAGGTAAAAATTGGCAGTAGATTTTATAACAATGAAAATGGATGGTTTCCACTCACTCCTGTCTCTGCTTGTGGCAGGTCATCCGTGTGAGGAGACCGCAGGGCAGCTGCCATCCCACTCCTGCATTGTCACTGCACCAGACAGCACTGTCACTACCCCAGCTGGCAACTGGCGCTCCCTGAACACTCCTGGTGGTGAGTCTTGCTGGGGTTTGGCCTGCCCCCCCATGGGTTGAGGTGGACAGGTGCGGTGCTAGCTGTGGGTCAGCTGCCCCCTCCAGCGCTCCCCTTCACAGCCCTGCAGCATTGCAGGGGCCTTGGGGGCTGCACTGTCTGGGGGTCCTTCCTTGGTGCCACGGTGGTCTCTCCCCACAGGTGGGAGGGTGTCGTGGGCACGGAGGCTGGTGGATGTGGACAATGAGCTGAAGGCTGCACTGCGCAGTCACCGGCCAGAGGTGAGCCTGGCCCCTCTGGCCACCCTCAGTGAGGCAGTGTCCACCCACTGGCTGCAGCACAGGGTGCTGGTGGCAGGAGGGCACTGGGGCCAGAGACCCTGCAGTGGCTCCGGGCTTACAGTCCCTTCCCTCCCTGGAGGGCTGGCCAAAGCAGCCTGCCTGGGACCTGCAGGTCATTGATGCCTACCGGGAACACATCAAGGGAGAGAGCATCTACCAGATGCTCAGCCAGGCCATCACGGCCACCCGCACTGTCCACGCTGTGCTGGGGACGGCTGAGTTCTTCGAGTTTGCCCTGAAGAACCCGTACAGTGTCCAGCACACCGTGACCATTGAGGTCGACCACCCTGAGCTCAGGTGGGGGCTCCCCTGCGTGTGTGGGAAGAGGCCAGGGTGGTAGCAGCTCCCACGCAGTCCTCACCAGCACCTCTGCTGCTTGCTGTCCCAGTGTCATACTGGACCCAAGGGAGTGGCGCCACTTCAAGGAGCTGACCAAGAGCGTTACACCGGTGGAGGAGGATATGTTCCATCTCCGGGATGACCTCAAGCCTCAGGTCTACCTGCGTCCCAGTGAGACTGTCCACATCCCCTTCAAATACCAGACCTTCTCCGCAGACCCCGCCGTGGTTGTGGCACAGGTGGGCATGGGCCCCTGTTCTGAGCTGTTCCTCGTAGGAACTGTTCTCCTTGGCTGCGTTTGCCGATGCAGAGCAGGGTGGTGCAGCTGTGGGGAGCACCATGCAGCCACAGCGATGCTGCACTCTGAGGTAACTCACTCTTGCACCCTGCAGGGGCCGGCTGGGCTGGGCGCTGGTGCCGATGCAGACACTCACTCCCTTGGGAAGAGTGGGGCCAAGCAGACAAAGCTTATCCAGGTTAGGGAGCCAGGTGAAACGCTGCTTGAGGGGCTGCGTGGGAGGAACAGAATCACTGGAAAACCTCATCCCTCTCCTGCTGGCCCCCGGGACAGGTCTCCTTCCAGGTGAGCGGAGGGAAGCCCATTGCACTCCTGCGGGTGAAGGTGGAGCCGCAGCCCCATGTGGTGGACCAGACCTTCCGCTTCTACCACCCAGAGCTCACCTTCCTGAAGAAGACCATTCGGCTGCCTCCCTGGCACACCCTCCCTGGTGAGTCCATGGCATGCCTGATGGCGCTCAGGCTCTTCCCTGTTAGTTTATAGAGTTTCCTCTTCTCTGTTGTTTATGGGGCCTTTCTGGAGGCACAGCAGCATCCAGAGAGCACAGCGCTGCTTCTTTACCCCTTCACCACCCTGTGCTCCTTGCCTGCTCTCCATCCCTCTTTCTGTGTTAATTTTAACCTGAATTCTCTGCACCTGTACACTCGTGTGGTTTGCTGGTAGTCCAGCGTGAGGGGTTCTGTGTGCAGCTGTGTGGCACGCAGGGGAGAGGCACATGCAGGGCAAAGGCTGAAGATGGTTTCCTTGGTCCCTGTCCACAGGCACGCCGGTGGGGGTGCCAGGCGGGCAGCCTGAGATGTTCGTTCGCTGCAGCGACCCTGACATCATTTGTGAAACCAAATCCTTGGTACGTTACAGTTCGGCATCTCTGTTCCTTGCGTCCTTGCGCTGCGGATTGTTTTGGTTGGCAGAGGGCTGTCGATGTGGGTGCCACCACAGAGTATCCCTGTGTACCAGCCCGTGGCAGTGACACAGTGGCAGCGACGAAGCTGGAATTGCTTTTTATTCCCAATTAAAAGGAGCTGCATTGTTTTGGCGGGGGAGGCTGAGCGTTGCCCCTTATCGCATCGCACAGCAGCCTGTGCTCGCTTGTTCTTTTGGGCAAGTACCAGATGATTCAGACACTGGGGAAAAGCAGCCTTTTGTTGGGCTGGGATAGACCTTCCTGCTGCTCAGGGTATCCGCAGCCACCGGCAGCGCGTGGTGGGATGGAGTGTCCTTGGGGTGCGCGGCAAAGCCTGTCCCTGCTGACGGATGCTGAAGTGGGGCAGCTCCATGCCCAGCCCTCCACCATCCCACTCCCTGCCCAAGCAGGAGGCTCTCCTGGGCTGGCTCCACAGCAGGAGGGAGTAGAAGGGAAAAATAAGCTTGGGCATGTCCGTGGAAATGGTGACGAGGGATAGTTGCTAATTGCTGTTGCGGAAATGCGTTAGTATGGTAATTGGATTAGGGCTTGTTAGAAAACTTGCAGAAAATTTGCCAAAATTTGATTACAGATACAGACCTGGAATGCGATAGTCATTTGTATCCTCTTTTGTAATTAAAAATACTGGGAGAGCTCAGCCAAGCTGTATAATAACTTAATAACGCAGTTTAACGAGGTGCTGAAAGCATCTGCCTTCGTAAGGGGATTGGTGGTGGTTTTCCCATTAATGGGAAGACCCCCCTGGGGTTCTCATTAGCTGGTCAGCTGCTGGGACAACGGTCTGGTGTCCATACAGGGGCCTGGTGAGCCACAGGACATCTTCCTCAAAGTGGCCGGAGGACCAAGCCCGCAGATCAAAAAGTTCTTTGTCGCTATTTATATGTAAGTAGCAGGACCCCACAAGGGCGGGGAGCATTGACCCCCGGGCTGTGTGGCGAGCCCTGTCCATCTCTCCGTGCACAGGGATGCCTGGCTGGCAGCACCTGCCCAGATCTGGCAGTTCTACCTGCACTCGCTGCAGCGCCTGGATGTCGCCTGCACGGCCGGGCAGCTCAGCCGCCTCTCGCTGCTGCTGCGCGGCACTGCGGCCCCACGGAGGGTGCGAGCCTTCACCTCCCACCCCGAGGAGCTGGAGGTAACCCCCACAGCATGCTTGGGGCTTGGGGGTCAGCCCAGAGAAACCCGCTCCGGAAAGTGAAAGGCAACCCTCTTGGAATTGTGAACAACTGAGAGCCGTAAAGCGTTTGTGATAATTATCTTTTGATTAGAGCTGTCATGTGTAGGATCATTGGCGCAAAACCCCGGAGGGCAAATTATCTGCGTTAATGAGACTGTCTGAAGACTCACAATTTCTTTAGAATTTGTTCGTCCGTAATTGGAAATGTGAATAATAAAAGGCAGAGAAACTCCATCGCTGTCCTTTAAGGGGAAAGGCAAAGGCTCCCCAGGCGAAGCCTGTGTGGGGGAACCCCTGGGCTGGGGAGGCCCTGGCTGTCCCTGAGTGGCTCTTGTCCTTCCCGACATGAATTAGTCCCAGAGTATTCCTGGGGATGGGAGATACAGGATTCAGTAGTGGTGGAATAGGGGTACAGGCTTTTAAGAGCAATTTTATATATATATAATTTAAGAGCAATAACTGATGCTCAAAGCTGGATGTGGCAGGGCTGTGATCAGCCCTTGTGGGTGGCTGTACCTCCAGGTGTTGTTCCACAGGTGGATCCAAACGGTGCCTTCCTCCTCCCTGCCAACGGCATGCAGGACCTGTACATCGGTGTGAGGCCACGGCGGGCTGGCAGCAAGTTCATCTACCTCAACCTGGTGGATGTGGAGTCCCACCAGCTGGTGTCCTCCTGGCTGCTCTGCCTGTCCTGCAGGCAGCCTCTCATCTCCAAGGTACGGCAGCTCTCGCGACTGAGAAACGTGGTGACGGTACCGGATCAGTGGTCACAGCTCAGGCAATAACCTGGGGCTGTCTCCTGCTTCTTCCTCTCTTTCCATCTGTGTTTTTTTTGGCACTTGCCACCATAAACACACATTTAGCCCTTGGGGTACTTGAGTAATCTCACTGAAGCCCCTGGTAAAATGTCTTTTAGGCTGTTCTGGAGGCAGCCCCATGCTGAGGAGCGGCAGCTCGGAAGTATTCCCAGTTGTGAAATTAGAGCTGCAGCATGCTGCTTTCGATTAGCGCTGTGCTGGCAGAGGCCTTGCCTCAAAGACAGAAAATTAGATTTCCTGGCTAATGTGTTCCTTCTAAAAATGTTTTCCTGAACCCCTTGGTTCTGGGAGAGGTTCAGATTGGCATTTACACCGATGCCCCATTGTCCTGCCACATGCTGCTTGTGCTGTGTGGTGTTAAGAGAATCACAGAGTAGCTGGGGCTGGAAGAGGCTGTTAAAGGTCATCAAGTCCATCTAGTTATCTGAGGGAGCACCACAGCTCTCCCTGGGAATGAGAAGGAGCTGGCCCGTCTCCGCTGTTCTCCCAGTCCTTTGTCCTCCCCACTTGTAATTACTTGTTGCTGCTTTTGCTCAAAGGTTCTTTCCGCTGGCTGGCAGAGCAGGTGTGAGGTGTGGGAGGGGAGAGAAGGGAAGGCAGTGAGGGAGGCAATTCTGTGGTCAGTCTGTGGGAGTGTCCATTGTTCCTGCTGTCCCCTCTGCCATCTCTGCTGCCTTGCCACAGCCCCTGCTTGCCCCGCAGGCCTTTGAGATCTCGCTGCCCGCGGGAGGTGGGAAAGGCTGCAACAAGCGCATCACCTACACCAACCCCTACCCCTCGCCCCGGCTCTACTTCCTGTGCACCAACCGCCCCGACCTGCTGCAGTTCAAGGAGGACTCCTTCGAGGTATGTCCTGCTGCCAGCATTCGCCTCCTGTCAGGCTCCTCATCCAGCCAGACCAGGTGATGCTGGGTGGGTGCCAGGTGCGAGGGCCACCCTGGCATGGGGAGGGTGGGCAGCTGAAGGGGCCTGGCCAGGTGCTGCTGCCTCCTCCAGCCCTCTCTTCTGCAGGTAGCTGGAGGGGAGGTGTACACCATCGGCCTGCGCTTTGCCCCGAGCCAGACTGTGGGGGAGGAGGAGATCCTGATTCACATCAACGACCACGAGGACAAGAACGAGGAGACCTTCTGTGTGAAGGTCCTGTACCAGTGAGACTGCCTGCCCGCCACCGCAAAGCTGCTGGTTCCTGTGCCAGCCCAGCAGCTTCGTCAGCATCGCCTCAGGGGTGCCTGTGTCTGTCTGAGGGTGGTCATGACCCCCAGCCCCTTGCTGTCACCTTGCCAGCCTGGGGAGTCTCTCTGTCACCGGGATCCCTAGGCATTGCCGTGAGCATCAGCAGTGCCACTCATCTTCATCCACACAAATTGAGAAGAGTGGATGTGTTTGTTACGGCACTTTGCCGACTGCAGGATCTGTATTTTTGTTAAGCGTGACGATATTTTAGGCACTTTGGAACCTTTTTTTAACTTAAAAAGTTTGCAGATTTGATTCTGTGGAATATTTTTAAAGTATTTTATATTCTACGGTGAGTTTTGTACACACTAAGGCAGTTTTATGGGATTTTTGATACTTTTTACTCATCCTTGATCCATAAAAATTGCTGTGCACAACTGTCAGAGTGTGGCAGCATTTTCTTCCTGGGGAAGTGGAAATCCTCAGCATCCCTGTCTTGTGCAGATGAGTGGTAGAAGTCCCCTGTGTCACCCCCATCCCCTGGAGCATCCTGGGGGTCAGGGCAAGGACCGTGAATGGGTCTGGGAGGGAAGGGCAGCCCACCAGCCCTGGAAACGCTGCCTCGCTCTCCACAGGCCTGAGGCTGGTGAATTAGTGGCCCCGATGAAGTCGGGTGCCGAGTTCCTCTGCCTCCCTCGCACTGATGGGAAATGACAGCTCATATTTTAGAACTGATTATACTGTCTGCAGCACAGAGAGGCCCCGAAGTTGGGTTATTAAAGTAGATTAGCTGAATAATTTTTATTACATTTTCACA
This sequence comes from Acanthiza pusilla, assembly GCA_036630365.1. NCBI lineage: Eukaryota > Metazoa > Chordata > Aves > Passeriformes > Acanthizidae > Acanthiza > Acanthiza pusilla. The sequence continues at coordinate 4,036,757 of JAXCHO010000005.1, read as the reverse complement.
CAACGATATTTCTTGAGGCTTATGAATGAGCTGGTGCTGTACCTGCAGCAGAGGCAGCTCGAGTGGTGAATGATGTGCCAGTGTTCAGGGGATGCTGACACAGGGACTCGAGCTGAGCTGGTGCTTGAATGGTGCTGCCTGCTCCCCTGCAGCACACGTCTGTGGCCCAGAATCCACAGAACTGTCATTAAGAAAAGTTGATAAAACTTTTCCTTTAGCAAATGCAAATGCTTTGTGTCCCAGCTGCTTGGCAATTATGGCCGTGGCCCTTGGAATTGCTGCTGCTGCTGCCGCTCAAACTCAAGACAAGTGTGGGGGCAGTTTCCTGGGTTCCCACTTGTTAATGAAGTCATCCCTGCTAATGACAATGAACTCGAGCACCCGTGCCTGGCATGCAGCTTGGTGTGCTCTTCCCATTTGCATTCACGTCAGGAAGGAAGCTCGATTCCAGTAATGACAGAATTAATTTGCCCTAAAAATCTTGGTTTGTGTCTCATCACTGAGGTGTGCAGGGAGGTGAAGAATTGGGAAGCCCTTTCCATGGGTTCTCGGGAGAGCAGATGCAGATAAGACCTTTTGGGGACTGGAGTGTCACTGCCTTGGCGAAAGCATTGCTGGAGAGGCAGCAGAGGAATAAGAAGAGCAGGGAGACCTGGCCCCAGTGCCTGGGCTAGGGTGGGGCAACTAAAAAATGGCAACTAATAATGAGAAATTAAGTTAAAAAAAAGAAAAACCAACGTAGGAGTTGGGGACAAAGCTCTTGCAGCAGCCAAAGCCCCTTGGGAAACCGTCTCTCAGAATGCTCGAGCCTTAGCAGGGTTTGCCGCCAGCCCAAACTTTTAAACCCAGCTTGTTTTCCCCATTATGAGGAGGAAATTGCGACTGCCTGAGAACCCTCTAATTAAACAAAGCCTCACCATAATATTTGCTGGGAGCTCGCCAGCCCTGTAATATGACATTACCGGGCATCTTTATTAGCTGAAATGAGTATTTAGTGCCTCTGCCAAACCGAAAGCTGATTGAGGCACATGGAAGCAGCATGGCAGCATCCAGCAAAGGCTCCTGCGACCTGCTGGTGAGGCAGCATCACCCTGGGGGGCTTTCCACAGAGAAAAACCCTTGCTTGGTTATTTACATGCCACCCAAATCCAGCCCAGCAGCCCCAGTGTGGGAGTTTGGGAGGTTTATTCCCAGTTTCTCCTACTTGTCTCCCTGAAAGCACGTCACTGACTTGATAAAACCTGATTTAATGGTTACAAAACCCAGAGATAAAGCTGCTCTTAATGGATTTCTTTAAGATCAAGGCTGTCAAATAGGAAGCTCAGAAGCCTTTCTATGGTGAGAGTGACTATATTAAGTGCACTCAATCACGCCCAGGCGAAGGTTTCCTAAGTGAGACACTGGCTGGAGGAAATGCATTTTATTAGCGTCTCCGGAGAAAGGAGTCTGGCAGGAGGGATGAGGAGCCTCCGAGCTGCAGTGGCTGTGCTCCCGTTCAGCTGCAATGGATGGGATGTGAAGGACTTCGCAAAGCACATCCTCGCTCCCTGATCAGGTCCCGCAGGGAGGAGGGTGATGGGCACCGTGGTGACATCGCACGATAGTGACATTGCATGACCGTGGCCTCTGCCTGGGACAGGCAGTTGGACTGGAGGGAAAGACCCCAAGGGAAAGATGCTCACCTGGGGATGGTGCTCACAAAACACACCTGAAAATCCACCCTATGGAGCTTGGCTCCTGCAGGGTCTGGTGGAGAGTGAGGCATCCAAGGGGGTGATGCTCAAAGGCCTTTGGGGGTGTCAGATGGGACTCGCCCCAGCCAAAGGGAGGGGTGAAGGAGACGGGCCTTGGCAGCTCGGGGCAGACCAAAGCTTAAAACACAGATTAGTTTTTCATAACAATTCGCAGCTCCATAATGAGAAATTTGCAGCAGTTCTAAACTGCCGGTTGCTTTTAAATCATTTCCCGTCTTTCTGTCTCAGGCTTGACATTTGATGATGAATTGAGTCTCCGTGTTCATTTACCCACTGATTTACTGTACGGAGGTGGGAAACCGCAGCCACCTTAGTGAAGGTCAACATGGAGTGTTTGCCTGTAATTTCCAAATACTATTAAGGTTTTAAAATAAATTCTGTGGGTGCTGTAGGCAACAACGGCCCCTCTGGCAAGGCTGATGTTGCAGCGGATCCTTCCTGGATGGTGAGAAAGGGTTTGTGGGAGCAAGAGCGGATCATTTGGCTTGTCAGCATGAGGGGTACATCAGCCTGTACCCCAAATTCATGCTTAGAGAGCACTTGATTGTAGGGGCACAATGAGCTAGGGCACCTCCCAGCCCAGATTAGCATTGGGTTCTCATCCTGCTAGAGACCCCGCACTCATCCCTGGGAGGTTGGAGAGAGCTGCCCCACAGCTTCCCCCGGGATGCCGGCTTTTGTCTCCTGCTGCAGGACGCGGTTGTTTGCGGCTGTGAATCTGTTTGGCGGGTGTGAGCAGAGCGGAATGTGCCAGGAGCTTCGGCTGCGCAAATGTCACGCAGATCTCATCTCGGGGGAAACATCCTTCGGTAATTACAGTAAATGAAAAGTCCTGGAATCAAAGCCTTGGAGGCTGCAGCCTTCTGTTTATCTCCAGAGTATGAAGTACGCGTGGAGGGAGCTGGGAGCAGGAGGTGGTGGTAGCTGTGGTCCCCACGGTGTGGGGACGGTGTCAGGGTTTGCCTTCGCCCAGGGTGCTGGCAGGAGGATGCTCTGAGCTCTGCCTGCACCAGCCATCTGCCCTCTTGCTGCAAATTAATAAGCAAATTCAGAAAAAAAAAAAGAAAAACAAAGTCTCTCCATGGATAATTTGTGCACAGAAAAGGGGAAAAATTAATTAAATAAATCCTTTGCTGCTACACTGGTCCCACTCGACTCCCTGCCTTTCACAGCAGCTTTTCAAGCCTAATGGTGTCAGATACCCTTTTGGCACCCATTTTCGGAGCCGCATCCCCCCCCTGCTGCTCCTTAATGCAGCTCATCTCCTGCCTATGGCTCCCAGGGCCTCTGCCAAATCAGCACTTCAAATTAAAGTCTTTCCCACCGCTCCCTGGTTTCCATGGAGATCCGAGTGGATGCTCCCTTCCTTCTTCCTCCTTAGCCAACGGAGAGGCCCCTCCTGGGGATGGCCCTCGGGGGCCCTGGAAGTCTCCGAGCATCCAGCAGTTCTGTAGTCAGCTTTGCCACGTGCAGCTGCTGGCAGACCTGGCAGCTTCAGTCCTGGTGTGCTGATGGCCCTGCCCTGGTGCCCCACTCCACAGTGGAGCATCCCACGCATGCCAGGAGCAGGCTCCTGGTGTAATTCATCCTCCAATGTCCCACCTCAGCGCTGATCCCACCAACAGAAACTCTTCTCCTCTGGTGGGAATCAACCCTACAGCTGGACAAGGACCGGGCTGGTTTGTTTGTACCATCTTTAACAAAACTATTAGTAGACTTCTGTAGTCTGCACACAGATTTCCCAAGCACTGCCTGGAGCTGCTTGGCCAAGGCTGCTCCAGTGGTGGGGATGGTGGTGGGAATGCCCTTGCATGTGCAAGTGAATGGGCAAATAGCTGCGAGATCTAAGAAACGACAGTAATTACGGAGCAAAATTGTTATTAATGTACTAATTTACCTGGGAGCCAAGCTGTATGTAATTACACTCTGGGATCATGATAAGGTTAATGCATTTACCTTCCTGGGTATTTACAGATGCCTGGAATTGTTCTTTCTGTAAGAACCACGGGTGCATGTTCCTGGCCATGTGGGTCTGGCAGTCAAAGGAAGCATGGGGAGGTTCGTTTCTGTTTGCTGATATTGCTCACAGGGGATTTGGGACAGCAGCAATCCCAGCTACACAGCCCTGAGGAATCCCAGGGGATGCTCACCAGAGGGGATGCATCCAGCTGCTTCCCTTTTTGGATCATGGCCAAATGAGTTTTTTGTGGTCTGTATATATGAGGGAAACTGTCCCAGGGGCCACTGACATCTGGCATTTGGCTGCCTGGAAATCCTCCCAACCTCCAGGCTCAGTGGTGCTGCAGCAGCCACCCAGGCTGGCAGAGAGACCAGCAAACCCACCCTGTTTATCCTTAAAGAATCAGAACTTCGCAAACACCTCGGAAACTTCCCAACACTGCCAAAAATCCTCTGCCTGTGAGGATGCTGCTCCCCACGCCAGGCCCACGTGTGTCCTTTGGCAGCCGCTGCTCAAGCTGCTGTGGACACGGGTGCCCCAGAAATGCCAGGCTGGAGCAGGGCTGCTCACCCACACGGCAGTGGGTGGGGGAGCCCAGGGGCTGCTGCCACGGCGCTGAGCATCGCTCTGGCACGGGTGTGAATAAGGAACAAGCAGGGCAGGATCGGACAGGCCTCGGAGTCCCCCTCCTCAGGGATGTTCTGGCTTCTCCCCAGTGCCTCGGGAGCTCCCTGCCCTGCTCCAGCCCACCTTTATTAATGTCACGCTGGGAAATGTCAGCCGGGTTTGCTGAGCATCCCACGGCACTCAGCCCTCCCGGCTGCACCGGCTGCCGAGCCCGTGCACGTGGAGCCGCTCGCTCGCGGGCCAGCCGCGCGTGGCCACCGAGTGTCACCGGGGATATTTCTTCTGGTGTCACATGGGGAGGACAGCAGCAAGATGCGGAAGGTCAGCGTGGCCCTAAAAATATGTCTCTGCCGGCGCACGGCTGTATTTTTGGCTTCTTCAGTATCCAACACACACAATGCTTGTGAAAGGCCGGAGTGGCCAGGGCACGAGTGAGGGAAAGGTTTAATAAGGTTATGGGAGGCCTTGAGGACCCCTTGGCTTGGCCTTTTGCTGATTTACAGGGAAATAATGTGTGAGTGGCTCAGGGGAGCCCAAGGCTCACTCTCCAGTGCGGACCTCGGCAGCAGGGAGGTCAGAAAGAGAATTGCTGGAGAGGAGCTAACCAAGCCCAGCAACATCCCAAATATTTCTCCAGAAATCAGTGCAGAGGTTTATTCCTATCTTTAGAGAAGAAGGGGAAAGGGAAAGGGGAAAAGGGAGGGGAAAGGGAAAGGACAAGGGAATGAGGAGGGAAAGGAGATAGGGAGAGGAAGGAGAAAGGGAAGGGGGTTCTGGGCTGCGTGTCAGGACTGTTTAATCGCATCATGTAAACCCATTCTAACAACAAACATAAGTTTGAATTATGTGTGTTATTTTTGCAGACTGTTTGCACATGGCTGAATTTCATGGTGACAGAAGTGAGTTACTGCAGAGGGTTATGCAAATGAATTGCTTAATTAAGTAGGAGTCATACAAAATAAATTCCAGCTCCACCAAATGCCCTCTGTTCTTCCTCTGAGTCCAGGTCGCTTCCAAGTGATTTGATCATGACTGAAAAACTCTTCCTGGGAGGATGGTGCTGCTGTCCTGCCTTTGCTTGAGAAGAGGATGGAAAGAGGCATCCCCATCCCTGGAGCATCCCCCAGAGATATCCCCATCGACATTCTTCTCCATCTAGTCCCAACCCCACCAGCACGATGCTCTGCCATGCCACCCGCCTCTCTCCTTCCTCCAGCCCCATTAATCACCCTCGAGGGCTCCTCGTACGTTATCAGGCCCAGATGTTTCCTGCTGTTTGCTACAAATGTTAATTATCTCCTAATTACTTCTAAGCAGAGGCTGGGCTGGCAGAGAGAGGGGAGAGAGCCAGCCAAGGGCATTTACAGCCCAGGGCAGTGGGACATGGACCAACAGCTGCTTCTGGCTGGGAGTTTGTTGGAATTCCTTATTATTCCCCCTGATTCCCAGTATTTATCAACGACTTACCTGGGCAGTGCCCCAGGATGGATATGCCCTGTGGGGATGCAGGATGTGATGGTGCAGAGCCCTCCCACCAGCACTTTTGTCAGCCTGTGACGTTTGTGCTCATGGCCATGGGACACATTCCTGGGGTTTCATGGTTGGGAAGCTGGTAGGCCTGGGTGTTGCTGGAAAGTTCCTTTGAAGGTGGGGGATGGCTCCTTTGGGGGAGTTGCAGCCCAAATTCAGCCATCTGTGACTCCATGCCATCCAGCATGTCCCCAAACTGCCCCTTTGTGCCAAATCATCTCACCATGGTTGTTGTGCTCGTGCCACTGCTGTGGCCCCACATGGGGGATAGGGCAGAGCATCACCAGGATGGCTCCTGTGTGACTGGAAAAGCCTCAGCCCCTCCAGTGGAATGCTGCCAGCTAGGGCAACAGGGGCAAAAACAACTTAAAAAACCCCAATCCAAGCCCAACAGAGTAAGCAGGAGAGCAACTTTGTGGAAGGTTTATTTTTAGCTCTCTCCAGTGCAAAAAAACAATTAAAGAAAGTGTCAAGCCCCATTCCCGAATGCAAAGAGCTGGAAGCCAAATGTCACCCCAGCTTTGATCCCCTTGGAGGCAGCAATGCTGCTATCAGTTTAGAACCATTAATTTGCATATTCATGTCCCCTAATTTGCTCTTCGGGAGCTGGAGTCTAGCAGCTAATGAAGAAAGTCTTCCTGTGCGTGCAGAGGAAACCTGGAGTCTGTCACAGACGCGCTGGGAAAAATAATCAGACATAAGTAAGTGTCCATTCCAGGGAAAGGTGTCCAGACCAAAAAACTTGGCAAAGACCAAAAACCCTTTCCTGCATGTCCAGGGAATGGGGTGAAGGGGTCACCAAGTCCCCTGTGCCAGGATTTGTCTTAATGTTGGGAAGGATGCTGGGGAGAGGACAATGAGGAGAAGCAGGAGGTGGGAGACCTGCTTCCCTATAATGCAACAAGAGGCGTTGAACCACGGAATGGGATTGGGCAGGTTTTAGGGAGCATTGGGCACCCAGGGACCTGCCAGGACCATCAGGAGCTGAGTCAGGAGCCAAAGGGCTGCTGGCAGCAGCTGGCCAAGCAGGCAGCGTTATCAGCCACGCTGCCAAGCGATGTGTCCCTTCTGCTCACCCTTAATTCAATTTCTTTCAGCAACACAATAGCTCAGTTTTATGTGTGCCATTCATCAAGAATTAAACTTATTGTCGTCGTTGTTGGCAGGGTATTGATTCTGAGATGGCACTGAGGCTCGCAGGAGGGCACGACTGCTCTGCATCCACAGCACGCCCGTTCCTCATCCCACAAAAGGGAACACATGGAAACCCCATGGCTGTCTGTGGGAACTAATGGGATGTGCAGGGATCCAGTGTGGCCACTCATGTGAGTTTTCTGTGACTGTGGAAGGGGGCTGGGCTCGGGGATGGAGTGGCCAGGAGCATCACCCTCTGTCACCCACCGCTATTGGAGCAGAGTCACAGTTATCTCAGGACAAGTCTTGGATCATGAAATGCCCTTTATTCCTCGCGGTGCCTGGAGAGCTCCTTCTATCTGCTCTGCCGAGGGCTGCAATTACAGCTTTTTTGTCAGTAGCAGATAAAGAGGAGGCTGTCGAAAGGCCGGGCAAAGGCTGCTGCCCCTGGCAGGAGCTGTGCAGAGAGGGGGAGTTCCTGGAGGGAGGATGTGCCCCTGCTTTGGCCAGAGCTGGACTGTCAAAGGGACCCTGCCAGCCCAGCACAGCGTGCCAGGGCTGGGAAAAAGCAAACCTGAGCACTGCTTCCCAGGGAGGCACGGAATCATGGAATCCCAGTATGGTTTTTGTTGGGAGAAACCTTAAAAATCGCCCAGTTCCTCTCCCCTGCCGTGGACAGGGACACCTTCCACTGGACCGGGTTTTTCCAAGTCCCATCCAGCCTGGCCTTGAACACTTCAAGGGATGGGTATCCCAGGTAAATATTGTGCAACTCTGAGCTGTGAAAATGCTCCCCAGGGTTTCAGTGTGTCGCATGGCTCGTTAGCCTGTGGTGCAGTTAACCTCTTCATGGTTTAGCATTACTAATTCCTTTGGTAATTACCGCAATAACAATAATCCTGGGAAGCTGGGCTGTGGTGCATGTATATGCTGTGCTGTTCCATGCAAATTGCCCTTGGGAAGTGTGGCAGTTAATGGGACCTCTCTGCATGGCAGGGAAATTCCTGGAGGGCACAGGCAGAGCGGCAGTGCTGTGATGGCACTGGGAGCAGAGCTGGGTACCTCTGCTCCTCCTGCCCACTCCAATGGGGGTTACACTTCTAGGCCTTTTCAGGGAAGCTCCTGCCCCAGCTGAATCCCAGATTTCTCTGAAAGCTGGGAATTTCAGCCTGAGCTGCAGGGCTCAGTTGGAGCGGTAACGTCAGAGGCGAGCTTGCTGCACTGCGTTATCTGCCTCTTACATCAGCTCCCCCTAAGAAAATCACAAAGAAAAAAATCTTCCAAATTCTTTTCTTGCAGAAAATGCATTTTAAATAAATTATAGGATTAAAAAAGTTAAAAGTTTAATCGGCTCCCCCATTGTGCGTGAGTTCAAAAGGAACATTTATCAGGCGCGAGGTTGGGCCTCAGTTCGTCTGTGCTGCTGGAAGATTTTTAATTCGCTCAACTGGAAACGATGAGCAGAGTTGATTAGATGGGAACTGTAATTTATTCCCAGCTGTCAGCAGTTCCGGCACCCTCAGGGAGTTTGGAGCCTTGGGGCAGCCACAGCAATCCTATCCCCTCTGGGGCTGGTCAGATCTGAATGTGTTTGTGGTCATGGCTGACGGTGCAGCTCCTTGTGCTCCACAAATCCCTCCCTGTCCAAGCAGCTGGGTGGGGAGGCCTGTCAGATCAGGGACATTCCGGGGAGAAGCAGCGCCGTGGTCCAGAGCACCCTGGGGAAGGGATTGGGCTCCCTCCCGGATTGCTCAGCTGCCTCCCAACACAAATGGATTCTGCCATCGCTGTGTGCCAGAGGTGCAGCTCTCCAAACGCCTCTGGTGTCTCCAGCCCCTCAGACAAAGGATGCAGTGCATGAAGCCAAATCCAGTTTATTAGCGTTTCCGAGGAAGTAAAATCCTTTTCCATAAGCGGTTCTGTATCATTAACAGCAAAATAAGCAACTGCTGACAGCCAGGCTGCTCTGGAGAGCAAGCCCACATCCATCCTAGAAACTGGGACATGCCAGCACGGTGATGTCCTCTTTCATCTCCTTTTTCCTCTCCTGCCAGTCCATTGGGGACCCTGGGAACGCTGACAGCAGCAACAGGCTGCTCTGGAAGAGTTAAGAGTCTGTGTTTTCCACCGCCGCTCTTCCTTCTCAGGGAAGACAAATGATTCATTATATTCCCCATCATTTTCGCTGATGCCTGGCTGCCTCCCGTCGAGATGTTGGGTCTGCGCCACGCAAGTCGTTAGCGTGATCCCCAAGAAGAGCCGTGGAGAGCTGTGTTCCCTATTTGTCTGTGGTGGCTCCTGCCAGGGGCAAACCAGCGTGATCAGTTCTGGTTTTCTTTCAGATCTTCACAAAAATGCCAGCACACAGAGATGTGGCATGAGAATATCACAGTGAGGTCCAGCTTTTCCTGGGAAAAACAGAGGAAACTGTGGCTGCAAGAGGTTTTGCAAGCAGGTGAATGAGGGAGCTGTCCCTTCCTGCAGGCGCGACAGGGACGGTCACAGCCATCTGCTGCCCGTGCTGAGGGTTTGATGTGGGCACTGCCAGCTTCCAGCCTCCCTGAAGGTAAATATCCAACCCATCTTCTCCTGAGCAATATTTTCCTCTCAGATCCACGGATGACAGTATTCAATTTAGCCAGAGTCAGGCAGCTGCAGGCAGGGTGGTACAAACTGCATCCCAACCATCAGAGCTGTCGTGCTCCCCACAGCAAGAGGAAGACAGGGATCTGTCAGGAAACCGTGGTCCAAGAGCTGGCGGTGGAGCTTTTGGCTAAAATTGCTCCATTTTCACTCACCAGAGTGACCCACTGCTGAACTGCACATAGGAGTGCGAGTAGGACTGTGAGTAGGACTATGAGTAGGACTGTGAGTAGGACCTCGAGTAGGGCTGCACGTGGGTTGGAGGATGCGGGGGACATTTGTGATGAAGCCTACATCCAAACCCAGAAGTTTTTCAGATGATACAAGGAAGTTTGATTTTGGACCCGAGCCAGACAAGACTGTCCAGATCCATGGGAGCTGTGGGACACTCTAGCACTGGAGGGACCAGCAAGGATTCACTGTGCTGAGTGAGGTCTGGGTGTGAACCATGGGATGGTGATGGTGCCAGGCAGTCAGAGGGCTGATGTCCACAGAGATCCAAGACCCCAGAGTAGATGCTACAAGCCCATGTGCTCCCCAGCACATCCTGCCTGGATGGAAGATGTTTCTGGCTGGGAGAGGCATGGCATTAACACAGAATATCAACAGGACCTATGAATGCATAAAGAGCAATGTGTATTTTAGCTTCTTCCATTTTAGCTTCTTGCCACAGGGATGTTATTCCTGTTACTGTGTTATTCCTGCTATTGTGTTAGTCCTGTTAATATTTTTAACAATCTCCTCCTGCTCAGGGGCACTGGGGCATGGCGGGAAGCAAAAATGGCTTGACTTAAGGCACTGGACAGAGAAGTGAAGGTGGCTGTGACTGTTGGGGCAGAGAGGGAGAAATTAATCGTGGAAATTAGGGATACTCTGCCTTTGGCACTGGTGATGACCCTGGTACCAGCTGGGACAGCAGGCCTGGGAGAATTTTGCTGCAAGCAGTGCCGGAAAGCGCCAGGGAGGAGCCAGCTCCCTGCATGGCACTCACTGGTTTATTGTGATAGGCAGGAGTCATTCCTGTTCACAGCCGTTTAATGTAATGTGGGAATTGGTAATTTGGGATTGTGGCTGAAATCACTTTTGAATACATAAAACATAAATACAGCAAAAGCGGAGAAATGAGCCATAACTCTCCCTAATGGAGCCCCGGACTCTCTGCTTTCCGTGGCACAGGGAAAAATGGTCCCACTATTTTCGACCATTAATTCTGTCTCGGCCCGAGCCGTGCTGCTCCTGGTTTTCCGAGCACTTTTTGCGAAATAATGAGGCTATTTATTAGCAGCAACGAGGCTGCACGGAAAAAGGTGTTGAGATAGTTTCTATAGTAACTCCCTGTGAAAACATTTGGTGCTCAACCGTCTGAAGCTGCTCTGCTGCCCTGACTGCCGGGCGAGCGGAGCAGCCCCAGCTCAGCTCTGACCACGGGCCCTGCACTCCCCTTTTTCATCCCTTTCAGGACTCACACGATGAGCTCCATATGGGAGGATGCAGGAGCAGCAGCATTGTCATTTTGGGGTTTATTTGGCAATATTTCCCTGAGAAACCCCATTGAGCAGGTGGGACAGGAGGTGGGATCCTGCCAGCCTGGCACTGGCTCAGTGGGATGCTCAGCAGGGCACGTGTGGCAGCCCCATGCACTGGATGTCACAGCCCCTGGGGTGACACCCAACAGCTCTTCTCTCCCTGTGCATCATCTTCTCATCTTCCTCAGCTGTAGGTTGCATTTTTACCGGGCTTTTAATGTTTATTCTCAATTCCCTCCTCATTCTTGAGGGAAAGAAGCAGGAGCAGAGCAAGGCAGCCTAGTGCAGGCTCGTGAGCATCCCGAGGCTCTCCAGGAGCACCAGCCACTCCGGCTGACAGAGAAACACTCAGGGCTCAAGCTGATCTCTGCATCACAGCAGAATTTCCAGGAGTAATTGCATTTGGCCATTCAGTTATTTCCACAAATACGAGAAAACTCAATTGTTCGCATTTGCCAGTTGGATACCACAGGAACTAAGCACAAATTTCATTGTTCTTAAGCACAGTTCCACTAACATTTTATATTGAGCAATACAAACAGTATTACAGTAACTCCCCAGCACTGCTTAATCCCTACATTTCAGCTCACGGAGTCGCCACACAGTCCTTTTGAAGGGAGGGTCTGAATACGCACATTTTCACTCCATCCAGCTCTGTGTGGGTACTGAATAAATTCCAGGAAAGCAGGGGTATTTGAGGATTAAGAGGAGACTAAATTTACTGAGGAAACAGTTATTCACTTGGCCCTACCTGGCAGCTGGACAAACAGGGCTCGGGAAAGGAGGATAAATCAGTCCCAAGCCATCAGTGTGTGCTGGGGGAGCGGAGCATCCTCCAGCCCACGCTCCGGCTTGCCGGCATCTCCCATCCCCCGCGAAATCGTTATTAAAGCTGGCAAGCCATCATGAGAAATAAAGATTTATCGTGGCGTAATTTCCCAGGAGGGACAGAGATTAATGCTGAGGAGAGGGGAACCAGCAGCCGTTTTCTGTTTGGGTAGCGGATGAGCTTTTTGCTCCCTGGGGCTCTGTGCTCCTGCTGGGAGCCGGCAGCGGTCCAGCCGGGGATGCAGCCTCAGGGCTCCATCCCAACCCCGCTGGCATCCAGCCCATCCTGGGGTTCCATCCCAGGACACCTCTGCCTTTTTCTTTCTAAAATTTCTTAAATTTGTTTTTTAAATTTCACCCTTTCAAGCTGTGAAATAAGAAAACCCTCTGTCGAGGGGCTCTCTCTGCACCAGCAGGATCCCCACACTGCGCATGAAGCACAGGGAGAGGAGGAACACGAGGAAAGCTTCAGAGAAGTGTAGCACTTTAGTGTCTTTTACAGAGAAAAATATAATCTGTGGACTGAAGAAACTGAGTCATACAGAGACTGTCACAAAAGGCTCCTATTTTTGTTGCTGCTCTGCACGGACGTGTCACGGGAGGAGGGAAGGGATACAGTAATGCACTTTTCAATTTTGGCTTCAAAATTTTCATCATTATAATTTCAATTAAAATTGCTCTTTGAAGCAGTTTGTCTTCAGGCTCAGCCACACAAATCTTTGCTTTCATGAACGTGGAAAACTTGAAAAATAAAAATGACCCTGTTTCATCCAGCTCTGGTTTCAAGGACAGGGCTCATGGTGGAGCAGAGTGGCAGGATGGGATGGGATGGAGTGTGGTGTTTGGGCTCTGGAAACATCCTTGGCTTGCTCCAGGGCAGGGAATTGCTCCTGGAGCGAGGGCAGGGCTTGCCCCAGCACTATGCTGAGTGAGGTGTGCACAGCCCCATCATTTCCCACCTTTCGGAGATTTAAATCAAACGAAGGCAGCGATGCCCCTTTGGATTTGAGCAGTGCCCCGTGTGGGATGGGTCAGCCATAGATCGATGGGAGCCCTGGGGGATGGCAGAAGGACAGGTCCTTGCTGCCAACACTCACAGCCTCTCCTGCCTCTGCTGGGATCCTGGGATGTGCCATGAACACCTACGAGGCGGAGATTTTACAGCGCTTCCGTAAAAACAATTGATGTTCAACACTAATTTATGGATATACTGAATTATCTAATGCAAATGTGAATAGGGTGTACAAAGAGATATCAGAGAGGCACCTACAATCAAGTCAATCTTTGCAGAAAAGAAGAAGATGGAACGTGGAAAAGGAGCCCAGTAATTTATGCATTTGCGTGTCCCATTCCGTCCTCAGGAACGTGGATACCAGTTCCTGCGCCTGTCCTTCAAAACTGCTCCCAATGTCATCTTTTTAATGAAAATTAAGTGCTTTGGTTGTACTCCACAGAAGCTGCGCGGACACGACTAATTGCAGCGCTGGGAGATGGCAACCTCATTTGAAAGGAAGCAAGTCCCAGGAGGATTCAGCACGGACTCTTCCAAACAACAGACGCCATGGACTTAGAAGGACTAAAAATATTTCCCCTGCATCTGCGCAAGCCGTTTCATTTCCTCTTCATTTTCTCTAATTTTCTTTGTCTTCAGCTTTAACTGATTCGATGCATCCTAATTATGAGCACATCTGCCTGCTCCTGTGGCATCCCGGATGATCTGTGCCGGCATCCGGGCTGGTGAAGAGATGGAGAAGGGAGGGACAGCAGGACTTGCTCTCCAAGGACCTGTGGACATCCCTCCAGGCCTGAATGCTGCTCAGATATCCCTGAGGAGAACTTTCTGCATGACAGTTTTCCTGTGCTGTACTCCTGCGCTGGGATGCCCAAGTATTTTCCCACAAATTTCCCAGGAGCAGGTGTAGTCAGGATTGCACTGTCCCAGCTGGTCCTTGGGTCCTGTGAGTAGGACTGGGGATTGCTTTTTTTGGGTTAACCATCGCTTAGGAAAAGCCTGTGCAAATCCAGCACTCAGAAGTCGTTTATTCTGCTGCTAATTTATGACAGTGTTTCTCATCCTGATCTTAAAGAAAATCCATCCTCACATTGAGGCTAAAAGCAAATCCCTGGCAAGATTAGGTTAGCCCAGAAAAACTCAGTCCACAAGCAATTACCCAGTGCTTCCGAGGTGTTTTGTCTCCCGCATAAGGAAATCAAAATCCCCAACCAACGATTCGAGGGAAGAAGTGGCTCCGATACGAGAACAAGATGCGCGTTGTGTCCTTTCTTCAATCAAGTTAATGGTCATCATTTTACATGCTAATGTCTCCTCCGTGGTCCATCAGCCGTGCAGCTGCAGCCGCCTGCAATCCGCCGTGTTTTACCTAAGAGGCCCAATTACTGCTCGGCTCGGCGCGGTTTGACGCGGAGCATCGCAGAGCATCCCCTGCCGGCACCGCGGCCCCACCAGAGCTTCCTCTGGCATTGCCTGGGCCAGAGGACCGTCCCGAGGGTTTGGGTAGGAAAACAAGGGGCAGAACAGCAGGACAGCTCGTGTTCTGCTTCACTGGGAGGGCTTGGGAACGACAGGAGGCTGTGGGGCACTGGGGTACCCTGGTTCGGGGGCCGACCTTGCTCTTGGAGGGTTTCTCCCACTCCAGAGGCTGTGCCACTGCCAGCCTGTCCTCGAGCCCCCAGGCCCACTGCCATTCCCATTGCCATCTAGTGGCACTCACTCACAGCTGCTTTTATCCTTATTTTCTCCCCCAATCCACAATAATTGGTAATAAAACAACCAAACCCAAATGTTCCGTGTTTTTCCCCATAACCTTTGCGCTTGACAGAGGGGCCTGTGCTGAAAGGTGCCAGCCAAAGGCAAAGCAGAGGTGGGCAGTAACACAAGGGATGCACCAATTCTCTGGATTCGTTACCGGGGGTCAGCTCCACCTTCACCCAGAGGAGAGGTACCCCCCTCCAGCAATAGAGTCTGCAGCAGACTCTATTGCCAGCTGAAGCATCCCCCCAGACAGCCCCTCCGGCAGGACGGGGGGCAGAGGAGGGGCCGTGCCCTAGCACACCCAATCCCGTCAGGAGTGGATGGATGCAGAGCCCTGGCGGCTGCTCGCAATCTCCAAGGGCTATGAGATAAGGGGGCTGTCAGGGAAAAGCCGGGCCAGAGAGATAAGAGAGCTTATTCCGTTCAATTATTGGGCAGATAAGGAAGCACAGGCAAGCCCGGCTCTCCTAATTCATCCCAGCCAGCCTCAGAGTGGCGGTCCCCTCCCCACGAACCGTCCCCAGGAGGCTCCTGTGGCACCGGCCAAGCGCTGGGAATGCTCACTGCAGGCAGACCAGGCTGCCCCACTCAGCCCCTCTGAAGGCGGTACGAGCCCGGGACTGCTCGGACTCGTATTTCCTTTGAAATATAGCCCTGGCATTTCTCACAACCTTTGCACAAAGGTTAGGAGGGAGCGTGATGAGATTTGCTTGATGACAGGGAGTTGGGATGAGCTGTCGGCAGGGATGATGGAGCACTCTCCCGGGAAGCGGTGGCTTGCCTGTGGCTTGGAGGGCTGGTGGAGAGAGGCAGTGGAGGAGTGTGGATCCCCCAGCATGAGATCCCAGCCTCCCAGGAGGGCTGTGGGCAGGAGTCTGCAGCCCCCTGTGCTGGGTGGAGGGTGCTTGGAGAGCCACGCATCCAAACAAGGATCACTCCCCTGGAATGGGCGACCAGGGTGTGGGGGCCAGGACAGGACAAGTGCAGGATTCAAAGAGGGAAAGTGGTGCTGGGAAAGGCCACACACACAGGGACGCAGCATCAGCCTTTGGGGACAAACACCAGCATCCCCAACACCTTCCTTGATGAGGGGACCGAGCCCTGCTGGAGCCCTCCTTCCCTCCCAGGGTGGGCAGGGATGGGTCAGTACCAAGAAAGGAGCAGCACGTAGGAAATGGCCTCTGTCTGTGGCTTCACCTGGGTGCCTCTAATTTACTTGCACAATTAATTGGAACTGTAAATCTGCAGCTGCAGTTACTGTGCACACAAGACTGGAGATGCGTATGAAAGTCTTACCTGTGTCATCTCCTTGTCTGGTGGCCATCAGCGGTCCTGGCGCATGCAGGCAAGGACAGAGCCAGACCCTGTCCCTGTCTCGGCCCTCCCTCCCCAACTGGTGGCTCGTCAGGCTCATTCCTTGTGGCATCTTCCCTGTGGCACATGGAGCCAACCCTACATAGATCCCAAAATGGATCCTGCACTCCCTGGCATTGCCCTCCCTGCAATGGGATGAGTGACAGGGTGGTGATGCAGTTTATAGAAGGTGACAGTACGACATCCCTAGTCCAGGGCTTGGATCAAATCCCTGCCTGGGAGAAGGGCTCAGTCAGTTCTGCCTCGCTGACAGCTGCAGGAGAAGGAGAAAACACACCCTGGACATTCCAAAGTGTGGCTGGGCTGATGGGGAGGCAGAGCTGTGGCCAGGCTGGGACAGCTCCGTGCTTTGGAGAAACTTTCTCAGATTTTTAATTATCACAGGCAATTAAGACTTTAAATCTGCCAGGCTCCAGCTGCCACAGCTGGCGCAGCTCCAGCGGCACTGCCGTCCTCTCCAAAGACAGTGTGGGATTGCTGGGCATGGGTGAGGAGCTCCAGGAGAGGGGATTGTCACCAAAGCCGGTGACAGAACCAAGGTCACGCTGCCCATGGGGACACATCAGCAGCACCCAGAGTTGGCTGAGTGGCTGGGGGCTGCTGGGACACCTGCAAGAGGAGTACCTGGAAAATGCTGATGATGTAGTGAAAAGTCAAGCATTTTCCGGAAGGCAGATGAAGGAGGAGGAAAACCCAGAGCTGCATTAAAAACATCTCAAGGTACAGAGGTGTCTGGGAAATGAGAGCCTGGCTGAGGAGAGGTCTGTACAAAGGAGAGGAAGATGAAGGAGGAGCATTCAGCCAGGTGAGGATGGATGAGCAAACTGCCACAGCCCCCAGGCAACCCCTGAGGATCATGACGCTCCAGCTGTCCCACAAAGCCATCTGGAGAGCCCTGGAGAGGATGTGGCAGGCCAGACCCAGGATCTTAATAGACAGAAACATAATGAAGTGCTCCAGGTCCCACTGCAGCAGCTTTTCTCTTTCCATGGCGGAAATTTATTCCACAACTGATGCAAGAAAAGCTGATGCAGCCATGACATGCTCGCAGGGGGACGTCTCCCCACGGCTGCCTTCTGCCTTATCACAAATAAATATTGCTGCAGAACACGGGGGAAGAGTGAGCTCGACCTCATCTGGTGTCCCACGACGTAATTAGTGAGCGCAGATCAATTGGAGCCTGAAAGATGGGATACAGAAGCTGGAGGATCTCACCCAACGAAACAGAAAACGAGGATCCTCACCCAATGAATGAGCTCTCTCTAAATATAACCAGGGCTGCAAAATTGTGTCAGGGAATAATTCATACGCAGAAATAGCTCTAAAACTAAGTGGAAGCGTGAGAGCTGAATAGAGCAAACCCCAAGGAGCCGTAAGGAAGCGGCACGAATTCGGTGGAAGTGTGGGAGCAATCCAGGAGCTTCCATGATTCTAATCCGCGATTAGAAGTATCCTGAGACAATTCCTGTATGCCCAACCTCTCTTTTTCCCCTGTGGAGCCCCAGGCTCCTCGTGCTGGCAGCACAGAGGTGATTAATTCCCACAGCTCCTGACACTGGCTTGTGCCAGCACTAGCACCCTCAGCACTTTGGGGCTATTCTGGACACTTAATTTAATATGGTGTGATTGGATTTGATTAAAAGCTATTGATTGGGAGGACAGGGGCGGGTAAAATTGTGCCCATTTGTCAGTGGCCAGGCAATGAAATCTCTGGGCTAATAAATCAGGGCTGGCGCTATCGGCGCACAGCGACTGCAGTGCAGGGGCATGGTCAGGCTCCTTCCCCTGGCACCAGGGATGGATTAATCCCATTAAAAGTTACGAACGTTTCCAACGTGGAGTTACCTCTGGGATAAAGCCCTGGAGCAGGAGGGTGAGTGCTGAGACACCCAAGGCCCGGGGTGATGTACCCTGAGCTCCCCACTCCTGCAAGCAGATGGGATGCCCAGGGCAAGGCAGCAATTTCGGAGGCCAGCACAGCCCATCTTTGGGGAAGGTCCTTGCCCAAAGTGCTTTTTCCTTCTCATTGTCAAGAGAGGCTGCTCCAATACACTGTCTTTTGTAGGAATTTGGAGTTCTGGTTTTGTTCTGGTTTTGTTTCGGACCGTCGGGGTGGAGATGAGAGATCTCTGGAGTCAGGTCTTAGAGCATGAGGTTTACTGTGAAAGGGCTTGGGGGTAGGGGACCTGCCAGGAGCTGCCAGACACAGCTCAGAGCAGGGCAGAGAGGGGAGAGAGAGAGAGAGAAGAAAGAAGAAGAACTGAATATAGAATAATGCCGTGGTTGCCATTTACAATACAATAAATCATCTTCTGTGCTGAATATTCTAATTTTCACTAACCAATCTAGAACAAGCTAAAAATCCTACAATATTTACATACAGCCTATGAGAGTCATTGCATTACCATATGGCATTATAATTTAAACTCTAAAAACTGCTTTTTGGACCCTCTGCCGAGTTGGTAGGGTCTGCTCTGACCCTTGGACTTGTCTGCAAGCAGAGAGGATTGTTTAATCAAAAGGTGATTACCTTCAGTGGCCATACCATTGTTTTCCAGTTGTTCAGTCACTGGGGTTTGGTATCTCAAAGCTTGTCTTCATTTCAATCTCACTTATAGTTTCCATATTCTCAGCATCTTTTGCCAGCTAATAATATTTATAAGGCTTTCCTATTTCATCTTCCCCAACAGTCTCTGGACATGGCTCAGATGGAGGGAGCCGCTGCATCTCCCATAAGATGCTCCAGCATCTCCCATGGGATGCTGTTTCCACTTCCACAAGCTGCTCCCGGCACGCAGGGCTGGAGCACCCGCCAGACATGGCTGTGGCTGCCACTTTGATTTAGGGGCCCTGTCCATGGGCAGCTCCTTCACCAGCTGTGACACAGAGGAAAATTACGGAACGACACTCACCAGCTCTTTAGCAGCGTATTGACACAATGGGAACCGGAACGATGAGATGTGAGAATTGTGATGTATCTGTATTATTCCCAGCACGCTATCACAGCTCCCAGAATGGGGATGTCAAATGGCTTCCTCCGAGCATTTTGTATGTCTTTAAAAATGAAATGGGCTGTGCTGATGCCTTCAGATGTCTAATGGGTGATGCGAGTGTAAAAGTGCCACTTCATGCTTTGAGATGTCGCTACAGTAAATCAATCCCATTTTCGCTGCTTTTATAAGCTGCAAATATTTTCTCAGGGCTGCTGAGGAGGGAGGGGGGCAGGAGCCAGGGGCTGTTGGCAAAGATGAGCGTGGGCAGGGCAGCCTTTTGGTCCAGGTTGGCTGCTCCCTCATCCCATGACGGGAGTGTGAGGGGCAGTAGCTGTGAGCCCCTGGCTCTTGCCTGGGCTGCTTGATGTCCTGGGGGCTTGGGAGACATCCCAGCACCATTATCTCCTTCCTCGCCTGGGCTTTTGCACCACCCAGCGAGACCTCCCTCTGCGTATCTCTTCTAAGTCCTTTGTAATAGCTGACACGGAGCCAGGGGAAGCTTGACAGGTCGGCGCAGTATTAAAAATGATCTATGATAATAAAAGGGGAGGAAAAGAGGCCACTGCCTTACAAGGAGTCATCTCTGAAGGCAATGGAAGATTAGCAGAGCTGCTGCACCACACACGAGCTGTTGGGTTTGGGGAGAAAAACTCTGCATTTGGGATTCCTCAGTGCGGGTGCTCGGTGCTGTCAGTAGCTGCCAGGACCTGGCACCTGTGAGCTGAGCAGCAGGAAGGTGATGCACACAGAGTCCCCGTGTGTCACCGTGAGCTGTGGGACCCCTGAGGTCCCAGGAGCCGAGCCCAAGGGCTGAGGGAATGGGGAGCTCACTCCTGGAAGGGCTCGGGGAGGAGCGTGCTGGCTGGCTCTGCCAAGGGGACACCTGCAGATGAGGCCAATGGCCTGCCCAGGAGCAGAGGGGTGCAGGAGGATCCACCACTCTTTAACTCCTCACGAGCCACACCCTCTGCTGCTCTGCTCTGATTTATGCATCTCCGTGACTAATGTAGTCATAATCAAAACGGACCATAATCATTACGGCAGCAAAGTGATCCTCACGCTCTCCTATTTACTAATCTCCAGCTTCTCCTTGTGACCTTTACTTCAAAATGTTTCAATATAAATAATGCACTTCCGTGAATATATTCTTCTGATTATTTCCCAAAGCTCTGATTCTCCATGTGCGACGGTCCCTGAAGTGGTAATTTGTTCTCCTTCCTGGTAATTGCAATTTTAGAAATAGCTTTTCCAAATGCTCCCAGCCTGAGATAGTTTTTGATATCTTTCCTTCGTTTCCCCACTGTAATAATGCTGCTTCCTGGGATGGGGAGTGGGTCCAGGGCAGGGAGAGCCCCAGGGCAGTGGGGGCTCTGCAGGTGCCTCTTACCACTGATTGAGATGTTTGTATAGCCCCAGGAGACTCTGTCTTTCCATTAGGGCCCTCCTAATCTATTAGGGCATTAGTTAGGAGTACATTTATAATCTCAGATTAACTCTTATTAATTCCAGTTGTGACTGAAATTTGGTTGCTGGGGGATGGGGCTGCTCAGACAGAAAAGAACCTGGGCAGGAGAGATGGCAGTGGGAGAGCTGAGCAGGGACCTGTCCTTCCAGCAGCTCATCCCCGAGGCACCTGTTGCAGATACACATCAGTCTGGGAGTTAATCAAATGCTCATTCCCACACGGCAGAGGGATTTGGACCTTGGATCCAGGCAGAGAGGGGCAAGAGGGGAGTGGGACACCATCCCTGTCACCCTCCTCCTGTCCAGGGGCCAACCCCCACCAAAAGGTGGCTCGCCAGCTCAGGCACATTCCCTGCAGATGAAGCACTTGCAGCAGCCAAGGTCTTCACTTTTGGAAGGACAGGGGGTCTCTGGTGAGGGCTTCTTCTCCCAAGGGATGCCAAGGCATGGCCAGCTCTCCTTTAGGAAAAGCCACAGCCCCCAGCTCTAACCTTGTGCAGCCACTTCAGAGAAATTGTTCGTGATGAATTTAAGCTGAAGGTTAAGAGCCAACATAAGCTAGAAAGTCAATGACTAATCTATTAAGCTCCCCAGTAACTTAATTTACATGTTTTTAATGATTACTTCCTACCTGGGCACTCTGAAAACTAATTGGACTTGAATCGTTAAGTGCATTCAGAGGTGGACTCAAATTAATAAGCACCACTCATGTCTGCTTTTAGATGCAAGAGAGAATCAGTGCTGGCTCTGGGGTCTGCCAGGCTCCTCATTGCCATGCAGCCATGACTGCACTCCCCAGGCCAGGGGTATCTGCTCTCCAAATAACCAGCTCTGCTGCACCCACTGCCATTTAGGAATTAAAATCCCCATTAACGGCTTGATGCACTTCTTGGAATCTGAGGGTTTTTTCCATTGAAAGAGAAAAACCTGCCTCACATTTCAAATGAGGCCTGGGCCAAGCATTTTTTTTCCAGTTAGTCAGTGGTGTTCTCGGCATTGAGGCTGGCTGGCTCAGTGGCTTCTCCGCTGCCGGTTCATGAGCTGGATTCCCTCCTTCTCCTCACCAGGTCAGATTTCATCAGCATTGGTCCCAGTCTCACTGCTCCCTCAGAGAAAACACAGATCTCAGGTTAGTGGGACTGCAGCCACGGCAGCATCCACCTCCTCTCTCCATCAATGTGCATTCCCAGAGGACACAGGGGTGGCCTGGGGGACCTGGGCTCAGTGAGGGTTGCCCGCCCCCAGGAATGGGATTGTTACTACACCCCATTGTGCTGAACGTGCCTGGAATCTGCACAGGAGAAACAGCTGGGGTGTTTCTGCACAGGCAAGGGAAGCTCCTGCTCTGGGGAGAGCAGCCTGGCCAGAAGGGAGGGAATGTGGCTGGAATGAAAAGCACCTACTTAAGAGATAACCTGAAAGCCCTTTTAATATAATTTAATGGCAAAAGGCAAATGAGGCTTTGAGAAGTGGCGCTGGTTCCCTACTTAAGGAGAGGATGAACGCTTATCTTGGATTGGTCCACAGAAGGCAAAAAAAACACTATTGTGGTATTTATTGCCCTGAAAAGCCCAGCATCTTTGCTGGCACTGTGGGGTACAAAATGAATTTGCCCAGCATCAGATGTGAAGGGCTTTTTCTGGCCAAAGAGGAGCTGCAGCTGTGGGGGAACAGCCAGGAGCCAGAACCAGCTCTGCCACCACCCCTATTTGTGGCACCCAGCGCTGTCACCTCTGCTCCAGCAAGGGACTGGCTGCACCAGAGCATCGGAATGAAATGAGAATTTCACAGTTTGCCATCGGCTAATAGCTGAGCAAACAGAACGCAGCGCTGGTACTGGGGAAGATGCTTCCCCCGAAGAACAGTTCTTTTAATGAGGCTCATCATAATGCTCATTAATTTGTGTACATCTGGATGTTCAGGTTGGCAAATGCGGAGGCAAATAGCTTTGTATTGTGTTGAGTCACACACACAATTGCTTCACTACTCCTTCTTAGCCTCATGTGGGTCAAAGTGTATTTGCTTTACTGAGAAAAAACAGTTTCTTGGAAAATGTCCCACAGCTGGGACAGATCCTGGGCCCCCTGACAGTGCCCTGGACCAGGCAGAGACAGAGCTGTGGGGTCCTGCACCCTTCAGTGCTGCCTCCCCTCCACACTTATCCCACTGAACACATTCCAGTATTCCCTGTCTGAGCAGGGAAGTTTGCAGCTCAGCTCTGTGCAGTGGGGACACAGCTTTTTCCCCTTTGTAGGAGCTGTCCTTTCCATCTGTGCCACAGGCAAGGTCCTTGGCCGTGTTCCCAGGGGACACCCTGGCAATGCCCCCACCGTGCTGCACCTCCCTGGGCCCTGGGTGCTCTGGGAAAGTGGATTCAGGGTGGATGGTCTCTCCATGGCACGGGGAGCGGGGAGAAGCCTCACTCCAGCCTGCCAGGATCTCCTGCAGCACGAACATCGGCTCTGCCGGAGAGAGAGTCGGGTTCCTTTGCTGTCCCCAGGGACTGAGCGTTTCATCCTGGGCTTTTTCATTAGTGTTCGATGCTGGAGTTGCACAGATGCTGCCTGCTCCCCCCCAATGGCAAGGAAATTATGCACCTGGGCCAGCAGCCAGGATGCCGAGGATTTATGCTTTTCAAGGTCTTTTATTAACTTGGCAACATATGGCTCTATCCTCAGAGCATCTCCTCCACCTCCTCCTCCTCCTCCTCCTCCTCCTCCTGCTCCTCCTTCTCCTCCCCAGAATGCTGGGGCTGGACTGGGGCTCTTCCTGGCTCCCTGTGCCCTTCACGCTGGATGGGTTCATCCTGCTTGGGGAAACAGCCCTTTGAGGGTGGGTGGGATGGTAACGAAATGACGTGAAACAACGTTCTTATTGAAAGTGTATTTCAATTCCTTTCTCTTACACAGATACTAAATCAGTCTTTAAAAGTGCCAGTAGTGAATATTTAAGACACTGAAAGCTGTTTTCTTTTTGGCATGTACCTGGATTTGAGTAGAGACCCTCCAGAGCCAGGATTGCTGTATGCTACAGTCACTGTGTGCATATGGGCTTGGAAAGGGCTCCCCTTTCCTCGATTCGTTTTTGTCTGTAAGTGTCAGGCTGCAGCTGCCTTCTCCCCAACAGCAGATTTGCACCTAGTGAACCGCAAGGATGCTCTTGGAAATGCACTGTGGATGCAATGAGGCCACAGGCAAGGAAAACCACCCATGCCTCTAAAGCTTTGGGTAACTTGTGCAGGAGCAAACCCAAGGGCTGGGTTTGTGCAGGCGGAGGAGCAGGAGGGAGAAGTGACAGGGAAAAACCTCGCCAGAGGTTTCCATGCATGATGCATGCATGAGGAATGTCTACTGATGTTGAACTTCACCTGGCTGGAAGGATGTCATACTGCTGCCTGGCTACAGCCATATCTCGTTGTAAGAGACAGTCTGAAGACCCTTCATCTGTCTCACGATCATCTGCGGAGAGGAAGGCTAAACCCCCACGTCCAAAGGGGGGCAAGAGGACTTTTGCACAGGAATCCTGGCCGGGCCAAGGTGAGATGACTGCCGAGTCCTGCAGGTGTGTTGGCTGAGAGGCACCGAAGGAATTGGTTGTTACTGTTCCTGACTGCCCAAGCAAGAAGGGACTGAAAGTCTGGTACACCTATGCCTATGGGACTCACTCTCCCTCCCTTTGGCTACCTGCCCTTCGCTTCGAAAAGGCCTACACCCGCCTCCCACCCTTTGGCTACCTGCCCTTCGCCTTGAAGAGGACTATAAAGGAGCTTTCTGAGAAGACCCCTATGAGATCTCCCCACAGAAGAAGACGGATCTATTGGCAGAAGACCACGAGGATTCCGCCTGCAGTTGGTAGCTATAACCCCCCCATCTTTTTCTCTCCTTTGTTTCTTATATCTCTCCCTCTCTATCGCAATAAATGTGTGTTGGCGTGCAATAAAGTACATTATTTTGATTGAAACTAAAAATTCCCCGCGTTCGTGTTTCTTTTGCACTCTGAGATTCCGAAACGAACCATCACGAATCTCGCTTCATGTTTAGCAGATCCTGACACTTGTCCCTCTCCCAGCTAAAGCACGGCTGGCTAAATCTCTCCTTGCCTGCGAACAAGCCCAAACACCAGCAGCAATGCCAATCCTGCTGGGGGTGAACTGGCACCTGCCAGGGCAGCACCCATCCCACGACATCCAGGGTGTCCCTGTGCTGGAAATGCCATCAGGAATGGAAGGGAGGTTGGTTTGGCTTGCCATTTATGCATTCAGGAATGTGCCAAGTGCTGCAAAACGTGGCACATTCCAGCGTGGCATGGCCCGACTTGCTGCATCCCACCGAGCCACCAGATCTTCCATTCTCTCTGGAGAGCAGGCTCAGCTTTTTCCTTGGCACATCTGCACATTTTCCAACAATCCTTTCCCGAAGGCAGAGCCCTGTGCACTCAGACCTGCAGGATGAGTTCGTTTACCCGCGTGCCTCGAAGTGCGGAGCGCGAGGCTACAGTGGCATTCGAGCAGCGTTGAGTGCTTTCAAGAAGATTACACCCGCTGAAGTAGTAATTAATGTTTGTTTTATTATGTTCTGGGGAATGATCGTCCAACAAGATAATTCAAATAAAGCCGAGCATGTTCCGAGTGAACGCTGCTCAAAGGCTGATTCATTGCAAACTGGCCCGTGCAAAGGACCAATAATTAAGAGAAAAGGCACAAGTAGGAGCATACTTGCCATTTATCTGCCTTTTATGTAATTAAAATGATGGAAATCGTGGCTTAATGAGTGGAAATTGGATATGCTCTTGAGAGTGTTGCATATCTTGTTTTCCTACAAGCGTCAGTCTCCAACTGCGTCCCTCCGGCCGTGTCCCCAGCCTGGGGGCACAGCAGGATTGCCATGGGGCACTTGGGGACAGAAACCTGGCAATGATGGTGCTGACAGAGCTTCCACCTGCTGCTCCTGAGGCTCTACACCATCCTGGGTCAGGGAATGAGGGCTGGGAGTGAGGCTTCTCACGCCAGACTGAGGCCAAACACTCAGCAGGAGCGCTGCTTCCCATGATTAACTCCTTCCTAATGTGTCATTAAATTACAAACAGTGAAATCACTGTGTCACATTATATGGTAAATAAACCCAATGAAGGCAGCACATCCAGCAGCCTGAAAACCACCTGGTTTTATCCCGCAGCTGAGAGGTAGAACGGGGAAAGTCTGCTCTGCCGGGATGGTGAGAGCTGCCGGTGCCACTGCCAGCAGAGCCCTGGTGGCTCCACATCACAGCCCGAGGCTCTGCAAGCTGGTACGGTGCGGTGTGTCGGATAAATGATGAGAAGAAAATCGTCCTCCATCTGTTGAAATAAATTCCACCACATTTGCTTCTCTCATTAGCCGTACAGGGGCGGAACGTGGCGTTAAGCCCGTGGAGGCAGAGCAGGGTAATCGGGTTGCCAACAGGTGCCACCCCACGAGGACCCCCACGCTGGCAGTGCCAAGTGGACCCACGCAGGCCAGTTCCCACGCCGAGGGGTGGCTTCTCTCTTCGACTCCTCGAGGGAGCATCTTCCACAAGATGGAGCCTGTGGGCAAACGATGTGCGGCCGGGAGGATGCTGGACAGCTGGCAGCCGTCTGTCCGTCTGTCTCTCTGTCGGTCTGTCCGGCCGCCCTGACACACAGGGGTCTGTCCGTCCATCTGTCACCCAGGTCATACCTGGAGAGCGACGCAGAGTGGTCTGTCTGTCCATCTGTCTGTGTCCCATGCGGTGCCCTGACAGAGATAGAGAGCGGTCTGTCTGTCTGTCCATCTGTCTGTCTCCCATGCACTGCCAGGCAGTGACGGAGAGAGCGGACCTGGCAGCAGTCGGTGACAGGCATGGTGACTTCTGCCTGCACTCAGAGGGCACAGAAAGCTGCCCCACAAGAGTTTTGGGCTTTCCGTCCCTCCCAAGAGACGCCGAAGCTGCCTCAGTTTCCCTCTCACCCCACAGGCTGTGGCTGATGCAGGGGTTCTGGCTTTGGGTGAATTCATCTTTCTGTGTCAACATCTTGCCACTTTTCCCATTAATCCTGAGAGGGAAGTGAAAACCCAAGATGGATTAAACTAAATGCCAGAGCCTGAGGAGAAATATCAACATCTGGCAGGGGGTGGCAGGAGCAGGGGGCTGCATGCCCTGGGGAAGATTCCACATCCCAGCTTGTCTTTCTGAAGGAAACGTCTCTCAGCACATGCTGAGCTGGAGAGTCCTGGGAGAAAGGCTGGTGCTTGCTTCAGGGAGTTCCCAGCCTCCTCCCCCATCCCTGTGCTCTATCCTGCCTTCCCATCTTGCTGGGAAACCTGAGGTAGAGGGGAGCAGCTCCACTCAGCTCCGCTCTCCACGCCATTTCCACATTATGCTAATGCACAGCTGTTGAATCCTCCTTCCCAGCGTGAATTCCAGCAGGTCCTTCCTCCTAAGTGGGAATTACTTCAGTTTTCTGTTTTTTTTTTTTAAATTATCCAGAGCTTAGGAAAGTATCTCAGTGCATGGGCTGTGGTAGGCTGGTGATGTTCGGCACAGGCAGGGCCCCATGGTGGGTAATGCCGGGGACCTGGTGCTGATGCCAAGGACTTTTTGGGAAGATGCTGAGGCCTGAGGAGCTGGTGAAGCTGGCTGGAACATGAGGCAGCTCTGGGTGGGTGAGGGGGTGGTGGCGCTAGGGGACAGCAGCAGTTCATTAATGCCAAGAGAAATGGAAAGAGGATTTGGAGAGTGAGAAGGGACAGATCAGCAGTGACAGGGAATATGGAAACAGCCGACTTTTGTCAGTCTGAGGAAATCACACAGAGTTGCTGGAGATACAAAGAAGACAGCTTTGACATGGGACATTGGGGACAGCTAGGCTGGGGACAGCAGCGCCAGCACCACACCAGAGTTGATGAGACCTAGACCTGCTCTCCTGCCCATCATCCCTGAAATCAACCTGACCACACATACTAAAATGGCAATAAATTTCAGGGATTATGGCTCTCTGCTGTTCTTTGGAGAGGTGTTTGGTTGGATTTGAGGAGAATTCTTTATTTGAACAATAGGTCAGATGTGAATTCACCTTGCTGCAGACACAGGAGCTCCAATCTGGGAGGCTTTTAGCCCTCTTGCAGAAAGAGAAAAGGAAGAAAATCCTTGCTGTCTAATTACGCTGGTTACAGGCAATCAGCCTCGCAGCCATATTCCGACGACTTTTATTTGACATTGATTGATCGCACTTTAATCACCACCCGGGGCACAAGAAGAAACCCTCACGAGGAGAGAAGTTTTGGAGAGTCACAGCGAGCACAGGGACAGCTGCTGCGGGTCACAGCCAGCGCCTAGCCCTGCGCCGGGGAATTGCCTTCACAGAGCTTGGCTGAGAGCTGGGAATGTTCTGAAGGGAGAGGATCTTTGCCTGATCTGTGCCTGGCTCCGTGTCACAGTGCCTGCGGACAACAACCGCAGGCAGCAACCCACTGGGAATGGAGCTTCCAAGGGGGAGAGGAGCAGCCAAACACACCTTTGAACATGTTCCAGTATCTTTTACCGCACTGTAACATTCCTCCAGCTGATAGTGGAGCAGCTCTCACACCGAGAAGCGTGATGCTGCTGATAAAAACCGATTAGGATTTTTAAGATAGAAAAGTGCATCAGTTCTGAATGCAGACTCTGGATTTATTGCTGCAGAGAAGTGTTATACTCACAACCTGACCATCCTGTGCCTGCTCCTAGCACCTGCAGAGCTCAACGGGGCCACAGCACCACTTCATGGGTCTTCTCCATGCTCCCCCCACGCTGGGCAGGAAAACCTCCCACTGCAAAAGGAGGGGAAAAGTGTGATGAGAAATTCTGATGTTCGGTGGAAATGCTGGTCCTTGCACGCAGGGACAATGTGTCCAAACACTTGACCTGCTTCAGAAGTGACAGCTCAGCCCCCTGAGCCTCAGGAGAGTCTGTGTATCCGAGGGTGGGAGTGCTGAGGGTGATTCCCTCATGTCACTGCTGGGCACAGGCAGGACAGCACAGTGATGGGTTGAGGGGCAGCCTGGGCACCCTGGCCTGGGTGAGATGTGTGGGGAACACCCATGGGGAGCAGAGCATCCCAATTCCATGGGATAAATCTCCTTCAGAGAGGAGCTCAGCTGACACCAGGGCAGGTAGACAGGAACACCAGGATATCCCAGTGTGAGCATGATAAAGGAAAATCCTTCCTCTCCCACAGCCAAAATGCCATATTTTCAGACCTGTGTCATTCAAATGACAAAGGGAGGCAACTCTGGTGTCTTTCAGTGACTGTGCCTTTAAATCTGCATCCGTAATGCATTAAATATCTTTTAATGCGGCAATTGTTTGGGAACAAGTCCAAACATTTAAATATTGTGGTCAGAACATCGCGGCTCAGACTCCTCACGCCATGCTCCAGTGGAGGACTTGGAGCAGGCAATTGCTTCCCTCCATGAGAAGAGTCAGCAGGGTCAGGGCTGATGCATTGTAAATCAGCGCCTTGATGGAGCAGCACCTTGTTTTACTCAGCCTGCTCTCGTCAGGTTGAAATTCATGTATAATTCTACCGCTGGCTGCTGGGGAAGTTGCTCTCTGGGTGATAACAGCTTCCCTCTGACATCCAAACAGGAACAGCAAACCAAACCATGGACTGGTGCTATGGCATCGCCACACTGGAAACACAAGGATGAGGTGGAACAGAAGTGTTTTCTTTCTCTCCTGAACATGTGCTCGGAGATCTTACAAAAAAGCCACGTTCAGTGCCTCATCTTTGCCATCCCTGCACCAGTGCAGGGCTCCTTGCTGGCACAGGTGAGCTGGTGCCAGCAGTGCCCTGTCCCTTCCAAGCCTGGCTGTCCCTCCCTGCTCAGTGGTACAAGGTGATGGCACCTGGAGGGTGCCACTGAAAAGCCAAAAGCCAGAAAATCTCAGACCAGGCCACGATTATAAAACGAATACTCAGCATCAGCATCCAACAGTCAATGTTCAGCATCTCACCTTGGTCTTGGCGCAGTCCTACCTGGCTGGGGCTGCCCACGCAGCTGTGCCGGGATGAAAAGCCCGGGCAAAGCTAACCTAGAAAAGGGATAGAAAAAAAGGGAAAATCTCAGCTTTGTATTTAACAAACAGCAGATGATACGGCTGTGTCTTGTTTGCTCGGAGCCAAGCGAAACCCTGCTGCTCTGGAGCAAAACGGCGAGTTATTGAGGTGAGAAAATGCGTGGGCTGGAAGCTGACCCGCGACATCCCTCTCCTCCCGCCCACGGCTGGGTCCAGCCACCACAGGGACGGACCAGCTCTGTAACGAGCACACCAGAGCCATTCCTCAGCCTTAGGCAAGGGAAAAAGAGAGATGAAAAAAAATAACCCAGAGTGAGAATTTAATTGTGAACTCTTGCTGGTGGAGGTGAAGCATAAACCAATAAATGGCAGAAATGTGTCTGATAAACTCTGCGAGGTAAAGATGAGAAATGTGTTGGCTGCACGTGGGAGTGTGTGGGATGATCAAAGGCTTTGGAAGTACCTACAGCAGGAGAAAAACCGTGGGGAGCAATAAACAGGGAGCTCAGCAAAGGTTTAGGGGAGCTTTAGGCTCCATGGTGATGCTCTCTCCTTTCCCCATGGAGGAACAGAGCCGGGAGAGACAGACTTTGCTCACAGGGAAAACACAGCAGGAGGGATCTGAGAGTTCAGTGTGGAGCTGGAGGTATCCACAGAGGAGCCTTTGCTGATGCTGGCTGCAGGCATTGCCTGGCAGTGATGGCTGGGATTTTGTTACTACAAGTCAGGCTGAGGTTCTGCAGCTCTGCCCTCGATCCACCTGGACCCCAGCAGGGACTCCAGCCCTGGCTCCAGGAGGGGAAGCTCCTGGAGCTCTGCATCGTGGCATCCCCGGTGCAACTTCACCAGGACCAGAGAACGAGACCCTGTGACAACCAACCCACTTTAAAAGCAGTGTCAAGTACTTTTGGTTATCTGCAGCTGGGAACACACCCAGCTTCAGATATTCCAGTCTATGTAATTGAATTATTTAGGGGCTGGCGTGGTGTGATGAAATAGGCTTTCTTCCTATTTTTAGGTTTCCATCTACAGGGCTGGAAATTACAGCCATTAAAATGTTCTATTAGTAATGATATATAAAGGGGAAAAAACTGATCAGACTTTTCTAGTGCACATAGAGCATTAGGATATCATTAATTTTAATGATAGAGCCCAAAATTACAAAGCTATTACAGTCATTCTTGAAGTTTCCGGAAAAAAAAAAGAGAGAATCAGTCTAAATTGTTGTTAATGAGTAAAAAATATTTAAATCATATTTAACGGACCTTACAATTATGGCTGATGTCTCTGTGGGCTGATGATGGCTTAGGCTGGGGTTGTTCCCTGGTGCTGACAAAACAAATGTCTGGCACAAAGCAACGGTGAGGGGAGTCCAGGAGTGTTCTGGAGGGGAATGGAGAGAGGCCACATTCCTTGAAGGGTTGCTTTCAGCCTCTTACTCCCCCCTCTCAGCCCTTGTTACAGGATTCCTGGAGAAGGTTTCCAACTCCACCAGCTGCTGAGCAAAAAAAAAAAAAAATTCCCAGCCCTGTGCACTCTGAAGTAGCAGCAATTAATGGCCCTTGGAGGGCTTGAGATTTTCATCTTGGTTTTCCTTTAAAAAATAAATGACTGAGGAAAAAAGTCCTTTGGGAAAGTGGATGGGGGAGAAGAAGGAAGCTGGAAAGAGGAATCCTTGAGGTGCTTTGTGCTCCCTGACCCGCGGGTGTGAGGGGAAGGGATGCAGCACCCATAAAGCAGCTGGGATTTCCCTGACCTGCAAACCCAGGCAGGGGGACTTCGTGCTGTGCCGATGGGAGCTGGATCCTGGATTTACTGAGGCACACTTGCAATAATTCAACAAGAATCCCCTGGCCCAGGAGCAGTGACACAGCCGAGTCTCTGCAGAGCAGGGCTGTGACCAAGGGACGATTTACTGCCTTGTCCTTGACAGCTCCGGTCATCTCTAAGTCACCAAACCCTCGGTTTCCTCATGCAAGGAAGGAAAAGCTTTTTCTTGAAGGAAAAACCCTCTCTGCTGAACCTCCCACGGCTCCTGTTTGCTGGCAGCTGTCCCAAAGCCCCGTGAAACACCTGAGCGCAACACCTGCAATAGCTGCACAGGCTCCTAATTCTCTGTGTGACATTAAGGCTATTTTCCAGGTTCCTGCTACTTGAGATGCTGCAATAGAAGGGTCAAAAACTTTTCAAATTCATTAAGCCTCAAAATAGCTGCCTCGTTAAGCACTGCGGAGACGGCCGATAACGGGAGGCGAAGCAGAGCGCCCCGGAGATTGGATGTGCACGCCAGGCTGATAAATGGCTTCTCTGTGGCTATTCCAGAGCCGGCAAGGGGAAAAATGCCATCCCACGGATGAACAGGTCTGGAGTTTAGTACGACAACTCTGGAGCTGCCTTGGCTGCAATGAAACATCTCTGCCTTTGCCTTGAGGCAGCAATGTGACCTTCGGGAGAGGGGCTGCAGGAAAGCAGCCAGAGGCCAGGAGGGATCTGTTGGTTTAGATTTCCTGAGATTCGCAGAAGCTGGCAGAGGAAGCAGGCAGATGGACCCAAGATGGTGAAAAGAGAGACTTTATTTACAGAAACTTCTTTATATATCCATTAATAATCTAGCAACTATTGGTCAGCAGGGAATCCACCTCCTCAAACCATTGGTCACAGCTATACAACACCTAGTGCCAAACACAGAGATTAAGAAAGTACAAAAATGCAGCTTATCTCTATTCTCCCTGAGAAAGAAGAGAAAGATTTCTAAAACAGTGCAACTACAGGGATCTGCCTGGGATGCAGAGCCTCTCCATCCTTCATCGGGGGCATTAAAGCAGCACTTGCCCTGGTGCCTTTGCCTTGGATGGCTGTGCTCTCAGCACAAGGGCTGTACCTCTATCCCTCCCATAGGTTTAAATAATCCTATATGTTGATTTGACCTCTGCAGCACACAGAGAGGAGCCACAGCCTCGTGTCCTGCACCCCCAAAGGTTTGTCACCGAACTCAGCTCAGTCAGCTCTGGCTGCAGATCTGGGATGCGCAGTGTGCCAGGGCACTGGACTGCTATCCCCTCCTGATGGATCAGAGGGAGGAAGAAGACAGACGGTTTTCTCAGACCAGGGTAATAGAGTCAGCAATTCCACTTGGATAAGCACATGGATTTTATGTCGTCCCTGCGCGGCGTTGAACAAAACACGCCGGTGGCAGAAGACGCACAGCGCTCTCTGCGGAGCAGTATTTCCTACATGGCAGCTTGCTGCTTAAGGAAAAAGCACTCGAACACTTTGGAAAATAGGAAGATCCCAAAGCTGAATTTTAGAGTGCTCATCTTGCAGCTCCCAAAAAAAGCCAAGTTCATTACCAGCAGCAGCGAGTGCCGGGTGGCACCAGTCCAAGAAGCGCTTAGCACGCACATCACTTGGACTGGACCCACAGTCCCAGAGTAGTTGGAGGTGTTACTCACGTCCTCAAAGTTCAGCATCTGTCAGAGCTTTTAATGTTGTCTTTTTCTCATTTTCTTTTTAACCCCAAGACTGGCATCAGCTTCATTCTCAGACTCACCCTGTCCCTGCAAGGCAGCTGAGTCCCATTGTCCCCCACCCTCCTGTGGCTCTTCCTTGGGCTCTGCCAATGAGAGTTTCCCCACTTGTCCTCATTTCACAACACGAAGGTGCTTTCTGGTTTTTGGAAAGCAGAAACTGAGATAAACACCCCCCACTCATGCATGTCCTCCTTGTGATGCCTCTACCTCTACTGCTGCTCCCACTGTTCAGTGGTTTGGGCATCTCCTTTGGAGAATGCTTGGACAAAGAATTCACTTTTAATGAATTCTTCACTTTTAATAGAGAAGGCTGGGGGAAAAGATGGCATTCTGGGGGATGCACCTGGGAGAGCAGCCCAGCTCTTGGAGAGTGAGGGTTCCCCAGCAATCATTGGGAGCGACTGGGGGCAAAGCCTTCCCTCGTGGAGTGGGCCCAGTGGGCAGGTGGGGAGGGGTGAGTGTGAAGCCAGGGGGTTTGGGGGCTTTGGGATTCTTCTCACAACCACACTGAGCCTTGTCTCACTGAAGGCTGGCAAAGGGCAAGCCCTCGGGTGGGAACCACCCAGCAGCCAGGCTTTCTATCTGGTTTTCCCTAATTTTGCGCAGCCGATGCTTCTGCTGTCTGCTGTTGTCCCTCCGAGCCGAAACACCTCCCCACAGCATCCTTCCCCTCGGTGCTGCGCGACCTCCGACAGCGCCGGTGTCCTTGTCGGGAAAGGAAGCCTTAGTCTCCTCTTCCTGCCCTTGCCTCTGCTGAAATTCAGGTGAAAACTGATTTTGGCACAGAGCAGGGCCGCAGGGCACTCTCTGTCTCAGCCTCTCCTCGGAGCCGTGGGGCTCCAGCCCGAGCAGCCACAGCTGAGCACATGGCTCAGCTCAGCCCAAACCCATTCTGGATCATCGTGAGAGCACCACGATACCTGCAAATTCGGGCTGAGCTTCACCAAATCTATTTGCTTGATCAGATTTATGTAGCAATTCCAGGACGAGGTGAATAATGAAAATGACTCATGAATATTTCATTCTTATAAATCACATAATTCATATCTATTCACAAATATTTGCTTTGCCTTATAAACCAGATGAATAATTTACAGAAATACGGAGCAACTATTTTAAAGGAAATATGAAATCCATTGACTACATTAATCAACAAATATTATTCAACTTTTACGGGTTCAGCTTGCTGACAGGCACATTCCCTGTTTATGAGAGGAGCTGGAACAGCAGATGACATTTCCCATATTAAAACACATGGAGATGGAGCTCAGTTCTCCCCACGACAGAGTATTTCCACACTTACGTGCTCAGTCTTGGCCATGACAGCTGGGGCAGGAGCCCCATATTTGTGTTACCAGAGGGGCTGTTCGAGGGGAGAGAGGTGTAGGGGGGTGAAATAAGTGCTTATTGATCCCACTTTTTCTTGGCTGACAGCTCTGACAATAAGTAGTAAATAAACCGTTAATTTTTCTAATTTTTCCAGTAATTCCCTCAATTATTGAGCTTTTTTTAAAAAAATCAGCTGCTTAAACAGAGTATTAAGTGACTGCATTAATCCACCTGTATTTGGATGATAAAGCGATTATTCTGACTCATTTAAATATTGTGATGGTTTGGTGATGAATGTCCTGACGGCAAAAAGGGCTCAATTGCCAGGCAGCCACGAGGGATGCGTGGGGACAGGCACAGCCCCTGTCCTGAAAAGGTCACCTTGACCACTCCAAATTCATCATCAAACACCTCCATGGCAGTGGCTCGCGGCATTCCCATTCTCCTCCACCTCGGATGCTTGGTCCTGGGAAGCTCTCCTGGACTGGAAGCAGAGGGGATGGCCAGAGCCGGAGGCACCTCACATCAACACATCACCTCCATGCTGGAGATGCTGTGGAGCAAGACAGTCCATCAGGGACAGGGCAGGAGATGAGGGTACAAGGACATTGTCTCACGTTTCTGCGATTTGGACACTTAAGCATGCGAACTTGAGAGGAAAATCGTGG
This sequence comes from Acanthiza pusilla, assembly GCA_036630365.1. Taxonomy (NCBI): domain Eukaryota; kingdom Metazoa; phylum Chordata; class Aves; order Passeriformes; family Acanthizidae; genus Acanthiza; species Acanthiza pusilla. The sequence goes on along the minus strand of JAXCHO010000005.1, from coordinate 4,001,568 downwards.
TAAACTTGGCTGATGGAGCTGGGGAGGGCAAAGTTCCTCTGTCCCCTTAAGGTGCCGCTCATTGCCCCATGGGGAATTGAAATTCCTGAGGCACTTGGCCATGCTGGTGTGGGAAATCCAGGCTTTCACACGGGAAACTGGGATTAGCAGAGCAAGGGTCTGCTGCTTTCTCCTCTCCTTTGCAAAGCAGGCACGGGGTGAGGAGAGACTGAGCAGCTTTCTGATGCCTAAATCAACAGCTTCTAAAAGCCCCCAAGGCCAAGCTAAGCAGGAATGGGGTGCCAATGTCAGTGTTTGAGCCATGTCCCTCAGGAATGAGGCCAAGGCCAGCATGGATCCTGGCATTTCATGCTGGTTTCTGCCCCCCAAAGCAAGCAAAACTCAACATCCTTTTTAGTATTCCTACTGCTGGCAGCCTGTCTTCCAAACTATCCATCTGTAACATTTGTAGGGCTATTAAGAGGGAAATACAATTTCATAGTCACAGATAAGAGATTAGACAGATCAATTCCTCCCCGCGACATGGGCTGGGAGAGAAAACTCGATTCCAAATTGCAGTGGAGGTTTTTGTTCTCCTGGCTTATTGAGCTGTGGGTCCTGCCACAAACTTTCCTGGTTGTTTCCTCATTGAGAGCAGCACGTTCATGACTGATAAGACAGCCAGACGTGCAGTCAGGAGGGACCTGGCTGTGGGGAATCCTTTGGGATAAAGGAGGCTGAGCCTTCCTCGGCAGCCATCCATCTCCCGCTTCGAGGCAGCTGTGGCAGAGTGCCTTCTTCCCTTGCCCCCTTTCCCATCTCCGGGGTTTGAGCTGGGAATGGTTCCCCCTGGGAGGGTTGTGGCTGCCCTGTGGAGCCTGTTTGGGCACGGGGAGCACGCGGTGTGCCAGCACAAAGCACGTGCTGTCTCTCTGCAGAGAGCCGAGGGGACTGTTACCGTACAACATGTCACACTGTGCTAGGCTGCGAGACGAGAGGCTGTCAAAATATTTAGCGGCAGAGAAACTGAAACCTCTCCATCCGAGGATGGGGAATTCCACACAAACAGCTCTCAGAAAAAAACTCCAATGTTTGTGGAAAGGGCTGGCGGGCGGGGGAGAGCCTGGCATGACCCACAGCCAGCCAGGCGCGGTTGCTCTCCGAGGTGCTCAGTTTGGATATAGACACTGACTGAGGCTTTGGAGCAAAGCAGCTCATGCACAGCTCTTCGGAGGGTGGTGGGCTTGGCCAGTTGGTTGTGTGGCCCCAGCACAGGTGGAAAACCTCTGGCTTCTCCCAGCACCGTTGGCAAAGGGTGTTGCTGATAACTCCTGCAGCAGTCTGGGGAGAGGGTGATCCAAGTGTGAGGGGAGAAAGCAGAGCCAGTCCAGAAAGGCTGGGAAAAGGACAGGGACACTGCTAAGAGAGCTGTAGGATGGTGACAGGACACCCCTCTCCCGGGACCTGAGTCATCCCAAGGCACCGTGTGCTCCTCACACCTGCACATGGCAGCTCGGTGCCAGAGAGCCCTGAATTATTTATAGCTTGTTATCATCCCCTAGGTATTATTTGTGTAACCATTAGTTTCTGTAAAGTGTATGAAAGAAGCTGTAAAACATCAAGCATCTCCTCACTTCACCTGGGAGCTGATTATTTTCCTGCCTGATTTACCAAGCTTCAGCTCAACAACTTTAACCCTTTGTGACAGAGGTGTGTGAGCACTTCAATGTCTTGTCAGCCCTCAGCTGCTTGCCCAAGCAAAGCTGGGATCTTTGTCCCCATGCACAGGGCAGTGTGGGACCCAAAAACCTGCTGCCACTGCTGTCAGCGAGGGGAGAGCTGGAAGCTCCTGTGGTGGAAGAGTTTATCCAAGCAGGAGCAGCTCTTGACTGAAAAGCGGTGGCTCTTCTCTGGATAAATACGTTTTTTAAAATAATGATTTATTCAACAGTATAATGAATTCAGTGCCTTTTAAATGTGACAGTGGATAAAATACATCGGCCTTCTGCAGGCGTAAATGTCATCTGGAAAGATCAGGCTTTCTTTTTCCCTCCCCCGCTCGTGGGCAGTCCTTTAATTCACTGCAGGTTTTTGAGGAGAGCAGGACTGGTGTGGCCGTGGGGCACAGCATCTCCACATCCCTACATCCCCAAATCCCTGCACCCTCCCCATGTCCCACAGTGTCCCTGCCCGAGCCTGACAAAGGGGAATCAGGGGACAAGGGCTTGGGAGGTGAAAGGCAGACCCCACAAAGCTCAGGGGGCTGCCAGGGAGGTGAAGGACTTGCAGGGGGTTTCAGATGTTGGCAACGTGTTTGTCTTCATGCCCAAGTCAGCAAAACCAAACAGAATTACACTTCAGTGTACACAGAGAGCAAACCAAAAAAATAAAATAGAAATGACAAAGCTGACTAGCAAACAGCCCTGAAACTCACTTAGTACCGACGTGACAACAGGCTCGGACAAGGCTTGAGAAATAACTCCATAAGGTGAGCACTCTAGAAACCAAATAAACTGTTCCAGAGACACAAAACAATTACCCCAAGCAAGCTTGTATCGATTGCAGGCACCAAGCCAAACTAACAGCATGCAGGACCTTGTGCCAGAAGTGCCCACTCGGCACCCGCTGGCCCCAACAGCTTCCCCACCATCTTCTGTGGGAGAGAGCAGCCAAAAATCTAAGGAGAGAGCAGCCTAAAATCTAAGGAGACAGCAGCAGGAGAGAGGGTCAAAAGGGAAACCACAGGAGAAAGCAAAGAAATGCAGATAATACAGAGAAAACTGAAGAAGCAACAGCGTAAACATGACCAGGCGCTGCCAAGTGATGCTGATAAAGCAGAGAGGAGTCCCTCCCTCTGACACCGCCAGATGTGATCTTTTGGGGTGTTATTTTCCTATGCAGGCACCATTCCCACAGAGGTTTGTACATTTTCCTCCTCCTCAAACTGTTTTTCTCCTTCTCTCCTCTTGTCGTCATCATTTCCCATGTCGATGCCCTCCTTGCTCTGCGCTCAACTTATGCACTGGAAATTGCTGAAAAACTGCTGGAAATGGAAAACTCATTAAGAAACGTGAAAGAAAGAACACTTCTTCTCTAAAATCATTTGACTGATTGGATTAATAGCCATTGGTCATCCCAGGGCTGCAGGGCAGAGTCTGGCCATCCCCACCCAACACCCAGGTGGCCAGAAGCTTCTCCCTTGGTTACAGCTCCCCAAAATTTATCCCTTGGAGAATTGAGGAGCCTTTGGAAATGCACACCAAAGACACAAAATCCAGGAGAAAAGTTCTCCAGTTTCCATGCAGGTGGGTTTGGGAGAGGGTAGCAAAGAGGAAAACAGCACATCAGGCGATGCTGCTGGCACTGCAGACCTGGCTGATAACAAAAATAGCACAAACCCTCAATTTCCAGCTTTCAGTGCCAAGGGAGAGGCATGAAAAGTGGGATGTTCACAGGCATCTCAGCTGTTCCCCACCATGGCAGGGAGGGGATGCCCTTGGCACACTGGGCATCGCTCCCCGGGAAGCGCATCCGCACCGCCGGCCGCCCGCTGAGCAGCTGCCCTGCCAAAAGCGGCAGCTGGTACACGGTAAAAAACAAGAAAAAACCCCACATTAAAATGTTTTTCTTTCAGATTATTGAAGCAACTGTAGCAAAAACTTCACATTTAATATGCGTGACCTGCTCCGTGCTCTCCACTCGAATAAATTGGTGGAACATCCAGCACAGCCAAAGCATCAGGGGGTGGGGCCAGCTGTAAATGCCAGGGGAAAAAACTCCAAATAAAGTCGGCACATAAAAGAAGGACCAATATTTCCATCTTGGCCAACAGACATTAAATGGGAAACCTGATCATGGAGAACAGAACATCTGGGAGTTGCTGTGGCCCAAGTAGGATCCACAAGGGAAGGGTGAAGTGTGGGGAGCACTCCCAGGAACACTGGCGAAGGCAGGAGCCTTTATCAGCTGTTCTATTAAAAATCTGCTGCCAAACATCGTGTTTTCCAGAGCTCCCATTTAAAGGTGTGTTGTCGCTTGCAGCTTCCTAATTACCTTGGATGTTCTGCATAATTTTTGTTTTTAATTTCAGATGGGAAAAGACCATAAACTTGCTAATTAATTACTTTTTAGCCCCGGCGCATCAGCTGAAGCACACACTTCACACGCAGCATCTCCTCTCCACAGCACTCCAGGGGAAACGTCCTCTGTGCCGACTGCTCCAGCAAGTGACTGTGTTTGTTTTGGGGATTTCCCCAAAAGCCCTGGGAAACAAAGGAGGGAAAGGACAAGGAGCCTGGTAACTCCAGTTTTGGCTTTGGCAGCGGCTGCCCACCAAATGCAGTGCTGTGCCTGGCTCTGGTGGAGGCTGCTCAGAGCAGGGACTGTGACAGGAGGACATCACCTGGTGATCGATGGACTTCACATTTCAAAAGCCCAAGAGCTGCTGAAGAGAAAATGTTTAGAGAATCTAAAGCAGTCGGAAGCAAACTCAGGGTAAAAATAATAAACTAAAAAGGCAAAAAGGCAAAGGCTGGAGCCGGCAGTGATGGAAGGTTTGCAGCTCCCAAGCCCACCTCCTGAAGGTTCCAGACACCTCGGCAGGTTTTGACCCTCGGCTCTTCCCTATCTGCTGTTCTGAAGTTCCCTGCCGCCTCCTTTGTCCCTGAAAACCTCCAGCTTGGGTTTACCTGATCCCATCGTGGTCCATGTCCAATGACCCTTTAGTTAAAGGCTGAGCAGGATGAATCAAAGGGGGAAATCCAAGGGAACACTCAAACTGCCTGGGAAGGTGAGAGAATGGCTGCTTGGCACACTGACCTGGGGATTTTCTTTTCCTTTGCTTTTTGGAATCATTCCTATTTTCAGCGACTTTAAAAGCAATCAGGTGAATGTAAACAGTGGGGTTTTGAAATGATGTGAAAACAGATAAGATTTAATTTCCTTTAATTCCTAATAAATGGATGTCCTGAGAGGTGGAGCAGGGGCAACAGGAGACACATCTGGAGCTGTGATGAGGAGCCCAAGCCCAGTCCTGTGCGGGGCTGCCTGGCATTTGCTGTCCCCATCCCACCCCATATCAGTGACACCTGGATTGGGGTGGCAGAGTAGGGCTGGGGACAGCTCAGGGCTCCATCGGGGAGCCCCCGGACCGTGGCCAGTCTCTCCTGTCACTCCCCTGCCCCACCGCACGTGCTGCCAGAGCTCTGTAAGCTGTTTACGTCCCTCGCTCTGTATCAATCATTTTTTCATACAGTTGGAAGATTAGAGCTCCTTATACCTTACCTCCAGTCCGGCTTGTCACGGGAAAACTCCAGGGAGAAATTCACGGAGATGTATTAAAGCCATCCAACACTTTCTCCATGGCAACTGGGACCGGCGCAAATCCCATCAGCCCTGCCTGGAGCAGGATGGAGCTTCTGCAGCTCTTCCAGCCTCCCAGATAACGACAGATACAGGGGAAACATCTTCATTAGCTGGAGATGCCTCCCAACCCTCACACACAATAACCTTTGATTAACGCCAGAGCACTTACCACTTATGAAATACATCTGTCTGAGGATCCCTGGCCTTTTCCCAGTGTGTGTGAGGCATCCTGTGTTCACAGGAGCTCTGAGAGCTTGAGCAGGCAGAGAGGGGGGAGAAGTGATGTGGGTGGGCAGGGAGTGCTCACAGGGACCACTGCTCTGCCTGGCAGAGACCTGGTGAGAGCATGATTATGTCAACACACAATTAACACCACTGTGATTAGTTCTCAGAGCCTTGCTCTTTTTGCAGTGCCATCCTCAGCATGGCCGGGAGCCCCTGGACAAAGTAGGAGAGGGAGACCCTGCTGCAAGGAGCAGATTTCAAATGTTTCATACCAAAAGTTACGGCCACAGTGGGTGCTGGAAGGTCTTTAAAAATAGCTCGAGGGCTGTGTGTGCACACTGAGAGCAAGAGTGATGTCCTACATTTCCCAGCTCGCTTAATCCCTCTGCCTGATGACAAAATCCCTGCTCATCCTCCTGGCAGGTGAGCTCCCTGCTCTGACTTGGGGAGGAACATTCCCATGATTAAGGGCACCACAGTTCTCAGTTAGTCATGGGTTTGGGGGCCTCACAGGGCAGGACATATCTGGGCTGCTGGGACTGGATGGGCACTCTCTGGAGCTGGGCTGGTCTCACACAACCACACCAGGTGTGCCACCGCTTCCATCCCACCGCTTGTGCAAAGCCACAGCGACATGGGGACAAGGGGACAAGGATCGGGGCTTGGCTGGAGCTGTCCAGCCCAAATCCCTGCTCTTCTAGGGGAGGAAGCTCTTTGAACCACCGAAACGAACGTTTCTGTGACTCAACCCACACCAAACTGTGCGGGAGCCAAACCCTTTGAAGTCTGCCATGTCCAATCCATTATTAATCGCTGTAAATCTGGTATAATCTCTACAAGCATATTCCGCTCCCTACAAACAGGCTGGTGCCAAGTTGCTCCAATAAATCCTCCGTCAGGGCAGCTATTGTTTCTGCTCTTCAGGCAGCATTTCCCAGCAGGAATATTTAAACAATAACACTCTCTATTTGGTGCAGTCACTTTTGTTTCAGAAGACTACGGTCTAACGTGTAACAGATTTAGAGTTTATGGAAACGCTGGGATTTATGGCATGCTTTCTTTCCAATGTGTTTTGTGTCTAAGAATCCCTGCAAGGCATTAAATGTCTCCATGTGGGTTCCTCACTTCATACTGAAGCAAGAAAACTCTGTTCTTCCTACCTAAAACTTTGTGGCAAATTCCAAAGGTTCTGCTGAAAAGGAGCACTGCTAAAGAAGAAATAACATCCCTTGCCTGTGGATTAGGAACGAGTGTCTGATGCCTCTGGGAGGGCCCATGGAGAAAGAGAGGGAGGGTGAACGTGCATAAGGAGCACTGGGGGTGCTCAAACACAAGGCTCGGTGGGAGGATGGACCATTTCCCCATCAGCAAGAGACACCAGCCAGTCAAAACACCCCAAAGCGAGAAAAAGCCAAAAATTCAACCTCCGAAATAGTCACTGGCCAGAAAGAGTCAGACACATACTGTGCAGGGGGAAACAGAAGCAAAGGAAGTTTATACCAGGAGCTGCTCTAAATAAACATAAACAGGAATTTACCATTTCCATCCTGGGACCTGGCAGTGTTTGCTTCGAGTGAAACATGGTCCCAGAGAAACTGGGAAGCTCCAAAGCTCCACAGAGATCCCAGCGTTTCCCAGAGAAGTGGGGAGACAATGTGAGATGCTCCAGGGCATTTCTGGAGCTGCTGCCTGGGGCACAGCACTGGCCTGGGGATGCTCAGCTGCTGTAATCCAAGGGCCAGCTCCAGATGAGTTTTTAGGGAAGGTTTAACCATTGCTGCTGGCCACAGGGCCAGCACTTGTCCTCACCTGGGAATGCCTGGGAATGGCTGTGAGTCCAACAAGCCGGGAGGACACCATCAGTCCCAGCAGCAGCTTGTTTGCTCTCACTGACAAATGAGCTGCAGATCCAAAAGCCATTTAGTCTGGGCACAAAACGCTGAGGACCCGTGGCTGGGGCTGAGGCACTCCAGGAGCCGGGCAGAGGGCAGCTGTGGCAAACTCTGCTCCCAGGCACTTGGTTCTCACTTGACTTCCCCCACTGGCAGCTCACAGACAGATAAACACTCTCCAAGAGGAGCAGTGAATTCCTGCCTGTGCCAAGGACTCCGGCCAGAAAAGGCTTTTTTCCTCCCCTGACGCTGCTCATTAATTTTGTTTGTTTTATTTTATTTATTTATTTTTAAGCTTTTGCTGGCTCCCCAATTAGGAGGGGATTAAAAAAGCGAATGAAAGAAAACTTGAGGCACAGAGAGTTCAGCTGGATCCCTTGTGGGGGCATTGGGGATTGCTGAGACACCAAATCCTTTCTCAGTGACAGTGTGGGCAGCCATGCCACCATGCCCTCACCTCCCTCCTTCTCGTGCCAGTGTAACTCAAGCTGTGCCTCCCTGTATTGATAAATCAGCAATAAAATCATGCAGGAACCCCAAGCTGGGTTGATTCATTTCAATATTTCTGACACAGCTGCTGCAGGAGCCGTGGAACCAACAACACAATTTCCTACCAGAAAGGCAGCAAGATGTTGGGCACAATTACCCTGAAATGCCACAGATAATGAGGCTGCACCCAGGAAGGATTCTCTCCTTTTTTTTCCACATTGGAAACACTCCAAGATGGCAAAGTGATGCAGGAACGTCATGGCAGAACCTTTCCAATGGATCAGAGGTGGCTCCTCCACTGATTCTGCAGGGATGGAACTGGGGTACCCAACCTCAGAGCTGCGTTTTCCTACCTCATTCCCCATCTCTGCAGCTCTGAGGCCAAAGCACGTGACTAATGAATGAAAATCAGAATATTAATGCTCACCTTTCAGGGAGTAGTTGGATGTGCCACTTCCAATGAAGAAGAGTATTAATTTCAATGCCCGTAAGAGCCGTCTGAGACATTTTCCATCATGATCATGGAGCTGTCTGCTGGCAGCCAAGAGCAAAGAGTAGATTTTTCTTTTTACGTTTACAAAAAGACAAATACACCTTGTACTCCTGCTCTCACCAAGCAGATTTCCAGCTGGAGTTCATCACTTCTTCCCACTCCTCTACAGTTGGAATTCCTCTTAAATCCTGTTTGAAGCAGTGATTTTGGTAAATAACCTGCTAGGGGTATTCCCTCCAGTTCAGCACGTACACAACCATTTCTAATGGCTCAAATCAGGATTCCCTGTAGTGCAACTGTGACTAGTTGCATCTCCTGACACCCCTGCTCCAAGCCCTGATTACCTGATCGAAAGGACCTGGTTAGTTTGCTCTCCCCAGCCATGCCTGATGGTCTGGGGAGGGAATAAAGCTGGGAAAAGGGTTTATTATAATTAGACTCAGGCTGCTGCCAGAGATGGGATGCTGCATGGCTCTTAACATTTGGGAATGGCAGTGCCTGGCCTTTGCCAAAGGTGGCAAATGGCTTTGCTACAGGTGAGGCCATGCCCTGCTGTGCCCCCAGAGCCACCCCAGGGCCTGGCTGAGCTGTCTGCCATGGACCCTTGGGGTGGCCCAGGTGATCCCCGGGGCTCTGAGTGGCCAAGCCACCAGCAGTCCCACCTGAGGGGTGGGACATGAAGGCCATAGGGGATTTAAAAGGACAGAGCATGAGGTCAGCACACGGTCCCACCCTATATCCCTGCATGCAGTTCCCATCCTGCCCGTGCTGGAAGCCTAGGAGGTGGTAGCTCTCTGTGTGTTTCTCTAGATCTCTTCTCTCCTTGGGTCTTTCTCTCTGCCTCTCTTTGTTTTCCAAATTCTCTTTTCCTGGAACTTCTGGGGAACGCAGCATTTCCCGAGCGTAAAGGTTTTTCTCGGTCGGGCTAAGTTTATGCTAGGTAAATGCAAATTTAACACCAAGTAATGCTATGAGAAGGGGTTTATGTTGCATCCTATGTTGTATTTCATCATTTGCCAAAGAAAATTGCTTTTTGATTGATTGATTTTGGTCCTTTTGCCAGTGAACTTCCGTGTGTTTTTCTCCTCCTGAGTGTATCTGGTGGGGATTTCGCCTTTGTGCCAAGAGAGAGGACTAGAACCTTGAGTTAAACCCCTGCATCTGAGTGTCCAGGGCTTAATGGGTGGGACAGGGACCCCAGCTCTGTCGAGCTGGATATGATCCTCCAGGACTGGGGGGGTTCATCATCCAGGGGTGCCGCCCTGCAAGGGCACTCAACTTGTCTTCCTTTGCACTTGACAAAATTTATGTGTGGAAGGAAAGGAGGGGAAGGCCGGAGCAGGGAATGCAGTAACCACCCGGCTCGGCTGCAGTAACGAGCTTTTCCAAAAATATCTCTCCTCGGTCATAGATGCTCTATTTTTAGAGCTCCGGAGTATCACACTGACTGGCGGCGGGGTCAACGTGTACCTTTAAACTTCCGAAATGCCTTTGCCCTTGCACAAGCACCTTGGTGCTCCAGCTGGATATCAAACACACCAACAGACACCTCTGCTGAGCGTGGCTGGGAGAGCTGGCTGTCACCTCCCCCAGAGCCACACAGGCTGGACACTGCCATGGATCGCTGGCACCTTTACCCCGAGCAGTTGACACAGGTCTGTGAAAAGAAATCTGTGATTTAAAACCCCACAATGAAACCTCCAAGTGGGGAAATTGCCATTCTGTGCTTTTTGTAACAGAGACATCGGCGCTCGGGCTGAGAAATGACTCTCTGGGTGTCTGGATCCTTTCCCCTGCTCCAAGAGATGCAGCAGAAAAGGGCAGGTCCACAAAAAAGTCATGGATCTGAGAGCTGCTCGACAGCAATGGAAATAGGGAAGATGACAGAGCCGTAGGACTCCCATGTCTGCATAGTGAGCTGAGCACATAGGGTGCAAAATTAAAAATCCAACAGTTCTATTGTTAGGAATAAAAACCTGTCATTTGCATGTTAAAGCACCTCGACTTACAGCAGCAATTTCTCTCTTTAACTTTCCTGGTTTACCCGGTTCCCAGGATGAATAATGCAATGGAACTCCTCAGCAGCCACACAAATGAAAAAATTCAATAGGACTCCTTTTTCTCCTCTAAACCTACACATCTTCTGCAGGAAGCCTTTCCACTGAGACGTGGAAATCCCTGCTGCCAACGTCTCTGAAAGAGCTTTTTAACAGAGAAGGCTGGGGAGGAGCTGCCAGCCCCAGTGATAAACCCTGTTTGCCCAAATCCCAGCACAGCCTCTGCAGAGTCATGTTAACCAGACCTTGCATCGCTTCCTTTAGGAATAAGCAAATTAGCTCATGGGGGAAAAAAGATTATTGTCAATGCGGGCCTGACATCTGGAAGCAGATTACATCAAATTTGAATAATCTAGGTGACATTTCAATTTAAATTGTCCTCGCGTCTGAAGAGGAGAGAGAATTAAGTGCAAACTCATCGATTGGCGCCTCGCGTCTGAGCCGCTACAATGAGCATCCTCAGACCCAGCAGAGACGGGGTGCCCTCCTGGCTGCTGCACCCCACCACAGCTTTTCTGACCAGTTCTGCCCATTCCTCACCCCCTTCTGTGTTTTCCCAAATTGCAGAGCAGCTCAGCTGCCATCTGGAGGAGTAAAATGTCCCCAAGGTGCCAGGCTGGTGCTCTCTGTGGCAGAGCAGGGACATGGAGTGCATGGAGTCCATCCCATTATCACTCATTCTGGGAGATATTCCTGTCTTTTTCTCTACCAGCAATTTGATGCAGACTCAGAGGGAAAAACAGCTCTCCCTGGGCTTGGAGATTTGGCTTTGGGAGGAATAGGAAGGCCTTGCCACTCTGAAGCACAGAGAGAAAGCAAGGGCATGCAGGCACCAAGGAGCTGCTCAGCCTCTGAGGCGGGGATTTAAAGCCTCGCCCTCTGCCATCTGAGCAGCTTTCTCCTCAACTGAGCTCAATTTCTGCACCCACTCACAGAGTCCTGCTGATCCTGCTCCGCAGCTGGGAATTGTCACCTTCCCTCTGCTGCATGATGGAGGCTGGGGCTGGGCAGGGTTTTTCCTATGTGCACATATACAGTTACATGGAATATTTTGGGTCCCGTGTCCATTAATTCACCAGTATCTGTGTGCAGGTGATGTATGTAACCTGCTCCTCAGAGGTAACAATTCTCTTCTTGTTAGCGTTTCACAGAATTTAGTGCTTTTCACTTTCATTTTGCGCAAACCTTCCACCAAACTCAGTGGAAACACCTCACTGGCTTCAACTCATATCTATGTACAGGAGCAGATCTTGATCCTGGCATGGGTCAGAACGATGTGGAACACCTTTTTGCATGCAGCACCACACAGATATTGAGGAGCCACATTATCATTGCTGTCACCTCCACGGTGACACTTCAAGGACACAACAGGACCTGACCTGAGTCTTCCCACAGCTGGCAGTGTGAAACAGTTCACTCTGACAGCACATCTTAGTGCTTGGGATGTTTGGGAATTCCAGCTAAAGTGAGAAACTCCATTTGCAGGAGGTTCAGGGCTGGAGGGCCTGGCTGTGCCGCACATCAGCGCTGCTCCAGGAACAGGCGTTTTCTATCAATGCAAATTTTTTGCTTGCGTTAGAAAAGAAAATAATTTCCATTTATACATGTTTAATGAGAATTTCAAAAGCGTATAATGCAGCTAATGCTTCCAGGCTGTGTGCAGGCATCTGGAGCTGGAGATGAGGGGGTCTGCTGTGCCTCTGGATCCTGGCCCACAGCTGGCCTCTCCCATCCCCTCCCGGAGCGTGGCCTCCCAAGCTCATCGCTTAAGATGTGAAAAGCATCTGGGTCCCCGAGCTCCCCCTGCCCAGCCACCCGCAGCAGCAAACGGGTGGGTCGGCTCAGCTACGAGACCAAAACTTGCTCATTAACAAGCTGTTAAATAATTAATAAGTTTATATGTAATTGCTTCTGTGTACATAATCTCACATTTTTCAGAAAACTATCGTCGCTTTTCAGTTAGTTCCACTCGAGGAAACAAGGGCTCCTGCTTTTGCTTGAGCAGATGAATATTTATGTTGAGCTTGTTCTGTCTGGGGCTAAGGAAAGGCAGATTATTTGGCTTCCCAGCGTGGGGAAGGTGGATGGTGAGCATGGCACATGCTTGGCTGTCACTGGTGCCCATCGGCTGCTCCAGACCTCCCACCCCCTCCAAAATGCCTGAAAATTTGGCCAGAGAAGCTGTTGGTGTCCCACCCCGGAAGTGTTCCAGGCCAGGCTGGATGGGGCTTGGAGCAACCTGGTCTGGCAGATTGTGACATTGCCATAAATATATATTGGAGAAGGAGAATATATGGGACCAGGAGCACTCATCTGCTCCACCTTTGAGGATCGTCCTTCAGAAAAGCCCAGCTGCCCAGCCCTGACATCTTTTTTCCATATGCTGCCGAAATGACCCACCAAAGGGATTGCTGAAGTGTTTTGAGTGTGAAGAGTCGACAAAAGAGGGTTTCAGAAAAGCTTTGCTCCTTCAGGAGTGGTGGAGGTGAATGGCTCCTTCATGGGGTTCGGATCTGTGCCCTTGGAATGATGTGACTTGACGCTGTGGCAGCTCAATGTCAAAGCAACCTGAGCTGAACAAAAACCTTTTGATCTCAAAATATTCCTCCCTTGTTTTTATGCCACAAATTCGTGGCTTGCTGCTCCTCGGCTTCCACACCGTGACGAGTCCTTCGGCAGCCTCAGCCTGCTGCGGAAAACCAAATATTTTGATTTTGCTGTTTATTCCCGGTTTTTAAAGTGTGTTCTGAGTGAATAACAAATATGTATTGTGAGGCAGCTGGTGCTTCTTCCTGTAATGTACAAGGTAAAGGAGAAACAAACATATTTGCTTTTGCTCCATCTATTTATCCAACAATTGTAGCTGCCGTTTTAACGGCACAAAGATGTAATTACCGCACGTGTTCTCGCCAGCCTTAATTAGCAGCATGCTTAAGCATACGCTTAGAGACATTGCTGCTCCGTGGCAGCATTCCTGTGGGATCATCAAGGGCTGATGGGGCTGTGCCCTCAAGGGTCACCTTGCACTGATTGAATGCCGACATTTGTGCACCTTGAAATCCTAGGATTTATTTTTATCCCAACCAGCGTGGGGCCGTAGGAGTCCCAGACACCAAGAGCTGCATCTTCCCCGGAGACATCGCACGTGAGAGAACACCAAAGGAATCCAGCACAACAGGCAGTAATGGAGTTTTACAAAGGGTCATGTCCCTCACTTGCCCATAATCGAGGATTTGCTAATCCAGGAGATTTTTTATCTTTCCTTCTTTTCTCCCTTTGTATTGGCAGCAACAGTAGCTCAGTGAAAGCATCATTACCGTAATTAAGCGAGCAATTTGTGTATTAACAGATTGCAACCTTTTCAACAAACTTTGCTGGGTTTTCCCTTTCTGAACACAGACTCCTAGGAAGGAAGGGTTCATGTGAGGAGGAGGATGAGCTCTGTACCTCGACCTCTGCTCTGCTCTATCAACAGGACACAGCTTGAGCTCAGTCCCCAGGGCTGAGCCACCCCTCCAGCCCCAGATTCCCAGCTGGGGCTGCAGGAATGCTGGTGTTGAGAAATGGATAAGCTATTCTCTCACCTTACCCCTCAGGAAAAAGCCACTGGGGCTGGTGAGGCAGGATGGAAACAGCTCTGACATCACTGGATAGAGAATTAAAAACTCCTGGGAGAGTTTGCCAATTTTTCGCTGTGCGTTCAGGAAAAACAGCTTGTGCCCAGGAGAGCCATCTCCGCTCAGGAATCCATCCCACATTGCCCATTCCTGCTCTGAATGTAGACTAGTCTTTTATTTCTCCTTTCAATTTTCTCAGTGTGTTGAAAAGTAGGTGTAAGAGAAGTCATGAGTGGTTCCTTCACCCCGAGTGAAGCAGGTCGGTGCTTATTCTGGAGCCTCAACAGCTCATCCCAATGGGAATCTGCCACCGTTCTCACCAGAGAAAAGCACTCGGTGTTTCCCCGGGGCGGTTTTCCCTTCTGCAGTGCTCAGTTGCCTGGATATCTTATACTGCGGTATTAAAAAACATGGATAATTATTACTGTTCACTAGCATAATAGTTTCAAGGATCAGCATCCCTACTTTTCGCAAGGAACACATCCCCAGGCGGTCGCCTTTGCATATGAGCGCACAAAAAAAGTTCAAGTGCGAAAAAACCCCTATCAGCAAAGCACATTTATAGAGATGAATTATTTGGAAAATTTCTGAGCATCCAAACTCTTTGCAGCAGATTTGAATTACAGAATTATAAGCAACAAGTTCATTTTGACCCTCTGGGCTAAAAAGTTATAATTAGCGCAGGCACCATAAAACTGGCTTTTAATTAAATCAGCCTCGGAACGGAGGGAGTTCTGCAAGGTCCCTCCCTCGCTTACATAAGGCAGCCGGCCTGAGCGGCCGCTGTGGGGATGCTGCAGCTCTCCGAGCCCGGGAAGCCTTCTGCAGGATTTTCCAGAGAGGAAAAACGAGAAATGGGAAATGGGGGAAGTGGGGAGCCCGCGACCAGCCCCAGATCTCATGCAGTCACGGGCCAAGGAGCGATCGCCGCCACATGAGCTGGAAGGATGGTTTGTGTGGGTGAGTTGAGCTGCGTTTTTGGGTCCGCGGTGCCCTGGGTTATGGTGACAGCGGTTTGGGGGCAGCCCCAACACCCACGGCTTGCAGGGCCTCCCCGGTGGGACCCAATCCCAACTCATCCTGGGAAGGGCCAGCTCAGAGGCCACCGCCTGTACTTTGAAGCCTCCAGAACAGCACGGCAATACGTCCCGCTCGCAGTTGCCGGTATGATAATGGGCTGAGTGCATTCCCAAAAAGCATATGCCGCGGTGCCGAGCGTGGCAATGCCAGTCTCACAGTTGTCTCTTTCTTCGCACTTTCAAAAGGCTGTAGGAAATGATGACATATGGCACCCCAGCGTATGGAGGTTTAATCAACACAGGTAAGGCCAGGGAAAATAGAGCTGAGTGGCGTTCCCCAGGGAGGACGCCTGTCCTGGTCCCACTGGGCTGCTCCGGCTGCCTCCTGTCCCTGCAGGTGCTGGGTCTGGTGGGCGCCAGTGCCACCCCAGTGAAGTTTCAGCCACATGCTGGCACTGGGTGATCAAATGAGGCAATTAACAGGCGCCTCCTCGTCAACGCCAAAGCTGAACTTCTAGTTCTGCAAATATATAATTAAAGCTCACTCTCACAATTATAAGATTCTCTTCCACTTGAGCGAAGGCGGAGGGCTGGCAGGTGCTGGAGTCAATCCAATTGTTTCCACTCTTTCTCCTTTCCTCCGACGCACGGCACAGCCTGGGCACGGGGGTGAGGGAGGGTGGGTGGTGGGGCTGAGGGCAGAGCTGAGATGCCTCGGCAGAGGCTGCACCGGTGCCCAGAGTGGGTGCTGATCGGGGCTTTGGATGTGGGAGTGCTGAAGTCAGCGTTGTGGCTGACGGAGCCTCAGGAAGGATGAAACCCTCTGGTGTTGTCTCAGGATGACTAAAGTCATGAGCAGTTTCAGGAATCAGTGCTGGGAGTGGAGTCTGTGCTGGATCAGGACGGACAGGGGAGGCTGTCGGCACAAATACCTCGTGTAGCTGGGAAAGAAAATGCTGCTATTTTCCCTTAATATCCAAAATTATCTGCAAATGCCACTGCTGTCATGTTCTATAAATATTGGCTGTTCCCAAAGCCTCCTGCTCAACAATCCTCCCCAAGCCCACTTTCCTCTTCAGACCATGCACCAAATCGCACTGTTCCCTTCCCAGGGCGACAAACAGCAGGAACAAAACCAACACGGGAACAGCAACACCCATCTTGTCATCCCAGACCTGGACATGGAAACCTGGAAAAGCTCCGGACACAGGGAGGACATGAAGCACCACAGACCACGGGAATGCGTTTGTCTCTAGGAAAGCATCCAGGAGATGATGGATGTCCCTCAATGGCTGCTTGGATGAAAGGAAAAAGAGCTTTTCATCCCAATGCCGAGGCTGGGCGGCAGTGGGAGGGCATCGGTGCTGAAGCCAAACCTGGAGCAGCCACAGCAGCAGCCAGCCAAGCGTGGGTGGGAAGAATTGCCTCCAGAGACCAGACCCACTGCTGTCCCCGAAATAGCTTGAGGACCCAAGGGGAAGGGCACAATGAGGGTCCACCCACAAGCTGGGTTTTCCCTGGCATGGTTTTGAGGGAAAATTGGAGTTAAGGCTCTGACCTACCTCCGCAGGCACAAACCCACCTCCGTACCTGTGTGGGCTGCTCAAACTGTGACGCTGGAAAAGCCAAGGGAGAAAATCTTAACCACGCCAACCTCTTTCCATGCCCTTGTCCCTTCTCCAGGGGAGCAATTGCTGCTGAGGATCTTTGCCAAAATTAGTTCCTTTAAGATCTGAGGGATCTTTCTGCTACTGCACCGAGCAGTGGGAGCGAGCCCATAAATCCAGTTAGTCACAGTCTCTGGATTACATCGGACCTTGTCCTTCTGCCTTTAATAACATGATTGTTTGCTGCATAAGGAGCTTTATGTAACTGGGAATCAGGGGTGATCCGCAGGACTGCCCGGGCTGGAGCTCCCAACCCTCTGTTCTCTCTGGGCTTGTGTGAACCTCCGGCTGCCAGCCCATATCTGAGAAATAAATAACCTCCTTGCTATGGCAGTGAAAGGTCTGACTCTAACCCGCTGCGGTGGTGCTCTTGGCACAGGATTTCAGTCTGATAACACAAGGATCAGTATCAGAGGTGATGCAGGGATGAAGTTACCCCTGGAAGCTGTTTCCCATCCCACACTTTTCCCTTGAGGACAGCCCTCGGGTGCAAGGGGAGATATTTAGGTTCCCTCCTGGCACCAGGCAGGAGATCACCATGTCCCAAAGCCATCGAGGCTTTTTGGGGACAGCAGTTACCAGCTCCTTCATCTGTGAAAGGCAAGAACTTGGAGGCAAAGGCAGTCGGCCTGAAGTCTGCACTGCCCGCAGCGTGCACAGCGGTCTCACCCAGCACCATTAAATCTGTTTTATTGCAACGGAGCAACCTCTGCACTCCCCCTATGCTCTCTGCATCCCTTTTTCCTCTCCATCTTTTTAAGTGACTCTGCCAAACAGTGCCTGCACAGCTGAGGCCAAGCACTGGTACAGGCAGATGGGCAGCATCATTAACGTCTCTAACAGTGAGCGTCATTTTCAGTGAAGAGTTTCTCTTTAAGGATGAGTTTGGAGATTTGATGCAGCAGCATGAGTCTGAAATTCCTTTACAATTTCCCAGTGATGGCCACTGCATCACTGCTGGGGGCTCAGCTGGGTTCCTCTGGCTGTCTCCTTCCCCCAGGGACACAGCTCCTGCACCTGCAGCACTCGCCTCTCTGCACTGGGCAAGCAGAAAACTCCGGCATGCAAGAGCCTTTTCATTGGAGCATGGGCAGCCTTAATCCTCACACAGAGTTAATTTGCTTATTATCTTTTGGTTTACCTATCAAGTGGTACAAAATGAATGTATAGCCTTGCTGCCATGCCACCACTCAGCCTAACTCCTGGGGCCAGCACATCCGTCTGGCAGCAGCGTGGCATTGTCCACACAATTAGGGAAAGGAAGGCAGGTGAAGCTGCCAGAGCAGCTCCTGGCTGAAGGCAGCTTGAAGGGAAAATACCAGAAAAGCACAGGAAAAGCATTGGTTTAGCCTTGTCCAGCTACTGGAGGAACTGCTGTCCCCCAGAGCCCTGGTGGCCGAGCAGGGCAGGAGCTGCTGCCACCCAGCATGGCTTTGTGCCTGCCCCAAAACCTCACTCGTGGATCCAACTCTGGATTCTCCAGATGGCATTCATGTGCCCTGGATTATCCTGTGGCCAAGACACAACTCTGAGCTCCCCGGTAAGGTACCTGTGGGTGGCACACAGGAGCACTGGCTGGTCCCCAAAACCTGGCAGGGTGAGAGCTGATGGCTTCAGAGGTGATCACTGGTGCCAGTTCCTGACAGTGAGACTTGCTGGATAAATAAATATTCCAGAGACGCTCCAGGTCATGTATTTTTCATGAGCTCGTTCTGCTATTGGGAACCGCACCCTTTAAGAAGATTGGATGCATCTGGAACAGAAGTCATTTTTATAGTGAATAATTTGCTTGAAAAGCTGATTCTGAACGTCTCGGTGCAGGAAGCACAGCTTGGCTCCCTGGAACGATGCTGCAGGGACCCACCGAGGGGTCAGGTGTGCCCCATGGCTCTGCCCTAGGAGGGCTGCTCTCCTGGCTGCAAATGCCAGCAATTCCCGAAGGAAAGTCACACTGAAGCAGAGGTTTCCTGTAGATTGCAGGAGTTTTTAGGGAAAGGCATGAACCCCTCTCAGCCTGGGGGCTGGCTTGGGTGAGCCACTCAGTGTTTCTGGAGCTGGATCGATGTGGATTCACAGCAGCAGCTTTGCGATCCTGGTGAAACAGCCAGCACAGTATTTATTATTGTGCTGGGTTTCAACTATGGATTTAGATATTGATGGAGTCTGCGCCTCCGAGCAAAGAGCGCTAATTAGCACCCGCAACAGAGAGCCAGCTTTTAATTAAACACAGCTTAGCGAGGAGGACCTGTTAGAGACACCATGCCACGTGTGAGAGTGCCGCGTGCAGGAGGATTTCGGAACAGGACTGAGTCTGGCAGGGTGCAAGGCACCAGGATGGGGGTCCCACAGTGGGGGACAGGGCGTGGGGTGGGCAGCTGCACTGCTGGGGCCAAGTGGAGCCTCGGGGATCCCAATGCCAACACCCAACCAGTTCTGCCCACATTGCCTCCTCCACCAAGAGCCATCCCATTGCTGTCTCTGCAAATAACCAAACAAGCTGTGCGGAGAAGAGAATAATATTAATATTAAAAAGGCATTTATAGTTTTAATCAAGCTTTGGGGGGAAAAGACAGCTTAACACGGCACTTTACACAGTTGATAAAATGTTTGACATTTACTGGTGCCTGTAATGAATCTTGTCTCAATTTTCTCTTTTAAAATGCCACTCCAGATACTCTAGCTATCTGTAGGGTTTAAAAAGCACTTATCCAACAAAGCGTTATCATGATGGAGAATACGAAAGGGTGTCTTGGCAGAGCAGTGCCAGCTCCAGGCTTTGCTGGCACCAAAGCAGAGCCTGCGTGGGGTGGGCAGAGGAGGGAGAATCAGTGTGGTTCCATGGCCCCACTGCAGCCCAGCCCACGAAACGCTCCCATTTTCCCACTGGACACAGCACAGAACATGAGGCTCAGCCATGGATGAGTGCTGAGTGCCTGGGATCCAGCAAACCCAAAGGTTTTGGAGGCAGAGGAGGCTGGAAGTTTGCTTTGTCCCAGAAGAGCAGACCTTGGCTGCCGGCGCTGCCCGTGGCAGGACAGCGCAGGGGCTCTGGGTGTTATCAGGGAACCGCAGTTGTCCTGTGCAAACAGAGCTGCTGCTCCACGGGCGCTGATCCGAGCGTTCCTGCTCCTCCTCTGGAAGGACACTGCGGAGGGAAGTATCAGCAGTGAACACAGGCAGCCGCTGGCCTGGACTTCCCTTTGAACAACCACTCCAATGTCCTTTGCTTCTCCCTTTCTTCTTTGTTATTTTCAGAGGAAAGAAATGAATTATTCTATGGAAGTTAGTGTCTGTCTCAGGAGCCTGGTATGGAAAATTAGGTTTTAATAGCTTTGAAATTGAAGCTCTTTGGGTCAATAGGACAAGATTCAGACAGTGAAATCACAGGCCCATAAAGAGAAAAAAAGCAAATATTTTGTTAGTCATCAGAGAGTCACAGTCCAAAGATAGCAGGCAGGAGCTTAAAATACCGCTGTGCTTGTCAGCTCCCGAAGTGTTTAGTCATAAGCTCCTTTTTTCTCTTGTTGTCCCTCTATATATTAGCTTTGGGAATGCAGAATTTGGCTTTCCGTCCTTGGACGTGCCTGGGAATTCCTCAAGTCACCGCTGGAATTGGAAAGTTTACTCTGAACGAAAAGCACTGTAAAGTCTGTGAGGTAATGCAAAGCACAGGATGGGGAACTTCCAGAGAAGTTCTGCCAACAGGCACTGGGATTATTTGACTCATTATTAAAAGGATGAATGGGTTATAATTATTCTTAATTTCCTATTCAGAGCTCATTACCACCCCTAAGAAGGGTAGGTGGGGAGCCCTTGAGATCCAGCAAGTTACTTTAAATATTCATATGACTGAGAGAAATTTCTCATGGTTTGGAGCTGTGATGGGGAAATGGGCCAAAGGGGCTGGGATGGTCCCCCCCTTGATCACTACTCCCCAGGGGAGCCCATGCTGACAGCAGCACCAGCCCAGCACTCAGAGCTAAGTCACTGTTTAGGGACAATCCACTGAGGAGCAGGAGATGGACACCTCAGCGTTTTATCCAGGTCACTCTCTGCTTTGCGGCTATTCCAGGTTTTAGCTGTAGTCAGGTGAAGCCATGGGACTGGAACGTGGCTCCTGCTGAGCGCTACTCTCCCCTGACCCTGGGTGACAGCACACGAGGCAGCGGGAGCAGGGACGAGGACGCGCACCCCAAATGTCGCCTACAGCTCACACCCCCTAATGCGTGGAAATGTCACATTGCTTCAAGAATTGCACCCAACTCCTGCCCTCCAATCAGTGCCCAATTTCCTTCCAAGGATAAAGCCGTACGTTATTTTTGGCTGACCACTCCAGCTCAGGGCACTCTCATTTTCCCCCATACACTCAGAGGACAGACGCTTCCCGTGATTGCCTCAGAGCAATGACAGAACAAGCACATTCCTAATGGCTGGCAGAGCGCGTACGAAATATATTAAATGTATTAACTCTGGCACTTGCTGGGTCTCGGGAGGAGCTCTTGGAGCTGCTCCTGTGCTTCGCCTCTGCTCCCCCGGCTCCTTTATGCTCTCCCCTTCTGCTTGGAAAATTCCCTGTCCCCTAACTGCGCCTGCCCGGAGGTCACCGACATTTGCCAGCAGCTCGTCTGTGGCCCACCGGGAGTGGCCCAGGCCCGCGAGGTGAGGCTGGCAGATGGCACTCAGCCATCCCGTGCCACCGAGCAGCTGAGCCAGGCCAGCAGTGCCTGGGCTGGGAGATGCTCATTGCTCCCAGGGGCTCACACGACCCCGGAGCCAACTCACGAGCGGAGCAGGGAGCATGGGAATGTGTCCAGGACAACACGACCAACTGCTCTGTTGGCTCAGGAACACCCGGATTTATAATGCCCAGATGCTTAGAGCCTGGCTGAGAATCACTGCGGGCTGTGCTGCCGGGAGCAAAGCTCTGGGAGGAGCAAGGCTCTGGGAGGAGCGAGGCGAGGGACAAGACAAGTGGGATGTCACCTTCTTGTTCCTACAGCAGAATGAACGCCCTGGCTGCAGTGTGGGACAGACCATGCTGGGATGCCCAGCAGGGAAATGTGAGGGGCTCCTCCACTGTGCCACCTGCCCAGGGTGGAACAGTGGCCATGGAACGGCCACCCACAGCAAACACAGCCAGCTCCACATGGGAAGTGCCCCTTGGGGCTCAATCCTGGCCACACACAGCCTGCAATTTGATTATATTTTCAATAAAAGAAGGGCTGGAAGATAACCCCCCTGAGTGGCATCTGCCACGTGGGCTGCCGCTGCCAGAATAGGAAAATTGCCCTTTGTTCTTCACAAATAAATCCGAGGGAAAGACCGTTCTGAGCAGGCAGCGTTCTCTGGGGGCTGCTGAGGACTTTGCAGGCGTTGCCATGAATAACAGTTTATCTACAGAGTTTCGTTCAAAATGAAGCCTCAGACACAGCCTAAAATTATGGGGATGCTGTGAAAATGGCTTTATAAACTATTGCTTTTTCCTCTCGGAGCAGCAGCAAAGTACAGGCCAGACAAAAGCCAGCCGAGACTGTAACTGTCATAAATAAGTCAGCAGAGCTGATAAAAATAAAGGATGAAATATAATTCAGCCATTCAGTGACAGATCCCATCTTAGCCGTGATATAGGGTCTGTTGAGACTGTCATTGCTTCAGGAAATTAAAGAATGAGCCCATTAGTGAGGATATTTAAAGATGTTCATATTAATATTATGACTTCCCAGACTCAGCCCGACCAGGGAACTCACTCGATTCCAAAGTCATTTTTCACAGTCCCTTTTCAGCGCTGCTCTGAAGGACCCAGAAGTGCCGTGGGGGGGGGGGTTGTGGCACGATGGGGGAAGTGGGGGCTATGGGTGACAGCGCCCAGCTCGGCTTGTCTGCTGCCATGGCAATGGGAAAACCTGTCCAGAGCCTCAAGAGGTAGCACACGGGGCACACCTGGTCCTGGGAGAGGGACAGTGACCGCGTGCCATTCCTCAGCACTGCCACACACATGAGCATCTCCACACTCCCTGGAGCCAGGAACAATTGCTGCCATTTGCTTCTGCTCCTGTCTGGCAAAGCAAACACAGATTCTGGCAACAACAGAGCAAATCTCATCATCAGAGTGTGTGTCCCGTGAGAAGGAGCCCCAGGGAAGAGGAAGAATGGGAAGCTCCCATGGCCTGGGAGTGGACTCGTGGATGCCCGTGCCTGAAGGGATGTTGGGTAAAAGAGAAAAGCAGTGGCAAAAAAAGGTGAAGGTTCCAGTCCCGGGATGTTGGAAAACTGATGGATAATTGTAATTAGCTTTCAGAATTTTTAATTATAGAAGGGGTATAAATAATCACAAAGCACAGCTTCACTAATGAGAGTCCTTGTGCTCAGAAACACGGGGATGCATTTGTTAGGGAGACTTTGAAAGCTCTGCTGTTAATTAGGTGTCTCACAGCCAGCAGGGTTTCAGGAGAAGGAGAAACATGTATACATTTAAATCAGGCTCATTGTGAGAGGTACCCAACATCAATTATGGGATAGCAGGGTGCTAAAATGAACGAGCTTTGTAATTAGAGAGTGGATCTGAAAGGCAGAGAAGAGCCTTTGCTTCCCCTCAGTTGTCTGCCAAAGGTGTTTAACGTTGGTCAGGACACCGGGGAGGAGGAGATGTGACCTGCCTTCCTCCCACTGGAGACTACCCCACAGCGGGACCTGCCTTCCCTGTGCCCTGGAGGGCATCCCAAGGTGGTCACCTGCCTTCTTCATGCTGGAGAGCATCCCACGGCGATAACCATGCCCTGCAGAACATCCCAAGGCAGCCTGTGGTGGGCCGGGATGGATCAGAGCTTCAGCAGGATGTCACTGCTGGGGCTCATACAGCTCCACGTCACTGCTTTTATTGGGAGAGAAGCAGAAGGGGAGGGGGAAGGCTTGATTAGTTTAATTAAGCATGTGAACAGATTGCATTTCCCCACCCACAAAACCAAGCAGGGCACCTCGGGAGCTGCTGGCTCTGCTCTGGCCTGTACCCAAGACTGCAGGGAGGTCCAGGCTTCCCGTGATCCCCCATGGGTGCACAAAGTAAAACAGCATCTAAAGAGAGCAAGTGGGGATGTTTTCTCCTTCCACTTCCTTTCTGGGGCCACCTGGTGTGTTTTCTCTGTGGTTATAAACAAGCAGAAAAGGAGATGACAAAGGCTGGGAGACACTTTTTGAAGCTGTGTCTGTTTTTGGCTGCTCCGAGAGCAGCGGTGAGCTCAGACCCCGAGGCCAATCTCCTTCGTTCTTCCTTACATTTTCTCTTTTGGCTACAAATTTCAAGCTCTGCCACAGGAGTTTATGTAAGTAATTATGTTTAGTTGGTATTTGGCTAAATCTAATGAAGCAATGATAAACAGCTCAGCATTTTCTTCCCTGATGGCTAATGAATATTAATTTCGCTGTCAGAAAGGAACCTCTGCTCATTGCAAAAGATTAGATTCCCATGCTAAAACCTGAGGAGAGGGTGGGAGTTCACCAGAAAGGATGAGGTTTTGGGAAAGCCTGCATCTGCTCTGGTATGGAGAGCAGCAGGCCGGGTTCAGGTGTCTTCACAAGGAATGGCCATCAATCCCTGTCTGACCCATCAGTTTGTTTTGGCAGGAACCTGTCCAAGCTTGAGCTGTGAGGATGTCAGGCACCCAGTGTCCCCATGGCGCAGGGGGCAGTGACCCCAGGAATCCTCCTCCAGCCAGGGAGAGTCTTCAGCAGGAAAATGGCACAGAAATCTTCTACAGGTGATTTTCCTCACAGTGTGTGGGTCTCCCTTTCCGGAACTTTATGGGTAGATGTTAATCTTAATGGTGATTCCTGGCAGTGTGGGAGATGTGGTGCTGCTGTCGCCACGGGAACCCCAGCACTGGAGATGGCTCTGCATCCTGTGGGATGCTCCTGCTGCTGGCCTCATGCCAGCCTGGCAGTCCCAAGGGTTTGAGGCGCTCACCCCAGCTCCCTGTGCTCCTCTGTGCTGCTCAGGGCGACGATTCAGTGCCAGCATCGTGTGAAACTGTTTCTAACTTTAATCGGCTCGTGGGCTGCAGTGAAACGCACTTCACACATGATGTGAGTGGAACAGGGAGGGGGCTCCTCCTGGGGAGGGGACAGCATGAAAATCAATCTGCCCAGGTTGGCGAGGGGCAGCGAGACCCAGGTGGCCGCCACAGGTCCCTGGCAGGACCCCTGTATGGTGGTGTTTGCTGAGCCATCTCCTTCCAGCACACTGTTGGCTGGCATCCCTCCTCCATGGAGGGAATTGGATTGTCTTCTTCCCGGCAGCTGCGCTCAACAGCCCGGTAGGATGTGTTGAGTTTCTTGACGTTGCTCCTAAGCATCAGCACCCTGTGCCCGAGGCGGTGCCAAGGGCTGGGGAAGCAGCCTGGGCACAGTGAGGTTCGAGTCTGTCCATTTGGAGGGGCACAGAGGGACCAAGGCTGCTCCCTGGCACCCACATCCTCCCTGTTGACTTCTTGGCAAGGCACCAAGATGCTCCTGCAGAAGCACACCCAAGCCAAGGCGCTGGAAGGGGCTGGAGAAGCAGCGTCAGGGTTTACAGTAAAAACAGATGCTAAACTTTGATTTTGGCAAAAGGAAGGAACTTCAGCATCTGCTCGAAGAGATGCCCAGGCTGAGGAACGTGGGAGCTCCCAGAGCCCAGCAGCTGCTTAACCAAGCTCATCTTTGCCATTCATCCTTGTGCAGCTCAGAGACAACAGGAAAATCACCGTCGAGTGCACCCACCGACTGGTTTAAGGCACTTCCACGTGCTGAACCGTTTGCCCACGTTGTGGAACTTGGTTCTCTGTGATCCAAGTTCGCAGCGGTGCTGCCACCCACTGCACTCTGCACTGCAAACCTGCTCATCTCTCCAGAGCCAGGCTGGGAGAGGGATGCTTTGCCACTGATGGGTACAACTGAGTATTCCTTAGAAACAGAACGAGGGAGAGAGGAGAGGGTGCCCTGTGCAAATACCATCTGCATTCAGATTCAAATAAAATTATAGCAAATCTGCAGCACTGGAGATAAAAATGGTAATGAGTTTTAATAGTTCCCTTTGATTTCTGCTATTGAAATCAACTCCGGGAGGCTGATATTGTATCGGGAGATGTTAGATCCCTGGCCACACATCAGGCAGCTGTACAGCTTCCAGGCCAGAGGGAGAGGGAATGCTGCCGTCGCCACTCTGGAGCATCGTGGCCATTGCAGGAGCCGAGAGCTGTGAGAGGCAGCCATTAGAGCAGCCGTGCAATTAGTCCAGCTATCGATCGTTAATACACTTTTAATCAATAATCTAGGCAAAGCCGGGAGCTGGATTAATGTTGCAGGGGTGTGCAGTATCCATAAAATTGTCATCTGAGCACGCAGGGAGGTGAGCTGTTTCTCCACTGCTGATTAGCTGGACGGGGCTGTAATCGGCCAGGGAAAGGCAGGAGGTGATGCCAGATTATTCATTCCCAAGTGCACATCCCTGCCTGACACACACAGTACCAGCACCAGCACTGTGCCCATTCTCTTCACTGCGGATCACCATTCCAGCTAATTGTGTGTGTCCATGCACAATCATCAACGTCAAAATCCAGGATTGGCACGCGGTCCCTGACACTGAACTCATTACCGATGCCGCTGATCAATTAACGATCTCGCTGTCCCTCGTGAGCAGCCACAAATCCAGACGGAATGATGGATTTGGGAAGGAAGTGCCTCTGCAACCCCGCTGGTGGGAAGGGCCTTAACCTCAATTTCACCAGTGGAAAAGGAGCTGTCACCTCACTCTGAAGTCAGACCACGTCACCGCCACGAGCCGTGGAATTTCACTTCTGCCAAATGGATTTCTCTCCTGCCGTGGGGCTGTGGCTGCCGGGAGCTCAACGCCGGCGCCCTGGGCTCTGGATGAGCCCCGTGTGCTTGCGAGGAGCCATCTGGGTCAAATAGCAGGAGGAAAGCTCAAAATCTCTTTTTTTATTTCCTCTCTGAAAGCTCAAGGGCAAAATTTGAACATCAGAGGCAGGGACAAGTCTTCCTGGGCTGATTTGTGAACATCTTGTTGAGACATCCAGGATCAGATCCGAGAATATTTTAGTGATGCAGAGAGTGATTCAGAGTCATCCAGGTTATCCCCCCTCGCTGAGGATGCGATTGAAATGTTTGCAGCTGAGTATCACCCGGGAAGAGCTGAGCAGTCACGGCGGCACACAGACTGTCATGTTTATATCCCAGGATCTCCTCAGCCTCGCAGCAAGGCTGAGAGGAACCATCCATCATTTTCATTCCCGGGCTCTGCGCTGCGGCAGGGCTCCGTCACTCAGTGCCGCTCCTGGATCCAGCCCAGCTGCTCCAAGAGGGTGGGCCACAGCCCCTTCTGGCTTCCCCTACAGCAGCTCCAGCCAGGAGGGATGAGATGCTGCTGGGGAAGCCCAGGGATATGCTGTGGCTCAGGAAAAGCTGATCCCTACGTTCTTTATACCACAAGTTGTAAGTGCAGGAGGTTAACTTCTGGAGCCCATGGATGCAGCTCAGCCCAGGGGCTCAGCCAGGGACCGTGGGATGCCAGGTCCCCCCAGCTGCCACCCCGGGGTCCCTCTGCCATGGCAGCACCCCTGCAGCAAGCTGGCTGCAGGAGCAGCCGTCCAAAGGGATCTCCAAGCGCCTTTCCAGCGGGTGCCGTTTGCTTCCCAGCTGCCGGAGCGCGCAGATGAAACGTTGCCTCGTTTCTTCCCTCGGTGCTAGCCAGCTGCCCAAAGACAAACTGTCCTCCCTTGGGGGGTACATTAGAAATGCTTAAGCAAATTAGCCATAAATAGAAAATGTAACATATGGGGCTGTAGATAATGTTTCATTATAAATTATCATATTCTCCAGGGAGATACGCCTCTTCCCTTCACACCAAAGACTCTGGGTTTCTTCTTCTGTGCAGATTTTGAGTTTCTTCTTCTTTCTTTCCTTTTTTTTCCTTTTGGTAACTGTTTCTGACAACGATTGGACTCAGTAGTTGATTTCCTGGGTGCGGAAATTGGGATATGTAGCTCACTTCTGCTGTAAATCCTCTCAGATTTAAAATTCCCTCATTAAAAAAAGAGAATAAGTGAATACAGTACTGATGAAAGGTGCCTGAGCAAAGGCCCTGAAGATTAAATGTGGCTGTTTATCCACTGCAGAGTTGCACCAAGAAGAGCAAGGCTGCTTCCCCGGCACTGCTGGCACTGCCAGATCACAGTTCCAGTTCTCAGCCACATGGAAATCAGGCACTTTCCTAACCAAGAACGCCCACAAATGATTCCCTTCTGCTTGGGCTGAACAGCTCAGGAGGAATCTGCCCAGCGTAGAAGCATCTCCCTGGGAGCCCACCCATTATCCCCACACCATTCAGCTGCTGGGGATCCTGGTGGGCAGCACCAAGCTCCTCCCTCCTTGAGTAAGTATGAGAAAACTGGTACTATTCATCCAGCTACAGAGTCCTTGAGGGAACAAGGAGAATCTTGAGATTCCCCAGACAGACCAAAATTCACCTTTCTCATCTGGAAAATTGATTGGCTTGGTGGGTTTTTTTTTCTGTTTTACTTATGAGTCTGTAGGTTTGTTCCCACAGTGATCCAGAAACAAGTTACCAGTGGCCACTCAGAGGGTCCCATCTTGCTCCAGGAAGGCATTTTTCATCTCACTGAAACCTCCCTGAGCTGACCTCTACTGGAGTCTTAATCCTCACACAGATGGCAGCAGAAGAGAGATTTTTTTCCCCCAAAATATTATTGCATATGCAAACACAGACTGTGCAGGCACAAGCCACAGCACAGGAAGTAGTTTTCTGCTCACAGCTATAGGTGCATATGGAAGTTGGTCTCTAAAAACCAGAAACTGAACCTATTAGAACCACTTCAAGTGAGATTATTGCAGACGCAGAGATTTACCTGCTGTAATTGCAGAAATCCTGGCGCTTGCATCGTGGAGCTAATTGATGTCATCAAAGCACTGAATGAGTCCTGATTCTGGTAGTTACAGTCCCACCTGGCACCTCCGCCTCTCCGTAATAACCACAAGCTTAAGGGAAAGGAAATGCAGAAAGGAACATCTGTTGCAATGCAAATATTTGGGAGGATGGTGGCAGCTCCTACAGGAGATGTTTCCCTGCCTGGTTGCAAGTGCAACATGTCCACTCCTGGTTTGTCAGCATCCTCCTCACCTCCTGGTGGGATGCAGAGCACTGGAGATAGTGTACCAGCAGGATACAGGACAAGAGCAGGTGTGTTGGTGGGATGTGGAACTCTAAAGCATCTGTGCTGCTGGGATCCTGCCCTTC
This sequence comes from Acanthiza pusilla, assembly GCA_036630365.1. NCBI lineage: Eukaryota > Metazoa > Chordata > Aves > Passeriformes > Acanthizidae > Acanthiza > Acanthiza pusilla. Next base: position 3,972,459 of record JAXCHO010000005.1, on the reverse strand, counting down.
CCAGGACCAAAGTGAACCTGGCAGGGTGGGATGTGGCTGTGCAAAGAGCTGGTAGGATGCTTTTGCTGTTATCCTGTCCCCGGTGTGCTGCCGTGCGCTGTCAGAGTGGATTTGCAGCGGTTCCCAGCGGCACCGAGGGGTTTAGTGGATATCCCGTTACGCCGGGGACAGGTGACTTAACTGGGTCAGCTGGCTTTGCTCTGCGAAGGCTTAAACCTCTCCATCAGCTGCTTCTGCGAGTCTCCTGCAAAATTCCAAACAGAAGGAAAAACACCTTCAAATTTTATGTGGAATTTCATTCTTGGTGGAACCTGGTGGAGATCTGCCCTTGCCTTGGTGTTGCCAAAATGGTCCTGAGGAGGTCCTACCTTTCTCCCCACAGGATGCTTGCATGGCACTGGGCTGGAGGGCACCCAGCAGTTCCCACCTCATCCCTCTGCCTCCCCATCATTGCTCCCAGCGGAAGATGGAGGTGCCAACAGGAGACACAAACATCAGATTGTCTGTCTCCAGGACCACCCCCATCCCTTGAGGCTTTCATGGTGTACAGACCCTCACAAGGACCCCAGAGTGCAGTGACAGAGGTGGGCTCAGAGTCCCTGTTAAATTTCCTTTGAACATTTGATCTGGAAGCAGCGGCTGCCGTGGCTCCCAAGGCTCGGAGAAACTTTCTGCCCAAGGAAATATTGACCTTTCCTGCAGAGCAGCGGAGCGCAAGGATGAGCGGAGCTGCGCCCTCAGCACCCGGCTGAGAGCCGAGCATCCCGCAGATCAGCCCCGTCAGTTAAAATAAACAACAACCCCGGTGCATCCCTGCCAGGGCAGAGCTTCAGCTTATTGTTCCAGTCAAAATAGAATTATCGCCCTGAGGCCTCGGAGATCAAAAAAGGGGGAAAAGAACAGTGAAGGCAGTGAGGGAATTGCTGGAGCAGTGATTCTCTCGCCAGTGTTAGGAGCTGATGCTGGATTCTTGTAGACACAGGGAATGCTGCTGAGGGCAGGAGTCTCAGCCTACCTTCAGCAGCTCAATCCCCTCTTCCACTCCTCGCCAACCTCTGGCTTTTATAGCCTTTGACGTGGACTTTTTTTAAAAAAAAAACACAAATCCATTGCCCACTTTCCTACTGCAGCACAATGCACTCCATGCAACAAAATGGACAAACATAAAGGTAATCCTGAGTGTAGGACAGCACAAGCCCTTGCCATCAAACCCTCCACAGCCAAAAACGTTGAAGCCCTAATCCTAGTGGAACAGGAGAGGGAGGCAATGCTCTCTGGCCATCTCAGTCTCCTCTGGCGGCTGTGACAGGCTCTGGGGCAGACAGCGATGCCCTGGGAGCACAGAATTCCAACCAAGCGGGAAAATGAGGCAAAATCCGTCTGGTGCGCTCCGTGTGCTGGAGATGAATTATTCATCCCCTCCCAGCCAGCATTTCCATGAAAAAGGGCCACCTTAATGCTGAGGACACGGGAGGAAGGTGGCAGGGCTGTGGGTCCTGCAGGAGCACTGCGCACTTCCAGGAGCGGAGCGGGCACGTCTCCCGCACGTCTGCGCAAAGCAAACACAGATTATGCCGTTTCTTCAGGCCTTTCATTTCACACGTCATTTTTTCTATCTAAGTATAGGTTTACACGAGAGGTAATTACCATCCTTTCACAGCTCTTAGTGCAGTGCAAAATGAGATGGAGTATTACATTCGTAATCTAATCGTAAATAAAAAGGGCCGTAATAACCCCCAATTAGCACATTAAAGTGTGTCGAGGACTTGTTTTACCACTCCGGTGTAAACAAGACCCCTGGGAACACCTCATATTGCTGAGGCAGAACTGGTGGGTCCCTCTTCTCCCTCACGGAGCCAAGTTATGCAACACCCTGAACACCAGCTCTTAGTTGGAGTCAGACATGGATTTTTCATGAGGATAAATTAATTATGGGCTATTCTGTTCCCTCTGCTGACACATCTGGTGCCAGGCAGGGAGGAGAGGGCTGGAATTTCCTCTTCCAGGCTGCCGGGACGGCATCACTGGCTCCCATTGGAAGGATGTGGGGAAGAAAATAGAGATAAAGCACAGGGTTGGTGTGAAGATGAAGGTCAAAAATGACCAGGAGCCCATTGCTGCTCTCAGAGTTAGGCACCAAACCCAGCTTTGGACGAAAAACATCTCCCAACTCTCCAGGGTGGGCAACAGCCAAGGTGGGGGCTGGTAGGGTCACCCCCAATGCCTGGGTCAAGCCTGATGGATGTGCATTGGCCACCCGACAGGAGATACTAATTTTTTTGTCTCCTTCTGTAAATATGTGGAAGGCAAACGGGCTCAGGCCTTTCCCAAAGCCGTGATTGCAATCCCCTGGGGAGACTCATTTTCAAATGATCTTGTTAGACATTGTTAGGAATTGATATATTTGCATAGCATGAATGTTAAAACTCAGAAAGAACTCAAATGCCAATTAGAACCACGGTGGTTTTTTTCCCCCCTCATTAATCAGTCATAAAAGAGCAGCTCCAGGTGTTTTTCCCTGACTAAACGCCGGCAGAACTGATCTTTATTAATCTTGATGACCCGAGCGCCATCACCGTGGGCAGATTTCAGCAAAGCGATGGAAGACTGGGAATGACGCAAGACACGAGGTTTAAGAGCAGCCACGGATCACTCCCAGGGTTTGGGGACCACCGCTGGGATAACAGCGCTGGGATAACCCCGCTGGGATAACACAGGCTTGGAACGCAGCAGTCAGGGATGCTGCTGGGATAGCGGCACTGGGATAACCTTACGCTCCGCATAAAATCAGCAGCTAAACCTGAAATTTTGTCTCAGAAAACAGCGAGGAAGTGATGAGTCAAGCAAGGCTGGGCTAAAGAAATGCTTGCAGCAGTGTTCCGAGGCAAGGAATACTGCGCTCAGGTGAGGGAAATGCCGCTGGGGGAGCAAAAGGCATCGCAAATCAAACAAACACGCAGATGGGTTGCATTGTGGCACCTGGCACAGCAGGGAGGATCTGTGCTGAGTCACCCACCTGGCATCTGGTACCCAGAGTTTGCTCCCTGGGCTTGCTGGGACTGAGTTTCCACTTTTGACATCACTTGTTTTCCTTGCTGGGCTTCGAAAGGCACAGCCTGCTGCAGAGTTGCTGGGGTTTCACAGCCTCGCTGGGCAGTGGTTATGGAGAGAGGGCACACCTGGAGCCTTGAAAATGAAGAGGGCATGAGGGCAGACCCTGTGCCAGCAGGGAACAAGGCTGGCCCGGTGGCCATCCCAGTCTACAGGCAGTCAGAAGGACATTGCTCTGAGCCATGCTAGGAGGAATTCAATCAACTTTGTGGTGATTAATTACCTGGCCACAGCCTCAGGTGCAGCGCTCCCCTGGGACAGGATGGGGCACGGGCTCAGCTCTTGCCCAGCCTCCTGCCTGGGAATTAAATCTGCACGGGATCAGCTCTAATTAGCAGCACCCAATTATATAGCCGCTACAAATGATGATGAAAAAGCAAAAACCCCGAACTAAAAATATCTCCCCTGGGAGAAGCGTGGCCAGTGTTTAAGCTGATAAGATAGAGAATGAGGAAGAAGATGAAGCAGCAAACTGTCCTTCCACTTAAAAGGTAGGGCTTCAGATATGCAGATTTTCAATAAGCTTTTGAAATTCCCTAATAAAAATACTGTTAAATATTAATTATATTGCTATTTATAAATCTATACATAATTAATAGGAAAAATTAATGGAGCAAGGATCGGTTAAGAACTGTCTTCTAAATATTTGAATAGTGAAACATAATTACGTTTTGATGTGAAAATGTCAGGAATACACTGAAGTGTTTTTCTATTATTGAAATCAGCGAAACTTGCTGGGAACTGCAGCCCTGGGAAGGGGCTGTTTCACCTTGCTCCACTTCACCAGCAGAGTTTTTGTGCACTTTGCTGCCTTGGGACAGTGAGCACAACTGAAAGCGAGAACTGCTGACACAATAAATTGTGGTTCATCCTTGTTTCAGGCTACAAACACCATCATGACCCAGCTGGAGACCCCCTGGGCACTGGTGGGGAGCAGCACCCTCCCGACAGAGTGGGGACAAAGGCACGGCAGTGGCCAAGGACAGACCGCACGCGTTGTGGGAACCTTGCAGAGATATCCAAAATACTTGGCTGCTTTGCCTCCTTTTGGGGAGATTTCATGGGAAAGAGATGCCAGGCTGTTTCCTCTGGAATCTGTGATCTCTGCCGCGTTTGAAGTGAAAATGGGGTGGAACGGACCGAGGAGGAGCAGGAGAGATGGAGGGAAGTGCTCAATGTGATCCCAGTCTTGCGCAGCTGCTGAGACTTGGAGCAGAGTTTCCTGGGCTCCCCAGGAGCATTTTTGGGACTTTTAGGGAAGATGCTGCACTCACCAGCCTGTGCTGCATCCCTGGGCAAGATGAGGTTGCAGGTGCCCGTGGGGTCTCCACAGAGTCCATCCGCAGTCCTGCTCCTTAGGTTTGGGAGGGCTCTGCACTAAAAGCAACAGAAATCACACATTTTTTTCTTTACAGGAGAACACAGTACAAGCTTTTGCACTTAGTAAAAAGGCGTTTTTACCTTAAAAGTGTGATTTGCTTCAAGGGAACAATGAATCCCAAATAAGTTTAATTTCCAAATAGTCTTATATGCCGGCTTGCTTTGTCCTGAAAAACTCCTGCTTGCTTCTGTTCCCTGCTTTTGTGTTTGCTGATGAATAGGGTCATTGAGAGATGGCTGTGATGGAGGGCAAGGCTCTCTGGCCCGGCCCTGGCTTGCAGCAGGGGAGCCCTGGCCAAGGAGATGGATGCTTGGGACCTCCTGCTAGGGAATTGGCATCCGTGAAAATCGGATCCAGCTGAAGTCTGAGCATTCAGAACAAACAACGCTGTCTCCTTCACGGCATTGGTTCTGTTGTGGTGCTGGAGTTTTCACCCTGTGCCTTCTCCCAGCCATGCCCCTCTGGCTGCTGATTTGGCTCCTTGGGGACTCCCTTGCCATGGCACAGGACAGAGCCATAGGGGCCATACGTCACCTCCGTGGCACCAGGAGCTCATCCATAAATATTCCAGAGCCTCCGCGTGACACAACCCAGCAATCCCAGCGCTGTGAAGAATGTGGCGCAAAACACGAGGAATTTAGTAGAGCATGCGAATGATGTTGCAAACCCATAAATTTTCCCCCTAATGCAATCCTTATGCAGATCTGGGCACGGGGCTGGGCCCTCTCTGCCATCACTCACCCTGACGAATGAAACTTTCCCAAATTTTGTCTATGAAGGAGAGGTTTGCAGTTTGGTTTCCCGGTTTGCTTGTTTTTAAATGCGTAACATGAGTGATTATGTCTCAAACCAAATGCTTCAAAGGCCTTCTAACTTTCTGGAAGATTCATGGCATGGCTTCCCTATGTTTTTTGAAGAGGAAAGTACATTTATTTATTGCACTTTAAGGGAGAGATAGTATCTCTCAGCCAATTCCCTAAAACAGCTCTGCTGTCCTAAGGCACTTACCAAGTATTGCTCTGCTCAGCTAATATATTACTATATAAAAAGGGAACAAATGACCTTAAAATTCGGACATCTGTCTCTGATGGGTTTCTCTGTGGTTCTCAGAAAGAAGTAACAGAGACAGACCTCCCTCAGGCCTGTGCAGAAAGCAGGAGCTATTCTGGCTGTCCTGCTGCTCCTGCCAAAAATCTTTGGCTGGAGCAATGCCTGAGCATCTCTGTGTCAGCACAGGGAGAGGTGCCCTCTGCGAGGACCTGGCCCAAAGGCAGGCTTTGCTTCACGACTTCGTGGGCTCGGGACTTGCCCCATCCCTGGGGTCTGCCCCACACGAGGCTTTGGGACATGGTCACAGCACCAGGTGGGATGGCACAGGTCCCCCTGTGCTCACACCCAACTCACCTGGGTGTGAACGTGGTGAGCATCCCCAGGTCCCTGCAGGCACTTCCCTTTGGAGGGGGATGCTGAGGGTGCTGAGCAGGTTCCTGGCACTCAAAGATAAGAGGAGATGAATCCCGAGGCAGGACACGAGCTGTGCCTGCCACCACGCTGTGCCACAGCTGGTTGCTCCTGTCGCAGGATGAACATCTGCCCAGTGCCATCCCCGGGGCACACACTGTGCCACAGCCTGCGGCCCGAGCTGCTGCTGGCAGCAGCAATAACCCCTCTGTCCTTCTGATCTCCCCCCACTCTTCCTCTCAATGCAGGCGATCAAAAATGGGCAACAAACGAGCAGTCAGCATTTGTGCTTGAGATGTATTTAAAAAGGTTAAAGCAAAACAGATCAAAACATCCTTTATTCTACTGTTTTTTCCCCAAAGTAACACGTTAGCCTTAAGGTAAAAAATCAATGTTCAAAGCCTGTACCAATTTTCAGAGAGATAAATGTTGTGTTTAACACTTTGCGTCCTCGGTGTGCGTGAGGAGGTACCAGTGGTTCCCAGTTAATGTCTCCGTACTGGAGAGGTGGGGCTGCAGATTGAGGCAAGAAAGAACTAAACCAGGCTCTTGTGAGAACTCCTTTCACAGCATTTCACAGTGATGGCTTTGGAGGATGCCAACACGGGGTTTGTCAGCCACATCTCCCCAGGACAAATTCAGGAGGGTGATGGGGAATTGAGCTTCCATGCCAAATCAAGACAGCATGTCCCCGAGGATGTGCCAAGCACGCACTGCCCAACCCCCGTGTCCCACTTGAGGAGCCACACTGGGACCAGCACAGTGCTGGGGCATCACCAAAACCGAGCACGTAACAATTTTGATGACCTTCTCATGTCCTTAAACTCAGCGATACAGGCAGCACCTCGCTCTACTTGTAAGGGAAAGATTGGGTTTGTCCACAGGAGCCTTTCAGTATTTGTGAAAGGTCAGTGGGGGATGTGAAACTCGCCACAGAACCACAGAGGTTTGTTCAATTTACAAGCATCATTCATTTCAGTGCAACCAGAAACTTATTCAACATCTCTGGGCTGTCCCTGCCTGCAACTCTGCCCTCTCTCACCAGGGGCTGGGGCTGGATCAGAGCACCAATGTCACCAATGTCACCCTGAGCCCGTGGGTAGTGATGCCCCGGCACAAGATGAGAGATGCCAACAAGGCTTCTCATTAGCCCACAGCAGCTTAATTACTCGTTGCATGGATGTCCCCTCAGAGAGAGGACAAGGGGCATGGATTCTTGCTGCTTCTTTCTAAGCAAGTACCAGGGGTCTAATTCCTAAATTTTCAGGCATTTTCCTGATTATGGGCTGCCTCAAGTGCCAGGGAAAAGCCAGCAGCGGAGCACAGGTTCAGGTACCTTTTTGACCCTCGCTTTCCACAGCAATCCTGGCAGTGATCTCTGCTTCCCATCCCTGCAGAGCTGCTGCTACTCCTGCAGGCACCGGCTCCTTCCACACAGAAATGTGTGGCCGATCAAACACGGAGCAATAAAAAATTCCCTCAGCCCAAAAACACCTTTCCCACTCAGCTGGGCATTTTCTGAGCTAAAAGGGCTTTTTTCTTCCTTGATGGATCCCTGGAACGATAATTGAACGATTTGCTGTAATAAAAAGTTAAATTGCATAAAATTAATATTGATCCAAATTAAACCATTTGTCTCCCTTCCCTTTTCGGCTCCACAAACACGATTATTGCTTTGGCTGTTACAAACCAAATACAATCACAAGTTGCAATCACAGCTTGTTTTCTGCCCTTTGCTCCCCCTTCCCAGTTCCCTTCTCTTGCAGGGGAGAAGGCAGCACCTGGATGAGCATCTTTTGGATCTTCCTGAGCACCAGGAGGGCTCTCTGGCCCTGGCCAGGCTGTGGCACATGCTCCAGCCTTGGATATTTGTGGGAGGGACCACAGTGGACAAGGAAGGGAGGAAAAATCCCATCCACAGGCATCAGAGTCAGTTCCCTCCTGTTTTCTCTTCCCCTCCACCATTTTCTCATGGCGATAATTGGAAAGGAAAGAAGGAGCTATAAATACCTCTGGAAATTAAAAGGAGCATGTATAGTCTTGGCAGAGAGGGAGAATATCTGGAGGGTCTCGGCTCCTCTCCCCTACACATACTGGCAAGTGTTTACTTTGAAATTTTTCATTTGTCTCCTCTGGGAGTACAGGCAAAACAATATTTGACAGCCCAGGAAAACTGCGGTTTCTATGGAGCCAGGGATGAAAATCTGGCTTGGAGTAAAGCAGGCGCAGGAAAGCTGGGTCTTAAAAATGAGTGAGCCTCTGCAGTGGGATGTGGGAAAAGATGTCCCCCCTGCCTGCAGCGACCCTCGGAGCAGGGATATGGTAACCAACCCACTCCTGAGCTGGTGACCAGAGCCAAATTCCCAATGTCCACCCGCAGGTGGACACAGCACCAGAATTCCCAGCACTGACAGCACCACACAGAATCCCCATGGCACCGCCCGGACAAACCCTGGGGTCCCTGGAAAACCCCCCTGGTTTCCATCCCCATCTCCAGGAGCAAATCAAGGCAGCAAGCTCCCCATCAAAACCTCTCCACAGGCCAGGGAGCTGCCAGGTGGTGGCTCTGGGACATCACTGCTGGACCCAGAACTTGCTGGGGCACAGAGTGAAGCAGAAGGAAATCCAGGCTTGCCCGTGTAGGAAATGCATTTTCCCTCCATCTGAACTCGTTCCAGAGCAAGTCCCTGAGTGCAGGGCTGCTTGCCAGGCCCAGACCCCAGCCTGGGAGGCAGAGGAAGTTCATGGGACTAGAGAGGTTTCAAACCAAACATTCCTGGCTCAGGGAAGCGGGGCTGTTCCCGCAGAGCTGTTCCAAACCAGCTCCAGCGCCAAACAGGTTTATTCTGTAAACTTCGCAGATGCGGAGGCAGGGCAGAATTACTGAAATAGCTCTCACTGGGCAGGTTTGCTTCCATGTAAAACTCCAAGGAAATACTCGAGGTGAGCAGCTGGGGCCAAACTCTGCCAGAACTCAGCCCAGAGCATCACACGGGACGAGGGGACAGCTCCCAACTGTGCCCCGCAGCTCCTGGTGTCCTGGATTGATCAGGACTAGGGAGGAAGGGAAGAAAGGCAAGGGAAAGGCAATTGTACATTCAGCTCAACCCCGGATTGTTCTTTCACCACGTTCAACTGAGCTTTACAGTGCTTAATTTAAAGTGCTGTTCCGTGTGGGAAACTCATAAAACAACACAATCCATATTTATTATCTCTTGATGATTCTGAGTGAAATCTTCCCATTTTGTGAGATTAAGGAGAGGGAGGAATGGCTCGTGCTGCTGTGCCAGCTCTGCCAGAGGGTCACACATGTGTCTGCAGACTGACCGTGCTTGCTGCTCTGCTCGGCCACCTGCACAAGGAAGAGGCTACTGAAGACACTGCCCTTGCCAACATCTGCCTCCTGCCCCTCACCTCCCACTCCTTCCCCTCCAGGAAAATGCAAGCCAGCACCTCACAAAGCCTTGGAGAAAGCCTTTTGAGCCATTAGGTAAAGCTCAGCAGCTTAGACTGTCCTTTTCCCTGGGAATTCACCGTGAGCAGCTCCCCCAGTCCTCCCCGCGCCTCTCCAGCCGAGCTCTGCTCCTGCCTATTCTCCGATGCCTTGTTGTCCTCCAAAGTGAACATGAATTGCTGCCAGCTCAAATTAGCGTCTTCTCACAGTCGGCCAACAGAGCTGCTGAAGGAGGAGAAGGATTCAGGATCTTCCAGCCTTTAGAGGCTGTTCAACTTCTGCTACACACTGCCCGATTGCCGAATGGGTGAGAGAGCGTTTGGAAATTGGGTCTCTTCATCTCTTCTCAGATGGGAGCCCGGCTCTTCCTGGAGAAGCCGTGGAGCAAACCTCTTGCACGGGGATCTCTGCAAGGCTCTGAGGAGATTAAACTTTGTACAGAGGACAGAGAAGCAGCAGCAGTTGAGCCAAAGGCACCAAGGGCAGGGTTTTTGCTGGAGATGTTAAGGATGGTTATAAAACTGCAAACCAGCCAACCAAACCAACTTACAACAACAAACTGGCCCCAGAAACAGCTCAGTGATCAGTAACTGGCCACGGCAGCAGTCCCTGGAGAACATCCTGGAAATGCCTTGTGCAGGAGTTGGGGAAGAGGGGAATCCTTATTGCATTTCCTTTGGAAACAAGAATAACTCCAGAGACTGAGCTGGATGAGGAAAACCTTCCATTGGAGCCTTTGGTTATTTGATCGGTTGTGGTTGATTGCATAGCTTTGGTGTCTAACTGCCACACATGACATCCCTTTGGAATGGCACTTGGCTGCCAAAAAGGTGAACAGGAGCCAGAAAAAATCCCAGCTCAATCCGGATAATTTTGCCTGGTTATTTTAGATTGTCCTCCCAGTCTGCTTGCAAACCCTATGGAGAAGGATAGGCTTTTTATTGACCAGATAGCTGTGGCTGTAATCTCTCTGAAAATGCACATTAAAGGAATTTTAAAATCGAGATTATCTCTGTGAGTAGTCCTTAATGACTCCTTCGCAGCTGTTACAATGCTTATGTAAATATTGCCAGTGAATATTTAAGGCTCTATTAAAGAGAAATTTACAGTTCTGTCCATAATTGAATCTCTCCATAAATCCCACTGCACAGGTTGGCTCTCTGAAACACAATCACTGCCTCCCTGCTCAGCTCAGTGTCAGGATCCTCCCCTCCACAGTCCTTTTGTGGTTGTGGATGTGATGCTGGCAGCATCCTTGGAGAGACACAAGGCTCTGGAGGGGACGTGCACCCCAACTCTAGCAACTACAGAATCAAAATGTAGGAGCAATGTTCAAGCAATGTTCAAGGGGAAAAGAAGTTAAACTAGAAAGATGTAACAAAATGTGATTGAATTCAGTATAAATTAATATTCCAGGCTGGGAGCAATACATGTGTAGGTATGCACAACTGCCATCAGCTCTTTTGTTTTGAAGCTGGAGGAGCATGAAAACAGAAACCCATCTCCTATCCGAGCTCAAACCTGCCAGAAGTAGCTGAGACACGAGAAGAGGCTTTGGCATTTCTCTGGGCTCACGAAGAGAAAGCCAAATGAATTCAGATTCATCTGCACTTGAAAAGCCACTTCTCTGCAGGACTGGAGCAGCAGATGGATGGAGAAAAGGGGCACCATGATCTTCCAGAGCATCTCCCACCACCCAGCATTGCAGTGCCCAGGACAGGAGCTGAACCAGGAGCTGAGCCATGGAAATTCCAGCTTTCCCAGAAATGCTCTGAAAGATCATTACAATAAATTGAACAAGAAGCAGCACAAGATGAAGTTCCCTGAACCAGACAGGTCTTTCTTCCACCTCTTCACTACTGAGTCTCAGTCTGCCCACACACACCTGCCCCCTTGGCTGTGGCATCCCCTGGTCTCAACCCACAGCCACACACCCCCGAGAGCTTAAAGAGAGGAGGAAACAAAAGATCACAACAAGCTGAACCTTATTTTTAAAAAATATTATTATTAGTGAACATTTACAAGCAAATATAGCATCAGAATCTTAGGAAAATTTAATGGAAAAAATTAATTTTCCTACACTAATGAAGTACTTGTGCTCCAGGGCAACAACTGCTAATGGTGTTTCTATCTCAGCCGAAGAGACAAAAAAATTGTGTTTAATAGTAATTTTAAATATAGATTTGAGGTTCTTTCCCATAAATCATGAAGTCAGATAAGGACTGCGCATAATAACTTGTCAGATTACATAAACAAAACTGATTTCAAATACTTTAAAAAACACTTTTATTCCATTTGCAAGGCTGCACGCTCGTAAGGAGACTTCACATCTGCGTGAGCCACCACGCACTTAACCCTTCACCACAGTAATTCTTCCTATGCAGCAGCACCAAACCCAAGCTTTGAAAAAAGAATTTAAGTTGTATGGACATGAATTTGCCCAGGGAGGGATCCTGGCAGGTTTGCTGAAGGAGAAGAGCTCCTTGCTATGCAGAGGTGATGGAGGAGCCAGAGGGAAGCTGCAGTGACAGCAGCCCAGCCAAGCACCAGGAGATGCCCCAGCAGATCTTGGGGTCAAATGCAGCCAAAATCTCTGCTGGAGTCTCAGGGCTGTGTAGTTGCACTGTTTTAAAATCTTTCTCTTCTTTCTCATGGAGAATAGAGATAAGTTGCATTCTTGTGCTTTCTAATCTCTCTGTTTTGGTGCTGGATGCTCTAGCATTGTAACCAATCGTTATAGGGGGTGGAAAAACTATTGACCAATAATTATCAGACTATTAATGGATATATAAAGAAGTTCTTGTAAATAAAGTTTCTCTTTTCACCATCTTGTATCTGCTTCCCCCTCCGGTTTCCAGCCCCACCAGCCTTCCAGGAGGCCTGCTCACAGGAGCACTGTCCCTCCACCACGAGCCCTGCACGTCAGGGAAGTGCAGCATCCATCAGTTTTATTCCCCACATGCCGCCCTGAGACTCAGCTGCTGCTGTGCTGCTATTACTCTGAATGTAAATAATGGCCCACGCTGTTCTACTCCTTTACAACAGGTACTTTTAAAATGCTTCTCTCCTCGGATCCCTCTTCCCCCGAGGACCACAGCGCTGCAGGCTGCCACGTTGCTGCAGCGGAACTCCGTCAGCAGAGGAGCACCCGCTGGCTCAGCATCTCCAGGGCTTTCACTGAGGGAGCAAACGCCCCTCTCCTGACACACTGAAAATGTCAAGATAATCATTAACATCCTCCCTGAACCTCTGCTCCCTTCGGTAAAGGGATGCCAGGGGGGAAAAAAACGCACTGACAAAACCTGAATTAGCACTTCAGGGTCTGTAGACAAATTCTGGGGGATTTTTACCATGAGCTCTCCAAAATGACCATGTTCTGGCCTTGGACCATCCCTAAATCCCTGCTGCCAGGACTACCCACCCATCCCCAGCTTGCGGGACAATCAATTACCATGAATTTCCACCAGTTTGTGTTTAAATGAACATTACTCCGAGGGAATGCCTGGGTTGGGGCAGTGGCTCACACTGAACCCTCTGTCCCTGGCCAAGGAGCTCTGAGCCTGAGCATGGAGGGAGCTGTCAGCAGAACCACCACTGGGGCCAGTGGGAACTGGGGCTCCTTGGAAAGCCCAAAACTCTTCCCTTCTCCAGAATAAGCAGCAGGACTGAATCTCTCCATCCCAAATGCCCGACCCTTTTCAGTGCTTTATAAACTTTTTATCCAGCTGTAAAATTTCTAATTATCTGAGGTAACTAACCAATGTTGCATGAACTCAAACCGAGACTATTCCAGTCAAATACATAATTAAAAATTTCTGCTGTGCTGGTTCCTTCCACCAGTTACATAAATTACTGTGCAGGGTGCAGCACCACGATTGGTAATCCCAGTTGTGGTAAATGCCAGGACTGGGAGGAATGAGCTGCACCCTGCCCTTGCCCCCTGGGCAGTAGCACTGGCTCTCTCACATTCCCAACTCTCCCAGGCATCATTCCCTGCTCTCTCCATCTGCACTTGCTTGGGAGAGCCACAGGCACTGGGAGCCCCAGGCTGCAGCCTCAGCTGGCAGGGATGGCACCAGAATCAGAGCAAAGCACATCTTCAGCTTGCCTCTCCTCAGAATCCACTCTGGGGAACATTCTTCTGTAAGGAGCCAGCAGCAGCTGGAGACTGACAGTTTGGAGAGCCACAAAAAGGAGAGACAGTGGCAGGGAGAAGTCAGTGCTCCCATCTTCTCCAGGCTACGCATGTCCCCCCAGCTGCTGGGGCCTCAGTGTTTACATCTTACAGACCATGGGGAAACTTCTGCATCCCCTCAAGCTGTGCCAGAAAACCCGATATTCCTCCTAATGATTCACCTGCCTCCACACTGCATCAAAGACATCAAGTGGGTCTCATAGCAACTGCCAGATTAGCACATCTCCCTAAGCCAGGCTTATCACCGTGAGCGAGCGGGAGGGCTGGGAGGGAGTGTGTGTAATGCCAGCTGGGAAACAGGAGCAATTCCCGCTGGCTGCCACATACCTGCCGGGGATGAGCTGCCACTGGGACCCTAGAAGGGACAAGAAAGGCAGCAGTGGCTCCTTGCCTGGCTCTTAAATAGCCTTGCCCCAGCCCAATCAAGCCTGGGAGGCTCCTGCCCCAAAGGAAACTGCCTTCCTGCACACCTGAGTGACAGGGGATGACTTTCAGAGCTCTGCTTTAGCTCAGCTGTGTCCAGTTGTCGCCTCTGGCACAATCATGTGTGCCATGATTCCCTCGGCTTCCCACAGTCCGTGTGAGCAGGGAGAGGGTCTGCAGCAGCTTCCTGTGCTTGTGTCCATGCTCCACGTGCACTTGTGCTTGATGTGGGAATGCTAACAGTGAATGGCAGCCCCGTGAAGCTTCAGGAGGGATTTAGAATCACAGAATCACAGGCTGGTTTGGGTTGGGAAGGACCTTGAAGTTCATCTCATTTCAAGCCCCTCCCATGGGCAGGGACACCTTCCATTCGACTAGGTTGCTCCATGGCTGCTTTTACTCCAAAGGTCCTGCTGGAACAGCCCTCCATGGCTGCTTTTACTCCAAAGGTCCTACTGGAACAGCCCTCTATGGCTGCTTTTACTCCAAAGATCCTGCTGGAACAGCCCTCCATGGCTGCTTTTACTCCAAAGGTCCTGCTGGAACAGCCCTGGCCTGGCTGGCTCTGCTGCCTGCTGGAAGCTCTGGTGGCAGAGGGAGGCCAGCCACACTAAGTGCTCCTGGCACTGAACACGCGGGTGGACAAGCACATCCAACTCCACTCCAAATCCATTTTAGATCAAAGGCAGTTGACTCTGCCTAATTTCAAAGAGCCGTCCCGCCCTCCCAGTCCCACTGCAGGACTTCCCAGGCAGAGCCCTAATCCTGCTGCTGCCCTTGCACTGAGTGTGGGATGAGTCCAGAGAACCCAGGGCAGCCCAGACAGCTCCTGTGGCTTTTTCAGAAAGGGCTGTGGAAATCCTGTCCTTTGGGTCTCACTGCTGCTGCTGCTTTTCCCAGAGCATTTCCAGCCTCTCCTTCATCTCTGGGATTTACCCTGCTATCCATAGGCTGATCAGCGATGCCAGGGAGCGTGGCAGGACCCTGTGACCCTGGGGCAGCCATGCCCATCGTGCCACCACTCTGGGGATTTTGCTTGCCAGGTTAGCTGGATACAGAGACATCTCACATGGGAGTGTTTTACAGCTCCTCACAACAGATTATTGGCGGGTGCTTTAAACCCCAGGGCCATTATCTGAGCCTAATTTTCCATTCCAGCCCCTAACATTTCAATTTCCCCCTTCACTGATCTCTGGCTTTAATGGCTCTCCCAAACTTCCCTCAAGTTGAGAAGTGCCCATTTGGTACCATTCCTGCTGCATCTTACCGATGCCTCATCTCCTTTCTTTCTCCCACCCCTTTCCCTTTTCTCTTCCTTTTCACCTTGAAAACACAGCCTCAGTGTCCTCACTCCCCTGGGAATTGCAGCAGTGGATGAGGACGCTGCGTTCCTCCTCTCAGCTCTCTCATGTGGCGCTGCCGCTGGACCCTGGGAAGGAATTTCATGGGGCTTGGGAACCTTCACTTCCCCTTTTCTTTCCTCTCCTTGCAAGCCAGGCCGGGGCTGACACTCCGTGTCGCTGCAGTGGGACTGAGGGCGGTGCTTGGCCACCAAACTGCTCCAAGTCCTTTCAGTGAGGCTCAGCAGCACTCGGTGGTCTCCAGTGGCCCCGGGGGCTCTTGTCCCCCTGCTTTGTCTGCTCAGTCCATGTGCCCAGCCCTTCTGGCTGGCTGCCACCATGAGGCTGCACTGTCCGGTCTCTTCCCAGCCCCCTGGGGATAGGATGCTACTGGGCTTTGGCAGCTGCTGCTGGTGTCACTCAGCTGTCACTGCCTTTGTCCCTGCCAGCAGGCTGACTCCCCGTGGAGGGGCTGGCTCACCCACTCCCACTCTCCCCGGCACCAAGCAGTGTTGTGGGCTCTGGAGAGAGTTTTCTTGGGCTCTTGGCTGCTTCTTCTGCCATCCTGCAGAGCCATTCCTCAGGCAGAGCTGGCTCTGGGATGTGTGCACAGCCCAGCACTGCTCTGCCCTCCCCTCTGCCCGAGGAGAGGTGGCCTCAGTGCCTTTGGGAGTCAATTATTTAAAGCCAGACAGGACTAAAACCTGCCAACACTCAGGAAAAAGGTTTTATTGGCATTTTAGCTATTAGCCCTAGCACCTGGTTTTCAGCCATGCTCTCTGCTGGACTTTGAAAAATGCTGGTGCGACAAGGGACACTGAGCCAGCTTCTGCCCCCACAATGTGGGACATGGAGCCACAGCAAAACGTGCCCCAGGAGGGCCAGGTTTTGAGGGCTCCTGCCTCCTAAACCCCTGGGAGAATGCCAGGGCAAATACACCAGCGCAAAGCATTAACAACATCCATGGATGCAGAATGGTTTCAGCCAAGAGGCTCTCGGGGCTGATTGAAAGCAAATTGGTGAATGTGGGGCTCTTCCTCTCCCAGGCTAACTCCATGGCTAACTGCTCCGATGGACAGCTTTATGGACTGTGACATGGATATGGCTCTTCCCATGGCTTCACAGACCCATTTCACAAACGGTGCTGGCTGCAATCCACTGCTCCGTGCCGAGCTGCTGGTTGGGACATCGTCGCGGAGGCTGAAGCGAGGAGAAGGAAAACACGGATGAGAAATAGATAGGGAAAAACAAATGTCAAGCTGTGCTTTTTATAGTGCGAGGGCAGAGTACTGGCTGGGCTTTCAAGAAGAGAAAGATGTGCTGGTAATTGGAAAGGCGCCGGGGGGAGGGTGGCAGCCTGGCTCCTGTACCTGCAAGCTCTCAGGAGCCCTGGACGGCCATCCCTGGGCTGGAATGCTGCACTCTGCCCACAGTGGGCCCGGCTGAGACCAAAGGCACCGCGTCCCTCGCAGTGCAGCCCAGGCATGGGCTGGTCCTGATCACCCTGGTCATGGAGCCTGCAAGGTTGGAGAGAGAAGACTCAGAGAAAAGCACCCAGCAGGATCGCAGTTTTCAGGCAGGGCTGGCCCCACATCACCACAAGCAGAGGAGTCCTCTGGGTTAGCAGAGAGCTTGGAAACATTCACTGGCAGCCAGAGGCTGAATTAGTATTGCTTAACTGTGCCTTTTTCTGGGAAACTAAAGCCCCAGAGCCACACGTGGCCGTACCTGTGAGTGCTGTCTATTGGACACACGAGGCGGTGTGCTCCCGCCAGTGAATCCCATGATTTATTCCTAAACACCGTGTTATCGAAGGCCAGAACGAGTATCAGGCAGAGAAATCAACTGTTCCCTGATCTAAGCTGACTGGAATCAATTGCTGCAGGGGGCAAGTGCGGTCAGCCACCTCGGAGCCCTCTGACAGGTCAATAAATACACCTGAGAGGACACGCTCGCCTGTGGAGCTGGACGTGTTTCCCCTGGCATCGCTGCTTGAGTGATGCCCTGCTGTGCTCCGGCACTGCTGGCCTGGGTGTCACATGGACTTCCCACAGGGTTTCACACCGGGATGTCACCTTGGCCCCAAGTGCCACTGGGGCTTTTGCTCCCACCCCTCCTGTGCTGGTCCTGCTGCAGCAGAAGCGAGGAGTGGGCTCTGAGGATATTCACCACCAGCTCCCGCCTCCATCCTCTGTGCCAGTCACAGCATTTATTCACGCCTGAAAATTTGCAAGGGAAAGATAATAAACCCCCCAAGAAAGTCTGTCCCCGTTTTGGCCTGACAAGGAACTAAGATAAATGTCAGTTTTCAGTTAATATCATGCTTGGAAGATGAGCAGGAACAGTGGGGATTTCATTCTGGTACGTTTATTAAACACATAGAGACATGTCACTGCTAGCAGAGCCAAGCAGGTCCCGCAGGTCCTGCAGGCCCTACCAGCATCAGAAATGCCCGAGATTAGATCCAATACCAGCCTGGCATTTGAAACCTGGGAACTGCATCCACATGTGCTTTCTGAGTCCCCAGGAGGATGTGAGTCCCATTGGAAAGGCAGTCCCCAGCACAAGCCGTGGGCAGCTGCCTCACTGCCCATCCAGGTGGAGATTGTGGACCGAGCCCATGCCGACATGTGCCATGCAGGTCGCCTCCACTGCGGTATCCTCAGGACTCTTCCTCTCCAAGCCCTCCTGCCATAACTCATCTCTGCTGAGAGGCGTCGCTGCCTCGAACTGCTTATTAGCACAAACTGCCTGGCAGTAACAAACTGCTCTCTCAGCGCTCATCATTCACCGGGCGTGCGTGGCCGTGGCCAAGTGCGGGGACGGAGCCGGGCATGTCGGCAGCTCACGGGGGCTCGGGACGGCCCACGGGGTGCTTCAGCAACGACAGCAGTGATAAACCCTCCTCTCTGCAACAGAACTTATTGATGGGTCAGTTAATTCCAATTTTAATAAAAGGTTTTGTTCGGATGCGCTGGGGCCACGCCATCTGCCAGGAGCTGGATGCATGCCGGGGGCTGGTGGCTGTCTAGGGAGGGGGAAGCAGGGAGTAGGGATGAGCTGCTGGACAACCTTAGCCATCGGTGTTCCCTCTGCTCTGCCACAGAGCCACCCTGCCTGCCACCACAGGCACCTACATGTGGCCCCCATTCCTGTCTCCCATCCTCTCAGGGCCCTAAGCGCACTCAGAGGGGTGCAGATCTTGGCTGGGATGAGACCCATCAGCTGGGATGATGTACTTACACTTTTAATAAGAAATAGCACTTGATATAGAACAGTTCCAGCATTTATTGAACCGAAGTGCCTTCCACTGCTTCATTGCGGAGCCCTGAAGCCTGTCCTGGATGATTTAAGAATGATCCATCTGGAAAATGATGCAGACAATTTGTTACATCCAGCCAGAGAGCCATAGAAACCACCATAACAAGCTTAAATGATTTCAGCATCACTACATCATCCAGCCCCAGCCAATCTTCCTCAGAGCCACTGCTGAGCTGGGGTTGCCCATCCTGCATGGCTCCTCTTCCTGAAGTTGATGCTGCTCCTGCAGCCCATCCCAGTGCTGGATCCAGGCTTCTAGTCCACACTTTGTGGGACATGAGGGACCCCTTTCCACCTTCCCACTGCTTGTCCCACCCTCCCGCCCTCCCAAATCCCTGTTTTTAGACAAGAAGCTCCAAGCAGCTCACAAACCCTCCTGGAGGGCTCCTCCGGCTGCCGGCAGCACGGGTGCCTGTTGATGGTTACCACCTCGCCCTGGGTAAATCAGGGCTTCGGTTTTCAAAATAGCGTGTTGATTGAAGCTTAAAATATCCCCAGCAATTACTTCGCCCCGGTATAATTATAATAATTAAACTTGGATAATGCTTAGTCCTACTTTTTATCAGAACTGTGTGCTGCGGCACCAGTGTGTGGTGTTTTGTTTCCAGCCTCATTTTCCAGCCTCGCCCCACCGAGCAGCGCTGAAGGGACATGAGCTGGCAGCCTCCAGCGCTGACAAGGGGACGGTGACCCTGTCACGGCCTCTCCAGCCCTGGGGACTACTCATGGCTCCGTTTAATCCAGGGCATGGTGTGTGGTGGCCGTGCCTTGGCCCTCGCTGCACAGCGGGACGAGCAGCACCAGGGGATGCTCCCGGCTCCGTGCCAGGGTGATGGGTGCTGGAGGGAGCAGGGATGCTGGTTCTTCCCTCTGGCTGCTTGCCTTTTCCCACCCCAATCCCTCTCCCACGGCTCAGCACAGTATTTCTCCTCCACGCTCCCAGCAGCGACACTCGGAACAGCTCAGGCTGGTGAGTACGTTTCCGGCTGTGATAAATAGCAGGGAAAGGAATGAGATCCTAACACTGTATTTCATGCCCTGAAATCCCACTTGCATCTGGAAATAAACAGAGTTCTCCAGCTGATATATGCAGCTCTGAGGCTGTTCGCATCCTGTTTGCTTGTACACATTGTCTCAGTGATTTAAGCTGGCAATTTGGCCCTAAAATGAAGAGCAGCTCACTTTGTCCCTCCCCATTTTTCTATATATTTTCCCACAGAAGGGAGCTTTTGGAGATTTGACTGGGCTGGGGCTGGGCATCATCTCTGGCCTTGGTTTTGGGCTGGCCTGGCACAGAGAGCTGTGGAGGGCTCTGGCACTGTGGGAAGGCTGCTGCCACAGCCTGGAAATGCAAGAGGCAGTGTACTGACCTGCATCTTCCCTGGCCATCCCTCTTCAAAGCCCACATGGACACGGATAAAGCCTTTTCCCCTTTTCCAGGTCAAATGGCATTGTGAGGAATGACACATGCTGTCCATGCTGTCCCACAGTGCCCTGCGGGGGCACGGAGGGCTATGGGAGCTGTCCCTATCGCCTGGTAAGAGCCCTCCTTGTGCTGCCCAGTCCCCACATCCGTCCGTCCATCTGTCTATCCATCTGTCGAGCAATGCAGCAGCAGGGCCAGCCCAAGTGTGAGCCAATGTCACCCACTTTTGCAAACCAAAGCCATCACTTACCGGGGACCTGCTCATGGCCAGGACTCCTCCTTGGGTAAAAGATATAGCTGGGTGAAGCAATTCCATAGCAGGGGTGTTTGTTTAAAAAATCTTTAGTGATGTTTAATTAGCTCCCCAGCTGTCCTACTCAAGGCCACGCAGTCTCCCCAAGGCACGTGGGGTCCCCCCAGAGCTGTGAGGGGGACATTGGGTGAGCCTGGGGACCTGGCACCCTCTTGCCTGTGCCACAGGCCATGGAGCTGCTGCTGCTGCTGCTGTGGAGGGACCCGGAGCAGGGGGGGCACGAGACCACTTCCCAGGACAAAGGCAGGGGTGTTTCCCAGCTGGGGACAACGGGATTTCCCCAGGGAAGCCTCTGGACTCCTTCATGCTGAGAAGTCAATCCCCTCGGACACCAAACCAACCCCGTCCCCTCCCCGGGGACCGCGGCCGCGCGCGGAGGAACGCAGTCACCAGCGGCTGCGCGGTTCTCATATCAGTTTTAATAGCAACATCAGAGTACTAAATATACAGAGGGCAAGGGGACAGGGTGGCATTTACAGTGCTTCCAAATACACGGCTTCCACGGACAGAGACAAATTAAAAACCGCTCGGGAAGAAGAGGCTCCTTTTGGCACCGCCCAAGCTCGCGCTGTGGGCGGGTGGGGCAGCCACGATGCCAAAAGGTGACGGCGCTTCCACCGGATGCCTCCCGGTGCAGGATTTTCCCAGGAAAAGAAAGAAGTACTCAGTGATGTAAAACCGGTTACAAAGTAAAACTGTCTCATGTTAGAAAACGGGTTTTGGCAAAATAAAAATAAAGTGTAAACTTCACTGTACATGTCCTATCAAACAAAAAAATAAACCCCTTGGAACCTAAAATAGAAGAATCTGGGTCAGAAATCTGTGCCCTTAGTGTACATTTTTGTGCAACATATACTTTTTTCAAAGTAAATATTATCTCCACTCGTGACACTATTAAAAATGTACCTACAAACGCTGAGAGTAATTCTTAAAAATGTGTGAGAAGCATTAGATGAGCTCGGGAGACCAAACCCACAGACTTGGAAATGGCGAGGGATTTCTTGCTGGTTTTGAAAAAATCGCGTACAGATTTAATATCCGGTTGAATGAAAATTCCAACCACATTCATCCTGAAATGGGCGGGCTGAGATAGGATAGATATATTTTTTGTTCTATTTTATTTTTTAATTTTTTTTTTTTACAAAATATATAATATGTGTAGAATATCTACTATTTAACTACCGTTTCAGCTGAACTACCTTCCTTCGCAACAAGCTGCCAGTGGAGAAGAGGTAACCTGAAATCCGTCCCCACGCCGGCTCTGCCATCGCTGCGGTGACCTCCTGGCAGGCTCGGTGCCCTCGGCCCCACAGAGCACTGCTGCCCCATGGAGCACTGGTGTTCTACGGAGCACGGCTCCTGCCACCACCACCACCACCGGCCGCCCTTTCTCCAGCTGGGAAGACAGAGTGAAGGTAAACGATCGGATCTGGAGAGACGGGCGGCTGCCCAGGACCAGCTCTGCCCGGGGTGATGCGGGGTGAAGCCACCCCCCGGCTCACAAAGGTCGGGGGATTGAGGACCAAACCCTGCCCGCCCTACCTGTTGGTGCCATGGCATGGGAGCTTGGATCTGGAGCCCCAAACCAGCTCAGTTTGGCGCAGGACAGAGCCCACTGGTGCTGGTGGCAGCAGCGGTGCTGACCCCCGGCTCGGTGGGAGCAGCGCATCCTGTGGCTCCTGCTCAGGGTTTGCAAGGGTTGTGGAGGGTCCTTGTCATGGGTGGCTTGTCCCACACCACTTTCTCTAAGACAGGGCCACAAATGACACACAGACACTCCATGACACATCTGGGGGATGTGGCAGCCTCTTGGCTGCCACGGTGTGTTTGTCAGGGACTGCTCAGGGGCTAAGGATGCTGGAAAATGAACTGAAAGAAACAAGCAGCAGCGGGCTGAGGGCTTACAGCAAAGCAAGGAGCAAAACTTTTCTTTTTTCAAGCTTCCAGGACCTCAGGGTGAGACGATGTGCCCAAAACATGACAAAGCTCCCATGGGAGCGTGTCTGAGAACACCACGCTTCCCTGCTTTTCCATGGTGGGAAGATCTACTCAATAGATATGCCATGGAAATGTGATTTTCTATTTTCATTTCTTTCTTGTTTTTTGGCTTTCATCAATAGGAGGGAATGAAATCACCACAGTTCATTTCTCTTCACTGTGCAAGACCTTGGGACGCCTGGATCCTGCCTCGTACATCGCTGCATCAGCGGCTCCATCCCAGCCCTTCCTCCACCTCCTCTCCCTCCACCGCAGTGGCCCAGCATGGATGGGGGGAGGCTTCCTCTGATAAAGTGCAAGTGCTGTTGGTCCTTATAAATAAGGGAAGATTGTGCATCTACTTTTGTTCCCTGGTTCACTGCTCAGCTCCGGGGTGACCAGGACATGTCCTGCTGCAGACTGTGGGGGAAGCTCACGCAAGTCCTGCCCTCTGAAACCTGTGGCCATCCTCGGGGTCACAGTCATTCACCTTCCTTCTCTCTCCCTGACACACACATGCAAACTCACACACACGCACACACATGCACACGCTTTCCCTTCCTCCTTCCCCGCTCCACAGGGAATTCCCTGTGAGCCAGGTGCCTCTCCATCATCACCACTGCCATCATCACCACCGCTTGCACCAGTGCTGCCTGTGCTGCCCTGGCATCCCCTGGCTCTGCCTGACGACTTCCCTGCAGGCAGCAGGTTCCATCCAAGCAGAAACACAGAATGCTGCTTCAAACGCCCTGGAATGGGGGAGCTGAGATATATTTCTCGTCATACTGCTACCGCGATTACACTGGAATACCTGTGGGAATGAAATAAATAGGAGGATTAAGGGGAGAAGCTCAAGGGATGTGGCTCCAAGCTGGCACGGATGGATTCCCGTGAAGTCACAAAAGGAGGAGAGCCCGTGGGCAGGGGCTGCACCACTGACACCAGCGTCACAGGAAAGCCCCAGGACACTGAGATGACCTTGGAGCAGTCACTCAGACTCCACACTTCCAAGGACAGATGCTCCCCACATTTCCCAGGGACAGCTACAGCTTTGGGGGTCCACTGCTCTAGCAAGACACTGTCTCCTCTCCTCCCTGGAGGCATCAATGCTCTGGAGAGCAGACACGAGCCACCCAGGAGATACTGCTCTGCCCAGGGGATGGTTGGCTCAAGTCCGCAGGTAATTGTCAGAGCTGGCAAGGAAGACTTCTGTCTGAGGCAGCGTCCAAAAATTCAGGACAAATAATCCAGACTGTGCAATTCCATGGGAAAAGGACAGAAAAGGACACGGGAACAAGAGACCGCACGCGTGGCTATGCGCAACACCATAGGGTTCTACCTTTTTTTTTTTTTGTTGTTTTTAAACTGCACGTTCATTATCATAAAGAAAAGGAGCTGAGTAATCAGTGGGGGAGTAGAAACGTGGATCTGGACAATTCTAAAAAACCACTAGTATTTACCAAGGGCAGTTTACAAAAAGAACTGGAGGACTTTGGTCTGATCTCTGCTGTCATTCCCACCCATTTCACATTGAAGGGACCCTAGCGAGACCCATCCCAGTGTCTGATGTGCAGCACGGCACGGCAGCACCCAACTCCATGGAAAGACTTGGACAGAGGGCTTAGGGTCAGCACCCACCAACATCACCCACCCCAGCAGGAGCTGGACGGGCATGGATGTGTTTCTAGAGCAACACACCAAACTGGAGCCTGCAGAATTGTGTTTCCCTGGCAAAAATTCCCTTTAAATGCTATTAAGTGATCTCCAGGATTGTGGACAGCGGGCTGTGGCTTCTCCTAGCGCAGCAGAGCCAGCCAAGACCAGGAGAACAAAGCAAGAGGCTCTCTTGATGCCACGTCCCCAGGCTGGGGCAGGAGGCAACGAGATCCTTCTTCTTGTTTCTCACACAGGGCTGAGCAAGCTTTGGTGCTGTGGCCAATTTAGAAGCCATTTTCCAAAAAACCTCCCACTCCTAAAACTTTTCTTCTGTGCCAAGAGAGGCCCATCTTTTGGAAGTCCACCCCTAAAATCTGCCCCGTCCAGCCCTGAGGTGTCACGCCTAGCACAGTGGAGATCACAGCTCTGCGGACTTGGGGCAGGCATAGGATTTCCAGCTTCTTCCCATTGACCTTGACGATGTGTTGGGATACAGAAGCCTGGAAATACCTTCAGCACTGCCTTGAGCTGTGCTCTGGATGGTTTTGGGAAGCGTCTCCTCTGCTTCCCGACGGCAGCGCAGCCCCAGCCGTCTCCCACCACGGTCACGACGCAACGCTGGAAAAGCATTTCCAAAAAGAACCAAAATTATATATATATATATATATGTATACATACATATATATGTCTATACATACACACACACGTATATATATGTATATATGTCTACCTATATATACACATATAGGTTGACAGGCAAGCTGCCAAAGTAGAAAACATCAGATCACCCAGTTTGCAATGATGCGTGTTAAAGAAATGAGACTTTTAGCCCATGACATCTTCTTTAAAAATGAGTATTTAAGATCTTCAAAAATTGCTACAGTACAAAAAGTGTTTGTGTGTGTATATATATATATATTTTCTCTCTACATATACCGTATGTATGTACGCGTATGGACCGGAATGGATGACCCCACCAGAAGAGATGCCCCACTCGTCCTCCACAACATTTCCAGGCGTTATTGACTCGGCTCTTTGCAAAGTCTTTGCATCGGTTCATGGCACATAATGGTATTATTGGCACAGGTTCAGAGTCACCGTCCATGGCCGGGCTCCAGGCGCTCATCCTTCCCTTTCCATCCCTTGCTGGTTCCTCCTCCTCCTCCACGGGATTCGTTGCTCGCACACTTTCCTTTCTCTCCTCCCAAAAACGCGCTCCTTGACAACGCAGTTACCTATAGGCGTGTTCATTTATATAAAAATATATTTGGCCCATAGAACGCTGCTCTTTGAGTCTCCTACTGGTAAACAGAAATGGTAGGTACAGGTAACCCATTATTTTTTTATATTTTTTACAGGTTCACCAATGGAATCCTGTTGGGGATGAGAAGAAAAAGAAAGATTAAGTCATGACAGGGAATTGCACCACGTCTTGCATCACTGTTTTGATGATTCTCCCACAGCCCTGAGGTTTCCTCCTCCTTTCTCCCAGCTTTGGAGCCACAGGATTCCTGGGGGAGCAGGGTGCCAGTGACCTCCTTCTCCTTCTCTGCAGCTGCTGGTCTGAGCTGGGGATTGGGACCACTATTTCTCTCTCCTCAGGGCCTTCTACAGAGTGGGATTTACTCCTGACCATGCCTGCATTCTGCAACTTCTCACACTCAGGCCTTGAGCAGCGAGTGCTCTGGCAGACGAGCAGATGATGACAAGCACTAACAAGATTTTCTAAAGTTAAATCTAAAGAATCAATAGGGAATTGGTTAAGCACCAAACCAGAGATCCTATCAAAGTCCTTAAGCTATTTATTTACTGTCTACTGGAAGATCTCTCCCTATGCAAGCTTGGACCCTCAATGTGAAGACAATCGTTTTACATGTCTATGACATTTCATGAGCTGTAGCACAGCTGGGTGTGCCTGAGCCAGCTGCAAGCAGGTGCCTACACTCCATACAGCAGTGCTCAGGACACACATCCCTAATCCACACATCCCTAATCTGCGCCCTCTGCCTGGCTGGGATCAGCATCCAGAACGTGGCATGCTTTTTGTCCCAGCATTCTTTCTCTAAAAACCACTATTTTAAAGCAAGATGCCCAATACACCATCTCCAAGAACAACCCTGAAGTCTTAATTAGCGAGACAGATTTTCCAGAGTCCTTAATCTCCCGTGCTGGGGCTGTGCTGGGACTGCTGCTACTCCTCCGAAGACAAGCCGGGATTTTTTATGATGACTCATTATCTGTTAATGTTAACACAAACCATTTGCTGTTGTTAGGCAGAACGGGGCCAGCACAGCAGCTGCTGCCGTGTTTGAGCGCGGCATTACCACACAACGCTGTCAGCTCTCACCGCCCCGTGCCAGGGCAGGGTCAGGCCGATGTCACCGAACCAGCACAGCTGCCAAGTCCCAAATTGCCCCCTCCCTGCCAGCGGTGACGAGTATCCCGTGGCTCCGGGTGAGCACTGGTTAATACACGATGGCAGGATGTACAATTGGTATTGTATCCCAAATAGCCTCTTTGTGCAAAGTAGGTCAGCGCTTGATCAACCTTACAGATTTTTGTATAATCTCATTCCATGGGGTTTTTCAGTCAAAGAGAGTGGGATTAAGGACAAGAATAATGCGGAATCTCAAACTTCATTTCTGAAAGCCCCAAAGCCAGGATGAAATCAAGCTAAACCAGCCACCCTGTGCTGTGGTGCCCGGACAAAGCCACTCAAGTCTTCGGCACAGGTCACCTGCTGCTCCTGCCTCTGTCTGTGCTCCTCTCCAGCACCACCGGCACCAGGGCATGGGGAGGTTTCCTTCTTGTCCCCCCCTGCAGGTAACTCCTGAGAGCTTTCACTGACTGCTCCACGCCTCACCTACCCCACTGAGGCTGCACTGCCACGCCAGGCTGCTGCACACAGATCGGCTCCTCTGCCTCCAGGAGTAGCTGCCGGCGGCCGCTGCTGAGGTGGGAATCCACCGAGGTGTGACATCTACCAAGGAGCTGGTGCTCCAGTGGGGCCTGGCTGCCGGCACAGGCAATCTGCTGGAAAGCTCCACCAGCTGCTTGCCATGGGCAGCATCGCCCGCTGTGGGCAGGGACGGTGTCCTGGCGGGGACCACGCCTGCAGCACAGGAAGCCTCCCCACGGCTCCTGCTGGCGCAGGAGGAATCTGACCCCAGGAAATAGCTTCAACATCTGCTCCCCGTGTAACTAGATGAGTTTCACCAGGTTTACTGACACAACCCCGGTGCTGCCTGCAGCTCTCCAGGTTGGAGATGCTCTGCAGTGCCGTCCCTTACATCTGCTGCCTCAACTGCTCAGCCCAGCCTGGCATTGCTGTTGGCATCACCCAAGGCCAGGGTGCCAGCTGGGCAGCACTACGGTCAGTCCTCACACGAGGCTGATGGACTGTCAGATGTGAAGTTCACATTAAATTCCAACCGGGCTCCCAGTGGTCATCTCGATGAAACATCTGCAGCACCTCTGTCCTGCTGTCCCTGTCCTGGCACATGCCACCTGCCCTGTGCCTCCAGCTCTGACCCCACACCATCTAATTTGCCAACCAGACAGCTCAGAGCTGCGAAGTGCTGTCAATTAAAACTTGCAAAATGCCAGGAGAAAGGGGCTGTGAGGAGAAAGCTGCATGTAGCCCCTCCAGCCAAAAAGCTGCATAGGCTCCAGAGCATCCTCCACCTCTGCTGTCGTGCAGTGGGTCAACAGCAACTGTCCCCTTCAGGTGACCTTGCCGCGGCTGTGGACGCCAGCCAGGAAACACTCATTCCTCCGGAAGCAGTGCAGCCCAAGCAGCTGCATCTCCTTTTCCACCAGCCTCTCCCCTAGAAACAAGAGCTGAAGGCATCCTCGATGCCTCCACTCCTCTGGCACTTCCCTCCATCCCACTGCTCCTCTGGCATTTGGCAGCTGGTGACAGCACAAGGCAACCACCGCGGCAGGGACAGCCTAGCAGGGAGCTCGTCTCAACGCCATCTGCACCTTACACAGCGACACATGAAACTTGGAATGCTCATTTCACCTGAGGGATTTCCCACCGGCGCCTGGTTTTGACTGGGACGCACCACTTATGCAACTGTGTCCCAGAAACAGCGCGGTGCAAACACACCTATGCATGGTAAACATGCAGAGAACAGGTAGAACAGGTTTGGGATCGATCTCATTTTGTTATCGTTAATGAAACCAAACAGCAGCTTCCAGAATTGCATCTGTAATTGAAGTGCCATTACAGAGCTAATGCTCCAGGTACGAGCCGGATAGATTTTTCCAGAGCGCGTCAATGCGCGTTTTATGGATTCCATGAAAACGGGTCAATGAGAATTTCAAGGATTTAATAAGGCGTAATGCAATAGCTTCAGGCTATTTAAAGAAATCTATGGAGGTGACCAGGGCATGGTCTTTGGCCCGAGGTTTCACAGGACCTGGGGCAGGAGCAGTGGGATCCACGCAGGATTCCTACAGTACTTTGAGCTGCCCTTTCCTTCCCTCTACCTGAGGCATGAAGAGCTGTGGATGACATTGAGGGTAGCTGGCTTGCTTTATGTGTTATTTATTTTTTTAAATTCACTTTAAACTAAAGGAAAGACATCCCAAACTACAAAACTGAGGGTGGAAAAGGCCCAGGGGGTTATTGCTGAGGCTGGTGCTCCCTCAAGAACCTCCCTGCTCATTCTCCTGCTGCCCTCACTCCTGGCACCAGCTCCTGCCTAGATTCCTTCACCTTCTGTCCCCCAAGACAGTGAGCACAACAAAAGAGTCAGAGAAAAAACGTGAGCATGTCAATGGATGGGGAGAGAGAGCCTTTCACCCTCACCAGTGAAGCTGCTTCAGCCAGAAGAGACTCTGGGGGGGCTGTGCCAGACAAACCCCTGCTCTCTGCCCCACTGCACCGGCACACACCTCCCCTGCCCTGTCCAGACACCGCCAGCCCCAGCACGGCCGAGACCATTAACTTTTTATTCCCTTCCATTCTAATCTAATTATATTTCTGTGTTCAATAGCTGTGCATAACATTAAACAGGCTATTCCGAGCGAGCTGCAGCCAGGGAAGGCTGGAAATTTCATTTACACTGAATATATGATTCATTACAGCAGGGACTTGGGACAGAGCAATTAATTCACCTGAGCACGTGGCTCGAGCGGGCACCGCTGCCCAGGGCGAGCTGGCACACACAGACCCCTAATTGCTTTTCCTGCCACTGTCTGGCTGTGCCACCTTCAAAAGCAACACGAGGAGGTGGAAACAGCTCAGGCCAACTCCACAAAAGAGAAGAAAATCCCCAAAGATTGTAGTCTTGCAACCAGAACAACATCGGTGTGCTCCTTCAGTCACAGCAACACCCCAGGTGTGACTGGGGGCTGTGCTCGAAGGGTTGGCTTTGCAGAGCAGCAGCAGCAGGAGGAGGAGGAGGAGGAGAAGGAGGAGGAGGACGACGACCCCAGCACCCTTGCAGTGAGCATGGAAGCGTTCATGGCAGCAAACATCACCAAATGAGCTTTCACACACTGATGGAGTGTGCATGCCAGACGAGGCGGGCTGTCCATCATGCCACCAGAGGTTAATTACAGATCAGGCCATTTCCCAGCACGGAAATTACTGTGGCTTGTCGAGGTTTTAGAGGTGGGCTGGAACCATGGGATCAGGCTGAAGTTCAAGGCTGCCCCAGGGACCCTTTGCTTCTGAGTCCATGTCCATCCCAGTCCCTGCCTGTTAGTGCGAGCCTGTCTGCAATTAACCTCCCTGGAAAAGCTGTTTGGCTCCCAATGCCCCATCCATGGCATGAAATAGGTCCAGTCACCCTGCAGGAAGTGCAGAGGGGAGGATGGCACCAGGCAGGGTACAAGAGGCACAGCGGGGCATGGGATGGATGCGGGATGGACGCAGGGAGCGCGGTACGTACCAGGAAACAGCCCGCTGGCGTCTGCCCTGCCCCCAGAAGTCAAACAGGCTTCGGCCAGTCAGCAGGAGATTTCAAACCATTTCTCAGACACAAAGGCCACGGGAATAAGATGCCGGTCAGAAGAAGAGGGTCTGCAGAGAGCAGAAAGAGGGGCTTGTATGATCTGGTACGTAACACACACGGTGCAAGCCGGGGTGGCCTGCTGCACAATCAGTGTTTTAGGGGGAAAAATTTACATCTCTCTAGAGTGATGTTTTGAGTGGGCCTGGGTTCACCAGGAAGTGCTCTGGGATAGAGGGTCCCAGAAAGCATCCCTGGATGGCAGAAAGATCATGATCCCTGCTAGCCAGAACATGGGCACCCTCTGGGGTTCACATCAAACCAAGGCTTGTGGACACCCAGCAAAATGGTGTGACAATCCCTG
Source organism: Acanthiza pusilla (assembly GCA_036630365.1). Lineage (NCBI taxonomy): Eukaryota > Metazoa > Chordata > Aves > Passeriformes > Acanthizidae > Acanthiza > Acanthiza pusilla. Next base: position 3,942,074 of record JAXCHO010000005.1, on the reverse strand, counting down.
CCAGTTCTCCACCTTCCGAGATCTGAGGAAACCCTGGAAAACGCGGATGAGCAGAACCCCCCACACACGCAAGAGATGCTGACTGCAAAGGCATCAGTGAAGTTGCTGGCTCCAGGCCTGTCCTTGGGGCAGGCTGACATGGGCTGTGGCTGCCACGCATGCTGTGGTTCCTCAAGGCTGCCTGGAGCATTACTTGCTCATTTTCTCCCTCAAAACTCTCTGCCTGGATTTCCCTCTACCTTTGATGGAGACACACATTTACCGTATGGTGAAACCACACCAGCACCCAGTGAAAGGGCTCTGGAGCCAGCCTGGGGTGTGGCAAACATCGCTCCCAAGCCCATCGCTCCGGATCCCCTCCCTCTGGGCAGGCGAGGGGCTGGCAGAGCACAGCCACATCCCCTGGCTGCCAGTGACGCTCCTTGTTAACGCTCTGCCGTTATTTCACTCCAGCCAAACGGTTCATTTGGCTCTCGCCGCCTGCTCCTCCATTAATCACCTGCTCGTTTGCAGCCCAGCAAAGCTGCCGATGCCACTGAGGAGACAGCACGGGCGCTGGGAAAATGGATCCAGTGGCATTTTATGTGCTGGCAGCAGCAGCAGCTGGGAGCTCAACACCGTGTGGTGCTGAGCTTGCCCAGCCCAGCAGGGCCAGGGGCTGCCGAGGCACCCACCCAGCCTCACCGCCAGGACCAGGGCCCAGGGGCCAGTCCCACACTGAAATATGGGTGGGTGAGCACACAAGAGGAAGGTGGCTCTGCCACATGCCCCCAGAACATCACCCCTGAGCACTGGGGCCCCATCACTGCAGCAGGATGGCACTCAACCCACCGGGAAACCACGGCGCCCACCTTACCTGTTTCCATTGAAGGTCGTTTTATAATCCCCGGGCGAGTGCAACGTGTCCTCTGCGTAGACAGGCACGGGGGTCCGGACGCACTCGTGGGAGCACTGCAGCGTCTCATTGTAGGCGGTGAAGATGTCGAGGGCGCTGGGCACGCGGGCGGGGGCGAAGTCCGTCAGGTTCTGGCAACTCTCCTCCTGCTGGTCCAGCTTGCGTTGGTGGCTGTTGCGCCGCGGGCGTCCGCTCTGCGCACAGCTGCATGGGGAGAGAGAGAATCAGATGGTCTGAGTTGGAAGGGACCTTACAAACCATCCAGTCCCACCCCCTGCCATGGGCAGGGACACCTTTGGCTATCCCAGGCTTCTCCAAGCCTCATCCAACCTGGCCCTGGACACTTCCAGGGATGGGGCAGCCACAGCTTCTCTGGGCAACCTGTGCCAGAGCCTTGCCACACTCACAGTGAAGCGTTTCTCCCTAAGATCTAATCTAAATCTTCCCTCTTTTAGGTGAAAACTGCCCCCACCTTATCACATCTGACTGTCTGCCTGTGTAAAATTCTCCTCTCCATCATTTTTATAAGTCCGTTAAGGACTGAAAAGCCAAAGCAGAAGGGACAGGATCACAGCGTGTCCCTGAAACTTGGCAGTGGAACTCACCTGATTGACCAGTCATTACAGATTAGTCAATACTGGATTAGAATTCAGAGATTCCAATTCCAATTCAGAATTGGAAAGATCAGGCACAAGCAGTCATTTGGCTCAGTGTTTTTTTTTTAAGAAGCAAATTTACATTTTAGACACAAGCTTTTTTCCCATCAGAGGAATTACTTAATGAGTCACACATTTGTACCTGCAGGAAGCAAAAGCCTTTTCTTAAGTGAAAATATGTAGGTGAGAACAATGAAGTGAAACCCTTTCCATTTGGGAGGCACCAACAGGTTGGAACTTCTCAGGATAAATGAGCTGAGGACCTGGTGTGACACAGCAGAGGGATGGCTGGCAGGGCAGCCCTGCTCCTCAGGGGCTCCTCCAGCTCTGGAGGCTTTGCTGGGATCTCGTGGCTGCACAACACTCCTGGCTCAGCGCGTCAGAGCCGAGGAGAACCCCAGCTCGCAGGAGCCGCCCTCAATCAGCCTGGTCCTATTTCAGGGTCTAGACACTGATTTAATTAAGATGCCACTTTTTCCAGATGGAATTGACAGCACCTTACAGAATGCTGGAGTTTCGCGAGGTGGCAGCTCCGAGGGCGGTGGGAGCTGGGGATGCCGGCACTGCCTGCGGAAGGACACCCATGGGGACAGGAGCGTGGGGCTCTGCCGAGAGTGGCGCTGGGCGGGGAGGCAGCATCTGCCAGCAGCAGGGCACTGCTGGCTCCGCTCCGGTTGATGCAACCGAAAGAGACAGCCCTAAACCAACTGCTGTCTCCCCACGGCACGTGGGCAGGAGCAGCAGTGACAAGAAGGACGCTGGCTTGGCATGCAGCCATTGCTCACCCATCCTGCCCGAGGGGGACAAGTGCCAGCCAAAGGACAGGGATGGCGACTGTGTCCCCGCTGGGGACAGGGCCGGAGAGTGCGATGTGGGTCAGCCCTGCCATGGAACACTGGCACACGACCTGGGGTCACCCAACGAAGCGAGGCAGTTTGGTTAGAGCTGAGCAAACTCCCAGGTACTGTTTCTTCACCTGGAAGACACCTGGGTGCTGCCCACACACCCCCACTGGGGATATTCTCTGGTGATTTCTCAATTTCCCTTACTGTAGAGCATTTCTATTCTACACTGATCAGTGGATTTATTTTTTCCCCTTTCTGGCTTCAGCAGCAGTTACTGAGCTGCTCTGCCAAGCTGTGGTCAGCCGCATCAATGACTCGTACTGCTCACTGCTGCGACTGGAGACAAATCCCACAAGTGTTTCCTAAACTATTTTCCCTGCTCCTTCACTGAAACACTGCAGCAAGCATGGAAGTTTAGTGAATTAAATCACATCTGAGATACAGGAGGGAGCAGCACTGCCTGCTCCCCAAAGCAAAGTCAGCTGTGGGGCAGGAACCTCGGCACTTTTGGTCGGCTGCCGTGTCACATTAAAGCTTTGCAGAGATGAAGATGCCTCCACAGCCCTGCAAAGGGCTTCTCCTCTCATCCCACTTAGCCAGCAGGCTCCTCATCAACCTGGTGCTCTAATTTCCTCCTGGCTGCAGGAATCGATTTGCTGAAGCACCCACGCAGAGCTCGGCCAGGCCAGAGGGGAGAGCCACAGGCAGGGCCGCTCTCCCTCGGCCCCGTGCTGCAGCCGTGTCACAACGCCAGCAATGCTGACCTCAAAGTAGGCCAGTTTCCCGGGGAAAATAGGTAAAGTGAGGAGCGCCTGGAGCGAAAGCTAACCTATTTTGCCATACGCCCAGCCACGCTGAGAGAATAAACAGGAGCAAATGAAGCTGGAGGAGCACGGCAGTGCCCAGGGGGTTGGGGCATGCTTCACACCATGGCACCTGAGGGGCTTTGAGGGTGCCCTTCCATCCCTGGGGTCCTGGGGAAGGGCAGGAGAGGCAGCTGCTTCTTGCCAAGGCGGGCTGGGGATTTAAGGAGTAGGGTCAAACTGCCGATGGCACTGGGCAGATCCCAGGAACACTCGCTGTGTCCCAACACAGGGCTCTGACCTCTCCAGGTGGCATCGTGCTGAGGCACTCAGCCCTGGAGTGGTGACACGCACGTGTCCCATGTGAGACTTGTCCACCCGACCCCAGCCACGTGCTGGTCCCCAAAGCCACCGGCCAGGTGGTGCAAGGTGGGGAAGCCACAAGGGCACAGCCGAACCCTGATGCACCAACCTCCTTTGGAGGTTTCAGTGTAAACCCCACGTTTTCTCCTGTAACGCCTTTCCAAAAACATCCTGATGGGTGCCACGGGCTTTGGCACCTGCAGCTGGATGGGCACCTCCATTCCCACCCTGTCCCTGTCCCACGCCACCCCCAAGCCGAGCAGAGCAGGAGGGACCTTACCAATTTTTTAAGACAAGAGTTGTTATCAGCGCGGCTATGACCATGATGAGGGACACGGTAATTGTGATTATCTGATGAACTGCCAAACCTGCAGGGAGAAGAAAAGAGAGAGTGGGGATGGGAACTGAGGGCATCCTGGCAGATTCCCCCTCCCCACACAGCCCCCCACCACCCCCTCCCGGCCCTTCCCAGCGTGGGGCCACACACAGCCTCCGGCAGCGGTGCTGCAATCCTCTCTCCTGCCTTACACAAAATAATCTGTAAGCCAGGCTCCTCATTTCCTATCCTCTCAAGTATGTTCCTTGTCAGCCCGAATTAGGCACGAAGAACGGAAGAGAAGTGAAGACGTCTCCCCTCCGGGACGGAAAGGGAGACGAGCGCAGCCTTGCACTGGGTGCGGGATTCACCAGGGATAATAATTACGGCACTGACGGCTGCTCACTTTGCAGGTCTGGTGGGCTCATTTCCCCCTCTTCACCTTCCACGGGGTATCATTTTGGCTCGTGGATCATTCCTAATGAGCAGTTTGGAAACAAAAGCAGCTCGCTGTACACTATGTTTGTGATTTTGTGCTGCCTTACAGTTGCAATTTCATAATGAAATGATTTTTCCTGGCTGCAGCCCAAGGATGTGCTATTTTTCACAAACAGATGTTGCAGCTCCTGATGGATGGTAGTTTTAATAAATAAATAAGTCTTAGAATGACAGGAAAATAAGCAGTTTTATATATATATCTGTATGCATTTGTGGCAAGGACGGCATCAGTGCCAGGGCCATGGCTCAGCTGGAGCTGGGCGTGCCTGGGGGCCATGGGGCAGCACTGGGGCAGCCACCACTCATGGAGAAGGATTCTCTCATGGCCCCAGTGCTGGCAGGGTGGGCATCAGCCAATTCCTGCCAGAGCCAGAGCCAGAGTACTCACTCCTCAGCTGCTCCACCTCTGGCTTTCACCTCCCAGGGGAATTCACAGCAAAAATGCCACAGGGCTTCCCACCTCCCACTGGCACCCCACTGAAGATGAGGCATGGAGAAAGACTTCTGGCCACACGCTGTGAGTTCCCAGGGGTGGTAACGATGGGAGCATGTCCCCACAGCCCAAGCAGTGCGGTGGCAGCTCGTGCCCACGCGTGCCAGGTCAGCAGTGACGCCCACCCCGGCAGCAGCCAGCCCGGCCGCATCCTGCACGGCAGTCTTGGAGCAGCTCCCAGTGGGACGCTGCTGCAAAAGATAAAAGGAAAGAATCTAAAAATAAAATCAAACCAGCCCAGTGCCCGATTCCTTTGAAAACAGAAGCGGAGTCGGGGACGAGACCTTCCGCAGCACTGGGAGCAGAGGCAGTGGTGGCAGAACCGCGGGAGAACCTAACGATGCAATTAATCCTTGCATTTACGTAATGGGAAAGGCACAGGCAGAACAGATTGCAGGTGGCTGAGCACTGGGAAGGATGGCAGCTCCTCGGAGCAGGACACATGGATTTTAAGAAAGGCTGGATAATTTTAGACTCCATCACACACATAAGTTGCCATATGTACCGGCACAGCAAAGTTCCTTTGCATCATGTATTAATTCTGCACCAGAAGCCAGGGGGATTTCAAGGGGACAGGAGATTTTTGTCTCCATGGTGGTGATGGACAGAGGGAAGGGACCCGACAGGTGGTCTGGGATGGTTCCCTGGGAAGCCTTACATACCTGCTGCAATAAACGCCACCAGGTCTTTATTCTTAATTTGCAAATATATCAAATCCGTTCCTCGAGGCCCTCAAAGAATGCAAGGCCATATGGAGAGAGATCAAACAAATATCCAATCTGAAAGAGGTGGGGTTAACGGATGGAGCACCCTGCGAGAGGGAATGTCCTGTAAGGGACATAAAGCACCCTGGAGGGTGAGGTGAGGTGGAGAGAGGTGCTGCCAAGGGCAAAGCAGTATTTTAGACACAGCCCTTGAAGCCCATTTGGGTGGAGGAAGGGGACATGGAAGATAAAATCAATAGCTCACAGAGCAAAACCCTCCTTCTGCAGTGTGGGAAGCTGCCTGGCAGAGGCATAACTCCCCGTGAGATCCTGTGCCCCAGAGAGAGACCCTGGGAGCGGGGATTACAGCGCCTGGGTTTTGTTTGCTCATCTCCATGGCAAAAGCTCCGATCCCAGCGGGTCGCAGAACCCGGCAGCCACATAATTACACGCTATTAACCGTGGAAACAGGGAGCCGCAGCGAGGGCAGTGGCGGGCGCGGGAGCGCGGGGAGGAACCCTCGGCATCGGCCCCGGCACCTGCAAACACCTCAGCCCTGCGAGAGCCCAGCGAGGGCTCCCCCTGCCAAGGCTTTTACCAGGCAATTTGACGCAGTGACCATTTAACTGGAGGGTAATTACAGGAGAAGTATTTAATGGAACTGAAAGTGTGTCCAAGCCGCTGCGCTTCTGCTAGTGCAGCAGAATTCCGCGTGCCGCCTGCCAGGAGGGAAAGCTCTTCAAAGGCGCTCTCTGAACCCTCGGAAATGCTGAAATATCTCTGGGTTTTTCCACTCTCGTGCCATCCGAGTGCACTCTGCTCTCACCGGTGCCTCTCATCCCCCCGGTGGGGGGAGAGGGGCTGCAGAATCCCAGCAGGCAGCACAACCCAGCTCCCGATTCCCTACATCCCGGCCAAAACCCCAATCTTCTCTGAGCAAGCCAGTGCCAGGGCTTTTTTTTTATCTGTTATTTTAAAGACCATATATTTGCTGCTGAGATGAAAGTGCTGAGGTTTGGCCTTTCTGGCCACCTTTTGAAACAGCTCCCGGACAGCTCTGCATCAACGGAATTAATTCCACGAGAAAATCCATTTGAGACTAATGTCTTGCTACTGCAGGAGTGTGCAATGGCAGCGAACAGGAGATATAAGCTCTTAATTAAAAACAAAGAGAACCTCGATCCCCCAAGGCCTTTATTTCAACAGCTCTGGTTAGGCAGCCTGTATTTTTCATTTTCCCAATAAAAACAGCTACGAGCTGCAACTCTTTGAAGACCCTCGTCAAGGCCTCGAAGCTGCATAAAATTAGAAAAAGGAGAAAACAGCTCTATTTCACTTGAAAGGGAGAAACCTGGAGTTAGTCTTATGGGCCAGATACGGCTATCCCCAGCCAGAGTTGCACCGAAGGGACCCCAGCCCCTTCCCACATATGTTCTGTGTGGATCTCCCTCTCCTCAGCATCCCATCCTCATCCCTGCCATGAGTCTCCTTCCTCTGTTCCCGCATGCCCTGGGTGCCAATGCCTCCTCCTGAGCTTTGTGGGGCAAACAGCCTGGCCTCCAGAGGCTTTACAGCTTCCCCAGCCATCAGAAATCATATCTGAGCCCCAAAAGCCTCATCCCCTGATAAAGCTGCTTGCGGACAGAACAATTCAATCAGGAGCATGGTGTGGCCTCCCTGCTGCCACCGCCAGCCTTTCCCAGGGGGGATCAGCAAGATTTGGCCGTAACATGAACCTACTGCTGGTTAATAGCTTGTAAGGAAAATAATTTACAAAAGCCACGAGGGTCTGATACAGGGGAGGAGACAGAGCAGAAGCCTTCTTGAAAAGCCTTGTTCCAGAGCACAGCCAGTTCCTCTGCTGCCGAATCCACTGCACTGCAAACTGCCCTGGGTCTGCTTTTCCCAACACCTTCTTGTTTACAAAGTTAGGGTCAGCAAAGCCACTTGGTTTTCCACCTGGTAAATCAGTGATCGCTCTGAAACCCAGACCAGGGACTATTAGTCATCTTGAGGTGAAAACGTTGCTTTTCAGCAAAAAACCCACTGAGGTTCCCGGTAACTTCCTGGTATTTTGAGCTGGACTGATGAAAGAAGGAAAACATCCTTCGCTGCTGCTGCCGGGAAATGTTCTTGCCAAGAAGGAAGATCCTAAAGGCTTATGCTAAAGACACTGGGACTTATCTTCTCAGGTGCTACAGCAAATATCACCGAGCAATAAATACTTGGAGAGCAGCAGAGGAGAGTTTCTGGCTCGCTGAGACGCACGTGGGAGGATGTGCACAGGCACGTTCGCCATCCGCGCATCCCAGGGAGCATCCCGTCTCCCTCGCAGGGAGAGCCCAGCTGACGGCCACGCTCCTTCCTTGCCTCCATCATCATCCTCCTCCCTTTGGGAGAACTGCAGCTGATGCACAGCCTTACAAGGGATCCTTTGGGAGCCTCCCAGGAACAGTGACTGGTGGTGCTGGCCAAGGAGATGCTGTCCAGCCCCCTCACCTCCTCTCCATCCTCTGGCTGCGGCATCTCCCCACGCCTTGGCATGGCAGATCAAAGAGGCGGCTCCGTCCTCACTGCCCAGGGTTTTCTTTTAAACGCATTTTATCTTTAATTAATTCCTTTGAAGCCTTTTGCATCCACTATCTCCTTGCATCCAGCACCCCCCTACTGCCCCCTCTTTCTGGAGGCACGGTCATCACCAGTGGGAAGCAACGCCTCTATCATTATTTATTCCTGACATGCTCCCAGCTGGAGGTGGGAAGGGGGCGGTGAGTGGCCTGGGGCCACCACCAGCTCAGATGCAGCTGCCAACACCCACACGGCCCCATTTCCCCCCCAGGAGCACCCCAGCCCTGGGGAGAGGGTGTCCCTGAGCACCAGATCTGCCACGAGCTCGCTGCTCGCAGAGCGCGGTGCCAAACCGCCATCAACCACCACTAAGAGCAGCAGACAGCACATGGAGTTTTCTGCCTTATAAAGCACTTAAAGGTTTAATTAAAGACGGCTTTATCCTAAAGCTCCTGAAAGGAGCCTCGGACAAACCAGCGAGCGCAATTCCTGCCTCACTCTGACAGCTCTGATTCATTCCACTCTTCTCTGCTTTGGCTGAGGCCGCGGGACCCGGGGATGCTCTGCCTCAGTGGAGGAGCCCAGCCCACGTGGAGAGTGCCCGGTGAAAGCTCCTCACAGCCCTTCCCACTTGCAGCATGCTGGAATTTTAATTATTCCTCTCTTTCCCTGCTCCAGAGTAAAATGATTATGACAGCCCTGAAGAAGGAAGCACATTTTTGAAAAGCACAAGCATAAACTACGCCTGGGTGAACATCTTGCGTGCCCAGCTGATGCCAGCAGCGCTGTGCTGTGCAGCAGGGGTGGCACCAGGACAGGAACACCTGAGCCGCAGGTCACCTGAATCCCTGTGGCAGCACCCACCGGGCCAGGACACGCGCCTCTCATCGCAGGCATTACCAGCCATTGCTCTTCTGCCGCCTCTCCTGCCTATAAGCCGAGTAATTCCTATTCCAGGGGAATTTTTTTAAGCTTGTTTTTGCTGTCAGCGACTCACGGAGGCATTGTTTCTGGCTTTTTTTCTCTCACTTCTCGGTGAGGAGAAAGGGGGGCGAAAGGAAGATCTGACAGAGCAGAGCTGCTCCCGCTGCTCATCTCCGAGCACTGCTGCCTCTGCTGAAATGGCTCTTCTTACCTCCCTGCGAGCACCCCAAGGACCCCACGGTCCCACAGAATCACCAGGGACCCAGAGGCAAAGCACAGAGGGACACAAGGACACAGCACAGAAGGGACTTGGGGGTGACGGAACAACAGCAACAACAGCTCCGACGGAATTGAGCGCAGGGGAGCGTGGGTCTGTGGGGCTGCAGGAGCCCTGGGACAGCTCTGCCACCTGCTGGGGTGACCCTGGCTCCTGTGGGGTGCCACACACAGGTGGTACCACCCTGACACCCCAGGCAGTTGCCAGGGAGAGCTGAGGGACCACAGGCAGCGAGAGCAGCATCGCGCCCGCCCCGGGCTCCCATCAAGGCGCCTCACCGGACAGGGATTGGCAATGCTCGCTGAGGCAAATAAACCGTACAGGCGAGTTACCTCATCCTCATTTGTAGCCATATGTTTTTCCCAGCAGAGAACAAACACTTCCAGCCGCTACAGCTTATATAACAGAGCGGAGCAGGGCTGGGAAGCTGCACGGCTTCGCACAGGCGCTGCACCAGCAAAACTGGCATGGGCACAGACCCTGCTTTGAGACAGCGTCGGCTGCTCGCTCCCAAAACGCTGTCCCGAGGCATGGCAGGGGCATGGTGCTCCCACTGGGAGCATACTGAGAGCTCTCTTGGGTGTTCAGCCCCAGCACTGGAAGGAAAATTGGATCTGGAGCTCAGGAGCTTTTCAACTGAGGGTGGAAGAGCTGGGATCAAACAGGGCCTTTAGACCCGGGAAGGAGTTTATCGCATTCACCGCTTGAAGAGAAGTTAATTAGCAAAAACTCCGATCCTGGAAAAAGCCCCTAATGAGAGCTAAAGCCTGCAGATTAAAGCAGTTGGCCCCCTGGGAGCTGCTGGAGCTGCAGCTCCCGTTCTTCTGGGGCCATGCAGGACAGCAGTGGTGGCACTGGCGGGTGGGTGGCATCACCGTCAGCTCGCCCTCACCTAAACAAGGCAGCCCACTCCAAGAAGTCCCAGAGCCCCAGCACACGCCAGGAGCCATCCTCCCGCAGCTGGGGCAGGCAGAGGGGCTCCTGCAGCTGGCTGATGGCAACAAAACCACTGGACCCCACTCTCCTGGACTGGACGATGCCACAGAGGCCGGAGGCACTGACCATGGCAGGTCTGGGGAGACCAGGCTGACACTCTCATCATGCAGTGAGCGGCTCAAGCTGCAGCCCTTATTGATACTCCCTTGCTGATCTATCCAGCCAATTTCAGCGTTTTGTAAAAGGTGTGTAGGTTGGGAGTTATTTTTTCCACTATAAATAACTCCTTTAAGTCAGGAACAACATCCTGGTTGCATTGTCTCTTTCTGGCAAGCAGGACAGGCTGAATAAATTAATTGGGATTAAGATTAGGCCATAAAATTCCTTTTCATTTTGACTAGAAAGTCGCAGTGGGCTCAAAGCAGTCGATGCACAGTGAGTAAATTCTGTAAACTATCCACCAGTATCCCACGGTTTAATATCAGCAATAACAAATATAATTTGCAATAAATGGGAAGCAGCTTTCCCATCCATGTCCATGCAGCAGCCAGCTCTGGGGGAAGGCATTGCTGTGCCGAGCGTCACACTCAGCGCGATTACGGGAGATGGGCTGTGGATGGAGACTGTAATGGGAAAACACAGCAAGCGGCTGGAAAACGCCTCAGATAAAAGCGATAATCAGCGCTGCCGTTCTCCTCTGAGCGCTTGTTTAATGTCACACTAACTTCTATCCCAGGCAGCGCTGCCACCAGGACACTCCTGCTGCGGTGATCTCTCTGCTCCAGGACCCGCCAGCCCTCCCGAAGTCCCCGCCACCGCCTCGGCCCCCGGCAGCCCCTACCTGTGCTGTCTCCCAGCCCGCGGGGCGGGCGAGCATCCTTGCCCCCGCTGCTGTGTCCGGTGGCCGGCTCGGCGGTGCTGGTGCGGCCGGGGCTGCTGCGGGGCACGTCCCCGCCGGGCGCAGGAGCCGAGGTGCTGGGGGGCACGCGTGGCGGCGTGGCAGCGGTGACAGCGGTGGCAGCGGCGGCAGTGGTGGCGGTGGTGGTGGCGGCGGCGGTGGTGGTGGTGGCGAAGGCGCCGGGCAGCGTGCTGCTCTCCAGGGAGTCCTCCTCGCCCGTGGGGCCCCAGACGATGACCTCGGGCAGCGCCGTGGGCCGCCCGTCCCGTGGGGCGAAGCCGCGGCCGCGCAGGTGCCGCCGGCCCCTCCGGGAGCGCGGCCGGCGCAGGGGGCGGCCGGCGGGCAGGGGGACAGCGGGGGGTGGCCGGCGGGAGCGGGGTCTCTGCAGAGGGGGCGCGGGGGCGCAGGTCCAGGGTGGGCCGGGGCGTTGCAGCTCCTCGCCGCTCCCCGTGCCCCACAGCGAGCCACGGGACAGTCTGTGCCGGAGCGCCGGCCGTGGTGACAGCCTCCCCCCCGTGCCGGTGGCTGGGGGCTGGCAGCTGGCAAGGTCCATGGCTAGGTGGAACATGGCTATTAAAATCCAAGCATGGCTTCCGAGCGGGCAACCTGACCTGTGGACAGACAGGGACCGTGTTAGAAGAGCGGTGGGGCAGCCCCGCACTCCCTCGCAGCACGGCACACCCCAGATCTCTGAGCCCAGCCCCCAAAGATCCCCGCAGCTCCACGGGGATTATTGTCCTCCCCAGCCCTCCAGCAAGAGTCCCCCAAAATGCCATCGTGGGGCACCCTGCACCCCCTCCCCCTGAAAACCACCACATGGCAGGCTGAGGATCCCCACCCACAACCATGACTTTCCAGCTGGTCTGGGAATGATGGGAGCAACTTGAGCACGGGTTTTACCAGGAAATGCCCATGGGAAGCGGCCAGTGCCTGTTTTGCCCAAACTCAGCCCTTTTGGATGAATTATCCAAAGCAGACGGCCCAGCGGAGCTCCAGCAGCACAAGCTTTTACTCCAGGGACACTGAGATGCAGGGGCATCAGAGAGCCCATCCCCTGCTTCCCAAGCCCACAGGCACACCATGAATTCCTGAAAGAGCTGGAGCAGACGACTCCGTGGGCTCTCGCGTTTGCACGTGTAGCCCAGCTCCCACTGTGGCAGTCGCCCACGCCGCAGCAGGAACATCCTCCCACGGAGCTCGGCACATCCCCTCCCACGGCGTGGGGCACCCAGAGCTGCACAGGACCCTGCAGCACAGGGAGGGCAGGAGGAGCAGCCCCTTTTGCTGCTCTTTCTGCCACAGAGCAGCTGGAACCACCCTGAGCTGCTGGCAGCTCAGTTATAATTTTGCTTTCATGTCACCCTCACGTCACAGTCCTCTCCCTTCCCCAGTGGCACCGCACCGAGGGTCTGTGCTCCTCATGTCTCCTCTACGATACTGCTTCACATAAAGCCCAGCAAGAAAATCTCTGAGAGGCAAATTTTTGTTTTGGGTTTGTTTTATTTTTTTCCCTCCTGGAAAAAAAAAAAAATCGTTAGGCCAAAGCCCAAAAATCTTTACTCCATTTTACTCAGCTTTTACACGAGAAAGACTTTTGTCGAACTCAGCAGGAGTTAATGAGAGCTTTACATGGCTAAACGGGCTAATCCTCCGCAGCGGCGCCCGCACAGTCCTTGGGAGCACGACAGAATGTGCATCTGGTTGACAGAAGCATTTGTACACTCCCTCTGTGCGTGAGCAAGCGGAGCTAAAGGAGCTGACCTGGATACTCCCAGGCACAGGCTTTTTCTGCTCAGAGGATCTCTGCTTTTTTCCTAATTGGGTATTTTTTCAAAGCGTAACAGCATTTATTTTGGGGAGGGAGAAGGCAACGCAAGGAAAGAGCGCAGAAGGAGAAAGGGAAGAGCCAGAAACAGACAACAGAAACCAAAATAGTTCAGGCTGGGGGAGGAAGGATTTCAAGGCTTCAAAAAAACCACAAACCACCCAAACCGTGGTGGTGGTGGGTTTTTTTAGAGGCCAGTAGAGTGGTGGCAGCACGAAGAGTGTCCCCCACGTGCTGTAGGCAATGCTGTGCTTCCACTGGTGAGGAGTCACAAGCTCAGGCTCCAGCCAGATCATCAAGCACAGACTCACCTTTGCGATGCTCAGGATCACCCCTGTAGCATGTCAGGCTCAATTTCAGCCTCTGCCCAACTCCCCAGTCACCTGAAATGTCTCCTTGCAAGGAAGAAAAAGTGCTGGGCACCTCCTGGCATGTCACTCACCCCAGGTGACACATCTCACACCATCTGTGCCCACCCCCAGACATCATCCCCTTCCCAGCTCTGCGTTGCCCACACTCAGAACTTCTACAAACAGCTGTTGAGCGGGGCAACGGAAGATGTGCCCAGCCCAAACTTGGTGCTTGCTGCTTCCCAGCCACTGCCTGGAAACTTCTGAAAGACAAAATGCCAGCTCTTGGTGCTTGGGATTGGCAGCTAACAGGAAAACCAGATATTCCCCTTGCTTCCATCTCCTGCTGTCTCCTTGTGACATTCCAGGCTGCAGCGATGGCAGTGTGAACTTGCAGGGGCTTGCTCCTGCAGAACCTGCCCGAGCACGGCTGCATCGTTCACAGCAGCGTTGGGAAGATGTGTGAGCACAGGCAACATCCAGCCCTTGTCTTGCCCTGGGTCATGCTGGAAACTTGTGTCCCAGCATGGCCAGGCAGTGCCAGGGACACTCAACAGCAGTGTCCCTCACTCTGCCACTGCTCCCCAAGCCAGAGGCTCAGGAGGAACACCCAGACAGGGCATTCTGCCCTGAGGACAGCTTGGGTCACCCTCCCACCAGCGTCCTGTCAAGTGATGCCACCCAAGGGGCTGTCACCCCAGGAGTGTCCTCCTGGCCACCACACCGGCTGGCACGTCCCCAGTAAATGTCTTCAGGGGCAGAAGCAGCCAGTCCGGTTACCTCGGAGGAATTCTGCGTGGCATGCGATCTTCTGAGGGCTTTGCAACAACAGATAAGAGCAAGTGTCCTTCAGAATAAATAGCAGCGTGTAGGAGTTGCCGTTGTCTTGGCAACGCAGCGTGATGTGCCCGGCGCGGCGGCGGCGATGGATGCGGCAGCGCGTGGCGCGGCCAGAGGCAGGACCACCCGGCCCTCCCCTGCCACCCCCACCCTGCCAAGGCAGCCAGCGGGAGTGACACGTCCCGAAGGACACCCAGGCAGCGGGGACACATCCTGCCCGGAGCTCCTGCCACCTTGTCCTTGCCCCAGAAAACCTGGGCTGTCCCAGGAGAGCTCGCTGCGGCTGGCACAGCACGGCCCGGCCCGGCACGGCGCCCCGGGAGCCCCCCACGCCTCCGCCTCCCGAATGGGCAGGAGAGCACCGAGCGCCTCTCGGGAGCGCCAGCACAAAGTCACTGCTGCTCGGAGGCCGGGAGGGCGTTCCTGCTCTGGCGAGACATCAAACAGCTCCAACACCTCTCCAACTGCACGCGCTGCTCCTCAGGGACAGCAGAGCGGAGGCAGAGGAGCCTGTGCTGCTCCCAGGGCATGGGATAATTCCCTAACTGCACCCACAGAGGGGCTCTGGCATAGCGAAGGGAACACATCATCCAGGCCCACCCATCTGCCTCAGTCTGGGGGCAGAGAGCCCCCCTGGCTGGGGGTACGTGTGGGCCAGAAGGATCCACTGGGCAGGGCTGTGGTTACGCTCCTCACTCGGGAATCTGGGATTTGGTTATTCCACGCGCCCCTATAAGCACACACAACCTATTTTGCGAAGAAATTTGAAGAGCGTGGGCAATTGTCACATTACTTCTTTTCCCATCCTGGAGGTGAATGGGAATGTTATCCCAAAATACTTTTCAAACTCTAGGAAAAACTCAATAGAACTCCAAAACTGGGTTAGATAAAGAAACACAGAGTGGATATATTTGAGAAAATGAAATCCTGTCCTTGATCTCCTCATCCGAGGCCCTGGCTCCCACCAGCCACAAATCCACACCCTTGGCTCCATGGATAGTGAGGCAGACACGCTCACACGCAGGAAAGGGAACTCCTACAAATATTTACCTGTGAGAAGGATGAGTGCAAATTTCAAAGAAACTGCTGGGCTAATGACATGGATCAGGCACACTCTGGGGCTATTTCCTGAGCCCATCCGAGCCCGTCCTGGTTCCAAATGTGACAGAGCAGTGAGCGTTGAAGCTGGAGGCACCACAGTGTCCCCACCCAACACACCTTTCAGAGTCCTCCCCAGTATGAAACCCCTTCCTGAATCCTTCCAGCTGCAGCCGTGTGCTTTGAAGAGGAGGACAGTTGGCACTTGAGAGACAGATTAATTTCAAGGATGCTGGAGGATGTGAGCATGCCGTGGTCTTCAGTTGGGAAGAGGCTGCTGTGGAACTTGGCTGCTGCCGCCACCTCGCACATGGAACCAACCTCCACGTGAAGGGAGGGAAAGCAGGAGCACCCACAGCATGGAGCAGGACAGAAGAGCCCCTGCCCCAGTCCTGGGAACCCTCAGTGGTGGCGGCACCTCAGGCAACCCTGTTACTGCAGACAGGACGTGGGTTAACCGAGCTCACCTGCTGTGTTCCCAGAAACCCCCAGCTCTGGTAACGTGTCTGAAAATTAACTGGGATCACGGCTCTGGCAAACATCAAAACATCACCCGTCAGCACTAACCCACTTCCCCAAAGCCTCAAAGGCTCACTTGAGTGCATCCCTTTCATAAGGTCCTTTTTTTGCTCTCCAGCACTGGCCCCTTTCTCCCCTGCCTGTGGAGACACTTCACAGGAACATTAACTGCAGAATAGGCTGATTTTTAATGCAGAATTATACAAATGGAGCCATTCTTCCATTTCATGCCTCCTGTTAGGTAAAGTATCGATATTGCATAGGGAATCAAGGTTATGTCCTTGTTGGGGTAATTTACAAACTCTGAACATTTCATATCTCCGAACACCAAGAGAGGCAGGGACAGAAATATTCCTGTGAATGCCCGGAGCAGGAAATGTGGTCAGAGAGCTGGGGTGATGTTTCCTTGACCCAGGCAAGACAAGGCAGGAAAGCAGGCACCACGCTCTAGGGAAAAGCATCCTTGGCAGGGTGGCTGCGTGTCCTACAAAGACGTTTGGAGCAGGGCAGGTTATGAGAGTACGTGCAGGAACTCACTGGCTCCGTACGGAATAGAACGAGGCCGCTGCATCCCGGCAGGTGACTTTCACACTAGAGCAGGAAGAAGAGGGGAAAACTTCAGTGGCAGATACTTGGCCCGCGATCGTGCGTCCTCACCGAGGTGGGGACTGCAGCCGCCGCTGCAGCCGCTCTCCTCTCCATCCTGCTGTCCTGTGTGATGATCCCCGCAGTGCAGCGACTGTCCTTTGTTGTCACACTCCAAACCATCACCATGGAAATGGAGCATTGCTGTCCTGCACTCTGGGCTGGACTGGGACTCTCCCCAGGGTTGGGAGGAGGGAAGGTGCATGATCCCATGTGGATGAGTGCCAAAAGGCATGTGGCAAATTATGCTGTGGGATCAGCAGGAGACCTCATGGATCACCCCAGTGGGGTCACAGCCATGTCCCACCCTGCACCCCAGGCACTGGTGGCATCATGGGGACCGCTCTGCTGAGCCATGAGTTGCTCTGATCCCAGACCCAATGGGAACCAGAAACACACTGTGCCATCTGTAGCCCCGACTTCTTCCAAGATAATTATAAATTTGTGAAAATATGGCTGCCAAGCTCTTTAAAGCTGGGACTGGGACTTAAGGCACAAAGGCTGACACACAGTAGCACCTAAGTAAATTAAATGTGCCACATCACTACCTATCTATATTACAGTCCTGAGCTTCAGGATTACCTGCTAATAAAAGCGATATTTAAAACAAGTCCTAAGTTCCTCCGCTGCCCCCTTCTCCCCACAAGTAATTAAACTGACGCTGCTTCCCGCGGCGAAGGGGATGGGATTTATCATGGAGGGAAATCAGCAGAGGGTGAAATAGGTTGAATCCTCCCTGCCACGCTGCTGTGGCCAGGCAGACAGCAAACACCCACTTCCCTGGGAAAACGGGGCAAAAAGGGGTTGGGTGGGGCTGGGAAGCAATGGGTCCCCCCAGCATGGAAATGCCAAGATGGAGGCAGCTGCATCCATCCCTGGCTGTGCCTGGGGGGTTGTGAGAGGGGGGCAGGAGGGCGGCAGTGGCGGGGGGAGCCGCTCACTCTTCTGCCTCTGCCTTGAGCTCACCCAGCTGCAAATAAACAATTTTACCATTTGAATAGCCGCGAGTGCGGAAGGCATAATTAATACCCAGCGGTACCATCAGCCAATGTGCTGATGCGGGAGGTGCAGCCCCTGCCAACGCCGTCAGCGCACAGCTTTGGCTCCGCAGCGTGCGGCCCCGGCTGCTCTCGCCTCCAGGCCTGTCCTTCGCCAGAGGCAGAGGAAGGGCAAAGCCCCAGCGCAGGCACCTGGAGATGGTGCTGGAGCCCACCAGCACAGGACCTCTCTGGTGCATCCCACACCCACACCATGGGAAGAGTCAGGATCCGGCAGGGCAATGTGGGGAAGAGAAAAAAGGAGCGGACAGAGAGCAGGCGCACGTGGCGTCGCTGCGAAGGAAGAACTGGTTGGCACCACGTGCTCGATTGCTGCCGAAGTTGGGCCAACCTTTAACCCTGAGTTTCAAGCTCAGTTCCCATTTTCAAAATATTTTAAAAGACACTGACAGAACAAAGGGCCCAGTTCCTCCAGCCAGCCTGAGGATGAGTGTGAGAACTAACACAGCGAGCTGGCCAACACTGTCCATTATGACCAGCCCAGCTCAGCTTGCTTTAGAGAGGTGAGGACATCTGCTGTAGAGTGTTTTTCCTGGTCTTCAGGAATTATTGCAGGCAGGATTTGGAAGGTGGCGGGGTGGGAAGCACAGATGTCTGCACACACCTTCAAAGACATTTCTCCAGCAAATTTCTGTGCAAGCCCAGCGCTTGGTAATTTACCTGCCATCACTCTGGAAGCAGGAGCTCTGAGCCCTGTCTGGCTCCCCTGGGAAGACTCAGAGGTCCTGGACAAGGGGATGAATTGCCCCCAGTGTTCACCAAGGGGATAACATAGTGGCAGGCTCAGGCCCTGCATCCCAGGGTACTGCTGGAGCATCCCACTGGGCAAGGCATGGTGTGGGTGCTCCTGGACCATCACTCCCAGTGGGCACAGGGCAAGTACCACTAGAACTGCAGCACAGCCTGGGTACCACTTGGGGAGCATCCCCCATGATGGGCACAGCTTGGGTACCACTGGAGCAACTCCTGTGATGGGCACAGCCTGGATTCCACTGGAGCATCCCTCCTAGCAAACACAGTGTGGGTACCACTGGAGCATCCCTGCCAGCAGATACTGTGTGGGTACCACTGGAGCATCCCTCCCGGCAAACACAGTGTGGGTACCACTGGAGCATCTCCTGTGATGGGAACAGCCTGGGTACCACTGGAGCATCCCTCCCAGCAAACACAGTGTGGGTACCACTGGAGCATCTCCTGTGATGGGAACAGCCTGGGTACCACTGGAGCATCCCTCCCAGCAAACACAGTGTGGGTACCACTGGAGCATCTCCTGTGATGGGAACAGCCTGGGTACCACTGGAGCATCCCTCCCAGCAAACACAGTGTGGGTACCACTGGAGCATCTCCTGTGATGGGAACAGCCTGGGTACCACTGGAGCATCCCTCCCAGCAAACACAGTGTGGGTACCACTGGAGCATCCTCCTCAACAAACATGGTATGGGTACCACTGGAGCATCCCCCTCAACGAACATGGTATGGGTACCACTGGAGCATCCCCCTCAACAAACATGGTGTGGGTACCACTGGAGCATCCCCCTCAACAAACATGGTGTGGGTACCACTGGAGCATCCCCCTCAACAAACATGGTGTGGGTACCACTGGAGCATCCCTCCCAGCAAACACAGTGTGGGTACCACTGGAGCATCCCCTTCAGTGGGCACAGCACGGCTGTCGCTTCCCCCACCGCCGCCCGGCTGCCCCAGCCAGCAAACACTGCGTGCATTTAGCGTGGCAGGGCCGGACAGTGGGGTGTTTCATCAACCCGGCAGCGATAACACTCGGCTTTTGTCCCTCCCGAATAAAGGGGGTTTGTGAGCGCTGGCTTTCCAGCCCAAACTGGCACCTGTCGCCAACTTACCCCACTCGTCCCCCCCTCGAGTTCCGCACCAGTGCTGGGGACCAGGCAGCAGCAAGAGCTCCAGCTCAGACACAACTTGCCGGGAAGTTTCAGATTTCCAGATCCACCAAAATCTTGTCGAAGAGCCACAGTCTCAAGCCCTGCTCTTGCTGATACTGAAACCAATCCATAAACCTAAGGAAATCAGGGGTTTCCCCCCTCGTTTTAGCTTCCACCTAAATCTCCTCGTGTATTCCACCTCCTCATGTGCACCACAAAATCACTGCTCAGGCTTTATGTGCTGATGGCAACCAAGGAGGTCCTGACACAGAGATGATGCTGCCTTCTCCCATCCCCATCACAGAAGTGGAAAGCACTCCCCCATGTACCAAACACAGGGAAAAATCAGTCTGCTGTGGGAACAGGACTGCAACATACGTAGGAGCACGTTAAAACCAGAGCTTAGAGATCATCCCTGGCGTTAGTTAATGCTGCCCACAAAAAATAAGGCCAGCGGCTGGGCCGAGCGGCTCCCTGCTGTGGACACAGGCGCAGGCAGGACAGTGCACTTCCCTGCAGCCGCCATCCGAGGAATTTCTGCTTTCCCTGCTTTGCTCATGAATTTTCTGCCCTTGCCACATGTCTGCCTCCTGTACAAACAACTGCAGGGTGATCAGACCTCCCCCTCAGAAAAAGGGATTGCACTGGGGTGTCCAAGCAGGATGCAGTGCCCAGCGCTGTTGGATGGCATGGGATGGGATGGGATGGGATGGGATGGGATGGGATGGGATGGGATGGGATGGGATGGAATTGGATGGCAGAAGCAAGGCTCTGCCTACCGGGCTGGCAATAGTTCTGCCAGATCCCAGATCAGAGCTGGAGACTTATGAGGGGTTTTGTTCCTCTGAATACATATCCACAAACTGATTCCAAAAGACAGCAAGTAATTCAACCCAGCCCTCGGCTCTGAAGGACCTACAGGGAGGAAAACCATGTCACAAAGCTACGGCTTACGCCACCCTTTAACCCCACCACTTTCCAGATAAATAACCCAGCGCTGATCTTATTTTCTAAATGAATGTGCTCGAGCGTGTCATTACAATGAATGCAGGAAATGCTTTGATCTAAAAAAAATAAGATAAGTTGGCTCAGTACATCTAAAGTAGCAGCTTAACGAGCTTTAAAACAAAACAATTAAAAGAGGTCTGCGGTATCTTTGTAACACAATGTGTCTTTGCAGGAGCCGTGCATCAGAGCCCACCATGGTATCCAAATCAAGGGGAAATGCCTCCAACCATGGAACACACACATGGAGAAAATACCCCATAATGTGATTTTTAATGGTGACCTCCCAAAGTGCCTTGCTTTCCCAGGAGCAAAGACAAGCATTGACCCACTGGAACCATCTGAATGACCAGCACAGGGCCCAGCTGACCCTTCCCCATGGCAAAGGCTGGATATCCACACTGGGAAATCCAAGTAACTCAGGTATTCACTCCAGCACCACCATCTCCGGGTGGAGTTGGTCTCAATTAGCACTGCAGTGACAGAGATCCAAACCTGTCTTTCTCCCGGGAAGTCCCCGGCAGCCCAGAGATGCACAGCCTGCCCGGAAACCTCAGCAGCCATTCCCGAGAATGAACACAGGGAACGCATCAATAGTTTCAAAAGCTCCAAAAACTCTAGCAGAAATGGAGAAGATGAGAGGAATGAAGGCTCTGAACACAGAAAGAGGGACAGATGGCTTTTGTGGAGCAAGAAATACAATAGGAAAAA
Source organism: Acanthiza pusilla (assembly GCA_036630365.1). NCBI lineage: Eukaryota > Metazoa > Chordata > Aves > Passeriformes > Acanthizidae > Acanthiza > Acanthiza pusilla. The sequence goes on along the minus strand of JAXCHO010000005.1, from coordinate 3,920,948 downwards.
ATGGAGCAGCAGAGCTCTCTTTGAAGGTGTGAAACGTCAGTAGGGAAGCCTGGAGAAAGCCAAGGCCCCGGAGCTGGGAATTCAGTGCAGGGCACTGCATCGCCTGGCTGAGGCTCTGGCTGGTGGTCCTGGGGAGCTCCCGGCCCCCCAGCTCCCAAGACAGCAGCAGCTCTGCCCAGCCCCACCACAGGGACATCCTGCTGCCAGAGAAGGGTCAGCGTGACACGCAGCATGGAGAAAGAACAGCCCAAAAAGATGATGAAAAAGCCAAGCTAAAATAGAAAGCGAAGGCAGCGGGAATGAACTGCAGGGCAAAGACTCTTGATCCTGTCACAGAGAGTTTTAAACCCCTTTTAGCACCAAGCAATTTCTTTTCCATGGAGAAGAGCTGCTCTCCCTGACATGGCCATCTCACTGTGCTTACAGCATCCAGGCAGCTCGCAGGCTCTCCCACTGCAGCCATGGCAAAATCCTGATGGATCAAAGTGGTGATGAGGTTTTGCCTCCAGGACCTAAAGAACACTGTGCCATTGGGGGCACAGCCCCTCAGACTCCAACTGCTGGTGAGTCAGGGATCACTGCACTCTGCATCTCATTAAAAAAAAAAACAATAATCCCCTTTGCAGGAGAGATTAAACTTTCGCAGCATTATCTGCGACGGGTCGGCAGCAAGGGATGACCTCCTGCATCCCTCAGTATCTCAAAATTCCTTCAAAGGCACCTGTGCCAGCAGCCTCACATCCATCCTCATCCATCAAAATTAGAAAAATTGATTTTGCCAGAGAGTATGTCACTTTGACAGGAATCCAGAGTTAGTCCTGACTGTGTCATGTCGGAAGATGCTAAAGTAGAGCCTCTTACAAAGACAAGAAGCAAGAAGATGAATAACTCATCCTTGCCCTTTCCATGAAAAACTTTGTAAGAAAACCCATGAATGACAGATACTTGTAGAAAAAAGGTTGATTCATTTTGGGAGCTCTTTCTAAAATAACACTTGCCGGCATCCGGAATGGTCACACTTTCCCTGCATAACGCCCTCCCGCCGCGGATTCAGCCAAGCTTTGGCTCTGGCCGGGAAGAGGCCGAGCCAACCACACTCCCGGTGGGATGCGCGGCTTCGTCTCCTGGCATCCATCACCCGCGTTCCGGTGGGTCCTTAAGTGGATGTCCTCATCCATGTCAATTAACTGATGCTTCATTACTCGAGTCCTGCAAAGGGAGCGGAGATGCTATCGCAGGCTCCGGGAGCAGGGCTGGGGTCAAGCACGGGACTCAGGCAATTACAGAACGCGTCCCTGAGGAAGCCGCGTGCGCTCGCCAGGCAGGCAGTTCCCAGGGGGGACAACCTGGGCTGCCCCCGACCTTGTCACATCTTCAACCTGAATGGCGTGCAGTCAAGTGGCAACATCAATTAGCGGCGTTTGCTCTCACCGGCGCCTCGAACGCTGCTGCTGAGCAGCGAGTCCCCAGCCTCCCCGTGCCGAGCACAGCAGCTTTGCAGAGCTCCTAAGCCAGCATTATGCAGCCACACTCCCTATCTATAGAGCTATAAAGCATGGCTGGAGTTTCTCCTGACCATCCCAGCATGTTGCAGAAGAGGCATGGCCAATACCCTTAGGGACAGGAGCCGTCAATCCCCACCAAGCTGTAGCTGAAAGCCACAAATCCGCTCTCCTGCGTGGCACAGCGCGGTCCCTCACACGGCGTGCGCTGTGCTGTTGGTGTCCTGCAGCACACGGTCACCCCTGCGCCAGCACGTCCCCATCTCCACGCTTCTCTTGTGCTAGGGCATGTGCCCTCTGGTGAGCTCCCGTTTTTCCACCTCAAGAATCCAGATTTGCCTCTTGAAGGAAGCGCCTCGCCGCTCCCAGGCTATGTGCTGTTTTTGAAGAAGCCTTTATTTGGAAGTCAGAGGAACTGGCAGTGCTGGCATCGCAGCCAGGCCAGCGAAGCTTCACCGCTCCCGCCTCGCCTCAGCTAAGCCTCATCCCATGGATGTTTCAGCCGGGGTCCAGAGCAGCTCTGCAGCCAAGGCTCTGCTTCTCCTCCCTGCCAGCTTCTGCAGCAGGAGCTGAAGAGTCCTTTCCACATCCACAGAGATGCTGTGCCAGGGAACAGCCTCTGCTCCCAGTGGCTCTGGCTCATGGGGACACAGCAGCCATTGGCAGCGGGGACACAGTGCCCCTGGGATGCTCCAGCACTGCCAGGAAAGAGGAGCTGCTGAGAAAGACCTTCAGAGCAAACTTCAACAAAAATCATCGCATGTCAAAGCGTATCTCCTGCCTACGCATCATTTCCAAGTCACAAGGAGACATTTTGCAGATCGGAGTTGGAAATGAGCACTTTGTGAATGACTGACTTTATTTATTTTTATAAATCCTCAGGCAAGTCCCAGTGGGTGCTTTGGCCTCCCGCCCCGGGCACCCAGTGCCCGCTGACTTCACTGCTGCTCATCTCCATGGAGCTGCTCATCCACCTCCAGCGAAGCTGGGTTTCTCCTCCTTTTCTCACGGTTGTTTGGGACCATAAATGCCAAATCTCTCAGCACTGATGGGAGGACACTCCCACACAGCTGCACTTGGGGCAGGTCTCCACCCTGCTCCCAGAGCATCACACCCCAGCCCTGGCCCCAGGGATGAGCACCCCACTGCACAATACCACAGTGTGGGTGTTTAGCTCCAGCTTGGGCAGCGTGTGAGGAACACTGGGGGTGACGGAGCCAAAATGTCCATTGGTCCCCACCACGTCCTCAGTGGAGGAGCTCAGTGCTGCACAGAACAGCTTTAGCACAGCTTCGCCTCGCAGAGCCACCGAGGCCAGAGAAAGCAACTGATAAACCCAGAAAGCAGGAGAGATTCAGCAGCAGACAAAACCTCATTTCACAAGGAATCCTCATAAAACCAAATTAATGTTGAAGGATGAAGGCAGGTAAACCTCCCACGGTTAAGTTCAGGCCACTGAGATTCAGTTTAAATCTCTCAGCAGTTCTGATTTAATCAATGCATTTCCAAGTGAAATTAGATGAAGTACATCTCCATCACAGGAAATTATATAAGCTATCAAAGTCTGTAGGTGCAAGTCCCAGTAAGGAGAGCTACGGGAAATATTCATATCAACTCGAATTCCATTTTTAAGGAGTCACTTCGGGTCCAGAGTTTAACATTCTTTTAGTGAAAAAATTCACTGTGATGAAAACAGTGAGCTAAGGCAAGGAAGGGCGCAGCAGCAGGTTTGGGAACATCCCCTCATAACCTGCGATAGCTGCTGGGATGCTGGGCTTGGCCAGGAACCCCCTCCCAGTGGTACCACCCAGTGTGGGAGGGAAAGAAGATGGAAGGGAGGAAGGATGGAAGGAAGAACAGTAGGAAAACCGCTTTGTTTTAAAGGAGGGGATGAAAGCACCAACAAGGCCACACCATGCACTGATCCACCCAACACCCTCAGCCTCCAGGAATTATCGTGGAGTGTTGCTGTCAAACCCAAATTCTGTTGGGCTTGAACTTCTGTTGCCCACTTGGTCACCACCAGCCCTCAAGGAGAACAGCAGGCACCACAACCCAGAGCAGAGCAGCTCCTGCTCCTCCTGCTCAGCATATCAAGTTTCCAGTAATCTTGGTAATCTTTCCCCCCAGTCCTTCTCCCGTTAGTTATATCTAAAAGCTTAGGCATGCATACATTTTTATAACGAACCTCAGACCTGTTGGAAGTCCCATGGATTATTCACACCCTACGGAGCTGCCCTTGGAGCTGCTGGCAGTGCTCACCACTGCCCTGCATCCATCCATACCAATAGATACTGAGGTAAATAAGGCATGCTGGGAGAGCTCGAGGATCAGATTGGGTGAGGGAAGGTGGGAACACGGTTGGAGAGCTGGCCACTGCCTGGCTGCCATTCCCTGTCACAGCCTGGGCTCTGAAGGAACATTAGCAACTCCTTCTTTCCAGCAGATGACCATTACGTAAGGCAGAGCCAAGCCGCGGTGCTCCGGCGCTGGGAGCGCTGGGCCGGCAGCTCGCCCGTCCCGTGTCCCAAAGGCTGGCACAGCAGCTGCCACACAGGGCAGTCCCCGAGCATCCCGGGCAAGCAGCAGCCCCACAACAGCTCCCACCTGCCACCCCACTGGAGATACCACAAAGGCAAGGCGGTGGCTCTGGTGTTATTACAACAATTATTCATGCTCTGGGAAGCGGCTGCCAAAGCCCCGCGCCGCTCCCCTCGCCTCATCGGGGAAATTGCTGCCAGCGCAGAGGTACGAACCGCTGCATAAAAGTGCAGTTTATTCAAGCATTATTGTGGCTGTTAAGTATCATAGCCGGTGACACCAGATGAATTTCTGTGGCAATCAATCCACCCGGGAGCAGCCAGCTCAGCCCCTGTGTGGATGCGGGATGAGTAAGGACTCCTCAGTGGAGGCCATTAACTCCCACTGCTTACTGCTCTCATTACTTCCCAGACTGCAAGCCTTGCATCTTTGACGAGTGGCTGAATCTACATTTGACAGTGTGAACCTGATGAGTGAAATTCATGGAAAATGTTTGCTTTGGCAGTAACTACAAGGCCCATAAAGTTTCCACGGAGCCAATGTGCAGGGATGTATGCTTTTAATGAGTTGTTTTATACAATAGCCGAGAAATTGCAAACGGTGGTTTTACTCCTACTGCAAATCACTCCAGAGCTCAATACTGTGAAAACCGTGGCATATTGTTTAAAACATTATATTCATAGCTATAGAGGGGAAGTCCTCGGCAGCGCTGGAAGCTTGGCACGCTGCAGAAGGCTGCCGTGCCCTCACAGGCGGGCGCAGGCACTGACGCAGGCATGTGCACGCACACGTATGTCTGTGCACACTCAGGGAGTGACAGAGCCCCTGCCACCTCCCCAAAGAACAGACTTTGCCCCGCAGCACCCACACCTGCCAAGAGCAGAGTGGGGCTGGAGCATCCCTGCGACCTCGCAGGGGCTTTCAGGGCAGCGCTGCTAGCCCAGTCCTGCTCCGAACCGGGGAGCTGCAGCTCCCCTTTACAGGAACCGAATAATTCTGAGCAATGCAGTTACACAGGTCCTGCCCTCCCCGGTGGAGGAGCACGGCTCACCGCGAGGTCAGGCACTGCCACCGCCCCGGGCGAAAGGGATCCGACTTGAAAGGAGCAGCACGGTACCATCTCCCCGCCGCAGGCAGCCGCTCCAGGCAGAGGCTGCGCGGGGTGAAACGGGCGCTGCAAAGCTCCGCTGCTTCTCCTGGAGCTATTTTTCTAGTAGTCTTCGAGAAAATGAGGAGAAATGACATGGGAAATGTCAGAAATAAAGCCAGAAGCAATTAGAGTTAGAGAGAAGGGAGAGCAGCAGGCAAGGTTAGCAGTAAAGTTATCTCTTATTAAAAATAAAACACGGAGGCACTGGAAGCTGATGAGGTGGCGGAAAGGACAGCCTTGTGCTGGGGATCCAGGATGCACAGCACAGAAATTCGCAAGGCGAATGAATCGAGGAGGGAAGCAAAGCAGAGGGCTCCTGTTTCCATTGCTAAACTCTCCTCAAAAATAACAAAGCAGAGGGCGTCCTCTGTTCCCAGGATTACAGCCTTTTGCCGCGCCAGCCTTGGGAAACGGCCCTCCAGCTCCACCGGGCTTTTCACCTGACACGCGATAAATCCAAACGCGTGGCACCCTGAGAAAACCCTCGGGTGCTTTCGCCGGGAGGAATTCCTAAGGTCACTACATCACCACAGACTCTGTCCTTCCCACACGCAGCAGCGCATCCTCAGCTGACGGATGGACAGGCGTCTCCGGCGACAGCGTGAAGGTGCTCGTGTGCCAGGGCTGTCGGGGTGCACCAGCCAGGGGGACGGGACAAGACGGGGGACATTGGAAGCCGGCTCGCCACGTGCCTCTGGAATACGCGGCGCGGCACGGGAGTGTAACAGAGAGGCCAAGGGCCTCCCCCAGCCGCTCGGCACAGACAAAACCTCAGTTCAGGTTTCACCCTCCAGGACTCCATGCACAGCCCGGGTAGAGGGACAAAGCCTCCAGCGATTCCCGAGGGTGGCGGACAAAGGCTTTCCGCATCAGCATTCACCGTCCGTGGATTCGGGGGGCCCTGCCCGCCTCCCTCCGTGCCCCCAAGCTGCAGCCATGTTCTGCCGGAGCGCAGGGGCGCGGGGGGCGGCGCGGGCTCCCCGAGGTGCTGCGTGGGGTAGGGCTGGCGGTGGGTGCTACATCCACCCATCCGCTCACCCCCAACACCCCTGCCCACCCGGTCCTGCTCCCCCGGGAGCAGCCACAGGGCCCGGGGCGAGCTGCGGGAGTGGGGGTGGCCGCTCGGGACTCCTCGCGTTGGGACCCCTCTCCCCAGCAGCAGGTGATGTGCCGGAGCCACCGTCCCGCTCGGTGGAGGGACGTTTGGGGTTTGACCCCTGCCCAACACAACCGCTCAAACCCAGGACTTTCCAAATACAAAACCGGGTTGGGGAGGACGAAACACATCGTGGATTTCACTTTTCCTTAGCGTCTCCCTTGTTTAACCCGCTGCTGCTCTCACTCGATTCCACTGAGATGGGCTCAAACCACCAAAACCCAGGTACTGCTGGGGCTCCAGGGCCGCACGGAGGCAGGGGCCGGGGCCAGGGCTCTCCAGCCATAGCACCATGGAAATAACAAGATTTCGGCTCAGATGACTTCGCAGCGGTAATGAAAATGTGTTACGTAACACTTTGCCTCCGTCTCCTCTGCTTTGCAATTCTCGATTAATCTCTCAAACACATCCATCCATCCATCCATCCATCTATCCGTCCATCCATTCAGCCAGCCATCCATCCATCCGTCTATCCATCCATCTGCCCGCGCCCCGGCCGCCCCCCCAGCCCCTTCCTCCGAGCAGCCCCCGCCGGGGCGGCCAGCGGGGAGCGAGCAGCCGGCGAGGGGACGCTGACCGCGGATCCATCTCCTGGGCAGGGCGGGCGAGCGGGGCGGGGGAAGCCGGGCGGGGGGAGCCCGGCACCGCGCGGAGCGCGGACCGGCCGCCTCCCCGGGCGCCGGTGGCTGCCGGCTGCACCGCGCGCTCCCCGCTCCGCTCCACACACCGCTCCCCATCCCGCACCCCGCTCCGCTTCCCAGCCCTCTCCTCGCTCCCCACTTCAAGTTCATGATTTAACTCCGTCGCTCCCCGAGCGCGCCCGGCAGCGGGATGCTCCCGGCGCTGCCCCGCGGGGCCACCGCTCCCCGGCCCTACCTGCTTCCCGGGAGCCGTCGCATCCACATCGTCACGTCTCGGCCCGGCCCGGCCCGGCCCGGCGGGGCTCAGCGCCTCAGCGCTCCATCCGGGCGCGCCGCCCCGCGCCCGCGGCGGCGCTCAGCGGCGGGGCAGGCGGCAGCCGGCGGGGCGGGCATGCCCGGCGGCGGCGGCGAGGACGGGAGTCGGTGCTCCGGTGCTCCGGCCCCTCAGCGCCGGCGGGGCAGCTGCGCGCCCGCAGAAGCTGCGCGCCCCATGCGCGTCTCGGTGCGGCTCAGCGCGGTGCGGTTCACCGGGGCTCGGCTCGGCTCGGCTCGGCGCGGCGGGGCTGGGCGCGCGCGCGTCTGTGCGCGCACCCGCGGGGCGGGGGCGGGGGGCCGCGGCGCGGGGAAGTTGCGCGGGGCGGAGGCGGGGGCGGAGCGCGGCCCCTCCGCGCCGCGGCCGAGCGGGGGTGGACCCGGATCGGCACCCGCGCCCGGACCCGGTTGCGACTCGGTCCCCGTCTCCGTGGGGATCGCCGGGCAGTGCCGGGACCCCGCCGGCGAACGGCCCGTCCCTCCCCGGGACGCCGCCTCCGGCAGCTGTTTCCCCCGCTGGAGCGCTGCTTTCCCCGGACCCCGCGAGCAGCCACTCGCCGGTGGCCCCGGGGAGCGAAGCCCCCGCTCCGCCGGTGGGCACTGGCCCAGCAGCTCCGCGCCCCGGGACCGCGGTGTCACCGCGCGGAGCCCCGGCGTCCCGTACAGCCCATTCCCGCGGGGCGGGCAGCAGGGTAGTGAGGGTTCAATCCGTGCTTTGCGGGCAGGGCGAGGGGTCCCCCGCAGTTCGGCAGCCCCGGGGAGGGCCGGCCCGCTGCCCGGTGGAGCGGGCCCGGCTGCTTCTGCAGCGGGCTCCACCAGCCGGCCGAGCGGGCATCCTGCTCCCGAGCCAACCCTGGGAGAGTTTCCATCCTGATCTGCACAGCTGGCCCTCAGGTACAATGTCGGGCCAGCGGGAGCGCGGATCCGCCACCGCCGCCTCGGGCCCCCGCACCGAGAGATACGCAGCCACCACCGAATTCCCTTCGGCTGGAAGTGCCTTTCGTGCTCTGTGCTTGCCCAAAGATAGCCGAGCACAAAGGGGAGCGTGCGGGGAGAGGCGCTGGTTATTTTGGGAGGTGTTTCATCAGAGCCTGATGCGTTTTCTCTCTTTCCGGGGGTGCTGCCAGTGAGGAGCGACATTATTCCTGGTGTACTGTAAGAAAAGTGTGTCTCTCAAAAGCCGAGCTGCTTTTCTGTTCAGCTGCTGCAATAAAAGAAGTTTCTGTATGAATTTGGGGATAGATTCTTCAAAGCTGCTCCTGGCTACTAGCAAGGAACAAAACTGTGGTGCACAGAGCCAGCACTGCCGGGGTGTCCCTTCGCAGGGACAAACCACCTGCAAGGAAGGGGCACGTCAGTGACCACGGCTCGCTTGGCTCTGAACAGTCACAGCAGAAAGAAAAGCTTGTGTAGAAATGTCTCTCTGCTGCCTTTCTGACTCACTGGGTTTCTTTTTTGCCTCCAGAGAAACTTGTTCTCCGAAGAGAAGAGCCTCCTGTGAGCAGGGCAGCTGGATGGAAGGTCAGCTCTGTCCCTTGGACGCCTTGCCAGCCCCTGCTCTTCACGTGTGCTCCTGCTGGCTCGGCTCCAGCTGCTGCTAGAAGTGCTGTAGTTCAGCATCCAAATGCCCACGTTCCTTGGAGCTGGATTCCTGGTCAGAAGGGACCCCTTTTGGGAAGGCTGAAATCTCGGGGGTTGAACTGTGGACCAGCTTATCCTGGGAGGTGGCAGCTGCCCCGGGAGCAGACCTCTCTCTCCCTTCCCAGCGCAGGCAGAACCAGGGCTGAAAAAGTTCCTAAATAATGGCTGGGATGTGTTTGGTTTTCCTTAAGCATGATCCTGGCCTGTCGGAGCAGTTAGGGCTCGGTTCTCTCACAGCCGCCAGAGCATCCCACATTCAGTGGTGCCACAAAGCCATTGCAGTCCCCTCCCCACCTCCTGGAGTGAGGCCAGTTACAAACTGGCCATAGCTCTGTCCGGTCTGCTGCCGGAAGGGAAAGAGCCTCGAGCCCCAGGGTGCTCATTACAAACAATCCCATGCTTGTACACACGATTCTCACAGCTGGTGATTACGGCAGCTTTGGCACAGACCGGTAACAAAAACCAGGGTTCACCTGGGCACACCTTCCTTGTGCAGGGACTTGCAAGAGAAAGCTCAGCTTTGCTGCAAGCCCACGGACTTTATCAGCCATTAAACCCAGCTCACTAACATGAAAGATCTTGAGACAAAAGAAGGGAAGAGCGTGCGATTGTCTCTTAAGAGGCTGCTCTGGAGCCTGAGAGATACTGGAACGCAGTTAAGTAAAAGACAATCAATTAAGGCTTAAATAAACCCAAACGAGCAAACGTTAATGAGAGCTATCTTGTATCTGGAACAAATCCTCTTAACTCAGCCCCACTTAAAAAAATATTATTTCCCCATTTGTGCCAAATGCATGGAGCCGGCGGGGGATTGCAGGGAGGACCATGTGGGGGGTTTGAGACCTGGCAATGCAGGCGGAGCATCTGTATTTTTGGCTATGAACATCTGTTATAGTCTATACACATTGGTCAGGCAAGTGACAGCAAGCATGGAAAGGCCCCATGTCCTCACCATCAGCTTTCCTCTGTCCCTGAGCCTCTTCTCAAGCTTCTGGCCTCAATTGCAATGTCACCAGCCAGAAGCTTCCAGGAAAAAAAAAAAAAAAAAGAGAACAAAGGAGAGTTAAGGTTTTTAACCGTACCAAAGCAGGTGTGCAGGCAAAGCTTTTATGTGCGGGCGGTTATTTGGGTTCAGGGCTGGTTTAGGATGCTTGGAGTGGAAACCTCACAGGGAGGGAGATACCCAGCCAGGATGTCCTCACTGCACTCCAGAGAGCTCTGCCCACCACAGGCCAGCGACACGTGCAGCACTCACCCTGTGCCTCCCTAAAAGCAGCCGGCACAGCTTTTTTCGTGGTGTTTGGAAAGGCGGGCGGTGCCACCCGGCAATCTTGACCCCTTTTGTCTCGCTCATCTCCTCGGTAGCGCTGCCGGGGCCGCCTGCGGGAGCAGGAACCATGAATTATCCCACCATTTAAGTAGGAGGGAAGGAAGTCATTAGCGAATTCATTTGTCTAACTTGTTCTTCTCAGAGTCATTGCTCCACGAGAGTAAAGTTCCTGATGCTGGTGCAAAGCTGCAGGCACTGAGTGGGGCTGGCTGCTGATCTGTGGGGTACAGATGCTCCTGCAGATCCATGTTTGGGGAGAAAAGAGGGTTTTTCCCGGCAATCCGGTCTGCACTTCCCAGGTTGTCCATAACAGCCCCTGTGCTATCACCCACCCACCCACCGTGAGCTGGACCAGGTGTGGGCACCGCAAGGATGCTGTGAACCACAGCAGGGGAACGTTGCCAGCTGTGCTGCACTTCACCCGCTGTGTTCTGAGGCAAAATCTGTTAATTTGCCTCTGAGTGGAGAGAAAGACACTGCCCCAGCTACACTTGCCAAGGAGGAGTGAAAATTGTCTCTTCAGTTAGAAGTAGGTTGTCATTACCCATTTTCCTTTCATACGGGAGAAGCAGAAGTGTTACTTAGCGCTTGTGAAGCACAGAGGAGTATAATGCAATTTCTGCCTCCTTGTAGCATCGTCCTTTCGTTTTTCAGACCAGTGCTGACAGGGAATAGGATTCTGGAAAGCACCCCGGGGATTTTATTCACTGAGCTGCTCTCTTGAGACTTGCATTCCCTTCAGAAAGCCTCCCCCACTGCCCCAAACTCCTCTAATAGTCTAAACCAGATTGTCTATCAAAACACAGCTCCAGCCTGGCACACCGGACCCCTGGAAGGAGATTCATGAGGCAGGGGAGTGGGAGGGGAGGGCTGAGATGGGGAAAAGCTGGATGGGATTTCATGGGCCCATTCTGCAAGCCCAGAAGAGTAATCCAAGCCCCCAGAGCCTTCCTGCTGCAGGGGCTGCCTGCCCTGGGGATGTCAGCCAGCTTTTCCCAGGGAGGGATGCCGCTTCTGTCCCCGGAGTCCTTCCCCAGGGAGAGGAGGCAGAGCCCACCTCACATCCCCAGCTCCTGGAGCGCAGTGGTCTCAGCCAGCCCTGGAGCCCAGCGAGGGTGGCAGGGAGCTGAAAGTAACTGCAGCTCTTGTTAATGGGCCCCTTGGGGCAAATTAGAGTGAAATGACACTGAATGACCAGAGTTTATATATATGTGTGTATGGGAGGTTTGTTTTGAAACAATTTGGTTAAAATGGAAAGAGGATATGAAGCCGTTTTGGTTCTTGTTAATAAAGATATAGCAATATAAAACTATAAAGATATCACTTAAGAAAATACAAAAGGAAAATAAAGAAAGAGAAAGAAAGGATAGGAGTAGATAGCGGAAAGATCTCACCACCAGGGGATCCAGCGACAAGACTTGATTGTTGCAATTAGGATGTCTGTTGGTCAGAGTGATAGTCTCAGTCTTCATCTGTTGGGGGTGGGGAAAGCCCACAAAACACAGAGTTCAGTGGGTTAATATAGGCCCACGTTCAGGTGGAAATGCCTACGCACCTCCCCTGGTGGAAGTTTTACACTGAGTGTTGCGACACTGTGGGTCTTCCACAGTCCTCTGGTGGAAAGCCTCAGAAATGAGTCTGGGGACGCTTTGGGGGTCTTTGATGATTTATTACCTCTTTTAAGACATGACAGCTGCTTCTCATGACAATATATCTGAGCCAATCATACCCCTCAGAAGGGATGAAAACCTTCAGGCCTATGTGTGAGTGTCCCGATACCTTCCCCAGGGAGGCAGTTGTACACCTGAGCCAGCTGTGCAAGGGAGGACATTGCCCTGATAAAAAGCATTATCCCACCTTGCAGGATCTGCTTCTTACCAGCCTTTATCTGGCTCCAGACCCAGCTGGCTGCTAGACAAAGGCTGGTTTGTCGTGGTCACCATCCAGTGGTGGGTGTTTGCCCCCTCCGCACCTGGGCTGCTCTTATGCAAATCAGAAGTTTTGTCACCACACCCCCAAAACCTTCCCTCCTTTCCCTTGGCTGTGGGGTGCAAACCTGGCACCTGATGCTTTGCAATTAGTGCATTGTTTGAGTCATTAATCTTTAACATTTCAGTCTCTCACAGAGCTGCTCCCCAAAGCTCACATCTTGTGTATTATTTGTCTGGCCAGGCTGCTCTCATGCAGTTTCTTCCCTTTTTAAGCTAAACATTGCTAATCAGCTTCTTCAAGCTCCAACATATGTCCTATAAATATCCCTCGTGGAAGCAAAATCTGTCTTGTGTGTGTATGCAAGACAAAAGAAAAAATTAGAAAGCGTGAAGCCCTGACTTAGCAGCCCGGCAGCAGAACTGCACTAAAGCCTCGGATCTTAATGAAAGCAGGGAATATGCCTTCCCCCTCCATACCCCTCCTCCAGCCCCAGAGTGAGCCAAAGACCGAAAACCTCCATCCCTGGCAGCACCAGAGCTTGCCCAGGCTCTCGTCCTTGCCCTTAACTGCCTGCAAGTCCCTTAGGAGCCACCCACAGGCTACTGTGGACGGGATGAGGATGGAGCCGGGGAACAATTTGTCCTTGGAGCTGAGCAGGGAGCTCAGTGCTTCCTCTTCTTCTTGGTATGCAGGAGCTGCCCTGAGGTTCTCCTACAACTCTTATTTCCAGCGCTGGCTTAAGAAATTTATGAGCCCCTGGCTGAGCTGAGGGTGGTGTGGGATGCCACGATCCTCAGTTCGCCTCTGTGTGGGGTGGGATGGGGACGCGCTCCTCATGCAGGATATCTCCAGGTACAAGAATCCTGAAGGCAGGTCCAGGACTGTGTCAAAGAAGCTCCTGTGGCTCTGCCACTCTTCCAGCATGGATGATAGGAGTGAGGGCTGATTGGAGTAAGGGCTGATAGGAATGAGCTCAAATCAATCATCTGTCACTCGCTGGCTTCCGTGGCCAGGCTGCAAAGCCCTGACTGAAGCAGGACCCTGAGGACAGACGAGTGAGCATCTTAATCACCTTCAGCGCAGGAAGCAGGAATCCACCTGCCCACCTGGTGTGTCATCCTCAGGTACCTTTTGTTTTGAGGGAGGCACAGGCAGAGCTTGGATGGATTCACCTCTGATGTGGGCCTCAGAGCCAGGGGGGTCAGACAGGGGATGGAGAGCCCAGGAACACCAGCTGGGGTCAAAAGCCGGTGCCTAAAAAACGGCATTTGTTGGAGTCTGGGAGTGGTGCTTTCACTAGCTGGAGAGGTACCTGCCTTTGTTACCTCTGCTGAGAAATCCTCGGTGTCATTAGAAAGGTGACGCTGGCCCCAGCATTGCCATGGTTTCCCCAGATTTTCCATCGAGCTGCTGCAAGGTGAAGCAGTGTCTCTCCTTCACGGTGGCTGTCAGCTGGGAGACGTTAACAGCGCGGAGAAGTGAAGCTAAAGCAAAGGTCTCCTCTGCTCTGTGAAGGAGAGGAGCTGTCACAGGCTCCTCATGGGAAAGGAAAGCTAATCCCATCCTGCTGTGCTGCAGAAGGTGAGGTAAGGAAACATATCCTGCTTCCTAAGACCCTTATCTGCACTGAATTTCGGGGGTTTGCCTCAATGAGGGTGCAGAGGACTCACAGGTCGAGCCCTGCAGTTCCCGTGGAAAGAGGTTTTTGTAAGAGCAGAGGTCTGACGCTGAGCTCAGCTTATCTCCAGCTCCAGCATCCTCATCCTGCATCCCTGGCTGATGAACTTTCTCAGCTCCCCATTGCTGGGAGGTGGTTCAGAGTGGGATGAAATTATAGCACTGGGTTTCATGAGCAGTGTGCTGCTCTTAAACCCTGCCAGCGTCTCTAGCAGGGCTGTTATAGATTCCCTTTGCTTTGGCTGTATTTGTCTCATCTATCTCAGTGATGTTGACAATTGGGCACGGTTTAATTCTGCAAATCTGAGGAATGATCAGGCCAATTTAGTTCACATTTAAAGCATTTGTGTTCACATGCTGGAAAGCCTTTTTTCTTCCTTGCTCCTTGCCCAAGGCCCTTATTATCTGCTGGTGCTATTTATCAATGCACAGCAGGTATATTACAAGAAGGTCTCTTTCGTAAAGCGATACAAAATAATCATTCCTGTTCCTCGTCTGCTCAGCAAGAAAAGTGAGCCTGGCTCTCCCGCCTGTCAGCATTCCTCAGCCGCAGCATTTTTATATTACTGCGGGAGAAGTGATTTAACTCAATAAGCTTCCCTCATAAATAGCAATAGTTTGATAAAATAAAAGGAGTGTGTCAATGAACACAATGTTCCCCTTCAGCTGCGTGGCTTTGGGTCCTGCCCTGTGTGTGGGACACTGCAGGACCCCCTGGAAGCCACAGAACTCAGCCCCTCTCCAGCTCTGAGCTTGCACTGGGGTGCACTGGGACTGGGAAACCTTCTATCAAGCAGGAGATGTCTTACTGGGGCAGAAAACTTCCATTTTTGCTCCTAAAGTGCGTGAGATGAAGGATCAGTCTTTAATAATGGCTCATGCCTTGAAAAAACCCTCCTCTTCCCGCCCCACATGTACTGTGCCTCCTCATCCCCTCCCCAGTACCGATTTGTCTGGGTTTAGCCAATTTTATCCCATTTCACTGACACAATTGCACAGATTTGTGCCGGGCAGTGGCTGCTGCCGCTTCACAGCAGCGGCTGGAGCTGTCTGAGCCGGGTGCTTTTTCCTCTGGCATGTAATTAAATCCCTGGTGAAGTGGCTGGGAATGTCTGCACACCTGGAAAGCACAGTTAGGAAGGAAGATCAGGTGGTCCTGGGAGCTGGAGAGAAGCAAATCGTGTGGAGAGCAAAGAATGCCGATTTGCGTGCCCTGGAACCAGGCTGGCTCCCCAGGATGGGATCCGTGGGAGCCCTGGAAGAGCCAGAGCCCAAGTCCTGCCCTTGGAACGACGGCCTCTGCAGAGCAAAGGGGTGATTTAACATGCTGCCATTCCTTGAGCACCGGGACCGAGGGTTTGTTTGGCTTTCTCCTCCCCCGGGGACTCAGGTGTAATATCACCTTCCCATTAATTTATACGAGAACATTTCCAAATAGTAAACTGCCAATAAATTAGTAATGCTGATCTATAAAAGGGAAAAAATGGCCTGTTGTGAGTTTATAGCCCTGTGGAAAAGACATTAAACAGAGGCTTCCTCAGCACGGGCAATGCGAGGAGCTGGGGGGAGAGCTCTGGGCTGAGACCCGCACGGATGCGTTTTGTCTGGCTGGTTTTTAAACCTGCTCCCTGCAGAATCCCTTTGCCAGAGCCAGGAAGGGAAGAAAGCACTGAAGGATTCCCTGTGACCAATCCAAAGGCAATGAAAAATGAAATGAGAGGATGATGCAGCCTGGAGAGAACAAACAAACTACCTGGAGCAAATAGTTTATTTTAAGATGCTAACAAATTTGCTCCGTAGGCCTGTGGAAAAAAGTCCGGTACCACACAGCCAACCTTTCCCTTATTTATAGAATAATTGTGGTGATTGATTAGCTGGGATCAGAACTATATTTACGGCATGGAAGTTTTCAGCAATATTTCAAGTAATTTACCTCCTCACACAACTCCCTGGCGCTGTCATCCCAGCTTCACTTTTTCTCCCTGTGAAGCCTGCTTGTGCCAGGATTTATGGCTTTGTTTGTGGGAAGAGAAGGTGTCTTGCTCCAGAGAACAGCATCAAAACAAGAGCTCAAGGGTAAAACCCTGGCACTGCAGCCCCCAGCAGCTCCCTGTGCCAGCGAGGGTGGCCCTGCCTGGCTCCCACGGTGGGCACTGTCCCTTGGCATGTCACCACTTCCGCTGGCACTGTCCTCTGGCACAAGGACACGGCTTCTCCTCAGCCTCCCCTGCTCTCTCCAGAGCGCTCCGAGGCACTGGGTGTTCCAGCAGCATCCTGACCATCCCACGAGGCTCCCGGGCTGCTTTGCTCCCACAGCCACCAGCACCCAGCCGGGCAGTGTGGATGGAGAGGTGACAGCCAGCATCCTGCCCTCCGCAGGGCTCCAGGAGCCTGGCTCGCTGTCTGTGTCACAGCCAAGGAAAACCTCTGCATGTCCTCCTGTCCCTCACCCACCCGGGTCCTCCCTGCTCCTGCTGTTTACATTCGCTGATTTCAGCGCAGGGAGGAAGGAAACGCTCCCAGGAGAATAGATGTAAACAGTTCGGGAGAAATGCCTAAATATTTGGTCTCTGCCCCAAACAAAGCACTTAACACCTTTTCTTCTGTTTATGCCACAGTTGCACTGTTTTCCAAGCGAGTAGCAGTGAGGGAAGCAAAGCAGACAGGATGCAGAGCTGGATAGGACAGGGCAGGGGGCTCGGGGTCTGCCGTGTTTGCCTGCTAAGGGATGTCCCCACTTGCTCCCAGAGTCAGTGCCAGAGGCTGCGAGGTGCTGGCCAGCATGGTCTGGGGCTGCAGACAGCCAGACAGTCAGACAGACAGACAGACAGACACATGGGCAGGCACAGGATCTCTCCACCAGCCTCAGGATGCCCATGACAGCTCCTGCCTCTTCCCTGCTGCTTTCCATTGCCTCCAGCCTGAGCCGCACAGTTTTATTTAAGCCTTTCTCCACTCCCGCCTTGTCTCCATTTCTTTATCTCACAATAAAAGTAAGCTGTTATTTCCCTTGTGTTCCAACTGCCCTCATTCATCCCCCGGTACCCGCAGGGCCAGCAGCCAGAGACTGTGCCAGCACTTGAATACTGAGGGGAAAAAAAGACATCCTACAGGCCCTTAGACGTGAGGGAAGCTCGATGCTGCTGGAAATAGGAGCTGCTGCAGCCAAGGTCCTGCTGCAAACCAACTGATCCCCATTAGGTCATGTTTGCTTCTCTGCACGGCCTCAGGACTGGCTTATGGCACAAACATCCCCTCCTGCTGCCTGGCTCCTCTGGGCTTTTCTCCCGGTCAGGACCTGCCATGACCTGTCTAGGAAGCTTTAACGCTGCTTTTAAAAGGCAGCGGCATTTCAGCACCCGAAAGACTGGATTTATTACAAAGCTGGGATCTCAAACTTCATAAAAGGGGATTAACCCGCCCCTCCAGCCGCTCAGCCACCACCAGGCAGTGTCAGCTCCCTCCTTCTGAGGGCATGGACCTGGGAAAGGAGGCAAGAGGCAATTAGGCATTGTTAATTGGCTGCTGAGACCCTCTCCTGCCCCTCAAAAACCTACTATGGGGAACAGCTTCTGAAAGGTTTTACTTTGCACCTTCTTTGAGGAACATGAATTTCGTGTGCCCAGGACCAGACACAGAGGCTGACACTGACAGCGTTATTGACCCCAGGACCAGGAACAGCTCTGTTACAGTTTGGGAATCAGATGTACCTGGGAGCAGCCCGAATATCCCTTGGTTCATTTGTTAACATCTATAACCAGAAGCCTCAAGCAAGCCCGTTTTCAGGGCCCCAGAAGACAGAAAGAAGGATGGCTCTTGTCCCAGCAGCATTTGTTTTCATTAAGTGGGTGGATGGGCCCTGATGGAATCAGGGAGCTTGATCGTTGGGTGACCTTGACTCCGGAAAAGTCGGAAGCTTTCAAACCGGAATTAGCAAACCAGCTTGATTAAAAAGAAATAAAATCCAACCTAAGTCTACACTTCCACACCCCTCCCTCAGCATCTTGCCTGTGTCGACAGCTGTCCAAATTCTGTCTTCTCACCAAAGCCCACTCACAAAGGATGCATTGGTGTCATGTCAGAAATACCTTGGTAAGCTGGGCACTTCTGGAAGCCTTTGCACAGCTGGAGACCTGGACAGTGGAATTTCCTTCATAAAGGGCAACCGACAAATATTTAATTCCTTAGGCTTATTTGTTTTGTGTTTGGTCCCAATGAACCGAAATTAAAGGAACTTACTCGCTAAAATAATTTGAAAATTTATGACTTTTTGTGTGATGCTCTCCCTTAACATTTCCTTGACATCCATGTTTCCATCTGCTTTTCCCAGAAGCGAAACCTTCCCGGTCTCTTCTTGGAGTTACATGTCTTTCCCCAGCCCTAAGCCACCCAGAAACATTTGCTGCACAGATGCCAGCTCTGCGAAGGGAGTTGTTGGATGCTCCTGCTCCTCAGCAGCCTGACTGGGACTTCCCAGGAGCTGTTTGGGATCTGAGTGTCCATCCCAGGCTGGTGGCAGGGGCAGTCTGAGCACCACAGACCGCGCATGGTGCAGCAGAGTGTGGTCTTGCTGCCAGCCCACCACCCTTCTCCCTCGCTCAGCTCTGCTAGAGTTTGTCAGCACATCCTCCAAAACTTCTTGGCAATGAAGTCATTCAGGACACTTTAGTGACTTTCCAGAGCAGGTAAAACAGCCCCCAGCCCTTCTGCCTCCTCGTTATCAGTCCCCTGACACCTTCAAGGTCGTGGCTCCTGTCCCCCTGTCCCCACCAGACATGTCTAATTATGACTCCAAGCTTATGTGCTCTTTGACTAGTCGGCTTATCCACCCTTGCTTGCTCTGCCATGGCTCCTAATCTTTACCTCAAGTGGCTCCTGGAGGAGCCTGGAATGCCCTGCTGTGGCTGGGGGCAGGATCCTCATCTGAGCAGGAGACAGGGAGCAGGGAAAAGCTTTTCTTAGGACCAGAGAATCATTGAAGAAAAGACCTCTTAGGATCATCGAATCCATCCGGTTTTGCTCAGGCTGAGGATGGATATGGTGCAGAGGGATGAGTGACCTCCAAAGGATCCATGTGCAGGGCATGGGGTGATGTGGGCACAGGGTGATGGGGGCACAGAGCCTGCTGCTCGTTCCCTCCCTGTATCTCTGGGAAACTTCCTTCTCTCTGCAGGAAAATCACCGAGAAACATTCCCTTTCCCCCATTCCTTTGCGTCCAGGCTGCAGTGCTGGTCCTAAGCATCCTCTTAGACTGGCTGCTCCTCCTGCTCTGGCTCCTGCGGGATCCATCCCCTTTGTCACGGACATCAGCAATCCATGAAAGTGTCCCCGAGCTGCTCAGAGCCCTGTCCTTCCTCACAGCATTGCTTGGGTTGTGCACAGCAAGAGAAAAGGTGCCTCACCGGAGGCTCTGCCATCTCGTCCCTCTGATGCTGGAGATTGTTTTGATAAGCTCCTTGTTTCCCAGGCACAGAGCACAGAACTATTTTTCTTGCACTGAGCAGACAAGATGTTGAAATGTTTTTTCCTGTGATAACTGAAAGTGGAAGGAATCCTGCCTGCGATTCTTGTCAAGTCGAGGGATCTCTTTGTAGTTCAGTGAATCATTTCATCCCCAATGTTAATTTAAAAGCAAACAAACAGAGCTGAATGCATTTGATAGTAGAATTATTTCCAGTACATTTCAGGTTTTGTTGCTGTGTGTTGTAAAACACCACGGCACGAGCACTGTGTGGTGTAACCAGGGGACTGGAGGCTGGGCTGTGCCCCACTGCACCCCACTGCACCCCACTGCACCCCACTGTGCCCCACTGCATCCCTCTGCACCTGCATCATGCCCATACTGGGAGAGAAGAGCACCCACTGCTCCCCAGGAGCACCCCAGTTGCATCCTCTGGAAAAAACTCTCATCCTCAGCACAGCCACAACAGCAAACCAGGAGTTAAAAACTCCCCTTGAAAACAGGAGCTGCAAAAAACATCAGCCTCGTTCCACCTCAAAAGAGCAAGAATGAATCGGAAAAGGGCAAAGTGCGTGAAAGGCTGAATTGTAATAAAAACGGTGTTTAAATGTGCCACCGAGAATTAATCGCTCCTTTCTTTGGAGCTTCCCCTTTGAGGGCTATTCCTAGGAATTTGTGGGAGGAAGCAAGAGCAAGAAATCAGTTTTATTTTGCATGCAGCCCATATCAGGTGTGTAACTGCCCTGATTTTAGAGGCACATGATTGCAGAGGGGCAGCTCAGCCCTGCACCCCCCGAACGAGGACTCTCGGAGGGGGCAGGTAGTTCTGGTGGGCAATTTTGGCTTCCTTGGGGGCTGGTGGCTCCAGTGACTCGCTGGCAATGATGGAGACTTTCCCAGCTGTTTCCACGGTGGCAGGGCCCAGGTGAGAAGTGCCCTGGCCCTGGGAGAGCAGGAGGTGGCTGCAGTGCCAGCCCAGTGCCGCGGGGACCCGGCTGCCCTCCAGGCTCAATAACTGCCTGGAATCAGGAGTGCTTATTCCTGTTGAGTCAAGGACTGGCAATAACGCTTCCCAGCAAGAGGCAAAGTGCTCCATCTGCTTGGCACATCCCGAAGGAATCAGCGCTGACTTTTCGGCTGCCGGGAGGAGCAGCAGGCACAGAGTGGTGCCACAGTGCCACGCTGGGTCACAGTCACCCCCTGGCAGAGCTGCAGGGTGGGCACTGAGGGCAGCAACAGCAGAGAGCCCAGGGACCTGATGCTTTCCTTCCTCCCCATTAACTCACCACCTCTTCCTCCTCACTGTACCCTGGGCTGTCCACGGTGCCTGCCAGCTGCTCGTGTGGCAGTGACACACACGGGATCGGTGGGAGGATCAGCACCAGCAGATCTTTTTCACCAAACCCCCACTCGCTGCAAGCCCAGGGAGCGTCACCTTTTCAGACACACAAAATCAATGCTGTCCTACATCCCAAAACCTTTAAACATCAGACAGGCAATTTGTCTTCACTGATGGTGGCTGAGCATTGAAAGGAGCCCAGCCAGATTAAATAAACCAGCAATAGCAATTTGAGGTCATTTTCATCATATTAATGGGTTTCCTGCCCATGGTAAAAAAAGAGTGAAAGAGATAGGCTTGGATCAGCTCCACAATGGCATTGCTTTTCTGTGGAGAAGCTGGTTTTGGTGATCATTGCAACAGAGTGGGAGTGGTGGGAGAAGAGGCAGTGATGGCCCTGGGCACACACAGCGTCACCAGACCCTGCCTGGGGTGACACAGCTGTGTGGGGACATGGTGTGGCCTCTGTGGGCTGTTCCTCTCCTCAGCCAAGGAGCCAACGGGAGGAGTGGTATTTGAAACTTGGCTTTTTCCCCCACTTTTAATCAAGAAGTAAATAGAGTTGGAGCTTTACGAGTCTGGATGTTTCAGTGCCAAAATGCAGCTCAATATTTTCCGAGAGGTTTGGGTAAGGAGCTCTGTGATTATGCACACAGCACACCTCCCTCCTCCTCCTCTGAACTGGGGGGGAAAGGCAGGGAGGAGCTGAAAGTGTGAGTACTCCTTAGAAACGGAAAGCAAATTTGAGATAACATGAAAAACATCATTTGACATATCTGAAAGCCTTTTGTAAGCACTTTCCAGGAATATTTTACGGCCTCAGCTTCATTAGTAGCAATACCTGCAGGAAGGCACCTCTCAGCGTGAGCACTCAGCGTTCAGCGCTTGCAAATGTTGTATTACACATTCCGTTGTAAAACACACAACGTGTGCTGCGAGATAACTCCCATCAAGAGTGGGAAGAGCCGTGTGTGGCTTGTGGGATTCCCCAGCTTCGCCAGGCTGTGAAACCCCTCGAAACTCCCCGCCGAGGACAGCCTCAGAGCTGGGTTTGTTTGTGGAAGAGATGTTTCTGCAGCTCTGCAGAATGGCATTTCCACACAGCTATGGGCAGCTCACGGGTTCAGGGGGAGGAAAAGGTTCTCTCCTCTGTGCCACCAACGCTATGCACGCAGTATGGACCAAAGATGCTTCCTGCAGAAATTCAGGAATAATTGTGTGTCCATCTGATAGCATCGTTGGCTTCTCACCAGTGACTCGTGAAGAGCAAGAGAAACAAAACTTACCAAACATGTGACTGCTTGCAGGGGTTTAATTGAAGCCACGTACCAGCAGAGGCTGCCTGGGGCTGTGTCACATCATGACAGGAGGCTGATGCTCCCTCTGCCCGGTGAGGATTGGGTCCCAGCCCTTCCCCAGCTCCCTGGGCAATTTGTCCTCAAGGTTTCCTTGCTTCAGCACATTGCCAAGAGAGACAGTGACAGATACAGGAGAAGAGCTCCACATAACCTCGATTACCCAAGGATAATGAGGCCCAGTGCACCCACATGCTATCAGTAATATTTGTATCTATTCAGCTTTTTCAGCACTAAAGGTAACCATTTATATCCATTAAAAGCAGACAACTGGATGGCAAGCGGAGCTCAGCTCTGGCTGCCTCTTGATGGGCAGCATATATCACACCTCGTGTCCTCAGAGATCTCCTCCACGGCTCCCAGGTGCGTTGGGCTCTGCCAATGTCACGACACCCTGGAGAGCTGCTGTGGCATGCCAGCTTTGAGGCCATCCCACCACCTGCTCGTGAGCATCCCTGTCCTGTCCAGCTCGTGCCCAGTGGTGTCATCACTGTCCCACCTGCCTGTGATTGCCATACCTAATTCCCTTCAACCCTCAGAAGACAATGCCAGGGTGATCCCTGGCTGATGCCATCTGGACAGGGGCTGTCACTTCTCTGTTCCCTCCTCCAGGAGCTCTCAGCCAGATCTGTGGCCTGTGGCTTCAAAGTCCCCGAGGGTTGCAGAGGCTGGCTGAGAGAATTCAGGCAGACGAACCAAGATGGCGAAAAGGGAAAGTTTATTTACAAGAAAGGTCTTTTATATCCATTCATATTCTAGCAACTATTGGTCAGCAAAGAATCCACCTCCTAAAACCATTGGTCACAACCAAATAACACCTAATACCAAACACAGAGATTAAGAAAGTAAAAGAATGCATCTTATCTATGTTCTCTCTGAGAGAGAACAGAAAGAGTTCTAAAACAGTGCAACCACAGTGGCCCTCCCTGGGCTGTGTCCCCATGGATGCTGCATGGTTCTGGTCCTGCTCATCACCTTTCCAGCTCCTTCATGTGGTGGTATTCCGATATGGAACCAGACAATCCTTTCCTTTGCCTTCACGGTTTCTATCCCAGAACTATAATCCTTAATATGGTACTTTTAATTACAGGGGAAACATCGTTAAGCAGAGTAATCTTCCCAACAAACTCCTGGTTGATGGCTATGTCACACCAAATTGATTCAGATGGTTTGTAGTCAGACCCCTCCAACACTTGTGCAGATTGGACCTGGCTAGAAAAAAATTATGGATTTCCTCCCATATTAATGTAACTTGATGAAGAAGTAACTTTTTTTTAGCCTATGAAAATAGATAATTGCATGTGTTGGGGCTAATTCCTTTTGTTAATTGAAGGTGGTGTGAGAAATAATAAACAGAACTCAAACAATGCAGGAGGCTGCTGTTTCCTCAACAACTAGAGAACTTGGTGATGAAAACAGACCATGAAAACAGGTACGTTTTATCACTTTTGTTGTTTTCTGGAGGTCACTGACTGTTTGATCAGCCCTTGTAGACTGTCCTTTGGATACACAACCCCCCTCAGGTAAATATTTGGCCAATGGATGGGGTTATCTTCTCCTTTGCAAGTCTCTTATCTGTCCCGGTGCAGCCCGAGCTGCTGGCTCCCACATCCCACCCCGATTGCTATTCCGGCAGTGGTGGTGGAAGCTCTGGCAGCAATGGAGCTTTGGGGGGATGGCAACAACAAACATACATCTGAAGGTAATATTGCTTTCCTCACAAAGAAGGTAATTGCTTCTGCAGAAGAAATTAGGCATCATAATGAAACGACCATAAAAAGAGGCCCCTCTCTCACTCTCCGGATCACAAATATCACAGATGTTACACCCAGCCCGGCGGGGCACGAATGTGGCAGCGGTGACTCTGCCAACACAGTTGTGGCTCCAGGGCACCCGTGGAGGGTTTGGATGGAACCGTGCCATAAACTTGTCCCTTTCTGCCTTCACAAACTTCTCAGCTTTCACCTAATTTCCAGCGTCTTGGCTGCCTCCTGCTTGGCTTTATTTCTGTGCTTGGAAAGCGTGTGAAGAGCTCAGCAGCCCTGTGTGTGGCTTTAAAGCCTGTGCTGAATCTCCCAAACTAGGAAAGGGAGAAGACATCTTTTTCTAGAGAAGCTGCACACCTGAGCCTTGGCTTTGTAATGCAGCGGGGCAGGTGACTTTACCAAAATGAGCAAAAGCACAAAAGCTGTACGAAGGCTGTTTTGTCAGCTGGAGCACTGCAGCAATCCAAGCTGGGACAGGGCTGGTTGTGGGAGCCAGTGCTCTGCAAACCTAACCTTCCTTTCCTCCCCTTCCCCTCCACGGTGCTCAAAGTCCTGCCCAAAGCATCCTTCTATTGTCCCCAGCCTGTGTTTTCTTCCTCACCCCTGCTGGGATGCTGCTGTAACCATCGCCAACACGCCAGCCCCACCTCAGCAGCTCCGAGGAGATGAGTTTTGCTCACTCCAGAGGTGCTCTCGAGGAAGGGCCGGCAGCCCCCTCGCTGCTGGGAATCCACTCGAGCAGCACCTCGCCCATTCATCATCTCCTTGGACGTTACAAGAGAAAGCTGTCCACTTAAAACAGGATTATTTCTGGGTGGCAAACCGCAAAGTTAATTTGGCTCTAATCCCTTTAAACAGAACCAGTAATTGGAGCGATAATGACTTTCCTGGAGGGCTCTCCTCACCAGGGCATGGGAAGGTCTGCGGGCAGATGAGCCTGACCTCCCACCCGGCACAGGGGATGGAACCAGCAGAGCACTGGGGAAGGCACCAGGATGAGCAAATTCCCTCCACGAGCAGCCACAGCACTGGACCGAGACCCCCAAGCACCCCTGGAGTGGCAGGTCCCTCCTGCCTGCCCTGTGTCCCTTGCCGCCTGCTTGCAGAGAAAGAGCCTGAGAATAAACAGCTTTAATCATACAATCCCCACTTCCTTTTGCTAATAATATTATCATCATGATATTAAGCCAGTTAATTCTTTCTCTCAATTTATTTGCTTTTGTTTTTGTACTCCCATGTTGTAATTTTCAATTTAATTAGTTTCAGTGTTTCTGAGGGCAATAGGTCTTGGTTTATCTTCGCAGCTAATAGTCCTAATTGTTTACCCTTTCTTTGGCAATATCTCATTAACTTTATGGGCCATCATTTCCATGGCACCTCCAGAATTAATTCCCTCACTCTTTGAACCATCTTCCTAAAATCTTCACGGCTTTTTGCTTCCCTAATCCTGACCTTGCCCATCCTTGATGGCTCCTCTTGTGGCTCTGTGTCCCATCAAGCAGCAGGTGGAGGATGGACCTCCCAGCACAGGGAAACCTTTGGCTCCTGCTCTGACCTTGGGCAGAGCCCTGCACCGGCCAACTGGTCACTGTGGTCAGTTGTCCTCTCTTTGTGCCCTCCCATAGGTGCTCCTGATCCTCTAGATCTGTTTTGGTCACTGTTTCTATCTTTAACAGTCTGGGGTCACTGTTCCTGCTGATGGAGGTGTCTTGACATTCCCCTCAGCTCCAGCGATGGCAAAATTTCTTTCCTCTCTCAAGCAAAGGAAAAGATGTTGGGGAACCAAGGCATTGCATCACTTTTGAGGCAGCTGATGAGGTGCAGATTCATCAGCCCTCCGCTGGCCCCTTGAGCGAGCTTGATATTGGGATTTTGGAGAGGTGACTGTGCCACTGGGCACCCCTTGTGCTGGTCATGCAGAGGGCAGAGCTCACAGAAAGCTTCCCTACCCCAGCTCCTACCTTCAGACCCCATTAATCACTCTCCTAATGACTTGGTGTTCACAGATGAGATGTTTTTGGCTGCAGAGGCGAGCCGCAGATGATACCTCCCATTGATTGTTCCACCCCGCTTGAATGATTTGTACCAGGAAATGGGTCTGAATTTTCCACTTAAATCACACTTGAAGGGTGGGCTTGGAACCTGGAGGGACCCATTTGGCTGTAGTGATTGCAATGCTGTGGGAGCTTTTCCCTGGAGGTCCCCAGTTCACAGTCAGCTTCACCCTCAGGTGTGGTCTCACTGGTGTGGCAGACCCTGAGCCCCCCAGCTGCCCACCCGGCTGGAGGGGCAGAGCAGTGTGGGGTGTGGGAGGATGCCAGGAATCTCCCTGGGTTACAGCTGCCTGCTGAGCACCGGAACATGACTTCCCATTAAGCAGACAGGGAGGGATCAGCTGGTGGCCGCTGCGAGGGCACCTGAATTATTGATTGGAACACGGGCTCCAGCCGAGGCACTGAAAGCAACGGGAGCAGCTCCTTCCCAATAAACCTCACCCAGCTTGTGGACAATCCACTGGCCAAGCCCCCCAAGTGCTGCCTGTCCTGCACAGCCCAGGATTCACAGGGAGAGCTCGTGGAGGGCAAAGGCCATGGCAGGGAAAAGACAGCTGGAATTTTCCCCGGTGATCACAGGCGTTTGGATAAATGGCTTTGAGGAGCAGCCGAGGGAAGGAGAGAATTCCTAAAGCTCCTCAGTCTGTTACAAGAGGATTTTTCCGGGGCTGAGGCTGGCGCTGGCGTGCAAAGTGCACGGGGGCGAGCAAACACACGTACGTGCAACATATGGAGAGACACACACCAAGTACAAACCAGCCATATGGGCACACGCTGCTGCCAAATTCACTTCTCCCATGCTTTCCTTTGGCTATTTTTCATCTTCCATGGGCTGCTCTAAAAGTGCTGGGTCTCCATCCTGTACATCCCAGGCCCAGCACCGACTCCCACACTGCTTTCTGCGGGCCAATCTGAGCCATTTTCTGGATGCTTCCATTCCTTAAATTTTATTGTGTTTGTCTGCCAGATTGCACAGGGTTTCAAAAAAGGCTTCTCTAGGGCTGGTGGGCGGGCAGGCAGATCTGATCCACACTGGGAGAGGCGGTGATGCTGGGGAGGTGCATGAAGAGAGAGCCAGATGTGGCAGCAGAGGCTTCTGGAAGGGAGCCCATGGCAAGTGGTGACATTTCTCTAACCCCATATTGAGTTTGGCTTCCAGAATCAATTTTCTTTATTAGCTGATGAATCTCCTCAAAAGACTTTCTGTACTGAATCTAGATAAATTATTTAACCAGTAAATTCTTTCTGCTCTAGCACTGCTCAGGCGTAGGAATTTCTTGGGGAAGAGTAGCAGATAGGGGTGAAGGGCCAAGGTCACTGTCAGCAGAAGAGCAGAGCAGGAATGGGTTTGCTAATAAGCGACCAGTTGAGAGTGACTGTAAAACAGGCTATTAATAAGAAACAGGTTTTCAACAAAATGCTGGGATTAGCAGTGAGTACGAGGAGCAAGTCATGGGAGACTATAGCCTTAATTATTCATGCAAGCAAATTGCTGCGGATGGAGGGAGAGCACAGTGCTGATGTGGGCAGGAGCAGGCAGCAGATGTGAGAAGGGTTGTCACCTGCCCTGGAAGAGCTGCACCCCTGGGAAGAGACGCTCCAGCCTCCATGGGGACACAGGCACACGCAATGTCCACGTGGTGTCAGGGGTGCTGCATGTGGGAGGATGGGCTCCATGGCTTTTGGGACCCCAACTGCTCACTCAGGCGTTGTGGATGCAGGACTGAGGGCACCTGGATCATCACCTGGAGAGCACTGTTGAGGGCTGGCATGGGAAGGGTGCTCCGCCCCACTGCCCTGCCTCCCCCAAGGCCTGCTGTGGGTGTCTCATTTGTTGTGTAAAATTGGGCTGCACACACTTGTCAGGGCCGGGCAGCTTCAAGGCCAACACTAACTGACGAACCACAGAGCAAGAAATAATTCTGCCTCCAAGAATAATGCTGGCTCACGAGGTCAGAGTATTCCAACATATTTATAGCCAGTAAAGAAAACGATTGTGTTAAACGGCAGCTGAAGTACATGGAGATCCAGCCAGAGCTGCTGTCTGTGGCCATTCGTTATCTTACCAGGAGCACAATTACACAGCCCGGGATTCTCATCCTGAGGACTTCACAGCAATCCCTCTCAGCAGCGACTTTGGGGATCAAAAGGGGAATGTGTATTTCCTGCAGAATGAAGCTGTACATCCCAGGCTGACCTGCGGCTTGTGAGGCATTGGCAGGTGCAAGGCAGTGGTGGTGCTGAGCAGAGGAGTAGGGGGGTCCTGCAGGTGTGCATCCCCCCAGGTGCATCTCTCCAGGTGTATCCGCCCAGGTGCATCCCCCCAGATGCATCCCCCCAGGTGCATCCCCCCAGGTGCATCCCCCCAAGTGCATCCCCCCAGGTGCATCCTCCCAGGTGTATCCCCCCAAGTGCATCCCCCCAGGTGCATTCCCCCAGGTGCATTCCCCCAAGTGCATCCCCCCAGGTGCATTCCCCCAAGTGCATCCCCCCAGGTGCATCCCCCAGGTGCATTCCCCCACAGGCAGAGGGACTCAGAGTTCCTCACTGCCTCTCTCCTTATGGAAACCACACCGAGATGAGTTCGACCTGGTTCCAATAATCAGCTATAAATAGCAAGCTCAATTAAGGCAACCAAACAAAGGCGATGATGGATACCTGCTCGGGAGGCCCGGGGGGACGGGGGGCAGGGAGTCTGGGTTTTGCTTGTGCAAACACCATGTTTTTATGTAAAGCTGCCGGCAGCAGGTCAGGCACAGGACGAGGACAGAGGAGAAACCACACACCAACCACACACAAAGAAAACACAGCAAAACGTCCATCCCAACTGAGCTACCATGTTGCAATGGCCCTGACCATCAGCCCTGGGGTCACAGCCCAGCTCCAGCTCCTCATTCCCAGTCCCAAAGCCCCTCATTCTCCCGTGGCAGTGGCTGCTGTCCCTGCCTGTGGATCACCTGGGATGGGAGCTTTGCTGTCTGAGTAGCCCAGCTAAGGAGCGCATGGTGCCAGCTCTTCAGCCCTCATCTGCAGGGAGCAGAGACAGCCCCAGCAGCCCTCATCTGCAGGGAGCAGAGACAGCCCCAGCAGCCCTCATCTGCAGGGAGCAGAGACAGCCCCAGCAGCCCTCATCTGCAGGGAGCAGAGACAGCCCCAGCAGCCACAGAGATGAGAGGTTGCAGAGGTGGGTGCTCGTCTGGGTCCCTCTCATCCCACCAGCACACCCTGGCAGCTCTTTAGGGAGCTCATCAGCACTCCCATTATCCCCACAGCAGCAGGGGTTTGGAAGCACGACGAACTGAATGGGTAAATTTGAAGTACACACAACTCACAGTGTGTACATCAACCCCAATTTATTCAGAATGAGCAGCTCAGACACGCTCGTAGCAGCCTCGAGAGCATGTTTATCAGCCAGGCTACTTGGGAGATCATTGCCATTGATTGCCATGTCATTGTCACTCCTGGGGCACAACGGGAGGCCGGGGGAGCCAGATGACATTGTCGCAGGAACCAGAGAGGTGGGGAGCTGATGTTTCCCGGGAGGGCAGATGTGCCTGGGTCAGGCAGAGCTGCCTCACAGGGAGAGCAGACCCCAAAAAACTCTGAGCTCTGGAGAGCTGGGAATGATGTTGAGCCTAGCCAAACCCCTTTGCTTTTTTATTACGATTTATGTATGTATTGCTGTAGTGCCACCTGTGAGGAGAACATGGGGGGTTAATAAGGAGAGAAGAAAATCCCACCTGATGGCAACAGAAAGACAGCAAATGCTCAGCAGAAAGGAGGCAGGCAAAGGTGAGCTGAGGACTGGAAAAATCTCTCCCCAAAGGAATTAAGGAGCTCAGTCTGTTGAGCTTATTAGGAAGAGCAGGAGGGACAATTGGCCCCCTGACATGGAAGTCACAGCCCTGCAGGGCTGCCAGGGACGGGAGAGCATGAAAAGACCCAAAGGAAGGGATTCCCCAATTCAAAAGCAAGGCCTTTTCTTCCAATAGCACCACAGGCTATTAATGATGCTGAGAGAAATGATGGACAGTCCCAGCCCGAGGAGGATCCTTCCAGCTCTCCTGACAGCAGAGCGGGGAGGGAGGGCTCAGCCAGGGAGCAGGGAAGGCACAGGTCAGACCAAGAGGCTCTGGGTGCTGCTTAGAGCCAGAAGGGATCAGCCACCGAAAAGCCCAGAGCCCTTTAATCTTTACTCAGGCTCCTCATTCCTAATCCTGACCTTCAGGGTGCAGCTGTGGATCAGCAGGTCCCCAAGGACTGGATCACTCAGGTCAGTCTTGTTGTCCCCTTTTTGGCAGACCAGCAAGTTGAAGCCAGAACTCTGCTGTCCAAAAATTAGGCTCTAAATAACCTGGGATCGTGGCCAGGGCAGCCTGGCAGCAATTCCTTGCTGGTGGAGCAGCAGGAGGACAGACTCCTGGAAAACAAATGGAGCTGCAATTCCTCCTGGTGAAACTCGCACCAAAATGACTCGGTTTGTAGTCACCGTGGGCTCTGGCTTGTTTGCCTGTTTGCTCTTTGCTCATCGCATTTCCAGCTGCTCTTGTGTGTATTTGCACTTCGCAGGCTTTAATTGGGATGGCTGAGCAAAGCCCGTCCACAGCTGGTGATGCCACGATGATAAGTAACAGGAGGCACAAATTAGAACAAATAAATCTGAATCCAATTCAATTCCTTGTGCAATCAGGAAGATCAACACGTCAAAGTGCAAGTGCTATAAATTAAAAGCCGCCAAGGAAGCAGTGGAAGGCGCTGCCTGGCTGCCGTGGCTGGCGTTCAAAAGGCTTTTCTTCCTTGCAGAGCGAGCGAGAGCCTGTGAGATGAACAGCGGGATCTTCCCTCTGCCGCCAGGAAGGCTTTTTGCCACCAGAAAATTTCTTTCAGCAGATATGAAAAGCCTCTGCTGCAGGTCGCAGTCAGGGTGGGTTTGTGCTGCCGAGGGAGGCCCGGGGCTGGCTGTGTGGGGCGAGTGTGGCACTGGTCTCCCTCCTGCATCATCTCCAGCTGGTTTTGGTCCATCCTCCTTGCAATAAATCACAGCAATCCTCTGCTGTGGAGCCCCAGAGAGGAACCGAGGTGGTTGATATTCCCTGGGGCATCACATCCCACGGCCTCCTGCACATAGCAGGAGTCGATGAGGGAGGAATCTCACCCCTGATTCAGAAATTAAGGCTTCTCTGATAGATTAGTGCACTTCAAAGGGTGAAAATGTTCCAAAATACTGTGAAAAAAATTCAAATCAGTGTATTGCAAAGGACACACAGGCAGATAAACACCCAGGAGGCTCGCGGGTGCCTTGGTGCCACGGCATTTTTCACGTCCCTTTGGCTGTTACCTGTTTGGCTCTGTTTGATCCATAAAACTGTCTCTGCTGCAGGGCCCAAAACAAGTCACACACAGGGAGGAGGGGTAGAACACACCTGGAGGATAAGCAGAGCTGTCCCCTGCCTAGAGCTGCGCCCACCTCTGAGCTATGAGCACTTCCCTGGTCATTGCTTCTCTGCCCGGCGTGTGCCGTTGGCTTTTTCACCTCTCAGCCACCACCTGAGTTTTATTGGATTCTTGTGTTTAAAATTACAAGCAGGTCCTTGGAATTGGCATTGGCTCTTTTTAAGATGTGCTGCATCTTCGCGTGTCACGCCAGCACGAGCCAAGCACATTAGAAGCTGCTGGATAATAGGCAATTACTGCTCTTAAACAGACGAGGCATTCACGAGCGGAATGGGCTGCATCTTAAATCATCCATAAATCCTCTAATAGTGCTTCTATTAATACCTGTTTTCTGGCACATTCCTAATGATTGCATTCCTTATCAAAGCACTGCTTTCCCTCGACTTCTGGGGAGAGGAGGTGAAGCAGGAGCCAGCGTGGAGCTCTGTGAGGGAAACCCAGGCAGCCCAGGCTGGCGGTGGCTGCACCTGCACAGGCAGAGGGACACTGGAGGGATGCCCCCAGATCAGAGGGGTGCCCAGGCAGGGTGAGGGCAGCTCTGCCTCCGCCCCACAGGTATCATCCTCCCCAGGGAAGCTGTTCCACAGCATTGCTGGGGTTTTCCCTTTGCCAGGCTTTCCTACATAAGGTGTAGTTGCACTGTTTTAGAAATCTTTCTCTTCTTTCTCAGGGAGAATAGAGATAAGCTGCATTTTTGTACTTTCCTAATCTCTGTGTTTGGCACTAGGTGTTGTATAGCTGTGACCAATGGTTTTAGGAGGTGGATTCCCTGCTGACCGATAGTTGCCAGATTATTAATGGATATATAAAGAAGTTTCTGTAAATAAAGTTTCTCTTTTTGCCATCTTGAGTTCATCTGCCTGCTTCCTCTGCCAGCTTCTGCGAATCTCAGGAAATCTAAACCTGCAGTAGGGCACCTCAGCTCTGGCTTCCCCACGGTGCCATTGCACAAGCAGCACGTTTTGGAAGGGGAGGAGGCTTTAGAGTCAACACAATCTCCCTGGTGTTCTGGCTGGTGTCAGAGGAGCCGAGTGGGCACCTCTAAGTTTGGGTTCTCCGCGGACACAGCTCTGCTCGGAGCGCGGGACTGGTTGTAAACACCGCTCGTCCTCCCCGCTGAACCATTACACACTCCAGAGGAAGAGCGTGTACAATTCACGTCTCATTAAAGTTTTTTGAAATATTATCCTTTTCTTCTTCCCTGCGTTTTCCCCCTATTAAGCTGAAATCGTGCTTCCTTCGGAGAATACGAGTCATTTGTTACCATAACAACAACTCTCCATCCTGAGCATGGCAATGCTCCCCTCCCCGAAAAACACATTGGCCCTGGTGCAGGCAGGACCCCTGGTGTGGCCAAAACCCCCAGCACTGCTGTGGTTCCACGGCTGCCAGGGTTCCACATGGTCATTGATGACCTGGCTCTGAGTTTTGGAGGATTGGAGCTGCCCCTGGCATCGCTGGCACAGAGCCCCACGTGCAGCATGTCCTTGGCAGGAGCAGGTCAGCACATTCACCTGCCAGCTCTGCCCCAGTCACTGAGTCCCCACGGCATGGGACTCTTCATTTCTGGTGGCTTTAATTATTTTTTTTTATCACCCCAAAACCTGACCTGACCCCAAAGGAAAAGCATTGCTCCGAGAACCTCCTTCTCCAGGTGCTGCCTGCTGCTGCCTATTGGAAATTCCCTGTCCTGTTCCTGGACCTTTGCTGTGCCAGGATATAACCCTGCCATATTCATGTGAAAATTAAACGTGAGAGATGAAGCTGCTAAATTGGATTCACTTCCATACATCAAAATAGCCCCTGGAAGCTCAGACCATGGCAAAAAGTGGGATTTTTTTCGAATGGGAGTTGTGCACAGTGTTAATGCCCCACCTTTCTGAATCTCCCTGACACCATTCAGCTTTACTAGGTCCATAAAAGAAATTAAAATACAGTTAAAATGGATTTCTTAAATGGGCTTGTAAAAGCTTTTGATGGAAGAACCACTTTATCCTTCTAACTTTTTTATGACATCTATTCCCACTTTTCCTTTCACTATGAACTTTTAATGACTTGGGATTTTTTTCGCAAACCAACTCATTTGTAAGTCCCTGCAGACACCTTTACGCTGTGGTGTAAATCCTGTGGCAAAGCCAGACCTCAGAGACACAGCTGGGACAGATCCACCAGGATCCTGTGCCACCGTGTCCAGGGACTGCTCTTCAGGCTGCTCCTGCCAGGAGAGCTCGGATTGACCACCAGATGCCTTCAAAAGTACTAAATGTTGTTATTATGATATTACCAAACTACACCACGTGTTGCTAAATTTATATTAATGTTGGTATGACAATGGTGAAGATGATGATGATGATGATGATGATGATGATGATGATGATACAAATGTTGTCCATTGCCTCTCTTCAGCTCTGCCCAGGCAGAGCATCACGGAGGTGACATGTCCTCAGTGGTGCTGGGGGACAGGAAGGGTTCAGGGCCGTGGTGCCACCCATCATCTCTCCCATCCAGGCAGCAGACATGGTCCAGCTGCTCAATGCCACAGTGCTGAAATAAAGATGATTAAGGAGATATTCCAGCCTCTTCTTTTCTCCCTCTCCTCAGTAAATGTCATGCTTCAGGGGAGTACAGCCAAGAAAAGTTCAAAGTAATAATATCAGAAATCTGCTTCTCTTTTCCTTTTGACATTTTATTGTGATATGAAATAGCAGGGGATAAAAGCTCTAATGGGGATATTTGGTTCTTTCTTTCGGAGAGCATTTGAAGCGCTGGCTGGTTATGACTCACATGGATTATGATATATGCAAATCTTTAAGGGCCTCATTCACAAAGCCGAGGCAGCCACACCGCTCTTGCAGGGGATTTACTCAACACGAGAGAAAGCCTGGGTCCACACTCTCCACCAGGCCTCTGCCACATGCTCTGCTGTCCCCAGCTCTTTGTCCTGGTCCTGGGAATGGTGAGAGTGCCCATGGAGAGGGTGGATGGCTCTGTGTGGAAAACCTTCTCCCACCTTGCAGTCCACGGGAGACAACTGCACCCAGCACCCACTTTTTGCAATTAAGGCACAAGCTGTTTCTCCATGGACTGCTTTGATGATATTTCTGTGTCAGCTTTAAACCAGATATTTCACACTCATAAACACTGGCGAGTAACCAGGCTGTAAAATACAACTTTAATAATGTTGAGCTGGTAATGCGCAGGCAGTCTTGTTGATTGGTGTAGGGGAAACCGGGTTGATTTAAAAAATATAATAACCCCCTCGTTCCACATTGAATCCTCTCCTAATTAGAAGCTGTTATTGCTCTCCAACAAATAATCTTCCGAATGAAGTCCATTCCACAGAGAGTGATCAAAGGGTGATTTAATTAAATTTTCATGTTTAATTTTCCTTTTTCATTCCTGACTTTTTTAGTTTCCTTCTCTTGCAACTGCTGTTGGAGGAGGGAGAGGGGCAGGTGGGAGCTTAGCAGTGGCTCGGCCCTGCCCTGCGCTGGATGGGGCATCCTCCCCCCGGGTGTGCCTGGCTGCTGTCACCCGGTTGAGACCTCGTGGTAGGAACCACCAGAGTGCAGGTTTCCTCTTCGTGGTGTCTTGGTTATCTGGTCCACAGCCAGCTTAAATGTTATACTTAATTTAGAGCAATAACACTTAAATTATGAATTGTCTGCTGTACGTATAAATTATACATTTTGGAGATGAATATTCAGGTCCTAATTCAAAGCAGCAGATGTGGCATGGAAATGTTCGCAGGCAGACAAGATTCCAAGCCATGATTGGGTTTGATTTTCCCTGGGAAGCCGTCCTTGGCAGACCCTCCCTGGCTGAACTGGGAGTCCGTTTGGGGGTTCCAGGACTTCTTGCGACCCCAGGTTTGTTTGCTTTATGCCTTTGGAGGGGTGGGGTTTGGTTTGGGGGACGGCACGGCTGAACACAGTGGGAGATCGGGAGTTGTCTGTGCGTGACGATGAACCGATGCCACCAGAGACGTGACTGTCATCGGGCTGAACATGTTCTACACCAGGTAATGTAACACCTGAGCTGAACTTGGCCGTGGGCATCCAGGAGGGATCTTCTTCTGCCAGCACTGAAGGGCCCATTCCCGGGGAAAAGCTCAGCCGTGCACCAGGGCTCCTCCCATCAGCGCATCCCACCTCCAGTTTGCATTCACAGGGAAATAGGAGACTGCAGATTAAGGCAAAACACACAGGCTGTTCTCTGGGATAAGTCTCCTCCGACCCAGCCCGTGCTGCTGCTCCGGCTGAGCCGGAGCCTCCTCGCGCTGCCGCTGATGTTCCTAAAGAATTCATCAAAGTGACAAGGCTACAAAAGCCGCGCGTTACCGCTCCTCCGTTCCCTTGCCACTCACCGGAAAATAAGGCCCCTGCTGAGCTGCATATGATCCGTTTCAATTATTTTTTAATTTTCAACGTGTTAGTCAAACTCCGACACGCAGAGAAAAAGGAAAAATTCATGCAAAGTACCCTCGAAAACTCCTGTTCGGGTAAAAAGCTCTTCTGCCATGAATACGCAATGGCTCCTGGAGCTACTGGTGAGTTAGTGTGCATTTACAGAAACTGCATTTACATACAAATACGATTTCAGCCCAGCATTTAGAGGTGGAGAGGGATCTCCTTTCTTCCCTCAGCCACAGACTGATTCTGCTCTCACTGGTTTAGACGCTTGCATTAAGACATCTGCTGACATGCATCTGTTTCATAAGAGCATGGAAAAGGAGCGTGGTTTGCTGCCTGCAGTGTTCCTCCCCCTTTTTTCTAATCATGCAAATAATCTTTCCTCAGGGACTAACTGCTGAGTCCGTGGGCACTGGGATGTGGGTGGGAAGGAGATGTGGGTGCAACGCGGATGCAGGTGGGTTGGAGATGTGGGTGGGATGGAGATGCAGGTGGGATGGGGATGCAGATGGGATGGGGATGGGGATGTGGCTGTGATGGGGATACAGGCAGCAGCTGCTCCTGGGCCTCGAGGCACATCTGTGCCAGCCAGTTATGCAGAGCTGGACTGGTGCTGTGCAAACTTCGGGTGTTTGCATTCAGCTCCAGGGCTGGCAACAGCCTCGTGCAGTTGGTGCCAGAGATGGGCAGGAGATGGGCAGCTCCTCACCCCCAGGCTGAGCCCACCGGTGGCTTTTTCAAACAGCCACCCTGACAATGCTCAGCTGCTGGAACACAGAGCAGCAGAAACCCAGTCCAGCCTCCTGTTTGTTCATGGTGCTGGAGCTGCTCTGCCCAGACCCTACATGGCCCCCATGAGCCAGAGCACCCTCTGCTCTGCCACGGTCCCCAAGTTCAGCAGATTCTGAAGGCAAGGCCCAACTTACCAGCACGTGGACTTCCATAGTCCACAGTGCTGAGCTGCCTGTGGAACCCTCCTGTGGCAGGGAGATTGCCCTTTCTCCATCATTCTGCACTGGATTTTCCAGATCAGACTGTGTCAGTGTTAATGCCAGGCAGGGAGATTGCCCTTTCTCCATCACTCTGCACTGGGTTTTCCAGATCAGACTGTGTCAGTGTCAATGCCAGTGCCAAGCTGCCCCCAGTCACGGCTCTGGGGCCCTGCCATGCACTGAAGGACACCAGGTGCTTGCCATGCCCATCCTACACCACACCCTGCCTGCTCCTTCTCCCTTTGCTGGTCAGTCTCCCCCAACCACTCACAGGATACACTGCTGCCCTCATGCTCCCCACAGTCTGAGCTTCTACACAAATACTTTGCTGATGGAAAAACCTTTATTTTTAGCTTTGCTTTTTCACTGAAACACAGAGAATTCCCCTCAGACCCCTCAGTAATGAATCGCGGAGAAAGTTTCTCTCCAGTTCATCTGAACGATGCTCAGCTGAGGGGGTGGAAAATTACTGAAAAACTTTAATAGTAAGTAAGAAAAAAATCTTAAATTCATCCTTTATGGCATTTTTAATCACATTGGGCATGATTCATTTCACATGCAAATCCGGGCCCGCGCTCTCTGTGCCGCTAAAGCATCTGACTTCAAACTATCGCAGCACAAAACTGCTTCGGCAGATTCAGATCTTCACCAAAAAGCAGCCAGAATTCTAATTTACTTTGAAATTGGGGGTGTCTTTTGTGAGGGGGAAATGGTGGGTGTATCAGACCCTGACATGGCACCTTTCCCTCTCCAGCAGTGGGTCAGGACAGCTCTCCCCACTGCGGGGGCTTGTGTCCCCACAGTCACAGCAGCCCCAATGGCAGTGGCAGCTCTGTCCCCCGAGGGTTCCCCAGGTGTTTTGCAGGTATCTTTCATCTCAACATTGGGCAACTCAGCAGCTGCCTCCCTCCATTCATCTCTCAAGTATAAATAAATAGGTCGCCGGTCCCATCAGGTCAGTGGGAGCAGGTTCTGTGCCAGGGAATGGGTTCCCTTGAGACAGCACTTTCTGCCTGTGCTGGCTCCCAGCCCTGCCTCAAGCTGGGGCTGGGATTTGGCCATCAGTCCCTCCCCAGGTCCTGGGTGCAAGGAGCTCACTGCCTGGCTGGGCACAACAGCTCAGAGCTCCAGGAAGCTCTGCTGTGCCTCAGGCTGTCCTCCCCTGGAAGGACAGACCTTCCTTCCCTCACCCTCACTGTGTCATCATTCGCACACATGCAAACACCAAAACTTTGGCCAAAAAGGGTTTTCCTCAAATATTTTTCATTAGGAAAAAAAACCCACTCTGAATCTCTCAAGGCTCCTCTGAGGTGGAAGCCGGGTGCAGCAGGGCTTATATCAGCTCATTTTTCTTCCTTAGATTTTAGTCCAACTCGATTGCTCTTTGCTCCTGCAAAGCTCCTTCCTGGCTGCGGGATAAATAAGGCACGAAGCATTTAATTGATCAATAGGGACATAATGAAGTGGCCACCATGCCCTGACAGAGGCTCGGTCAGAGGAGACCACGGGCTGTGCACAGCCTGGTGTCCGTGAGGGACACGGCTCCAGCCTCCACTGCGGCTGGAGGCACAT
Source organism: Acanthiza pusilla (assembly GCA_036630365.1). NCBI lineage: Eukaryota > Metazoa > Chordata > Aves > Passeriformes > Acanthizidae > Acanthiza > Acanthiza pusilla. Next base: position 3,882,660 of record JAXCHO010000005.1, on the reverse strand, counting down.
CAAATATTTAGTGAGGTGCTCTCAGTTAGAGTAAGCTGAGGTAGAACAGGGAAATGAAGTGGTGACCTGCATCTGAGCTGCCCCACAGCACTGATGTACAAACCCTAAACCCTTCAATTCCAGCAGCACCAGGACTGGAATGATGAGGGGAGAACCAGCCCCTTGCTGCGAAAGGTGTGGATAAAGCCAATGATAAGTTTTGTTCAGCTGAAGGGAGGTGGGGACATTTCAAGTGTCAGATTTTCTGTCTTACTGCTTTTCTTACTGCATTTCCCACCTCTTTTTTCTGGAAAAATACCATGAAAAGAAGAAGATTTGTTCAATGTTCAGATTTGCATTGAAACCCCAAGAACAGGTGACAGGCCAGGCTGCACCCAGCTGGGAGCTCGCCTGAGGGTGAAGGTGTTTCTCTGTGTGAAGATGAAAATGGCATTTTTACATTGGTTTTGGCTCTGAATTGGACACAGTTTCCCATAAGGAGATAAAATATTTAAAAACAAGTATATGAAAGAGAAAGTCAGCCTCTATTAAAATGACTTCATCATTTGAGACTGATGCTTTCAAGTACTCTTGTAATTCATCCTTATAGATATAAAATTATCATCTGAAGGAAGATTGTTAATAAAACTGACACTTCCCCATCAGTCAACTTAATTCACAATATCACATTTTCCAAATCCAATTATGCCTGTCTGATGAGTGACGTTCGTTTCAGCGTTATTGTTCATGTGGAAAAGTGGATACAGAAGTCACATGCAAGAAATCTGGGAAACACTGGGACAGCTCTCTCTGGATAACTCCAACCACTTCAGCACAAGCTCTCCAGGACCTGGCTCTGCCCAGCAGTGACAGATGAGGATTCAGAGCAACCAGCACGTGTTTCTCAACCCATTTTCAGTGTTGACTTGATAATTTTCCGCACGTGATCCAATGCTATACCCCAAGCCACTGGTTTCCTACCAGCTTCTTATGGTAATAGGATTTTTTAATTTTACATTTGGATTTAAAATGAGAAATGACTTTTTGTTCCAAACAGCAAAGTTTCGTCACGAAGTAACTGATTGTTTGCTGGGGGACAGAAGGCACTTCTATGAAATTGTAACTCCACCAACTCCAGGAGCACTGAGACCACAGCAACAGAGTGCAGCCTGGGCATCGACCTGGAAAGGTTGAACAACAACCGAAAAATATGTTATAGATGTCTTCCAGGCCACGTTATGTGTCAAACTGCATCCACTGCAGGGCTCTGTCTGATGGGATTCTGGGAATTCTTGTGCTCCTCAGTGGGATGGGATTCTGGGAAGGACCCTGCCAGCGGTTTGGGGAGCATGGGGTTCACGCCTGCACAACATCTGCTTCCCGTATTCACTGCAGATTGGGGACAGATCCACCTCCAGGTTGCTCCCTCTTGTTGCCCTCTCCCATCAATGGGAGCCCATGCATCCTGTCCTCCTTGGGGACTCCGACACAAGCTCATTCCCCTGGGAAGGGCACATTTGACTGAAGTCAGGCTGATGCAGCGCCACGGCAGCAATTGCATGGCAACCATTGCCAGGGAGACCGAGCTCTGCTCTGCAGCTCCGTGAGCAACTTCACCGAGGCCGGGATGGTCCCAAATCTCCCCAGTCTGTGCTTTGTGCATTCCAAATCTCCCCGGTCTCTGTGCTTCCTGCGCCTTCCCCCTCAGTGCAAAACTAATGAAAAACAAGATAATGGATGAGCATCAGGCATCTGCAGATTCCTGGGATTGGCAGGAAAGGTGTAACCCACCTCTCCTTGCCCTTCAGCTCCAAGCGTCAGCAATTCCCATTGGCACAGCCTGGTGTCACCTGCCACAGGAGCAGGGAGCACATTTGGGGTCACAGCTGCTCAGCTCAGGTTTTTCTTTCAGTGTCTGTGGAGACTGATTGGAAAATGTCAGGGAGCCTCATACAGCGAGAGACTGCTCTTGGAATTATCCTGGGACTGTATTTTATCAGTCTTATGCCCCTCATGTGCTCACTCCATCTGCAGCATCCCGGCAGGCCTGGGGTGAGGGGTGAGGGTCATGGTGCTGCTGGCACTTTTCGGGGAGCGTGGGCAGCCACGGACACCACAGAGCCACGGTCTGCCCCGAGCATCCAGCTGAGTTACCTCTGGATAAGGCAAGGGATAAAACCCTAAATTCTTGCCTCAAGGACAGCATCAGAGAGAGCGGAGTTCCCAGGAATCATGGCACGTGTCTGCCCTGTGCAGGAGAAACCAGGGATGGGCCATTTCCGAGCAGCAAACCCCATGGCTTCACAGCACAGCAGCTCAGGAGAGCGAACGGGGCCTGGCACAGGACTCAATTCACTTGGAAAGGCTGTGGGGCCCAGAACACACGAAGCAGATGGATGGTTGGAAGAGCTGAGCTCGTTTGTCTTGCTGCCCTGCTAAAAATATCCACATGTGCTTCTCTGGAGGGTGGAAGAGCTCCCTTCCTGCACAGTGGCTCTGAAATAAACCCTCTGCAGCTGGGTCTGGCTGTGCACAGTGTCCTGTGCCCGGGGTCCTGGGGGCATCTCCAGCTCGTGCCACCCCTTCCTGAAGGAGCCAGGCAAAGCTGGGGATGCTGTGGTGAGCACCAGCTCCATGCCTGGCATTTTGCAGTTGCCATGGAAACCAGGGATGCTGACAGCGCTGCCAGGGCTGGGGGTCAGCGTGGGGCCTGTCCCGATGGAGGTCTGGGATGGCCAGAGGGCACAGGGCTGCAGGAGGGACACTGTCCTTGAGGCTGAGGGGGGCTGAAAGACCATTCCAGTGGGTGTTTTCAGGGTTCATGTGATGAGGACAGAGACCCTAGGGTGTTTCCTGGCCATTCCATTCCCCTGAAGCCTGGCAAAGCTGACGAGGGCACCCATTAAATACCATTTACCCTGGGATTTCAACTGTCCTGATCTGAAACCACATTATTCTCTTCTTTTTATCCCTCCTCGAGAAAATATCGGGATCAATTAATTTCAGCAGCACAGGCATCAAGATCCCTTTCGTGCATTTCGCAGTGACAAGCCTTAGGGACCACTTACTCAGATTATTGAAAGAACTCGCTCTAGGCAAATATTAGGACCCAGACACCCAGCTGATTAGGAATAGGAGAGCTTAAAAAAAAAAAAAAATTGCCTTTTCATCCAGATGCTGCATTCAGGGCTTGAAGTGACAGCTCGCCTGCTGACGGGAAGGTTTGGTTCTGCTGATGTCAGAGGGGAGCAGGCACAGCAGCACACACTGTTTATGCTTGTGTGATGTTTAACTGACAGAATCAATCTTCGCTGCTCAGCACTTCCATGGTACGTATCAGTTTCCTATTTGGTCCTTGGAGAAATCCCAAGCAGCTTCAGCGAGCTGCCTTAAAACACCATTCGATTGAAATAAAAGGCAGAAGAACCCCAGTCCTTCACAGATTTACAAAGCTATAAGCAATGAACAAGTGATGCCCCATTTTCCAAAGCCCCTCGCACCGGCTCCAAGTCAGAAACCAGCCACTGATAACTCATACAGCACGGATGTGACAAACAGGAGGGAAGCAGCCATCTATCACGGCAGCTCCCGAAGCCTCCCAATAAAACAAAGTGCCAAATGGAATTCTAAACCACCGCTGGTGCTTTCATGCCGCTGGGAAGCCACAGCATAAATAACAAGGCTGAAGGGCTCCGATCCGGGTCCGTGCAGACTGCTCTGTGCTGCTGCAGAGAGGAGCTGCTCGAGCCTTCAGGGATTCTCTACAGCAAAGCTCCGTCTGTTGCTGGAAGGATGCTCGAGTTTGAGGAGGGACCGTTTCAGCTTTTCAGAAGAGCCTCAGTACCACTGAATCACCACAATCTTGTTTTTTCTCCTCTCCTTTGGCTTTTATTCATATGTTACCGTTCCCTTCGCTATTAAGGCTAAAGCAGGGATCGATGAGGCCCATATGCTCCCAGCGCCGTTGCAGGCGCCCAGGACTAATTCCGATCTTGAGCCTGTCTTCGGGCCATCTGTTCGCAGCATCACACACGACAACGTGTCATTATGGCCGGGAATTTGCATAACCACTGTGGAGGAATTGTGTCCAACTCCATTCACACCAGCCACAATGGGTTTTCTCACACTGCAGGAAGAGGCTGGAAAAACGAGAAGCCAATGAGCATCACATCCACGTTTCCTAGGAGGGGCCCAGCCAAAGAGCAGACTGAGGATCCAAGGGACCCCTTTGAGCTGCTTGGGCATCAGCAATTCCATCGTCCTCCACCTGTTCATCCATCCCCTCATCCCACCTCCAGTTGTGATGTGACACACAGCAGCAGTGCTGTGCTGCAGGGGAGTGTGCTGGTGCCTCCAGCCTGCCTGCACACTGCCTTCTCCACGAGGTTAACACATTAATTCTCCCAACTATGACATCAAAAGCTTAAATAACAGCTCATGCTGTAGAAGGCTTGGAGCCACACAGTGCTTGCTGCAGCCCTGGGCCCTCTCCCTCCGTTTTGGCTGCAGAGTAAGCAATGCCTGCAAAAGAGAGTGGGTGCTGAAATCCTCCACCTGACCTGAGATCTTACCAGGCAGAAACCCTGGCTGGGGAGCCTTCATCTGACAGCCCATTTTCAGTTTCTTATGCTGACCACCGCTGCTGCTATTTGGGCAACATCGGTGTGGTGGTGTGCCAGGACCTTCCCTGCTGCCGCAGCGGGCACGGGAAGGGAGCAGGCAGGCTTCAGCCCCAGCCCCACTCATCCTCCCCTTGGCAAGCAGGGAGCCAGCCTGGAAAGCTTCACCCGCTGCCTTCATCAGCGCCAGGAGCACAATAGTCCTTTAACGATAATTACAGGCTTGCGGCAGCTCTGCTGGTGCGCGGGGCTGGGGCTCTCTGGTAGCGAGAGGTGCTGTTTAAGTACTCGAAAGAATGGCACTTAGCAGATGTCTTGGGGTAAATGGTAGGTTAAGCAACACCGAGAGCACTGGTGGAATGAGTGCTAATTTACACTCACATGATTCAATTTGCATGGTTAATTCTATTTAAAGCAAACATCCAGCGCCCGCTGGAGCTCCGGAAGGACCATGGTTCTCATTTTGTCTTCTCTGCAATGCTTTGGGGAACAAAATGGTTGGATAATAGATCCAGCCAACATGGATGCGCCACGGAAGAAGTTTCTTGAAGGCGTTTCCGCTGAAGAGCATTGTCTGTCTCTGCATACATCATCAGGAAGGCGCTGCCTACTGCAGAACATGAACAGCCACAACCTGATGAGATTCAGCAAATGTCCTTCAGCCGTGGCAACCGACGGAATCCAACCTATTGCCCACACCAAACGTTCCCTCAGGATTTGAAACTGCCCTCCAACGTGGGCACAAAGCCAGGAAGCAGTGCCAGGGAGAGATGCCAGAGATGCTCGTAGGAGGAAGAAGTCTAGACCATTTTAGGAATAATTTAATAACGTGGGTCATGTTATATGTGGAATTGGAGTATCTTTAATGGGTTCCTAATTAAGATTCTTGAAAATTTACCATAGCACCATGACTCTTTGCCATCTGATTCCTGTCTTACCCCACTTGGGCTTTTCCTGGAGGCTCTTCCCCTTCAGTCTGACGCTGGAAGGATGGAAAACACTGATTCTCGTTGGTTCTTGGCAATCAATATTGCTTCTTAACTGAACAATAACAGCTCTTCATCACAACACTTTGAGTTCTGCAGAGAACAGAAGGCCTGTAAACGCCCTGGATGAGCAGAAAAGCATAAATTACCTCGGAGATAATAAGCCAACCACAAACAGTATTTACGGCTGGTTAGCGCGGCGGTGCTGAGCGTGCAGGGGAGCACACGGCGCTGGGAACGGAAGGGGAAGGCGTTCGCACGTTATTTCTTTTCAACTTGAGAAATGTGAAAGCAAAACATCAAAAGAGGTTTCCCAGCACTGTCCTACAGAACATCCATATCAGCACATGCTGTGGTTTTCCCTTCTTTTCACAAGGCAGAGGAAAAGCTCTGCTGCACACCGACAGCCGAGCCCAGGCGTGATGGGGGAATCACAGGCGGCGAGCGCTCAAAAGCAACGATCAGAGGAAATATTTCACACACGAGCAACGGGGATGAAATCTGTCCAGCCGAGAACAAATTTGTTAGATTCCAAGCTGGCACCTGGACTATTTGTGGGTAGCAGAAGGAACCAAAGGCAACAACTGAATCGCTCGCTGCAGAGCAGCTCGCGTGACTTGAGTAGCTCCCCAGTATCACCAAGCCTCCTGCAAATTGCTAGGTAACTACGCTGAACAGAGCCAAAAATAATCCCTCCCGTGACTTGCTCTGACAGTATTTGAAAGAGAAAAAACAGTGTTTCAGCACAGAACAGTGTGATTCTGGCTCTGCAGGGCAGCACCAAAGCGGCTCCATACATGGCACACAAGGGATGTCCAGGTCATCCCAGGAGTCCGGACTCCTTCAGGGCAGGAAGAGGGAAAGGGCAACACATGGACATTTCAGACAATGGCAAAAAAAAGGCAAAAGAGGGGTTTTCTAGGTTCTCCCCAGGAGCAGAGTCAAGTGATGCTGGGAACAACCCACATCTTCTGACCACCGGTGACTCACGGGAAGTCCTTCTGAAATACTGCGTGCACCACGGCTGTAAATAATGCCCGGCCAGCTCTCAGGTACATTGAAAAATGTCTTGTTATTGCCACGGAAGTTTAGGAAATTTCCTGATTAAATCAAAAAGGCGCCATAAATTGACAAAGTTAGAATTCTCTGGGATGAAAAAGAAGCAATTTTGTCCCCTGTCAGCAGAATGGAAATGAACGGGCTGAATGAATTAGTGCACGATAAACTTTTTAAAAGCCAAGTTACAATTTAAAGCAGCAGCGAGAGCTGGGGAATGATTTAAAAGTTATAAAAAAATCCAAGCACCGCTCTATGGCTGTTCGATCCCAGCCTGCACAGCGCCCAGATCAGCTGTGACACCTTCTGGGACAACATATTTCTGTTGGGCCGTGCTAAGGGGGTGACATGGCAATGCTTCTGGCTGGCTCTGGCACAGGGCCACAAGGATGACGCTACTCAGGGGATGCCTGAGGGAGAATCTGTCCTACAACCCCAAAATTGCTTTGCTTTTGGCAGACCAGGCATCAACACTGAGATGGGAGAAGGCACCTGGAGCTGAGGAAGAGCACCCACCTTGCCTTGCCGAGAGGCTCCCTGTGAGGGCAGAGCTCAGCTGGGGACAACCCCGCCTGGCTGTCCCCAGGAGGGGCCGAGCCCCCAGCTCAGCCCCACGGTCTCACCATAATTACTTCGTGCAGCTGCCGAGCGCTTTATCGGCACCGTGAGATTTCCCTGGCGCCTCGCTGCTGCGCGTAACGAGATTAGCCACGGCCCCCCGACAAGGGAGGAATAATAATTGCCTTTGTTTTGTTTTCTGTAAGCCACAATGACTCTGCTGATCCGAGCGATTAATTCTGCTCCGCCGCGATAAACGGGTCGATGGCCATGTCACCCAGGACCCCCATCCTTTCCTTCTCCTCCTGCCGAGGCGGGAACGCTGCGTGCTGGCAGGAACGCTTCCCAGCACCCATCCATGGGCTGTTCTGGCAGTGAGACTCCGCAGGGATTAATCCAGCCTTGGGTATGATGCTATTTTGGGGAGCTGGCAGAGCTCTGCACATTGCCTGTCTAGCGCCTGGTCCAGCCTGGTACCACAGAGTCCCTCATGAAAGCTGGGAAACTTCAAGGCTGAAGATGCTCAGGAGGTGCCACATCCACCCCAGGGAGAGAGAGAACACACCCCATGGCCCAGCTTCTGCATTTCTGCTGGAGAAAGTCACCGTGTCTTTTATGGCAATACCGCCCAAAGAGCTAGGCACGACCTCTGTAGGAATAGGATGAGCTTTAAGGTCCCTTCCAACCCAATTCTATGAGTCTGTGAAGAGCTGCCCAACCGTGCTCTGTTCCTCCTGACTCAGCCTCAGACCTGTGGGTCTACAAAAATCAGAGCCCTGTTCCCCTGTGATGCACTGCCATGGTCTGGGCATCACCCTGGCAAAGCCCCACTGAACTGCAGCCCCCAGCCCTCTCTGGGGGGCCCGGGGGCTGCTCCCCGGGACCCTGGTGGGGCGGGCGAGTGCTGCCTCCAGCCGCACTGCCGAACACGAGCGCTGGCATGAGTCAGTAATTGCAGAGCTCATTTTTAGACAGTGCTGCAAATGTGCCTATTAACATCCGCTCCCATCTCCTCTGAGTGATTTACCTGGTTCATTTTATTCAGTGAATTAAACACAAAAATAACGGTGGTCTGCAGCGATCCCGTTATCGACCTGCTGGAAATGGGCAGCATCCATCACTCCCCCGCACAGTGGAGGTGTCTGCCCTCGGAGAAACGCGGGCAGGGCAGTGGATGCAGAGGGGCTGCTCGGCTCCACGGGTGCCCATCTGCCTCCCCAGCAGCCAGGAGTCAGCCCCGAGTGACTGTTTGAAGAATGAGACATTTTATTGTCCAATTCTTGACATCTCTCACAGCATGCCTGAGACATTAATGTTCTTCTAAATCATTGCTGAGTATAATATTTTGCCACTGATACCACACATAATCTTCACATTTGATATTCCCCTGTTATCTAATGGCACTTTGCAGAATTACAGTGACACTAATGCTCACCACCCTTACTAAAGGGAAAAATCAAATTAAAGATGAAGTATCATCGACTTTGTTGGGGGCTCCAAAGTGGCAGGGAGTCAATTGAGCTTTCCCAAAAAAACTAAGAAGGTAGAGATGTTTTTGTTAGTTTTTTTAATCCCCTTCCTCATATTTACGGTAGTTTGTTTCTGTAGGTTTTTTTATCCCTTGCTGGCTTTCCTGTGGTTGATTTGCTCCAGTAGAAGTGCGGCAAGAGCAAAACACCACAGCTTTTTGCAGGCAAAATAGGGGAAATTTCCCAAGCAGGCAAAGACAGAGATGGCAAGGACAGTCCACCAGCACTATCCACACAATTTAGAACTGAAAAATCCCAGCAGACATCATGGGTTTTGTTCCACAGAGACCCCAATCTCTGCCCCACTGGGTTTGCACCTGCAGCATCAAGGGCACCTCTGCCTTTTATCCCTTTAAACCAAGCCCATCTATCCTGCACTTCCATAGGGGCTGACTTTATGAAGCTGGAGACAAGCTGGCATCCCTAAACCCTGCAATGGAGGCTGCTGCCACCATTTATAGAGCCTGGAAACCTCTCCTCCATGCATCATTACTTTGTTGAGAGCGTTCTCAAGAAACTCGTAGCAAAATGCAATGAGAAAGAATAACTTCATTATCTGACTTCACACCCCTTGACAGCCAAACTTTCCTCTTATTACAGACGGAAAACACTTTTTCCCCATGAATGGCCCGAGGCTCTACAAATTTGATTAAACACGGAACGACTGCTGAAGGATTCATGCTTATCAAGAGCTGTTGCATTGTCTCATTCAGCTGAATGCCAGCGCCAAGCACGTGCTCCACTGGAGCAGGCATGGGGTGGGCAGAGCCTGCAGCTGGAGCCATGTGCCAGTGCCCAGGCAGAGCTGGAGCTTCATTAAGGACAAACTGAGCGACCAGAGCCCACACTCCCCAGTGTAAGAGCCACACAACCTTGGAAAACCATGCAACCCCCCTCCATCCTCCTACCTGTGTCCATCCTTCCTGGCCTCTCGACACCGCAGCACATCCTGCTTCTCGCTCAGCGCATCTGGAGAGGAGCCGGAACACTTGCTGGTGCCTCCCATTCTATCTGCAGCAGAAAGGGTCACCCTGAATCTGGCGGTGTCAGGGGTAAAATCTCAAGTACTGAGCCTGTGGTTTCTTTCTTCCTGCTTCCCTCTCTTCCACAGCACCCACAACAAGACTGATCCCTCATTACATGGAGAGCAGCTTTATCGCTGCTGATTGCATTAACCTAATAACACCTGCACAAAGCAATCACAAAAGAGACTGGAAGGTTTTGTGTTTGTTTGGGTTTTTAAACAAAGACCCTGTCCATGAAGTATTGATTAAATTAGAGGGTTAGATTAAGCAGTGATTGAATCAAGTGCTAGGGCTTGTGAGGGAGTCTATATGCAGAACGTTGAAGCTGAAAGCCACAAAGGAATAGGAAGGGTTTGGGAGCCCAGTGCAGACGAGAGGAGCACACAAAGGAGCACAGGATGCTCTTCAGAGGAGCGGAGGACAGGCAGGACCAGCACAGCCAAGGTAGAGGACACATCTGTCACTCTGCTGCTGGTTTCCTCCTTACAGCTGCCTCCATACACAATTCAATTCACCACACTTGCATTTGCAAGCTTCATTCCCCTAGGTAAAAGGAACCCTGTAGGCTTTCCTTGATTTGAACAGCTGGCAAGGATTAGGGTTTAGGCATGTTTCTGCACAGGATGCTCACCAGCTCTCCGTGGTACCCAGCTCCCAGCCGGGCACGACTGTGACACACGGCACCTGCAGCTCACAAGCTCTGTAATTGTCACAATGCAGGAGCTCCTGTGCACCTTCCACAAGTGCCATTAGAAGCTGTTGAAGTGCTTTGTCAGCCACGACCCTGAGAAATTGCTGCTTCTGTTTTTATCTGTCCTTGAGAAAACTCTGATCCTGCATCAGAGATGGAAGTTGCATCATCTGGGTGTGCAGTGAACTGTTTGTTGTGGTTATCAGCTTCACCTTTTCTCAGGCAGGGTCAGCCCTACTTCGATAAGATTGTCACCAGAAGACAAAAAAAGAACATCTTTTCAGCTGATACAAGTTGGCAGATCCCAATTGAAGTCAATGGATTGATTTTGCTTTCCATTATCCAAGTATCTCACTGGAAACTGTAGCATCCAGACTAAGAAATTCTGTAAGAATTTATCATTTCTGATAAAAGGAAAAATCAAGGGAGGTTTTGAGCTTTATGATAAAATTAATATTGACATCTCTGTGCTTTACAGAAGGCTGCAAAGGCAGCAGCACAGGCTCTCCAGCACTTCCCACCCCGCCCAAGGCTCTCGCACAGCTCTCCTGTGATAGCACTCCTGGAAGGGGAGGATTTAGAAAATCCCTTGGGCTAACCAGCAGCTTTGCCATTAATCCCAAGAGACCCGGGAAAACATGTAATGTAACATTAGCAGTTGTAATTCTGCAAAAACAAGTGCTGACCTGACCTTGGCTGGAAGGACAGAGTAACTCCCACTCACAGCACTGCCCACGAAGGTGCAGCTCCAGCCTGGGCCTCTTTCTCCTCCTCCAGATGGAGAGCCTGATGCTCTCACCGCCCCCGACACACAGCCAGGCCAGGCACAATAGGGAGACAGAGCCCCAGGCTGCCCATGGAGCTGCTCCACACCTGGGATTACACCCCTGCATCCTCCAGGCAGATCTCCCATCTCAGGAAATCCCAGCTGCCTGATCCACAGGGCTCTGACTGCCCAAAAGGGGCAGGGTACATGCCCACTTCTGCCCAGGTAAATCAGGGCAGCCTGGCAATGGGAAACAACTGCTTCCTACAGGAGAGGAGCAGCGAGTGAGCTCAGGGCCGGTCAGGTCTGGATGCTGCTGCTGGAGAGTAAATGTATCTGACAGGCAGCAGGCGGTGCCAGCCAAGGCTGGAGCGCCCGGGATTCCCCATCCAACAAATTAAAGTCAGCAATAGGCCAGAGGCTGACACGGCAGTGCCTGGGGCCAGCGCTGCCCCGTGGGCAATGGGGGTGAGTGAGCTCTCTCCACGACATGCTCCTGGTGCAGAGAGCTGCCGAGCCCCACGGAGATCCTCATCCCGACAGCAGCACCCGGAGCTGGGTCCTGCAGGTGGGTCCTGCCCCAGGTGCAGCCCCTGCCCACCCCTCACCCTGCCTGGGCACAGAGGCACAGCACTCCGACCCAGCGGTGATCTGTGCCTCGCTCCTGCCCACCATGCACATCTGGATTTCTTCCAGAAAGACACAAGAAGGGAGAGACCGGGATTCTCCAACTCCAGATATTCCTCGCAGCCCCTCTCCCGGGTGCTGAAGTCCAGGAGCACCTGCCAAGTGCCTGTGGCACCATTCCTGCAGCACCACTGAGTGAAGCATCTAACAAAGATCTGGGGAACATGCAGAGCTCCAGTGCCACCTCCAGCCATTGAGGCCCACATCTGTCATTAGGAAGCTGCTTTCCTTGCCAGTGCAGTAACTGATAAGTTGCCTGGAGCAAAGAATCTGCTCCCTGTGTTGGTAAGGATGGCAGGTGAAATATTCAGAGACAAGGAGCCAAGAGCATTCTTCAGAAATGGTCCTCTTGGGCCAGGCTGGAGACAGCTGGTGACATGGAAAAACCTGTGTTACATCCCTCTTTCTGTGGCTCATTAAAGGGCCTCTTCCAGCCTGGCACTGACACCAGCACTGCATTCCCATTTTAACACAGATGCCAGTTTGTAATCTTACTGCCTGGCCTGGAACCATGCTCCTCTTCTCCGTGATTTGAAAAGAGAATAATGTTTTATACCAACTTCCCTTTTTTGTTCCAAGGGTATTAAGAAATGAAACATTAATGGAATGTAGAAAATGAGCCGAGCGTTCAGCTACTATTTACCAAATTGTTCCTGTTCATCCCTGGGAAAGGAGGGAAAAATAGGAGCAAGAATAAAACTGTGCCTAGAAACATCCCATTTCTCCAATGCATGCATGGCTGACAGCCACTAAGCACAAATGAATAAATATTTTATGTGCTTTAATTTCCTCATCTACGAGCTGATGTTCTGAGCCTTTCTTTGCTTTATTTTGCTACTTCATAAATGTTAAAAACGTTTATCCTCTTATTCTTTCCAACAAAAGTAAGACTTTTTCCAGTCTCTGCTCCTGTTCCAGTTGCTTTCATCTCTTTATTAGCATAGCAAAATAGCACATCACCTGCAGGTTTCTCCCTCCAGTAATTTCTCCTTTCTATTTTTTCCCACCTTCCTTCCTTCCTTCAGTCTCCTTATCATCACCTGCTCTCCCATCTCTATTATTCAGGAACCACTGTGGTTGCAGGTTTTTTTTTGTCCCAGCTGCTCATCGAACCCTACAGTCTATTGAGATGCAGCTTGGATTTTTCTTGTGTTTATTTCATTTCCCTTTTTATTGTTATTATCTCCTCTTCCTTACTCTGCCATCCCACATTGTTCCCCTCCCTGTTCCCCAGCTCCCTCTGTGCGGTAGCCAGGGATGCTGGGATGTCTCAAGGCTGCCATTCTCCTTCCCTTGGTATTTTCCATCTTGCATTTATCCTTCTTTCAAAAAACCCCTCGGTTTCTGGAAAATTCCCACTTCCATATTCCTTAGGAGCTCAAAACTGCCACCCTCACCGGTGTCTGGTTGGGGTCTGGACCAAATCCTGCTCTCCTGGAAGGGAGATGCTATCTGGGGCATCCCACCCATCCTTCTGGAAAGACTTTGAGCTGCCCCAGAAGCCTCAAAGAGCTGCCAGGCAGCTCTGTGATGATGCAGTGCTGAAGCAAAAAAACTCCCTGCAATTAAAAGCTTAATCCCTCTGAAATGGAGCAGCCACAGGAAAAGGGGCAGGCAGGTGAGGATGGATGTCACCTCGCAGGAAAGCGATAATGGAGAACAGAGAAAGGTGAGCAAGAACAAAGATTAATCACAGGCAGAGTTCAATAGGAAGGTTTTAAGGTGAGGTAAGATAAGTGGAAGTGTCTCCTGAAATGGATAATTGTCAGGAATTTGGAGAATTACCAGTGCTGGCTGTGTGCTGGAGCGCCAGGGCTGCATTAGCCTTTCCTGGTGATTTGCTAAATTTATTCTTCTGTGATTCCTAACAAAATTCAAAGCTCATCAGCACCCGGTGGGTTATTTCCATTTATCTGCTTTAGAAGTGATTTTAAAAAACCTCAGATACTTTTAATTAGCTTTAAATTCCTCTGTTCTTTCCCTCAACCTGTGATTACTGTTTAACCCAACTGTATCTATTGTCTTTCCTCCCTCCTCGGGGCAAAGAAATTCCTGTTTCCTCCAAACCAGCCACTGCTGCTGAAAGCCCTGCAGTAGTGAGTGAGTTTGTTTCTGAGAAGAGCCTTTGCTTTGTCTGTCACGACCAAACCGGAGCTCACGATGTGAGATATCCTCGGCTCCTCCCCGAAGCGGAGCCTCTTCCCCCATAGCAGCCGAGGAGGCTATTTCGGGAGACCCTTCCCCGCTTTCCGGGTGGCTGAAGCTCTCATCACGATGAGCAGCAGCATTTTGGCAGCACTCAGAGCTGCCTGCTGCGAGTTAACCCGATGCACTGCAATCTGCAGAGGTGTCACCGGAGGCAGGACTGCTCGTGCAGCCGGAGCAGTGCCTGATGTGCCCACCGAGCCCCACGGGGACCCTCAGCCCTTCCCACCACCTCGGGCTCCAGCATGCTGGTTCGCACGGATGACTCATTGGAAATGAACCCACTCATTTTGACAGAAATTTCAGGTCCCTCTGAGACCTCAACCTCGATCCCCAGCCCTAAATGGGTAGTTTCTGGCACGCTGCAGAGGCACAGGAACTCGCAGCACATCCCTCGGGATGTTCAGCAGCCCACCTGCCTCCCCACACACACCAATTCCTATCCATGCCCAGCGTGTGTGCCTGAGCTAGAAAACCATCCCAGTTTGCATGGGATTGAGATCAAAGCTGCCCAGCGGTGCCGATTACTGACTATTTTTAATTCCAGGAGTGGTGTGTGCCTGTGTGCCAACCTGCGAGCGCTGTCAGTTTGCAGGGAAGTCAAATCCGATTAGTACAGAAAATATGCAGGGAGGGTAACATGGTGTGAACTGACATAACACGTGTTGGTTAAGGTGCTATCCTGGGCTTGTCTGTTTTCTGGATGTTATAAATCCCACAGCAGCAACGAGAGACACACATCCCAGGGTGATTATTTGCCATAAGCCCTTCAGCTTGAAACACGTTTGCCAGGAGAGTCCTAGATAGGAAGTTTCCCTGCTAACGAATGTGGCTTTTCACAGGTGGGGTTTGCATCCTCTCCCTCCTGTGGGAGCAGTTAAAACTGTGCCAGCTCCACTGAGGATCACAGAGGGAGACCTCCTACATCCCACATGTCCCTCATGTCCCTCTCCATCCTCAGGGACCCGCAGTGACACTGGGTGGTGACACCCATGGTGCCAGTCCGGGAGCAGGGCATGGCCACACAGGTGTGGAATAGGCCGAGGTGAGGGTAAAGGGTTCACTCCGGTGTTTAAAATCCGTGGAAGAGAGACAGGGAAAAGGCACGGAGCCAGCAGCAGCTGCCAGGAGACCCAGCACGGAGCCTCAGCAGGCTGCACGGAGATCTGCCTACGGAGGCACCTCGGAGCCCTGCGGCCCCGCCGCTCACAGAGCCAGGCCAATTAATGATCCCAATCAATAATCCTGACCCAGAAATTTCAGACAGGAGCTACAATCAGAGCAAGGTCTCCCCAGAGGCAGCCTCGCAGGCAGGATCTCACAGCATGCGAGGGGCGAGACTGACTCTCAGCCAGTTTTCCCGGGTCCTTCCGTGGACCGAGGGCTGCAGGATCAGCGGTTTAAAGAGCTCTCCCAGCTCCTCTGGAGTAAGTCCCATCATTGACATGTTTGATAATCACCGGTAATTGCCCCTGCATTGCGCTGGGCAGCTGGAGGTGGCACACGCACGCTGAGCCTCCCTGAAGTGGAAAGCACACCCAGTTCTCCGGGATACACTTTTAAATACTGACGGTAACCGGAGGAGACGAGCGATGCTGGGCTCAGCACAGCGTGGAGCAGCATCCTCCCCCTCCGAAGGGCCTCGGGGGCTGCTGTCAAAGCATTAACAGCGACAACAGCGCAATTTGCGACCTTAGAACAAATGATACCTGCTAATGCAGAGGCATCTCACTTCCCCTCTGAATAATTACCTTCCTGATGCTCGGAAAAGGCTGCGGATGACACGTTTATCCGGGAGGGCAAACAGTCTGGTTCACAGTGTGCTGACAGAGCACGGCCACGGCCCAGGAGAGCTCCAAAGCTTGCCAGAAACAGAGCCCAGCTCTCCCCTGGGGGGTTGAAAGCCTGAGGGCTGACCATCACAGTGGGAAAACCTGGTGCCATCAGGTGTGTTTCACTACACCTCCAGATTCTGGTGTGAATTTGAGTTACTGGACCTGGGATGAACCAAGTGGGGAGAACAGACAGAACGGGAAATAGCAAATGTTATTGTGTCGGAGGGTTTAAGGGCGAATACAATAAAATCCATCCTTCAGCGTGGAGAAGTAGTGGCAAAACGTTTAAAAAGAGAGGTCTGTAAAATAAAAGATCAGCTAAGGAAGCTGCTGCAGGGAAAGGGAAGGGGGCAGGTGGCTGAGGCCAGGGTGAGGGCGGGGGAAGAGCCGTTCTGTGGTTTTGAGAGACCTCCTCAGCAGCTGCGTGAGGGCATTTCTGTCCACCGAATCTGTGCTCTGCTTTGAAAATTTAAAATCTTTTCAACATGAGAGAATCACTCCCTCCTTACAGAAGGCTTTTATTGACCCGGCAGATCCAAAGCAGAACGCGTTATAATGTCAGAAGTAGTTTCATCCTCACGGTCAGTCCCTCGGCAGGGCTGTGGCTCTGTCCGTGTCCTGCAGAGCTGCTCTCACTCCTGGGACCTGCTGCATTCCCAGAGATGCTCCACACCCCAGAGATGCAGGGGACCAGGGCTGAGGGTGAGTGCTCTGTGAGGAGCAGTAAGGAGAGAAGGGGTTAAGTGTCTCCTTCCCCATGACCACACCTGGGAGGAATTTGTTCCTTCTGAAAGGTTGAGGACAGGGAGGGAGATCTTCAAAGTTTCTCCACAAGCCACTGAAGCTGAATTTTAATGGGGAAGAAAACAAAAATATGAAAGTGAACAGAACAAACAAGAATAAATTATTTATGAGGATGAAAGTGAAGAAAGGGAAGTTAAGCGAAACAAAGGGAACCACGCATTTCCCACAGCTGAGGTAGCATGATCAAAGCTCTCGTGAAACCAAAGCCGATCGTTCGCACCCGTCGCGGTGATAACACTGAGGCTTTGATAGCGCACTGTGAGCGGCATGGCACAGTCAGGCATCCTCCCTTGGAGCTTGGAGTGCTCCTCTGCCACATGTACCCACCCAGGGGACACATGTCACCTCCGGGGAGTGCACCTGGAGTAGAGGAAGGGACATTAAAACTCGTCTTGTTCCAACCCCCCCCCCCGGCTATGGGCAGGGACACCTTCCACAGGCCAGGTTGTTCCAAGCCCCGTCCAGCCTGGCTCTGGAGAGGGTTGTGCCTCCCTATCACTTCACTGCTCAAATAATCTCCCTCTTTTGGGTAAATGAAAGACAAACTATGGTGCACCCAGGCAAACATCTTCTCCTTAAATATTTCAGAGCCGTTAACCTCTCTCCACACTCATCGTCATCTACCAGGTAATTGAAATGGCTTTGCCTAAGCAGAATTTTTCGGAGATCAATTATTTACTTCCAGCAGAAGGGTCTGGTTTCAGGCTTGTTTACGATGCAGCTGTTGCTACCGCTGGTTCCTCAGCCTTGTTTATCCCTAAGCAGATAAAAGCTGGCTGATTGGAGATAAAGTTCTTGATTTTCCCAAAGTGCCTGATGGATCTTGTTGGCCACACTTAGAAATTGGGATGCAATGCCTTCATTACGCTGTTGTCTTCCCTCAATTGCTGATCTGCAAATAAGCAACAGGACGGCGGAATAAGTGAGTGGTGGAAGAGCTGGTGTGGAGACAGGAAAATCCACTTTGATGGCTCATCCTGAAGAGCAGCAGCCTTGGATGCAGGAGGACATGCTCCTCTCCCCTAGGGAAACCCAGTGTCCTGGGCTGGGAATCTCCCTGCCCTGGAGTTGCCTCCACTTTTGCTGCCCCAAAGGCAAATGGGGCAAATGGAGGGTCTGCCTGGGAGGGAGGGTGAAGTGCGAACAAATCTTCCACTCTTTCCATGAATAATGTAATTACCAAGCATGGGAAGGGTGAATGTGCATCGACACCAGGGAGCAGCGCAGGGTTTGAGGAATGGGGCTGGAGGCGCGGGAGAGGCGGTGGCTGCTCTGCTCCTGGGTTTGCTGTGCTGCAAACAAGCCGTATTTGACCATATAAATGGTCTTATTCAAAGCGGAGAATTAAGGTAATAACAGTTCTCCGGGAAGGAAAAGGAATTCAATTTCAAAGCCAAATTAAACAAAGCTTCCAATTAGAGCAGATAATGTTTGCAGTGAGCTGAATGGCCTTTCTTCTAGCTCAGCCTGAGTTTAATTTTTCTAATCGGCTCTATTTTGCACCTCGGTTACTTCAAGGTGGCCAATTTCTTAGGAATTGGCAGATATTGACTGAGGATGCTGGGCTTAGAATTGGGTTTTTTCTTCTCCAGCACCGAAGTCTTTGATCACTTGCATTGCACACCACTGGCACCCAGCTGGGCTTCCAACACCAGCCCCTGGCTGGGATCCCAACAGCAGCCCCCGGCTGGGATCCCAGTGCTGGCATCCAGCTGGGCTTCCAGCACCAGCCCTCAGCTGGGATCCCAGTGCTGGCATCCAGCTGGGCTTCCAGCACCAGCCCTCAGCTGGGATCCCAGTGCTGGCATCCAGCTGGGCTTCCAGCACCCGCCCTGAGCTGGGATCCCAGTGCTGGCATCCAGCTGGGCTTCCAGCACCCGCCCTGAGCTGGGATCCCAGTGCTGGCATCCAGCTGGGCTTCCAGCACCAGCCCTCAGCTGGGATCCCAGTGCTGGCATCCAGCTGGGCTTCCAGCACCAGCCCTCAGCTGGGATCCCAGTGCTGGCATCCAGCTGGGCTTCCAGCACCCGCCCTGAGCTGGGATCCCAGTGCTGGCATCCAGCTGGGCTTCCAGCACCCGCCCTGAGCTGGGATCTCAATGCCGACACAACCCTGATGTCTGTGGCACAGCCCCAATCCCCGTGGCACAGCCCTGATTCCTGTGGCACAGCCTTAATTCCTGTGGCCGAGGCACGATCCCTGTGGCACAGCCCCAATCCCTGTGACAGCCATGATCCCTGTGACAGCCCTGTGACACAGGCTCTGATCCTTGTGATAGCCCTCATTCCTGTGGCACAAGCCCAATCCATGTAGAACAGGCCTGATCCCTGTGACCCAGGCCCGGTTCCTGTGACAGCCCCAATCCCTGTGACAGCCCCAATCCCTGTGGCACAGCCCCGATCCCTGTGGCACAGCCCCAGTCCCTGTGGCACAGGCCCGATTCCTGTGGCACAGGTCAAGTCCCTTTGTGGCACGGGCCCAATCCCTGTGGCACAGCCCCAATCCCTGTGACAGCCCCAGTCCCTGTGACAGCCCCGATCCCTGTGGCACAGGCCCAGTCCCTGTGACACAGCCCTGATTCCTGTGGTACAGCCCCAATTCCTGTGGCACAGGCCCGATCCCTGTGGCACAGCCCCACTCCCTGTGACAGCCCCAGTCCCTGTGACAGCCCTGATCCCTGTGGCACAGGCCTGATCCCCATGGCACTGTCCCGATTCCTGTGGCACAGCCCCAATCCCCGTGGCACAGCCTTAATTCCTGTAGCACAGGCCCAGTCCCTGTGGCACAGCCCCAATCCCTGTGACAGCCCCAATCCCTGTGGCACAGCCTCAATCCCTGTGGCACAGCCTCAATCCCTGTGGCACAACCCCGGTCCTTGTGGCACAGCCCCGATCCCTGTGACAGCCCCAGTCCCTGTGACAGCCCCGACCCCTGTGGCACAGCCTCAATCCCTGTGGCACAGCCTCAATCCCTGTGGCACAGCCCCAGTCCCTGTGACAGCCCCAATTCCTGTGGCACATCCCCAATCCATGTGGCACAGCCCCAGTCCCTGTGACACAGCCCCAGTCCCTGTGACAGCCCCGATCCCTGTGGCACAGCACGGCATCTCCTCGCCCATGGCAGATTTTCCCCGTGCCGTGGGTGCCAGGGCTGCAGCAGGCAGCTCCCCACGCTCCGCCAGTCCACACGTACAAAGCCCAGATTTGTGTTATTACAAGTGACCCAAAGAGCTTATTGGGTTCATGTAGATGAAAATATTGATTTTGTGCTTTCAGGAAAAAGCCCAATTAAGAAGATCTAATGGAAACGCGACCCTTTATCCCCGCTTTGTCTTATCTATAAGGAGCCAATATTCCACTGTTGCAATGAAGGAGAAAACCTGATCATTTTTCCTCTATTTCCCTCTTGCTGCTTGTGGCAAGAAAGACTTGCTGAGCGTGAAGGAATTCACCCCAAGGACACCTGACCTGCTGATTGCTGTGCTGGGCTCCCAGGGGAGCTGCTGCCTGGGAAACACAGGTGGGATGGGAAAAAGCAGCCCCAGTACCTCAGGGCAGCCCCAATTACCCCACAACCATTCCCCGCTTTACACAAGCCAAAGTGGAGGTGGAAGGAGTCATCAGCCTGGTCCGCTGATCCCTGACTTGTTTTCTCATTGATTTCTCTCTGGACTACACGACAGAGATGCCATTTCCCAGTAAAGAAGGGCTCTCCCGAGAGCTCATCCGCACTCCTGACGTGACACGAATAGAGTTTCCCGCTCCGGCCGTGCCGGGGGAAGCTGTCACGGGAGTAGGGCAGAGCAGACAACATGATTGCCTTAATATGCGTCTTTAAGCAGCTCTGCTCACTGGGGAATTGCGTGGGGCTGACAGCAGAAAGGATGATCAGCTGCACTGGCTCTCCCACTCCTGCCGGTGGGAACCTGTGGCCAGGAACTTCATCCCAAATCCAAGCATCTCGCAGGGCTCCTGTTCATCAGTTTCCAAATCTCTCTGTATTAAACCAACACTTGAGGGGCCATCCCAGACTCTCTTGGCTCGAGGTTCTGCCCACCACAACTTCTCTGAGGAGCAGTTTGGGGGGGATTGCTGGATCCATTACTCTTCTCACTGCTTCTGCCGCCTTGGGAAAGACCTGATGGAACAATGCCAGGAGGAGACCAGGCTCCAGGGCTGCCTTCCTGCCCCTTGATTAGGAGGAGGAGAGCTCGAGGCTGCAGTCCCAGCCCCCGTTCTCAGCCCTCGGACTGCAGCGCTTAAACCTTCCAGGGCCAATCTCTTCACTGGTTAATTATGTTGGAGGATTACACTTATTAAAACTTCCCACTTTGGCAGCTCATCTGAGATGAAATCCTCCGGCTTTGCAAAAATAATTCGCATCGGATCTGCTGCCTCATATTCCGAGCTCGCTTGTTAACAGCGAGCTGGGCGAGTGCCAGCAGCCGTCATCCCGGAGTCTCTGGGAAACGGATGATTTCCTGAGAATAAGCTGGTTTAATTTCTCCTGAATTGCTAAAGCACACACACTCTGGGATTTTCGGGCCACCTTCAGTGGAGGCAAGGGAAGGTTTGTTTTTCAGATGGATCTGCCTCCAGTGGGAGCGCCGGCAGCAGGAGCTGTGTGGGTGGGGGCACAGCCCTGTCCTGCTGCCCACTCCAGGGGCATCTCCCCAGCCCACCAGGCAGGAGCCCTCCCAGCAGGGTGGCCACGGTGTGTGTGGCATTGCCCTCTCCTGGGAGGAAACAGAACTCTGTGCAGGAATTATCCACAAGAAAATAGTGACAGTAAGTGCCAGGAATAGTCCAGCTCCTGGTGACATGGGCTCCCTCCCCTTCCCCTCTTGGTCGGATGGGCATGGTTGGCACATGGATTGACTTCTGCCTGTGGATTCTGCCACCCTTGGAGCAGTGATATTGTGGATCCCAGCAGGAGCAGGACCTGAGCGGCCCTGGCTCTTCACTCAGCTCACAAGACACACTCCATTCTTGCCCCCAGGTCAGAGTCCTGAAGGGATTTGTCTGGGATGCCAGCAGGGAGCCAGGCTCCAGGCTGCAGCTGCTGGACCAGCTGCCCACCTACCACATCCCTCTTTTTTTTGCCAGATCTTTTGCAATTCCAGCGCTGGCACCGGCTCTTTGGAGCGCGGGTTTGTAAGGACGGAACAGCTGAGCAGCTGCACGGTGCATCGCAGCAAAGAGCTCTCCCCCAGGCTTCCCAGCGGCAGAGCTCTGTGAGCCCCGTGCCAGGCATCTGGCTCCTCTGCGTCACCCGCTGGGACAGTGCGGGAGCTGTGCCGGGAGAGGCACCGGCACCTGGAGCAGCAGCTGCTGATGCCTCCAGACGAGGCATCCCATGGACAGGAGGATCTGCTTGGCTTTGCTTCCAAGGGATGGCACAAAGCTGGCTCCAAGCTGCTGTGCAGGAGGCAAATATGGGGGCAAAGAGACTTTCTTATTGCACATGGGGCCAGGGCGGACACGGAAGGGCTCAGCCCCAGGTTTATGCTGAGCTCTCTCCCTCCTGGGTGAGTTTCTCGGCACGTTCAGAGCCGCTGCCTAAACCCGCTGTTGTTCCAGCGAAGCTGCCCTCGCACGGCTCCTCCGCCAGGAAAAGTGATTTGCAATTAGTTCAAACGCAGGTTTATCTCCTCCCCGCACAAAGGGGGCTCGCACAGGGCTTTGAAATAAATATTGGAGAGAATAACCAGAGGCTGATAGAATAGAGCCGTCTACTCCGTATTTTACCTCTTTCAGGAGAAGAGTGTGAAATATGTTTATAGTCCCACTCCCAGCCATCCCTAGGAGAGGTTCCGTTGGGCAAATGGAGCTGATGAGCAGTGGGGATAAATCACACTTTCCCACCACAGTCAATAAAGCTCCATCTCGGGCTGCTTAAAGCCTAACGGGGGATGGAGCCCGGCTTAAATCCAATCTGGATCCGGCGGCTGGGAAAGCTGAAGGGATGTGAGCTGTATTGATTCTCAGGCTTTGCACTGGAAACACTGGGAACCTCAAAAAGACAAATGTCTGCTAGGAGCAGATTTGGAAAGTGGAGTCCTGAAAGCAATAAATATGCCTCATAAAAAAGGTTAAATGCTATACTCACATCTGCGTGAGGCAAACCAGGTTAGAGCCTACTCGGAGGGGATGGCTGAAATATGGAAATTCCTGCTAGGAGACAGTGACGGATAGACCCGAAACTGAAATGGAAGAAATTGGTGAAATATGGAGCTCCCAAAGTCCTCAGGAGCAGTTTAGCTCCCAGGTGTGAAAGTTTTCAGAGTGCAGCCAGCACGGGCAGAGCTGTGGCCTGGACTGGGATAAAATGGGAAAAAGCAGCCCCAGTACCACAGGAGGGTGGGGTGAGATGAGATGAGATGAGACGAGATGAGATGAGATGACACAAGACAATGAGATGTGACATATGAGATGCTCCTCGTGCTGGTGCAGGGGCAAGAACACAAACTGGTGGCCTGGTGGCCTTGGGGTCAAGGTGTGACTTGCTGTGGCAGTGCAGTGTGCGTGTTCTGCCTGTCACATGTCACTGCCATTCGATGAAGCTGTCTGGATGTCCTGAGGTCTCTCCTGTGCTCCATCATCCTCTCCTCCTCTGAAATGCTAATGGCATTAACATATTTATCATTAACAAATCTTTTAAGTCCCAGAACTGAATCAAACTGCTGAGTCGTAACACCTCATTTATAATTTTTGTCCCTGAGGATGCCTTTGGATTACAAACACACTCCCTGTAACTAAAAGCACACGGCACTTCAGGAGCCTGGTCCAGGCTCTCGGGAACACAGGGATGGCTTTGGGGAGTGGGGGGAGCTCAGAGCACCCCGAGGCTGTGGAACAGCAAAGCCCAGTGCTGTGGTGGGATGAGGCTTCAGGCTGTGATGGATGAGTGACACGTTGGGGCTTAATTAGGAACCAGGTGGGAATGAGAGTAGTTCAGCACAGACATCCCTGATGTGCTGGTGGCAGGAGGGGTGTGGGATTTCCCCTTGTTTGGGATTTGCAGAGTGGTGACAGACCCTTCCCAGGGCTCGAGGGTGGTCAGGCAGCAGCAGCGATGCTCTTGGGGTGACTGGTGTGGCCTCTGGGATGAGGCTGTTTCCATCACCCTCCTCAAGGGAGGATTCCCTCCTAACACCAGACTGTCCCAGTGGGAATGCTGCTGGAGAGCAACAGCATCACCTCCTCCTCCTCCTCTCAGGATGCAGTCAGGTCACAGGGCTATGGATGCATTACAGCTCTCGAGAAGTGTTATCAGGATGATCATCACTGCTCAGAATTATTGAGACAATGAGGAATAAACACTGGGTCTATTTATAGAAATTACAGGGAAATCTCGCTCGAGCCGCAAACCCCCTTAATTGCGAATCTGCACAGATGTTTCCTTTGAATTTGAAAAGTGATTAATAAATAAATGAGAGTAATGCTTGTTTTGGCTGAAATAGAGTAATAAATGATTACTGCAGTGCTTCGTTACCAAAACATCCCCAGCCCCGGGTGAAGGATCTGACCTAGGACAAACAGCGAGAGCTGACAAGAGGGAAACAATTAATATCAGGCTCAAGGCAGGAATAAACTCAGTGCCACAAGTGCCACTGTGGGTGTGCAGGAGTCCCTTGGGTCCCAGGGCACAGGCAGGACATGGCACATGGATGCTGGCACCCCATGGCATCGCTCTCCTCCTGACTCCCACGCCACAGGAACATTCCCTGCACACCCCTCCCTTGATCCCCCCTCTTCAAACCCCTGGCAAAGCCAACGTGTTTACTGTGCCGCTCGTGTTGACTTTTTTTAATTCATGCATAATTCAGGCTATATCTATAATTCCTGGGTAAACACAGACATAACTTTTCTGTTGACTATTCCTTGACCCACTTACTGTACAAACACGCCTTGGAATGGAGCAGCACTGGAAAGGAGAGACCTTCAGAGGCGTCAAGGGCTCCCAGGGGGCCGGGAGAGCACGGCCATGCAGTGCCAGTGCTGTGTCAGTGCCACGCTGTTCTGGTGCCCTGAATGTGCCCACGGTGCCCCTCTGTCCCTGTCAAAACCAAGGCATTCCCAGTTCTGAGGGAATGACCAGCCAGTTTGGCAACTTGCAAAAGTGCTGTCAAATCCCTTCAGCTTTCCACTGAAATCGGAGCTTTTGTATTAATTTGTATTGTGATGAAAGTGTGTACCAGCGCCGTATCGTAAACACAAACCGGGCAATCTTATAAAAATTTCATCTTTATCTATTTTGGGGAGAAATAGCCGTGTCTGCCTAATTGAAGCATCTGTCATTCTGACATTAAATAGTGCATCCATGGCTCTTTTATTATATTTCCTTGCATTTCTCATCCACTGTTAAATTGAAATAACACTGGTGTCTCGGAGATAAAGGGAGATAATAGGTATTTTATAATGAGCAAAGAGGAGGATTCATCTTCAGTCAAAGCCCAGAATTGCTTTAGATTTTTTTCTTTGTGTTGTTATTTTTGCTTGGTGTTGTTATTTTTGTTCAGTGTTGTCATTTTGCCACGGTAAAGAGGGGATTCTGCCACTCGGCTTTCCCAGTGCAAGGAGGAGCATTTATCCGCTCGGGAAGGGACACGAGCGCCAGCAGCTGCTCATCAGCATCTGAGGTGACACCGTTTTGACAGTACCACTCCTTGTTTTGGCAAGACAGGGTTTAAAAGAGGGATTCCGTGCATGAAATTAAGTTTAGTGAGTATCACTCATGCCAAGGAGGAGCTGGGGAAAATCAACTCTGCCTCGGCTTTGCATGGAATAAGTAAAAGTAGATCCAAAGATCCACACGCCACCTGCTCTGCTGTCCCCACCAACATTTGTCACTTCCCTGCTGGGACAGGACTGGTTGGAGCTGCTTGAAGGGCCAGACCTCCCCAGCTGCAGCTTCCCCCCGATGCAAACAAACCCCAGAAAATCAAACCGTGCGGTGCTTTCCCCATGTGGATTCTGTAATTAAATCCCGCGCAAACCGAAGCAATTACCAAAAAACAGGCACGGTGTGAGCACAGATAATTATCAGCGTGGAGGCTCCCCAGGTAGCTGGCACGGAGGCTGTGGCAGCCGCTCGCCCTGCCTGGTACCCACCCACAGGGATGCTCCTGCAGCCAGGGAGGGGTGGCCTGGCCCTGTCACCCCACGGGTGGGTCAGCTTTGGGTGACCCCCACTTCCAGAGCTCCCCGTGGGTCCAGCTGGACTCACCAGTGGGCACAGCGAACCGTGGGGAAGGAAACAGAGCTTGGGGAGGGGAAGGAGTAGCCACTGCTTGGAGTAAAAACACAGATATCTAATTGAGATTTCCTTGAAACCCACTGGAAATAATTAAAATTGACTTCTAATACTTGACAAACTAATTAGGAGTATTGGACTGGATAACTACATTGAAGTATAAGTGGCATTTAATTGGGATAAACTGAATCATAATTGGAAATAAATGCAGCCCAAAACAATAAACAGCTTGGTAGGAGAGGTTATGGGCAGCTTGTTTCTGCTCAGGGAGTGTGGTGCTGGCTCAGAGGCTGTCCAAGGCACTGGGACATCTCCCACTGAGTCACACAATCCCCGGAGATGGAAGGGACCCACAAAGATCGCCAAAGTCCAACTCCTGGCTCTGCACAGACCCCCAACAATCCCACCCTGTCCGTCCCTGGGAGCACTGTCCAAACACTCCTGGAGCTCTGGCAGCCTCAGGGCCGTGCCCATTCCCTGGGGAGCCTGGGAAGTGCCCAGCACCCTCTGGGGTAAAACCTTTGCCTGATCTCCAGCCTGACCCTCCCCTGGCACAGCTCCAGCCGTTCCCTCATGTCCTGTCCCTGTCACAGGGAGCAGAGGTTGGAGCTGCAGACCCTGCTAGGCTCTGCCCTCAGCCTCCTCTCCTCCATCTGAACACGCCAAGTGCCCTCAGCCACTCCTCGTGTGGCCCCTCCAGGCTGTTCACCATCTTTGTAGCCTCCTTTGGACATTCCCTAACGTCACCTCTGCTGGCATCTCTCCTGACACATCTCGCCTGGCACATCCCCGAGCAGAACACAGAGCCAGGGACCCCCATGCCACAGGCCCAGGACAGGGTGCAATCAGACCCATTACCACAACCCCAGAGATGCTGATCCGTCTCCAGAAGCCCCAAACCCCATTTGAGGAGCCTGATGTGTGTGAGCAGCCCCCAGCCCGTGCCTGCTGAGTTATTTATCTGAGCTTTAATAACACCACCCTTTCAGTGGTATCAAACAGCCGTCGCTGCCTCTCGCTTCTCATTCTCCTCAATGAGCTGGGAACAAATGAAGTGGGTGCTGAGCTGCCGGCCCTTTGTTCTCCCTCATCTGCTCCACTCATTACTTTGAGGAGCCCTATTTTCCTCTTCTTTACTGCTTTCTTCTCTCGAACAATGGGCTCTGAATGTATTCAAGTAACTCTTTTATCATTCACTTCTGCGGAGATCTTTAAGTTCTCCACCTGAACAGTTGGTATTTCTATTTATGAAAACTTTCTTGCTGACTGCCGAAATTGGGATTTTACTCTTGAAACGACTGGTTAGCTCAATTATCGCTCGTTTCATTCCCCCCATTTAGATTTAATAGCTACAATTTATAAACGCCAGCCTTCCCTCTTGTTTCCTCACCCACCACACAGAGTCAGCAAAGCCAGGAGCCTTCTGATCTCCCTCCAGTGAGGATCCAAGGTGGCCAGGCCATTTTTTGGTACTTTTTTTGCCCTACTAAAAGAAAACACAAAACAAATTCAGAAAATCCTCAATGTGTTCCCTCCCTTTTCATCATTTTCCCAGCAGCAGATCTCACAAAGTGCTTTATGGGATGCAGGAAAGTCCTCACCAGCCTGGGAGCCCCCAGTTCCCCAGTAATTTAGAGGATGCTCCTTTTCACATGGTTGTTTGTTCTTCCAAGCCTGGCACACAATATAAAAAAGCTGAATGGCTTTTTCTTCTCTCATTCACTTCAACAGCTCCTCTGAAGACTGTTCTGCTTCTTGCTGGTTCCTGGAAGTTTTCCCTGCCTGATAATTGCTGTTTGCACTTGTGGCTGGACAATGCTCGAGTACAAAAACCTGCTTTTGGAATATCAGCTTTTTACAGGCTGTGCTGACGGCAGGTGCTGGGTGCCCTGCATGCCCAGGGTGGCACTTCCAGAGGATGGTGGGTGCCCTGGGCGCCCTGGGCAGTGGTGGCAGGGGACACTGGGTGTCCTATATGCCCTGACTGGCAGTGGCAGTGGTGGTGTGGCAGTCCTGGGTTTGCTGAGCGAGCCCATGGCCAGAATCCATCACAGCATTCCCATCTTAGGGCCCTGGAGCACCAAGAGGAGCTCACACAGGCTCGTGGAGCAGCCCAGCTCCTGAGCTGGAAATAATATTCCAGTTAACTCCAGCCCATCTGTTATCCCTCTGCTAACGGAGCCCAGGTTCTTTATGGTTTATTAATATTTATTTAGTCTGTTTGAAACCTAATCTTGCTGCAGGAGAGTTGGGATACATCTTCAAAGATTTTATCTCCCAGCTCAGGTGCTGCTGCACCCTCAGAGTGTGGCAAAGGGATTTCCCTCGGAGTTGGTGGCTGGTGCTAAAACCCAAGTCCGTGGGATCTGCTCCTAACATCCCCCACCTGTCCCCAGCATTTTCTCAGCACGGGTCTGCTTCCCACCATCCATGCCCTTCCATTCCTAGGCATCTATTCCAGATAAAACCCCAGGGACAGCAGGGTGTTTGTGCCAGGACACGGTGTGGCAGGGTGATGAGACCCTGACCCACATCAGAGTGAGCCCTGTCCACCCACAGCATCAGGCTCCTTCAGAAAGAGCCTGTCAGTGCCTTGGAAAAGTCAGGGGTAGGAAAAAAGATTAATAAAGGAGTTTTCCACGAGTTTGATAAGCACTAACACTCTGCAGGCTCGAGGTGAGCGGTGCAGACGTCGTCTATAACGAGCTGAGCAGCCTCTCAGGAGGCCACAGGAAATCAAGTTTAACATCAATTTTTAACTCTTGCTCTGCATTATTTAATAAGTGGTTTGAAACCTGCCTGGCATCACGAGAGGTTGGAATTCGTTCCTGCGCTGGAAGGGGGAAAAAAAATATTTTGTTTTGCAATTAGAGGAGCGTCCCTTCGGCCTCAGAGGCAGCATCGATCGGCTCAGCTGCCCGGGGTTTGTAAAGAGCCCCCGGCAAAGCTTTTCTGCTCCTTTAATGAGATCGAGCAGAGGTGGAAGATGCAGGAACTAATCTGAGCCAGGGCACCTTGTGCCTGTGCCCTTGGCTGGCGCACACACCTGGACAGGTTTGGAGTGGCAAAAATTGAGTGTCCTGTCCCCTCTGGTGCCCAGAGAACAGGAGCAGCCTTTCCTCTGTGCTTCCCCTTCACAGACACTGGCACTAATCACACATCCTTGTCAGGAAAAATTAATCCACAAACATGAGAGGTTTACGTCCAAAAAGCAGACAGAGGAGTCCTGTAACTTTATTCGAATAAAGGGAGAGGTCATGGGCATTTCCCACGGAGTCTCTCAGATTGCTAGAGGATGCATCCTCTTTTTATCCTAATTTCCCGGCCGCAGTTCCCTCTCCTTGTCCCCATAGGCTGAGGTACTCGAGAGGTACAGACTTCCCAGAACACCTAATGCAGACATATATAATATACATTTCTCCTAATGCAGACACTCTCAATACACACCCCCTTTTCTTCTTTTTCTTATGTCTCTGTTCCTGTAGTTTATCACCACAGTCTTGGGCAAGTAAGTCACTGGAATTCCTATGGAAATCATTCCCATTGTTTCTTCTATCTCTCAGTACAGGCTGTATCTTACCAGTAGTTTGTTTGTAAAGACACTCCCTTATTCCTTTCATCCTCATTAATTTTCTTCTGCCAAGCTGTTACAACATCACCCAAACCAGCTCTCTGAACCCTCACGTTGGGGTGTTTTATCTGTATTTTCCCCGGTGCCTCTTCCTAGGAAGGAATGCCCAACTTTTGCTGGCTGCAGCTCATCGGTGCCACAACCCCACGTGGAGAGTGCAGCGGTTCACAAAGCTGCTGAGTTGACCCCAAAACAGGGTGTTTTTGGAAAAGTGGCATCTTCCTGCTGGATCAGACCAGAGATGGTGAGAGAAGTCACCTGCAACGTCACTGCTGTCCCCAGAAAGGTGGCGTGTCCATGCCTCCCCATCACCAGGCAGGACACAGGCTCTTCTCCAGCTCCTGCACATGAAGGATTGACTTTTCAAAGATTTCCAAGTATTTCCCAGTTGGAGCAAAACTCACCTTTAACGTTTTATGGAGGCATCAAGCCATTCATGCTTTTCTATCCCTGTTTTAAGGGAAGCTGTATGAGGTCGGTCCATGGATTTTTCAGTTAAAATAATTGGTGTTTCACACCACGGACATCAATACAAATGTAAACACAAGCAGGAAGAGCAGCAGCAGTGATGCATGTCCTGGGTTTGCCTCCTTGAGCTGAACTGATCTCAGGTCCTCTAAGGAGTGATAAAGGAGGGTTGGATGGGATTGACCAGCTCTCCATGGATCTTCACCACCAAAGCCCACCCTGCGCTGATCCTGGAGCTCCCCTGTCCCCGCTGGGAGCTGCAGGGTGTGACAGGACCCATCCTGGTGGCAGGAGGTGCTCTGAGCAGAGGGGACAGGGATGGGTACAGTGACTGCTCTTGTGTTGGGACCTGGGCTGAGTAGCTCTTCCATCCTCAGGGAGGAGCTGGATAAGAGCTTCCAGCAGCTTCTGGAAGCACAATTCCAGCTGGAATGTCACACTAGTACACAGCATTCACATGTACCAGTGAATCCCTCCCTACCTGGGAAAGTGAACTCACACCGGGCTCTCTGGCAGAGGGGGAGGGAGGCTCTATATGCTATTCCATACTTCCTCCTCCATTTAGATGGATTAATTGACCTTTAAAAATGTGCCCAGAAAATAAATGACCTAATAAAATGAATTATCCTCTTCCACAGTGCTCGAAATCCACTGTAACTTGAGAGGAGACTAATGAAACATTGAAAGCATTGAAGAAACGACTAATGAAAGAAATAACCCTAATAAAGAATAATTGATTAGTAATTTGAAAGCACTGAAAAGTGTGGGGTGAAGGCTCAGCTGTTCCACAGGCCCTGGGAGGTGGAGATTGGTTGAAAGACCCGATTTTCCCCCATTTCTGCCCCTGTGGTGGCAGGTGGGAGGGTGGGACCTGCTGCTGAGGCCCATGTGGGACCTGAGTGCCACCAGTGTGTGCTCATCTCAAATTATGCTTCCTTGCAAAAAATGAAGGGTTAGGAAAAAGCTGGATGAGACTTCTGGAACTGCTGCCACTTCTTTAATTGTCGTTTCCAAGAATTCAGCAAACTGAACATGGAAGAGGGAAGCTGGCACTGCTGCCATAGCCTCCTCAGGCTGGAGTGACTTTGTACTTGGTTTTTGGCATTACAAAGACCTTATCTCACTGAGCTAAACCTGTGCCTTAATTTTTACGAGCTCCCTGGCAAGGCTGGTGGAGCAGAACGACAGCAGTATATCCTGCTTCAGCGAGGGGATATTGTTCCCTGGGTGGGAAATAAAGGTGGAAGTGTCCGCAGCGAATTTACAGCTGGCGATAAGCAGGGTTTCATCAACAGTCCCCTGGCAAATTCTGTTTATTGTCAGCCTCTTCCTGCCCGGAGCTGCGTCCAGGATGGAGCAATTCAGTGACACCACAATCGTCTCCCATCGACCTGCCTGGGAATGCTCCTGCTGCTCCCTCCAGCCTCCCTGGCCAAAGATGCTCATCCTAATGTTCATCCCTCTGGAGTGTTAACAAGACCAGGGAGCCTCCCCCTCAATGTCGTCTCTCATTCTCAATAACCCAGCTGAGCCAGGGCAAGAGGAGCATCTCTGCTGTCCTGACTGCCGTGGTGCTGGAGCTCCCCACAAGTGACACCTGACTCCGCATTCTCCTTGCACAGGATATTCCAGAATTGCGGGAGGGACCAGTTGGGGATGGGGCTGCAAACTCAGCCTTGGGCTGCAACAGCCCTTGGTCCTGGCAGAGCCACCTCTGCAACCCTCCCAGGGAAGAGCACTCGGTGTTACTGGCACAGGCTGCCGGAGCACGGATGCATATTTGCATATTTTTTTAAGCAGTCATTAGAAATTCTGCAAAAGAAGGTCCTGATGAAGCGCTCATTAATAATCCCCCGGCCCGCAGGTTGGCGATGCAGTTGTTTGCACAAGCAGCCATGTTCCACAATCCCAATAGGATGTTCTCCCACGATGGTGCCATCCATAACTCTGTATTAAAAGTGTCACACGCAGCGTGCTCTCGTTCCTCAAACCTGCGCCTTCTGTTTGTTTATTTGTTCTTCCAGCACAAAACAATTCAACCTCCACAGTTATTTTAAGCAAATCAGGTTTCGCTCAGCGTTTCATTTCCATTTTAAAATATGTCCTTGCAGGAGCTGCGGGAGGTGCGGGCGTTTCCAGCAAATCCATCCATCCTGGTTGAACGGTTTTTGTAAGGGTGTTATTAACATTGGCAGCAAGAGATGGGCTCCACAGGATGCCAGCCCGCTCTCCCACAAGATGCCAAATGTGGCAGAAAGTGGGGGCACGGGAGCAGCCAAGCCAGGGAGTGGAGCCCTCACTGGAACACAGCTCCAGGCACGGCGCTCATCATTTCCTCAGCCTGATTTTCTCCTTGTCCCAATCACGACTGCCAGATTAGCTGGAGGTGAAAGGAATATTAAAACTTTAATAAAGTCGTCAAGACTGAGCCACGTCTGGGCTCTGTCCTTGTCTGTGCGTTACCTTTGGTTGGGATTTAAATTTTTATAAAAGATGTCAGATCTGGACTGAGCTGGGAGGAAGAAATCAGGCTCTCATGTAGTTACTAGTATCCCAAAAGGGAGGTGGAACAGCACGAGTGAACTCCATACCGGGAGTGGGAATGCAGCTCTGTCCATCCAGGGATGCTTCTCTGTGAGAAAAGGCTTTGCCCTCTGCCCTGAAGTGTCCACAAATCCCTGTAAATCTATACTTTTCGTCATGCTGGGAACATCCACGGCCTGTCTGCACAAGGCTCCTGAGCAGAGGCTACAGAAGGCATTGGGAAGCAGCTCCAGCTGCTGGATCACTGTCCATAACTTCAGCCCTTGCCATCGATTTTCCTCCTGCCTGCTTGGCACATGATGTGTCTGGTTAATAAAAGCTTGTATCTGGTTAATAAAAGCTTGTATCTGGTTAATAAAAGCTTGTATCTGGTTAATAAAAGCTAAGTGGGAGCTACTATTTGTTCCACAGTGCCGATATCCCTGGACATCCTTGTCCCCAGCTCCTGAAGTCTCCAAAGTGACTCCACTGACATCTCCTTGCATCTCTGGGGCTGGTGAAAGGCATCGTGGTGCCAGCGATGGTGACCCTGGGCTCCCTCACAAGTGCAGCAATTGCCCAAAGCTCTCATCGGAACTGAATGTTCCCTGTTTGGAACCAAATCCTGGCCTTCCCCAGAGGGAATAGAACACTTCTCCTGCAGGTCAGGGATGTGCTGGAGGGGTTTGGGATGAAGCAGCTCCAGGTGCTCAAGATGCTGAGCTGTTCACCCAAGCACCCTTCCCGAATTCCTCTCCACATCCCTTTTTTGTGCAGCCCTGGACGTTCCAGGCTGGTGATTAATCACGTGCCGAGTTTCAAATCACAGCAAGCAAAAATTGAACCATAGTTCAAAACCAGCACTGGGGTCATGGCTCGAGGTATTGAAGAATCATCTGTGAGGCACCATAAATCCTAATCTGGGTTTTTTATGGCTTTATTAGGAGAGGCTCCTCTTGGCTGGGGTGTTGTGGCTTTGCTGCTGCCCATGTGCCTGCTCTGGGCTCCCTGGGAGTGGGAGAATCCCCCGGCCCTTCAGAGCGAGCACCAAGCCCTCTCCACGAGGCCTCAAGTGGAGAATCCTTATATTTCACACAGAAACTCGTCTTAAAATCTCAGCATGATGAGGGCACTTGGCACTAATGAAATGAAAAATGTTTCTGTTAAGCAGAGAAGCTGTTAGGACAGCTTGAAGTATTGTGCTCCTCTGTCAACTCCAAAGTGGACCAATTTTCTACGAGGTTCTTATATATATTTGTTCTTAACCTTAAGAATATGATTGCGAGGATAATAATTCAATCCTGCGAGCAGGAGGGAGAGCAAACAGAGAGCTGTCCCGCTGTTTGCCTTGGGAAGGAAGAGCCCAGAGCTGCAGCTGCCTTTGCCCTGGGCATCTCCTTAACACAAAATGAGACCTGCAATAGCCTCTTTGGGGGTCCCTGGCTGCAGCCCCCCTCGGCTGATTCTCTCGGGAGAAATGAGTGTGTCCTCTGCTGTGGAGTGAGTAATGCCATGAATGTAGGCACAGAGACAGAGTCTCACTAGAAATGAAATGAGATCATCCACCAGGTAGAGAGCGTAGGTAGGGAACTCCTATTCATCACACAGAAATGACATTCCAATGCAAATTTCCCAGCTCTGTTGGCAATTCTTAATTGGCCAGTCTATCAAAACAGGTATCAGTGCTGTTCCATCCCGGGGATGTGATACTTCCCTCCAGCTCTCAGAAGTGGCTTTATGTGTTTTCCAAATTGTTCTTCAGCTTTGAAAAACCTAATGTAGCCTGAACAGCCGAAATAAAGGACTGCAAACAGAGTGCTGGCTCCATGCAGGATCCAAATCCCTGGGCAGCAGCATCCTGGTGTCTGGGTAGCGATAGCACAGAGCAAGGGTTATAAATTACCCAGGTTCTCCTGCTTCTGTTTTTTTCCCCGTTTTTAGCAAAAAGCGAATTTATGAACACGGACTTTGAATTATTACCCCAAAAAGGCACATTAGGTATTTTACAGCATATTTCATGTAGTGTCTCATCTAAAAAAGGCAGACAGGCAGAGGAGTGTAAGAACAAACTGTTCTTCACTAATAAAGTGTCGCCAAAGATAATCAGCAATTTCCTTTCACTGTAGAGCCTGCACATAAGCTGGATATTTATAGTTCCTTGTCCCAAACCGGACCCCTCTGTGCTCCCCCAGCTCCAGCCACCACCAGCCCTCCAACCCCACTGAGGGGGAAATTTTCCTTTCTCCCAAGCTTCTCCAGGGTGACAAAAATCTCTATTAAGCCTTTCAGCAGAGCCTAAAGCCCGTGGATCTGCCTGACATTATGATATAGCTCGGAACAGCTCAAAATCCACCCTCGCAAAGTCCACGGGAGTAAGAGGATTAGAAGTGATGGGAAATTAAATGCCAGTTTCTCCAGAAGACGAGCGGAGGAGGCTCTGCTGGTGCCCTCCTGGCCATGGGCTTGGTGCTGAGAGATGCTGTTGACAAAAATGTCCTTTGTCCGAGAGGGAGCCAGCACTGATTCCCTGAACTGTCCCCTCCCTCTCGCCCTTGGGTGTGTCCCCTCTGGCACTCAGCTTTGCCTGCCCAGCCCAAGCTGCTCCTCCAGGATGAAGGGACCAAGTTTGCCTAAAAACACGAGGGTGAGGCGGAAAATGCAAATTGGATGTATCCGATGAACTACTTGCCCTGGAAAAGAATTATGGTGGCTTTGGGAGCTCTCAGGGAGAGGAGAAACGTTGGCTAGATTGGTTGGAGCAAATGGTAACGAGGATTTATGGGGTCTGCTGGTGGCGAGGGTTTATCTGGGCTCCTACAAAGTGCTCCTGAGAGAGGAGTATGGACGTGTAACTCAACAGGACGGCAGAGGTCACCAGCCAAGCCCAGACATGAGCACTAAACTGGCCACAACATGAAATCAATGAAGGCACAAGACTCCATGGTGGCTTTTCCACTGGAAAGCTGCTCATTTTGGGGTTCTTCGGAGCATACACAGCACACAGGCACCAACTGGGCTGGCTGCAGCTGCCAGCACTGGCTTTTCCTTCTGCTTCTCCGAATCACGGCCGCTGGAATCCGCCTCCCCGTATGTGGCAGCTTCCCAAAACTGTGCAATTAAACAAGTGGCTGGAAATGAAGCAGGAGAAGGGGCAGCTCTGCTGTGGATGTGGGAAAGGAAACAAATGTTTTCATATAAAGGGAGTTTACACTGCATATAAATCTGAATGCCAGAAGCTTAATACATTGTGGACAGAAGCTGTTCCATCATTCCAGGGCTATTAAATTTTTTAATCAAACGCTTTAGCTATTAAACTGCTGGGGGTTGGCAAGGGCTGGCTCTTCCTGTAGGTTAAACCCACCACGGTCCAAACAAATACAAAATTAATTCCACGTGCCAAAGGAATGGAGGAGTCAATATAAAGGTAATATTTCCTGGGGCCTGGCTGGTCCCATCCCACCTGCTGGGAGGTGACCTGAGGTTTAGGGGCCTGGGGTGTCTGTCCAAAGCCACCCAGGGAACATGTGGCAAACTTTTGCAAGGGCTCAGGCTCACCTGTTCTGCCCTGCCCTGCCTCCTCCCAGCATCCCAGACCCACCTGGGCACTCTGGAGGGGGATGCTGACCACAACCATGGCAACATTTGATTTTATCCCTTCTAATTGTTTTTTCCTGTGGTACTGTGGCCCAAGTGTCTCATCTGGGAGGTCTCACACCAGGAGGACAAGACTGTCACAGCCCAGGGGAGGAGCTGCTGCTGCTGCTGGCTGCTCTCATCTGCAGCCCTGCCCTCGGCAGCTGTGCTGCACAGCTGGATGCCCTGCTAGCCCTGACCAAAATATGCCTGTGAAAGTCCAGCTCCTGTGTCCAGCAGGGCTCCAGCAAGGCTGGTGCCACAGGGCAGCCGTGCTGAGCCCGTCTGTCTCGGCTGCTCTGCCGGCAGCCAGAGGCTCGCTCGTCCATCACTGCTGAGGAGCTGCGAGCAGGGACACTGACACGCCGCCACGGAAAGAACCAGCACAGAGCAAGCAGTGGGAGGAAAATATCTGCAGCCTGGTGGTTAAAGCTGGTTGTAAGGATACAGAGAAAATTCGTGGTGGGTGAGAAATGTAGAAGTTCACCTTGATTAAGTCGCCTGAAACACGGCCGCTCGCTGCACTCCTGCTCTGGCAGCTGGGCTGGTCATTACTCCTCATGACACTGCCCACGTTCCCTGAGCTGAAAAGATGCTGGGAACAGCTCTCCCACCTTGAGATTTGCCTGCCTGGCCTCTCTGCTGTGTGGCCGAGGCAGGAGCGTGCTCATCATCTCAGTGTCTTCTCTCCCAAAATAACCCGTAACTGATGGCACAGCAAAGTTTCAGGGAAGGAGGCAGCAGGTAATTATGAATTCCTGCCTGGACCTCGGCTTCTTCCCTCCCATACCGATACCCTTGTAGGTTTTCCCTCAGGCTGAACTGTAGCTTTGGATTTGCTCTTTATCCCTCTAAATGCATAATCCACCCCGAACCCTGCTGGTCCCTTGCAGCTCATCCTGACAAGGCAGCGCTGCATGTGCCTAATAACCCATTCTTTTAAGAAACATTTGATTTTATCCCTTCTAATTGTTTTTCCCTGCAATCTTGAGGGGAAAAAGAAACCACGTAAAGCTGCCAGCTTTCAAGCCTAAGAAGCTGGATCTTCAAGCTCCCTGAGTTCAGGAGGGAGGTTGTGCAGGTGTCGGATGGGTGGGTGGACAGATGGGTGGACATGGACAGATCTGAGCTGTGGGGCACACCACTCCCATCAGATTCCCTGCTTCTTTTTTCCTTGCCAACCCCAAAATATATGTCACTCTGCATCTTTTCACAC
The DNA here is from genome assembly GCA_036630365.1 of Acanthiza pusilla. Taxonomy (NCBI): domain Eukaryota; kingdom Metazoa; phylum Chordata; class Aves; order Passeriformes; family Acanthizidae; genus Acanthiza; species Acanthiza pusilla. The sequence goes on along the minus strand of JAXCHO010000005.1, from coordinate 3,845,194 downwards.
ACACACAAAAAAACCCAAAACATTTTGTCCTGGATTTCCAGGCACTGAAATAAGTCTGGAAAAGATTAAACCTCATTTCAAGGTCTCCTGGGTGGAGGAGTTGCTCTCTCTGCCCTGAACCTTTTTGCTGTTAAGTTGTTGTGATTCTGAGAGCTCAGTGCTTCCCTTGGTTGTGCTGGAGAGCCCTGCAGGTGCTGTCACATCCTGATGGTGCCACACAGCACCTTCCCATCCAAATCCCATCCCCCATCCCTGCCCCTTTGGCGCTGACATGTTCACCGCTTTCATTACATCCTGTACAATTAAGCTTAAAAAATATAGAATGTTATCAAATTAGAATAACAGCCAAGAAAAGACGGAGGCACTTAGCCGGGAAATGGAAGCGTGAGCGTTACGGTGGCACAGAGCATAGACAGGCCCTGCAGGAAATTGAGCTGAGCTTCAATCACTGTAATGACACCTTGTCCAGCCACGCAGGGAGAGCGGGAGCTGGAGAGTGGAGCAGTCAGCTAATGGAGACCAGCTCTGAAAAATGGGCCTTGGTTATGGGCAGGAGGAGGGATTACCTGGGGAATGCAGGCGAGGGAGTTGAGGGTCTTGGAGTGTGAAGTTTTCCTTGTCCTTCCTGCGGCTTGCACAGACCTTGCCAGGGCTCAGCACTCCCCAAAAGCAAGGTGGTTCAAACATCAATGTTTTATCATTCATGGAGCATCCTGGTGAGCATGGATCACCTCCAGAACGAGGTGAATTCCTGCAGGATGTGTCTCAGGAGCCCTGGGATGGCTGAGGAACAGCTATGGTGGCCATGTGCTCATCCCTGCAGTGTGGACAGCCACCAGACTTTGGGATCACGAAGAGTCTCTTGGGTGTGAGCAGCTGCAGCAGCAGAAGGGGGGATGCCCTCTGCTCTGGGGGTGTAGTTGCACTGTTTTAAAATCTTTCTCTTCTTTCTCATGGAGAATAGAGACAAGTTGCATTCTTGTGCTTTCTAATCTCTTTGTTTTGGTGCTGGATGCTCTAGCGTTGTAACCAATCATTACAGGGGGTGGAAAAACTATCGACCAATAATTATTAAATCATTAATGGATATATAAAGAAGTTCTTGTAAATAAAGTTCCTCTTTTCGCCATCTTGCTGCTGCCTGCCTGACTTCCCTGCGAGCTTCTGTGAATCTCCACGAATATCAGAAAATCAGAGCAACATGGGGGTTCGATGGGGGAAGGTTCAGAACAATTTGAGTTGGTCACTGTTGCACAGGTGACACTGGCTGCTGTGTATGGCTCAGGAAAACAGGGCACTGTGTAATTAGTGTGTGCAAGGAGGGTGATGTGATTTTTGCTTATCGGAGATCTCTGGCCGAGCTGAGGTGATACACGTGGTGTTAGGGACAGGGGAGTATTTTTCTTTTAAATAACAGCACCTACATGTTTAATTTAGGTAGCACAATAACCATAAACCCTAGAAAGCAATTCTTCATTTTAATAATTCATCTCCACAAGTTTTACTGTGATTGATCAAAGATATTAAATTTAATAAGAGAATTTATCAAGGTTATCTGATGTCAAAATAAAAGAGTGCCGGGGCTGTGTTCCCTGGCCGGGGACGCTGTGTGTTTGTGCTTGTCCACGTTGTATATCCAGGCACCATAAGGAGGAGAGGGGAAACTGAGGTCATGCTGCTGCAGCTTCTTGGGAGAATCCTTCAGGAATGTGCTCTGGCTCCAGCTTCTCGCCCAGCTCCTGGTGGAGGGGTTGAGTGTGTTATTTTTGGGGTGAGGCTGGGCCCTGGGCAGTGCCATGGCCTTGCTAGAGTGGAAAGTTCCTGCAGATCCATCAAGGAAAGGAATATCTCAGGAAAGGACAGGGAGAAAGCTCTGGCAGTGCTGGGGATGCTCGCAGGGACCAGGGCAGCAAGGAGGAGTCAGGAGCTCACCGAGGGCAGAGCTCGAGCTCGAGCTCTGGATGGGAAGGAGAGCAAGAGCAGAAATCAGGATCCCTAATTAATGTTCCCAAGCACTGGCATTGACACCAGGAGTTTGCATCCATCACGCAATGCTGGTGGTGACTAACATCACTTTGCTTTCAATGCTGTAGGTGTGACTCGATTATGGAAGGGAAACCCCGCGACTTTAATGCTGTTATCAATCTGAATTACATCGAGCATTTTTAATCACGCCGCTCATTCCAGCAGCCTTTCCGCACTGGCTTTGGCGTCATCATCCTTCCTGTACTTCTAAAAACAACCCAAAAGGAAGAAACAAGCAGAGCCCATGTTTGTCTGCACCGAGCTCTGCTCCCACCATCAGCCCAAGGCAGGAGGGGCCGGGCTGGGTGACACCGGTGATGTCCCCATGCTGGGCAGAGTGGTTCCCTGCCGTGCTCCTGCCTGCACACTCAGCCCAGACCAGGAATTATTCTGGTCATGAAGAGGCCAAATTACATTTTATATTTCTTATTAATGCTTCATCCTCTCCTTGAGCTGAAGGATAAGCTCCCTTTATGAACGAGGTTCAAGACCCGTCAAGAATTGTTCAGACAGGTCAAGCGGGAACTGATGTATTCAAATAATGACTGTTAAAAATGTCCATTATGTGTATATTAAAGCCAGGATGGCCACAACTTCTCTAACCCCTCTGCTCAGGAGCAATTGTGTTTTGGAAAGTCACATCTTCCAGGAGTAAAAAAAACCCTTAATTTGCCTCGCTACAATATTGAATTACCATTACACCGCTGAATAAATAAAGAATGTGGTTTCTGGAAATTCCCATAGATCACCATAAAATGCCTCATTATTGTCGATGCGGCTTATGACAGGGGCTATTAACAGGGAATGGAATCAATAATGAGATGGAGCGCAGGGAACAGGCTGTGGTGGGAACCCTATGGAGAAAGGTGGGTTTTAGGGGCAGGCAGGGGTGGGTGCTGGGGGCTTCCCTCCTCTGCCATCCTACACCCTCCAGTCACTAAAATCCTGCAGACAGCACCATCCATTCCTGGCAAGTGTGAGGTGACAGCAGGCTCTGGGCAAAGCTGCTTTTCCAGATGCAGGAGGGGGAATTTGGGGGCAGCCCCTGGGCACCATTGCCAGCTCACCCAGACAAAGCCAGAGCATGGCCCAAGGCTTCCCAGATGTAGGATGTTTTCCAAGGAAGCAGCCCCGCTGGCCAGAGAGGTGGACTCATTCATTTCAAACACTAAAGTACATTCTGCTAATCAGGATTACAAAGAGCAGGGAAAAAGAAGCCAGCAACAACTCTGTCCTCTAAGTGCTGAATTTGCCCTTGGACACAAAGAACAAATTGATAATTATTGTTCTAATTCTTTTCCCTGAAGGCCTGGCTAGAGAATTAAACCCCTGAGCTTTCTAGAGACTGAATAGCCCAGTTTATAATTTGCTGCTTCCCAAAGCACATTGTCCCATAGCTTCCTGCTTGCTCCAACCTCGGCTCCATCCGCGCCCACCACCCTCACTCCTGCTAAGGGGTCACAGGGAGCCCATTCTAATTTTTTCTGTGTTATAATGAGTAAATAAACTCAGCTGCTGATTCAGAGCATGTGGGAGCACAAAACCCTGCTGCAGCATGGAGAGAGGAGCTGGGATGGGCACTGCAAAGGTGACACCAGGGAAAGGCTGAACTCAGCGTGTCACCAACAGGCAACATTCCTGTTCCATTCCTTAAAAATCTCACTTTGAGAGGTATTCCTAGACCCGTCACTCTTGTAGAGGTGCATAAAGCCCACTCAGCCCAGGGGGGCTTGACATTCCCTAGGTGCTAACAGCACCTCAGGAAGCTTGGGCATGGTGTGGCACTCAACTCCCTTCCCCTGCCCAGAACATTTCTTACGCTGGCAAAGGGAAGTGCTGCTGAAACGTGTTTGCTTTTCATGTTGAAAGAGAAGCCCCAAAGTGTGAATTAAGACTGGCTTAAAACCACGGGAACACAAACACTGAGGTGGCAAAGCACCCATGGCTGAGTGACGGCAAGGACAGCCCCATCCATCTCCAGGCTCAGCCCCTAAAACCCGATTGGGGGTGTTAAAAGACAGTAGATTTGAAAGATATGCAGAGTCCAATATTATTTAAAGCCTCATAAGTCAGTAATAGCACTTTAAAATCCTTCCTAAATCTTGCCAGCAGCTGGGGCAGGTTGGTTTGAGGCTGGAAGTGGATGAGCTGTATTTATTGTGCTGTGAACAGGGACAGAAGGGAGCAGAGAGCATGGTCAGTGACTGGTAGCACCAGGGTGGGAAAGAAAGAGAAATTTGAGACCCCGTGGGCAGCTCCTGGTCCGTGTGGGCTGGGCAGTGCTGGTGCTGGCAGCAGATGCCAATGTGCAGTGGTGACCTTTCCCAGCTCCTGGCACCCTCTGGCAGAAGTGTGCCCAGCTCGGTGTTCCCACCAGCTGTGACCATGCCCTTGTGCCAAGCCATGGACTCACGCGGACAAACTCATTTTCCTCCAGGCTTCAGAGCTCTGCCGCCGCCGGGCCCATCACCGCAGCGCCGCGTGGCGAGCCGGCTATTTATAGCCTGGAAAGGATGTCAAGCGCCTCGGAGACAAGGGACAACGTCTGGGGATGGAAACAATACCGAGTGCATTATGTGGCCTCCCTGGCAGGCAAAGTCATCTCTCCTCCTGGGGATTGAGGGCAGCAGCTCCTCGCGCTCGCTGCGGGCGCTGCGGTGCCGGCGAGGAGCGGCACGCGCGGCACAGGACGCGGCACGGAGCCAGGCGGCTGTCAGGATCCTCACCGCCGCGACTCGCTCGTCACAACGTGGGCTGGAGATGGGAGATCTGTTTTTCCTGGTTAATAAGGTTTATTTTTGTTCTGAATGAATAATACATGATTAGTGTCAAAATAAATTACAGTCCTTCCATTATAAACCACTTTGCTGTTCTGTATCTTCTCCTCTCCCTGTCTTTCTGTTTCTTTCAACTATCTTTCTTTCTCTTTGGCTTCTTCTCTCTCTTTAAAGCTCCCTCTTCCTCTTGTCACCGTCACACCATTCATTTCACAGCAGCAGAACAGAATATAAATGCACTGCCTTAGGGCTCGTCGAAGTTAAGCGCATGTTGCGTGAGGAAGCGCTGATTGGCCTAAATTATGTAAGAGCAACCCGAAGCTGCTGGGAATTCACTCCTTTGATAGAAACAATAACAATTTCAAGATTTAAATGCCTGCATTTTCCAGCCGCACTGGGGTCCCGGGCTGAGGGAGCGAGCAGGGCTGGGTGCTCTCTCCCACGTGGAGCCTGCCCAAGGGCTGGGTCCCCTGGTGTTGGAAGTTCAAGCAGTCCTGGATCTGCCCTTTGATAGAATAATGGGATCACAGAATGGTTTGGGGGACCTTAAAAATCATCCACCCCCAGACAATGGGCAGGGACACCTTCCACTTCACCAGATTGCTCCAAGTCGTGTCCAACCTGGCCTTGGATGCTTCCAGGGATGGAACAGCTACAGCTTCTCTGGGCAGCCTGTGCCAGGGCCTTACCACCCTCACAGGGAAGAATTTCTTCCATATATCTAACCTAAATTTCCCCTCTTTCAGTTTGAAGCCATTCCCCTTGTCCTGTGATCCCAGGTTCCTGGAAATGGTGTCTCTGTCTTTCCTGTGGGTTCCCATCAGGCACTGGAGGCACCACTTGCATCCCCACAGCCCTTCACACCATCCGGGATACCGAAAATCTGTCTGGAGCTGAGGGGCACACATCCCCTCCCTGGAGCACACCATCACCCACCAGCAAGATCTCCAATGCTGTTTTTGCTATTTGTGCCAATGTCATCAGAACCACTGAGGCAGGAGGGAGCTGCTGCCTCTCCCCCAGCAGAGCCAGGGCATGGCAGGCTTCAGTCAGAGCCTGATCACTCGGGCAGCTCTGAGATATGTAATTTAACAGAGGATATCCCATTGTAGACGCCTTGCTAAGATGCCTGGAGCATGTGACTCAGGTACTGCAGGCTCCAAGGTGGGATTGCTGCATTTCCCGCCTGCCACTGAAGAGCCAAGTGGCCGTATTTTTCTTTATTCCGTCATTACAAAGAGAAGCAGCTTCATAAAATATTTATATTTCTAAAAATAATTGATTTCCCTTTGAGATCCTTGAAGTGAAACCTTAGGGTGGTGTAAAAGCTGTCCAGGTCACATTCCAAAGAGAACAAACCATAATGAAACTGCTGGCACAGCCACTTCAGAGGGAGGACCGACGGCTTTATTTAATTACTTTATACAATCCAGGCTCTACTTCTCAGCCTCAAACAATGAGAAATGATCAGAATCTCTGCAAGGACCCACAGCTCAAGGCTGCTGTGGCTCCTGATGGAGCTGCTGAGGCACATGGGGCTTCAGCAGCTTGGGGAATGTGGGAGAAGGGGAAAGACAGCTTGAGAATTTGGGGGTCTGAGGGGTCCTGGAATACTCAGCCCGGCCAGGGAGAGCATAGAGGTGGGAACACCCACATGTTAACTTGCTCCAGAAAAAAGAAAATGTTGATTCCTTTTGGGTGCTCTGAAATTTCTTCAAATTTTCCCAGTTTTCCCACCTTTGGGCACTGGCTGCAGGTGCTGATAGTAGCTTCTGTGGGAGCAGCACACCACACAAACATTGCATTACAGAGATTTTCTCTGCCAAGGGTGGGCTTGCATGGGTTGGCCGCACCTCACTTTGCCCTCACCAACACACCTGGAACAGCCCTGCCCCAGTGAGGGCAATTCCTGCCTGCTGTATGTGGAAAACTGTGGGATTCAGAAGACTGCCAAGGTAAAACGAGAAGGCAGCAGGCTCACTGTGAGCTTGAGAGGCCCGGCCTTGCTCTCCATCATTTCACCATGAACTTGCTTTCACCGGAAGGTTTTCCAAACAAACACTCACTCGCACCCCAGGGCAGCCGCCCTTGGTCTTTTGTTCTCCATAAAATGAGGCACGCTGCGACCTTTCCCGAAGGGGAAAGACGATCTCAGTTTGATAAATTCCAGGGAACAATGCGCATCTCATTCCGGTTTATTACCCTTGTCAGAAGGTTACAGAAACGCTCGCTTAGATTATGGTGCTTAACCCACTGCCAGCCCCAGCCATAAATCCCAACCGCTGCCTGTGCCATTTCCTGGGGCAGGGTTTGGGCATCAGGTGAATATTTGGAGCATTGGGAAGCCTGAGCCAGTGGGTCAGAAACCCACTACTGCTTTAACCTCGCTCATCCCAGCAAACCTCCTTTAGGGCATGAGGATACCAGAGCCGACTGTTTTTTTATGGGCATGGTATTTCTGCCTCCATGAGGTACAAACCCAGCCAGGGAAACGTCTCCCAGGTTGATTTGTGCCAACAGCTGAGTCATTTAACTAGTGGGATTTATACAGGCAGGGACAAATTGGACACCTGTGCTGAGAAAGCGGAGTTCAAGCCAAAATAAAAATCAGCCCCCAATTGTTCGGAGGTGGCTCCGCTATTATCCATCAAGGGCATTGTCTTCGGGGAGACAATTCCTGCTCTGAGCTCGTCCCCACATCGTCTCTCACAAATTCTTGTCCATTGTTCGAGATGACGACATGTACATAATAATCCTGTAAATTCCAGCGTGTTTCAGCTTTGCTGTTTAAGCATCAGCAGCCGGTGAGGGATGAAGGTTTAGCACACGGGTGTTATCTAACGTAAAGCTCTCGCTGCCGTGGAATCAGGAGGCAGATGGTTCCCAAGCTGCAGACGGCTGTGGACTCGGCTGTGCTCCTCGATGGCTCTTTTTGAGGATGGCTGCACTGGGGTGTTGGGCAGGAGATGAAAGGTGCCAATGACTGAGTTCTGTTCAGAAAAAATAAAATATGAGGGCAGAGAGTGGTGGCCACAGGCTCTGATTTCCCCTGCAGCAGCAGAATGGGCTGAGCAGGCAGATCCTGTGTGGGGCAGGAGCTGCTGGTGCCGGGGGAGTCGGGGCCTCTGGAGTTTTGTATTTCCAACCTACAATGGCTCCAGCCTGGGCTCCCCACACCAGGGCTCCTCACTTCCCTTTTCATCAAACTTCAAACCCAGGGTAACGACTTAAAAATCCGCAAAGGAAGCAGCCAAGGGAGACATAAGGGCTTGTTTGATCTTTTTCTGAAAGGAGAGCAGGAATCAATTCCTAACAGTGAATGTATAAGGACAGTGCTGGAAGGAAAAGCCAGAACAGAGCTGGGACCAGTCACACACGGGGAGTTTGTGCTCCCAGGACATGTTTGGCACCTCAAGGGCAGGAGCCAAGCAGGTGGCATGACCAGGCAGCGACTTCAGCACTCATTTCTCCTTGGATTGCATGTGCAGGCAGGGAAAGCTGTGAGGATGAGGCCAAGACCCCTCTCTGGGGTGGGGGCCCTACCTGCTGGCAGGCATGTCCTCACCACAGTCACCCCAAAGCTGCTTCAGCAGGAGCTGGGGCTGTGCGGAGGAGAAGCAGGCGAAGGAACAGGAGGAGGAGGAAAAGGAGGAGGAGAAGGCAGAGGGGGAGGAGGGTAAAGCCCACGCAATGTTGATTCTGGCTGGCACACGGGCGCTGCGGGCGTGGGGCTGGCAGGGAAGCAGTGCCAGCCCCCCCGGCTGTCCCGAACACACAACCCCTGGGAGATCCTCGCCGGCACTCCCGTCTCCACCAGCGCGAGCCTCCAGTGCTGCCTGGGGTGGTGCTTTTCAGTGCCAGGATTTAGAAGAATGAAATCTAAAAGCTGGCAAGAGACATGAAGGGAAGTCGCTGCCTCCAACAATAACGGCATATTTCAGTAGCAGAATTGAGTGTGACCCTTCCTATGCAGCAGGTCAGCAAACAAAGCAGGGGATTAATTGCTGCTGTCGATACATATCTCAGCAGCATCCAAACATTTATAATTGTGAGTTAGCGCTGTGGTCACGCTGCTGGAGCTGGCGTGTCCAGGCCTGGCACCGGCGGCTTCTCCCGCTGCTCTCAGGGACGTTGTCTGGGTCACTCCACTCTGCTTCCAGCCCCATGCTGCACAGTGCTCTGGGCTCCTTCCAGAGCCAGACATGCTCTAAACAGGGTTTCCCCAAAGCTGTTTTTGGCCCTGGACAGTCCTCCCTGCTCGCTGCATGCCCACAGCCCACAGCACCTCGGTAGCTGTCCCCATGTCACCCTGCTAATGACAAGGCTTTCAGAAGGGGGTGGCTAATAATCACAGCACGCTGTTTCTCACGTTCTCCTCGGCTGGCAAACTCTGCCAGCAGCCTCAGCCGCTACGTCAGAAGCAGGAAAAGAGCAGAGATGGCTCAGCTGTGTGCTCCGAGTGGAGCTGTGGGCTGGGGAACAAGGACACTCCGGAGAGCGCGGAGGGGAGCCGGGGGCTGAGCTGGCAGAGCCAGGCTCTGCTACACTGCCAGCCCATCCCTGTCCCTGCCACTGTGAGCCTTGGCAGGGACAGGGACAGCAGGGAGCCCCGGGATGGGGCTGCACCCTGGAGAGAGGCTGCAGGCTTCAGGAGACCACTCTGCTTCCCTTTTTTTATTTTATTTCGTCACTAATAGAGCCAAACAGTATGGAGCTGGAAATGCTGTTTAATTATTTTTTTAAAAATAGACCACGGAAGGGGAGTAAATAGAAATATCAGTGAACATAGAGTGCAGGGCCAGTCTCACAGCAACAAATGGGGCCCTGCTCTCAGGGCAAGTCAGCTGTGACTCCATCGAGCCACTTGCCTGCAAATTATTCCTGTCCTCTGGTGACTGTCGTCAAGAAATCACAAGCCCTTCTGCTCCTGAAAGAGCTCACAGACAGCTAGAACGACCTGTTTGTATTCATGTATTCAGCGTGGGGATTATTAATTAATATGCTTTATTGGTTTTGTTAAAATCACCTGGGCTAATTTTAGGGGGGATTTCGGCAATATCGCTGCATTAAAGGCAAATAATCTGGAACTAAGGGATTGGTTTTGTGAATGTGGATATTAATGCCTCTCCTGGAGCAGTGCTGTGGTGGGGAGGGGAGGCATTAATGGTCCCATTATGCCATATTACACAAACGGCAGGCTGCCCTCATAGAGGGGATTTAACAGCTTGGTGCAATAACAGGCTAAAAGTTGGCAAGGGTAAGATAATGGACTGTAAAAAATATATGTTTATTGACACTTTTCCTTGTTGTTTGGATTTCTGCAGGGTGAATCTTCTTAGCGTGCCAGGCGATGCTGTGTGGGAAGAAGCCAGCACAGGATGAGAGTCTCCTCCAGGGGCTGGGGCAGGTGAGAGGGGGTCTGACATGTGTCCCCTCTGAGCTGCACTTGCCAGGCATGATCCAGCTGGGAAGGCACAGCAAACTCCCCCACGTGGGAGCTCATTGCCACGCTGGGTGCTGCAATCAGCTCCCCACTGACGTCAGAGGGATGCACCCCAAAAACTGAGGGCACAGCTCAGCCCCTGCACCTGCACATGAGGGATGCTCACCTGTATCCCACAGGAAGGGCAGGTCCTGATCCCATTTCCCTCTCCCCTGCTCACCCAGGGAGGTGGGCAGAAGCTGCTGGCAGCCAAAATCTGGCCAGCCCCTGCCTGCAAGCACCAGCTGACACTGAGGAGAGGCAGCCTTGGGAATTTGTGTGATGAGCGCTCCAGCACAGGCTTTAAACACCAACTTAGTGAAGAGGCTGTGGCACCGCTGGCTCCAGGTCCTCAGAGCCACTTGATCATCTCCTTGCCAAAACACAGAGCCTCCCAAATCACACGACTGTGGGCAAGGAGATAAAATCCCTGCTAAAGATGTCACAATCTGGAACTGTCTCTTCTGTGCTGCACAATGAGATGTCACAACTTGGCCTCTGAAGCCCAAGATGCATTTCCCAGACTTATCCAGAATGCAGTTTTGTTTAAAGTCCCAGTGCCTGGGCTGCATTCCCAGGGCATATTTCCTAACCCATCCATGGAGTCTTCCACCACTGACGTCCAGCTGCAGATAAGGGTGTGCTTGTCCTCAGCTTCTGAACGTGGGGTTACAAGGGAAAGAAATCATTTGGCTGCTTCCCCAAGAACAAAAATGCTCTTCCAGGCATCCCCTGGTCAAGACAGCTCTGGTCCCAGGGCAGGCAGCTGTGGTGGAGTGTTGGTGTTGCCCAGAAGTGTGCAGTGTGACACAAACCGAGGGGTGGGAGATGTCTGTGGAGACCCAGACAGTCAGTGATACGGCACTTGTGATGATTGTTCTGCCTGGAATCTCATGCATGGGTAATTATTACTCTCCTACTTCCATTATTCACAGTTGTGATAGGTGGTTTCACCTCTATTTCTCTCTCACACACAAACCCCTTATTAGAATTCCCTGCAGTGAGAGTATTCCCCACCCTGCAGCCAAAACAATCCAGGAGCAGGTTGGTGCACAAGATCACCATGTCACAGTTGCCCTCTGTGGCTCCCATCTCCCATCCCTGCTCTGGGGCCAAAAGCGGTGTCATTAGAGGGCAGGGCAGGGCCACGAAGCAGCTGTGGCACACGTGTCCCTTCCAGGGAAACAGCAGCTCCCCTCCACATGTCACTGCTCCCTGCTCCAGACCACACCCAGCCATTCCACTCGGAGTGCTTGATCTGCTTCCAAAAAAAAGTAAAAAAAGGAAAACTTCCACTTAGCCTTTCTTATGATCCATAAAACCCTGCTGGAGGCTGAGACAGCTGCTGATATAAAAAAGTGACATTAGGGAAAGGGAACTTATTGTGGCTGCACGGGATGCCTGGGACTATGGATGTCTGGAGCTCTGCAAGTGCTGGGCTGCTGCTGCTGAAATGAAACACTGCTGCTGCTGCTGCCATTCCCAGGTGTGCTCCCACAATATCATGTGCCAGCAGGGCCAGGTGTCTCAGGACTGCATTGGCACCCACAGGTTTCTGACTCCCTAGCTAGGATGTCTGGCACTGTGGATGCAGAATCACAGAATCACTGAATCATTTATGTCAGAAAAACCCTCCAAGATCATTGAGTCTTTGCCCCAGCTGGAAGAGAGGGGGAAATAGTGGCTGTGTGGAGGCTGAAGGAGAATCCTGCCACCCACCTGAGCGGGCTGGAGGTGAGGCTGGGCAGGCTACATGCAGCTCAGAAAAAGTCCCTGCAGCCACCCCTTTTCAAAGAGGGGAAGTCAGCAGTCCCCAAACTCACATCCATGATCCATTACTTTGTTTTGCCTCCTGGCAACTGCAGAGGGGGAGGCGTAAGGTGGGAGGAAGGGGCGAGTGGAAGACTAATTGCAGCTACACCTGGGGACCTTGGGCACCGCAGGTATTTCAGATGGAAAAAAGTAATTTTCAACAGCAAATTGGTAACTGGCTCCTTAATGTCAGCCTTCAGCTGCAGAAAGCACGGCGACCTGTGGTGACACCTCGGCAGGAAGCAGCACAAGTCTATGCAGCAGGGCAGGACCAGGACCAGGATGAGGAGCAGGACAGGGTCCTGCCATGACTGTGGCCAGCCCCCCTGATGAAACTCGAATGGGGCTCCCGATGGTCTCGGCGGCCTCGATGGAACTGTTTAACAGCAGCGTTTAAGAAGAGGAGTTGCCATGGTAACTGGTACCCGGGATTTTGTGCCCTGCTGCAGGAGGTGCTGGCGCTGCGAGTGCCCCACAGTCACACTTCTGTGCCCTGAGCCAGCCCGCGGTGCCCGCCGTGCTCCGTGGGCACATCCACAGGGGCTGCTCGTGGGGTCTGCGCTCCGGAGGCTCCTGCAGCCCATCCCGCAGCGAGGTGGTCGCTCATGGCCTGCAGCTCCGAGCATGCCAGAATCTTGTCCGAGCTCTGCCTTACTCTACAAACACTTCCCCGCCCTCGTGGCTCCCCAGATGAGCACAATGGGCAGGAGTTTACACTCTTCAGGACACGGTTTCCCCCCTAAAGAAGTGGGCGTGGGTGTGGGGGTCCCCAGCCACTGTCCCCGGCTCATGGCATGTGGTGACACGGAGGCAATGGGTTATTCCCCATTTGGAACTACCTTGTGAGCTGTGCTAACAGCTTAGCTGCTAACTAAGACTAGATCTCTGGTAGTAATAAAAGCAGTCCCTTGGTGGGTGGGTTTTGGCATTTCATCTCGATTCCAAAATGAATAATTTATACAAGGCTTTATTGGAGCCCAGAGTTATACAATAAATGTTCCATGCAAACACGCTCACATATTTCAATGTTAATATCTCTCCAGTGAATTTGCCTGGCAGGCCAAGCCAGGCTGGGATTGCCACATTGCTTATTTACGTAAAATATCATAATCTCACTTTTATTTGCATTTCTGAAGTGCCATTAGGGTGATTTGGAACATATAAGCCCAGCCAGTCGATCGCAGCTGCAGCTCCTGGGCCAGGGTAGGAATGACTTTCAGGCCTCCATGGCCAAGAGTAGGAGTGGGTTTTGGCAAGCTGGTGCTGCGGGGAGGCAAAACCCACGGGGTGAACGTCAGGGCACAGGGGATAAGCATTTGGGGGTTTTTAGGGGTGATGTGTTTGCATGGGCTGAGCAGATGGAGATGGGAACAGCATGTGTCACTGGGGGCTGCTGCCTGAGCCTCCTCCTGTCCCGCTTTGGGGAGTGAAGCCTTAAAGGTTGCTTCAATCCAAGGCAGTTCTTGCAAGAGAAGGGTGGCAGGTTTCAGCAACCATGGGCTGCAAGCCCACCCCTCCCCAAACCAGCTCTTGAGGGATTTCTTCCTTTCTCAGTGAGGTGAAATAGTACCCATCTCCAATGATTTTGTTGCTTAGAACCGAGTTGTAGCCTCCAGAGACTAATTACCTTCTCCTTGCATTTGCATCGTTTACATTCAAGTCAGTTTAAGGGCTGTGTCATATTTTGCAAGGAGATGAGAAACTCGGAGGCAAAAATCTTCACAGAAGCAAAGGGAGAAAGAAGTGGGAACAGGCAAGTTGTGAGCACAGCCATTCTGTGAGGGCTTCCACCCTCTCTCCCGTCAGGACAGGGATGGCTAGGGAGGAGGGTGAGTGTCCCTCAGATGAGCCTTGCCACTGTTCCAGCCGCAGAGGAGGATTTTCCAGCGGGAGCGGAGGCGTGTGGCGTGTGCTGCTCCACATCCCTCTGCAGGAGCTGCCAAGCCCCAGCCTGGCGGTGCGGTGCCTGTCTGATCCCAGCTGCCTGGCTCCCGCACGGAGCTGTGCTTGCAGCACAGAGCCGGCTTTGAGACAGGCAGAGATGATTTCCAAGTTGCTGCTCTGTGCTCTGCTGCCCTTGGCCACAGCGGCGGCGGCTCTGTGACATTCCCTGTGAAATAGGGGTCTCACCTGAGCTCAGGGATGTGCAGCCACAGGGTGATGGGGAGGAGGAGATGGTCTCCCCATCACCCTGTGATGGTCCCCCCCATCCAGGACAGCAATGGGCATGACCTCTGCTCCTTTCTGCTCCAAGGCAAGGATTCTCCAGGTGTCTGTGCCTGCCATTCCAACCTCCAAACTTCCTCAGTTGTCGTCTGTTTTCTTCTGTCTCTGCGAATTCCACCAGGAGCTGATGATCCAGCTCAGAGCTTTCCTTGCTCACAGAGTGAGGGCTCTGCAGAGTGAAAGTGGCAGAACTGTCCCCTGCTGTGCCCAGCTGGCTGACCAGCAGTCCCCTGGGACACAGCAGCTCTGCTCCTCCTGGCTATTGTGGCTCTGGGAAATGGGAATTTAAAATGTCATGGGTGAGTTTGATGGGAGAGATTCCAGTGAAAAGCGGTAACGGTTGTTTGAGAAAATTAATTGAATTTATTTGACAAATACTTGCAGATCCAGGGAGCAAGTGCATACCTGGAAGAATTGCTTCAAAGAAAGCCTATTGTGCTGCTGCCACTTGTTCTGCTCCTTTTTAATTTTTTTTTTTCTCTTGGAACTGCTCTGAGCTGGAGAGTCGGTGACAGAGGAGTGCATTTCATCCACAGCCAACCCAGCGGCACACGGCCTATTCCGGAGGATCTCCACAGGCCATCATTGTCTGGCCCTGCCGCTGTCTGGGCAAATTTAGCACATAGCCAGTGGGCTGCTTTAATAGGAGTGCTGTGATTTCAGGGGAACTGGAAATTTATATTCCCCTGTAATTGCCACAGCACACCTTAGTGCTGCTGCTGTAGCAGGAAAATGGTTCTCCCCGGTGCACCAGGGACTCGGCAGAGATGCTGGCACAAACAGGATAATGAATGCTGAGGTGCCTCGCGTGTCGCACAGACTGAGCTTAAATATTGAACGAGCGGCATTCCTGAAAGAGCCACATCCCTTCCTTGGAGAGGGGCAGAACATTATCTTAAACCTAGGGAACATTTTGCCCTGTGCACACTGGGATTTGCACTGGGACCTCACTTCAACGATGATGGGATTTGAGAGTTTGGAACACATCTTAATGCACTGCATCCCTCATATCTCTAGTCTAAGTAAAATGAGTTTGAATTTTTTATTTTAATTGCAGACTTGTGATTTGGAATAGACATCCTTGTACTGAAAAGCATCCGCTTTTAGATCCACTCCTCGGGGCATACGACGACACAGGCACCCCGTGTCAGGCACTGCCTGTCAGAGCACAGCTGGATCCCAGCGGTGGGCGCAGCTCCACAGGCGCTCCAGCCAGGCGGAACGGCTCAGGAAAGCCTCATGGCTCAGGAATGGCTCCCCTTCTCTAGACAGGCAGATTCAAGCAGGATTTTTTGTTCCATGACTGACTAGTGATCTTGGAACAGCATTCCCAGAGCCCAACCGACCCCAGTTCAGATGGATAGCAGAATCCCTGAATGGCTTGGGTTGGAAGCTCATCTTGTTCCAACACCCTGACGTGGGCAGGGACACCTTCCATAGACCACGTTGCTCCAAGCCCTGTCCAACCTGGCCTTGAGCACTTCCAGGGCTGGGGCAGCCACAGCTTCTCCAGGCAACCTGTGCCAGGGCCTTACCACCCTCATAGGGAAGAATTTTTTCCTAATATCCCATCTAATTCTGCTCTCTATCAATGTGAAGCCATCCCCCCCTTGTCACGTCACTCCAGGCCCTTGTAAACAGTCTCTCTCCATCTTTCTTGTCAGCTCCCTTCAGGTACTGGGAGGCTGCAATGAGGTCACCCTGAAGCCTTTTCCAGGCTGAGTAATCCCAGTTGTCTCAGCCTTTCCTCATAGGAGAGGTGCTCCATCCCCAGCGGGGAGCAGTAAAGCTGCCGCAGGCTGAATGGCACCAAGCCTGGGGATTCCTCATCCTAGGCCAACCCCCAGCCAGCTGGACAATGCTGGCCAACTCCTCATATCCCTTAGGAGCACAGAACCCTGGCCTCAACAGTGCGCTCAGGGGTTTGGCTGTTGTGTCTGCCCTGTGAGAGTCCTTAAAGTCGTTAAAGTCCTTAAAGTCCTTCTGCTCTACTGGAATAAGAAGTTATCTCTAACCCTGTAGGGATTTGGCAAAGATGCTGGCACGAAAATAGTTTGTAATGAGCTTTAAGACATATTAATGAAGAGAAGTATAATTATTATTACCGAGTTCAATTACAGCCCTTGGATTACAAATATTCTCCCACAATCCCTCAAGAAAGCAATGCATCTTGTCTCCGCAATTAAATAAACTGCGTATCAAGGGGAGGGAAGAGGATTAAACTACAGAACAAAGAATTGCTTCAACTTGACTGTGGTGGCCCCTCTCCTCCTCCTGCCCAGCTCTCCCTGCTTTGAGGAAAAGAATCCTCACTCAGCATAGCCCAGTGGTGATAAAATATTCCTTGAGAAACTGGTGGTTGGCTTCCTTCCAAAGTCTCCGGCATCTGTAATGCAGCAGTTGCCATGCTAGTGGAATCTAATAAACTCCTGTCTGCAGTATTTATGGAAGTGCACACCTGTACAGTTCTGCTTCCCAAAGATGCAACCTAGGCACTCCTTCAGGGCTTTTTTTTCCGTGGTTACTGAGCATGGAGACAAAACCAAGGGATGTGCCTGTACCCTGTGCAAGAGTGTGACTGAATGCACGAAGCACTGGGAGCTGCAAAGATGCAAATGCAGAGCATTGCCGCGGGTCAAGTGTGGGGAAGCTGCACACAGAGTGAGGGAAGCTCAACCTCGGCAACACAGCGGGAATGTCAGCAGTGGTAAAAACGATGTCCCCAGGGAATAGTGTGATCCAGGGGCTCTTCCAGCCTTCTGACTTCTTGGGCGGAGCAGTTTGTCTCAGGAGAGCTTAGAGGGGAGGAGAAGCCAGTGCTCAGCTGTGTGTGAGCAACAAGGGGCACTGCACTGCTTTCCCTCGCCGGAAGAAATCCATTACGGAGAGGATCACCCTGCCATGGATGCTGGCTGGCACAGGGCCAGGCTCACTTCCAGGGCCAGAGCAGCTCTGCTGGCTCTGGTGCTGGTGGAGAAAAGCCTGACAGTGTTTGCCAGGTGGGATGGGCAGTGTGCAGGTGGGACAGGAGGTCTGGGAGGTGGGACAGGAGGTTCACAGATGACAGTGCTGCTGCCTCTGGCCCCTGGAGCAGCACAGGATGCTCTAAGGTGACCAGAGCAGGGCTTAGTGTTCTCTCTCTCCCCTAAAATCTACCCTGAAGCACTTCTGATATCAAAATGCACTGAGTTAAGCACAAGAGCAGAAGTCTCTTGGTGACGTAGCTGGGTTTTGGAAGGCCATAAAAAAGCAATGACAAACCTTGGCATATGGATGGGCATGCAAACTGCGCCAGTCGTGCACAGGTAAGTTACCCACTGCCTTCCTGGGCACTGCCTAGGAACTTGGTTTCCTTCTTTTCCTATTAAGCAGGTTAACAAAAGCACAGACACACAGAGTGTTGCAGCTTCCCCTTAAACAGTGCTATTGTCTGCAGATGAAGCAGAGCCAACGCTTGTTTCAATTCCCTCAGAACCCTCTCTCTGAATGGCTTTCTTGTGCACCTGATTGTTGTTCAGTCTCTCCTGCCCAACCTGGTGTACACACGGTTCCGGGGCTCGCTTTTGATCGCGCTGGCTGCAGGACACTTGTTCCTCCTGTGAACCCTGCTCCTTTGTTCCTGCGAGTGTGCCACCCACAGGGAAACCTTTGTCCAAATAATCTCAGATTCCCTGAAGAGCGAGAGCTGCCAGCTTTGCTTTCTAGTTGAAGTGACAGCAAGGAACATATAGATTTATTCTTCTATTCACTGGTGGCTTTCTATTCGTGTGTCCTCGCATCAAATCAAAGTGTCAAAACAACATCCCCGGCATGCCAGCGGCGGCTCCTGCCCACCAGACGGACATGTGAGGAGCAGGTATTTTTAGCTGAAAAGGATAACCAGCAAGGGTTGTGTAGTGAAGAAAATGACCCAAGACAATGGTAAGAAGAAACAAAGGCACTTCTATTGGAACCTCGGAGGATTGAGATTACACCAGTCACCCCTCTGCCCTAGGAAGAGGCGCAGAAAGGGACAGGAAGATGTGGCAGTCGAGTTTGTGGCTCTGTGACAGCGTTATTAGAACACTCCGAGCCCTAAACCCTCTTCCTGGGCGGTTTTTAATTCCGACTCTGTGTTAAGCATTAAACACTATCAGTGCATGCAGAAAAGAGCCCTAGAAACGTGCTGCTTGAGCAGGAGTGCCCAGCTGAAGTCTTTCTCTGCTTACATGATTAATCTGTCTCTGAAGAGCAGCTATTACACTCTGGGACGGTGTCTGGACAGTTGTGTGACATCTTCTGTACAGGATGCGAGCGGTGCGGATGACAAAGGCACGCAGCCGGCCCTGTGGAGAGGTGGGAGATGACTCAGAGCTGTGGCATCGTGTAACGGAGCTGCTCCTGGAAAACCTGCTTCAAAAGAGCTGGGACACAGGAGATCAGCAGCGATGCTTGATGGAGGCAATACCTGGTGTAGGAAGTACTTAAGCAGATTGTAATGAGGATGTGGGTTCATCAGCAGAGCCTCCCAGGGCTGATAACAGAATCGCTCCTGTTGCACTGCAGTCCCCAGTCGGGAGGAATGCGTAAGAGCACGGCGCTCTGGGCCACTGGAGCTGCTGTCCTAGCGTGATTCCTACCAATGGAACAATATTGCTTGCTGTTGCATGAACAGAACATGTCTCCTCTGATTGTTTTTTCCTGCTCTTTTGAAGATGGATGCTGTCTGAGGATCCCCACTGGTAGAAGGTCCTCTCCGAGGTGCAGTTACAGCTCTTTACACGTAACCTCTGGCACTGGGAGCCAGTGGTAAAATAAATAAATCCAGGTGGGGATCTTTTGGCACAGAGTTCATTCCAGTTCTGGAAGAAGTCGTGAGAGTGGACAAGAGACTGACCTCAATAGCCTGTTTCATGGCCCTGCTCCAGGGTGCTTCAACTGTAATTATCCTTTTTTAATTCAGGGAGCTACTGAACTGTGATGAGATTCCTGGAGTGGCTTAAACTCCCCCTTCTGTAGGATACCAGGGAAAGAGACACCTCTTCAGGAAATGCTGATGGCTTCTTGCTCTGCTAAGAAAGTGCTACCTGGCCCAGCTGCCTTCTGCATCTCAGGTGCTTATCCATGGGCATGTGCCTTTGTGTGGACCAGCTCTGTCCTGGGAGATTTCATTTGTGCAGAAATTGGTGACTCTTAAATGCCAAGAATTAAATTGTTGAGGGATTTTAAACTTTATGTATTGAATTGTCACAAGACAAGTGATAGAAAGTGAGCAAGAGTTAATTATGTGACAGGGAGGGAAAGTGCCACTGTGCAGCAATCCTTTCAAAGGCAAACAGAAATATTTATAGACTCAGGACTGTACAACTTGCCACACTGACTCGAGATGTACTACTGATTCACGGGGCAGCACTTTCGGATGGGGCTCTGTTGTGGGCCACAGCTCTGCTGAAAGGTAGGTCTCACCTCAAGCTGCGTTCAGAGGCAAGTGCTAATGAGAGAAAATCTGGTTGGATTTTGTCAAATCAGAGTTTAAAAACATCCTGGTGATGTCCTCTTTTCAATCCCTCAGTGGATTTCCTTTTCTGCATGCCTGGCAGAGCGGCTGTAAGGGCTTGCCAAGGTGACCCCAGCCCACACCACAAGCTCTGTGGGGACAGTGCCTCGGCCCCTCCAGATCTGGGGCACACGCACAGCTCGTGCAGGTGCCCATTTCTTGGGTGATTGCCCACCACACCACGATGCTTCTGCTCCGTTCTGCCTTCAAAGCAGAGCTGCAAAGCGCAGAAGCTGGGAGAGGAGACAAACACGATCCTGAGAGTTTGCATATGCCGAGAGACTTCAAACCGGATCAGCATCTGCGAGCAGCCACCCTGCAGTCACCCTGCTGTGGGATGCTCCCTGCCCTCCCGCGCTGCTCCCGAGGGTTATCCCGTGCAGAGCCACCTTCGGCGGGCACAACCTCGGCTGTGGGCCCTCCCACAGCTCCGGGCCTGGCCCGGGCTATTGTCGCTATTTTCAGAGACTGACTAATCCTGATGGGAGCAGGAAGAATCTGCTGCTACCTGCAGAGGACAGAGGGAAGGAGATAATTCATTCCCATCCCCAAAGCAATCCCTGCAGGCAGGTTTTGAGTCAGGTTTCCAATCATCTGCCTTTGGAGACCACCAAGCATGCTTTAAAGATTTCTTTATATTTTTAGCAGTAACATAATAGTGGTGGAAATTTAATAAAATTCACCATCAAATATTTATACCATTACATTGGCTTAAGTAATTTAAGATGCTGAAATCAACATGGTGAGTTTATATTTAATGAGGCTTGTGTAAAACAGCCACTTCCATCCTTGTCAGGTGTGTAGAGGAGACACTTGCATTCACTCAAAGAATTTTTATCTCCCCAAAGATATGGTGTTAAATAATGTACAACACTCACCAAAATGTTACCTGTCACTGGTGGAAAATCAGGCTAGGGCTGGGTGAGCCTGATCTTCTCTGGCATGTAGGACAGAGGAAGGGCATTTTAAAAATTATTATTATTTTAAATCTAACTAAGCAAATTATGCTGAGAGCAGCCTGGGCTCAGCTTTTGGATGGAGTTCAGCCTTGCTGAGTGTGGTGTTTCCAGCTTGTCCCTCTGACAGCTGGGCAGGGTGGCAATGCCAGGACCAGGCTCAGCTACCTGCGGGCGGGGGGGCTGGAGGAAACAAGGAGAAGCTCTTTTTTCCTGAGATCCCCAATGCCAGCTGTGAGCAGCACACTCAGAGTTGCTGAACACAACTGTCCCAGCTCCCTGGGGTCCCCAACAAAGCAACCAGGAAAAATCTGGGCATCTCTCCCATGGAAAGGGGCTTGGGAGGGCTGGGGTATCCAAGCTGGAGAACAGGAGGTTCTGGGGAGACCTTAGAGCCCCTTCTAGTGCCTAAAGGGGCTCCAGGAGAGCTGGAGAGGACAATGGACAAGGGCACGGAGTGGCAGGACAAGGAGGGGATGGCTTTAAACTAAACGAGGGGAAATAAAGATTAGATTTTAGGGAGAAATTCTTCCCTGTGAGAGTGGTGAGGAGCTGGCACAGGGAAGCTGTGGCTGCCCCATCCCTGGAAGTGTCCAAAGCCAGGCTGGACAGGGCTTGGAGCAACCTGGGATAGTGGAAGGTGTCCCCGCCCAGGAAGAGGGTGGAACGGGATAAGTTTTAACATCCCTTCCAACCCGAATGATCCTGCGATTTCTGATTTGGGCTCCTGGCAGAAGGGCAGGAAGGCTTGGTGAGGGCTGAGCCTCTCCCACGAGAACTGGAGAGAACGCCTCGTCCCTCCGTGCCCACCTGCGTCGCTCATCCTGCCATGCCCATGTCCCGCTGTGTCCCCTGTCTCGCTATGTCCCCCGGTATCTCCCCGTGTCCCCCATCTTCCTTGTCCCCCCGTGTCCCCCCATGTCCCCTGTGTCCCCCGTCCCCCCGAGTCCCCGCGCGGCGCGGCCACACCGCCGGTCTCACACTGACCCCCAGCGTCGGGCGGCGGCTGAGCCTGAGCTGCTGCCCCGGCCGGGGAGTTCGATGGGAATTAAACCCTAATTAAACCCTAATTAAAGCCTGTAGCAAAGCGACGTGACAAAGCGGGAAGCGGAGGGGCGGGAGCGTCTGTTCCCACGGCTGCAGTTACTGCAGCCCTTAAATTGAGCCAGGAAAAGGTTTCTGTAGCTGATGCTTTTTAACAGCGAGGCCAAGTTGCCAGTAAATCATTAAAGCCATGTAATCAGTCTCCTGGAGCAAAGGTAAGGATTTGGTTCCAGTGAGATGCTTTGTGCTGGGAGAGATTTACTTGTGGTTTGTGAAACACTTTAAAAATCAATATGCCGGGAGCAATGAGGGGCTTAGGGAGGGCAGGAGACCTGGGGCAGGTGGAGTGCCTGGAATTCACTGGGCAGGGTTAGGAGGTGCCTTGGAAAAGATTAGCCAGGTAGACACTAGAGATTGTTACGAGAAGTTGGAATGTGGATCAAGATCACGGGGACAAAACCATCAGCAGCAGGGCTCAGGCAAGGGTTTGGGAAAGGGTCCTGTCAGGGCTCCCGGGTCTCCAGCTGTACCCATCACAGGAAGCCCAATGCCAAACAGCCCCTCAGACAGGTACTACAACCCTCCAGCCTGGGCTTCGTTCTCTGCACTCGCTGTTCTCAGATGTCCCTTATGGTTTGTCATTAACGAATGTCACAGGTTTCCTCTTTGTTGCTCTTTCTCACAAAGCCCACGTACAGCTCTGTTGTGTTAATTAATTTCTTCAGATACTGCCTTTCCACATTTGGTGCTTGATAAGACACTTGCAAGAAATCCAAAATAAGACTCAAAGAGATTTCTCACATGGCAAGCATAAAGTTTCATTATGTACCATAATTTCCCTGTTATTTCTGTGTCAGGGCTCTCCAGCTCCTGATGTGAGCACTCCTCTGTGATGGAAATGAGGAGTTTATTCCATTTGAATGGTGCAAAGGTCCTCAGGGCAGCGGTGCTCAGGGCAGCTGCATCAGAGAGCTGCAGACCCTTGTGAATACTCAGTTCTAGATGGAGTATTGACTCCCAGAAAATCTCCCAGGAGAGAGCACCCAAAACTAGCAGTTCATTGTCACAGAATCACAGATTGGTTTGGCTTAGAAGGGACCTTAAAAATCATCCAGTTCCAACTCCCTGCCATGGGCAGGGACACCTTCCATAGATGAGGTTACTCAGAGCCCCATCCAGCCTCAATGCTCACCAGCATCACCTGAGCTGGAACAACATCATCATGTGATGGAAGGGAACAGCAGCTAAACATTTTTTCCTTCAAATCTTGAGCACAAGACCAACTCTTCCTGCTGAGGAGGCAGCCAGAATGATGCAGCTGGGAGTGAGGCTCCTGGACCTGGTGTTTGGGAAGTGGATCCTCCTCCTGCTTTCTCCCCAGAAGAATTCAGCCACATGAACCCACCCCACCTTTTCCCTTCCCGTGGCAGGAAAAGGCCAGTCAGTGCTCCTGCCGGATGGCTGTTCAGTTTGACAGACCTCACATTCAACAGTTAACAGCCAGGGTGTTTACAGGCAACATTTTTTTTGGCTGCCGTCCCTGGCATGTCACTCATGTTTAGCCAAATGAGCTGGGAGGATTATAACAGACAGGGACACTGGTGCAAGTGACAGGCGCAGAGACAAGTGCTGCAAGAAGCTCATTTACACATCAAGTTTCACAGCCCGGCTCTCCCTTCCTGCTCCATAAGCTCATCAGCTGCTGCAGCAGAGCCGCCAGTTTTCACATGAATGATGGAGCTCACAAAACCCTCTTTTTATTTTTTCTTCCCTGCCTGCTTAGACAACACATTCTAATATAACCCATTTTTTAATATTGAGAATAAGCCCCCTTTTATGTGGAAATGTGGGTTTAATGTAAATAGCTCGTGCTGCTCTGATTCCCTCTAAGAGCTGTTGGCAGTCCCCCTGTCGCCTTTCAAGTCGCTTGGGAGTCACTGCTGCTGAGATGGGGATGGATCTCGGAGGGATGCGCAGTCTCTCCTGGGCGCTTCCTGCACTGTGTGACAGCTTTTATCTCAGCCATATTTCCGAAAATTCAGCAACATCTGCAGCTGTGAAATTGTCACCACCTGCCCCCAAAATAACGTGGCTGGATGGGAGAATAGGGTGAGCATGACATGAGAGCTGTAGAGAGAGCCCTGCCATCCCAGCTCCATCCAAGCTGCTGTGTCCCTTCCAAGTGTCCAAGGCCACTCCACAGAGCCTCAGGTACTTGTGTATCTCACCCCATGCCATGTCACTGAAGGCCATGGGACTGCTCAGGGCTTTGCCACCCCATCCTCAGTGCTCAGTCATGCCAGCTTTCAAAAGCAGCATAAACAACGAGAATCATACAGTGTTGCGGAAAATATTTATTAGAATTGTCAACATTAAATTTTCCTTACTATTTTCAGTTTGTTGTGGAAATTAAAACAAGAACCACGTTTTCCAGCTGCAGAAATGTTGCTTTTCAGCCAGTTTTAGTCTGCGGCTGTTTACAAGACAGTGTAAGTTTTCACAGCCTAATAAAAACAATCATCTGTATTCCATGGCTGCAAGCAACAACACTGTGAGAGAGTGGAGCAAGTCGAGAAGGTTTTGGAGAAGAATATGAATTATCTCACCCGGAGAACAAAGCACAGACGGACCCTGAGCACTGAGGGAAATTGCACAACAACATGCAGGCGAGTCTTGAAACCTGCACAGTTTAACCGGGGGATTTTACACTTTTGAGAAAAAATGTATTTCTTAAATATCCCCATAGGTACAGTCTTGCCACTTATTTCTGCAATTTAAATTGTTGCTTCTGTTTTTTAAGGCCAGGATGAACGGACAAGCATTTAATCAGCCAAGTTGGATGGAGGAGCACAGGTACCTCTGAGACTCGTGGGATGACTCTGCAATGAGCAAGAACATTAAAGGCTGCTATAAAGAAACAAGCTCCTGTGCCCTCAGATGGACAGAATTATAAAAATCCCCTCAGTGTCCCCAAAGCACTGAATTAACCAGAGAAGGAGCTGTGTTTAATGTGATGGATGGAGCCCATGGGCCCCATCGTGGGGATGTGGCCGTCAGGGCACCGATACCTGCCATCGCTCCCTACAGCACCTCCCTGGGAACATCAGACAGGATAATTACGTACTTAAATCTGGGTGCTTTACTACACAGAAATTCATCTGCTACCCTCAGAGTCCTTGAAGTTAAAGAGGGATTTGAGTTACTGACATAATTTGTTCCCTGAGGGCTGTGGAAACCAGAGAGAGGCACATCTGAATAATAACTCTCCGACCACGTCTTGAATGGGAGAGAGCACTGCTCCAGAATGAGACACAATGGGAAGTGAAAGATTTCAAATGTTTATAAGCTACATAGTGCCTAGGCAGGATGGGGTTTGCTTTTTCCCCAGGCTGCAGTCCTGAGGGAGGTCAGTAAGTTCCCTTCAGATGCTGGAAATGCAGCCTTCCAATACCTGAAGGGAACTCACAAGAAAGATGGAGAAAGAAAAATTACAAGAGTATGTAGTAACAGGACAAGGGGAATGGGTTCAAACTGATAAAAAGGAGGTTTAGACTGGATATTGGGAAGAAATTGTTCCCTGTGAGGGTGCTGAGGCCCTGGCACAGGTGCCCAGAGAAGCTGTGGCTGCCCCTGGATCCCTGGCAGTGTACAAGGCCAGGCTGGACAGGGCTTGGAGCAACCTGGGACAGTGGAAGGTGTCCCTGCCCATGGCAGGGGTGGCACTGGAAGATCTTCAACGTCTCTTCCAACGCACCCCGTTCAGTGATTGTGACCTGTGACAGAGCGGCTTTGTGCTCACTTTGCCAAAGCTTCTGTTTTTGCCAAAGCTGCCTCTGGTCCAAGCTAGGGTCTGCTCCGTGTGAGGATCTGCTGTGTGAGGGGCTGTGGCGTGTGAGGGCCGTGGGCTCCCCGCCCTCACCGGGCGGGACGAGGCTTCCCTTTGCCTGGAGCCCTTTGCTCGGTGCCCGGAGCCCTTTGCCCGGTGCCCTT
The DNA here is from genome assembly GCA_036630365.1 of Acanthiza pusilla. Taxonomy (NCBI): domain Eukaryota; kingdom Metazoa; phylum Chordata; class Aves; order Passeriformes; family Acanthizidae; genus Acanthiza; species Acanthiza pusilla. Next base: position 3,819,346 of record JAXCHO010000005.1, on the reverse strand, counting down.
TGCTCGGTGTCCGGAGCCCTTTGCTCTGTGCCTGGAGCCCTTTGCCCGGTGCCCTTTGCCCTTTGCCGGTGCCCGGTGCTCTTTGCCAGGAGCCCGGAGCCCTTTCCTCAGTGCCCGGAGCCCTTTGCCTGTGCCCGGAGCCCTTTGCCGGTGCCCTTTGCCAGTGTCCGGAGCCCTTTCCTAAGTGCCCGGAGCCCTTTCCTCAGTGCCCGGAGCCCTTTGCCGGAGCCCGGAGCCCTTTGCCTGTGCCCGGAGCCCTTTGCCGGTGCCCGGAGCCCTTTGCCCGGAGCCCGCTGCCCACACTCCCGCGGGGCTCCCGAGCCGAGAGGCTCCACAAGATGGCGAGCGCGGGCCGGTGCGCGGCCCAAGATGGCGGCGGGCGGCGCGGAGCGGGGCCGGAGGCGCTCGGACACCCGCGGCTCCGCTCGCTCGGCCCGGCCGCGGCACCGGCACCGGCACCGGCACCGGCACCGGGCCCGGCGCTCCGCGAAGGCAGCCCCGGCAGCCGACCCCGCACAGCCCGCGGGGGAAGCAGCCGACACGGCGAGCCCGGTACGAGGGACAGGGCCGAGAGGGGTGGCTGGGGGTGGGCGGTGGAAAGGCCGCGGGGCCGGGCGGCCACAGCGTGAGGGGATCGCAGGTAACATTAACAGCTACTATATGAGCATCACGATGTGGGAATTATAAGGATAATATAAGTAAATTTATCCCGTTCCCTATCCTCCCATCACGTTGTTTGTACCAGTGCAGAAATACAGAGCAGGCTTAGCTGCTCGCCCTGCAGGGTGATGACAGTCAGGCCTGGTACACTAATTCCAATTAGCAGCATCCTTAAGAAAACAGGAACATGGTGATTGACCTCGTACAGTGCTAGTTTATTCTCTGAGAAGTGTTTTCCACTCGCTGGTGATGGACTGTACATTGTGGTATATGTAAGCTGTCTGTTCCTCTTTTCCTCTCTTCACGTGCACTTTTTACTAATTACTTTTCTTAGAAGGTTTGGATCAAGATGCCACTCCTGTGATGGAGCCCCTCTGTTCCACAGCCAGCTTTGCAAATGGAGAGATACGGTGATTTTATTCTTCTTTATTTCAAGTGAGCTTTAGGACCTTGTCTTTTTTTCTAACAGTGTTCATCACACGATGCTGCTGAAGGACAACCCACAAAGAGGATGAAATGTGAAAAAAGCAGTCTAAAATCAGACCTAGAAGGACTCACATCTGAAAGTGGAAACCTTGCTGCGCAGGGGGAAACACCTAAAGCATCTGATGGGGATGGAGGTTTGGAAGATCCAGGAGACAGCAGTATAATCCAACAGCAAAAAGATGAAAGCATTCCAGAGACTGACAAAGGCAAACAGGAAAAGGAGCATGGTGTTTCTCTGGAGCCACGTGCAGTGAAATCCAGGGTTACTACATTAAGACCTGGTGGCTATCTCTACCAACATCATGTGTTCAGTGAAGAGGAGAGCAGCTGTGGGAGCTTTGACGGAGCCTCCTTGGAGAACGCGGATCGCCCGCGGAGGCCAATGCTCCTGGAGTACAGCAGCGGCCTCTCGGATGAGGACAGCAACCAGCCCATGCCAGTGCACCGGTTCTTCGGAGATGTTGAGGTAGTGAGATGATGGGTCTGTTCCTGCTTTAGATTCAGCCCTGGTCTGCTTAAAATTTGCCTCAAAACCCTTGGTGAATTTGACCAGTATTTTTGGGCCCTGTACCCCAAATAGAATTATCTCCATCAGGGGTGAAATTACTTGCCCAGCCAGATTAAATTCAGATGTAAAATCTTTCTTATTTAGATTTTTTTAGTCCAATTCTGTGAAATAGATATTTTTACTGATAATGACATTATGGAGACACAGCATTGTTGGCAAAATAGTTTTTTGTGGTCTTTGGTTCTTAACAGAATCATGGAATGGCTTGAGTTGGAAGGGACCTTAAAGATCACCCATTTCCAGCCTTGCTGCATTGGAATTGCTTGGAATGGAAACTGGTTTCTGCCTACCTCAGCTTTTGAACTGATCCAAGGGCCATAGCTTTAAATTTGAATGTGTTTAATGTGCGTAACTTTGGGCAAGTGATGCCACAGTCTTTTAGGTGTTTCCTGTGGTAGTTAGGGAGCAGTGAGGATTTGTTTAGGGAGCCCTTCACCCTGTCCAAGTCCTCCCCACACCTGTGGAAGGAATGCAAGCCCTGAGATCTGGTTTGGGCAGATTCCCCTGAAAGCCCCACAGCTTTAGCTTTGGGTTTGTGCCACTGCTCCTGTGTCACCTGAGGGAGGACGGGAATTAATGGAGGCAGGAGTTCTGCCGTTTGCCATCACAGACTTTTCTCAGTGATTTGATCTTTTTCCTCCAGGATATCCCAGCAGTTGTACTCCCAAGCATGACGAGGAGCAGGCGAGAAGCCAGGAAGCTCCATTTCATCGCGAAGGAAGATGATGATGATGATGAGACGGAGAAGGAGGAAGAGGATGTTGTCTAACAACAAACTGTAAATAAATTACACCCTTCTTTTTCTTTGTGACCACATGGCGATGACTGTGTCAGTAACATGAGGCATCTGCCTTTTCTCAGGGAGAGAACTGGGAGTGTTTTGCTGGAATTGGCAGATACAGTATTCCAATGGTTGTCTGGGGCAAAGACTGAATTTTCAGTGTTTTGGAAATAAATTATAATTTAGCACTTTACCACTAATATTTAGGGAAAAAACCCAGGGAAAAATAGAAGTTGTTATTGTTTTGTAAATTCGAGCTTCTGTCTTGTGGAAATACTTGATTTCACTCCTTTTTTTCAAAATAGTCAAGAAAAAGATGCTGGAACAAGGTTCTTTTTCTTGTAATTCTGCGATGTCTGTGGCATGCAGGTAAGAAAGGAGTAAATTGACTCCCTGGTACAAAGAAGGTCAAGGGTCTCTCTTGTGTGGATTGTTTACACCTAACGCAGGACCAATTAAACCTCTAAAATGCAGTTCTGCTGGCAAAATGAAATGCAGGATGTCAGAGTGGGTTCAGTGTGCTCATCTCTGGGAGTTCAGCACTTTTTCATTGCATGTCAGCTCCCCAAACACCCACCCCGTGGTGCTGCCTCCTCCCTCCACCTGCTGCTCTAAGAGTTGTGCTTCGTCGAATTTCAACTGATTTCCAACAGGGATTTTGCAAACAAACAGTGGTAAACAAGGAATACCATCCCTTGGATTTAATGGACAGAGGAAGATTGCTAAGGCTGTGGGGCAGCCCCCTCTGCATGTTTAAAAAATAAGGAGCAACCTCAGCCAAATCCAGGAACTGTTAATTCACCCAGTGTTTGTGGGAATATTTCTTTGAAAGTGTGATTATGCAATAAGCTTCCAAATATTTATTGTTATAGCTCCTTCTGTGTTTCTAAAAATAGAGAGAAAATGTTATCAGCAGATGGTTTAAATAAATATTAATTTTTACAGCTAGAGCCTGTTAAACATTCAAAAGTTGTAAGGCAAACAAATTGCATATGCATGGCATGGTAATGCATTCCCATTTCCACTCCAGCTAATGCATTGTTTCTGTCAAAGATATTTCTTGGCTCCTTTTCATTCTAATTCTGTAACACAGAAAAATCCAGATTTTTTAATCGCATATTCATGGTTCCAGCCCAGCTCTGTGTTGCAGCAGCTCATCCCAGCATTCCTTCAGTGCTGTGTTTGTTGCTGGCTCTTTCTAGCAAACACAGTTTCACACACAGACATTCATTTCACTGTGCAAAGGCATTTTCAGTTTGGGGGGGGACAACACGTGCCACACAGGTGACACTGGGTTTGTCACCAGAATCCTGCCAGTGCTGCCCTCCTCAGTGTCATGATGCAGGCAGAGAAGCTGGAAGGATCGATACCATGCAGAGGAATTAGAAATCCTGTGTTTAAAATGCATCTCCTTGCTTTTCAGATTGCAATGTCTGGGAAGGGAATGAATTTGTTGTTTAAAGTAAATCAATACTCTCTGTAGCAAAGCTTTCAAGACCCAGTAAGTCAGGGCTCAGACAGAAATACCATCTCCACACAATTCCACATGGACTAGCTGATCCAGGACTAACACTATGGGGGAAACAGAGCTTTTCCTAGTTATTTACAGAGCAGTAAGTAGCTGGTGCTCCATTCATAAACATGCTCTATCACACCTAATTAATCTCTTGTGCACCTCCACACACACACACACACACACAGAGATGTGGGGGAATTTTTTTATTTAAAAAGTTCACACGATTTACACTGACAATCCCAAAAGTTCAGTTGCTATCAGCTGGTATTAAAAAAAAACAACCTCAAGTAAAAACCGTACTATTTGTGATTTGTTGCCTGAGGTAGGAAGTGTTTTATCAAAGCAGTATTCTCCAAGGCAATGGGTAAACATTTCTGTAAACATGATCATTATAGCTGTCCTTGCTGGTGGTTCTTCAAGCAAACTCAAGCTGAAGAGGCAGAAAGTGTTAGAAAGGAGAGGGCAAACAGCAGGGAAGATGGCAAACAAAGGTGGGAAAAGCAAAAATGTGGGGATATGCCTCGGCCTTGCTCTTTGTGGGAGATGCACTCCTGAAACAATGGCCAAGGAGGATTTGGGGCTGAGGGCAGGAGTTTGGCACAGGTGAGGTGGCACCTCTGCTGCTGAATCACCTTGGCATTCATGAAATATACTGGTTGCTACCTGCAAAAGGCAGAGAGTAAAACATGATCCTAAATCCTTCTTTCTTTGGCTTAATCTCCAGAGCAATATGAATCTACAAGCCCCTGCAGATTAGTTTGAACGAGATATTTTATCCAAGTTTCATTTCTCCGTACTGTGAGATTTTGGCCAACACTAGTTGTGGCAAGAAAGAGATGGCAGGGTGGAATCAGTGTCAGCCTCTGGCTCATTTTATATCCTCACAGCTGGATTCTTATCACACTTGATGTGAGCTGAGGGAGGCTCATAGGAAGTGGGAAGGCAGGAGAGCAGATTTAAATGGGATATTGGAGTGTGCTTTGTGAGGCTCTGGTTTGATTACTCAGCCAGTCTCATGCCAGGGACTCACAAATAGTTCTTGTTTTAAGAAATTGGTGCTATTTAAAAACAACAGACTGACATGATTGAAAAAAGCAGCAGGTCCCTTCCAGGGACAGCACTAGGAAATCTCATGGGTTTGCTTCCTCTTTCTGTAAATTCTGGTTTTGTCACAGCTGAGGTTATGATTGGTTTTCTTATGGCAAGCAATATGTACGAGTTTTAAATTATCCAGGGTAAACAGCAACTGATAGAAGTATTCCCAGTTCACTTCTCTCCCGTCTCGTGTTTTGACAGCTTCTGCCAGTTCTGGGACAACAGCACGTTTCTTCTCAATTCTTGGGGACACAAAAGAGAAGACAATATTGCCATCAAGAGTTTTTTCAGAATAATCAAGCCTCCATCTTCCTTTCAGAGCCAGGCAGAACTGGAATTCTTTCTCCATAACTAGGTGTATGACTTTTTTCCCCAAGGAAATTAGTTCAGCAAATCCTGTTTGCTTCACACCTACATTTGAAATGGGTCAGAGGGGGTTTTGCCAGAGAGGAGAATTCACACAGATCGCGCAGCAAGGAGGGGTTTGCTTCCATACAAAGCAAATCTGCACAGAAGCAAAGCAGCTAAGGAGAGGCAGCATTTCATCCATCTTCAGGGTTTCTCAGAACAGCTGCAGCATCCCAGCACCTTTTCTCATGGCATATTCACAGCAGAGCTGACTGCACAGCGAGGCTAGGGACTAAGGCTAAACCTTTCTGATGAAGCTGAAGGACATGAAGCAGGTAAATCTGGATTAACATGTGGTACATACATGTGGTCGAGATTCCAGGTGCTGAAGAGGATCCTGCTTTCCCTGTTGCTGTAGGGGTTGATGGAATGTTTACATGGGCAGTCATCTCTGTCGAAAGGTCCCTGTGAAAGGTGTCACTCTCATCATCCTGGCATGGTCTTACCATGTGCTAGTGAACCAGTGAGATCCTGCACCCCACATCCCCCAGCCTGACACTGCCCTGTGCTGCACCTAGGCAGCTGTTTCCTTCCTCTGATGTTGAGGGGAGAATGGGTTCAAAGTGAAAGAGTGGAACTTCAGGTTAGTTATATGGAAGAAATTCTTCCCCGTGAGGGTGGTGAGGCCCTGGAACAAATTGCCCACAGAAGCCGTGGTTGTCCCATCCCTTGGCAGTGTCCAAGGCTAGATTGGACAGTGCTTGGAACAACCTGATCTAGTGGAAGGTGTCCCTGCCCATGGCAGGGGGTTTGAATGAGATGATCTTTAAGGTCCCTTCCAACCCAAACCATTCCATGATTCTTCAGGAAGGCTGCAGGTACCTGACAGGAGAACCACCCCTCCGCGGTGCACAGACGCGCTGCCTCCTCCTCCTCCCTTCTGTCAAAGTAGCACCCATTGTACTTCACAGATTTCAGTTTATCTGCCATCAGGTCGATTATCCCTCTGTAGGCATCTCGTGCTGCAGGATGAACGTTTGAAATAAAACCACTAACCTAAAGGGAGGAAACCCAGCAATAACTCCTCAGTTCCTGTGGCAGCCTGAGGCTTTCTTTTCTACAGTCACAGTGTTGCACTGTAAAAGTACTTCATATTCCTGTGGCCACAGAATTACTATTACAGCTTGACGTAAGTTACTTCAACAGAAACTTTTACCTCTCTCATGTAGCCCCGCATTCTGCTCTCGCAGCTGTGCCGCAGGTAGCTGGATTTGTTCTTGAACCGGGACTCCAGCCCTGGAGGGAATGAGATTGTTTTGTACCTCAGCACAGCTCCTGCCCAGCTGGGAGTTCATCCTGGCTTTTCACTAACTCACAGCTTTTTTAATTTCCTATTTTTATTTTACTGATTCTGGACTACTCAGCTCTTAGGCACTTAAAAGGACCCTGTAGAGCATCCGCTGGGAGAGCAGTAGCTGGTATTGTTATATGTTTCTTGTTAATGTGTGTATGTGGAACACCAAGAGATTGTGAAAGGAAAACAGAATAGCTGGGGAAGAACTGCAGTAATGGCTTGGGAATGGGAAGGGAGACTTGCGGAGTGTAAAGAGAACATAAATCAAGATTAGCTGGCTGAGATGTGCAAGTTATCAATACACTATTAGCAAATCACTAAAAGATCATAAACGCAGACTTACATTAATGGGGGAAAATGTATTCCAGAGCTATCTTTGATAAAGCAATACACCATTTTTTTAAAAACATTATCTGATAGTAAATATGCATATACTTAAAAGAAACCTAAAGACACTTGCTAATGGAAGGAATAACTAATCCCCTGACCAGGTACCCAATCCCACCACCCAGAAGAGCAAAGCAAGACCTGGGAATCCCTTAGCAGCTTCCTATGGCAACAAACACACCTTCAAACCATTTCTTGTCATCTTCCTTGTCCTCGGCCAGGATGTTTTCGCTCAGGTTATGGATGAGATCCGCCAGCAGCTTCTGCCTGTGGGGAGCCCGCTCGTCCGTCATCAGCTTCCGTGCAGCCTCCACCACAGCGTCCTGCTGGCTGCAGAACGCGGCCAGGAGCCGCTCGATGTCGCTGGCACCTGGGGCAGGTGAGGCGGCGCCGGCTGAGCTCCCTGTGCCGGCGCTGCCCCCGCGCCCCCCGCCCGGCCCCGCACTCACAGCCCCGCCAGCTCTCCCCGGGGCCCAGCAGCACCAGCTCTGTCTGCGGCGGCAGCGTTCGGAAATAGCTCTCGGTCAGCTCTGTCCCGTCCTCGTAAAGGCACAGACGGCTGCCTGGCAAGGGAAGCTGCCCCGCGGGCGGGTGAGCAGCGGGCAGGATCCCAGCCTCGGGCATCCCCACACCGCACCGGCAGCAGCTCCAGCCCCGCTCCCGCACGGCCCCATCCCGTCCCGCACCGGCAGACCCGCGCCGCACCGGTAGCAGCATCCCAGCCTGGTACCGTCCCCTTCCTGTAGCACCCGGCAGCCCACAACCCGTCCCACACTAGCCGCAGCGGCAGTCCCCGGTCCGTCCCGCACGGTCCCGTCCCGCACCAGCCGCAGCCGGCAGTCCCCGGTCCGTCCCGCACGGTCCCGTCCCTCACCCGTAGCACCCGGCAGCCACAGCCCGTCCCAGCCGGCAGTGCCCGGTCCGTCCCGCACGGTCCCGTCCCAGCCGTCCCGCAGGCGGCAGTCCCCGGTCCGTCCCGCACCAGCCGCAGCCGGCAGTCCCCGGTCCGTCCCGCACGGTCCCGTCCCGCACCAGCCGCAGCCGGCAGCCCCCAGCCGTCCCTCAGCCGGCAGTCCCCGCTCCGCGCCGCACCTGCAGCAGCCGGCAGCCCTTCCGCAGCAACCCGCGCAGGCTCCCAGCCGCCACCCCGAACTTCTGCGGGCCGCCGCAGCCGCGCAGGCGGAAGGGCCGCAGCGGCTCCGCCATGCCCGGGCCGGTGCCGGTGCCCGTGCCGCTCCCCGCCCGGGCCGGGCCGGGGCCGTCCCGCGCAGGCGCCCCGGGGCGGTGCGGCGGTCGCGCCTGCGCGGCGGGGCCGCGTTGCCATGAGAGCGGCGATGGGGCCGCGCTGAGCCAGGTGGGGCCCGGCCCGGCGCTTCCCCCCCGAGCCCCGCTCTCCCTCCGCCCCGGCGGGCCCCCGAGGTCCCGCCAGGCCTCCCGTGCTTTGTCCGCCGCCCGTCCTCGCCGTTCCCCCGGAGCGGTGCGGCTGTGACTTCTCCGGGCCTGCGCCTCCTGCGAGGCCGGGACCGGCGGGAGGAGGGAGGGACGGGGCCGGTGTTGGTGCCATAACGCCGGCGCGGCCTGGGGTGGGCAGCGGTGGTCCCGGTGCTTGTCTTGTGTCCCCAGGAGTAGCTGCAGTGGCTAGGGTGCGTGGCTTTCCCAAAGAGACTAAACTGATCTTGTGGTTTGCTTTTTGTTCCTCTGGCTCCAACACACGGAGCATGGTACAGGTACAGGTTTGGTACAGGTTGCTCCTGTATGCGTTTGGAACTCTTAGTTTCAAGCTCCATCTTGGATTAGCAGGTTTAATTTATTGGCAGACTGTTCTGCAAACGAGCTAAATCCTCGTTTTGCTCTGCACTAATCAAACTCGCACCATAAGAACATTATGGTGCCAATGTTAATGAAAGGAAATATATATTTGTACTCATCATCTACTGACTCAACAGGACCACAGGATGTAATTCTTTGACTGTAGTGTCTCAGTGATTTTGTATCATCCTTCCAGGGATGAATTTAAGCTGGAAGGCCCTGTCTGTGACCAGCTCAGCTCCCCAGGATGCCACACAAGATCGGTTTCACCGTGGTCAGCTCGTCGGGACACGAGGATGGGTTCAGCGCTCGGGAGCTGATGGTTCATGCGCCAACAGTGAACGGGTGGCGGTCACCCAGGTACTGTCAGGGGATGGTCTTGCAGCACTGAAGTTCTGAAGCACCAAATTTAAAATGAGTGGTAGATGTACCATGCATGGTCAGAGCAGTTTATAGCATTCCAGACCAGACTGATAAAGCAAAAAATTTACTTTAATCCCATGGAATCTTCATCCTGTGGGGAAAAAGCACCTTGGTTAACACCTAAAGGCACTGCATTGCATTTTAAAAAAGTCCTGGAAAATGAAAATGAGAACAACTTTTGTTCTTGGCAATCTTGGAGTCAGCAATTGCTTTGGCTTAGTATGAAAAAAATATTTGTCTCAGCACATCCTCTAAATATGTGTGGGGCACTTGAGCATAACACACACACAACAGTAAAGGGAAGGGAAAAGTGTTTTCACTCTTCCCTTGGGGTTCTTCTTACAACATTAATGTTGGTTTAAAATGAATATCTTGAAAGTTCCATAATTAAGCATTGCTCAAGTTGGAAGTGAAGTCCTCTTTAAAAGGATGATTGAATTCAGAAACTGTGTCTCTTTCAGGCTCTGTCAGTACCCCCAGGAAATCATCCTGCAGTTGGTGGAGAGGTGTCGGATCCGGAAACTGCAGCTGCTTGCTCACCAGTACATGATTGCAAGCAAAATTGAGTTCTACATCAGTGAGACTCTGCCTGAATACTTTGCTCCATATCAGTCAGAGAGGTTTCAGAGACTTGGGTGAGTCAGAAAATTCTGAATGAGTTTATAGTCTTAATCAGAAAAGCTTCAAGGGAAAATAGTATTCACTCTGAGTTGGATGTGATGTGGACATGCTGTAGGAGCAGCAGAGAAATCCTCAACTTGTGTAGATCTTTGACAAAGCTGGAGATGGAGATGAATTTCCTTGCCAAGTGACAGCACATGTTGTCTCAGTTATGGGGGAGTTTTAAACCTTAGCAATGTTCTAACCTCAGGAGCAGAAATCCACCTGTGTGTTTGGACATATCCTCTGCTCACATGTTACGTTTTCCTTCCCAGTTATGTCCCTCTCTCAGACAACGAGAAGACTGATTTCAGAGCTCGAGAGTTGAAGTCTGTGTACATGGATGCAGTTGGCCAGTACCTGAAGCTCATTTTCCATAAAAATTATGTCAATAAATACAACTTGTATGGGCAGGTAAGTTAAAAGTCTTTACCTGGTAACCTCGGTGACACTTCCATAGTAAAGAGCAGGCCCTGAAATCTGCTCCCTTGATTTGTAGAGGAAAAAAAAGTTGGTTGAAAGCTCCTGTATTTATTTTAGTTTGTTTTAAAACACAAAACACAAAAGGTTAGAAGTGAGTTGGGATTAGGTGGATGCATCTCATTCAGAACAAGTGAGTCAAGGGCACATTCTGTCACTCTTGTGCACGCTGAACTTTAGCCTGCACAGCAGGGTCTGTGTTGAGGATGAGGAACTCCCTCTGAGAACAGCTTTGGGGTCACAAAGCCACTCTTTTGGCTGTTTTGGACCTGGTGTGGCATTAAGTGAAGGTGTTGCACAGCCACTGTGGTACAGACACACGAACACCTGCCCCAGTTCTGCGGGGACTCATTTCAATTCCATCCCAGGCCAGGAAAGGGAACAGCAGGTCACTGCACAGTGGGGATGTAGATTTGGTGGTGCATTTTCAATGGAGCAGGAGGCACATTTAGCACTCAGTGCTTTTCTCTGCTTCCATACCGCCCTGCTGACCACAGGCCCTGTTTTTTGTTCCAAGAAAAGAGGAACGGGCTTACACATTTCCGTTTTCTGTGAATCTCTGCAGGTTGCCCTGGTAGCTGTGAACATCATTGGGGATCCAGCAGACGATGGCAATGACAGCATGAGCAGTGTAAGTGCTCTGTAAAGCATCCCTGTCCTCTTGCTGTTGCTTCATCTCTTCAATTTCAGGTTCCTGGAGTAATGGGATGTACCTTTCATCTGCCAGTTCTGTGCTGTAGCAGAGATGCATTGCACTAATTTATTTTTGAAGTTTTCTTGAAGCAAGAAAGTTGAGCCTAATATGGGAATACAAAACTTAAAATATAATCAGCTGGGACGTATTAGTTTTCAGCCTCTCCAGATTATCTTGTTTCAATGTGCCTCAAAACACAAGTACTCTATGTTGCAGAGCTGATGTTGACTGTGGAAAGTCAGAATTCTGTCCTGAACATACGCCTGATGTTGATGAATGTGCACTAATATTTTTTTTCTCCCTTCCAAAGCCTTCCAGAGAGAAGCTGATAGATCACTACTTGGGAATTAAATCAGATGATCCTGCCTTAGATGGAACTTACCTTGGGTAAGGATGATCTTTACATATACCCTGGCAAAACCTCCACTCAGTATAAAGTAGTTGGTCTCTGTTTTGTTAATTCCCTGCTAGTGAAAAGAGAAGCCTGGCTTATTGTGGATTATTTTATTCGTTGTATGCCTTCAGGAAACGTGACTCCATTTCACCTCTGGACGATTTGGCCTTTGACATGTACCAGGACCCAGAAGTGGCTCAGATAATCCGGAGGCTGGATGAGAAGAAGCGAGAAGCTGTCCATCACGAGTGCTATGACCACGCCAAGAAGCTCAAACAGGCCATTGCAGACTTGCAGAAGGTATTGTTGAAAGATCTTTGGCTCCTAAGTGGAACAGTGCTCCAGTGACCCATCAGGGCCCTGCTGTTCATGTGGAATCATAATGATTTCCTATATATTCCCCAAATAATAATTTTAAAACCAGATAGCTTGATTGAGTAATTTGGCTGGAAGTGGTGAAACAGTACAGGAAGGTGATTCCAAGAAATGTACAGGAAGGTGACTCCAAGAAATGTACAGTAAGATGATTCCAAGGTGATTTGTACCAATTCTAGGTGGGGGAGCGACTCGGCCGGTATGAGGTGGAGAAGCGTTATGCCGTAGAGAAGGAGGATTATGACCTTGCCAAGAAAAAGAAGGATCAGATGGATGAGTACCGCCTGAAGGTGTACCAGCAGCTGGAGCTCCACGACCTCCTGGATGCACAGCTGCTGGTGGGTGTGGTTAGTCCAAACTCGGGAGGGTGTTCTAAGTACAAATGGCAAAGCAACCAAACTTAATTCACAGGTTAATTTGGAGATTTACTTAAGATTTTCAGTTTTCTTTTTGGGTTGTGGATTTCCCCAACCAAAGACTCACATGTGGTGTTTTATGGACAGGCTTAGTTCTCCATAAATCACATTTAACTGTTGGGGTCTCAAGCCAATGGCATTAGAATCCTGAATGTTTTGCATAATTTCAAAGCTACCCTTTCTCATATTTTGGAGGGGTAGACTAAAGCTGTTATCAAGACTAACTATACAGAATCCATGTGATTTTTTTTTATATATGTGTAGTTATGTAATGTTCTCAGAACAGGAAGTTTTATAATCTCTCCACACGTGCACCCACACAGAATTATTTTCTGACTGTTTCATAAAGCCTCATCCAGTGGGAATGATGACACACCTGTGAGCCAGGTTTAATATTTACTTGAAATCCCCAGAAGCCTGGTGAGTAGCTGTACTGACTGATTTTAGCACATTTTGAGCCTTGTTGTAAAAATCTCCTTCCCTTTCTCAGATCCAAAAGCCACCTGAGTTGCCTTTGAGGTCTGTGAGTGGCACTGAGAGTGCCCAGCACTCCTCTCCTGAGCCCACAGACACATCCCAAGGAGAGCCACAGAGGGCAGAGCTGCAAGAGCAGTTGGTGGATCCCACTTCTTCTGAGTCTGTTGTTCCCCACCAGTCCCCTCTTCCTCCTCAGGCTCAGCCCACAAGCTCCAAGGAACCATTTTCCAAAGAAAATGTGAGTAGTGTTCCCTCTGTTACTGCAGAAATCCGTCAGAGCAAACAATGTGATGTCCAGCCTTCCAAACAATGGGGTTACTCTCATGCTTAACTGGGGAGTGATGTTGCTTTGATGTGAGAAAATTGCATTGAGGTGAATCCAATTAGTGTTGAAACCACATTTAAACCCTTTCCAGAACAAAAATTGTATCTTTTGTGCTAGGTTGAATTTTTGCCTTACGACGAGAGACCTCTCCCGGCCATCTGCAAGCAGGCGGATGAAGCTGTTGCCTACCTTGAACCAGAGGTGACTGAAGAGGTCATGGGTGATTCTCCAAAATCTGGCAATGCTGGGGAGCCTGAACCACTCGTGGAGAAGGCACTGAGGGAGGCCAGCCCTGTTGTGGAAATTTTTGGAGAGACTTTGGTAAGAGCCAGTAAAACAAACCCAAACCCCAGTGAAACAAACCTGTGGATTATTGTGCTCTGTGTTGAGTTGAGTTTGAGAGGATTTTTACATGTTCAGAGCTGCTGTTTAGAAGTCTGAGGTTAAAATTTGGCCTTGGCTCTATGGATTTGTTTTCAGCATTTATACAAATCTGTAGCTTTGATGATTGATTACTTGATGTGCTGGTAAACAGACAGGATCCAGCAGACTGATTTATGGTATGGACCCAGAACACCCATAACTTGCCCCTGTCTTTTGCAGGGAGAGAAACCCTCACTGTACCTGGAAGGGCTCCATGAGTCTGACCTGTTAATCCAATTTCAGTCACCGCATTTCAAAATGTGTGCTTTTAATAAAGCCAGATTCCCGTGGGGAACACCTGGAGATTTCATGCTTCAGTTCATAAGTTCTTCTGAGGCTGGTTCTCTATATAAATGTTGAATGTATATTGAAATATCTTTAAGAGATAAACTTGTTCTGTGCTCAGGTTTCAGGAGCCTATTCCAGAACATGGTCGTATCGAGAAGATGCATTGCTGGCTGTGTACACGAAGCTGATGGAAGTGTCAGTGGACACTCCAAAGGAGGATTTAAGGAACATGCTGAGGGCTGCTGTCTTCCTTGTGCAGAGGGCCATCAAAGACACTGTGTCTTCAGTAAGTTGGGATAGGTTTGATGCTTCAGTGAAGAACTAGCAGCCAAAATTGCAGAACAACGGGGTTAAGATACTTTGAATAAATAGTTTATAAATACACTGTTGAGTAAGTCCAAAACCAAAACAAAATCCCTCAAAACTCCCAAAACATCTGGGCAGTGTCTGGCAATGAACAGGGGGAAAATACTGCCCTGGGCTGAGCCATGAGCTTAAGAAACATCTGCAGATGTGCAGTGAGGTTGAACCTTTTTTCTTCTTTGTTGAAGCTAAAACACAGCAATGAAGTAAATTCTAGTTTCCAGCTCAAGGGACTTCACTTAGCTTAACAACACTTGGGCATCAAATAAACCTTAAATAAGACAAAAAGAAGAAAATTAAGATGTTACTCTTTATAAAACAATTTCTGAAGCCTTCCACCTAGGTCCTGGCAGCAGGTTTTCTGGAAGAGAGTTGTCTGAAGTAGCTTCTGTTAAAGGTGTTACTGGAATTCCAGATTAAGAATAGATTTTACTGTATTGTCTGAAAACTGGGGGCTCTGTGTTATTTTTGCTCAGTGTTTCCTTTTTCTTTCTAATTTAGGTTTTTCAGGCTTCCTTGAAACTTCTAAAAATGATCATTACTCAATACATACCAAAACACAAACTAGGGAAGCTAGAAACTTCTCATTGTGTGGAAAAAACCCTGCCACACTTGCTTTCTAGAACAGGAGACTCTTCATCCCGTCTTCGCCTTCTGGCTTTGACCTTCATCCAGGTGGGTGTTTCCCTTCAAATTAGGGGGCTCACAGGTGGGCAACATGATCAGAGTGGTCTGTGAGACCAGCGTTGGCTGCTGTGAAGTGTTACAGCTTATCACAGAATCTCAGAATAGTTTGGGTTGGAAGGGCCCTCTGGAGATCATCCAGTCCAACCCCCTGCCAAATGAGGGCCACCTGGAGCAGGTGACACAGGAGCTCATCCAGGTGGGTTTGGAATGTCTCCACACCCTTCCTGGACAGTCTGTTCCAGTGTTCTGCCACCCTCAATATAAAGAAGAGTTTCCTCAGGTTGAGGTGGAACTTCTTGTATTTTTGTTTCTGGCCATAAATACGTGGAAGGCAAAGTGGTAGAACCAACCAAGTGTCTTCGTGGTGTTCTTTCTGCCTGGCTGTTGTCAGCCCTGTTGTAAGGGACAGTCTGGGGACACCTGCTGCTGCTGCAGGTGTGACTCTTGTGTTCTTCAGTGCAAGAGACCTACAAGGATCAGAAAACTCTGCTTTGCAGAGACAGGTAATTGTCCTCATGCAGCATCTGACTGCTCACTGACTTTCTGTGTGTTTCTAGGAAATGGCACTGTGCCCTGAAGTGAAATCTCTCCAGATTGTCCCAGTCCACCTGGTTAAAACATTAAAACCAAACTCCCCAACACACCTGGCAATGAGTCACGTGGAATTGGTGGAATGTCTCTTGAGAGACATGGGGACTGAAAACTCTGGGTTTACCATCAACAACGTCATGAAGGTAAGAGATCAAGGTTACAGCACATCTGGGGGCTTGCCTGGCTGGTCTGGAGTGCTTGGAGAGTTCCTGAAGAGATGTATCCCCTCAATTACTAACAGTGCTGGTAATTTTAGACCAGATTGGACAGGGCTTGGAGCAGTCTGGTCTAGTAGGGGGTGTCCCTGCCTATGGTCTGGGAATGAGATGAGCTTGAAGCTTTTCAACCCAAACCATTCTGGGATTCTATGAAGCAAGATGTCAATATGGGGAAAAAAGAATCAATGGGTTTAAAAGCTTGCAAAAATCTGTCTGTAGGAAGATTTCTCCTCCTGCAGGTGAGTCTTGGACTAATAAATGAATCCTTAAGAATGCGAGAAAAGAAAAACATAATTTTTAATCATGATTTTCAGTTTGCCACAGGAGCTCTGGATCACAAGGCTCACGAAGTGCGAGAGGTGGTGCTGCGGATCATCTTTGCCATGTACAGGGAGCACAGGACAGCTGTGCTGGAATACCTCCCTCAGGACGACAGCGGCACCCGCAAAACTGCGCGCTATAAAACTCTCTTTGATGGGTTTGCCAAAATCGACGGGAAATCTTCTGAAACCGAAATAAGGGTAAGTAATGAGAGTGCAGAACATACAGGGCCACCTCAGCCTCATTTGGCTGAGTAATATCCTGATTTCGTGGCTGGATCGGACACTGCACAGGTAGCAGAGTGTCTTCAGGTGTGTGGTTCCTTAATGTTGAAGGCTCAGTGTTCTCACTATACTCACTCTTGGCAAGCCAAGAAGAAATACAGAGCTGGACAGGCAGTTTGAAAAATGTACAAAGGCATTTTCTGCTGGAACAGTAAGCCCAAAGGCAGAGGAATTTGGGAGGAGGGAGGTGTCACTGCATCACACCCATCATTTTACCAAGCAGATTTCCTGTCCTGCATCAACCATGAGTTCTGTGCTGATGTGTTTTGCAATCTCTTGTGTATGAGGGATGGTTCCAAAGCTTTTGGAACTGACAGAGTATTTCCTGCCAGGCACAGAGAAAGGCAGTGACAGAAGAAGCAGAGAAACAGATAAAGGAAGAAATAAACATTCTAAAAGGCCAGCCAGCAGGTCTAAAGGACTCACAATCAGAGGCTGAAGCTGAAGAGGTGAGTATGTTTTGATTTTAAGGTTTTTTTTAATCCTTTGCTTCTCAGGTATCATGCACTTAGATAATGAACATTGGTGTTGTCTCATTAAAAAGAAACTCCAGACGTACCCTGGGTGACTTGTCTCCTCAGCAGTCCAACTTAAAATCTGGGGTATTGTTTTTCCTAACATAGTGTAAAATTTGGATTCTTTTTATAATATAAAATAACAATGTAATAATACCTTTATAATATAAAATAATACCTTAATATAAGAGATTTGCCCTGGAACCAGAAGCACAAATGTGGTAGTGCATTGGCTCTGCGTCTAAATTTTAAATTCCAGACCAAAATCAGAAGATAGTGTGTTCCCTTTCTACTTGGAAGGCAAATTCTGACTTAAATTTCTTTGCTCAATAGCAGAAAGAATCTGATTTTCAGAAGACAGAGAATCAAGGTAGGTAGTTTCAAATAACAGTTAAGAAATATAGATGAATTAAAATGTGATCTTGATTTAATAATTCTCTCCTTACAGTTTACCAGGTATACGAAAGCCCTCAGGCTGCAGCAGCAAAGATTCAGGAGCTTTCCTCTGTTGGAAATTACCTGGATAAGTAAGTGAGATGAGCCTCTAATCACCTTAAGCACTTGGTGTCACCTGTGAGCTCATAAAAGTAATAACGTTTTTCCAGTAGATCAAAGCTAATACCTTCAGCAGTGAAACAATAAAGACTAAAATCTCTTCTAACAGATTTGGAATTATCACCAGGCAATCCTAGGTGTTTTTTTTTTAAAGTTCTTGGGTAGTGTGACTTGGTACTTTTTTTTCTGAGTATTTGCTTGTGGGATAAGAAGTAGCCACAGTTTAATTTTCAGCTGCCAGTGTGGAATAAGGGAAAAATATAGTGTGGCTTTCCTGGGTATTGTAGGGAGAGGGTATAGAGGAAGCCTTTGGAAATTCTGCAGCCAGGAAAATCAGTTTTGGTGAGCTGCTCTCAGAACTTTTGTGGAATTAACCTTTCCACATGAAAAAATGCTCTATAGTTGTATTTACCAAAAATTACTCCTTGTATCTGCCCTGTCCTAAGGTCAGCACTGCACAGGGAAAAGAAGGTCTTGAAGATGTTGTCTGTTTTTCAGAACAGCTTGGAACAGAAGGAACAGGGCTCACCCATTTCTCTCTGATGTCACTGATGTTTGTATCTTTTCCCAGCTTGTGTATTTTTTGTGGTGAAAGAAGTGAGTCCTTCACAGAGGAAGGGTTGGATCTGCATTACTGGAAGCACTGCCCTGTGTTAACTCGATGTGAGCACTGCAAACAGGTCAGACTGAACTTCCCAGAGCTACTGAAGACATTGTCTGTTGTTTTTCTTGTTTAGAGGCACTATAAGATATTTAACACTCAGGCAGGTGAGATCTGAACACACCTGTGTGATCTGGGTAGTGCTTTGGGAAAAGAGCAGCATTAGAAAATGAAGTAATAAATGGACTAAAATTGAATTTTCCTTTTGTCATTTTTGAAGCTGAGGCTAAACTGGTAGGTTTTTTAATGCCATCCTATTTGCCCAGCACAAACCTTCCTGGATGGCTCTGGCTGTGTTGCAGATGCTGGAGATTGCCAGTCTGACGGAGCACCTGCTGAATGACTGTGACAAAAGGGACAGCTTTGTGAAATGCCCACGCTGCAGAGAGGCTGTTCCCAGGGATGAGCTGCCCAGACACATAAAGAGCAGGATTTGCAATCGTGAGTAGCTCCAAACAGGGAGGTGGAATATTAGAGGTTCAGACTTTCAAACATCGGGGATCTTTGGCAAGTCAGGCTGCTGGTGTTTCACACTTAGGGATCTAAGTAAAAATGGATTTAGGGATCTAAGTAAACCCTCAGGAGGGAAAAGATATGGGATAAATGCCTGAGTTTCCCAATGCTTGGTCTCTGTGTGTGGGGAGGATGAGTGAAAAGAAAGTCTCTGCCATATCCATGTGGATTAAGCACTATCCCAACACAGAAAGGACATGGACCAGAGGAGTCCACCTCTGGTGGAGGAGGCCACCAAGTTGATCAGAGGGATGTGTCACCTCTCCTTATGGGGAAGGGCTGAGAGAATTGGGATTGTTCAGCCTGGAGAAGAAAAGGCTTTGGGGTGACCTAATGGTGGCCTTCCAGTGCCTAAAGGGGCTAAAGAAAGGTGGAGAGAGACTGTTTACAAGGGCCTGGAGTGACAGGACAAGGGGGAACTGGATGATCTTTAAAGTCCCATCCAATCCCAGTCATTCTGGATTCTGTGATTCCTTTTGGTCTTGTTTTGATGAAGATGATTAAACACAGGGCTTCTTTGGGAGCCATTAATGATAAAGGGGCAGGAGCTGGGTTAGTCATGGGGTAGTTTTATGCTATTTGCTATGCAAATTCTCGTGTCTGAAATTAGCCTCTCTTTGCAATTCTTACGTTATTTTTCAAACAATTTCAGCTGCCAAACCAGAAAACTTGGCCAACCATTGCCCTTTGTGCCATGAGAACTTTCCCCCTGGAGAAGAGGTGAGGCTGCCCTTCATGTTGGGCTGATGTTGTTATGGGTTGTTTTTAACATGATGGACCCTTCAAAATATGTTAAAATAATAGATATATTAATTTATATTTCATAGTAAGGTGCTTATACTTTAGGAGAGCAGATTAAAGTGCTGTTGCCAAAAAGCCTGTATGCAATTATCATTTCCCTCATGTGACATTGGCTGATTTTCTGGAGTTGTACTCTCACTTCTTTGTCATTGACTTCAGGCCTGGAGACCTCACCTGATGGACAAAGATGGCTGTAAAATGAACCAGCGGAGGATATCCCCCATGAATAAAACCATTGTGGTGCAGCCTGGTAAGATACTAGTTAATGATAACAACATTTATGCTTTTTACTGTGCCACCTTTGCTTAAGGAAAGTGTTTCATCCCCAAGGGCTGGGCCTGTGTGACTCTTGGTTTGTATCTGTGTGAGCTAAGTGATAGTTCTTGTGCTGGAGCAGTGTGCTTGGGGAGCAAAGTCCCAAAATCCTGCAATAAAAATCGTGTTAAAACGAGGACATGAGCTCAGCTGGTGGGGAAAAGTGGCAGGTTTGATAAATTGATCAGTTCAGGGTTTTTTTCTGCAGAACAGGATGACCATGAATAGAACAATCAGCTGAACAATGTTTTGGAAAGCTCCTGAACGCTGACTTAGGGAACCAGAGCCTGATTTAGCTTTTAGTGTCCAATCAGAGGGTGCTAATCTGATCCTAATTACAGGGTGAACTGAACAGTGAGTGCTGTACACTGCTTTTCCTTTCCAGTCCAGACCAGGAACTAAACAGAATTTATCATTGTGCAGCTTTTTCACCACATTGATGCTCACGTCAGGTGGTGTTTTTTTAACAGTTGTCTTTATGAAGCACATGGAAAATGCTTTTATTTCCACAACACAGAAGTTAAACAAACTGCCTGCAGCACCAGAACTCTTGGCCAGTAACATCCAAACGTTTCCTCCTTCAAACTCTTTGGAGTTTTTTAGTTCAGAGTTTGCCTGAGCTGTGCTGTGCTCATATCTGCATGTCACTACTCCAAGTTCCTGGAAAGAACTGTGGAATTGTCCATTCCAACTGACCTAAGTGAATCATAGTGGTTAAACTCAGCAATTTCCAGTCTCAAACTGGATCCACAGTCCTGTCTGTCTGTCCTCAGCTTTGCTGTTTGTACTTTCTGATGAGATGTCAGTCAGTTGTCAGTTTGCTGCTGTTAGAATTTGGAAACAGAAGGAGCTTAAATCCTGCCTTGTTAAGCTAAAATTCTAGACCTGTTTCCTAGACTTGGGAACCCTGACCATTTAGTCTGACCACTGCTGGTGTGAGATATGCTGAGGCTCAATGCCTGCCAGCTTCTGGCTGCTTCAGTCATTCAGACTTAACAGATCTTGGGAATCAAAATGATGGATTAAATTCATTCCTGGGACTAGATGTGCTTGTAATAATGATCTCTGTTGTTCTCTCCACAGCCAAAATAGGTAGCCACTGTTTAAGGAGACAGTGTCCTTCAGGAGCAAAATATCAACCTCCTTCAATAGGAAGCAGGATCCGAACCCGAGGGGGCCCAAATAAATGCACTGGCAAAACATACTCCAAGCGATGACAGAACAAGTATTTCTTCCTTTGTCTTAATAACTGGGAACATGGCTACATGTTCAGAGCTATTTAAAAATTGTGGGCAACTTGTATCATCTTTTCTGTGGGCTGTTTTTAACCTCGAGCAGTGCCTGGTGTATCGCCAGGGCTGTCCCTTGGTTTTGCTGTCACTGCAGCGCTGGGCTTTTCTCCTAAGAATGCTCGTGTTGGAAATACCAAATGTTCTGGGACACAGACATTATTTTGATAGATAACTGTGCTCTCCTTTCCAATCCCACATCTGTAATTTGATGGGTTCAAACACATAAATTATGTCAGGGGCGAGAAGTCTCTCCCCTGGGTCCCCTGAGGGGCTTGAGGAACAGGAGCCATACATGGGGGAAGCCTGGCCTTATGTGTATGCCAGATTTAGGGTTCTAAAGGCAGGAGAGCTGTACCCAAAGCACTGCTCAATCCCAGGAATTGGCACCAGATGGAAAAGCCAGAGTGCTGGCTGATGTTTTCCTGTGTCATGCCACTGTGTAGGAGGTGACAGGACGTTGTCGCCTCTCTCACTGTGCACCAAGTGCCTTATGAGCCCACTTGGCATGAGGGTTAAACAAAACCCCCCAAGTGTGTATCCCCAAGAAATGGCCCCTTGCAGAAATGAAAAACTAATCTTGGTTGGGCCCTGAAGAGCTTAAATCAGTAAATTTAGAGCTTTTTGCCTGCTTTAGTGCACTTTCAGCTCGAATACTGAGCTTCTCTAGTTAGATTGTGATTAAAACAACAATCCACAGACTGCAGCATGTGTCTTTAACAGCTTCAGAGAGAAATTCTATTAAGACCCAAGGCATGAAACTTTGTACTGAAACAGCAATTTTCACTTCTCTACCTGTAACATTCTGGCTGCTGCTTTCCAGGGTGGAATTGGTACCATGGGCATGGGAATGAGTGATCATAATAATATAAGGGGAAATTTGGGGGGTTTTGCTCCCATGGAGTGAATTTGTGGTATTGTTTTGTATATACACAGCTGATTTTGTAATACAGTTTTCCTAGTTTGCCTGCAGCCCATCTTCCAGCTTCTGGATTTTCCAGGTAGAGCAATGTGCTTGGATTTCAAAAATCTTTGTATAAATTGTTTCTCTTCCAAATACATATCTCAGTAATTACACACACATTAGGAACAAATATATGTGTATATATATTAACAAATACATAAATATTTTTATTCTCCCTTTCGTGACATAGGTTCCTATTTGAGAGCCTGATTCTGTATGCTGAATAAATAATAAATATCTCAAAATAACCACTCATCTTGCTCAGAGGTGTAAGGATGAAAACTACTCTGTGATACAATAAGGAAATAACTTAGAAATGATAAAATGGCAAATTTTGGGGGTTTGAAAAGACCCTTTTGGAGCACAGTGGTACCACCACTGTCATGTTTAAAGGTGGATTCCTCGGGGCTACTCCTTATTAAACAACCTGAGTTTGCTGCAGTGGGAAAATAACACTGGGGTGAAAAACCGTGAGGTTTGGTGGTGCTCCACCAAGTCTTGAGCAAAATATTCCAGAGAAAAACCATTGCACAGAGGCAGATCTGGGCAATGGAAAAGAAGGTCGGCAAAGTGTTGGACTGGAACCTGGATTCAGCAACAACGGGACCTCAGTATGAAACCAAGGAAAGAGTGTGATCCTGAGCTCAGGGCTGGTTTCTGTGTGATCTCTGTCCATGTGAACTGTGCCTGAGTGTCAGCTGAGGTGTTTTCATCTGTGTCACTGCAGAGATAATTCCAGAGCAGCCCCTGGCCCTGCATGCTGGAGCTGATCTCATCCCAAATGACCTCTTGGTGTTCCACTACCCCAAGACAATAATTTATGGTGATTGTGTGTTCCGAAGTGCTGATGAGCAGATCGGGTATGGAAATCTGGGAGATTTTATCGAGAGGAGGAGTCACGTGTTAAATATCAGTTTTTTTTATTGCACATATTTAATAAATTACTTTAGCCAGTCTGGAGGGTACCTCTGCATTTTCCAGCTGCTTTAATGGAAATGGGTAGAAGGTGGGGTGCAGCTGTGACTCCTGCAGTACCTGGGGGTACCTGTGTGTGCTGTACCCGTGTAAGTCCTACCTGTGTAACCTATACCTGTGTGTGCTGTACATGTGTGAGCTGTATCTGTACCTGTGTGTGCTGTACATGTGTGAGCTGTATCTGTACCTGTGTGAGCTGTACACGTGTGTGCTGTCCATGTGTGAGCTGTATCTGTACATGTGTGTGCTGTACATGTGTGAGCTGTATCTGTACCTGTGTGTGCTGTACATGTGTGAGCTGTCCATGTGTGAGCTGTATCTGGACCTGTGTGTGCTGTACATGTGTGAGCTGTATCTGGACCTGTGTGAGCTGTACCTGTGTGAGCTGTCCATGTGTGAGCTGTATCTGGACCTGTGTGTGCTGTACATGTGTGAGCTGTATCTGTACATGTGTGTGCTGTACATGTGTGAGCTGTATCTGTACCTGTGTGAGCTGTACACGTGTGTGCTGTCCATGTGTGAGCTGTATCTGTACATGTGTGTGCTGTCCATGTGTGAGCTGTATCTGTACATGTGTGAGCTGTATCTGCACCTGTGTGAGCTGTACACGTGTGTGCTGTCCATGTGTGAGCTGTATCTGTACATGTGTGTGCTGTCCATGTGTGAGCTGTATCTGTACATGTGTGAGCAGTACATGTGTGAGCTGTCCATGTGTGAGCTGTATCTGTACCTGTGTGTGCTGTCCATGTGTGAGCTGTATCTGCACCTGTGTGAGCTGTACATGTGTGTGCTGTCCATGTGTGAGCTGTATCTGTACATGTGTGTGCTGTACATGTGTGAGCTGTATCTGTACATGTGTGTGCTGTACATGTGTGAGCTGTCCATGTGTGAGCTGTATCTGTACCTGTGTGAGCTGTCCATGTGTGAGCTGTCCATGTGTGAGCTGTACGTGGGTCTGTGCGGCAGCGCTGGGGCGGACGCGCTGCTGGGCGGCGATGCGGTGCCGTGTTTTGGCCTTGTTTAAGGTGCCGCCTGCTGCATCCAGGGGCAGAGCCCGGCCCGCTGCCGGCGGACCGTGCCGCCGCTTTCCCGCTGCTGAGTTCCCGCGGCGAGTTCAGGTCGCGCCGGACCCTCCCCGAGGGCGGGACCCTCCCGGGGGCGGGCCGAGGCCGGCGGGGGCGGCTCCGGGCGGGGCTCTCGGCGCGATGGCGGCGGCGGCGGAGCCGTGGCCCGAGCTGGAGGCGGCGGCGCGGGAGCGGCGGCGGGAGCTGTCGCTGGCGGGCGCGGCGGTGGCCGAGCGGGTGGCGGCGGGCGGCGGGCGGCTGCCGGAGGCGCTGCTGGCGCTACCGCTGCTGC
Source organism: Acanthiza pusilla (assembly GCA_036630365.1). Lineage (NCBI taxonomy): Eukaryota > Metazoa > Chordata > Aves > Passeriformes > Acanthizidae > Acanthiza > Acanthiza pusilla. The sequence continues at coordinate 3,794,979 of JAXCHO010000005.1, read as the reverse complement.
AGTCGCTGGAGCTGAGCGGCTGCGCGGCGCTGCGGGAGCTGGGCCCGGGCGTGGCGGCCGCGCTGCCCGCGCTGCACACGCTGGTGCTGAGCCGCAACGCTCTGGGCCCGGCCGGGCTGGGCGCGGGGCTGGGCGGGCCCCTGCCCGCGCTCCGCCTGCTCGACCTGTCCGGGAACGGGCTGGAGGCGCTGCCCGCCGCGCTCGGCGGGACGGGGGACGGCGCGGGGGACGCGGCCCCGGCGTTCCCGCAGCTGCGCAGCCTCAACCTGAGCGCCAACCGGCTGCGGGAGCTGGGCCCGGGGCTCGCCCGCGCCGCGCCGCAGCTGCAGGAGCTGCTGCTCTCCGGGAACCGGCTGCGGGCGCTGCCCGGCGGCCTCCTGCCCGGTGCCGGGCCCCCCGCGCCCTTCCCGCTGCTCAGCCGCCTGGACGCGGCCGACAACGAGGTGGCGGAGCTGGGCGCGGACATCGCGGCGCTGCCGGCGCTCAAGGTGGGAGCCGACCCCGCCGTCCCCCCTCCCGGGTCCCCGTCGCCCACCCCTGACCGTCCCATCTCTGTCTCCTCCAGACCCTGGACGTGGCCAACAACCAGCTGCGGGAGCTGCCCGCCGCGCTGGCCGACTGCCCCCGGCTGAAGGAGGCCAACTTCAGGGGCAACCAGCTGAGGGACAAGCGGCTGGAGAAGATGGTCAATGGGTGCCAGACGAAGGCAATCCTGGAGTACCTGCGGGCCGGCGGCCGCGGGAAGGGGAAGGGTGACAGTGCCAGAGAGGAGGTCAGGAAGAAGAAGAGGGAGAAGCAGCAGAAGAAGGACAGTGGGGATGGGGAGCAGGATGAGGTGGAAGAGGCGAGCAAGCTGCTGGTGAAGGTTCTGCACATCTCCGAAAACCCAGCGCCTTTGGTGGTCAAAGTGAGCCCGGGTGTCAAAGATGTTCGAGCCTTCATCGTATGCTGCGTGCTGAAGGGAGTGAATTTAAAGCCGGGAAATGCTCTCAAGAGATTCCTGACTATGCAGGTAACTGCTGCGGCCCCATGGTACTCATTTGGAATGGGAATATTGCTGGCAGAGTTGGGAATAGACTGTTCTAGGCTCCTTCCAGCTGATGAGCTAGTGAAACTTCGGGTGAGCTCCTCTCCCAGTGAGGGTGTAGGGTGAGTGGTCCCTGCTAGCAGTATGTGCCCATTCAGTGCAAAATCCGCAGAACTAGATTTTGGGAAGGACCCATCAGAGCTCAGATATTGCTATGAACGCAATGGACGCACTCACATTTGTGTTGTGACTAAAACAGCATCTTGTTAGTGCTGTGGAACCTGTTGAGAGCTAAAAAAACCCCTGTGTCCATGTGTTGAAGTCATCTGGATTGCCTCCAGCTTCCCTGATCTGTGCTAAAATCATGTTACACGCCTGACTTTCTGAGTGAAGTATCCTGCCCCTGGCCTGCTGCTCACCTGTCCCCAAGGTGGCAGGTGGGAGCTGCTTTCAAGTTGCAAGAGTATTTGGGATTGTTTTTTGACTAAAACTTGATTTCCCTTTTGAGAAACATGTTGCATGTTGTCAGGCTTCACTGCCTTTGCATTTGGGCTGTAATGAAAATACAGGTGAAGGGAAGGGCTCTGTTTCACACTCACCTGGCTGGTAGTGCTGCAAGTGTTAAAAACAGAAGAATCTGCACATGGGAGGGATAAACCATGTTGACTTTTGATCTATTTCGATGGCATCCTTTATGTTTCAGACCAAGCTGCATGAGGACATTTGTGAGAAGCGCACAGCAGCCACCATTGCCACCCATGACTTGCAGCTGGTCAAAGCTCCTCTGACATATGATGTTCAGCCTCCTGACGAGCTCAAGGTAGGGATTAATGGTAGTTTCTTATCCCATAGATCCTAGGAAACAAACTCCAGGACCTTTACTGTAGAAGCTGTACTGGTTTTCTTCCTGTCCTGCTGTACCACATGCCTGGTTTAGTACAGGCAATTGAGCCTGTTTTCAAGTAGGTACTACAGCAGTCCATGTGAAATGGAAAGTATTTCCATGCTGAAAACGGCATGACAACATGCAGGAGGATTGGGATTGTTTTAATTACTGACATGCTTACAGGAGAGTGTTATAACCCTGGTGTTTGAGTGAAATTGAATTCAAATGTTTCGTGTTCTTGTGTGGTGCAGATCATGCCCCTGGGTCGAAAGGAGATCAAGGCAAAGGACCTTCTCCGCCAGCTGCAGCTGGAAGCTGAGGAGCAGCGGAAGCAGAAGAAGCGTCAGAATGTCTCTGGGCTGCACAGGTCAGTGTCCTGTTGTGCTTTTCTCCATGGACATTTAGGTGACTGCGCTGGGGATGTGACAAATCTGTTTACAACAGCAGATAGAAGGGAAGCAGAGAGGAGTGAAGTGTGTGTGGTGCACATGCTGTGAGCTAAGTGAATCAGAGATGGGGTAAACCTCACATAGTAGCAGATGGGCTGTAAAGCAGCATGTGGCCCTGCCCTGTGCTGTTCACTGCTCGTGCAGAGATCACACACTAATTCCTTTTTGTCACTATTTCCTGCCATTGTGTCCAGCTGCTCTCTCAGTTGTTCACTTTTTGCTGTTTTGTTTCTCGTGGCAGGTACCTGCAGCTACTGGATGGCAAAGACAACTACCCATGCCTAGTGGATGCTGAAGGTGCTGTGATTTCCTTCCCACCAATAACCAACAGTGAGAAAACAAAGGTACTTCCCATTTATGGAAAGACATTAATAATTAAACACTGTTTCTTTCTACTGAGTGATATTTAATTGAAGGACACACAGAGTTCTGTGAAATTTGTGCTTGCATTCCAAGTACAAACTCTTACAGCCTGCATCATGTGGGCTCCACTGTCATCAGGCTGAGAGGGACCTGGGAGTTACAGTTTTGCTTCTGGAAATCTGTTCCAAAGCACCAGCCTGCCTGTGCAAAGGCTTTGTGCAAAGGCTTTTCTTTACAAGTCAACCCATGCAAGAACATGGGTTTTGATTTTGAGCTTTGCCCCTGGTTAAACTGAATGAAAACATTCAGCCCTGTGGATTAGGACATGTCCAGGGGGCTGTGGGTGAGGTGTTGTGATTCCTAACTTCGTCTCTGAAACTCTTACAGATTAAAAAAGAGACCCGGGACCTGTTTCTGGAAGTGACAAGTGATACCAGTTTACAGATCTGCAAAGATGTGATGGACATCCTTATCCTGGTAGGGAGTTCAGGAAAATATCCTTCTGTTCTTGGGGGGGCTCCTACCCCCAAATGTGTCATTGCTCACATGCATTGGGAAGAGTACAGAAGCTGATTTGTATTTTAGTAGTATTGTTAGTCCTTCTCATTCATTCTCTGCCACAGAATTGATCTTGTTCTCTGTATTTTGCTTTTAACAGAAAATCGCAGAACTGAACAGATCTGCCTTAGAGAACAAGGAAGGCTCGGGCTCAGATATGGAATCGGATGCTCTCTGTGGATCAGGGAATTTGAATCTGCCCTTGGTGGTGGAGCAGGTGCGAGTGCTGGACATGGATGGGAACTTGAAAGTGCTTTATCCTTCAAAAACTGACCTGGCCACAGTTTCCTCTGTGCTGACTGTGATCCGCTAGCAGCTGTCCAAGCTGAGGAGAGATTCCATTTCCTTTTTTTGTTTTTTTATCCCATATTCAACAGTGCAGCTGGTGCACAGCAAGATGGTTTGGGTTTTTAAAGAAAAGACGTGGAGTATCCTGCTGGGAAGGCAGTGGCTTCAGAGTTTGATGAGCTACAGCAAGGAGAATTGGGATCTTTCAGCCTTAACAGAGATCATCAGTATTGGACCTGAGCAGAAAAGGCAGCGTCTTCAAACGTGGACAGAAGGCAGAGAAGGTGCTGGATGTCAGAATGCAGTAAAGTCATTACGATGTTTGAAACAAGCACAGTCACATTTTTCTGCAAGATCACTTTTTTTCCTGGTGTTTCATCTGGATCATTATTTTGGCAGCAGAAAAATGCAGTAATTGACAGTGTGGAACCGAGGTCCTCTGCTGGGTACAACCTGGAGTCTGAATGCCAAAGCACTTTGCTGACATCTCGTTCTGCAGAATTTTATTTTTATCTGGAATAACTGTGAACATTTAGTTGTCAGAAACATTTAATTGCTGTCAGAACTTGAGGGATGAGTTTTAAAGTGACGGTTTCTGTGTTCAGGCATGAGCACAGCTTCCATCTTTTAAGGTGTCTGTTGAGCTGACTGCAGCGTTTGTGTGTCCCAGTGCATTTCAGGGCCATCCTCCATCCCTGTGGGAATTGTAGTGACCTTGTGTGTGCCTGGAGCGTTACTGTGATCGAGCACTGGCTTTGTTCTTGCTGAGGAGGTTCAGGTCCATTCAGAGCTGCCTCAAACTGACACTGCTGAACTCCCTGTCCCCCCAGAATACAGGCACTGATGCCCAGAGTGACCTTCCTGGAGCTTTCTGTCCCACCCACATATTTTTACCTTCCAAAATACAGGCAGTTGGAACAGTTCTCATTTGGCAATCTGTGGGTGACCTCTATGCGTGGGTGAGCACTGGTGTGAACTCGCACCTCTCCCTAAGCCAGGGTGACCTCCAGATTGATTCTGTTCTGGTAAAAATGGTATCTCAGAGCTCTAACTGAACTGATACTGTGTCAAATACGTCCCCATGTTGGGACTTGCACATGGAATGGAAAAATAAAACAGGTCTTGTAGCCATGGCACTGTCACTCATTTTGGCATTCGTGGATGTTCAGTCGTGTGGCTTAGAAACTTCCCAAAGTAAAAATGGGGATTTCACACTTCCCAGCTATTGTAGCCAAGCAAGCTTCAGGCTTCTCTGGGAAGTCAAGAATTACTGCAGACCAAGTGTTACAGTGACTTGTGCTCTGAGTCGGCTGAAACAATTGAATCAGACACTCCCACAGAACTTGCTTTCAGTAAAATGAATTTAATTTGTTGTAAGGCACCAGCTTAGAGCTGAGAACCCAGAGCCTGAGGCTGGTGATGGGTTCTGGCTCAGCCATCAGGGTGTCTTGTCTATCCTGGAAAGGGTTCCTCTCTTTGCCAGGGCAGGTGATCCCATCTGGAAGTCAAAGTTGACCAGGGACACCCTGCTGCCCCTGCTTCTCAGCCTCTGCTGGAACTCTATCCGCTCATTAACCAGTTTCTGGTTAACAAAAATCAGGGATATGTAAAGAGGTGAGAGAGCAGCACTGCAAAGTGTTCTCTTACCTCAGCAGTCCCTTCCTGGCTGCTGGAAGCAGAGTTTGGAAGAGCCACATACCTGTACTGCATCCAACACCTCGTCATCTGTGAGCTCGGCTGGGGGGGCCTGGCTGCTGTCCACGCTGAATGTAGCCTGGATTATTTTGCTTCGATACCTCTCAAACTTTGGATAAAATAGGAGAGCAGGTGTGTTTAGTCTTTATGTGTAATTCCTTGGCATTTGCATGATTTACAGAGACTCTGCTGTCAGGCTTGGGCAAAGGACTGGTGAATGGTGAGGTGGAAAGTGTTCATGTGAAATTACAGGCAGTTTGGGCTTCACTGAAAGTGCTGTGGTAATTATGTGGGTCTGGATGGGCTGAGGCTCTTGCCCAGGCACATCTGCCTGCAGGAAATGGCTTTAAGGTGGTTCTTGTTACCTTGGGTCTGGAAGGATGTTAGAAATCTGGTGATGTAACGGATCTGAACTCAAGTTTCTCAAGGGTTTCTGGTATTTGAGGCCAGTTTTCTTTGTAAGTGGCACAAGAGCTGCCTGCTCCACAACTGTGGAGTCAATGGACTGAGATTCCCAAGTGTGTCCCAAGAGGGAGACAGGACTCTGAGGTGAAAGGGGTCACACTTACTTTGCTGCTGATGCGCTCCAGTGCCACTCTGGTTTGCAGCTCTTTGTGCTGCAGTGCCTCAGCCTGGCTCTGGATCTCCTTCTGGGCCCTTTTCTGCTCCAGGAGCTGGAGGCGGGTGGTCATAACCTTGGCCCGTAGTTGGCTGATTGTCTCCTTTAATTCACTGATCAGCTTTTTCTGCTCGGCCAGCTGGGATTCCTGTTCCTTGACAACCTGAACAGGTACAGAAATCCAGCTGTTACTGGGAGGAAGAAAGTGAGCAGGTTTGGCCTCATCTTCCCAATATTTGGTCCAAATGCTTCCTGGGCAGAATCTATGGACTAACATCCTCACCAGTTATTACTTGGTGTTTTCTCTAAAATTACTTGGATTGAGTAGGGATTTTATATGCCAAACTCCCCCAGCCCTAAAACAAGTCCAATGAAGCAGCAAATACCAGACTTTTATGTAGAGGTTTTGCATGAATTCACCTGTTCAAGAGTGTGGTTCTCCTCCCCTATCATCACCATCAATACTTCCTGCTTCTGTTCTTCTGTCAGGCTGGAAAACTGGAAGGAGAATATTTTACACTTCAGTTTCACAGCTAGAGGTGCTTCTTCTGCCTATGAGAGGGAGCTGTTGCATAAATCCCAAATTCCCAGCTGCCAGCTCTCCTGCCAGCCACAGCCTCCAAGCTCTCAGGCCATACCTTGTCAGACACAGCTTGGAGCTGGACCTCTCGTGCTTTGAGCTGCTTCTGGACCATTTCACTTTCAGATCTGATTCTCCGAAGCTCCGATTCTCTGATCTCCATCTGTCTTTGCAAGGAAGTGATGGTACCTGTAGAGTGGGAGTGCTATGTTAGCAAAACAAATCCCAGCTGAACGCCATGTGGCTGCTTTTCTCAGGTGAGCATAAGCAGAGCCACTGTGGGAAATGTCTGGGAGCAGACTGTGAGTCACATTAATGCTGCAGCCATAGTGATAATGTGGTGATAATGTGGTTTGTGGTGCTTTGCTGGAATGTGGGTTTGTAGAGCCTGGAGAAGAAAAGGTTTCAGGGTGACCTAATTGTGGCCTTCCAGTACCACAAGGAGCTGACAAGAAAGAGAGCTGGGGAGACTGTTTAAAAGGGCCTGGAGTGACAGGACGGGGGAATGGCTTCACGTTGGTAGAGGGCACGGTTAGATTGGATATTAGGAAAAGATTCCTCCCTGTGAGGGTGGTGAGGCCCTGGTACAAGTTGCCCAGAGAAGCCGTGGCTGTCCCATCCTTGGCAGTGTCCAAGGCCAGGGTGCACAGGACTTGGAGCACCCTGGGATAGTGGAAAGTGTCCTTGCCCATGACAGGGAGTGGCACTGGATGAGCTTTAAGGTTCAAGCCATAATGTGATTCCATGTGTATTAAACCATCTGAATTTGTGTGAGGCGAGTGCTGCTCTGTGGACACGGAGAGTGGGCACCTCGAGCCCCGCTTTGCCAGACACTGCTCCAGGCTTTCTCTGCTGGGTTTTCTCATGTTCTTCACTTCCAAGGAGAGAAAGAAGCTGTTTTCAAAACGAGTGGCATTTCAGCCTCACTCTGTGAGTGACAGAGCACAGAGTAACGGGTGACAAGGAGCCGAACTGAATGAGACCCCGGCAGGTAAAGGTGTGCTCTGGGCACCTCCCGCGGTACCTGTGGCCATGTTGAGGTCATTCTTGACTTTCCGCAGCTCTTCCCGGAGCTGGCTCATGCTGTCGGTGAGCACTGGTCCCTGCGAGCCGGCGGTGGTTTCCATGGCCCGCGGCGAGGGCCGGGCCGCGGCCTCTCCACACTCGGCGGGGCTCGGAACGGAGCCGCTGCCCGGCAACGGCGTGAGGCGGGCGGGGCCTTCCGCTTCCGAGTCAGCGGGGCCGGGCCATGGGGCGGAGGAGGAAGACGCTCCACGACTACGCGGCCGAGTTCTCGGAGCTGTCGGTGCGGCGGGAGCCGGCGGGGCCGAGCGCTCCGGGCCCGGCCGGCTCTGTGGAGACGCTGTTCTGCACGCCGTGCCAGCTGCCCCTGCGGGTGCGCCGCGACCGCATCCTGGAGCACCTCAGCTCGGGCCGCCACTGCCGCAATCGCCGCCTGCTCCGGCAGCTCGGGCTGCGCGCCCCGGGGCTCCGGTGAGGGACCGACCGCTGCGCGGGCTCACCCTGCCCTTCCCTGCCTCACCTGCCTCATCTTACCCTCACCCGACCGCCCCCTGCTCAGGCTCACCCACCCCTTCCCAGCCTCACCCGACCGCCCCCTGCTCGGGTTCATCTGGTCCTTCCCTGCCTCACCCACCCCATCTCAGTCTCACCCGACCGCCCCCTTCTCGGGTTCATCTGGTCCTTTTCTGCCTCACCCACCCCATCTCAGTCTCACCCGGCCCCAAAACAGTGTCCCCAGCAGGAGCAGGGCAGTGCCCGTCCCCCTGTGATGGGCACTGCTGAGGCCTCTCGGGTGCCGTGTCCAGTTCTGTCCCTCACTGCGAAAGAGATATTGAGGGGCTGGAGTGTGTCCAGAGAAGGGAATGGAGCTGGGGAAGGGGTCCAGGGAGTCAGTCCTGTGAGGAGCAGCTGAGCAAGCTGTGGAAGACACTTAGTGCTGTGGTTTTGATTGCTCAGAGGTTGGACCTGATGTTCTTGGAGGTCTTGTCCAACCTTAATGATTCTCTAAGTATTTGTCTCACTCGACCCCACTCAAGAAATGTTTGGACAACATCCTCAGACAGAGGATGGCATTCTTGGGGTGTCCTTATACAGGGTCAGGAGTTGGGCTTGGTGATCCTTGTGGGTTCCTTCCAGCTCAGGATAATCTCTGATCTTTGTCTTCTCAGCTCTGCAGGTTCTGACTCCAGCTTGAGCCTGAGCCTGCCCCTGCCACTCGACGTGCCCTCCCTGCTCTCCCATCCCTCCTTTGTCATCCCCACTGGATCCAGCACTGGCTACAGCATGGTCCCCTCCCCACCCTCCTACCCCAAGCTGCTGGTTCCCCACCACCCCATCGCCGCCGCACACAGGGATGACCCAACACCCTCCACCTCTGCTGGCCACCCCTCACCACTGGCCACCTTCCACACCGGGATTGCACCTCTTGGCCAAAGTGGAGCCGCACCTGATGCTTCCAACAGCCCAGCACCCCCTTCATGTCATGGTGGCAGCGGCGTTGGCCTCGTCCTCTTCGGCACAGTGTTCATGAGCAAAGCCTTGTTGCAAAGCCTGGTGGAGGAAACGGGCTGCTGCCTGCTGTATGTGGTGGAGGATCGGCCGGAGGAGGTGGAACGTGCCTTCAGCGCTGAGATCCTGGCTGGCACCAGGGTGCTGCAGCAGCAGGACGCTGCCATCGCGCTCGGTGATCCACGGTACTGACAGCCACGAGCCCCTGTGCGGGGCTCTGCTCAGGGCAGGGGTTCCATACAAGTCTTGCCTCCCCCTCTGGGAAGCTCTGTAGCAGCCCCAGACTGTGTTTGTGGCCATACATGTGGGAGTGAGGGGTCCGTTTGTCACCTCCCCAAGGGTCCTTCAGAAGTCCTTGAGAAGCTTATCTAGGCTCACAAGCCATGGATGGAACGGGAATGGATGGGAACTTGGAGGAATTTAGTTACAGGCAGTTTTGTTAAGAATATAAAAAAACCCATTTTCCTCCATTCCCACAGAGCAATAATAAATGACACCATCCCTGCTGCCTGCCAGGTTTCCTGTCCCAGAGCAGTTGGCTGAGTTTGGTGTCTCTTGGAACACTCTGGAGATAAGTGAGGGCTGGTGTAAATAGGGAGGATTGTGGCGTTTTGCTTTACAGTTGAACTGAACAATTGTAACATCACTTCAGTGGTGATGCTAACAGTCAGGTCTAAAATTGGTGTTTAAAATACTGCAGGAGCAAAAGGCAGAGCTTTTAGGAAAGACTGGTTTGATACTAGAAAGTAAAGAATCACATTGATCACTTGTTCAACAGCTCCACCACATGAATAGTTTGGATTTCTCTGTGTGTTTTAACTGGCAGGATTTAACTCCTTTTTAAAGGACACCTTTAAAAGACTTTCTCCTTTAAGATCTAGGAAAAGCAGTGCAAGTTCTTTGTGGCACTTGTGATTTTAACCTGTGTGTGTCTCTCCATATTTCATCCTTGAAGTAGGCACTGAGTTCCTTTAATAACCCAGCTGGCTCTTCCAGAGCAATGGCTTTTTTAAGTGTAACCAGAAGGAGGTTTTGAGCATTGTTCATTCTAATAAAAACCTCATCCTCACTGAAGATTTCTCCTGATTCCTGCAGGGTCTCTGGAGCCATTATTTGTTCCCCACCTGACGAAGCCCATAAGATAGTAAGAGATGCCTTACGAGCAGGTAAGAAGAGCAGCTGCACATTCAGCTTTTCCTTGTGCCTGATGATGTGCACCTGTGAGTGTGTTTGTGTTTCAGCAGTAGCCCTGAAGCTGTGCAGACTGTAATTGTGTGATTAAAATGACTAAGATCACTGCTGACACTGATGTTAATGGCTGGACACCGGTGGAGTTTGTGCTGTGCTGCTCCCAATATGATTGGGCAGTGTCTCATCCTAAAATCCCACCTAGAGTCACAGAAAAGCTGTCACCCAAACAGTCCCACTCCTGGGGTCTGGAATGGCAACCAGAAGGGAGTAAATGCCATCAAAAACCAGAAATGTAGCGAGCTGTGTGTATTACTGCGAGATCACGGTGTTTTGTGCAGCTATGTCTCCCCTGAGCCCTGGGTCTGTCCTGTTTTGCACAGGTAAAGGTGTGTTCTGTGAGGGGCTGCCCAGCTTGGACAGGCAGACAGCAGAATCCTGTTTTGATGAGGCCGACAGGTGTGGGAAGCCACTCTTATGCGGTTTCTACAAGTAAGACCAGCAATTTTCCTCTTGTTTTATTTTTGATAAAATCATGTGTCTGGAAGCAGCACTGATTCCTCAGGCTTTCCTGACTTTGTCCTCAAATCAGCTTGGTTTCACCTCATTCCTTGTTTCCCTCGGAAGGCGCTTTGACCCAGCCCTGCAGTTCTTGTACAAGAAGGTGCGGGACAGCCGGGCGCTGGGCAGGATCCACCGGATATCCACCATCAGCAGCCTCTATCCAGCAGCCTCTCCGAGCCTCCTGAAAGCCTCAGGTACCCAGCAGCTTCTTGGTAAAGAGTCTGGGCTTGAATTGGTGTCACTCGGGTGGGAAAGGACCTTAAAGCTCCTCTGTTCCACCCCCTGCCATGGGCAGAGACACCTTCCACCAGACCAGGTTGATCCAAGCCCCATTCAACCCAGCCTGGAAATGCCTCTTACTGGGTTCTGTGGGAATTCCCCTGTGTTTGTATAGCCTTAAGATCCGTGGGGTTTTTTTTGAGGAGTGTTTTCTTTACCAAACTTTATTTCTGTGCATTTTTTTGTCCCTTTAATATCTGTTCCTTCACTGTGCGGGTTCTTTATACCATCTCTGTGCAGTTCAAAAATGTACCTTGGCTGTAGGTTTAAATGTGGAGACCTTAATGCCCAGTTTTGGTTCTTCCAGGTGGAATTTTTTACAACGCTGCTGTACATGACATAGATATTATCAGTTTGTTGTTGGGAGAGAGTGTGCCAAATACAGTATTTTCCCTGGGCCATGCCTTCTGTACAGGTAAGAATGAGTCTTTTGATGGTTTATTGGGTACCTCTGGACTTCAGTGTTAAAATTTGGAAGAAAGAGTGAGCAAGAGCATGGTAGCCGTGATGATTGTTCCATCATGGGGCAGTTGAAAAAACTGGCTGGTGAAACAGAAGGCAGGTTCCTCAGGGGTATTTGGTGAGGATCTCTGAATTTGGTGAATCTCCTGCTGATGTGAAGTTATCATGGAGCATTACTCTGATAGCCAACAGGTTTGGAACCAGAGTGCAGAAAATATTGGTTAAAGCTTTGAGCTCACAAGAATGTCAATGAAATGTTCGTTCTCTGCTTTCTCTGGCCCTTCCCTGTGGATCCCAGCACAAAGCTGTGAGTTTGCTCTGGGTTGTGTCAGGCTGGCAGGCACGCTCTGGGTTACCACACTCATTTAAACGAACCATAAAAGGTGGAAGCTGCCATTTTTGAAATGGAAATGCAGAGTTTTAATTAAGGTAATTGCAGCAGCTGCCAAGCTTGGCTGGCTGGGGTGAGGAGGGGCAGGATGCTATGCTCTTCCCCGTGGCACAGCATTGAAATGCAGCAAACAAGAGCCCTCCAGGAGGGTTCTATACCCTCTGCCTCACTCCAGCAGCGTGCTGGAAGTTGCCTGGTCCTGGTTGGAATGAGCTGTAAGGACAAATATTTGGAAGCAGAGGTGGGTGCCCTCATTAGGGAGAGCTGCAAGCTGGGAAGGTGGAGTTGGGCCTGGGGCTGTGTGTTCCTGCAGGAGCTCTCTGTTCTCCATCAGGAATGCTGATGAAGCAGCCGGAGTGCTGTCACATGGTGTCACAGAGCCATTGTCACCTCCCAAAGGAAGGAGAGCAGTTTGTAGCTGTGGAATGTGCTGCTTTGCTGTTCCTGGGGTGAGCCAGGCCTGTTTTGTCCACAGACATGGGCTGCCTGAAGGACGTGGACATGGTCGCCATCAGCATGAAGTTCCCCAGTGGTGCCATTGTCACTCTGGATGTCAGCCAGCACTGCACCAGGAGCTGTGACCAGCGGCTGGAGGTGGGTCCTGCTCCTCAGTCAAGTCTGTTGTTGACTCCACAGCCCAGCACAAGTTTTCCCCTGTGTGTGTGTGTGCTTGCAGCCTGTTTCCCAAAACCCCTCTGTGACAGAATCACTGAGGTTGGAAAAGAACCATCGAGTCCAACCTGTGACCAATGCCCACCTTGTCACCCAGATCAGAGCTCTAAGTGCCACACCCAGTTGTTGGGCTGTCAACTCAGCAGCAGTGGATTCTTGTCCAATCTACAATCCACTTTCTCTTTTCTTTAGCCAAATTTTCCCTCTCTTCCATGCATTCTGTGGTGTTATGAGCCGCATGAATCATACCAGAGCAGGAAGTGGTGTCAGCTCTCCTGAGGCTGAAATTTCGCAGATTTGCAAATTTCCTTTGTCCTTTCCAGGGTGGTTTCAGGTGTGTAGCAGGAGTTCAGTATATTAAAGGGGAAGAAAAGCGTAAATTCCTATAGTCATGAATAATTACAACTGTGGGGGCTGGACTTGGGGAGGAATTTCTGTTAAACACTTAGAAAAGGGGCTTTGCTCAGGTGAGGTGTCAGACAGGCAGAAGCTGCTGTACTACAGCATCACCCTGGTGTTTCTGCCATGTCTAAGCCCTACCGGGGTGGGGCAGGTGTGACTCCTCATTTTGGAACCTACTTTTGTCTTGGCTGTACAAACCAGGGCTTCTCTAACCTGGCCGGGTGTGTGAGATCAAAAGTGTGATAACTTAAAAATGTCATTGATTCCCTGTTCTGCTCCTTCCCTCAGGTTCACGGGTCTCAAGGGACATTACGGGTGGACAACCAGAACCCCTTGGGCATCACAGAGCATGGGACTTCTGTGTCCATCTGTCCCCAAACCCAGGCTGAGCGCTACAGAGATGCGCACAGGGAGCTCTTCAGGCACTTCCTGAGAACCCTGAAAGGTGAAATTAGTGGCTGGTGTTGCTTTGGGTTGGCTTTGTTGGGGGATGCACTATCAGGTCACGCAGATAGGTGAGGGATGGAGTGTTGATCTGAAACTGTGCTTGGAAGAAGTGCGAGTTGGGAGGGGAAATTGCCTTTGGACCTCACTGTCCTTTGTGATGGAAAGAGCTGTTTGTGACAGCCAGGAGACCCTTGGCTGGGGTCCTGGCTGATCAGAAGGAATAAAAATCACAGAATCATGGAGAGGGCTGGGTAGGAAGAGAGTTTAAAGATTGTCTAGTCCAAGACATTTTTGTTCAACAGTGTTTTCAGTTTTGTGGCTGTATTGACAGGACAGGAGAAGGGGGCTGGAATGTTTTAAATCCTGCGGGCCCAGTGTTGGGATCTCTGCTCACAGGGGGCCATGGATTCCATGCAGTGCTTTGTTCCTGTCCCACAGGCCAGGAGCCCCCTGTGATCACCAAGGAGCAGCTCCTCTGGACGATGCAGGTTGCTGCAGCAGCCGAGCAGTCCTGGAGGAATGGATCTGCCGTGGACCTGCGCAGCGGTGCCACAGACCCGGCTGGAGTCAAGGGTGAGGTCGTGTGACAATCACTCAGCTGGGACACAGGGAGGATTTCCCACCCAATGGCCTCAGCATAAGGTTGGATGGAGGTTTTGACATTCCCACTGGGAATGCCCAGCAGACAGAGGCACTCCAGAACCAGGAGCACTCGGTGCTGGGGCAGTGCAGGATTCCTACCACATCGGCCAGAGCCTACAAGAAATTCCATGTGGTTTCATCCAGGTGGCTTTTTCTCCTGGAGGGTGCTGCTGGCCATGGAGGTCTGTTTTCCCAGGAGAAGAGTGATGCTCTTCAGGCCAGGCAGGGTGGTGTAGGACTGAGATGGGGGAGAAGTTTCCTTTGAAACTTTCCTTTGAGAGGGAATGGCCACTGCCTTCCCAGCAGTGCCACAAGTGAGGTGACATAATGCTCAGAAAAATACCAGAGCATCTGGTCTGTGAGTATATTTAGATTGGATATATGGAAGAAATTCCTCCCTTTGAGGGTGGTGAGGGGCTAGAATGGATTTCCCAGAGAAACTGTGTCTGCCCCATCCCTGGAAATGTCCAAGGCCAGGTTGGACAGGGCTTGGAGCAACCTGGGATAACGAAAGCTGTCCCTGCCCATGGCAGGGAGTGGAACGGGATGAGCTTTAAGGTTCCTTTCAAACAAGCCAGTCTGGGATTCCATGATCCTGTTTGGGTCACAGACACCAGCAGAATGCAGAGCCATGGGCCAGTCAGTTTCTCTGCCAGGAGCTTTGGAGCTTTGTCATGTGTGGAGCTCTTAGCAGGTGTGTGGCTCGGTTCCTGTCTGGCTGTTGCATGCCTGTTTTTAAGATCTTTTGAAAGCTTTTTTATTGTATTTTTATTGAATTGCAACAACATTCTTGCCTTCTTACATTTCAAGGTGTTAGTTTATAAACTTCCTGCAAGAACCTTTAGTTCAGTCAATTTCCGGTTCCAGTCTATGGAATAAATATTCCTAAAACTAGAAATAGTGGTGACATGTGTAAATTAAAACAGTTCTCTTTGGGAAATTGTTTTTAACAGTGTAATTTTTTGAGCTCAGAAAAGCTGTGTCCTAATGTTTGTTCTCCATTTCATTGACTGTTTTTTAGCCATTTATTGAGAAAAAAAATTTTTATGTATTCAGAAGTTGCCTTTTGCCTCTCTGTACTTGCTGTAGCAGTTTAGTACTCACTGATGGGTTTCTTTTTGGATTCAGCAGCTTCAGGTCCTTTGAGGCCCTACAGGTGAAAGTTTCCTCTGGATTAGGAGGGTGCTTTCTGTCTAATTTTAATTGCCAGATGCAGCAATTCCCACATATGCTTTTATTGTTTTACAAAAAAAAAAATCCCCAAACAAAAGGAAACCTCAGCTATAAAAATAACACATTTTCCAAAGATAACAGTACAAAAAATACAATTCCTACCATGGAGCGATCCATTAACACTGCTGAGAACAGCCCCGGGAACGCTGGAAATGTGAGTGGTTGTTGCAAAAGCTTTAAAGCATTAAAGTGCTTTATGGAGCCATTGCCTGGGGACACAGGTTCACTGTCAGCCACGCCAGGGGAGTTCCTAGTCCCAAAGGAGTCGGGTTCCCAATCCCTGTGGTGTGAGGGGTGGGATGGCCTCAGGGATGGCGACTGCACCTGAGGAAGAGGAGGGACAGGAGGCCACCTGTGCGTGCTGAAGGCTCAGAGCAGCTGTGGGACACCCAGACAGAGCACTGGAGGAGAGTCCCTGGCCCACGGCTGCAGGTGTGATCACACTCCTGTTCCCCTTGGAGAGGGAACAGCCACTGCCTGCCTGGAGGAGAAGTCACATCTCAGGTGAGCCCTAGTGGGACTTGAGCTGTTCTTCTCCTCTTGCTTAGAGGGTCCAGGGCTTTGGGAAGGGTATTGAGCCCCTTCCCCAGCCTGGGGATGATGGGAAGCAGGTGTAGGGCTGCCTTTGGGAGGGGAAATGGCCTTTGGAGCAGTGGGAATGTGCTAGGCAGCATCGTTTCTGTGCAGATTCCCCCAGGCTGCCCAAAATCTCAAGTGACCCAGGGCTGAGGGGGCAGATGCAGCAGCTCCCTGCCCACCCTTCCTCCCACAGCAACAGCTCCTGTGACTTCCTGTGCCTTTCCAAGACCTGTTGTGAGACACTGCCTTCCCAAATGTTTAGACAATTAGCATTCAGGGAAGGAACACACCTATTTGTGTCCTTGCCTTTGTGGAGGTTTTTTTCCCAGCCTGAATCAACAGAGAAATTATAGCTGAGAAAAGTGACCAGGAACAGAACAGAACTGGTCACCCAGTCCAGGCCATGCTCCCAAAGCATGGAATTTACACCAAGGCATTCCAGCTTGTCAGGTCTGACCTGTCAGCAAAACTCCCCAAGAGAGCAGGGAGGAATTGTCCAGACCTCTGACTTCCCAGGACAATCACTGGCTTTCCCCTCCTCCACAGTTGCATGCAAGAGATTCAGAAGAGGAAAAAAATTGAGTTTTGAATAGATAAGGCTGGAGACAGGATTCTCTGCATGTTTACATGCTACACCATGAAATTAATTTACTTGACACTGCGGTGTCTCAGGAGTCAGTATCAATTTTTATAGCTTACATGAAAATAAATCTTTCTCTCTCCTTACAGCACAATGAGTTTACTGTATGTACATTCTGTTTATATACACCAACCTTTAAGTACAAGAACACAGTGGGAACAGACAAACAGGTTCTTTCTGGCTCTACAGAGGGCTGAGGGAAGGGATGCGTTTGGCAGTCCATGGAAAAGCAGGATGTGGCTTTGCACCAGTCACTGGCGATGCCTGCACAGGTCAGGGCCGAGTCCATGTTGCAGTGACAAAGCCCAAAGTTTGGGACACCACGGAGAACACAAACGGTGAGCAGGGATGCGAAAAACGTGCTGTCCTTATACCACTGGATGCAGGGATGCTCCAGGAAAACACAAACCAGCCAGTGCCTCCCGTGCCACAGGCAGGCAGAAATCCTGCTCCAGCTGCTGAGCTGGCTCGGCTGCCCTCCTCCTTCTCTTCCTCCTCCTCCTCCTCACCTCCAATTTCCTCCCCAGGGCAGGCACCTCCTGCCTGGCTCAGGGCCTGCAGTTCCCCTGGATAACAAAATTAAACTTCTCCAGGTGCCCAAGGCTGCAAAAACATTTCAAGAGGGGGGTTTGTCACCCCCCCGGTGTCTCACTGCTGCCTCTGGAGCCTGTCAGTTGATCTCTCCCTCCGTGAACTCCTCCTTTATGGACTGTTTGCGGGATTTGCAGTCCGGGAGGTCGAACCCGAAGTCGGCCCAGTCGTCGGCCGCGCCGCGGTTGGGGATGGTGATGGTGTGGCGCACGCGGAAATGCACAGCCTCCATCACCCGCTGCCGCTGCAGCTCGCCCGAGCTGCCGATGGAGATGGTGGAGGCGTTGCTGCTCGAGCGGATCAGCTGCTGGGCCCCGTAGTCGTGGCTCTGTTTGAGCTCCTGCAGACCCCGCCAGATGATCATCCGGTACTGCTCTGGGATCTTCAGTGCTCCGAGATCCTGCAAGGACAACACTGCTGAGCCACAGGCGGCAGAGATGGGACTGTACCAGCAGGAGCGAGCCCTGGAGCTCCAGGTCATGTTTTGGAGGGACACATGGGCACAATGCTGGACCTCCCACCATGGCCATGGGTGCATCATCCCCTGGGTTATTTCTTGTTTGTAACCCAGTTACTCAACCGCAGCTTTGCCAGGTTGAAGACTGTGGTCGTGTTTTGGGAGGGGTTCCCATCAAACTGATGTGGAAATGGGAGGGAAGGAAGGGACCGTTTCCCTTGGACATGTGGCAGAGCAGTGTGTGGAGCATCCTTGTGCCTGTGCACGTGGGATGGCTTCTGCTCTGGTCCTGGCCTGGGAGGCTGGAGCAGCACCTGCCTCGAGCACTGAGGTGGGTGACAGGAGAGGTAGGTGACCTCAGAATGGGGATCTGTGCCAGGACAGACACCAGCACAGGGGGGAGCTGCCAGGGATCCATGTTAATGCCAGCACAGAGACTCACAGGAGTGTTAACTGGAGCAGACAGTGAGTATGCAATTAGTAGCTACAAATGCCGACTCAGACACACAGCTCTGCCCTGACACAAGTTTTGGTCATTCCTAAATGTTTCCTTGGACAGCTGACAGACAGTCACGGAGTTAGTTCAGCAAATGGTCCAAAACCAGGCTCAGGTTACACAACTGGCCCCAGCCACCAGTGACAAATCATCATCTCTCCCACAGGACATGCAACTGCCAGGTAGAGACACCTGCCTGGGGCAAAATGGGGTAGGGCAGGAGCTCTGTCTCAGCCAAAACACCAACTCTGGTTGTTTGAGCTGTTGACACAGCTCAAACGGTTCAGGATTATTTTTTGTTTTCCTTTTCCTTGTCCCCCTGGCACCGGCTCCAGTGCCACCCCTGGTATCAGCACCACTGTGTGGCAGCACCAGAGGCTGATGCTCCAGGTGTGCACAGGTACTTCCAGCATCCTCTCCATGCTTTTTTCTGACAGCTTTTGCTGACCTCAGCTATTTCATTCCAGACTTCCCTTAATAAAAATGCCCTAGACTCAACTCCCTTATTTCAGCCTCTCTCATCCTAAAGATTAGCAGGGGAAGAGGTGAGATCAGATTAAAACTCCCTGAGCTGCAGTGGGGTGTCCCTGCTGGCTCAGTGGAATTTTGGATCTTCCACTGAGCACCTCAGCTCTGTTTTCTGTGTTAGGTGGAAAATCTCCCTCCCTGAGCTCTGGCCTGGGGATCTTTGATCTCTGTTGTTTCTGAGAGTCTGGAGGAAGCTGCTGAGACTGGTTGTGGTTTTTTGAGATGGGTTGTGGTTTTTACCAAGGCCTGAGCTATTGCTACCTCTGAAGGACCATCAAGGGGGTAGGAATGAGAGGCATCAGTCCTGGGAGCACACGATCTGTTCTGTGTGAGGGGTTGGGGCACAGGTCTCCCTTCCTCCAAAACAGTTTTGGTTTTGCTTTTCAGACCAACAGCTGCTGGAAGCAAGTGGTAAGAACAGATCTCCCCAAAGCATTTACCTCTATGGATAGGTTCTGCAGGTGGTAAATATTCTGTAACCCTTGTGAGGTGAAATAGTCGATGCAGTTTGGACACCCCAATCCTGTTAAAAAACTGCAGAGAAAGTTTGGAAAATAAAGTGGCATTAAGTTCTCATGAACAACAGCTGTGTCCCATCTCTGTGAGACAGACCATGTCAGGTGGGGGACGTGGAGAGCTCCACTGTCACTAAGGTCAAAACAAAGTGTGGGATTACGTTCATTCCTAAAATTACAGATGTTTTTTCCCTGATTGTCTGAGATTTTGCCTCAGGAACTCATATAATATGAGGGAGCTTGAGTTACTGGGGAGGGGGATCAGGGCATGCCCTGCCTCTGCCCCAGGCAGATGCTGGCCCACGGTCTGTCAAAACATCCATGGTCTTTTTAAAGGCCAAAACATAAAAAAGCTGCAGAGCTGTTAAAGCATTTCTGACGGAAATAAGCCACACGGACCCATTTCCAGGTGTTGCTGGAAGGAAGGGGAAAGGGGAAGCTCATAAAGCTATGTGCCCTTGGATGTGTAGGACAAGGCCCTTGTTTGGATGTACCTAATTTCTAATTAATCAGGGGGCTGTGTGAGGGCAGTGGGGGTTTCTGACTGGTTGGTAGCTGGGCATTGGCTACAGAGGTGAGAGGAACAGTCTGTGATTTCAGAGCAGTGATTTCTCAGTTGGGGCCAGTGGCCAGTTGCCCAGTTGCCAGACAGATGGGAAGGTTAGAGCGAGGGACACAGCAAGGAACAGAGGACAAGACAGACAGGGCACTGGGCACCTTCCCTACCTGATGAGGCTGGGGTCGGGGTTGTAGGGCGGCGGGGGCGTGCAGTGCGACCCGGACACCATGGACTGCGATGAGTGACCCCCGTTCATCTCTCCGTTGGGCTGCATGGGGTGGCTGTTCAGCATTCCAGGTCCTGGGCAGTGGCAACAAATGCACCCTTTAGACACCACCCAGACCTGATAAACCCCCACTCCTGGGCAGGGAGAGCCCTGTGCTCGGCCTGGCGGTGGAGGACGTACCCATGGGGCCCAGGCTGGGTGCAGAAGCAGAGCCGTGCTGGGCTGGCTGCCCCACCAGCTGGTTCACAGAGGGAAGCTTGTTGATTCCTCCGCTGTGCACTTTATTCATGGGGGAAAGGACGGGGCCGTAGGAGGAAGGTGTCTGCACCTGGCTCCTGTTTGGGGAGGGAACGCAGTGGTCAGACTGGGATGAGTGGGATGGAGCTGCTCTGGCCTGGAGCTCCCCTCCAGCCCATCACACCTCCCTGCCAAGGGTGCTCAGGGGCTGTGGGGGTCTCAGGGGCTGCAGGGGTCTGGGTGACTGTAGGGGTCTCAAGGGCTGTGGGGATCTCAGGAACTGTGGGGGTCTCAGGAGCTGTAGGTGTCTCGAGGGGCTGCAGGGCTCTGGGGGACTGGTGGGGGTCTCAGTGACTGTGGGGATCTTAGGGATTGTGGGGTTCTCAGTGATGGCAGAGGTCTCAAAGACTGTGGGGGTCTCAGGGGCTGCAGGGGCTGGGGGATTGGTGGGGGTCTCAGGGAGTGCAAGGGTCTCAGGGTCTATGAGGGTCTCAGTGGCTGTGAGAGTCTCAGGGACTGTGAAGATCTTGGGGCTGTGAGGATCTCGGGGCTGTGAGGGTCTCGGAGGCTGTGAGGGTCTCAGGGGCTGTGAGGGTCTCAGGGGCTGTGAGGGTCTCAGGGGCTGTGAGGATCTCAGGGCTGTGAGGGTCTCAGGGGCTGTGAGGGTCTCAGAGGTTGTGAGGGTCTCAGTGGCCGTGGGGGTCTCCGGGTCTGTGAGGGTCTCTGGTTGTGAGGATCTCAGGGGCTGTGAGGGTCTCAGGGGCTGTGAGGGTCTCAGGGCTGTGAGGGTCTCAGGGCTGTGAGGGTCTCAGTGGCCGTGGGGGTCTCTGGGTCTGTGAGGGTCTCTGGTTGTGAGGGCCTCAGTGGCCGTGGGGGTCTCTGGGTCTGTGAGGGTCTCTGGTTGTGAGGATCTCAGGGGCTGTGAGGGTCTCAGGGGCTGTGAGGGTCTCAGGGCTGTGAGGGTCTCAGGGCTGTGAGGGTCTCAGGGGCTGTGTCAGGACTCACTGCCTCTGCAGGAGCTGCTGCTGCTGCTGCCGGTAGGAATCCACCAGCTGCTGTGGGACCAGCTCCACCAGCTCCAGGCTCTCCTTTATCTTCATCAGGATCTCAAAGTTCTCCCGACCTCGAACCTGGAGGAGTGAACAAGACCAGGACCTTGCTTTATTCCCATCCCACCTGGCCAGTTCCCCATGAACCCTTTTTTCCCCCCAGACAGACTGTCACTGGGGCCAGGGACTGTTTGGGATCCAGGAATGCCTCAGACGTGCATCCATGGATGCTTTTGCTCCTATTCCCAAGGCCCCTGCTGTCCTACAGGAGCCTGTGCAGCCCCGACCTGCCTGACATCCTCTCCCCGACATGTTTCTGGCAGAGGGGACGGTGCCACTTCTGTCCCAAGCTGAATTCTCAGCTCCTTGCAGCTCACCCACACTTACAGGCACGTAGTACATCTCCTCCTCCCCGTGCCTCCGTTTCTTAATGCCAGTCCCCAGCGCTGGGATGCCCTGAGGGCTCTGCTTGAATGCTGGAAAGTAGAGGAGAAGAGTTTTGGTGGAGTCTTGGGAGACAGGACAAGGCGGGGAGCACCTCAAGCCATGCAGGATGCTAAAACCATTCCCTTGGGGCCTGGCATGGGAGTGTCCCTTTGTTATTGACAATTATTAATAAATATATCAGGCCACGAGAGCCGTGCACAGGCATCTTTGGGCTCTGCAACGAGAGGGGCGGGGTCTGACTTATGAGACATTAGATTTAGTGGAGAAAGACCAAAGCATCGTCACTGAGTGTGGATTTGAGCCCAAACCTGGGGAGCGCAGGGATTTGGGGTGCCCTGAGCCCCCCACCCCCTGTCAGGGGACTCACTGCGCTTGTTGGCGTTGCCGTTCTTGGCCGCGCTCTCGTTCAGGGCTTGCTGCTCTCGGAAATGGTCCTCATCGGCTTTCCGGTCCCTGCCGGGACAGGCACAGATCCGCCCCTCGAAGGATCTCCTGCCCAGGACCTGGCCGCTGGGAGAACAGAGGAGTCAGTGACCGTGCTTCCCTCGGGAAGGGCACTGGGACTCCGTCCGGAGCAGCATCTCCCACGGGAAGAGACTCTCGGGGAGCAAGGGGGCCCCTCGGCAGCTGGCTCCCGGGGCAGAGAAAGGCTCCAGCTGCTGGGCTGGGCCCCTGCTCCCTCTGTGCCAGCCCTCCCCCGAGCCGGCAGAGGAGAGCATTCCTGTACAACGAGCCGGGGCTGCCCCATCCGTTCCCTGGGAGCGCTCCCTGCAGGGAGGGTTCCTTCCCCGGCCCTCCCGCAGTGCCAGGAATGCCAATCCCTGCTCCCACAGCCACTCACTCTCGGGTCTCCAGGGTGATGATGATGAGGATGGGCCTCCTGTTCATCCCTCCCACGCAGCTGCTGTTGCACATGAAGTTGTACAGGATGGTGGTGAACTCGGTCCCCACCTGCCCGGGAGGGGAGAGCAGGTGCTGAGCGGGGAGTGATGGGGGAGGCAGGGTGGGGTCCCCGGGGAGTGAAGAAAAGGAGGCGAGGCAGGCTGGGACCCCGGGGCGTGAGGAATCAGGGCTGGACCCTCCGGCACAGGGGTGGTGCCTTGGCAGGATGAGGAGGCGAACACCAGGGATGGTGTGGGGATGGTCCCAGCCGGGAAGAGGGGACTCTGCAAGGGCTGTGAGGACACCCAGGGCAGGACAGAAGGGGATCTCCCTTTGCACCCCATCCCCAAGACCTGCTCTGGGATGTTTCACAGGGCTGGGAGCTGCAGGAGCTGCAGGGTGAATATGCCACAGGTGCGGGGGGTGAGCAGAGGGTGGTCTTAGATGTACCAGGGCAGGCCGGACACTCTGGCCCTTTGCCTTGTGCCAAGCAGCCCAAACCGGAGAGGCAGGGCTGGTCTTTCCCCTACCCCGAGCAACCGGGTACCTGCGGGGGCTCGTAGGGCACCATCACACTCTGCCGTCCTGTCACCGGGTCATCCACGTACTGGGACAGGTTGTTGCCTTCCACCCGGATGAGGTGGCTGGCGGGGGCTGACTGGCCTGAAAGGCAAACCTCCAGTTAGATCTGTGCCTGCCCAGGGCGTTTGTCTTGAGCACACAAGGGCTGTAACGTGAGGCAATGCAGCCCCCTGAGCCATGGGGACAGCTCGGAGCCCTCACCGTCGTTGAAGTCACGGCCAAGCTCGTGGTTGGGGCAGCGCTTCACCACCTCGGTGACGTGCTCTGCCTTCTTGTAGACAGGCATGGCCCGGATGATCGTCCCTGGGGGCGGCGAGGTGGACACCTTGATCTGGATGGGGCATGTCTTGGCGATCTGACAGTAGAGCTTCTTCAGCAGCGGGGAGTACTGGAAAAGAGGAGACATCCCTCAGGTGAATGTCACTGCTGGGGTGGCAGGTGGCCACTCTCAGCTTCCTCCACTGCTCTGGTGTAAATGCAGGGCTTCCTTCTCTTCCCTTTCCCCTGGAAATGTTGAAATCTGACCAATTTCACCCACACTATGTGGTTATCTGATTTCCATGTAAACCAGATGCAGCCACCTCCTGGGGCTGGGAAGGGATTCCCAGCTGGCCAAGGGATCTGGCAGAGCAGGGGCACTACAGAGGGAATCTCACTGAAAATCAGCAAAACCTTTACTCGTGCATCACTCAGCCCATTTTGGAAATGTTCCCGAATCTGTTCTTGCGCATGGCTCCTGACTGAGGGTTAGGAGCACTGAGAGCACGGACACACTACACCCCGAGGAAATAATGCTCTCACCTCAGCAACCAAATCATTAGCAGTGTCACAGCTGATTAGGCAGGACCTGGAAGTTTAATTCTGACACAGGTGGGTTTGTCCTGATCCTGACTCCACCATTTGCAGCAGCAGTGGCTCATGGAGGGGATGGGCTGGGGACACGATGGGGACCACTGCCAGGGCTGGCTGTGGGTGGAGGATGCTCTGTGGCAGCAGGAGGCAGCGCCCACCGTCACTCCTGAGTAGAAAATGGTTTGTAGCCACCGAATTCCTCCCTGTGAGGGCACAGTGAGGTTTGCTTAGTGGCAAACTCCTCTCACAAGGCCCTTGGAGTGGGGAAGCTCCAGGGGCTGCGGCCTGTGTCTCTCCAGAGCAGGGCTGGTGAAGGAGAACCTGTCCTTCACCTTCCAGGAACTGCCCAGGTGTGGGGATGTGCAATTCCCTTCCACCCCAGCCGTGCCATGCTGTTTTCCATCTCGCAAGGAATGTGTTTGCTATACACCAGCCCACCCCTGTTCTTGGAGCAGCCCGTCCCTGCATGGCAGGGCATGTTCCTGCTCCAGGTATTTTATCTCATCCCCACAACACAGCGCCCGGTGCCAAAAAAATACCACCGTGCAGAGCATTTGTGGGGATGTTAAAGCTTGTCCTGAGCCATCCAAATACAGGTGTGCCGAGAGGAGGCTCTGCTCTCCTGGAGCCGGGGGGTTCCTGAGCTGGGGCTGCCCAAAATGGGAGCTCAGCACAGGGCTGGGAGGGGGTTCAGGGCTGACAGAGATGGCTTGATTCCCACTTTTCCTGGCCATGAGCGTGTTCTAGTGCAGCTGTGGATCAGCAGGAAGGATCTGTGTGTCCCAGTCCCTGCTGCCCTGGCTGCAGGAGTGGATTCTCCTGGGGATGAGCGAGGGGCTCCCACCCAGGACTGGGAGAGGGCAAGTGAGATAAACCATTTCCAGGTTTGTCTCATTTAGGTGATCTCTAGCGAAGTTTTGGGAAGACATAAAGGGCAGAGGCTCTGCCAAGGCAAACAGTGGCTGCTCCTGCAGCTCCTCCAGCCTGGACTGGTGGTGGCCAGTTCCTCCAGCTCCTGGAGGCACAGCACTGGGCTGTCCTGGGATCAGAGCCTGCTGGGGGCAGCAGGAAGATGCTGTGGTCGCTGGAGGGTGGTGACTGAGAGGTATAACATGAACTTGATCCTGGCAACAAGAGTTAATTTTTGGAGGCACATGGACTTGCCCAACAAGAGAGGATGCTTGGAACACCACCTTTTACTGAAATCCCCAAATTTTGCACTTACACCAGATGATGCTGACTACTCCTTGACTCCATGGCCAGGTTAACCTCCTGGGTGTGATCCTGCATCCCCAGCAGGGATTCCCAGGGATCGGGCCTGAGCTTGAAATGTGGGGTCCACTCAGAATGCAGTGATTCAGCTCTGCCTGGCCAGAGAGGAAACTCCCACGTGGCTACAGCCCACGGAACCCACTCACCCACCAAGATGGGTTTTAACACCCCCATTTTGAGGAGCCACCATGGCAAAACAAGGGTTATTTGGAGGGGGCTCTTCCTTGCCAGGTGTTAAAATACTGACAACTCCTGTCAAAGGATCTTTTCATGTAGACATTCCCGGGCAGCCCTCAACATGCCTGGGAACTATAACTGCTCTGGAAGAGCAGAGGTGCATTATGGCAAGTTCTTTGGTAACAAATTCTCTCATTATACCATGTTATGACATGGATAAATCTCTGTTAAATAGCAGAGTGATGCCCCGCAGGGGGAAGGCGGCCGCTCCGCGCAGACTTGCCTCCGCTGATAACCTTATCGTGTCCCAACAGCTCCGGGATCGCCTTCAAAGATCCCTCCACAATAACAAACTATTCTTTTAAGGAACTCCCTGCTGATAATTCTGTGCAAGAAAAGTCCAGGCTGTGCCCTGGGCAGTTGTGCTCCTGACTCCTCTCAGTGTGGAGCTTGTCCTGTGCCACATCTCCAGGGCTGAGCATTCCTGGTGCTGCAGCCCCAGGCCTCTCATGGCCACCAGGAAAATGAGCATCGTGGTTTTGGGGTCCCAGGAGGTTTTGCATCCCCAGCTGTGCTGTATCATCAGCTTGGCAATGCTTGCTCTCTGTAGGGGACAGCAAAACCTGTGCTGAGCTGTGTCCCTGGGCAGACACCTCTCTCCTCTATTGTTATCTGTATTAGCTAATTATCTGCCTCATGCACACATCTGCCAGGCTGTGCTGCATCACTGAGGCCCTGGCACCTCCCAGCACAGCCATACCCTGCAGAGCAACCTGCAGCGACCACAGGCACCATGTGCTCCTCAAGGATGACATGAGGCAGTGGCAGAGCAGAACTCAGAGATCAGAATGCTGAGATTTAATCACAGACCAGCATGGCTGCCTCGTTGCCTCACCTCTTTGCTTGCCATGGCCGTGTTTCTGCCACCTGCACTGTGGGGAGCCTCGGTCTGTTCACTGACATCCTTCCCACTCTGCAGCAGTTGGACAAATTGACCTCTCAGGACCACCCACTGGGTCACAGCCACTGCCTGGGTCACTCATGCTGCTGCCAGCTTGCTGCCAGGCATAGGAACAACATTTTGGGACACCTGAACACCTTCCCAGCACGTCCAGACCTCAGCTCCAGGATTCCTTTCACACCTACAGAGGAGCCTGGCTGTGTTCTACCCTGGGCATCTCCTGCCTGTGTCTCCAGACCCCACTCTGCCCTGGGGACTGCTGGGGTCTGTCTCCACACTCCCATTACGACTGAGGTAATTTCTGTTCCTGGAAAACACTGGAGAGTGTCATCAGAGGGTGTTTGAGGAGCACAGATGGTTTCTGTGGCTTGTGGGTGCTGGGTTGCTCAAACCAGCACAGAGCAGCAGCAGCAGCAGCACTGACAGTCTCCCTGGAGCCTATGGAAACACACAGAACCTGTATTCCTCTGGGATTTCCTGCAGCTTCCAGTGTCACCCTCAGCTGCTGGGCTGATCCTGTGATGCCAGCTCTGCCTCTGTCCCTTCCCTGCTACTGCCATCTGTCCTGCAGGGCAAGTCCAGAGCACTAGGAATAAGCCAAAAAAAAATGGAAAAGCCAAATTATTTAACCCCTAGCAGCCTATCAGCTGCTAGGGGTTTCCCTAAAGGCTTTGTACCACGAAGGGTCTTTGGATGTGTTTGAAACACAGTGGATTTTTGGGCGAGATGAGACTGTGCTGCACCAGGGCCAGTGGAATGGGACATAAACCAGTCACCCCATGGTGCCACCAGCCACTGTGAGGCTTCACCACGGTTATCCCCAAGAAAATGCTCTGGACATCACAAGATTCCGCTGAGTGAATGAGCCACAATGGCTCATGGATGCAGTGTTGATGTGGAGTCTCAGCATCCATCACTGCCCACCCTGAGAGAGCACCAGGACGTGGCTCCAGAGGCCACCACTGCTCAGCTCTGGGGCTGCCTCCCCACGCAGGAAATGAGCAGGGAGAGGTGGTTTTCCCCGTGGATGCTGACAGCCTGACACAAAAAATAATCTGAATCCTCCGCCTGGAAAGACCTCCTGGCCACGTCCATCTCGCCCGGCCCTCCCTGGGCAGCAGAACCGCTAGGAGGATGTGTCCCAACAGATTTGGAGCTGATAAAATCTTATTTATCTTCAACTGTTGACACCGAAGCGTCTAGACTTGCCTGTTGGGGAAAGGCACAGCCAAGGCCTCCTTTCCCTCTTGAAGGAAATGATTTGCTCAACAATTGCTTTTTCCACAAATCCTCCCCCCCTCCTCCCTACCATCCACCTCCTCCTCCTCCTCTTCCCCTACATTCCAGGCTTCTCATTAGCTCTACTCAAGACGTGTCCAGGACTGCAGTCAATGGATCCCCAATAAAGCCACTGGCCTGGCAAGGGAGAGAGAAGAAAAGTGCTGCCTCCGGCTGCTAATTTCCTTGCACTCCCCGGCAAGCAGCTGCGGAGCTGCATCCTGGGACAGGTTGGGGCAGATCGCAGCCGAGAGGTGATAATAACGTGTCTGTCATCTTCCCCAGACATGTAGCATCTTGCAAACCGCAAATACCGTTAACCGGCTCGGACGAATCTGTTACGACAGATCCTGGAAGACGTGCCGGCGGCACAGCTAATTTTTTTTTTTCCCCTCTCTAATTTTTTTTTAATAACCATTTTTTAATCACCGGCCTGTAAACTCCTCACTGAGCTGGAAATTCCTCCCCAAGCTACTTTGTTGCTCATTTACTACAAGCCGGGTGTGAGTAGGAATAGTGCCTGAGAAGAGTGGGGAGTGTCCAGTGGGGCCTGAGGTACCTGTCCAGCACACAGGTGGGATGGACAGTGGGAATACTGCCCTGGGGATGGCTGGAAGAGGTACCCTGGTACCCTGTGGTCCAATACCCTGTGGTCCAGTTGCTGCACCACAGCAGTGATGGATTGGGGTGATGGCCATAAGGGATGTCCCAAAAGCCACCTCCCTGTGCCTCCAGTCCCTGCACCACAGTGGTGATGGATTTGGGAAATGGCCACAAAGGATACCCCAAAAGCCACCTCCCTGTGCCTCCAGTCCCTGCACCACAGTGGTAATGGATCGGGGTGATAGCCATAAGGAATGCCCCAAAACCCACCCCCCCATGTCTCCAATCCCTGCAATCACAGTGGTGATGGATTTGGGCAATGGCTGTAAGGGATACCCCAAAAGCCACCTCCCTGTGTCTCCAGTCCCTCCACCGTGGGTGGTAATGGATTGGGGTCACAACTGCAAGGGATGCCCCGAAACTCACCTCCCTGTGCCTCCAATCCCTCCGCCAGGCTGGTAATGGATTGGGGTGACAACTGTACGGGATGCCCCAACACCCACCTCCCTGTGTCTGTGGTTGCAGTACCATGGCAGTGATGGATTGGGGCGACACCAAACCACCACCAGCTGTGCCCAGGACAGGTGGTCTCAAGACACCCAGCAGAGCCCCCCTGGCCACTCCAAGGCACCCAGCAGAGACCTTCTGACCACCCCAGCCATCGTCAGCTGCAGGGGACCCCTGTCACCCACAGGTTCCCCACCCCACGGACCACTGAGATCTCAGTGCCTCCCAGCAGAGTAACACAGGGAGGCTGCCTGCGCCCCAGCATGCGTTCTTCTACCTTAATTAGCATGCCATTATTGCTAATTAAAATCAATCCCTTGGTTCACCCCCGAAGGAGTCCTCTCCCTGCCTTCCCCAGTGAACACATCCTTAAAATAACTTCCAGCTGGGATTGCTCTCAGTCACTGCTGAGCCAACATTGGCACTCTGGGGTTTAATCTCTTCTTGTAGGTCTGACTCCCTCTGTGTGGTGGACACTTGGATCCCCTGGCCAAGCCAGGCTGGGCTCCCTCCCACCCCAAAAGGAAGCCACAAATGCAGCAAGGTGGTTACTTCATGCTGTGTTATCAAGGATGCAGGGAGCAGGCTGGGAGGGAAGGGATGAGGAGCCTGGGCTGGCTTTGGGAATTGCTGCTGGAAATGAAATGTGAAAACCAGCACAGCAAGAGCAGCATCTAGGAGGAAACCACTGGCTCTGGAGCATCCCAGGAGGGCTGTGCTGTGCGGGAGGGAGCTGCTCCTCTGCTCTCTCTCTCAGCCACTGCCTGGAGCAGGCACGGGCAGGGAGTGGGTTTGCCAAGGGCACAGCAGCATCCTTTCCCCCTCCCGGACATCAGGGCTCCCAACTCTGTCCCACCTCTCCTGCAGGAGAGCTTTGCCTTCCCGATGGAGCAGCACTGCCAGTAAGCCATTCCCTTGACCTGTGCATACCAGACACGTTCAAGATAGTGGAGCTGATAGCGGGATCGTGTTGGAACATCACACACCGAATTCCTTTGCCTTTTTTCTTAATTCCATTGTGTCTGGAGCTCCTGGAGCTTCATCCACACCCTGCAAAAGCTGGTGGAAAGCCTCCAGTGGGTTGGCTTCGATGGGCTCTGGAGCAGGCTGGTGCTGAGGTTGCTTTCCTACTTCTGGCACGCCAAAATATCCACACTCATCTGCGCAGTTGCTCAGGGTGTCCTGAGCTGTGTGCAGCCTCTGATCATCTCCAGGCTGTGGCTGTTGGACAGCAACCTGCCTGGAAAGATGCCTGGGAGGCCTGGAACCTGGGAAAATGCCAGAGGGAGTTTGCAGAGGGGGCTCATGGTCTGTAGATGCCCCTGAAGGTTTTTCCCCTCCTCTTACAACTGCCTCTAGCCCAACAAGCCTCAGACAGCAACCAGCAAGGGAGAACCTGCCTCCTACCACACCAACTACCCTCATCCTCCTCATTCAGTTAGGACCAGAGAAAGCACTTCAGCTCCCCACTGCCTGTGCTCCAGCTGCAAGATCTATCACGCAACTGGAACCAGTTCCACACTGGTATCTCCCACTGGCCGAGCACTGGGGTGCAGACTGGGATTTCGGCACTGGGATGCCGAGCACTGGGATGCAGACTGGGATCTCGGCACTGGGATGCCGAGCACTGGGATGCAGACTGGTTTGCTGGGGACGGCTGCTGGACAGCCATCCATGGGAGCAGGAGCAGCACTGCTCGGCTGTGTTCCTCGCAGCCTTAAGACCCTGGGTGTGGTTCGGACCCTAGGTGCCTGTGTCAGAGACCCCCCTGCCTGCTCGGCTCGGAGGTTTGTCCATCTCCCTGCGGCTCCAGGCGCTCCATGTGAGCCCAGGCACACCGTCCCTTCGCAGCCCGGCCGCGGGAGGCCAAAGACCCCATTAACACCTCCGCAGCTCCGGCACATGCGACAGCGTCCGGCGGGGAGGCAGCCCCGCTCCGCCGCCAGCCCGACCTGAGAAAAATCCTAATTATCCGCCAGTTACCAGCTGGCTGGCGTGGCGAGGGGCTGCGGCTGCAGCGTGTCCGGGCAGCTCCGGGCAGCGGAGCCCCGGTGGCTCCGGCACGATGCCGGCGTGCCCCGTCTTGCCGTGCCGCGGCTCCCGGTCCTCCGCCCGCCCCGCCGGAGCGGCTTGCCGGAGGGGGGCTTCCAACCCGCAGGGAAAACCTTATTTTCGGCATCTGGCCGTTGTGCGATAAGAAGGCCATTAAAAATGAAAAGGGAGGTGGCAGCAGCCTGGAGGGCTTCCCTCAGCGCGGAGCGGTGCGGCGGCTGCCGTCCAGAGCTGGAGGGACTCACGGTGCTCAGAGCACAGCCCGGGGCTTGGGACAGCCAGTGTCACCCACCACTGCCCAGAATCTCTCTGCAGGGACGGAGCTGAGTAATGGCAGTCCCGAGGCTTCACCCTTCTCCATTCACCTCTTTTCTAAAATTAGAAAATCAGCATTTGGAGGCAAGAGAGAGCAGTCGATGATGCTTTGGTCCCATTCCCCACACTGCTGCTGCCCCCAGACCCCTTCCTCCTCCTCCTGCATTGAGTCAAGGGTGTCTGCTAAAGCACATCTTATCTCTTGAGAGATATGCAGACTCCTCATTTGAATCCTTCAGGAGCTGGGAGAATCCACCACATTCCTTGGTAAACTGTTCCTATGGTTAATTATCCTCATGTTAAAAAAAAAAAAATCTTGTTTCTAGTCTGAATTTGCCTGGCTTCAGCTTCCAAGTGCTGGATCTCATTATGCCTTTTGCTATTAGATTAAAGAGCTGGCTGACATCAGGAACCATCTCCTGGGCACAACCACGATCAAGCCCCCTTGCTCTTCTTGGGGGGAACTTCCACGCAGAATGTTCCTCTGGTATCGCCGTACAAGACATCTGCTCCAAGTTGTTCATCTTCTTCACATTGCCCTCCCAAACCATGTCTGTTTTGTCAACAGAGGGTTTGAAGTGTGGACAGGAGCACTGTGTTTGTGGGCAGGGCTTGGGGACACATCGTTCCCCTGACTGGGTGACACAGGCCTGCAGAGCAAGCACTTGTCCAGCACTCCACAATGGCCAGCTCACCTGGTCCTTAGGAGCCTCCTCTCCTAAGCACAGGAGAATGGATAATGCCACATCTCCTGGAGTGATTCAAGTCAAAACCCTTCAAAACCAGGAGGCCATTGGGCTACACACTTCCATCAACCAAAGCTTGTGATTATATCAAAAAATGATGCCAAATTGTTTGACAAGATGACTCACACTAACCATTTGCTTTGGCATTGCCTGTGCACCAGCTCTCTGTTCCTCCATGGCCAGATCCTCCATGACTCAACCCCAGATTGCAAGAGACCTTCAGCTGAGTCCTCTTCCAGTGCAGGGGACTTCTTGCTGCTCCAAAATGCTGCCTGGCATGTTGGCTCTGCCAAGCTTGTGGTCAGTGTTTGGTGTAAATTGATCAACCATCCTGGCATAAATTGTTGGCTGCAGTGAAGTTCAGCATATCCAAAAGCCACGAGGCTTCCCCAGGTGAAACAGGCTGGGTTGGTTCTCCCCAAACCACGTGTGTCCTGCAGAGCACTGGGATGGTTGATGCTGCTGTCCTTGGTGTGGCCATCACTGCGCTGCAGATGTCACCGTCTGTCCCCAGCCCTACTGACTGAACATTCACCTATCCTTCCCAAGTGCCTGGATTTCCCAACGGCTTTTCCTCATCTTACATGTGTGTTCCCAGCTCCTGGGGAGGCTCACTCTGTCCCATGCTCTGTTATTTGTGTGTTCACTGACAACTCAGAACACATTTGTTATGCTGAGCTTCTTTCCCTGCTAAACCAGGACAAATTCTCAGGTGTGGCAGTGGCACTGCAGCGCTCACAGTGAGTGGGAGGAAGGCAGCAGCCTCATCTTCCAGCTCTAACCCTGCCTGTGACAGCCCCAGCAAGGAGGACACAAAGTGACACCAGCTGTCACTGCGGCAGGATCATTCCTCACGTGGCACTTCAGCAAGCCAGACACCCTGCACCAGCCTTGGCAATCCTGCAGGAATCACTGCTTCAAATGAAACATCCCCTGTGTTCTGCAGGGCGCCAGGTGCTGCTGACCCACTGCTTCTCTCCATGAGGCTCAGCTCCAGCGCAGGTGGGCACTGGTCCTACAGCAAACCTGCTCTGGGGGGATGCAGCCACCCCAGCATGGTACTTCAGAGGGCCACACACCTCTGGGTGCCTTCTGAAGTGTTAAAGCCAATTCAGGCATTCAAGTCCTCACTCTGGTCCCTTCCCAGGACCCTGCACTGCAGCCTTGGCTCTCAGCCCCTGTTGGTGGGCACGTCCTCTGCAGGTGCTCCCAGCCACCCCTGGAATGAGCGTGTTTCCTGGGCAGCTCCCAGCTCCCGAGGCTGGGAGGGCATCGTGTGGCACTGCCTGCCCGGATCTCCCTCAAAGGCTTGGGAAAAACAGCCATGTCCTGTCCTGGTGAGATGAGCTCCAGGTGGGACACGGCAGCTACAGGAGCACAGTCAGCGCAGGGTGATGCCGACACAGCCCGAGCTCCCTTTAGCTGGAACTGTGGAAAGATCCCAGGGGAATGGGATGCCTTTCAGGAGGGGAGCCCTCCTGCTCTGTGTCTGCTCCACCCCAAAGCCATCTCCCAGCACTCCTGGCTGGCGACAGTGGCAAGCAAGCATCGGACACGTTCTGGTCCCCATCCCTGCGTGCCGGGACAAGACACTGCAGCGCCTTGTTTCGGTTTCCATTTGGAAAATGGAAACCCCAGTGGCACTAATGCCTCCCTTCCCTGTGCTGGTCCTGTGCAGCTGTACCTGTAACTGATAGGAGTTATCCCCCAGGAGGGACAGGAGCGGGCTGGAATCACACCCTGCCCGAGGACCTCCGGTGTACCCAGTTCCTAACGAAATGCATCCCTGAGCAACATCCCGCCAGGAAAAACAGTTGAAAGAGTGGAGGCTTAACCACCCCTACAAGCCGTGTTTGACCACGGCGCTGTCCCCAGTCCCTGTCCCTGAGACTCAGCCGCGGAGCTGCAGCCACCGGCCGCGGGGAAGCTGCTGCACTGCCCCAGCCGGGAATTCGGCTGCGTTCAAACGCTGCCGGCTCGCTGCTGCTTTCCCTCTCCACGCACCCATTGGCTTCCGCAGGACACAGCCCCGGCGCTGCGGCCGCTGCCGGAGCCCGTCCCCTCCCGCCCCCTCACCAGGGCACACCGGGAGCATCCCGCCGGCCGCTGCCGGGGTGCTCCTGCACGACAGCATCCAAGGATGCTTTCTGTCTCCCGCAGGAAGGACTGTCTTGGCAATTAAACACGTCACCTTCCGCAAACAAGGGCCATTATCACACCCGGGGCTTAGACATCTCCGGGCTGCTCTGCCCGTTCCGTGACAGTGTCAAATCGCAGCCCCGGAGGAAACTTTGATGCTCCTGTGGGGTGTCAGTCGACCCATCCCATCCTTCCTGCTCTGCCAGTGCTTCCCGGAGGAGAAAACCCGCCCGGCTCAAGCGAGGTGAGCGGCTCTCCCGGGTTCTCCAGAGATACCCTCTGCGGGAATTCCTCCGGCACTGGCCGCAAGTGCTGGTTCTCCTTAAAAACGGGGGCAGCGCTGCGCTGAGCCAGCAGTGGGGATGAGAATTTAGGACCTTTTGGCACAAAAAGCAAAGCAGCCCCCGTGCGCTCTGCCCGGTCCATGGTCCCTGCCTGTGCCGGGCAGCAGGAGGGCGGTCGGAGCATCCTGGCTCCCGAGGAGAGAGAAAGGAGCTGTGCAGCCATCCCTCTGTGCATCCAAACCTGCTCTGCCTAAAAGCCTGCTCTGTTATTTGCTGTGACTTCTAGGGACTAAGTTACTCCTCTAACAGGGGATGCAAAGGGACTGTAACTGACAAGCAGGAATTTACAGCGAAGCTGGCAGTGGTGCCGGGAGATGCGAGCAAAAGTCCCTCTCGCCCACGGCCTCGCCTCTGACAGCACTCACTGGCAAATACGCCGGGAAGCACCATGAGAACAAGGCAGGTACTTCCCCAGGACGCTTCTTTGCAGGGACATTTACTCATAATTTAGGGAATTGTGGCGAGAGAAACGACACTCCAGCCGTTGTGCTCCACGGCCCTTTGAGAGAAACCCCTGGAAAGCAAGCACTGATGATTCCTGCACGCTTTGCTTCCCAGGGCCACCACCTGCACTGGTACAGTCCCCATCAGAGGTGGCTGTATCCCGCTGTCCCCCTATGCGACCCTCCCCACCGCCGCCGCGTTGGGTGCTGGCGGTGAGGACGCGGCCGGCGGTGCTGAGCATCTCCCTAGCCAAGGTAGAAGACATGCAACTTACTGTCCAGGTGGCCGACTTGGCGGTGCTGGATTGCTGGAAGGTCACCTCAAAGTGGTGGGGACCAGGGTAGTCGGTGTTGGAGGGGATGACAGGAGCCGGGGACATGGCGTCGAAGGTAGAGCTGGGCTGCGAGTAGGGCGAATGCGTTGGGACATTGGAGGTGTGCTCGGAGCTGTAGGGGCTGGTGGAGGCTGCTCTGCTGCCGATGCTCTGATCCATGCTGTTGTTCAGCAAATTGAACTGGGACTGGAGGAAGGGAAAAGGGGAGGAGGGAAAAAAGAAAACACCAGCCAGTTTAGAGACGGGGAAACCTCAGCCACCTTTCTCCAGGGCTGGGGTGTCCTGTTACAGCCTCCTTAAAGGGCCAGCGTGCGGGATGGGAGCCAAAAGAGCTGGTCTGGGTGGCTCGGGTTTTCCAACAGGTCACCACTTGTGTGAGGGATAAACCCCGTGTGCTTAAATCACCCCCCTCGATCTGCTCCATCCTCTCTGGAGGCTGAGAGGTGCCACAATCCCAGATTTCTAGCGCACCTGCCTCGGGAAAGCCACACTTCTGACAGTGGGGAGAGGGCACGGATGTTGTGGGGTTTGCTCAGGTGTGGGAGATGTCCTGCTGAGGGCGGGGAGTGACTGCCCTGTCCTGCACACACGCAGGGCTCTGCTCCAGTGTCCCTTCCAGCAGCTGGAGTGTCACCGCTCAGTGAGGCTGCCCTGGCAAGGTGAGCAGCAGTCCCTGGTGATGACATCGCTCCATCGCGACGGCGATACCGAGCGTCCATCCTGTTTTCCAAGCTCTTTTCCCACCTGTCCCTCATGCTCGCCGGTCACAGACACACACCCACACACCACCGGGAGTGCTTCCCTGAGCCAGCCAGCCCCGAGCAGTGGTTTGTAGCTGGTTTCCCAGCAGGATGTTTGCTCTCAGTGCCTGATGCAGCTCTAATTTGGGGAAAACCTCAAACCTACAAAGCACGCGGCTGTGATGCAGCTCACTGCAGGAAGGTCACAGGGCAAATTGACCCATTTAGGCAGGTCCTGGCTCTTATTCCAGACCCGTTGGACTAAATCATGGCTTCTTACATTTTTTTCCTTATTCCTCTTCTGACCAATTACTGTTAAATTCTTACAGTAAGGGCTTTACCTGCAGGCACAGCCCAAGCACAGTGACATTCCCAAGAGCTGCGTGGCAAAAGTGACCTTAGTATTTCACCAGAAAATCAAACTCAAATACAGCTGCTTCTCAAAGCAAATGGGATTTTTTTTTTTCTCCCAGAAATCTGCAATTCTCGAGTTGCTCAGGGGTTGCTCTCACCCTGCAGCCCCAGAGGCAAAGGCAGTGACCACAAGCAGTGTCTGGTGCATTGTCGTGTGCCATCCTGGCTCCCTGCATTGGAAGAAGGACACAGCCCCCCTTGACTGCCCTCATGCTTGTCAGGCACTGTCCCTGTCCCCAGCACCCACTGGCGCACCTCTGGAAAGCCAACAGATGTGGAAGCAGCCGTGGGCACAGCCAGCAGGCTCTGCCTTCTCCAAAGGGCTGCAAGGCTCACGGCTCAGGAATCAGGAGACATGTTTTAACTTGGGATCCCAACCTCACCCAACCCTCTACGATGTGGAATGGTTTAAAGGCAATCATCCTTCTCCAGGGAAGTTCTCCTGTTGCCTGCATCTCTCACAAGGTCGTTGGAGCCTGTGACTAACTGGAGGAATGCTGAACAAGATCTGGCTTGCTTTTACACATCCAGCCATTTTCTCCCCTAAAATATGTGCCTAAATCCCTCTATTCCTCCTTGCTGCTCTATAAATAGCCCAGCCAAAGACAAGCCAAGCTTTCCTTAATCCAGGCTTCACCTGGAGAAAAACTTATGAGAAACTTTGGCAAAACAGGCACGTCAGGAAAGCTCTTGCCATCCAACTGGGAAATGCAGCTGCCGTGGGGACCATGGGCAGAGCAGTGCTGGTGAGGTGGCACAGGCAAAGCTGAGGGATCAGCCAGGAGAACAGCAGCAGGGGAAAAGGGATTGCTGTTGGATGGGGCTGCTCACAGCCCAGAAAATCCAGGAGTATCAGGACTGAGCTTTTTTGTTCTCATGCTGAGATCCACGGCTGTTCATGGCTGAAGCCTGTGGGTGTAAATGGGCAAGTGAATGAGGACCCACCATGGAACGGAGCATCCTGACCTCTGCATGGGAGAAAACCTTCCCTCAGGAAGAATGGTGAGATATGAGACCCAGGGTATCACCTCTGCCAGCCAAGCTGGCTGCCCCGGGCTGGGCTGCCTTAGCACAAAGCAAGAGGAAGTGTCCTGAGTGCCCGGGCTTTGGGAATCTGCTGGCAGAGAGACCCAGAGTCAGGTGCGTGGGGAAAACGACAGACTCGCTGTTCTAAATTGATGAAATTATGGAAACATTCCCCTAAAAGACAAATCAAAGGCAGGAGTGTTTGTGTGTGTGTGTGTGTAAATATGTACATACACACACAGCAATAATTATTCACACAACTGCAGCAACGACCTCCCGCGGAACAGCCCCGACAATGGGATACATGGGCTCGGTACCAACACACTTCAGGTAAAAACCACGAATGAAGTGATTTCCATCTGTCCCCGACTGCCTCTGTGCCCGTGCTGGACTGTTCTGAATGTCAGGGACAGACACAAACCCCTTTTCCCTAAGTAAACAACCTCAGCGCTTGAGGACAGGGCAGGAAACATTTCCTGCAGCACAGGTACCACTTCACCTGCCCTGCCCTCCCAGGGATTCCCACCAGGCAAAGGAAGCCTGCCCAGGGGAATAGACAATGGTGTGGGCTCGGCTGGGGAGGTCCCCAGTGGATGACAAAGTGGTGCTGGTGGTGTCCAGCACCTCCAGGCGTTCCTTGGATGGATGCTCCAGCTGACACCCCTCCCACCTGTGCACACACAGGTAAGGGACCCTGCACCCCTGGCACCTGAGCTTTAAATCCCACCTCGGGCTCTGCAAGCACCAGACGGGGCAAAGCAAGAGGAACAGCGACCGAGCTGCCGAGGCTGCAGCATCCTGCAGCAACACGGCTCGTGAGCGCGCTGGACCAGCCCCAGCTCCTCCGTGCAGCTGCAGCATGGGGACATGCAGTGGCACAGCCCCTGGAGCATCCTCAGCAGCACCCAGGCTGGGCAGGCAGAGCCAGAGCAGGTGTCCCAGCAGGGGAGGACAATTCTAATAAGAGCATCAAGGCAAACCCCATCCATAGCAAGCAGCACCTACCGTGGTGTAATGCTGCATCGGGTCGCTGATGTAGAGCATTTTAGTCGTCTCGGGGTTCACGGAGTGCGGGGAAGCCTCCTGCCACGGGAGTCATGGGGTCGGGGCAGTGGCTGGGATGGGGTGGAGGGTGGGAGGAAGGAGTGCGGGAGCGGGGCCGGGCGGGCAGCGCCAGGGATGCTGCGCTGGCCACCCGTGTGCCGCCGTCTGTTGGCTTTTTTGCTTTTTTCATCTCCCTTAGTTCTGTCAACTCGCTGCATCCAACAACAAAACGGGGCCCACCCCTTCTGTCCCTCATGACTATTCATTAAAGCACAGGGCAGGCCCCAGCTTGCCCAGTGATGGACTGGGCGATACCAACCATTCCCACTGCAGGGAGAGCAGGGGTCCAGCTCTGCCACCAAATCCCAGATCCCGCTCCAGAAAGCTTCTCCCAGCCACATGGAGCTGGAGACCTGCTGGGCTGGCACCTGTCACCAGCACACTGAGGTGCCCACCCTGGCACCGAGCAGGTGATGCAGTGACTCTGCGAGGGCTCCGTGTCTGGGAGCTGTGGAGTTATCTCTGTCTAGATGGATGGATACTCATAGGTGTGGATGGATGTGTGCGTGGATGGATGGATGGATGGATGGATGGATGGATGGATGGATGGATGGATGAAGGGATGAAGGGATGAAGGGATGAAGGGATGGATGGATGGAGGGATATCTAGAGGGGCAGACAGGAATAGTTAGGGATAGATGACTGACAGGGCATTCGGGTGACCTGCTCACAGCCACCGAGCATCAGCACCACTCGGGCACCACTGAGCTCCAGGAGCAGCAGGAATCAGCACGGACCCTCTGCAGCCTCTCTCCTCTCCCGCCGTTCCCCCAGGGATGCTGCTGGCATCCCGTTACCAGAGCCCTTCTTGTCGGGCTGCTCCGGCCCCGCCGGGCTCGGCTTCGGTTCCAGCGGGAGCGAGGGGAAAGGCGAGGGCTCGCTCAGCGAGCGGCACAGCCCCAATTAGCAGCGCTCTGCCCAGCTCCTGCCCGCTGTGAAAGGCCGGGCAAGGGAGGGAAAGCGAGCGGAAAGAGAGGGAAAAGGGGCTGGGGGAGGGGAGGCAAGCTGTCCAAAAGAGGAACGGCGGATTTGTGGAGGGAAACAGCGGCTTTCTGGAGGGAAACAGCGGCTCCCCGCAGGGAGATGCAGCCAGCAGCCAGCGCTGCCTCAGGGATGCTCCCGGGAGCCACCGAACACGCTCAAGTGGCCGCGGTGTCCGCACGCCCGCGATGCTTTTTCAAGACTTTGTCCTAGCCAGAAGCAAAGGCTTCTTGCAGGAAGGGCAGCGGCACGGAGCCGAGGCTGTGGTGGGTGCAGAGCTGGGAGCACGGCGTGCCCCTCTCCGCAGCAGGTCACAAATGGCTTTTACTCCACAGTGTTTGTCCCGGAGCCACTGACACTCTGCTCCTGTCCTGGTACTCCCCTAGAGCTCCGAATCCCTGCCTGCGGTGATGTTATCTAACAATAAGGGGTTTTACTGACCCCTCTGCCATCGATTACAGGTGACCAGACCCTGCCCCAGTGCCAGCAGCGCTGCATCTGCAAGGCTGGGCTTGGTTTATGAACCAGCAAACATCTACCCCAGAGCCCCCAGCCTGCCCTGCAGGGAAATCCAGCCAGTGCCTGGTGCAGGTGCCTGTCCCTGCCGTCCGAGCACACTCACCATCACCGAGTCGGTCATGCCTCTCATCTGGAACACGTCCATTGTGACCTCTGTGCGGTTGGACACCTCATTGCTGATGTCAGTGTTGGCGGGAGGGAGGTCGAAGTAGGTGCTGTCTGGCTCCCTGAGGAGAAGGTGGGGGCACAGTCATCCTCCCAGCTCTCCAACGCAGCCTGAGCCACCACCACCCCCCAGTAGTTCGCAGTCCCCTCAAACCTCGTCCATTTCCCTTCTTCCTCCATCCTCTGCTTTTTTTCCACATGGCAGGACAGCCTTTGCTCAGGCAAACTGTTGCCTGGCAGGTAAAGCAAGCAGAGACTTAGGAAATTTTGCATCCACTCAGCCGCTCCAGCATATCTGTCACCCTGGGATGTCCTTACATGTGAGGACCAAGGGAAGGAGGAGAATGACACAAAGCACAGTCCTTCCCCCCACTTGATTAAAGTATGAGGTTCACAGGCCGGAAGGCTTGGAAATGTCTTGGTGGGGCTGGAAGATGTTTAATGGGAGCTCTCCCAGTTTAAAGGGAGCTCTGCTCTGGCCCTGACACTGTCTCCACGCTGCCCTGGTGCGCTGTAGCCAGGAAGGAGCTACCCATGAGACAGCCAGTGCCATGTTCTTTGGCAAACGGAATGCCCGGAGCAGACAGTCTGGCACCCGGGAGCAAAATT
The DNA here is from genome assembly GCA_036630365.1 of Acanthiza pusilla. NCBI lineage: Eukaryota > Metazoa > Chordata > Aves > Passeriformes > Acanthizidae > Acanthiza > Acanthiza pusilla. Next base: position 3,754,332 of record JAXCHO010000005.1, on the reverse strand, counting down.
TGCAAGATGAATTGCAATTTCACCTGTGAAAAGTACAGGATGCAAAAGGAAATTTATCTTTGCTAAAGGGCCACTGCTGCCTCCAAACACCCCCCACGGGAAATGATCACACCCCACTTACAGCGTGCTCCAGAGGTGCTCGAACGTGGTGCCTTCATCAGCTGGGGATGACTGGGACATCTTCACAGAGGGAGAGTCCGAGAGAGGGTAAATCACTCTGGGGGAAAAGGGAAGCAGCAGGGTTAGCAGTGCCAGCATGCTGTGCTGTGCTGTGCTGTGCTGTGCTGTGCCACGCTGAGCCATCTCACTCCAGCAAAGCAGGTGGAGTGCCAAGGGCAGGAATCCTTCAGGAATTCTTCAATCCCGACTCACTCCCAGCAGCACAGCAGGGACCAGAGACCCCCAGAGCCATCGTGGAGGACACAGAATACCAGAGAACCCCAGGGTTCATCGTGGGGGACACTCAGGACCAGAGCCCCCCAGAGCCATCGTGGAGGACACAGAGTACCAGAGATCCCCAGAGCCATTGTGGGGGACACTCAGGACCAGAGACCCCCAGAGCCATCGTGGGGGACACTCAGGGACCAGAGACCCCCAGAGCTCGTTCTGGGGGACACAGAGGGATCAGAGACCCCCAGGGCTCATTGTGGGGGACACACAGGGACCACAGGCCCCAGTGCCCCTTGTCGGGATGCACAGGACCAGAGCCCCCCAGAGCCATCGTGGGGAACACAGAGTACAGAGACCCTCAGGGTTCTTTGTGGGGGACACACAGGACCAGAGTCCCCCAGAGCTATTGTGGGGGACACAGAGGACCAGAACCATCATGGCCCATCATGGGGGACAGTGCCCACAGCCCTGGCAGTGCTGGTGGCAGGTGGGGGTGACCCAAGCTCAGCAGAAGGAACCCATTCTCCAGCCAAAGCCTCCTGGACCAGGCTGCACACTCATAACCAGAGCCATGCTCAGTCCAGTCCATCCCCCTCACCCCTGCACAAGGTTTCCTGTCCTCTCTCAGGCATGGGAGGGAGGACAAGCTCTCCCTGTGTGCCCAGAGCCTCTCAGACCCAGCGGCCGGAGCCGGAGGTTTCACGGAGCCATCTTGAGCCTCGTGCTGCCTTCCCCTCTGGGCAACCATCTTCCTGCTCCCTTACCTGCTCCCTGGGAGCAGCAGGACCTCTTCCCTGCCCTGGCTCACACAGATACACCCCAGGCACATCTGGCTGCTCCTTTTACCCGCGCTGGTGTGAGCATCCCACCTCAGCTGCGACATCTCATAGTGAAAACCCGAAACTTCCTGCATTTTGGGGAGCGTGCTGCCGAGTTGAGGGCAGCCACTCTCTGAGTGAGGGATGCTCGGGGTCACCCCGGCCCCTCTGACTCAGCTGGGGACCTGGTGGCTGCCGGGGAGGGAGTTAAAATGAAAGCTTTCCCCATCAGCAGATCCCGTGGGCCGCTTTCTACAAAACACGGCACCCGCAGCACCCTGCCCGGAGGAATTCCCGTGGCACAGGGGGGCTCCTTCCCCCCAGATCCCACAGCAGGAACAGCTAACAGGGACAGTCCGGTGTCCTCCCGCCCCTCCTTGTCCCACGTGTGACACACAGAGAAATGAAAGCTCCTACAGGGCAGCTTTGAGAGAAGGAAAAGCCTAGAACAGATGCAGGCGACTGCTGGTGGCCTTACCCTTCTTCCATGCTGCTTTCCCTGGCCCAGAGCAGCTTCAGGAAGGAGCAAGGCCTTTCCCTCCAGAGGAGAAAGTACCTCTGCACCGCCCCGGCTGTGTGGTCATCACGGGTGACACCAGCTCTAACCACGTGGCTGCTCTCGTTTTCAAAAGGAAAGAAATCTGACTATTTTAAGGGCGTTTTGGAAGTTCCCTTTCACTCTTTCAAAGCACAACCTGCGTGTGCAAAGCCAGGCCAGTGTTTTCTCATGTCTGAGCTCTGATTTAGGGGGTACAAAGGGAAGTGGGGGTGGCTGGTGCTGTTTAAGGCACATCCCTGCTGCTGTGGTCCCTGCTCGTCCAGGGAAAGCACCTCAGCAGCAGGAGTGACAGCCTGGCACCAGGCACCTGGGCTGGTAAAGAATTCACCAACCGATTTATTTACAAATGGGGCTCCCCAAAATTTGCACGGTGCTGATGTAATTCCCTCTGCAAGGAGGTGCCATTTAGAGCCCTGTTTTGCAAGGAAGGGTGGAGGCATTCACATTTGGGAAAGCACTGTGATGGTGAGGTCCTGCAGGAGGAAAAGACACCCTGTGGGAGGCAGTGGGAGCCCTGTGGCTCATCAAAATTAAAGGTAAACTGGGAAGAGCCTTAGAGCTTAATTCCACATTGCTCCGGAAGCATTCCTGGATGCAATTTCCGTGCCCAAGGATATCCTTCCCGTGCCCAGGGCTGAGTAAATGGTACCTGGGGCTGAGCACATCAGCAGTGGCAGAGCTCAGGACCAGCCACAGCCCAGGTTCAGCTCCCTGCCCCTCCCAGCCCCCCAGTTTGGAGCCTATTCTGGCTCTGCCCTGACTGTGTCAGCTCCCTGCTGCCACCAGCTCCCCACACCAAGGGGAACACCTGGGGTACCATCCTGACTTCTTCCAGCAATTCTCCAGCCAGACTCCACCAGGAGGATTATCACCTCCAGAGACCCCAAACTGCTCTTGAAAGTGAAGATTTCCTCACCCAGGGAAGGGTGCAGCAAGGAATTCTCCATCACTTCTGCCTCAACGCAGCAGGGAGGCAGCGGGGGATGCTTGGCACGGCTGGCACGGCTCGGGAGAGACCTGCACTGGATTTATTGCAGGTTTCTAGAGGAAAAGAGACCTGAAGGTGCAAAGCAGGGGGTGGATGCTGGGATCCGGGGCTGACAGTGGGATCTGCCGGCGTTCAGTGGGAGAGCTGCACTCCGAGCTGGCTCCAGCGTTCGCTGGATTGCTGCTCCCCTCTGTTGCTAGTCTGGGCATTGCAGGGAAACTGCACACGAGAAAAGAGGCTGGGAAAAGCCTTCGGACAGGCGATCTGCCACCTCAGCTCCCTCTGTGACCCAGCTCAGCCCGTGGGGGGCTGCCATCCCCGGGATGTGGGACCTAGTGGGGTCACACCGGCTCTGGTTCCTTCTGTCTGTGCAAATGCCCCATGAACTGCTACTGAAATAATCTCCAAAGATTAGTACAGAAAAACTCTGTGTACTCAGTTTTTCCACACTGCTTGGAAAACCCAGCCCCAGGGACAGAGGGAGAAGGAAAATCAGGGACCAAGGTCCCTACAGCCACCCCAGTATGGGACAACTCCCTGGAGAAGCAGAGAAGATGAACTTCCATTTATCCAACCATGCTTCACTCATGGGTCATGACCACAGGGCCTGAATAAATTATTACAATGATTATAAACTCAACTTCTTCCATCACAATGAGGAAGGTGAAGGGTGCTGTTGGCTCTCAGCCTCGCTGGGATCACTGCCTGCCCTCTCAGTTTCTGCACTCTCTGGAAGAAGCATCTTTGATCTCATCAACAACTTTAGGGCTCAGGTTTAGCACCTAGAAATGCTCAGTATTTGTTATCACTTGGTGATAACAAATTCACTGTTATCCCGCCACTCCAACAGCCCAGAAGGAAACAGGACAGCATTTTGCAGCCACCTTAAAGGGAGATAAATGCACAAACCCGATGTAACAGGGCTCTGACCAATTCCCAAGGACTCTCTGGGAGAGCAGGACTTCTAAGAGCCATTTCCACCTGTCACATGGAGCTGCTCCATGAATTGGGAACTGGTCCTGGACCTTCTCTTCTTTGCACAATGAGGGCTCATCCAGCCCACAGCAAACAACTTAATGTTTGCAAAAATGCTGCCAGTCCCAAGGTGCCAACACTGCCTTGTGCTATCATTCATTCATCCCTGACTATTAAACTCCCACCTGCAAAATGAGGTTTGTAAAAGCAATGGAGGGCGAGTGAGTGAGCTTTTCTGCAGCACACTTGAATCTCAGGAGCCCTCCTTGGGGTCTAGCAGCTTATCAGCGATTTTCTTTCCAGTGAGGAGGTAGGATGGACAGAAATCCTTTCTGACTACAGTCACTGACAGCAGCTCCGGATGGGGCAGGAGGCTGAGGCTGCTGCCCCATCTCTCCTTGGCAGCTCAGCCTCAGTCCTGCACAGGGACGTGGCTTGGGCAGCCAGCCCCTGCATCCCACCGGGATCCAGCCCCTCCATTGCTTCTCCCACTCAAGGCTTGGCCGATTTTCCCTCCACAAGTGCTTTAACTCCAGAGCTAAGGCACTCGGGAGCAAACTTTTAAGACACTTCAATGTTGTGTCACAAGCCCAAGAAGCAAAGCAGCCGCAGATCACCTTCCAGCCACATTACCGAGCACTCAGGAGAGGGTCGTGCTGAGAAACTCACACACACACACACCAAGGGGTTTCCTTTTGTAGTTTTTTTTTCCTCCTACCTGTGTTTTGAGTTCCCCCGGAGGTCTCCCACGGACAGGAGCGGCCTGGGATTGAGGATCTACGTTATTTACTGCACTACACTGGAGTAGCGTCCCGGTCGCCAAGGCAATGACATTGGAGCTGCTGAAAGCTGTGTGAAAAGTGAGGCAAAAGCTCCTGCGCTCCTTCCTGGAATAGGAGGCAGTTGCAAGGGGGTGGGGAGTGCTCAGCCAAGCGTGCCAGGGAATTAGAGCTGGTCACCGGCACCAAAGTGACACCGGGGCAAGGTGGCTCTGGGGGCTGCAGCAGGGGCAGCACTGTGCCCGAGGTGGTGTGGGGCTTTAATCACAGAATCTGGGAATGGTTTGGGCTGGAGGGGAGCTTAAAGATCATCTTGGTCCACCCCCTGCCACGGGCAGGGACATCTTTCACTAAACCACATTGCTCCGAGCCCCATCCAACCCGGCCTTGGACACTTCCAGGGATGGGACACCCAGCAAAGGACACTCAGTGTAGATCGAGGAGGCTCTTCTCACCAGATTGATGGACTGAGCTGGTTTTGTGTTTGCATTCAGCCAAATGACCAGGCCATCTCTCCTGGGGCGACCAGGACCACCTGCCTGGGGGATCGGGAAGGGCTCTGGAATTCCCTGCATTGATTTCCCCAGGGAACAGCGACTTGCCACAGCACAAGGAGGGTGGCAGTGGATGAAACTGAATATTTCTGATTAAAACCATCATCCACAAGGCTAATTATTTGCATCCTGTGGACTCACAGACACCCTGCCACACTGACACACCCCTCACAAGCTCCTGTGTCACTTGTCACTTGCCCTCGGTCACCTGGGGCAGGCAGTGAGTATTGCCCATCCCAGGGCAATCACTGCTTGTGTTCAGGTCCCCTGTCCCCACCTGGGGACCAACAGACATCCCCTGCCTGCAGGCACCCCCACATCACACGTGGGGCAGATGGTGACGGCAGAGCAGCTGTCGTGTCTGTCCCTCTGTCGTGGGGACAGAAAACGGATGCATTCACCCACCCAAAACACATCGGCGGGGCTGGAACCAGTTTTTGGAACCCAAATAATCCGTAATGAAAGCAAGACTCGAATATTTACCATGATCGTGAGGTTTAATTTTAAGTGATGGTGACTCTGGCCCCCAAACAGGGAGGGGCTGTCCCATCCAGGCTGTGCTGTCACTGGGATGGGAGCCAGGCTGCTGCCACCCAAAAATTCTGGGGTACCGACTGGGGTGACAAAGGGAGATAGTTGTGCATCCCCCTGGCAGTTCAGTGGGGAAGGGATGCAGAGGATCCTCAGCCCGCGGGACCAGAGAGTTTTGGGGACACTGACTGTTTTGGGGACACTGACATCCCCATCATTGTCCTCATCCCCCCTTGGCTCCTCTGATCCCGGCAGCCGGCTGTACCGGGAGGGGGATGTTGCCCAAGGAAATATGCCCCCTGGGAGGGTTTATCTGGGATCTGCCCAGTCCCTGGTGTGCCTGTATTTATTTATTGATTGATTGATTCCAGCCAGTTCACATCTTTTTTTGCTGGGGTATGTCTATTGCAATTATTAGGTCCTCTAATAACGTCTGGGGAACCTGGCGGGACATCCCGCCTGTGATCCCTTTGCTGTTGGTGATTAGCCGGCAGTGGTGATTAGCCGGCAGTGGTGATTAGCCGCCAGTGGTGATTAATTAGCCACGGCAGTCCCGGGCGCGGGACACTGCCCGCGGAAAGGCGCCAGATAAGGCCTTGGTGGTTCTTTGAGAATGGGGAGACGAGGGGGAACACGCCCCTCGGCTCATTAACCGCGTCATTAACCGGCTCATTACCATCTCATTTGCATACTAATGAGGCTCGCGCGGCGCCTTCCCGCGCGCTTCCCGCCGCCGGGCGCCCCCTGCCGGGCCAGCGCGGGGACCACAACTCCCGGCGTGCCCCGCGGCGGCCCCTCCCGCGCGGCCCCGCCCCTTCCGGCGGGCCCCGGCGGAGCGGAGCGGGGCGGGCGGAGCGCGGCGGGTTCGAATCCCGGCGGCGCCGCGCCCGCCATGAACTTCTCGGAGCTGTTCAAGCTCTCGGGGCTCATGGGTCGCTTCTCCCCCGACGGAAAGTGCCTGGTGAGTGCCGGCCGCGGGCGGCGGGGCCTCTCGTCCCGGGAGGGGCGGTTGGCGGGGCCCCTGAGCGGTCGCGGCGCGGGGCCCCTGGGCCGGGCTGAGGGCGGACACGGAGCGGGCAGCGATGGAGCATCGGATCCTGCGGGCCTGAGCTCAGAGGCTGCTGCCGAGAGGCTTTAAGGCAATAAGGGTCAATACCGGAGACCTGGGTTAGGTTGAATTAACCTTAATCAGCTAAATGAGTTAGTACTTTAAATTAGGTAGTACCTGAAGGGAGCCTACAGGAAAGATGGAGAGGGGCTTTTTACAACGGTTTAGAGAGGCAGGACAAAGGGGAACAGCTTCAAACTGCCAGAGGGCAGGGTTAGATGGGATACTGGGAAGGAATCCTTCCCTGGGAGGGTGGTCAGGCCCTGGCACAGGTGCCCAGAGAAGCTGTGGTTGTCCCTGGATCCCTGGCAGTGTCCAAGGCCAGGCTGGACAGGGCTTGGAGCAACCTGGGATAGCGGAAGGTGTCTCTTTAAGGTCCCTTCCAACCCAAACCATTCTGGGATTTTATTAAATAAAATAGTAGTTATGAGACAAAAAGTAATTTTTTAAAAATTGGAATTACTTAGACATTAGTGATGGAAGCAATGAGGATTCTGTTTATTATTTATAACCCCCTTTTCCCCTGGTTTAGCTGTTCTTGCTGTAGTTTGCAGTGGAGCTCAGTACATAGAATTACAGAATTCCAGACTTATTTGGGGTGGAAGGAGCCTTAGAACTCATCCAATCCATGGGCAGGGACACCTTCCACTATCTCAGGTTGCTCCAAGCCCCATCCATCCTGACATTTCCAGGCATGGGGCAGCCACAGCTTCTCTGGGCAACCTGTGCCAGTGGGTCACCACCCTCTCAGGGAGGATTTTTTTCTTTAAAACACAATGTTCACCCTCTCTGAACTAAATCTGGGATCGCAGTGAGCTGGGCCAGCAGCCCAGCAGGTACATCCGTGGCGCTCCATCCAGGATCCTGCCCCACCTCAGCCCTGTCCCCGTCCCCTTCAGGCCTCGTGTGTGCAGCACCGTTTGGTGGTTCGGGATGCGAGCTCCCTGCAGCTCCGCCAGCTCTACACCTGCCTGGATCAGATCCAGTACATCGAGTGGTCCTCGGACTCCCTGTTCATCCTGTGTGCCATGTACAAGCGAGGCATTGTCCAGGTGAGGATGAAAGCAGGACAGGGTGTGTTTCCTGCTGGGATTTGGGTGTGATGTGAGAGCTTAATAGACAGCACTAGTCTGAGGCTTTGCTGAAGTACCTGATGTTATTGATAACACAGTTTAAGGATAACCCAGAGTGCCAGGGTTTTTAAAACAGTGATGATCATCTTAGCTTGAAAAAGAATATTTAGGATAAAAATATCTAACAAAACAGATCAAAATTGGAGATTATGTTACCAGCTTCTTACTGCAGTAGGAAATAAATACATGCAAGCTTGTCAAATGGACTAAACCTGTTTAAATGTTGTATATTCAGAATATTTGTCACAGAAAAAAACAACCCCATATCATTTGCTATTTCAGTTATCACCCAGAGTTGTGGGACTCACTTTTGCAGCGGGATCCAGCGCCAGTCCTTCATGGCTGTGGGTGGTTGGGTGTTCCTGAGCTCCCTGGGGCGGGATGCAGGAGCCTGCTCTCAGCTGTAGGGAGTCCTCCTGAGCAGAGGCTGGGATGAGCTGTTGCTTCCTGCACTGTCTGGTTGCTCCCTGCCCCAGGTCTGGTCCCTGGAGCAGCCGGACTGGCACTGTAAGATCGACGAGGGCTCCGCGGGATTGGTGGCCTCATGCTGGAGTCCGGACGGTCGTCACATCCTCAACACCACCGAGTTCCATGTGAGTGTGGAGGCAGGATTGCTCCCCACGGTGTCAGATGTTGCTGTCTGCCCTTTGCCTCCTAAAATAACCCAAAGCCCTTAAAGCTGCAGCGGTGGTGGAGAACACTGATGCAGCTCTCTATTCCTGTGTGTAGCTCAGGTTAGGTGTTATTCCTAATGTTATTCCATTAACATTTTATCCTCTTGCTTCTGGTGATGAGAGAAAATGGACATTTAAATTTGAAGGTCATAATATGTGTTTGAGAACATATCCTGGTGTTTTTTATTTTGATATTTTGATGGCATTCATCAAAGCAGCTTTAGAAGTCCCATATGTTACTTGCATGGTGAGAAAAGCTCGGGATTTCTAGTTAAAAAAACCCAAACCATAAGCATTTCAGAGTGATTTTAAATGAAAACATAGAGGCTTAGGTTTATTGCCCTATGAGATGAGATTTAGATCCATATCCTGGAAATACTTTCCCTATTGTTTGATTTGACACACAGGAGACAGGTTGCTGATGGAACCACTTGCAAAATTAAAATTAAAACATCTCTAAGTGCTTATTAAGACCCATATTGGGAAATGTACACTAATGTATAATCCAAATTGGTTTGTGGATGCTGTGTTTGTTGGAAGGCCTGTGGATTCTGACTCTTCCACCTTTTGGATTAGAGCTGATGATTCCTGTTATTCAGTACAATAATGAAGGGTCAGAAAACAGCCAAGAACTGCATATGAGCCACTCTCTTTATGTGTACTCTTTCCAAACCTGTGGGTGGGTTTTAGGTGACAGGATCTTGTGCCAGAACTCTGGCTAGCACAGAATTCACATGCTGCCATGCAAGATTCCTCCTTTTTTGGGCAAATTCCAGTATCAGTGGGATATGGACGGGGACTGTGCCATGTGTGTGTGTGCAGACCTACTCCCCCACCCTTTTAGATAGGAGTGATGTGTTTAGGCTTGGTTTTCCCCGGTGTGAATTGCCCTGATAGCAGCAATAAAAATTAAGAACAAGGCCAGAACGGCAGCCTGGAGGCAGTGCAGCCATCCCTGCTGGTCAGGCAGCAGTGGAGGAGTCAGAACTGCAGGCTGGGGCTGTGTGAGGCTCCCAGTGAGGATCTTGTGGCACGTGCCTGTGGGGGTGGACCAGCGAGGATTTATTGCCTCCCAACAGAACTCTGTTTGACCTTAGAGGATTTCATTAAGCCTTTGCCAAGTTGGCATCTGTGTTGGGATAAGTTTCCTTTCCAGCTGTAAACAGGTTGCTAAATTAGCTGTTGTCAGACAGCTGCCGCGGTTGGAGCTGTGTTTACTCCCTCCCTGCTAAATCCACAGTCTGGGGGGATGGATGTGGGCAGTGTTCTGGGGATATTTAATATCAGAGTGTTATCAAATCCAATGATTGCCTGGAGGGTTTGAGGGTTCCCTGTCAGACTGCTCAGCTGGGCTTTGGTTGCTTGATGTTTTCAAACAGCACCAAGTAATCACTCATGGTAATTCTTAAGGTCAATGAGTGAACAACACTGAAAAAATGCTAGGAACTTTCTTATTCTCTGAGTTTTTTAAAGGTTATAGTTGTGCTAATGCCTTTCTAGCAATCTGTACTTATGAGTGCCTCAGAAAAATCATTACAGAATCCCAGAACAGTTGGGGTTGGGAGGGACCTCTGGAGATCATCCAGTCCAAACTCCTGCCAAGGCTGGGTCACCTGGAGCAGGTGACACAGGAAAGTGTCCAGGTGGGTTTGGAATGTCTCCAGGCAGGGAGACTCCACACCTTCCCTGGGAAGCTGTTCCAGTTCTCTGCCACCCTCTATGGAAAGAAGTTCTTAATGTTGAAGTGGAACTTGTGTTTTGGTTTATGGCCGTTACTCCTTGTCCTGTCACTGGCACCACTGGAAGGAGACTGGCACCATTCTCTGACACTTGTAATTCATCAGCTAATTTGCAGTCAGGATGGACTGCAAACACTGACTACTGTCTTTGTAGTCAGTGTTCCTCTCTTGCTAAAATCCACTCTGAGAGGCAGTTCCACATTATCAGTATGTCCTGTGGAAGCAGTTGAACCCAATGTGTCTCCTTCCAGTACCATCATTCCACCATAATTTACAGACACAGGTAGAGCTTAACCAAGAACTGCAGGTGAAAGATCTGGAGGAAAGCAAATGAATCCTCTTCACATCCCTGGAGGTGTTTGAGGCCAGGCTGGACAGGGCTTGGGGCAGCCTGGTCTAGTGGAAGGTGTCCCTGCCCATGGCATGGGGGGGGGGGACAAGATGAGATTTAAGGTCCATTCCAACCCAAACCATCCTGGGATTCTGTGATTCTCTGCTTCCTCATGACCCTCATGTTTGGGGATAAATAGTGTGAAGATGTTCTGGAGTGTTTCTCTGAAGGGCTGTGCTTATAAACGACATACTTTGCACTTTGTCTCATTCCATGTCAGGTCCTTAAGCATTAAGGAGCTTCTTTGGAACTCCAGCAGCAGGGAAAAGTGTGTGTTTCTGTGTGTATCCCAGCTAATCCTTGGTAACTGTGCGTGGCTGCGTTGGTTGAAAAATGCTTCCTGGCGAGGAATGTGCTCCGAATAATCTTCTGAAATCCGGTGCTGACAGACACTGCTATGTAAGGGGGCCGAGTGACCCAGTCAAGTCTGGGACAAGAGTTGACAGTCATTTGAGCTGTAGGTTGTTTAAAAGTGTGTTTTTGTCTGCTGAAAATCACTAGTCCTACACCTGCCTGGAGCTGTCAACATCGGGCTGTGGTCCTGGGCCTGGTGCTGGAGACTGTTTATCACGTTACCATCTAAATACTTTTTATTTCTCAGCTGTTTTTTAGGCTATTTTAATAATGCTTCTGCTTTTGGTTTGTTTTTCCACTGCAAAACAACAGCTGAAAACTTCTCAGACACCATTATTGTGAGGATTTGAGTTTGACAACTCCACTCAGTCGAGTCATCCACACTGAAGAGAAAGTATCGCCCAGAAGAAGCAGTGGAGAAGGGCTTGCTGCAAGCTTAACTGACCATGGGCTGTTCTCCTGCTAGAAAAGCAATTGTCCCTTCTCCACGAATTCTCTGAGAAGGGCAATGAGCAGCAATGGAAATTTCCTGTTATTTTTGAAGTGTTTGGTTTCTTTTCTCACCCTCTGTGTTTGATGTTTCTGTTGCTCCTGATCCTGTCTGTGAGCTGTGACATAATCTTTCTAATCTTCTTCATCTCATTTATGTTGACAACTTAAATGAGATTGTGGATAATGTTCCAGGTGGGAATATGAAGGTTTTCCCTTTCTGTCACAATTGAGTTGTAAACACACTGTTAATGCAGGCGAAGGGGGTGTGAAATCCATACATTAAGCACATAACATGAGTTTCTCAGTTTGTAGGAATGTCTGAGTGGGCACAAATGGAACAACAGAAAAGGATCCTATTTTCAGGTATCAAAATGGTTTGGTTTTGTGTGTTCCTAGCACTAGGCCAAACCATCAGGTTGTGTGGGTTGGCTGAGAAGTTACAATGGAGTTATGGAATGTGTGCTTCCCTCTGAACCTGCAGCCCTTGCAGGGGAGAGAGCAGAGTTGAACAGGCAGAGAGTGACAGGATGAGAGGACACAGCCTCAAGCTGTGCCAGGGGAGGGTCAGGTTGGACATCAGGAGGAATTTTCATGGAAAGGGTGGTCAGGCATTGGAAGGGGCTGCCCAGGGAGATGGTGGAGTCCCCATCCCTGACGTGGCACTCAGGGCTCTGGGCTGGGTGACAAGGTGGTGTTGGTCACAGGTTGGACTCGATAATCTTGGTGGTCTTTTCCAACCTCAATGATTCTGTGAATAGAGGATTTGAAACAAGATGATCTTTAAGGTCCCTTCCAACCCAAACCATGCTGTGATTCTATGACCTTTTTAGATGTTAACAGTGTGTTGTGGCTGATAGATGGAGTGAAGATGAGAACTTTGGTTATCAGACATTTATAGGCATCTGGTTTAGTCCTAGTCTGGGTTTTTGCAGATGTAGTTTTGTGTGTGTGACTGTGCCATGAAATGTGTGCTGGCTGTGCTCCATGGGCTCTCCTTGTGCTGCAGAGGCACTGGGACAGTTGTTGTCCATGTTTTGGGGCACACAGGGCAGGGCAGTGCCCCCCTAGCAATGTCAGGGTGTGATGGCATCAAAACCTCCAGTGCTGGTGAGCATGTGCTCAGCAGAGAGGAACAGGGAAGCCATTATTGTCCTCTCTGAGGAATTACAAAGCTTGATCCTTTTGGAGAAGCTTCTGTCTTTACAGCAAATGGAGGTTTAGATTGGATATTAAGAAAAATTTCTTCAGGGAAAGGGTTGTCAAGCATTGGAACAGGCCCCTCAGGAAAGGGATGGAGTCAGCATCCCTGGAGGGATTTAAAAGACATTTAGATGTGGTACTTGGGGACATGGTCTAATGGTGGCCTTGGCACTGCTGAGGAATAGTTGGAGTCAGAGGTCTTTGAGGGCTTTTCCATCCTAAATGACTCTGTAGCTCTGTGATGGAGCAGAGATTGATGCAGAAGGACTCCAAAGCAAAGGTGGCCTTGCCTTTTCCCTGGCTAAGCCTCGGGCAGGGCAGAGGTGACAGCGGGAGCTCAGCACAGGATGTGCTATGTCCCACCTCCAGCGATTTCCCTCTTCCTGTGCTCTTGGGCTCAACATGAGCAGCAAGGTTTTGCCTCCTGAGGCTTGGAGCAGCCAATGTGGTCCAGGATGGAGCCATGTTTGATGCCCAGCAGGCGAGGGGAGCTGCTCATGAGGCCAAGTAGCAGCACTCAGATGCCTTTGTCAGGAAAAATGATGATCCAGCTCTCAGCATTTGAAGCCTGCAGCTGCTAAGCTTGTATTAAGTGGCTGGAGAATGTGTGCTGTGTTTTGTTCGGGGGAGGCAGGGCAGCCAGTGCATTTAGGGCTGCAATTAATAGTCCCCAGCAGCATTTCAGTGCTGCAGTTGCTGCAGAAGAATGTGTGGAGGCATCGTGTTGGTATTTTTAAAGTAAATCTTGCCTGAGGAGCAGAATGACAGTGCTGGGTTTGGGTGGCCGGAAGTGAGCGGGCCCAGGGATAAAAGCTGATTAATGTTGTTCATCTTGTGGATTCCTCCAGGAGCTGCTAAATTTAAAAGGGCAGACTCTGTCCTTCTGCCCTGCTCAGGTGAGACCCCACCTGCAGAGCTGTCTCCAGCCCTGGGGTCCTGCACAGACAAGGACATGGAGCTGTTGGAGTGAATCCAGAGGAGGCACCAGGATGATCAGAGGGACAGAACAGTGGCGAAGGGCTGAGAGAATTGGGATTGTCCAGCCTGGAGAAGAGAAGGCCCTGGGGTGGCCTAGTTGTGGCTTTCCAGTGCCTGAAGGGAACTTGGAAGAAAGATTGAGAGAGGCTATTTCCAAGGACCTGGAGTGACAGGACAAGGGGGAATTGCTTCACACTGGCAGAGGGCAGGGTTAGGTGAGATACTGGGAAGGAATTCTTTCATATGAGGCTGGACAGGGCTTGGAGCAACCTGGTCTAGTGGAAGGTGTCCCTGCCCATGGCAGGGTGTGGGACAAGATGAGTTTGAAGGTCCCTTCCAGCCCAAATTGTTCTGTTATTCCATGGAGAAAGATTTCTGTGTTATTTCTTCAAATCTCAGAAGTTTCTGTGATGTGTAAGGCAGAAGGGACTGTTTGGGACTCCCTGGATCTCTGATAGGGAGGCAGCATTTATTGGGACTCTGAAGCTTGGTTTGAACCCTGTAAATCCCTTGAATTGTGCTTCCCACCACAACTGATCATGTCAGCAAGGGTAAAACCTCCAAGTTTTGCTGCAACACAGAATCTGCAGTGTTACCAGGTAGAGCAGATCCATAGGGTGCTCCCTCACGATCCTTTGTCACCATTGAACAGTGCCTTCAGGGAAGGACAGGTGTGTTGAAGACAAACCTGCAGAAAGGTGTAGCTGAACCTTCCTCCCATGACCGCTGGAATGCTGCTGGGCTGCGTGGGATGTGGGAGGGAGGTCAAGATGCACACAGTTCTGGAGTTTTACATAATGGATCAGAATTAATTCTTGTGTTCAGTAGTTCAGGGAAAGGCAGCTTTGTGATGGAGGTGCTTCACTGCAAAAAGTTTTACCTGTAGCTCTTTTTTGGTGCAGTAAAATGCAGGAAAACACAAGTTAAAACCCTCACCCTGGAAACATTCCTCGCTCCAGCTCCAAATGCAAAGGTTCACATGCCATGCTGGTGAATGCCCATGTGTCTGGGGCTGCCGTTGCTACGGGAGAGGGAGTATTTGTTTTTAATTGGGTAATGGGCAGATGGCAAGGCAGGGCCTGGAGTGCAGCTGTGACCTTGGGGAGCTGTGGGGAGGCTGGGTCTGCAGCTGCCTGCCCTCTCTGCAGCTCTTGGTGCTTGTGGAGGCACAGTTCTCCAGAAATCCCCCAAACACCAGTGTAAAGCCTTGCTTTGCATGGCAGGTTTTGGGTGTCTGAATTTTTCACTGATTCTGTAACGGTGCCTCCTTGGGTGTGGTTGAGGAGGGAAGAGCAAAACGCAAATCAGCCATCAAAGCCGAGGGTGTCTAAACGTTGAAAAATACACTCAATTTTCACACTTGGTAGGCTTTTCCCCAGGGATATAATGTTCTGAAGCAGCTGTATCTTGTCATCCATTCATAAAGGCAGGGAACTCCCCATCTCTCCTCCCGATTCTGTGATGAATCTCTTTTTCCAACTGCAAAGTGACTCTGGGCAATAGATTGGGAAGACACATTTGTGCTAATGTCAGGAAATTCAGTATTAGTGAAGAGCTTGTCTTCATACCAGTGGTGTGAATTTTGTATCCCCCTCTAGAGTAGTCAGGGAGCTTCAGTGTAAGCTTGGGGTTAATTCCCTGCCAACTGCCAGAAATTGGGAGAGAATTCCTCATAGTGGCTTCTTAGGACATTGTGTTAATCAAAATAGCTGCGAAATTAATTAATCACAGAAGGTTAATTGATCCACTTTGTGTTGCTGAATTATGTTGATGTTTTCCTATTAATTTTTTTTTTTTAAATCTACAAAAATAACTAAAACTGCTCCCTGTCTCTCTGCCAGCTGCGGATCACAGTGTGGTCCTTGTGCACCAAGTCTGTGTCTTACATCAAGTACCCCAAAGCATGCCAGCAAGGTGAGTGCCACACATCCACCTGGGAATGGTCCTTTAAGAGGGTAGAAAGGGAAAGTGAATTTTATGTGATGACAAACCCCGTGTTTGGGAGCAACCTCTGGCCTCGTCCCCTCTGAGCAGCACCTGCAGCCAGGTTGTGGTCTCTGACTGAAGGATTCCAGCTGATCCATGTGCCTGCTCTTCACATGTGCATCTGTGTTGTATTTGCCTCTGAGGACTCCTTTAAGACATTAAATTACGCTGGATGTGCTTGTGATGAAAAACATTAATCCAAAGTGACTTTTGTCATCTTCTGCACTTGGGAAGGTTGGAAAGGGAAGCTCGTGTTAGGGCTGTCAGACCACATGGCTGTGGTGAGCAGTTTCCTGCCCAAGGCTTGTATCCCATAGATGACAAAGACAATTATGTATTCCATATAAAATCTGAGTGGATGGGGAGCAATGCCTGGGAGTTGGTGGAGACCCGATGGTTGCATAACTGATCCATTTAGCCAGGCTAAATGAAGTGGTTATTTGAAATCTGTTGGGTTTATATAACAACTGTCAGTGGTTAGATGTGTTTTGAAGCATGCTGGAGCTCTGCATCCTGAGAAATTGTACATTCCGAGCTTAAAAATTGCTGACACAATGAATCAGTAACACTGTGCGTTGCCTTGATTAATGTGACCTTCTGTGAAGAGATTGTTTCTCCTCTTTCATTTCTGCTTTGAATTGGGAGTAACTGTTCCTCACTAAAGACTCATCAGCTATTCGGCCTTGTCTCTCTTGTGTTTAATCCAGTTTTAATTAATCTGTCCTGTGGCAGGGGTGGCTTTCACCAAGGACGGGCGTTACATGGCTGTGGCGGAGCGACGCGACTGCAAGGATTTCATCAGCATCTTCGTGTGCAGCAACTGGCAGCTCCTCAGGGTAAGCTCTGCCTCTCCACCCACTGCTTCTGTGGAGGTTATGTGCACATATTGCACACTACTCCATCAGTAATAGTGAGAGTAGCAAATGCTTGGTATTTGGGATGTGTGATATAAACTGTTCACACATGGGATCAGTCCATGGAGGGTGGCATTGGCTACGGGCTGGATCTGAGCAATTAAAGCCCTCTAGGACCTTGTCTGTATGTAGTGTGACTCCTGATTCACCAGAAACTGAGAGCAAAATTTGGGAAATTGCACTAAATGTTTGTAGTGTTCCTGAGCTCTTCCCTAATGAACATTGTTGTGGGAGCTGCCCCATCCCTGGAAGTGTCCAAGGCCAGGTTGGATGGGGCTTGGAGCAGCCTGGGATGGTGGAAGGTGTCCCTGCACGTTGGATGAGGTGAGCTGTAAGTTCCCTTCCACCTCAAACTGTTCTGGGTTTCTGTGATTCTGTACTGGGCTTTAAGACAAGGAATTAGGCTTCCTGAATTTTTTGACTGATTCAATGTAACTAGTTTAATTTTCTTATGTAGAGCTGTTCATTTGAAGGGATATAAACTCTTGTCTTTTCTGTAAGAAAAGATCCAATGAATGTAACATGTATTACAAGAGGAAATATTTCTGTTACTCTGGCATACAAAAAGCTCTTTTGTGTTTATAGTAGCCCTTGAAAGGTTAAAACTGAGCATTCTGTTAGATGCAACAGGATTCCTTGACACATTTCAAATGGCTTTGTGTTTTCTCTTTTGGACGCAGCATTTTGACACTGAAACCCAGGATCTGTTTGGGATTGAGTGGGCTCCCAATGGCTGTGTGCTGGCAGCATGGGACTCTTGCCTGGAGGTAGGAGGAAAAGCAGATTATTTTCTTGAAGAGTTCGAGTTGGTCTTTGGCCATCGTATATAAAGCAGTGACCAAAATGGGTATTTAAAATGTTTCTTTTAAATGTAAAAGGATGTGAATCCAGCTTTTGTTGTGTTGGGGATGGGTGTCCTTGCAAGTGGATGTCACTGTTCTATAAACCTTCAATGACAGCAAATTATTTCTAATTTATCTTGAAAAAAATATTGTAAACTACTGCTACTGCTACTGAAATAATGAAAGAATGATGGGAGAAGAATAATGGAAGAATGTTAGAGTCTTTTACAGCTTTACTGACATTGCATTGCACCGTGATTTTACAGTAAATGAAAGTACTCATCCAAAAGGAGAGCAACGAAGCCTCTTAATTCCTAGATAACCATTTGCACATTTGTATTTAACTTGCTGCATGTTAAACAGGCAGAGTTTGGGAGGAATCATTTGCCTGCCTGTGATTTTTAACAGCTTTGCTGGTTTTTAGAGTGGCTCTGTTTGTGTTTCAGTACAAGGTCCTGCTGTACTCCCTCGATGGGCGGCTGCTTTCTTCCTACCGTGCCTACGAGTGGCCCCTGGGTGTCAAATCAATCGCCTGGAGTCCCAGCAGCCAGTTCCTGGCCATTGGCAGCTTTGATGAAAAGGTGAGAAATGTTTCCTGCCTCTTTTAATAAACCATTTGGAGAACTTTGTCCTAACAGTCTACTCTTGCCGTGCTCCCTGAGCCAGGTGCGTATCCTGAACCATGTGACATGGAAGAAGATCACGGAGTTTGACCATCCAGCAACCATTGCCAGCAAAAAGACTGTAAGTGTGGATCCCAAATCCATGGAGTCCTTAGCAGAGCTTTGGTGCTGCTGTTTGTATCTGAAAGATGTTGATAAATCCATTTCACTCTGGACACTGCTTTTTCCCCTGCAAGGGTTTGGGACATTGTGTGGCAACCTGGGAATGTAAGAAAAATGGGAGAATCCTTTCAGAATTGATGGAATATGTGTCTGTGATCATCTCTCTTGAGCAGTAATAGATTCTCAGATGCTCCTGTCACGTGCCAGTGTGTTTTGGTGTAGGTGGTGGCTGCATTACAGATTTGGGTGTGCAAACTGGAAAACTGAACAGGAGAGGTTTGTCTCAGCTTTATACAATTCCTGACTTCAAACAGTGCTGGAATTGTGTTCAGATTTTCCATCGTGTGTGGACAGGCTGATCCAGCTCACCTAAAGAGCATTTCCTGGAACATCTGTCAGTGTTGATTTTTATCCTTTTTACCTGTACCTGCAAGGCCTGACAGATTCTGGGCTGTTGGCAGCAGGTGCAGAGCTGCTGTTCCCAAAATCCTGAGCTGATCTCAACCTTCGAGGTAACAAGAACAGTGTCGAGGGACTGCACAGACCTCCTGTGTTTGTCTGCAATAATCACACGACTCTGGTGATGCCTCTTAACCAGAAGCAGGGCATGAATCATTAAAGCACCTCAGCAAAGCTCCTCACAGCTGAAAAACGCCTTAACTTCCAGTGAGGTGTAAAATATGTCATGGAAAACAAATGGAAATAGCTCTGTTAATCTCCACTACACAGACAGGAATTGCAGTTGGTGCGTTTTATCCTGGTGCTTGTGTTTGGGAATATTTTGCAGGCACACTAAAATATTTTTGCTGTTTTCCTTCTGCGGCACTGCACTTTATTTGTGATAGAATCAGATTAAAGATTTTTTGGTTGCAGAAATGAAATTCATGTTCCCACCGTAATGGGGATGATTTAATTTACTGTCAGAAATAATGAATGAGGAGTATGCCCTCAGACTCATTCCTTGTAGACTTCAAGGTTTGTGTATATGTGTATATGTCACTGGAGTGTTTTTCCTGATCAAGGTTCCAAATTCACTGGGAATGCTGGATTCTGTATCTGCCTACTGAAGCCCTTTCCTCTGTTGATGAACCAGGGGATGCTGAGATGTAATAAATGTGCAAATGAGCCAGTGGGATGTGGGTATTTGGTAACAGCCCATGTTCAAACTCTCTGAGGCCCTTCTGTAGAGCTCTCACTTGTTTCTTTGTAGATTGTGTATAAAGAAGTGGAGAAATCCCCAACTGTTGAAACAGAGAGACTTACTTTCCCTCCAACAAGAGCATTGGCTAGTTCTCTCTTCAGCACACAGAGTAAATGTAAGCCAAAGTTTACTCAAACGAGACACTTGAGTTTGCCTTGGGAAGTCTTTCTATAAATAAACAGTGTAGGTGAACTCTGCCCCTTGGAAGGTGGAACAGATCCTCTGGATGTTCTCAAGGGCAGTAAAAATCAGTTTCAGTGTTTGTGGCACGGTAGATCACCTTTGGGTAACCCTGTTTGACATATTAGTTAAAAGGTAGTAGAAAAATAAATCTCTCTTCATTTTCCTGATTTAATCTCAGTCTTGCCTGAATTTCCAGCCTTTCCTTTCCTGTAGGAGGGCAGGAATAGTAGTAGGGTAGCTGTGTGAAAATGTGGTATCTTAAAGCAATTGAAATTTTGATTAGAACATCTTGGAGAAAAGTAAAATATGGTCCTGTCACTTCAGAGATGAGGGGTTTTAGCTGGATTCAAATGCATTGTCCATCCAGGCTCGCTTAGTGAAGAACTTTTATTTCCCATTCCAGATGACATTGCCCAGGTGCCAATTTCTTTACAGTATGTCAAACCCGTTGCTGACAGGGCAAATCCCAAAGTGGGAATTGGGATGTTGGCCTTCAGTGCAGATAACTGTTTCCTGGCAACCAAAAATGGTAAGTTCCGACTGCCCTGCCTTAGAGGGGAAACCATTTGGCATGTGGGGGCTTTCCTTAACAGAAATGATCCTTTGCACTATAAAAAGAGCCATGGCCCAGTAAAGTCAGCTCTGTTGTGAGATATGTAACCAAAGAGGAAACTCAGCCTGTCTTCTAATGTGTGTCAACTGTTGTGAGCTGCCAGAACTGCTGATCAGGGCATGAACTCAGCCTTGGCTCTGGATTTAATGAAAATAGTAGGATTTTATATTTCTTCAAGTTTGTGTGAGCTCACTGTATTGAAAATGAAACACAGAAATCTTCTCACTTACAGCCTGGGTCTCTTGAAAGGCAGAATTCTGCACAAACTATAGCAGGGGGAATTCTGACTCCCTATATAGTGAAAGTCATTGAATAAATGTTCCATTTTTTTGCTTTGATGGTCCTGAGGGACTGTTCATGTCTGAATGCCAAAGATCTGGGTCAGGGGCAAAACCCATCAGACAGACTAATTTGATAAAAGCCAGGGAGATGGACTAGGTCACTTTTACCTTTTTTGTAATAGTTTCGTAGTAAAACTGAAGTTCCTGCTTGGCAAAATTCTAGTGGTGGTACCCTAAAAGTTCGTGTTGTATTTCTGTTTGTTAATATCCATTTAAAAAGAAAATCAAGCGTGATCCTTTTATCCTTCAGCTATCACACGATTGCTACTTCCTCTACAGATAACATTCCCAACGCCGTGTGGATCTGGGACATCCGGAAGCTGAAGCTGTCGGTGGTGCTGGAGCAGCTGTGCGCGGTCCAGTGTTTCCAGTGGGATCCCTGCCAGCCCCGCCTGGCTGTGTGCACGGGCAGCAGCAGAGTGTACCTGTGGTCCCCGGCCGGCTGCGTGGTCGTGCAGGTGCCCGGGGAAGGTGAGGCCCTTCAACCTCCCAGCAACTGCTTAGTGATAAAATATTATTCTGTTTATAAATAGAAACAAGGATTTGAATGGAAATAGCTCAGGTGTGTTCTTGGAGGTGTTGAAAAATGGGTGTTTTCACCCTTGGCAAAAGAGGAGTTCGTAATGAGACACAGCAAATGTCTCAAGGACAGCACGGGGCCAGCAGGGATTTGTGTGGCTGATTCCTCCAGCAGGAGGATGGGCTGCCAGCTCCTTGCTGACACACTCTGATCTCTTCCTGCAGGTGACTTCCAGATCATGTCGCTCTCTTGGCATTCCAGTGGGGACTCCCTGGTGCTGCTGAGTAAGGACAACTTCTGTGTGTGTTACTTGGAAAGAGAAGAGGTAAAATAAAAGAACTAAAATGCATTAAAAATGCTCCCAAGTCTGAGGAAGAAAGAGAAAAGGAGTCAAAACCCATTGCCCAGTCTGAAGTGTTTGTATTTATAAGTTATTTATTTGAAAGAGCTCCAAGCTCAGTGTGTGAAATACTGTGACTGCATTTGAATGAAGTGATGTAGCAAGTGAAATGTAGGTAATGAGTCTCTATTGCAAGAAAACCTGAGAACTGATGGAGTTGATCATCATGATCTCTTTTTCAACTCTGAACCCTTATTTTCTAAGACTGTAGCTCTGTGTGTATATAATGTATAGCTATTATTTAAATTTTCTACTTCCAATAAATATTTTGATAGTTACAAACTATAAACCTGCACCTCTGCACTTGAAAGTCTGTTTCAGTGTGATCAGTGATGTGACCATGTAGTGATTTATCCCAGCACAAGGAAACTGTTACTTGCACACCAATAATGTGACAGTAACTGTTCCTGGACCACCATGGATTTATTACATGGAATCTTTACCAGAGGGATGACAACTGACACTTCAGGATGCTGAATTACAGGTAACTGAAATATGAGATTTTGTCCCAACTCTGGTGCCAAATGTGAGTGGATGGTTTGGCAAGGAAAGAGCAGCTGGATATCCTTCCTTGTTAGCCTCTGTGTCTTTCCAAGGAGGGAGCCTCTTGTTTAGGAGTTTACTGGATGTTTAGCCCCAGTCTCCAAAAAATGAAGAACGAAGACCAAATTAGAGTTGAAATTTAACTTTACTGCAAGGTTAATGAAAATTGAACAGATAACTTAGAAAACACATGGAGAAGGGCAATGCAGCTTGGAAAGCTGTAGTCAGGATGGACTGCAACAGGAGTTTCACAAACACTCACCTACATCAAGGTCAAGAAAACCCCACCACTGCAGCACAGTGTTTATCCAGCAGATAAATGCTCTGATGAAAAGGCATGGAGAGGTCATGCACAAGGAAAAAAGCTTGTTAGAGTCACCTCCTGAGCAATTTCAGCTGTAATCTCTTGGGCTGCTTCTGAATTTCATCCCTGGATGAGAGGTTCAGTGCAGAAACATGAACCAAGGCTGACACACAGTGCTGAAAGTTTTCTCTGTCTCCATTAAAAAGTCTTTGCCCAAACTAGAGTATATTTAAGAAAAATGGCTAAGAATATCAATCTAACCAAAATAGAATTCCTTCTCAGTTTTACAAAGAACAGCTTTGAAGGCAAATGTGTTTGTGTGGCTTTTGGCAATGTTCTCTCACAACAGTCTTTATTCTGTGGCTGCAGCAAAGAAACAACAGAAGTAGAGAGGAAGTTCCAGTAGGTTCCTAGAAGATTTTTTACAAGAAGCTCATAAAAATGCATACTCAGAGTTCACAAACTGCTGCTGAGCAGGTGGAACAGTGCAGCTTTAGCAAAAGCCAGCAAATACTGTTAAAGACTGACTGACAGCTTTGAAAA
Organism: Acanthiza pusilla; assembly: GCA_036630365.1. Taxonomy (NCBI): domain Eukaryota; kingdom Metazoa; phylum Chordata; class Aves; order Passeriformes; family Acanthizidae; genus Acanthiza; species Acanthiza pusilla. The sequence continues at coordinate 3,731,494 of JAXCHO010000005.1, read as the reverse complement.
TTCCTAACAGGCATTAACCAGAGCACTGAGATCATGGTGATTGGAACAGCAATTCCTCTAAACACAAAGCAGTCCCAAGCACACGACAGGATTTGACACCACACACAGGGATACACCGTGGCACAAAGGTTCTGCTGTCCGTTGGGGGTTTTGGCAGGTTCCAGTGGCACTTCATGGACTGGGGAAGAGCAGGCACTGGGACACGGAACACACCTCTGCTCATTTACCCTGCACAAGGACCAGTGAGGGCTGTAAATCAGGTACAAAACACAAGACTGACACCACCCTGTGTCTGCTTCAAATCCAGCCTGTGCATTCCCCAAACAACCGGGAACTGAGTCCTACAACCACCTCCTTTCCTTCCCCTGACAGCTTCACTTTATCAACGTGCTCTGCCCTCAGCACCCGCTCCCCAGGGCACCACCAGCAACTCACTTGCCCTTGAACAGATGACAGGCAAGGGTGTTTAAAATCCAATTTTGCCTCTTGTCATGGAGTAGCCCAGCTTGGCCTCGTTGTTGATGAAGGACATCAGTCCCAGGTAGGTCTCGATGAGGATGGGCCGCTCCAGCACCAACACCCCGTTAGTGCTTCCTGGCACTGGGCCCTCCTTGTGGGCTTTCTTCACAGCCTGGATCAGCTGCGTTTGAAAGTTTTCCAGCTGGAAGAAAAGAAACCACCTTGCTTTTTCATTGTTATACAAACTCTTAAGACTAACAGCTGCTGATAGGGAATGGTGAAGGATTAGCACTAAAGCTGTAGCTGTCAGAACTTTCTGTGCTGTGATAGTCACATTGTGATATTTAACCTCAATGATTCAGTTAATTTCACGCAGGACACTACTGGTGTGTGATTTAAACAGGGGCTGGATGGGTAAAGAAGTATCAGTGACCAACTGTTTATTTCTGACTGTAGTTCTGCCCTGATCACTGACGTGTGACACTTAATAGTGTTCTAATTTTAGGAAAACCTTCAGAGGGAAGCACCTATTAGAAGAACTGAGAAAACCACCTTGGTGAAAATTTTCTGTGAGCAATTAAACCAGCTGTTAATTAGCTGGCAGCCCTAGATGAAAAGTCCATCAGTCTGTCAGGTAAGAGCAGGAACAACCCAAGATCCATTCGCTTTTAGGTTTTACAGGACTCTGCACCTTTGGAAGTTTTGGCTCCCTCTATGTTTCAGTTATGGATGGCTGGCAAAAATGGGCAGTGGCGCCACCCTGCAAGTCAAAATTTGGAGATAAGGAAGATGCAGCTCCCAGCTCCAAGTTCCATCTCTGCTGTAACCAATTCTGTTTGATTTTCTGATGTATTGCTTCAAAATAATCTAAGTTGTGTCCACCCTATGAACTCAGTGAGCTGCCTGGAGCTGGAGAGGCCATTCCTTACCCGGCACAGGGATGAGATCTTCTCATCAGCATCTGCCATGGGGTGCTCAGTGAAGGTCACATAGGGGATGTTGGTGGACCAGGGGTTCCACCTGTTGATGAAGGAGGCACGGCTTTGCTTGTCCCACTGAATGCGGATACCGACACCTTCCCTCCTGACAGTGGAGAAGGAACAGGGTAAGACTTCCCAGTCTTTGAGGCAAGATTAACTAAAAATGTTCTGTCGGAGAAAGACCTACTTGAAACTGGAAGCTGAAATACAAGTGATAGTAAATTTTACTGGAGGCAAGAAATGGAAGAATTCAGCCCCTGAAGTCTGCAAAGGGACATTCTTAAGAGCTGAGAGCAAGAAGGTGAAGCTTCCTGGACACCTGAGTCACCATGGCCACCCTTCACAGCCTGTGACAGCCCCTGTGTACAGGGGACCTGACATTCACAGCTTTCTAGTCATGCTAAGGTGGTCCTACTACTACTTACTGCATTATGTAATAGTGACGAGCTTCTGCTTCCAAATCTACTCATCTTATCTTGAAAGTCCTTGAGCAACTCGCTGATAGTGCAACTACTGACCATCCCAGCAAACCAGCAGCTACCCTGAGGTCTTCTAATGAAGCTTCAGGAATTGTTTGCAAAGTTAAGCAAGCAAAAGGAAGAATTCTCAGACCTTTCCAGTGGTCAGGCTAACAGTTCAAACTGTTCCCAATAACCGTGCAAGACTGACAAGTGACTGTGGCTGCTTACTTGTTTAGAGATTTGGGTGGGAACTCAAATTCCCCCACCGAGATGGTGTCCACAGCGCTGAGGGCAATCCTCGTCACATGCTGGCACTGCAGGCTGATGAAGTTGTACTTGCAGACCAGGAGGGACCAGTCCGTGATGAGGACGAGACGCTCCTTCTCATTGTTCCAGTGATCGATTCTGGGGAGAGAACATGACCGAGCTTTAGTAGTTTTGACTCCTGGCTTGAAACACTCAACAGCTTGGCAGACAGAAGAGGTGGTGAAGAACAAATCTGAAGTCTTAGTGATGCTGAATTTTCTGTTAGAGCCTTTGCTTTGCATCAGCAGGGCCAAGGCAGGGCTGAGGGTCTGTGCCTCGCTGCACACTCGTGGCTTTGGGTCAGTTTGTTAAAGCTCCGTTGGTGCTTTACTGCAGGAGTGGGTTCTCTGTGGGTCTGGATTTCCTAAGGGGTTAACTGGGGAGCGTTGATCTGTCTCTGGAGGGCAGGGTTATACAGAAATAATGAAATAATGATGGCTGCAGCCAGCCTGGGCCATTCCGGGCCTTGTGCGTGCGTTAATATTCACCAGATTTAATACAGAAAAGCGCTGTGGGATATCCGACTCTGGACCAACCCCGCGGGGCCGAGGCTGCCCTGGGTCCCATCTCCCCTGCCCGGAGCGCCCATCCCATCCCATCCGCTCCCGCCGCGGAACTCACTCGGTGAGCAGCCACACGCTCTGCACCTCGCCGTCCTCGGCGGGCAGCACGACCACCCGTATCTCGCTCACCGCCTGCTCGATGGTGCCGGGCTGCGGGGGGAGAAGGCAGAGGTCAGGGGGTGCGGGCCGGGGCCGGGGCCGCCCCCGCGCCCCTCCCGGCGCGCACCCGGAACACGAAGTACTGGCGCAGGCGGCCGGCGCGGCCCGCGGTGCGGACACTGAGCGGCCGCAGCGTCTGCCGGGGCGGCGGCGCGGCCGGCTCGAAGGGCGGCCCGGATCCCCCCGGCACCAGCGTGGCTGCCCCGGGGCTGCCGGGGCTGCCGGGGCCGCCGGCCGGGCCGGACTCGTCCGCGTCCCGCAGCTGGAGCATCGCGGCGGCGCCGGGCGGGCGCTCCGAGCCTTCCGGGGCGGAGCGGGACGGAGCGGGGCGGGCAGAGCGCCGGGGGCCGCCTCTCCCGCTCCGTGCCCTGCCGGGAGGCGGCACTGCAGCCGCGCCCGGGATGCTCGGCCGGTACCCGGGCAGAGCCCGCCTCCGGGATGCGGGTGCGGGATGCGGGATGCGGGGCACGGTAGCGCTCCCCGCTCCGCTGGCCCTGGGTATCGGGTATTGTCATCGTCGCACACCGGGGGTTGTACCTGGGATCGTCACCATCGCACACCGGGGGTTATACAAAGTGGTGGGTGCTGTCTCTATCGCTTGCCCAGAGCTGTGTCAGTTGCCAGGTGCCATCAGTGTCACACACGCAGGGCTGTGCCAGGTCCCAGGTGCTGTCACCTCAGACACCCTGCTTGTACGAGGTATCAGGTGCTGTCACCATCACATAGCATGGCTGTACCGAGTCCTGGGTGCCGCCACCATCACGCAGCAAGGCTGTAAAGTGGTGGGTGCTGTCACTATTTCTTGCCCAGAGCTGTATCAGGTACCAGGTGCCATCACTGTCACACCCCGGGGCTGTACAAGGTGGTGGGTGCTGTCACCGCCCCCAGCCCAGAGCTGGATCAGGTGCCGGGTGTCATTGCTGTCACACACCTGGGGCCGCACAAGGTACCAGGTGCCACCACAGTTGCACACCCAGAGGTGTGTGAGGCCTGTCAGCTCTGCTGCTGATTTTCAGGGCTAAGACAAGCACTCACACATGTCTCATTACATATAGTGGGAGGCCTTGGGCTTAGCCAAAATGATGCTCTGCTCTACCCAGGTGGTCTGGAGAAGCACTCTGATGTACCCACAAAGGAGCAAGATTTGTGGGTCTAGAGAGGCCAGGCAGAGCTGCTGTGAAGCAGGTCTGGGTCAGATGTGCAAGATCCTTAAATGCCATCAGGACAGAGCATGGGAAGGTACAGGAGCAGTGTGGGATAGGAACAGGAGGGCATGGAGAGCCCTGGCGCCCGTATCACATCCAGCATGTCTGATAGCGAAGATTAAATAATGCTGGGGAATGAATGGCACGTTAATGTTTCAGTTTCTGTGGTCTCTGGCATGACTGCAGATATTATCATCAGTATTTATGGAACTGTATCATATCTTGGACCACTTTCAGGGCTGTTTTACCCGGAGCCAGAGGATGACATCCTCAGCAGGCGGCTGTGCTGGGAAATTACATAAAATTGAAAACATACTAAATTGACTTCACAGACAGGATTGAGTTTCAGATATCTGTCTTTCACATGTGTCCCATGAATTCCCTGCTGTGCTCTTCACAGCCATTGCTCACACGGTCCTCTTTAGGTGGGAAACCTCACTGCTGGCTTTAAAGGGACTTTAAAAGAAGTGCAGAGCTGACTTTATGCTTGGTCACTCCTCAAAGCGCAGCTTTTCCCATCGGAGCTTCTCCTTCTCTCTGAAAGCAGCCTGGCAGGGGTGGCTGTGGCTGGGAAAGCAGCCATGCCAGGCCAGCCAGGACTCTGCAGTGAGTTGTGTCCTGCCTGTGTGACAGCCAGGGTTGTCACCTGAGAGAGCGTGGGAGTTGTGGCTGGACTGATCCATCCCCATCCTTGGCCTCGAGCCGTGTCCTCGAGAGGGAGCCCGACTCCCGGCTCTGCCCACTGGGAGGAATCCCTGGAAGTCCAACTGGGAGATGTCTGTTTCCTACTGTAACAAAAGTCCTAACATTTTAATTCCGGACAGGAAAACAGAGGCCTGTATTTATTGTATCCTCGGGCTCTCTCTGTCGTTATAAAACATCTTTATGTAGCTGCCTTTCTTCTCAAGGAAGAATGAAGGATGGTTTCTTCCCATCCGTTAGGCTTGGCTGATATTTTACTGCTAAGTGGAAGCATTAACCCCCCTCACCTGCTCTTTTCTCAGACTTGAGGATTTATGGCACTGCTGTGACCTTGGGAGGATTCTGATGTAAGGAGCAGCTGCCGCCGTTTTTTTTTCAAGAGACAGCAGTTTTTGGGCATGGCCCCTGGGGACTTCAGTCTTGATTAATAGTTGTCCTTCAGCTGCAAAATATGTCCATGAAACTATCCCAGCCTTCTTCCAAACCTTCTTATCCTGCTTCTCTGATGGAAATCAGCACCTGCCACAGGCCAGGTGTGCCCTGGAGTGCCCCAGGACAGCTCAGAGGTGCCCGGCTGCTGCTCTTGTTCCCCCTGGCCCTTGGGGAGGGTTTGCTGGCAGGTGCTTGAGAGGTTTAGTGCAGCATCCCTGCTCCCCTCTCCTCCCCATCCCACTGTGCCAGCTGCTGTGTGCAGCTGGAGATGTCCCTGCCAGCCGAATTTCCTTGGGAAGGGATCCATTTTGTTATCTATTGGACTGCACAGGAAAGATTGAATCTCTGTGGGATGTTTTTAGAGCTGCTGGGAAAGGGATTTGGGGTGGTGTGTCCATAGCTGGCCTTGGGTAGTGCAGAAGAGCTGCTTGTGGAGAAACAGCCCCGAGGCACCGCTGCTCCATCCCTGCGAGCAGGGCCTCCCCCTCCTCTGCTCGGGGCTGGGCACAGCTCGTGGGAGGGATTTCTGACTGACAGCGAGGAAAGAGGCAAGAGAGCATGTGAGGGAAAGGAGCTGGACCTGGGAAAGGCAGGGGGAAGTTTTGTTACTCGTGTGAACCGCGGGGAAGCTGCTCTGGTGTGTGTGCGGGAGTTCCTCGCTCCTGGCTCTGGAGGAAGGTGTGGAGCTGCGACAGGAGGATGCCTCCACCTCTGCGGATGGACTGAAGGATCACCCTGCCTGCTTCAGGAAAAGGCCCTGGGAGGTGAGATTCGCCTGCCAGAAGAGCACCCCTCCTTTTTCCTTCCCCTTGCCAAGAGTTGGATTTCATAGTGCCTTGGGAGGGGGATCGCAGCTCCGGAGCAGCTCAGCCCACATGGGGCTGCACTGCTGGGCACAGCTCAGGTCTTGTGAGCCCTCAGGTCCTCGAGCTTTGTCAGGAAGCAAATCCCAGAAGGAAAAGTCACTTCAGTGCATTTCACTGCGAGCAAACGAGCATGAGAAGCCAGGTTTGGTTTGGGGGAAAACCCAGCTGCAACCTGCACTGTAATTTCCCATGGAGTGAAGAAACTCGCTGAGCGGAACCCGAGAGGGAGGAAGCATCCAGGAATGCTAAATCAGCTCTCCCCCTGCGAGGACTCCCCTGTGCTGCGATAGCTTTGTCCTTTGCAAGGAGAGACACCGGCAAGTTGGGAGCAGGAGGCAGCAGGAGCCTAGGAGAAGGAGGAACTGGTGAGCAGTGCTGGAGGAGGCTGTGGGATTCCCGGGACAGCCTCTGGAAGCACCTGGAGGGAGAGGAGCAGTTGAGATGGAGTTTCCTGCCGTGGCACTGTCACTCATCGTGGCGCTGCGAATGTCTCCGCTGGCTGCTGGGAGCAAACTGCAGCCCCACATGTGAGTAGGAAGAAAGAGTTCCGGAGGGGTTTTGTCGGGCAGTGAATGGAAAAGCAGGAGCCAAATGCAGTGTTTTCAAATCAAGGGTGAAGTGAGGAGTAGAGAGTGGAGGGGCAAGGGGGGGAGGAAGCTGTTGTGTGTTTCTTTATTTACTACCAGATGTGCAAAAAGGGGAACGGAAAATTGAAAACCTGGATAGACTTTGCTTGTAGGAGGGAACTCCTTGGTTCAACTGAAATGCTGCTGTTGTGTGAGTGTGAGAGATGATTCTTGTGTGAATACTTTGCCCTTTCTTCCCAGACCTGCTGCTTTTATTTCACTTCACAAATCTTTCTTATTCCACGTTCCTCCCCGCCCGCTGCTGTTACTCCAGCAGCACGTAGGCTGCTCTTTTTAATTACATTTTACAGTTACAGTTTGGTGTTAATCATTTGGCTGCTCTGGAAAACTTCCTTGCAAATTTGGCCTCCTGCCAGAAGATGGTCTCTTGGAGCCAGGGGATCACTGTAATTCCCTTTGTCCATGGAGCTGGTGTGGTATGGGGCACAGACTCCAAGCCGCCCTCCCTGAGGGGTTTAACTCTTAAAAAAAAGGTGGTCCTTTGGCAGGTAAAGGTTTTGCAAGAAGCAGCTTTTTCTCACTACATCAGGGTTTTGTGCTCCTGCCCTGACAGTTACTTTCAGGACTTCTTGGACGAGGCACTAGAGCAGAGCCCTGTGCCAACACGCCGGGGTTGGAATCGAGTGGCCCCGAGCAGTCGGATGCCAGCTGCAACCTCTAAGCTTCACCGCATCCACATTATTTATTTTCACTTCTTCTATAGAAAGTATCTCTGTGAAAACTCTGGGTCCCTTTGGAAGAGTTGGAAGCAGCAGAAGCAGCCCCAAATACCGAGTGGCTCATGGAGTCAGGGGCAAATCTCTCCCTCTTCATCCTTGGATAAACCCACTGACTTGTGCTTGGAAAGTTAGGATTAGGGAGGAAAGAAAGTGCAAATGATATTTTGATTATTTTCCTACTGCATTCTATAAATTTCGTTTACTGGAATTAGCCTCGCAGCCCTTAGCTCTGAATGAGCAAGAAACCACCCCTGTGGCTGGTGGACCTGGCACCATTTCTTTTCCCTGCAGCGATTGACCTCATCGAGAAGGTGGAGGCTGGGGATTGCCCAAGCCCTTCCTGCCCTGTCAGCAGGAAATTTAGGCAGTGGGAGCACTGCACCCCTCGCAGCTCTGACCTCCTGGGGATCCCCTATTCCCCTCACACCCCTGCATTTCTCTGTCCCAGGCCGAACGTGTGCGCGGAGCAGGAGCTGGGGATCGTGGGGCTGCGGCAGCCGTGTGTCCAGGCCCTGACCCGCGCTGTCAAGGTGTGGAAGCAGGACTGCGGCAGCCGCCGGTGGTGCACGGGCTACGAGCGCAGGTAGGTGCTCTTCCCTCCACCTCGGGGTGCTCCTTGTGGGGAGAGAAGTGATTCCCATTCCCCAGCAGCAGCAGGGAAATGAGTCTGCTGCTCTCTGGCAGTGGCTGCACAGCTGTTGAGGGCTGGGGATGGTGAGCTGTATGCCCATCCAGCTCCCCTGGCTGTGTTCTGGAATGGGAAACAGCCTCAGCAATGACTTGGTGCCCTCCAAGGAGTCTCAGTGATGAGACAATGTGGCTGGGACTCACCTGGATGCCCCACAGCTCTCAAGGGAAGGAGGAGGAAACACTCTGAAGGAAGCCCTTGGTATCTGGCATTTACCTGGCTAGTGGGAGGTGTCCCTGCCCATGGCTGGAGGTTGAAACTAGATGATCTTTAAGGTCCCTTCCGATCTAAACTGTTCTGTGATTCTGTGATTCCATGACTAGGGGACAGAGCAGGTCATTTACAGGTTGATAAGAAGAGTTCCATGAGCAGAGAAGTGGCAGAGATCCAGCACAAACTGGCTGTAAGGAGGAGAGCTACTTCACAGGATATTTTTCTTGTCCGAAAGCAGGAGATCACGAGGGCTTTGTAAACCCTTTGTGCATCTTGCTGGAGGGGTGTCTGGTTCAACCTGGCATTTCTGTGATGCTCAGAGTTTTTAAGCTGTGAGGGAATTCCTGAAGAGAAGGTCTATCCATGGTTTTTATTCTAAGGAAGCTTTGTCCTCGTGGTGGGCTGTTTCCCATCTTCGGACGATGTAGGACATCTGTTTCCTATGATCGAGCCACATTAATGAAATGCCTTATTCACATCACGTGCGCTGTTCCTGTATCTAGAGATGTCTCCTCCTCAAAGCCCCTCAGTGCCTCTTGTCTGACAGAGCTGATGGCAGGAGCTGGGGCCAAGTGAGGGTTATTGGCTAAAATAACAGTAAATGTGGCCGTGGTGCAGGGGATGGAGCGGTGCAGGGCAGGGACTCCTGGGGCTGTGGTCAGCAGGATTTGCTGCAGGGTCACCACCTTCCTTTCACTCTGTGAGCTGGACCATGCTCAGGTCCGTGTCAGAAGAGTGGAGCTGGACTTGCATGGAGCAAGGAATTGGGACATACCCTGAGGAGTTTGGACATACCCTGAGGAGGTGGGACACACCCTGAGTAGTTTGGACATACCCTGAGGAGTTGGGACATACCCTGAGGAGTTGGGACATACCCTGAGGAGCTGGGACACACCCTGAGTAGTTTGGACATACCCTGAGGAGTTGGGACATACCCTGAGGAGTTTGGACATACCCTGAGGAATTGGGACATACCCTGAGGAGCTGGGACATAACCTGAGGAGTTGGGACATACCCTGAGTGCTTGTCCACCTAATTACAGCATCCCTTGAGTTCCCAACTGGCCAGAGATGGGAGCCTAGGCAGGAAGCCCTGTGGAAGGAGGGCTCTGAACACGTGTTACAACACAAATAATGAACTTTTCTTACCTAGCCAGCAGCCAAACTACAACGTGCCCAAGCTGCTTCCGTCCTCCACCTGCTTTTCCGGCCCCATTAGGCAGTTACAAGCCTTTACAGAGTAATAATGATAGTTGTCGTTTCAAAGAAACATCTTGGACTCGAGACAGCTTTTAAGTCCTGACTTTAGGAATTCCTCCTAACCTGTAATTGCCAGTAATTACCCTGGCAATGAGATCCATGTCGTGGTAACAAAGGAGCAAAGAGAGTCTGACTCTTGGCTGTGTTTTCAGGGAAGGCTTTGAAAGGATGGGTGCCCTGTCTGCTGCTACTTCAAAGGCTGGAAGCTCTTCAGCCCCAGCGGTCCCTTCAGCTCTTTAAAGGATGGGTTTGACATCATGAATCAAGGGACTGAAATGAAATAATTTTCTGTTCTGCTTCATTACAAATATTAGAACAGCCCAGTGCTAAAACTCCGTTCCTGATGGAAATGCAGAGGGGAAGGCAGTGAGGGATTTCACCCCAGGAATTTTGAACGCCAGGCAGAGAAAAGACTATCAGCAGAACATTCCTCAGGCAAGGTTTTGTCCCACATCCCCTCTCTCCAAACTTCTGGGAGCTCCCATCACAGCAAGCTTTTCCAAGATCTGGGAGCTCTCCTGCCAAGTTCCCTTGTGCCGGGCAGCCGAGGCAGTGGAGCGCGCGGTGTCGGCGCTCGCAGGGACGCTGGAGCTGCTCCAGTTGGACCAGCTCTGGCAGCATGGGGCTCAGGAATTGTACTCACAGCTCCAGGATCTGGCCTGAAATCGGCCTCGATGCCTTTGAGTTCCTGGAGGCGACTGGGAAAACCAACATCTGCTCAGCTGGAGCATCCTGGCGCTGTGCTGCTCCGTGTTCCTGCTGCAGGGATGGGTTTGCTCCCCTTTGGCTGTGCAGCTTCCCAGTGAGTAATGGCCGCAGGTAGCTTTGCTCAGCCCTCCATGACCGAGCTTGAAGGTACCACAGTGGGCTGGAAGGGGATTTTCCAGCAGCAGGACACAGCAGGATTTCCTGGGTTCCATTAGTTCTGGCTCATTCCCTGTTTTCTGTGCCAGGGACTCCATAACGCACAAAAGAAAAGAGAAACACTGAAGATAAAGTATCTCCTGTGTGGCTCTTCCCCATTTGCAGGACTCAGACATCCAGGGGCACCGAGGCTGTCACAATATTTGCCTGTCCTTGAGATCTGGAGTGTCCGATGGAGCCTTCCAGGAGGGTGGGACTGAGCTGCTCAGGGCACTGCTGGGGCACAAGGAGCCCTGAGCTGACCTACATCACTAATTCTCCCTTTTCTTCCCAATTTCTGAGCCTCCTTGTCATGTTCACACCACCCTGCAGCCATCATCTTCCCTTCTTCATGGAGGGAGCTCCTGGTACCAAGAGGATCCCAGTGGACTGGAGCCTGGTGCCTGTGAATTGCTTTCTCAGCTGCTCTTGGAACAGTACAATTTCCTTCATAATTTGTTAACAGCTCGTACAAAACAAAAAAAGAAAATTGGTATCTGCTTTTATTTTTCTCAGCTGTGCTTCCATGTGCTGGTTGGCACGCAGGAGTTGCTTAAGGTTTCCTTCCCGGGAATTAACGGTTCACCATTATTTGGGGTTTTTTTGTAGGAGCATTCAGACAAAATCAAACAACTCGACTGAGTTAGGATAAATATTTTCAGTGGACATGCACAACACATCTGCTGTGCCAAATATTTGTTGTTGTTTGCCTGATTTGCTTTGGTGGAGCAGTTTCATGTTCTGCCAACGGAGCTTTTAAAATATCTCCTTCAGAAGTATTATCTATGTTTCAATTCTCACAAACACACAACACCAAATTTCCGGGAAAAAATGTGTCGCTTTTATTTATTTACGCTTCAGATCAGTCCCTGCTTTACCCCCCCAGCTCCCACCCTGGAGGGAACTACTGGGAGGAGTTAAAGGGACCCTCAGTGTTCCCTGCCAAGCTGTGGAGCCTTGCTGTGTCCAACACAACTCTTGGAGTAGCTTGGTGTTGCCATCACGATTATGATGATTTTTTTAGCTCACCAGCCTCTTAGAGACACCTGCTCCTGCTCACTAAAGCAGAAATATTTGTTCTTAAAATTTACATTTCCTTTGAGAGCAAGTCATGTGAGAGAGGAGCTCAGAGCTGTGGAATAGTCTAGAAAAGGGGAAAATACAATCTGGGGTGTTATGAAGACCTGGGTGTTGTCTCTTGTGTTCCTAATTAGAGTAAATTAGGAGTATTTTCTTAGCATCAGTGATCACTGCCAGCCCATGTGGAAAACAACGTCAGCACGTTTGTAAACCAAATTTCTCACTTTATTTTGCATCCACAGCTACAACTTCTGTTCTTCCCGATTTTCTTGTCCTGCAGGAGCTGACCTTGCTGGGGTTATTTTGTGTTTCAGGGTTGTGTATTACACTGGCTACAGGCAGGTGTACCAGGTGAGGTCCCAGACCACGTACAGGTGCTGTCCAGGATGGTCCCAGCTTGCAGGGGATGCTGGCTGCCTGCACCGTAAGTGTCATCCTGCTAAAGTTCTTTATTTTTGGCTCGTTTCAAGTCCTGTGCCTGCAGAAAATGCTCTAAAAATGTCTTTTTAAAATGTGCTTTAAAATTACCATGGTGGGGTTTTTTTGTTTTATTTTCTTCTCTGTTTTTAAAAAAACAAAATTATTTTTTAAATTTCCTTCAACTCTGCATCAGAAGGATTCTGCTCTAGCTTCTCAGGAAGCGCTGCCTGTTGCTTTCTGTTTTTCGAGAATTTCCACATTGCAGCATGAAAGGGTTTCAGGGTCCCAGTTATTCATCCACTTGCCAAATGCTACTAAATGTTTAAAATCAAGCCCAAATTGGTGTTTCAGTGGCGCCACTGGCAGAAGCTGTGGAAGCTCCTTTGGAAGGTGTGCCAGGGGCTTGGTCTGTTATTTTAAGGGTTTGAGCTGTGCCTGTGAGAGGTTTGGGATCTCTGCATCCACCCCTTTGCCTGCTCCCTCCCACATCCAGAGGGTGAGCTGCACTCAGGATGGCAATTTCAGTGTCACCCTGGAGGAGGGGACAGCAACCACGGGGGAAGGGGTGGCACTTGTTGGGTCTGGAGTGGAGACCCAAAATTTGAGACTTTGGGATTCTCTGGCTGGATTCCTGCTCTCTTCCAGTGCAATTCCCTGCCAGACAGGCCTCGAAGTGTGTCCTTCCCAGCTGTGGGGGAAGCTGCATTCAGGTTTGCACATGAATCAGGCTGGGGATGTGCAATTCTATTCTATATGATGATTTTATGCTGTTGTGGCAGAAGACAGAGGCAGCTTTATCCCTGCGGGCCCCACATTCCCTATTTCCCTCCGGATTCTCTGCCTGACACGGGAGGCAGCTGCTGTGTCACTCCTGGCTACTTCCCTAAACCCTGCGGCCACATCCAGCTGGGGAAACATTTAACTGGAAACTGCTTTTGAGGCGTTGAGAGCAAAGGAAAACCTCTTGAATCGGAGCAAGTTTTATCCAAATTTATGTGTAGAACCAAATGTCCCCCTCGTGCAGAGCCCTGCATGCTGCCAGGGCTGTGGGATGAATTTCCTGCCTCGGTGCCTGACTCTTTTCTGATTTAGACCTTGGAGGTGCTCTCCACCTTCCCCACAGAAAAGCAGCTTTGGATTGAAGTAATGAGCAGGAGAAGCAGCAGAGCATTTGGGATCTGACCTGCCCTGCCATCAGGGGAATCAGAACCAGCCGTGGCCAGCTCTGTTGTGGGGCAGTCGGGATTGGGATTGACCTCCAAGACAGGAAGATGTCCCCCACAGCTGCTTGCCTTTTGTTCTGTGAAGAGGTTGTGCTTTCCCCAGGCTTTGATGCTTGAAGCAAAGGTTTTAAGAAAAAAAAAGGATAAAAAGGTGTGTCCAACAACCAGTCTTTATTCTTCCTATTCCAAACTGTGGAACAGGAGAACAACCCACTGGGGAGAGGAAGCTCCGCGGGTGCCTCGTAACTCCCTGTGAGTGAGCAGATAATAACCTCAGCTGAACTCAGAAAAGCACCTTCTGTAATGATTTTTCCTGCTAAGGAAATGAGTAATTCCATGCAGGAAGGAAGCAGAGAAAAGGAAATAAAGCTGCTCGGGGCACGCTCTGAGCTCATCCTTCTCATCGCCGGGGCTTGGAATGGTCCTCAGGGGCTGCTCACTGCAGGGCTGGGCTGGAGTAAAGAAGAGAGGGACAGCCAGTCCCAAAAACAGAGTGACACTAGCTCAAAAACTCCTGCAGGAATTGCTGCTGAGCTGCTGGGGAGGCTGAGGTGGATCATGACCTGGAGCTGGTGAGCTCTGTCTCTGTTCAGCCCTTCACACCCAGCTGGGTACCATTGACTTCACACCCAGGACATGCTGTAACCTTGTTTCTGGGACAGAAAAATAGGTATTTGTGTACCTCGAGTGCAACAGGCACAGCAGGGAGCTCATCTCTGCAGGCCCTCAGCACAGGCAGGGGCACTTCCAGGGACAGAAAACAAAATTATATTGCTTTGTGAACCATCTTCGGAGCCCCTGAGAGCAGCAGGACAGCAGCCACCTGGTTAGAGCTGAGGTGGGGCAGTGGGAATTGTGCTCCTTTATTCCAGACCCCCACAAACAGCAAATGGAGGAGCATCCCACAGGAAAATGGGACAGCTCTGCCCGGCCCCTGCAGTTGCCCCAAGCCCCAGGGTGTGTGTCCTGATCGCTGGACTCTCCGGGGGAACGTGTCTGGGCTCTGTGTAACTAAACCCTCATCCTGAGGAGCTCGTGGATGTTGGTTTGCAGGGCTGTGATGGCTTTTCCTGCTGGTGGCTTTGGCCTCGGCACAAGGATGTCCTTCTGGAGTGGAGAAGGTCTGGCAGGGAATTTTCAGCAACCATCCCTGAGGTGCTGGGTCAGGGGCACACAGCCAGGGTGTTATTTATGGACTTTGGAGGATTCTCTGGTTGGTGTGCAGCAGTCTGGGGTCAGCCTGCTCTGGCTGCTGTGGCTCTGCTGAATGCCACAGAGCTGTGCCAGAACATGTCAGAGGGATTTGTGGCCCTTCCTATCTGCCTCCAGAGATCATTGATCGTGTTCCAGGGGTGCTGAGCAGGGGAAGGGCACCGCTGCTGACAGTTTAATTGGGGCTGCTGTGCCGTGGGATCAGTGAGGATGTCTTGCCCTTCCTTGGGGACAGGCATCTCCTCACTGCAGGGCTCTGTTTGCTCTTTGCTGGTCATCACTTCTCCTTAAAAATAAAAACACCCCAGTCTGTGTGAGGGGAAATTTTCAGCCCTGCAGGCTCATGTGTAGCCAGCCAAGGCCTGCTGCCACCTTGTTTGAACGTGACAATATTGTCTGACACTGACTGTGATCTTAAACATCATTGTGAGATGGGCTGTCCCAGCATCCTTATGGGTACCGGGCAAGTTTGGGGTCTCAGAGTTGTCCTGGTGCCTGGAAAGAGGAGTTTGCCTTGTTGCAGCCACTGCACTGAGTGCACTCACTGTTAGCTTAGGTTGGAGGCTGTCTGTAGCAAAACTGGCGTGTGCTCCCCTCCTCTTGTGCAGGTTTGTGTCTCTAAGCCCTACGGTGAGGAAATGGCTGGCACAGAGCTGCGAGGACACTGTTGGGAGGGTGTGGGCTCTGCTGGGAGCAAATAGCTCAGAAAGAGATGGAAAATTTCACAGATGCAGAGATGCAGGTCTCAAAAAATGTTTGTCTTTGTTCCTCCTGTGCCCTCTGAAATGCTGACAGCTGGGCTTGCTCCTGCCACCCCCAGGGCTGTCCGAGGTGAAGGCAGGGGGCCCTGTGCCTGGCAGGGCTCTGTCTTTTGTCCCTTCTCTTCTGTGGTAGAAAAGGGTGAGGATTTCTTGCCTTCCACTGCCCTCTGTCCTGGACCATTCATCAGTTTGGGAAGGAGAAAGGTCAGAAGTCAAGGCACCCTTTGCATTTTTAGGATGGCATCAGGTTCTGGCGCTGCCTGGCCGCTGATAGTTGAACTCTCAGACTAAGCTGCCTGGTTTCAAGTGGCCTCTGAGATGCTACTTAAATTCCGCCTGAGTTCAATAACACAGCAAAGCCCTCTTAGGGTGAGGGGCCTGCATGTCTGCTAATCTCTGTGATCTCCACTTTCAGCTGGAGATGTTGAAAAGCTGAGTCCCGCTGAGTCTGTAGCTCTTGATGTGTGTGGAGGAGCTGGAGTTCAGCCACCCACAGCCTGTCTGCTCTTGGGCCAGTCCCTGCCACCTTCAGAAAGGACACGGTGAGGCAGAAAGGCACTGAGGAGAGCTGTAAAGAGGCTAAAGAGGAGACTATTGCTAGATTTAGTACAGGTGACACTGTCACTATTGCAATGTGGCCTGGAGAAGCTCAGCCTGAGCTGCTGGTCTAAAGCTGGTCTAAGTTGTCTTGAACTCAAGTTTTTATCCAGGTGAGATCCTGCTGTCTTCTGATTTTCAGCTCAGGTGGAGGTAAAGCCTGGCCCTAGGTAAGAAGGAGAATTAATGCTCATTTGAGGAAGCATCAGAGTCTGATTCTGATGATGAAACCCATCCAAGCATCCCTTGTGCTGAGCAGAAAGCAGCTGAATTTTAATCACCTCAACAAAAGAAAAAGCTTTTATTGGTCACAAATGGCCTATTAAAAGGCCCCAGAGCGAGTTATCCCACTCTGAACTGGGTTTCTTTCTGCCAGCTCTGTGGAGTTACCACCCATCACCCAGGGAAGGAGCAGGGAAGGAGCACTCAGGGGGACCTGTTGGGTTTGTTCCATTGGCACCACCCTGGAGCCTGGCACGGCCATGGAGTGTGACACAGCCCAGGAGCCTGGCACAACCACAGAGCCCGGTACAACTCTGGAGCACAGCAGAGCCCTGAAGACTGGCACATCCCTGGACCTGGCACAGGCCTGGAGCCCAGCACAACCGCAGAGCCCAACACCATCCCATAGCTTGGCACAGCCCTGGAGCCCAGCAGAATGCCAGAGCCTGGCACAGTCCTGGACCTGGCACAGCCCTGGAGCCCAGCAGAATGCCAGAGCCTGGTACAACCCTGGACCTGGCACAACCCTGGAGCCCAGCAGAATGCCAGAGCCTGGCACAGTCCTGGAGCCTGGCACAGCCCTGGAGCCCAGCAGAATGCCAGAGCCTGGCACAGTCCTGGAGCCTGGCACAGCCCTGGAGCCCAGCAGAACCCCAGAACCCTGGGCCCAGACACAACCCTGGAACCTGGCACGACCCTGGAACCTGGCACAGCCCTGGAACCTGGCAGAGCCCTGGAGCCCAGCAGAACCCCAGAACCCTGGGGCCAGGCACAACCCTGGAACCTGGTGTGACCCTGGAACCTGGCACAGCCCTGGAGCCCAGCCCTGCCCCAGAGCCCAGCCATGAGCACCGTCATGGGGTGGGCAGCTCAGGTTTGTGACACAGGTTGGAAGCCTCGGCAGGAAACGTGTCCGGCTGACAGTTTAATTTCCCCGAGAGGCAGCTTTGCTTTGTCCATCACCTCCTGGCTGCTGCAGGCTCATTGTTTAGTCAGCTGAGAGGCTGTGACTGAACTTCTGAACCTCTCGCCTGCGATCAAGCCCAGTGTTGGTTGAAGTCCATCACGGGCTCCCCTGGGAGCCCATCTCTGCCCAGGCAGGGGGTGGCTGGGCTGTGCCTCAGGGAGCCCGAATGTTGCTTTTCTTCATCGCTCTTCCCCTTAAATCAGTCTCATGTCTCCGACTTCCCCAGGATCCCGCCTCGCTGAACCCTCACAAAGGACATTGCCTGGCCTTTGAGCAGAAGGCGGTGATGCTTCCCATAATTTATTCTTTCTCTCCCATTTCCCTGCACAGTGTCATTACCCTTTTCCCAAATTTCATCGCATTAAACTCTGTCGCTCTGAATTAGGAGCTCGTTTGCAGGAGGCCTGGAGGGCACGGAGGGGGAGCCCCGCAGCCCCCACTCGCCCCCGGGCTGGGAAGTAGGTTATTATGATTTCCACTTGGTATGTGCCAGCCTACAGCACAGAGCAGGGAATTGTCCGGCTCATTCAGGAAATCTGGGGCACTGCCAAGAATAACACCCCTGTCTTCTAACCCCTGATTTGTGTCGCTGAAATTGCTTCTAATATTTTCCATTGTTGTGCTTTGGGTCTCGCTGAGCTGCTCTGAGAGCTGAGTGCTGCCGGCGAGTTGGGCACCATGGAGCCAGGCTCGGCTTTGCTGGGACCCTCATGAAAATATGGGTTTTAGGTGTTTAAGGTGAAAGATTCTGGGGAAAAAAAACCCAAAAACCCTGTGCAATTTGGCCACACAGACCCTTCTGTCTTACGGTGCTGAGACCTGAAGGCACCATGGAGCCAGGCTTGGCTTTGCTGGGACCCTCATGAAAATATGGGTTTTAGGTGTTTAAGGTGAAAGATTCTGGGGAAAAAAAAAATCCCTGTGCAATTTGGCCACGCAGACCCTTCTGTCTTATGGTGCTGAGGCCTGAAGGAAAGGACTAAAAGAAAAGATTGCATTACAGAGCTGGGAAAACCCTGGAGGCTGCAGTCCTAGAGCACCTTGGTACCCACCTGGAGATGGGAAATTGTCCCTGCCTCGCTGTGCAGGGAAGTATTTGCAATCCACAGACATCACAGCTTGGCTGCACAGGATGCTTGGCAAAGAGTTTCCCAAGTCCCAGTGCTGTGCCAGCACGGGATTGATATGGGATCTCTGCGGTCCCCGGGGATACGTGGCCATGGAAAGCGACTAAAGCGTTAGATGAGAAGATAACTGGCTTTGTGAAGCAGCATTTCATCACGGGTTCATTAGTTCGGGGAGACAGAGTGTTTGGGCTTCAATGCTACCTTTGTGTTTTGAATAATCTTCTCTTCTGGAGGGTGGGGCAGGGGGTGGAAAAATCATCAGGTCCTTAAAAGAGCCAATGCTGAGGCTCGAGGATTTCAGCTCTAGTGCATCGAAGGTGCAAAGTTTGTGGAGTTTGGCCCAACCCGAGGTGTCCTTGTGTGGTAAAAGAAGTGACAGAAGAAAAGTCCTTTAAGCAGGTACATAGCTCTGTCTGGAAAGAGGGTATATTTTGATGGCAAATGTGAATATTTGGAAAATACTTCATTCACCTAAACCTTCACCAAACCTCGCTAATCACAAACCCTCCCCAACCACTAAACCTCCCCAGTCAGCACAGGCTTGGCAGAAGGCGTTGTGTGAGCCAGGAGCAGGATTTAGCACAGAGGAGAAATCAGGAAGTCAATTGTGTTCCTGTAGGAAAAAACAGAGCCAATATTTGATATATGGGGGATTCAACAGTGGGAACTCAGTAACGTGGTTATTAGATTTCCATGGACTGTAGGTTAGAGCTGATTTTTCAGGCGTGACAAGTTGACACCCACCAGCTTTGGGTTCCTTTTGTGCAGGTAATCCCTGCCCTTTCCCAGTCTGGATTTTGTGTGGGTTGCTCTCAGGCTTTTGAGCTGTCTTTGACAATTGATAACTTTGCAGATTTATGTCCTGGTGTGCACAAGCTGTCCTGCCCCAAAACTGCAACCCCTGCCTTGCACTCCTTCCATCTGTGATCCCTTTTTCTCTGAGTGCACAATTAGTGTTCTGGAGCCGGCGTGGGGTGTTTTGTGCCAAGAATTTCGGAGCCATTTTGGAAGCCTGCACGGGGTGCCAGTTATAATGACACAAAATGAAATGTGTAATCACAGACCTGCTTTTTCTGTCACTAATTAGTTACAGCTTTAGCTGGAATGGGAAGAGAAGCCAGGGGGGCTCCCAACTTGCACATAGGAGGGAGAAGCCACAGCCAGCACAGCCCACGAGTGTGGGGGACCCTCGGCTCAGCGAGCGCTGCTGTAATTGTTACCAGGTGGTCCCAGATTGTACAAGGGGTTGGAATTTAATCACAGCTTTGTACGTTTAGTTGGTAACTGACCTGAAGACCCTGTGACACCATTGGTGGCTGCAGTGTGTTCCTTCCTGGTAGGAATAGATTGTTCCCCATGGCTTCTCTTAGCCCAGGGCTCTTCACAGTCCAGGCTGGGCTGAGAATGGGGTTGGGATGGGACAGTGGGAGCTGCTGGACCAGGTGCCACCACTGTGTCCCTTGCACTGTGTCATCAGGTGATGCTCTTTGCTCCATTTTTGTCAGTTTTTACAGGATGCGTTCCCACCAGTCCCATCGCTCTTGGAGTTTGTTACAGTTTGTTCAGCGAAAAGTGGAAGGAAAAGAGGAGGTGAGGGAAAAAGAATGAAGAGAGGAGTTGGCCATCACTGCAGCTCTGTCCAGATCAGTGAACAGAGAGAAAATTTCATTGTCCAAATCTTTAAACAGATTTTAAAAGGAAGATGGATGCTTGTTCTGCGTCCTTACCCCCCGACAAAGCACCACACATGTGACAGTGCCCCTGCTCACGAGATTTCTGCTTTTGAGATCAGCATTTCCCAGTGGGAAATATAATCCATGGGCTGCGTTTCTTGAGTCATGAGAAGTCCACACTTCCCTGGAAAAAACCATAACCTCGTTTGTGGATTTCTGGGGACGATTTGGAAAGGTGGATTTCAGAAGCCTAATTGAGCATTCTGTGTCTCTGTGTCCATTTTACACTCCGCTGGGTGAGAACAGAGAAACGTGGCTGCTCAGGCTTACTTACAGTTTAGCTCCATTTCATCCTCTGGGCTGCCCGAAGGTGACGCCACGTTGGGGTAGCCAAGCTCCCCGGGAAAGCTCGGCGCAGAGGTGGGAGCAGCTCCCAGTGGATTGCTCTAGCAAGATCCCTCCAATTTCGACACAAGTAACTTGTATTTGTTGCCTCGAGATCTTGCCTGAGTCATTTTCTGACAGTTTTGCCCACTTGGTGACTGGAAAAGCATCGTTTCACCACAGCCCTGATGTTTTCCTGTGAGTTCTCAAGGAGAGCCCTTAGATATTCCCTGAGGTGATTTCTTTCCTATCCTAAATTTTGAGACTTTGTGCATTGAGCGCTGCACGGTCAAGCAAAAAAAAAGTCAGCTTTCCAAAATGGTTCAGTGGTGGTTTTTTATCACTATTCAGGTGTTCTCTGGGGCTGTGGGCACATCACCAGGGATGGGGAGTTTGCCCACACTGTGGGAATCATCCTCCTCCTCCTCCTCTTGCAGCCTCCTGTGGTCACGGCGTTTGTCTCAATGGTGGGAGCTGCCGAGAGGGATCCTCGCAGCCCTGCCACTGCTCCTCAGGCTTCCAGGGCCCTCACTGCCAGCACGGTAAGCAGCCCTGCCAAATTCTTCCTTTAATTCCGAGCTGGAAGAGGAGAGGCTTTGGAGCGAGGGATGCCCTGATTTATTTATGTTTTATCGTCGCCGTTGTTTTATCTGCAAAACTCCAACAATCTCCTCTCGGCTTTCGTGGTGTTTGGGGAACTTGGATGTTTGGAAAGGAAATACTTATCGTGGCTTGCTGTGAAACACAGCTCCGTGCTGTACAATAGCCTTTATTCCTGGCTGCCATCCGCGGCGGGATTTGCTGGAATCGGAGAAGGAAGCTGATTAAAGTTGGGTCAAACAAAGGAACTGTGGGGTCACAGCTTGGGGGGCGAGCTGGGCCCGGGGCAGTGTGGCAGAGAGTGCCACGTCGGAGAGGAATGTCCTCATGTCTTTGGCCAGGCTGCATTTTGGGGCTGCTAGGCTTTATTTAATTCACTTTTGTGTGATATTCAAAGTCTCTCCTGAAGGTTATTGAGTTTCCTGTGTTTGGTGATTTGCAGAGGTCTGGTTTGGGAACACGACAGTCAATAGCAAATGACCCCTAAAAGCTGGGGGGTTCCCTGGGCTGTAGATGATCAGAGAACATCTGCCTTGGGCTTCAGGGAGACGTGGTTGTGTCTCTCCTCCCTCTGACTGTTGAGTCTGCAAGGTCTGGGGCAGTACTGATTGCTCACATCATCTTCAGATGATGCTGATTTTTAGCAGCAAATTAAATAATGTGACTTCCCTTTACCTTCCATGAGTGTGTCTGTTCCTTCCGAGACCCATGGTTCTATTTTATTTTGGAACTAGAGATAACCTGGAAGGGCTGGAGAGGAGCATTTCACCCAAATCTGGGACACTGCCTAACCCAGAACCAAGGGCAGAAAGTGAGGTGTGAATTAATCAGTGCAAGGAACACACACATCCTCTCTTGTCCAACTGATGGAGTAAATGTTGGGTGTTTTCCTGTGCAGAACCCGAGAGGTAAAAAAGCATTTTCACACTTGGAAATGTTTAGAAATTCCCACAATTATAATTGGCTGCAGCTTTGAAAATAAAACACATATTTTGGAGACCCCCAATATTTTATTAAAAGGGAAATGATTGGCTTGTTTTGGAGGAGAGAAAAATACAGGAGTGGCACTGACCCTTACCTGCTGTGGAAAAGGGACCTGAAGCTGGGGTTTTGGGTCTAACATGCCTGTCATATTTTAAATAAATGTCTGCAATCTGAATATCCATTGTCAGATCCCACTGTGTGTATTTTGGCAGAGGGGTGGGAATGGGCTGTGAACAAGGGATGGCCAAAGATACACAAGGATACAAATTATGGCTCTGCTCCCTGAAGTTAAAGGAATAAACCATTCCAAACTCTGGTATTTTGGGGTGAACTAATTACAAGGAACAGGGAAGAATGTGAAGTGGAGGGGATAAATCATTCTTTGTGCTGCTTGTCCTCAGTTTGTAAAGCATTAATTGTCCTAATGCCTCCTGGCAGAGCAAAGCCCAGCTGAACCAGGAGCATTCCTCTGCATCTGCAACCTCAAATTATTTTCATTCCCAGGTGATTTATATTTCACACCCAGAGCGGAAATTACCCCCTGATATCCCATTCCCTGCCATCCCATTCTCTGCCATCCCATTCCTTGCCATCCCCTTCTGCCAGACAGCACTCTGCTGTTTCCCAGGCCCATTGTTTGTAAAGGTTTGAGCATTTTCATTTACATTGCAGGTGAAGGACAGATACAGACACAGAGGACTGGGGACAGTGTTCACTTTGCAAGCACCTTCAGAAAACTTTCCTGACTTTCCAGTTTCATTTTAACTTTTGTTTCCATCCTGCTTTTAAATGGATGTTGCCCCTGAAAAATTCCAAAAGATCAATGAAACAGCTGTATTAGCCCTAGATTGTAGAAAATTGACTTTTTTTTTTCTGTTTCTTGATGCCTTTTTTATTTGTAGCATTTTTCAAAACCCACAATCCTTGCCACAGAGAATGTGTTGATTTGAGGATACAGAAAGACTCCAATCACAAACTCATCCTTCCCTTAATTTCTTATTGACTCCTGTCAATGGTTCTTTTGGTAAATACTTTTTTTGGACAAATTTCTGGTGAAAAACCTTATTGCCTGGATTCTCATCTTCTCTTTCGCTGTTAAAAGTGCTCTGGGTGGTTGGCTTTGCTCGTTAGTCAACATTTGTGCTGGATTTTCCTAATAGGATGAGAGGCTGCTTTGGGGAAGGACTGCTCATCAATGACTCATTCCTTCCTTATCTGTCACCTGTCAGAGGAGCTGTCCTGGTGTTTGAGATGATGGCACCTCCTTGGGAAAGAAAATTGTGGAGCACTGGGCTGGAGGGACTCTGGATTTGGTCAGAACAAGGCTGTTTGGTGAAAAAAACATGAAAATAACGAGCACGAGCGAAGCCGCGATGTTCCGTGTGTCATTCATCTTCAAGAAATCCGTGTCTGATCCGAACAGCACCGCTTTTTCTTGTCTGGAAAGAAACACAGCCGTGTTTGCTTTAGAGGCAGGACGCTCCCTGTGCTGGCCAGACTCCTATCAGAGCTTTCAGCACGGGATATTTTTGCTGGCCAGCCCCGAGCAGCAGCAGCCGGGTGTTTACCCTGGCCGGGCGGCCGGCGGTTCCCCAGCGCTCGCCTTCCAGGGTGAGGTGCTGTCCTTCCTGCTCTCCTGAGCTGCTGACAGCGAGAACATTCGCTCTCTCTCTGGGTTAAATCACCTCGTGCTGAAGGCAGAGCCCTCAGTGGAGCTTTGAGTGCTTGCAGGAAGCTCTGCAGAGCATCGTGTGTGCCTGTCCAGGTTTCAACACCTTTTCTGTTGCCTCTTGGTGGATTTTTGATGCTGTCAGTGTAGAAATTAATTTTTTTCCCCTTCTCTGCTTGTCCACCTGCCATCAGGTTGGCTTTGCTTTGCGGCAAACTGCAGCAGAGGTTGAGCTGGACAATATTACAGTGACCACTGACTGTTTCTGAGCTGCGTTGTCCCAAACTCCTTTGGTACCTTCCACCATTGGCAGACGAAAGAGTTGTAAATGGAGTATTCAAAGTTCGGGCTGAGGCTCCCTTTAGAGCTCCCTTTTGGGGGCTTGGATGTAAATGACCTTTCTGTGCAGGCTTGTTGCTGGAGGGAGGGGATTTCAGAGAGCCTGGGCTCTGCTCCAAGCCTGCCCAGCCTTCCTGGGAATCCTTGGACCACCCAACGCTCCGGGGTCCGGTGTTGGTGACCCCATCAGAGCCCAGTGAGTGCAGCAGAGCGGGACCTCTGTGTGTGGGAGGTGGCTGTGCCCGTGTGGCTGGGCCGGGGGTGTGAAGGTGGGTGTTATTTGCATCTCCTGCTGCAGATCAGCTGCTTGGCTTCACCCTGCGCTCACTGGAAGCCTCCCCGCAGAGTGGATCGTTTCAGCAACACTCAGGCTCTCGGGGCTCTGATGTGGGAACTGCGCCGTGCCGGGGGGGTCGGGACCGTTCCTAATTAGCCTGGCTGAGTTTTGAAGCATGGGCCAGCCCAAACCTCCTCTAGCTCGGCACAAAGGAGAGGTCAGCTGTGGCGAGCGGGGCCGTGATTAGTGTCTGTGCCTGGAGGCCAGCTCGAGTGGCTTTGTCACCCGAGTGGCTTTGTCACCCACCGCTTCAGGAGAGCATTATTGTCTCTTGCTTTTATTGCATTTACCCAGCCCTTGACGTGCCCGCGGTGTTGTTTGATTGACTAAGGACACAATTTCTCCTGCTAATCTCCCCCAAGCTGTTCAGTTGGAAGCCTTTGGGTGTGTTGGGGCTGGGAGAGAAGGGTTTGCTGGAGGCCAGAGAAACAGGGGGCTGCAAAACACTCAGAGGTGCTGGAAGTCAAAACGGGAAGGGTTTAGTCTTTGGAAGCAAAGGAAAGCACAGGCAGTATTTTCTTGGATCCAGGAGCCAGATGTTCTTTCCAAGGTGGAGAGACTCGCGTGACAGCGCCGGTTCAGACTCAGGTGACTTCCCCAGCCCAAGCAGAGCCTGGTGCAGACTTCACAATGATGGTAGCAAGATACCGTGATCGATGCTTCCTGGGCTTGCAGTTCATGAGGCCAATTTAAAATCCGTTCTGTGGAATTAAATGGCTGCAATTGTTCTTCAGCTGTCAGCTCATTGGAGAGAATCCACGGTTAGTAATACCAGGGCTAAATTAAGCAGAGCACTTCTCCAGCAGCCAAGAAGTCCGAATACTTTTATTTATAAGCAGCCTCCTGATTCACAAGGTTAGCCTTCTGCTGGGAGGGGAGAGGAGCCTGAGGCCAGAGGAGATTCCTGCTGGGATTTTCTTGTATTTTGGCTCAGGAAGGCACTGGAACAAGGGCAGCTTGTGCAGAGCTCGGCTGCGTCCTGTGCTATCGGCTTGTCCATCAGCCAAGCGTGGTATTTAAGAGCTGGCAAACAGGTAGGGCTGAGCTCTTTGAAGAAGTTTGTGAGAGGAAACAAGCCAAGGCGATGCAGGGGCTTATTCAGCTAAAAACCATCTTTTGTAAAGGGAGTCTGGAGGAAAAAAGAAAATGTGCTGGAGTTGGGGGGAATGTCTGTTGTTGTACCTACAAAAGAAGCATCCTGGGACTTGTGGGGTGACCCCGGGTCCAGAGTCCCTTGGGGAGAGGCATTGGTCAAACACAGTGCTGTTCATCACACCTGGCACCACATCCAGCCTCCCTGCAACTGCAGGGCAATAACTCTGTGAATAACTGAGGAGTTCATATGATTTGAGTTTCTAAAGGTGAACTGGAGTACAGCAAGCAGCCTTTTAAATGTGTATGAAGTTGTCCAGCTCTGTCCAGCTCCATTGCTGAGTGATGGAGTGCGTGCAGAGGGAAAAGAATTGCCGGCCATTTGTTTAAGGGAACACGATAGTGGCTGAAACAGAGCTAAAATCTGATGGGCTTTAGTGGATTTGAAATACGGCTGGCTTTGTTCTTTTCAAGCTTTCCTTGGGTTGAGCTCAAGAATTAAGGATTTCATGATCATTTAAAAGAGATTATCATATTGGGTGGAAGAAAATATACGACTCAAGTCCTTTGGATGAGTTGTAGCCCTCTGCTTAGGTTTTGGCAAATAAATCAGAGCAGAATCTATTCACTGACACTGCACTGATTTGAAACCTTCACACAGATCTTTACTGCTCCTCATGTTAAGATCTGTCAGGGGTAAGAAAACTTGGAAGGAAATGACTCATTCTGCCACCTGGAGAAGACAAAACCCCCACTTTATTGTGAGGGATGGGTACCTTGGGCCAAGTCATGTGAAGCGCTGGATGGCATCTCCAAAGCCCTGTGTCCCCTTCCTCCCGTGATCCCTCCTCCGCTGCGGCAGCGCCGGTCCCGTGGCGGAGCTGCAGCCCCTGCTCAAATCTCCGTGAGGATTTCCCTGGAGCTTCCCAGCCAGCTGTGACCAATTAAACAGGGGCCGTGGCTGCAAAACCGCAGCCGCTCGCAGAGCTGAGCGAGGGCTGCGCAGGGTTTATGGTTCTGAGAGCACCCGAGGTGTTTTCTTCCCGTAAACCACGCGTGGAAAGCCAGGCTTGTGCGCTCTGAGGTGAGTCAAGGGACGTTTATGGAGGAGAATGGATTATTTTCCGAGCAATGTGAAATGCTCCAGTGTAACTGGACCGCTGGGATCCCATCATGTAATTGGTAATAAGGAGGATTTGTTCTGTGGATGCCAAGTAGACTGAATTAAAGCTGAATTCTTGGATTGTTTCTGGAGAGGGTGAGCCCATCCCCCTGATCAGGTAGCCAAGGGCCATCCCAAGTTCACAATTCCTCACCAGCTGCCGGTTTATTGCAATGAGAAAGAACAAGATTGTGTGTGAGCGCTAAAATCTTAAAGGCTTTGGTGGATTCACAGAACAGAAATGACAGGGCCAGCTTAACTCCCTGCCTGTGACAGAATCATCGAGTCCTTTAGGTTGGAAAAGACCTTTAAGATCATCAAGTCCAATCATTCACCAAATCTTCCTTTTTTTCCTAAGGATTTGCTGAAAATCAGTGGTGTGGGAGCCACACTAGCCATGGGCAAAAGGGCCAACCTAAACAGGAGGGTTGATGAGTGAGATGAGGAGTGAGGGCCAAAGCAGGAACAAGAAGGATTGCTGCAAAGCTGCCTGGAATTTGTAGAATTAATTTATGCTTAAACACACAGCCCGCTCTGCCATAAATCATTGGTATGTTATGCTTTCCGTTTCTGGATTTGGAAAGGTTGGAGAAAACATTTTTTTAATTCATTAAGTGCTGCCTTCTCCGAGGCATCGTTTTAAAGCCGTGTTCTCTAGCAGGTGATAACATCTCTCAAGCAGCCTCTGAAATGCCTCATCCCCACCTCAGCACCAGGTTTTCCTTTCATTTTTTCCTTGTTTGTTGTGTTTCCATTTCCTCTCCCGTGCTGCATGGGTTCAGCACAACAGTGTAATTTGTTTAATAATTCAGAAACAAACATATGTTGAGATTCCAGTCATTACAAATTTTTTTTTTTTATGGGAAGGTGCTTGGAGGATTCCCTCCCCAGAGGTTTAATCCCTGTGAGTTAAGGAGGGACATATGAGGAATCCAAGTGAGGAAGGGAGGACACTTTCCATACATCCTTGATCCAAGTTTCAGTGTGTGCAAGTTCCTGTTGTGCAATGGAGTTTTTCCCTTGGGCTGGAGCTTGATATTCTGGGCAGTCTGGACCCAAACTGAGTTGTTTGGTAGTGGAGAAGGAGGAAAACCTCCCACTAGCAACCCCCACAAAGAAACCCAGGTGGCACCAGCCACTGAAGGAGTTTGCTACGTCACTTTTAACTGTTTTACAAATGGAAAATGTTAACTTGGAAAATGGGAATCATCCTGCACCAGGATCAAAGCATCAGCTTGGGGAATTTGTTCCCCTGCAGTTTCTTTATCATGGAATTACAGAATTATAGGGTTGGAAGGGACCCACAAGAACCATCAAAGCCGTGCTGGGGCTGGAGCTGTGTTGTCCTGGGCCTGGGTCTGGCTCTCCCTGCACATTCCTCAGCAGAGGAATCTCTGGACTGCAAAGAGAGTCCAGGGGACCCTCACCATTCTGGGCTGAGATTCCCCAGCCCCGGCACGCCTGGTTTCCTCCCAGACACACTTCATTTTATGGGGCTGCAGTTTCCCGTGGCTCAGCCTGCAGACAGTGACACATGTGCTGTGTGTAACGGTGCAGCCACTTTTCCTGTGTGTGATTCACTGTTCCTGGGGCCTCTGCAGCCCCTCAACATTCCCGCTGGCCACAGGGGCACCTGTTAGACCCTCGTTCTCTGTAAACCAGCCAAAAACCAGATTTGGAGGCCAACAGGTGTTTCTAGTTTGGTGTACATTAATGGATATTGACTGCCTGTCTTCCCACCCCTCCAAGCCAATAAACCCATGGATCTGGAAGTCCTCCACTCCACGCTGGAGCAGCACAGGATGCCAAGAGGCCAAGCGAACTCCTTCTCCGTGGCAGGCGTCGCGCAGGCTCGCGGGCTGGGCGCCGGGGCTGCTGGCCCCGAGCTGCTCTCTGAAGTCATTCCTTCGTGTTTGACTTTCCATTTACCCTGGAACACTGGCTGGAAAGCCTGGCACGCTGCTGCTTTTTGGGCACTGCCATGGCCGGTGGGTTTTGTCTCGCACGGGCTGCGCGGGGTCCTTGGTTTGTCCATCCCCACCAGTGGCCATAAGTGGGTTGGCACTGGAAGCAGTTTTTCGTGGTTTTCACCCCATTAAGGGTGAAATGTCTGTCTTTCCCAGGTGCCTTCAGTCACGGCATCTCCACGAGATCTTGTAGGTGGCAGAGCCACAGCCTTGGTTTGAGGTGGGACCCCAGTGCAGATGGGCTCTGCTAATGCAAAAAGAAGTAGAATTACCTGAGTTTGCTTGGTAAAATAGGGATTATTTTCCTGTAGTGATTTATGTGGCTTGCTGAAAGACTGGCTAGACCATTCCCAGAGGTCTAACCCAGCTCTTCTCGCCAGGAGCTGATCATTGATTTGTCCATCCCCATCAGTGGCCAGTCCAGCCCTGTCAGTGGCCATAAGTGGGTTGGCACTGGAAGCAGTTTTTCGTGGTTTTCACCCCATTAAGGGTGTCTGTCTTTCCCAGGTGCCTTCAGACACAGCATCTCCACGAGGTCTTGTAGGTGGCAGAGCCACAGCCTTGGTTTGAGGTGGGACCCCAGTGCACATGGGCTCTGCTAATGCAAAACGAAGTAGAATAACCTGAGTTTGCTTGGTAAAATAGGGATTATTTTCCTGTAGTGATTTATGTGGCTTGCTGAAAGACTGGCTAGACCATTCCCAGAGGTCTAACCCAGCTCTTCTCGCCAGGAGCTGTTTCGAATCACGGATAATGGGAGGCAGTTCTGTGATTCATGGTCCCGGTCTGACTGTCAGAGATCAAAGGGCCAAAATAACCCAGGCCAGTGTAAGAAAGGCAGTGGCCAGCGGGGGCTGGGCTCCCCTCCCTGGGTTAACTGGAGAAAGGGGCAGGAGGGTCCTTTTAAAGAGGATCTTGTGCCTTTCCTTGGCGTTCCATTGTGTTGTGCGAGGGGTGTTGGATTTCAGCCCCGCAGATGCCGAGGGAGGCAATGGATGCCAGATGTGTGTCATTAGAGGATACCTCTCCTTACCAGCTGCAAACTGTCCGTGGCTTCCTCTGCTGTTTTCATCAGGAGAAACCTGAATTCCCACTATTTCCTGCCATCTCAGATGCTGTCAGGCTGCTCTTTAGCTGGTAAGTCATGGAACTGTGCAGCCCAAACCACTGTCAGGTATTGTGTGTTGATTTGTATTTTTTCAGGAGCTCGGTTAGGATATGCCTTGATAAACTTGCCTAGAAAATTACATTCTACATTTAACTTGCAAAATGAATCCCCAGAAAACCTCCAGGATTTAACTGGAAGAATGCTGGAGATGGTTTTGTACTTACGTGAGAAGAAGACGTGGCTTTTCACTTTGTGGTCTCTGGTGCAACAGGATATGCTCCTAAAAAATGTGTGTTTTTAAACTGAAGAAATGGTTAAAAAATAGGAATACAGAATGCTCGTGGTGCAGTTAGGGATAAATTCATTAGGAAAATGTTCACACTTTACTCAGGCTTTTCGTCAGCAGGAATCTGAGGTTTCTGTGAGGTTTCATGTGTTTGATACCTCACGGGAGGGCACTTGTTGAGTTCTGTGAATTCACCATTTTCCAGGCCTTTGGAAGCTCATTCCTTCCTGCCTGTGTCTCCCAGACAGATCCCTTTAGCAAGCTCCCTTCTTGAAATGGCTTAAAGGTTTTTTTTGTTTTGGGGTTTTTTTCCCCCCAAACTTAGAAGAAATGTTCATTATAAGGAAAACAAGGGCAGCAGCTCCTTTCCCCGAGCATTTCCTGTGGCTGTTCCCACCTGGCTCCGTGCTGGCCTTGCCTCGGGGCTGTGTCTGGCTGAGGAGGAGGAAGGTGAAGAGCATTCCGTGGACTACTGTGGCAGAGGGGCAGGAAAAGAG
Organism: Acanthiza pusilla; assembly: GCA_036630365.1. Taxonomy (NCBI): domain Eukaryota; kingdom Metazoa; phylum Chordata; class Aves; order Passeriformes; family Acanthizidae; genus Acanthiza; species Acanthiza pusilla. The sequence continues at coordinate 3,701,225 of JAXCHO010000005.1, read as the reverse complement.
GGGAAAAAGGACCTGGATCTTTTCTAAGGAAGGTGTTTGGAGGAACCTGTCCCTTCCACACCGCCATCCTGACACATTCCATGGTTGAAAATGCAGCATTGGCTCTGACCTTTCCTAATATTCAGTGGGGAATGGGGGTGTTTGAAATGCGTAGGAGAAACAGATGTAGAAAATGAGTTTTGGGAAGCAGCAGACCAGGTAATTTTTCTGGTTTAAAATGATTTAGGCATTATCCCACTCCATACGGGCTGGGAACATTCCCTGGATTGCACAGCAGAGTAGTGACTCCTGGCAAAAAAATACATTATTTCAATCTCCTTTTCCCCCGGTTGCTCAGGATCTCACCTCATTAATAGTGGAGATTTTGGAATGCCAGATATTTGGCGTATCTGGGTATTGGAGCTGTACAATAGGTCCCTGTGGCTGGCTGTCACTGAGCCCCTTCTTTCTGTGGGGAGGTGTTTGATCTGCACCTGGTTGTGCTGGGACTGGCCCTGCCCAGCAAACCTCTCCCACCTTAAAAAGCTGCTCCTTCGAGGAGGTGAATTTCCAGTTAAAAACATTACATTTATGCTTTTTTTTTTTTTTTAAATAAACTCATGAGTTTCCCCAGAAGCGAGTAGCCCTGACCCTTTCATTAGAGACAAAAGGGAGTGTGTATAAATGTCTTTTGTGGCTTGGCAGTAAACTTGCTGAGGATGACATAAAACGTGCTCATTAAATGCTCTTTACCCAGCTTTGCTTTTTGTTTTCAGCAGCACTGTGATGTTTCATCCCACCATTAATTGCCTAATACCAATTATGGCATAAACAAGCCATTTGCTAGTGTAACTTTTTCCATTTATTTTCCAAGGTTCTTACTCTTGACACCCATTATGCATCTGGGAACGTGAGGGGTGTTTTTGGGGGAAATATAAATAACAAGATCGGTGATCAATAGTTTTACACAGACCTTCCTGTGCTATAAATGCCACTGTGGCTCTTGAGAACCTTCCAAAACGCTCCCCCCACTTGGATGCTTTGTTGTATTGAGCTTAATTATATGGAGACAAAGAGACTTGGGGAAGACTCTTTTTTCCCAGGGATGTGCCAGTTTTCGGTGTAAGACACGGCCTGTCCGTTGCGCGCTGGCAGCAGAGCGAGCGGCCTCGAGGGAGAGGTGGGCACTGCCCGCGTGTCACAGACACCCCAAACGCTGCCAAGTGCCTCCAAAGACTGGGCACAGGCAGAGGGGCAGAGCTGACCCTTCGTTATGACCCTTCTGCTTGAGGTCATCGTCTTCTTGATGGCATTTCAGGTTTGGGCTCTGTTCTGGCCAAAATCTGGGAGCTGAGCGGAAGGAGCAGCAATGCTCCAGCGCTTTGGAAGGTACTGGTTTAGGATTCTTTTTGGAATAAAGAGTGTGGTTTCTGGAGCTTCCTGAGTTTAAACCTAACAGTGAAACCTCTGGATCTCAAACCGACTCTTGCCATGCCTGTAGCTCCTAATTCTCATTCTAAAGAGAGTGAGTGTGGCTTTAGAGTCCCCGAGGGTTGCAGAGGCTGGCTGAGAGAATTCAGGCAGACAAACCAAGATGGAAAAAAGGGAACTTTATTTACAAGAAGCCTCTTTATATATCCATTAATAACCTAGCAACTATTGGTCAGCAAAGAATCCACCTCCTAAAACCATTGGTCACAACCAAGTAACACCTAATACCAAACAGAGAGATTAAGAAAGTAAAAGAATGCAGCTTATCTCTATTCTCTCTGAGAAAGAAGAGAAAGATTCTAAAATAGTGCAACTACAAGTGAGAGATTTACTTACTAAACAGATTTATCCTTTGTCATTGCTGCCTCTGGAAAATGGTGGCAAACCTCCCCAGTGAGGTGCAGAGATGGACACTGACAGACTCCTGTGTTGGGCACCACAGCCAGAAGGACTCATGAGGTCAGAGTGACTTTTGATGTTTGGCTGGAGAAATGGGAAATGTGGGAAGTGGCACAGCCAGGCTGGGATGTGTCTGGAGCCCAGGCCCTGCTCCCTTGGAGCCATCCACTCCTCCAGTTGCTGTCTGAACCCTTTACAGCTTAGCCTGGTGCTGCAGCATTTCTTCTGGACCCTTCAACTAGATTTTGCTAAATTTTTCACCTTCATTCTGTGTGAATCGATTTGGCTTTGTAAGTGAAGGAATCTCCACGCAGCAAGTCTTGGTCACTGGTGTCCATTCAGAAGCCACCTGCCATGGGGACACACCACTGAAGGTCACCAGCTGCCTGGCGAGTGCAGAGCTTCACCCTGGCTCAGATTTTGCTGTGAGAAACAACCGAAAATGGGACAAACCAGCTGGAGACACTCACACCTCAGCCTTGGCAAAGCCTCTGTGAGCTCACGGAGCTGAGGTTGCTTCAAAGGGTTGGAAACTTTGAAGGAAGTCTCTTCACCTTCTCTATAAGAGGAATACAGGTTCTTTCCCAGAAGAGTCATCTTCCCGTCTTCCCATTAAATACAGTTTTGGCCATACAGTGGAAAAAAACCATCAAAGCCCAGCTGGTGCGCTGGGCTCCTGAAGGGAAGCCTTGGAAAGCCTTGGAAAGGCTGCCAGGCACAGTATATTTTTTATTGCATCCATTATATAATGTGTCAAAAAAGAATTCTCTCCGCTATGGGGAGATATTTATAGTCCATAGGGTTTTATGGCAGGAATGGAGTGTCTCAGGTTACCCTCGCTAAGCCAAGCCAGGCTGCTGCCTCTGGCTCGACGTGAGGGTGACCTGGGGAAAGGAGCAGCTCGTCTGGATGTCGTTACCTGCCCCACCTCTCCAGCTCCTGAGGAACCTTGGGAGGACCAAGTGGAAACTTGCCCAAAATGTCAATTAATTGGGCATGGCAGCAGGTAGAAAGCAGTGGCACAATGTGGGAGTGGGGAGGAGGAGGATGAGGATGAGGAGGAGGAGGAGGAGGAGAATGATGAGGATGATGATGATGATGATGATGAGGAGGAGGAGGAGGATGATGATGATGTCTCTGATGAGTCTGGCTGAGGCTTGCAACAGGCAAGGTGCTGAGGAAACAGCAAATGGTGTGACATTGATAGGAATAAATGTGTTATCTGAGTGGAGAAGGGACATTCGATGGATATCTTTGCCTCACCCATTACCAGAAGCTGTGTGGAACACACCTGGCACAGGTATGGGAATACTCTCAGATCCGTGTGAGCTGATCTCTCTTGGGGATGTTCCCCCAACGTTTGCACAGCACCTCGCGCTGACCTGGCAGCTATTCACACACATTGCAGTAGGATGGATGCAGATGAAGAGGTCGCAGATGTTATTTTGAGTCTCCTTTAGGTCAGGAAGGCTTTCCAGTGGCAGTTTCCCTGGAAGGATGGTTGCCTTGTCTTGGAGGAGGCAGCTGGGAAAGCAATGAGCAGAAATGTGTTTACCCGAACTGAACCACTGAAATATTCGATCTTAATTTTCCTCTTCTTTAAAAAATAAATACTTTAAAGAGCAGATAAAACCCTTCACACCTTTTTACACCTTAACCTCCGTGTCAAGGAGTCGAATTCCAAAAGACCTGCAAAGTTTACAGTCAGCTTGCTTACGCAACTTTCAAGTTCACGAGGATTGCAAGCCCTGCCTATGGTATTGATTAAACCCCATTTGGCCGTGTGCCATATTTATATTTGTGAGGAGTTTAGCGGGAGCCAGGGCTGATAATGCAGTCACTCTGGGAAGGCTGGCTCACAGGAAGGAGGAGGTGTCAGCTTGCACATGCACGGCTGGTATGTGTGGGAATGATGCCACTGTGATAAAGTGAGCCTGTGGTCCCTTCTCCGTCTCTCCTGGGACCCCCCAAAATCCCCCCAAATCACGTACGTGAGTGTGTTTGTGCATGTGGGATCTCTCCACGTGTGGTGGTGTTTTTTCCTACATCCTCATGGCTTAACAAGCGTCCCAGAAGTGCCTCATGCTGCCCTTGGTGCCACAGCAGGTACAGCTCTGGTCGTGTACGAGGAAAGCATCACAAGGTCAATGTTGCTCTGATTTTCTGATATTCGTGGAGATTCGCGGAAGCTCTCAGGGAAGTCAGGCAGGCAGCAGCAAGATGGCAAAAAGAGAAACTTTATTTACAAGAACTTCTTTATATATTCATTAATGATCTAATAATTATTGGTGGATAGTTTTTCCACCCCCTATAACGATTGGTTACAACGCTAGAGCATCCAGTACCAAAACAAAGAGATTAGAAAGCACAAGGATGCAACTTATCTCTATTCTCCATGAGAAAGAAGAGAAAGATTTTAAAACAGTGCAACTACAGGTCAATAATGTTGGAAAACGCCTCCAAGATTATCGAGTCCAAGCTGTGCTTGATCCCCACCTTGTCACCAGCCCAGAGCTCTGAGTGCCACCTCCAGGCCTTCCTTGGACACCTCCAGGGGTGGGCACTCCAAACCTCCCTGGGCAGCCCCAGACAATGCCTGAACCACCCTTTCCATGAGGAAATTCCTCCTGATGTCCAACCTGAGCCTTCCCTGGCACAGCTTGAGGCCATTTCCTCTTGTTCCTGGGAGCAGAGCCTGACTCCCACCTGGCTGCACCCTCCTGTCAGGTTCAAAACCACGATAAACAGAAAATGAGAAAGCACCAGCTACATCAGCAGTGTTTGAAAAACTACCCAAAGATGACAGATGACATCAGTTTGGATGGAAAATTGAGGAAGAAATAAGGGGAGAATGAAAAAGCCTGTGGGAAGCAGTGCCCGTGGCACGGAGTCAGCGTTATCTGAGCACCACAGGAAGCTGGGAGAGATAATCTGCTCCCTGCAGACCATGCAGCTCCCAGCAGGCACAGGCTCCTTTTATTCCCAAAAAAAGAGATTTCCTGGAGGTGCTGTCTGTCACGGCTGTTTTATTATGTCTCTGTTATTGCAGATCAGGAGGAGCCGGGCTGGGCTTGTCTCAGCATTTGATATAATCCATAGAAAGATGTTGAGTTTACAGAGTATTAGATTAATAAGGAGGAGAATCTGGATAGGAATTCTGGAGATAGGGGAAAATCTAAAATATATCCTTACAATTTCTCTTTTTCCCAACTCTGGCTACACCTTTATACCTTGCAACTTGTCTTTTCCACCCTCCTGGGTGATCTCCTGGATGGAGACAGGCACTGAAATGCTCCAATGCCAAATCCCAGAGCGTGCTGAGCTGGAGAGAGGGGAAACGACACAAAAGAGAAGAAGGGAAACAACACAAAAAGGAAGAAGGAAAACAACAAAGAAACAAAAACCCCTCGAAGCCTGGATTTTGTGTGTAATCCCTGTGCGCTGGCAAACTTCAGCAGAGCCCCAACACTGGGGGGATTGTGCAGCCCGGCTCCGGCTCATCCCCCTGGCACAATTTCAGAGAAAAAAACGGACAGGCTCCTCTTTCATCCCAAATTCAGCCACGCAGAAGTGCCTGCAGGACCCTCAGCGTCCTGCCAGTCCTGTGCTTAACTCCCTGAGTTTTAGTGCTGGAGAAGGCAGATTCTCTGATTTCCTCTGATTTCCTTCCGTTCCTGGGGGAATATTGATGAGATTTTCAGGTCAGATCCCCAGGACATCGCAGCCTTTTTCCCAACACAGCTGGTTTCAGGAAGGCTTCCCACAGCAGCCTCATTTTTAGGGAATAATTGCCCAAAGTTTCTCTCTGACAGCTTGGAGTCTGTGAGGTGTCCTCTCGGCCAGAGGGAGGGGGTAGAGCATCTCTGCTGTGCTCTGCTCCGCTCGGGATCCATCCCTGGAGCTTCTCTCTTTGCAGTGCCTTTCTCCCATCGAAGAGCTGCAGGATTGTCCTTTTGGAATGAGAGAAAAGTAATTTTCTCCCAGTTTTAACCATTTTTAGTAACTGTAGTAGTTATATTTTTACTTCTTTTTTTTTTTTTTTTGGTCAAACAAAAGGCAGAAACTTTTCTTTATTTTTTTTTGTCTTCTGAAAAGTCATTTCCCTACAAAAAAAACAGGAAAAAAAATCTTTTTAAAAGACGGTTGATTTTTTTGGGGAAAAAGAAAAAAAAAGGCAGCAGGTAAGAGTTACCTGTATGTGTATGTATGCAACACTGCAGATCTAAGTGCAGATTCTGTTGGAAAAACAGATTTTCACAGGTTTTATTTACTTCAGGACAACTTTAAAAAAGAAATTAATCTGGAATTTGGAAGGGTAGCCTCCAGCCTTTGCTGGCTCCAGCTGCGTACTGTGAGCTCAGGAGCCCTGACTTTTTTGGGACAATCATCTTGGGTTTCAACACTTGGTTTTGGACTCCTGGACAATCTTAGGGTCTATTCCTTACATTTAGAGAGAACATTTCATTATAAATCCACCTTCATAGGATTGCGAAAGGAAGAGTCCCAGCAGCAAGGTGGCTTTTCCTGAATATTGGGAATGATTTCGTTCTGCTTGCTCCATCCAAGGTGAGGAACCCACTGGGATGGGGCCGAGGGTGGCACATTGGCACCAAAGTTTGGACCCTGGTGCTCCTTCCTGGGGAACTGGGATGGTTGAGATGCTTTGTGAGTGCTCTCACCTTTTGGGGTCACAAGGAAAATGCACAGATATTCCTTTTTCCTTGGGGTTCCCTGCCCTGGGGCCCGGATCTCCGCTGAGGTGTGTGCTCTGGAGCTGGGAGATGGCTGTCACATTTTCGGGGATGCTGGGAAGTTGTTCCAGGGAAAGCCAGATGCTTCCAAACCGGGGCCTTTGGCATTCCAGCTTCCTTCAGGTCTTTTCCGCTGGAGCTGTAAAATCACCTGACAACAGCCATGAATATTAATGGCTTAGCCCCAAGGCAGGGGGAGAGTGGGGGTTTTGTTATCAGGTTAAAAGTGGACGGCTGCTTTCATGTGGGAGTGTGTAACCTCCATAAATAAAACTCCAGATGTGCTTGGGTTCTGTTTTCCTTAGAATTCTCATAAAGAGCAGAAATACCTACGGTTAGCAGGATTTTATTTCGAGCCTTTCCTTGCAGAAGGCATCAGGGGGAGTGGGTGAGTGCCAGAGCAGAGCAGCCAGCTTGATGCAGGTTGGGGACCACGTCCTGAGGCTCTGAACCCTTCAGATTTACCTGTAAATGCTCCAAACCAAGGAGCTGTGTGCTCCCAGAACAGGATGTTGATGCAGGTTGGGGACCAAGTCCTGAGGCTCTGAACCCTTCAAACCCTTCAGATTTACCTGTAAATCCTCCAAACCAAGGAGCTGTGTGCTCCCAGAACAGGATGTTGATGCAGGTGCTGCTGCAGGAGGATGGTGGTGCTCAGACCACGGGACAGCGCCGTGCCCTGGGGGGGAATGATGCAGTCACCCCTTCCTCGGGAGGGATTTGGACTCGGAATACATTTGAAACAAATCTTGCACAGGTGCAAGGCTCGAGGAGTGGGATGGGATTCTTCCAAAGTGGAATTTTTTGGTTTTAAACAAGCACGGATTATCTGGAAAAAAAATATGTTATATGGGTGAAAGTTCAGCGCAACCTTTGCTTTCCAGTTCCTAACTCTCCCTTGAAAACAAAAAGCAAATGTAGGTATTTCACAAGCAGATTATTTGAAACAGAGTTTTGACAGGAATCATGGAAGGAGTCTCATATTGAATTTATTTATATTTACATGACATTTTGAATAAAACTAAGAGGCTTTCCAGGAGCTGCTCGACATCCACTGTGTGTGACCTTGGAAATCAAGTATTGGTGGAGCCTGTGGGGTGATTTGAGGCGACCCATACTTGGTTTCAAGGGTCTGTGGGGAATCTCCAGGAGGAGTGAACAGTGCTCTGTGCCTGCTCCAGCTGCTGCACGAGTCCTTTTGGTGTCTCACTGTGATAAACACATGAAATACCAACCCCTCAGTGCTGGGAATCGAGATGGCTTGGTAGCATTCTTGAATACTGGCTTGTTTTGTTATGAAAAATCACTTGAAAATTTACATTTCTGGGTGAAATGAAGGATAGGAGTGATCTGGACACAGCAGGTGCACCTGAGTCCTCTGTGCTATGTCCAGGCCAGGATCAGTCCCTCGGGCTGGATTTGAAATACAGAGTTTGTCCAAAGCTCACAGACCTCAGGATGGCCGAACAGCCCTAAAATGATGTCAGGAAAATCCTCACCCTCAGCCAGGGGTGATGCCGAGCTCGTGGTGAGCTGGGGGATGAGGAGCACTCCTCGTTTTATTTATGGATCGTGTGTTTCGGTCACGGAGGAAGGAAGTTTCGTAATGCTTTGATAAATACAAGCTCTAGGGAGCTGCAGGAGTGTTTGTAGAGCCCAGCCACAAAGCTTATTTTGACAAAACGTGGAGGCAAGGATCATTCTGGCTCTTGCTGTATCTGCTGGAGGAACTCAGGGCTTACGGGGAACCTGCTGAGACTGGGTCTGTTTGAAGGATTAAAGGGAATTTTATATGAAAGCTGCAGTTAAAAATAATAATAGTAATAGTAATAGTAATATAATAATAATAATAATAATAATAATAATAATAATAATAATAATAATAATAATAATAATAATAATTCAGATATGCTGGGTTTCAGCTGGATCCATACCTCCCCTCAAACAGATCCTGCATTTAGGCACTTACACGTTGTGAAAATGTAATGAGAACCTATGGATTTATGGAATCCATACTTTTAAGACCTGCAGAGTGCACACTACCCAGTGCTGGGCAGCTCTCCTCCAGCTCAGCGCCTGGACCCTGCCCTGCCCTTGGAATGAGCTGCCGTCTCCGAGCGCCGGCAGGTTGCTGCGGTGAGGGGATTAAGCAAATATAAACCCTTGGGGATTTCGCTAAGCTCTAGCAGGTCTTAGGATTTCTGAAAAGTAAAACAAAACTTGCACGGTCTGGAGTTTCCGAGCAGCCAGGGCACTCCGAGCCCAGACAGGACCGAATTAGAAGAGGCTGAGGGAATTAAACGCTGGGGCTCTTTGATCACATCAGCCTTGTTTTGATCGCTGTCCTTCTCCAGCTCTGTTCTTGGCTGGAAATACATTTAATTCTTCATGACTTGACAGGTTTGTGTGCTGCCTGCAGACACCTTTTATTGCCGTTATCGCAGGGCTGATCTGGGGCCTGGTTTATGCTGAATAAAATCATCACTGCCAGGGATGGCTCTGCGAAAACCTTTCCGTCACCATCCTCATCCCTGCCACCGTTCCCGTCTCCTTGGATTGTCACAGATTCTCTCTGCAGCTGGCCCTGGAGGCAGCAGAGTTCTGGGAGCCATGGGAATGGGGCTGGCTCCTTCCAGCTCTGGGTGAGCAAGGGAAAACCAAGATTTATCTGCGGTAGCAGAAGGATACGCGGAGCACAGCGTGGCTGAAGCGCGTTCCTGGCACAGCTGCAGCCCATTCTTCTTCCATCCAGCCCAAATGCCTCCAAACCCTATTTGTCTCCATTTTTCTGCTCTCTTGTAAGAAGGAAATGCTGCTCTACAGAGCAAAAAAAAATGTAACTTCTTAAGCACAGATACATTTTTGAAGTGCCCTGCTCAGTGCCAAATGTCAGAGATTTGCCAGCAGCTGATAAATCTTTTTGAAACAGCCCCATCTATTCCACACGTCCAGCTGAAACTCGGAATTTCCTCATCTTGAGGTGATTTTGATCTGTAAATGAGAATAATGGAGTGGTCTAACAGTGATGCAGCGGTGGAGAGCATCTCCAGTGCTGGCTCGTGGTTTCCAGGGGGATTTTGTGGAGAACGGAGGATGCTCCAGGGGAGAAGCCCAGGTTTGAGCTCCTTCAGTTCCCCAGCAGAGTCCCTGGGAGCTGCTGAGGAGAGGAAGGAGGGATCAGGTAACAAGAGGGTGGGGATTCCTCCCTTCTCACCTGGTGATTAGTCACTCACTGTAATGAAAGGTAATTTGAGCAATGTGCTCTCTGTGCCTTCAAGGTCTGGCCCGCACCCTGCTGAGGAAAAGGGAGAGCTCTGGTTTCAGTGGGGTAATGTGTCTCATTCTCGATTTGAGTTACAAAAATTAGTAGAAAATATCTACAAAGTGTCTATTTTATATTTTTTAACCTTTTAGTTTAGTTTTCTGTGGATTAATGCTGTCCAGGATACTCATGTGTGTTTATTTCAAGGAATTTTAGTGGAAAAGGATAATAGTTCTACGACAAGAACATAAAAGCTCTAAAACAACAGGTTCATAACGCAGAGAAATTTTGTCTTCTCATTTTCATGAATATGAGGTTGTTAGAGAGTGAGACAGGGATGGGATAACAGGACAGGACTCTTCTGGGTAGTGACACCTTGGGTGTTGGGCCAAGGAAGAAGGGGGAACGTTTTGCACCTTTGATGTTACTTTTTCTTATTGGCGCTGAAAGCTCAGAATGGCAAAATGAACTGCAGCAAAAGCAGTTGGGTTTGGTTTTGTGGGGAATCTCAAACACCAGCAGGGCCGGTGGCCATGGCGAGCAAGGTGGGAATCGTGGCCATGGCGATCAAGGTGGGAATCGTGGCCATGGCGATCAAGGTGGGAATCGTGGCCGTGGCCATGGCGATCAAGGTGGGAATCGTGGCCATGGCGATCAAGGTGGGAATCGTGGCCATGGCGATCGAGGCGGGAATCGTAGCCGTGGCGATCAAGGTGGGAATCGTGGCCGTGGCCATGGCGATCAAGGTGGGAATCGTGGCCATGGCGATCAAGGTGGGAATCGTGGCCATGGCGATCAAGGTGGGAATCGTGGCCGTGGCGATCAAGGTGGGAATCGTGGCCATGGCGATCAAGGTGGGAATCGTGGCCATGGCGATCAAGGTGGGAATCGTGGCCGTGGCGATCAAGGTGACAATCGTGGCCGTGGCGATCGAGGTGGGAATCGTGGCCGTGGCGATCAAGGTGGAAATCGTGGCCGTGGCGATCAAGGTGGGAATCGTGGCCATGGCGATCAAGGTGGAAATCGTGGCCGTGGCGATCAAGGTGGGAATCGTGGCCATGGCGATCAAGGTGGGAATCGTGGCCATGGCGATCAAGGTGGGAATCGTGGCCATGGCGATCAAGGCGGAAATCATGGCCATGGCGATCAAGGTGGAAATCGTGGCCATGGCGATCGAGGTGGGAATCATGGCCATGGCGATCGAGGCGGAAATCATGGCCATGGCGATCAAGGCGGGAATTGTGGCCATGGCAATCGAGGTGGGAATCGTGGCCATGGCGATCAAGGTGGGAATCGTGGCCATGGTGATCAAGGTGGCAATCGTGGCCATGGTGATCAAGGTGGGAATCATGGCCATGGCGATCAAGGTGGGAATCGTGGCCATGGCGATCGAGGTGGGAATCGTGGCCGTGGCGATCGAGGTGGGAATCGTGGCCATGGTGATCAAGGTGGGAATCGTGGCCATGGTGATCAACGTGAGAATCGTGGCCATGCCTTGTATTTTATTGCTTCAAAAGAGATGAGCTTTCTCCTTCCCAGTCTGTGTCTTGTTGTTCCCTGTTCTGCCTTAAATCCACTCCTAAAACGAAGTGGAAGAGAAGCCCTGGGGTTTGTCTGTAAATGACAGTCCTCAGTGGAGTTGTGTGAGCTCAGTGCCTGGTGCCAGCTGTGCCCCAGGTGCCCCTTTGGGGTCCCACAGCTGGAACCTGCCCTGGGTGGGACCTCCAGCCCAGCACTTCCATCTGTGTGAGTGGTGCTGCTTTGGCTCAGAGTCAGAGAAATGCAAAAAGCTCTTTGCTCATCAGAGCCAAGAACAAGATTATAATTTTTGGATCATGTCACAGCTCCAGGATTCACCTTCACCAGGTTCCTGCAGGGCAGAGTCCCAAACCCCTGGATTCCCTGGAGTGACATTAAACCCCCACTCAGAGCACGCTGGGGGTTGCTTTGGATGGTCATGGCTTTGTGGTGGAGTTCTTGCATATTTTCAGCACTGGTTTGCTTAGCAGAAGGCCAAAAGTATTCAAATAATTAACAAAGATTGCTGACGAACGGGGAAAGAGCTGTTTCTGTGGATATCGGTTCGGACATTAAAGAATTCCACAGAAAAATGTCACTTTCTTGCCAATTTGGTACATTTGTCTTGTTTTGTTGAAAATAACTGAAAAGTATTTCCTGGCTCAGTACCACTGTAGAGATGTGTGAAATAAACAGCTCTGCCCTTATCTTAGCCAAGCGAAAATATTTCCAGTTTCCCCAGAATTCCCCTGATGAGGATTAGCTTCTCTGATGATTAAGAGGTTCAGGATTTTGGTGGAAACAAGCAATCTTTTTTTTTTCTTTTTTCTTTTCCTTTTTTTTTCTTTATTTCTTATATTTTTGGGGGAGACAGTGTGAATCCCTTTGCATGTATTCTTGGGATAATTTGGAATTCTTTGCTCCCCATCTCTCCCTCCTTGGCTCCGACTCTGTGTCGGGGGCAGTGGGTGCACAGAGTACCATCGTCTTCCTGGAGCCTCATCCATCCATCCTGTGTGCACTCATTCTGTCTGCAGGTCCCATCATGCCAAAAAAGAACACAGGGAAGATTAAACCCTAAATTAAGAGAGAGGAGAGTTTTCACTGAGCTGCCTCACTCCTGCTTTGCTCGAGTGTAAAATCTCTGCACCCCAGCAAAATGGGTCTTAAATTGTTCCCCCATGGCTGCACTTCTCCATCAGTCCCACTACTGTGTCCTGCTGTACTCACCACTTTTAACATTAATTTCTATTTTTACATCAGATAAGAAACTCTTTCCAAACTCCCCGCATGCTCTCGCATGTTTTCGGGAGAGGACAGGGTTGGATCTGTGTTTGTGCAGACGGGGAGGGTTTGGGAAGACAAAAAGCACTGATTAATGTTTACAGTTTGCAAAAATATTCAGCTTGTCTTGGTCAGAGTCCTGATGGAGCCTGAATAAAGCTGCCTGAGCTACAAACCGCAGGGTCAGATATTTGGAGCCTGTGTTAGCTGGGAGGGTCTGGAGCTCACACCTCTCCCGAGGGTGGCCCAGGAAGAGGAGCTGTGGGTTCGGAGGTCGGCAGTTTAAAGGCTTCATCCCTGGGATTTGATTCCTGGCTTGGAGTGACATCAAGCTGAGGCTTTCAGAGTTCTCTCTGAAGTATCTGCTAAACAAACTGCTCTGCAATAGCATCAGCTTTGTGTGGAGAGGCAGGAAGATGCCAGGAACTTAGCCTGCTGCTAAGGTAGGAGAGGTTTTGAAGGAAAAAACTTCATTTCAGCCACTCAAGGGCTTCCCAACCTGACGTCTGGTCAGGAGGAGAAGGATTTTGTAGCTCAATGTGCTACTTTTCCTGCCCAGAATTGGCTAAATTGTGTTGATTTGCTCTCAGCAGAAGCACAGGCAGTGGGTGGGGAACCACTGCAGGATCCCAGGGCAAAACCAGGAGTTCTTTTGTGCCAGGGCTTTGCTTGGCTGGCTGCAGTCTGGGACCTTAAGTGGAGGGTGAGGGTGTGCCCTGCAAGGAGAGACAAGGAATTCTGGCTGTGTTTGGCTGTCAGAGCTCAGCAGGCTGTCAGGAGTGGTGGGATGGCCACGTGTGGCACCTTGTGAGCCCATGGGACACCCAAGCTGGTCCCAGCACACAGCACTGGGCTCTGTGTCTGTGTGTGTGTGCTGCTGGTCAGCCCTTGCCTGGCACCTTCTCGTGGAGTGACTCCTGCCCTGGAGCAGCCTGGAAGGAGCAGCCTTTGGCTCTGCAATCCCTTCTGACTGCAGTTAGGGAGGATTTATCCAGCCCTGGGCTGCTCTGCTCGAGCCACAAGGAGAGGAAGCAGTCAGTGCTGTGCCTGTCAGGGATCGGTCTGAGAGCATCACTGAGTGTTGGCACCGAGTCCTGCATGGGACCTGCTCCCCTCTCTATTTACAGCCTTGGGATTAGTGATCCAGAGTGGCAGAGAAATGCCAAAATCATTCTCTTTTACCAGTTTCAATAACGCATAGTGGATGAGGTGCTGGTTCACTCTGCGAGTAGGAAGGAAATGCTCCAGGAGAATAACAAATATAACAAGTTTGGGAGAAACTTCTAAATATTTGGTCTCTGCCCCAAACAAAGAACTTAACACCTTTTTTCTGCTGCTGTTTTCCAGAAGACAAACGTATAAATATTTGGTCTCTGCCCCAAACAAAGAACTTAGCACATTTTTTCTGTTTCTGTTTTCCAGAAGAGCAACTTCTAAATATTAGGTCTCTGCCCCAAAACAAAGAAATTAACACCTCTTTTCTGCTGCTGTTTTCCAGGAGAGGAACTTCTAAACGTTTGGTCTCTGCCCTAAACAAAGAAATTAACACCTCTTTTCTGCTGCTGTTTTCCAGGAGAGCAGCAATGAGGGAGGCAAAGCATCTGGGGGAGGATGGAGCAGGGCTGGGGCTCAGGATCCCCCATGGCTGCACCCAAAGGGATGCCCAATTTCTCCTGGAGTCAGTGCCAGCAGGAGCCATAGCTGTGGGCACTGTCTGTGTTTCTAATCTGATCTCCAGTGGCAGAGCTGTCTCCAGAGTGGCTCAGGGACATCATGTGTTGGGTTTTTTTCAGGAAACAAACAGGTTTGCTTTGTTCCAAGGATTTTTGAGGTATGGCAGGTTCTGGGGGAGCTCAGGTTCGGAGGTGTTGATGTGCCCTGGGCTCTGCCCCAGCAGCAGGCATGTTGGAGCGGCGCAGTGGAGAGCTCTTAGAAAACATCGTAAACCAACCCCTAAACCACAATTCTCACAAGCTCTTGTTTATTTTATCCCTCTAAGCACCACTTGACATAGAGAAGTATATTTGTGCTTTTCATGGCCTTCATAGGACAAGGGCATTAGCTCCAAATGTAAATGAAAATTCACATTTTAGCTGGATGGTGTGTAATAAGCCTGATTTAGCACGTGGGGCTCTCAGTTTAATTCCCAGCTAATGTTACACACAGAGAGGTTCAAAAACCTGTCTGGAATACGTTTGACAATGCTGGCCCCAAATCACAGACCCCATCTACCAGGCTATTCTTTTCCACTCCCCTTCCATGTTCCACCTCCTGCATGTTTCTGCTTCCCCAGTCTCCATTTGGCCATTTCCTTTTATCTGGAGTCATTTTTTTTCCAGTGTCAGAAGAAACGTGGTTCGGGGTTTGGGTTGGTTTTGGATGAAGATTCCAGCGCACTCCTATTTCCCTGAGCAGGTGAACTGTGTCTGTGCAGGGATGAATTAACTCTGGGGCTCAACACGCTGTTGAGCTGTGAAGCTCTGATTTGTCTGGGCTCTTACAAGAATTTTAAGACTGAAGCTGAATGGAATTCTCTGAGAGTCAGGGGTTCAGCCCATCTCTGCCCCTGTTGAAGGATGCTGGTGCTCTCCTGGCTCGTTCCCCAGGAAGCACTAATGACCTGTTGCCGATCCTAATGTGTTGCCATACTCCAAACAACTCTTGGTACTTAATCAGCCGAAGTAAATTAGGTGAGGAGGAAGCTGGAGCTGGCTTGGACCTGGCCAAGCATAACTTATTACATAAGCAGGGCTCAGTTTGTGTTCGAGTCTGATGTGCTTTTGGTGCATGTGGTGTTCTCTGAGCCTCTCACCGTTGTGGTTTTTATCATGGTCCAAGAAAACAGGGACTGAGCAGGTTTGTCACAGAAGCCACATTTGTTTTGTGGGGTGAGGAGCAATTTTTTGGGAATTCTGTGTGCCCAGGCAGGAGGAATTCCCATGATGTGAAGCCAGAGGAATGGTCCCTTTGGTTGGTGCCTGAGGAGTCAGGGAGTCACTTGAGCTGCTCATGGTGATCCATCTGCATTCCAGGCAAGGATGATTTAATACAGACAATATCTTAGTGACATTTCTGAACGGAGGAAGCTGGCCTGACCCATTTTTTCACAGCTCTGTGGCCACGTTCATTTCTGGCTGTCAGCACCTCCAGTGACATTTACAGGAGCAGTGTCAGCGCTGCCCATGGCAGCAGTGGCAGAGCCTTGGATCGAAGGCAGCATTCCCAGGACCTGGTCTGGGTTTGCAAGGACAATCCATGACTTGCCACGGGGTATTTTGGAATGGGTGAAGTATTTCATAGATTCCAAGTGGCTCCTGGCAGGACGGCAGTGAGTCTGTGTGCAGTGAGGGCAGCACAACAGGGCAGGGGCTTCATCGTGGGATGTGGGGAGTGCAGGTGGAATTTCTGGTGGCTCTCAGTGACCCCTGTGGCATTTCCTCTCCTCCTGTCCCTCCTCTTCCCCATGTCTTCACTCACTCATAGCTCAGCATCTCCCTGGGGACTCTGCTGGACCCACCAGGCAGCTTGAGGAAGGTGTGTGTCCAACAGCTGCTGGGATGCAGAATGTCAGCCTGGACTTCTCCAGACCATTTTCAAACGTTCACAGCATCCTTCGGAGAGGTCACTTTTTTTTCTTTTCCACAGAGTAACTGACCCAAAAATTTGTCTTGTTATTTTTGTTAAAGTCAAAACATTAACAAGAAGCATGTGGGCTGTTGCCTTGTGTAAATATTAAGAGGAGCTGAAGTGGTCCCTGAAATGTTAGGAAGCTGCTCTTGGAACAGTCAGCAAAGGGGACTCGTGACTGGAGTCCACCTTCCTTTGGAAATTGCTGCAGCAATAGCGTGAAATCCCTATTTTCTTCCTGGATTTAGCTTGTTTCAAAATTTTTTTGTGGAATGCTATTCATTGCAGCCTAAACCACAAGTTTTAATTTGGAATTTTACTACGGCCAAATAATACTGTGAAAATGTCTCAAAGTAGCACAGCCTGCTCTCCCCAGCTCAGCCCTGCGAGCGCATTGTTTCAAAACATTCCAGAAAGTTAAATGAGGCTTTTGAGCTTGCCTCTGGAAAATCCAATAAGCTATTCCTACTTCTGGTTTAATGAAAAAGGTAAAATAAAATTCTAGGCTCTGTCTTGCAGGAAACGGGAATGAGCGTTACGGTTTTCTTTGGAGCAGTTGCGGTGGCTGTTCCTCATTTCAGTTTAAATTTGGTGATTAAGGTTCGCTTTTGGTCGTTATTTTAAGAACAGCCCAGTGAGGGTTTGGTGTTGGGTGCTGTTTCAGCAGTTGGGGTTGTTTTGGGGGAGGTGTGACGATAATGAGGCACTTCCCCAGTGAAAAAAACCCTATTTTGTGTCATAAATAAATTTGACATTAAAAACCCTATTTGGTGCAATAAATAAATTTAACATAAAAACCCAATTTGGTGTAACCCCCGAATCCCCCACATCAGCCCGGTGTTCCAGGGGAGAGCCTGACCACCGTGCCCGGTTCCATCCCTCCTCAGCCCCCGTTTGGGGCAAATCCGCGGCTTTATTTCGCGGTGGAGGATCTGCCCGAGCTCCGGGGCCGGGCGGGCGGCTGCCGCCGTGGGTTCCTCGCCTCGGGAGGGTCGCGGTGCTCCACGCGTGGGCTCCGGGGACAGCACCGGGGCCGCGCAGCCCTCCCTGTCCGCCCGCCCGACAGCACCGCGGGCGCTCCGCTCCCCGGGGCCGGGAGAGCTCCCGTCCGTGCCGGGAGGGCTCTGCCGTGCCGGGAGAGCTCTGCCGTGCCGGGGGGGCTCTGCCGTGCCGGGGGGGCCAGGGGCGCTCCCGGGCCCGGCGGTACCTGCGGGGGGCGGAGCGGGACCGCCCCCACGGCTGAGCCGCCCCGCACCGCCCCGCGCATCCCTCTGCTCCGTCCGCCTTGTGTCCCCGCTCTGTCCGTGTTCTTTCCGCACTCTGTGCGCGTTCCATCCCCGCTCCGTCCGTGCTCTGTCCCCGCTCCGTCCGAGCTCCATCCCCGCTCCGTCCGCGTTGTGTCCGCGTTCCGTCCCCGCTCCGTCTGCGCTCTGTCCCCGCTCCATCCCCGCTCCGTCCGCACTGTGTCCCCACTCCGTCCCCGCTCCGTCCGTGTTGTGTCCGCGTTCCGTCCCCGCTCCATCCGCACTCCGTCCCCGCTCCATCCCCGCTCCGTCCCGTTCCATCGCCGCTCCTCCCTACCCCATCCGCGTTCCGTCCCCGCTCCGTCCCCGCTCCGTGCCGCGGTCATGGGCCGGCCCTGGGCGCTGCTCTGGTGCCTGGGCTGCCTGGGCGGCATCCCGGGCTCCTCCGGAGAGCACTACCGCTACCTGTGGAGGAGCTGCTACCCCTGCTACCTGGGGCGAGCGGGCTACCCCGACCTGCGGCCAGGTACGTGCGGGACCAGGTGGCCTGGGAAGGTCCTGTCAGAACCGAACTCTTCTCGGGTTCTGTGCAGCCGGGCTGGGGCTCCCTGCAGGGCTCTCCCTCGAGGGGTTTGTCCCCAGACCCTCAGCTGCCGAGTGGAGGTCCCAGGCTGGCGGCCACCCAAGTGACAGACTGGTGACCTGGCTCTATATCTGCCTCTGCTTTGCGTTATTATATTTATTATTGCCATTTATTATTATTATTATTATTATTATTATTATCATCATCATCATCATCATCATCATCATCATCATCATTATTATTATTATTATTACTCTTCAGTGCATTTCTTACTTTGAAAAGTCAGTTCTGGCAGAGGGGGAGAGAAACAGGAGTTTCTTCACATCTGTTGCTGTCCAACTGGGTTAAAGATAGCTCCTGTGCCACATTCCTTAAAAAGCCAAATGCATGCATTTTGCTAGGGTATGTAGATTCGTTTTTTCCTCAGTTCCAAAGGATCTCACCCCAGTCCAGGGCAAAAACTGAAATTTGATACCGTTTTATCATGAAAAAACTGTGTCTTTCTCTCTCTGTGAGGCAGTGGGTTTGGTGGGGCTGCATGGGTGTTGCTCAGCAGATTCTCGCACAGGACAGAGCTCGGTGTTACTTGAGGTTGGGTTTTATGCAAGAGGAATCCTCTGGCAGCAGTGACCAGAGCCAGGAGCTGGGCACGGCTGGGGGATGCAGGCAGCAGAGCTGCGTCAGGGATCGCTTCTGTACACTGGAAAATTCAGCCTTAGTGTCTTGTGGAAGCCAATTCCCAGCCTGCTGCAGCGTGGGAAGCGCTTGGCCAGACTTCCCATGGAGCAGGTGGAGGGGATGGAGTCCTTGGTGCTCCCACTGCACGTGGCTTGTGTGGGGTTGGAGATGGGGACAGGGAGCCAGGTGTGAGCTCTGCCACTGCACACCCCCTCCCCTCTCAGCTGCCTCCAAGGCAGGAAAAGTTTGTGGAGATTTAGGAAATAATAGAGAATAAGTGAAGGTCACTAAAGATTTGGGATGCTTGGGCGTAATGTAGACATCAAGGAATGCATTATCTCATCGTGAGATAATGCTAATAAATAAATGCCCCAAGCAGTCGGTTCTAAAGTGATATCAGAATAGTTGTGAGATGTGCCAGAGCTTCGGAAAGGGGCGAGTCGCTGCTTTGTTATTTATAGATCAGATGTTTGTCTCAAGCTCAGATCATGTTTGCTGTGTCCATCCAACTGTGCTGGCTCAGTAACTCTCCAAGACAGGCTCCTGAGATCCAGCTTTGTGCTGGGTCCGGCCTTCCCTTCCCTTCCTAATGCAGAATTCATCAGATCCTCATTCTGCTTCTCTCAGCTCCATGGACAGGTAGCTCCGTGCACGTTTGGCTTTATCCTTCCTTGGTGTGAGGCACCTTTGGGGCTGCACAGCCCAGGGATTTCCTCATGTTCATCCATCTCGTGGCTCATCCTAAACTGGCATCAGTGCAGGTTTAGTTAATTTGCTTAATTTTTCCTTTGCTGCTTGAGCTTCTCTTCAACAGGTAAGCAGAGTTCTCCTGGTGTGCGTTTAGAGTCCCAGATGCTCTCGTGGTGTATTTTTTGGGTCTGTGTGCCATTTCCTTGCAGTGTATTCCCACTCACCCCGCCACACGTCCCCGCAGCCGTGTCCCCTCAGCAGGCAGCTGCGGCGGCACAAGGCTCGGCTGTGTGCGCCTCACTGGCAGCTCTGTGCGTGCCAGGAGCGTGAGGAGGTGCTTTGTGCAGTAAGTGTGGGTTTCACCGAGCTCTCTCTGATGTGCCTCGTGTGCACAGACAGGGCTCTGCTGGCTCCCGGTGTCGGAGCGATGGCTGATGGCAGTGCTGGCTGTCGTGTCCTCACACAGCCGTGCTTTACAGGGGGAGCTTTGTGCTCTGCTGGGGACTGGCAATCCATCATCGCGGCGATGCGGGCCCGGTGCTGTGATATTCTCTCTGTGAACCTCTAAAGCGGTCAGGAACGAGCAGAGCTGTTGTTTGATCCTATTCCATTAGCTCCTTCAACAGCGACCTGCATTTCCATCTGGCGGCGGCGTTCCCAGGTCCGTGCCTGGGAATCCATTGGCTTCCACAGGGACATCTTCCACTCAAATTGACATCTTCCACTCCAAGTGACATCTTCCACTCCAAGTGACAGCCTGCACAGGGTAAAACAGTGATGAAAGAAGGCTGGAGAGGGTGAGAGCAGCAGCAAGTCCAGAGCAAGTTCGGGTGCTTGTTGCTGCGTGCAGCTCTGCTCCGTGCTGAGTAATTCCTAATTGCAGCCCCATCCCGAGGCAGACAGGAGCACAAGTGGGAGCTGGGCCACTCTCCCAGCCCCAGCGCTCGGGGGCAGGGAAAGGTGAGCTGAGGACAAAGCCAGGGACTGAGGCAGAGCAGCTCCCTGATGCATTCTCACTCCATCCGAGTGTTGTAAAGCTGATGCATCCATTCCTGAGGTGCTTTGGGCTCTGCTGCTGAGGATGGCACAGGCGTGGGAAAGCTCTGGGCATCTCCCACCTGGAGTGGAAGGAATGCCGGCCCCAATAACTCCCCAGAGCTCTTTAAGTGCTTCCAGGGCCTTCACAGATGCCTGGCTTAGGACAAGATGAAAGCTGAGGGTGTGGAGGTGCTCTGACCGCCCCAAATGGCTTTTTGCTTCCCTCCAGTGAGTCACTCGCATTCCCAGCCATTCTTCCTCAGCCTGGAGGTGGAAAAAACTTCCAGGGTAGCAGAGAAGGAATGAAGCTCTGTCGTCTCCCATGGCCTCCTGGCACTGTTGGACCTTGCCATGGTTGTTTTGTCTGCACAGAGGGAGCGTGGAATTACAGGGCATCCAAATTCCCCAGGTTCTTCATGTTGGGACTGTGTGACACATGCAAGAAATGAAATAATGCAGGCTTTTTTTTGTTCCAATCCATGTCCGCAGTGTGGGATGGCTGCGCTCTCCTGCCCAGGAGCAGGGACTGTTGGGTCCTCTCCATCCAGTCTCTTCCTGAAATTGCTGAATTAGCTTCAACAAACTGGTACTGGAAAGATAAAGTCACTAAATCCCACACATGCTCATCTCGATGGATTTTAATTAACCTTTTCCCTGCAGCCCTGCAATGTAATCCAGGCTAATTGCTGCAGGGATTAAAGCCTGGCACTGCTGCTTGGCCAGACAGAGCGAACCTCCGCAGTGTTCCTCCTGCCTGTGCTTCCAGCTGGGATCCATCACCTCCTCCTCAGCCTTGCAAGGAGATAAACTGCCTCCGTACCAAATATTTAATACTTTGCAGAGCTGCTGTTGCCACTTTCTTCCCCCTGACATGTAGCTCTTGCTGGAGATAAATCAGTATTCCTTCTGGAGGGCCCTGCGTGTGTTCAGGGAGTGCCACCAGCCACAGCCATCTCCTCACTCTGTCCCCTTTTTTTTGGCTTTGTGTTCATCCTCCCCATGTTGGATTGCAGAATTACCTGGAGGTGTCTGAGGTCCCAGGGATTATTTCTGCTCAGGGAAGAGGCTGATGAAAGCATGGGCTGTTTCTGGGAAGAAGAAGACCTAAATTCCTCCTTGCAGAAGACCTAAATTCCAGTTTCCTTACACAGCAGGGATTTTTCCTTCCCCAGTGATCCAGCTCTCACTGTGCTGGGCTTCTGCCTCGGTGGGCTTTGCCTGGTGCCCACTGCCCTGTCCATGCAGAGCAGGAACCCCATGGGCTCAGCAAACTGGCTTGCTCAGAGTCAGCTGAAGAGCAGCCTGTGTGCTTCTCATTTTCTCTCCTTTGGTATATTAATTTCAACCAGATTTTGTCAGCTCTCCAGTAGGAAAACAGCCCCGCCGTGCCACGAACCGCAGCTCGCGCGGTGTCACGTAGGGCTCTGGGTCCTGCTGCCAGGACTGCACCAGGGACAGCGTGACCCTTCACAGTGATGCTCCTCCTGGCCCTGGAGCAGCTCCTGCTGCGTCCCAGTCCATATTCCTGACTGATTCACTCCCTCGTGAGCCTTGGGCACTCCTGGAGATGCTGCTGGGCTTGGCTGGTGGACCTGTCCCCTCCCTGCCCCCAGGGACAGTTTTGTTTTGGTCACACCATCGTGCAGGGTATGTCCCAAAATCTCCCTGGGGCTGCAGAGGAGATCGGTGAGGCTCCGGGAGGGACTTTGGGGTGTGGTGGCAGGGAAGGTGAAGGGTGATTCCACGGCCAAGGCACGAGGGAGGACTGGCCACTCTCCGGGGCCAAGAGAGGGTTGGGATGGGGACAGCCCTCTGGAATCACGGAGGGTGAAAAGTACAAAGGGGGAAGAGGAGACACAGAGAGAGGAGATGTAAAATTACCGAGCGTGAGTAATGGGGTGAAAGTAAGAAGTTTACTCAACACATCGCTAACTCTCTTGGACAGTAAATTCTCCAGGGTTACAGATTAGAGTTGAAGGGAAGCAGTGGAATAGTCATTTAAATTCAGACCAAAAAACTATTACACTACATAAAACTTTCCCAAACCCCAGTTTTCCTGTGCTTGAGCTGAATAGAGCCAGTTCTGTGTATTAATAGCTAATCCTGCCCACAGAGATGAGTAGGGAGTGCCTCGGGGGCTCCAGGGCTCTGCAGCATCCCAAGTGTGTGCAGAGGAAAATGATTTAATCGGAATTAGGTTGCTTTGACTAGCATCTCAGACTCATGCCATGGCATTTTTCTCCTTGAAAAGCCACTTTGGCTTTGGCTCACTCTTCAGAGAGCATCACTCAAAGCTTATGTTTCACCTCAAAAATCTATTCATTTTCCTTTCTTTCAGCATGAAGTGCCTTGGAAAAAACAGGAAGAAAATACCAAAACCTCCTAAAAGGCTCAGTCCACTGAATAAAGCAAAGGGCTGGCATTACAGAACTGAGTTTTTTGGGTTAATGGAGACCACAGCTGCAGTGGGAGCTCTGCAGGAGGAGCCGAACACGGCCAGGGGAGCACAGCACCCCAAGACAAGGTTCCCTGGGAATCCCTGGGACAGGAAGGCTTTTTATGACCTCTGAGCTTTAGGTTTTAAGGTTTTAAGCCTTGCTAAGAAAAGCGTTTTGAGACAACAGTGATTTTGTATTATCAGTGTGCAGCTCAGAAACACCGACTCAAACAGGCGTCACCTTTCCCACTTCGCTTCCCGTTCCACCCCTGACCTGGACCTTCCCTTGCTGCTGGCTGGTTTTCTTGGCAATTAACCTGATTCATGTAAAATTTGGCTCAGCCAAGGCTGCCTTGCTCCTTTTTTGTGCCCTTTGCCTGCCCCGTGGGAGCTGCGGGTGAAGCAGAGCTGATTTTGGGCACTGGGTGCTGCTGGGGCCAGGCGTGGGCGCGGGGCTGGGCACGTTCCTGCTCCTCTGGCGTGCAAGGACACGGCCGGTCCCCGCCCTGCCGTGATTCACTCGGGAAATGTTTCTTTATCTTAGTAACAGTCGTGGATGGGACGGAGATGGGAACTCAGGAGATGGGAACTCAGCTCGGCTCAGGGTTGTTCTCGCTGGGAGGGCTTGGATGCTCTGGAGGTGCAGAAAGTGCAGAGACACAGAGACCCAAAGCTATGGCAGATTTTCTCTCCATGGGGAATTCTCCATGGGAATTTTCTTTCTATGGGGAAAGGAATGGCTGGTTGGATGCTTTGCTGTTTGTGTGAATGCAATCTGGTTCCCCTCTCTGATCCTTTCCAGTCTGAAAATCGTGTAGGTGCACACCTGTGCACACCTGTGCACACCCACGAATGGCAGGAATTAAGGAACTGTGCACCCCTACTCACATCACCTCCGTATTTCTGATTATGGTGCAAGAAGAAATCTGCCTCAGAAACTTGGAATTGCCTTTGACAAGCAGGAAAGTGTAAAATATGAATGAATCCATTATCTTGGAATGAATAGGAAGGGTGACCATTGTGAGGTGACCAGATGAGGATTGTTTGTGCTGATTGAAAAATGAGACTTTTTTTTTTTTTTTGGTTGTTTACAGTGATTGCAGGTTTGTCCCTGGAACTTCATAAATAGCTTGGTTGACCAAACATAACAAAATTGCCAAACTTGTTCTCTTTGCATTAATTCTTCAGAACCAGAGTCAGGCAACAGAAAATTAATAACCCTGAGCTCAGACACCCTCCTGCCCACTCCCCTGAATTTTTGTCCACTCTTCCCTTGTTTTTTTGCAGATGTTGACGAGTGCCAGGTGCACAACGGGGGCTGCCAGCACCGCTGTGTGAACACCCTGGGCTCCTACTACTGCGAGTGCCGGCCTGGCTTCCGCCTGCACACGGACGGCAGGACCTGCCTCGGTAAGGCACCCTTGGAAACTCCTTGGCAATCTCTCATTCTTTGCAGCCTTTTCCTCCC
This sequence comes from Acanthiza pusilla, assembly GCA_036630365.1. Classification (NCBI taxonomy): domain Eukaryota; kingdom Metazoa; phylum Chordata; class Aves; order Passeriformes; family Acanthizidae; genus Acanthiza; species Acanthiza pusilla. The sequence goes on along the minus strand of JAXCHO010000005.1, from coordinate 3,676,776 downwards.
AGAAAATCTGTGCCAGACTACAGAAAACATCTTGATTTTCTCACTCCCGGCCTTCCTCTGTGCCCGGAATGTGAGATGGTGCTGGTGGATTGTGTTCCTTTGTGTCCCTGTGTCTCCCCTCGCGTGTTTCTGTCACTGGGTTAATGACATTTGCTCTTCTTCCGTGTCCTCAGGTACAACTGGGGCTGCTCTGCTGCCCCTGAGTTTATTCTGGTTCAGGAGAAGTAACTTCCAAGGGGTTTGATACCTCTGCTTTTGATTCAGGATGGATCAAATATGGCATTTTCAGAGCAGTTTCATAAATTAGATTATGAGGAGTTTCAAGTCAGGCTTCATTTTGACATTAGCTATTTCCCCAGCCCATGCTGAGGGCATGAGGTGTGACAGATGAGTGACAACAAACGTGGCTGTGTGTGGAACTGCGGTGATAATAATCCTAAAACTTTCTTCCTTGGGATGCTGGTTACACATCCTCTTGGATGGTGCTTGTCCAAACATCACCATCCAGGCACTAGCCTTGCCTTGCAGCTGATTTTGGGGCCAATTCCTTGAAATGTCTGCCCCAAACTGGAGGCTTGGAGTGGAACCTGGAGTCTGCCTCCAGCATCTGTGGCTGTTTTAATTAAACCACTTCTCCCTCACAGCTTCATTTGACACATTTTTCCATTATTTGAGGGATATTTTGATGCAAATGGAAAGAATTCCCGGGCGATGGTGTTCGCAGAGACCATTTGCTGGGTTTTCTTGGAATACACAGTTATGTTCCAGAGTTTGCTGTGCGAGCCTGTGCTTTCCAGTCGGGAGAGCTGATGTGAGCAGGAAAAATCCATCCAGGGAAGCTGTACCCACTGTGCCCAGCTCTGCACTGGCACACATCTGGCCACATCTGCCTCCACTACATAATAACACAAAAAAGAGCAGTGAGACTTAAGGTGCAGGATCCCCACGCGCCCCATATTTCACTGGAAAAATCCAGCAGGAAAAGGATGGCAAAAAAAGGACAAAGCCAACCCTTGCTGCTCCAGCACTGCACTCGAACACTCGTGTCGAGGGTGACGTGCTGCTGCCGTTCACATGTAAGTGTGCTGTGGTCTGTCATCTCCTAATTGTCTCTGGAATATGTCGCTCCCTTTCTTGTGGCGTGCGGCGATCCTGCCGCTGCCTCCGCCTCGCGGGATGGAACACGGGACGGGCGGAGATCGGGAGCTCCCGGCAGCTCCAGCCCTGGTAGGTGGAAAAATTTTCAGGGAAAGCATAAAATGGATCATTACAGGGAGGAATCTCTTCTTTAAGAGGAATTTCTGTGCTTTTCTTGCACTCTCCAGGCTTCCCTGCTGGTGTGGCTGAGTATTCCCGTGGGATCCAGGCAGGCAGGGCTGCCCTGCTCCTGCTGCCTGTGCCCAGTGCTGCAAACCTGCTTTGCATTAAACTTGTGAGCGAGGATTTGCCATAATGTGCGGTGCTGGAATTAATCTGCCACAAGTGAGGGGTCTCTGTTGGTGAAATCTGATCCACAGCAGTGAGTGGGGCAGTTCCTGATGCTCTGGGGAGCAGAGCCTGCAGGATCTGCAGCGAGTTCATGGTGCTGGTACCCCTGGGATCCAGAGCACCCAGGAAAGCAAAGCAGACCAGGCAGGGCAAATAAAAACCTCTCACTGCATCATTGCCCAATAATGCTTCTAAAATATCAGCAGAGCAGGACCTAAATTGGGGCTTTCTCACTCCAGGACTGGTGGCTTTTGCTCTTTGCACATTTCTGCCTGTCCACATGTGTATGTCACACCTTCATGTTGCTCTGTACTAATCCATTCAATCTGTGGAGGGATGGGACATCTTTTCCTTGCAAAAGCTCAGAACAGGGCACAGGCTCAGAGGTGACTCCTCTGTTGTTTGGGGCTGCCCTGCTGTACTCACAGGGTGCCTTGTGGTCTGTTCTGAGGGACTGGGGGTAACCGATTGAAGCTGTTTTTCTCTTCAGGTTGGGATATCCTCTCATTTTCTGGAGAGATTCTGTGCTGTTAAAACACTGAATATTGCCACGAAGTACAAGAAATAAGCCAGGAATAAAGGGAACTGGAGACAGCTTCCTTCCTCCCTTCCTCCCTTCCTCCCTTCCTCCCTTCCTCCCTTCCTCCCTTCCTCCCTTCCTCCCTTCCTCCCTTCCTCCCTTCCTCCCTTCCTCCCTTCCTCCCTTCCTCCCTTCCTCCCTTCCTCCCTTCCTCCCTTCCTCCCTTCCTCCCTTCCTCCCTTCCTTCCTTCCTTCCTTCCTTCCTTCCTTCCTTCCTTCCTTCCTTCCTTCCTTCCTTCCTTCCTTCCTTCCTTCCTTCCTTCCTTCCTTCCTTCCTTCCCTCCTTCCCTCCTTCCCTCCCTCCTTCCCTCCCTCCTTCCCTCCCTCCTTCCCTCCCTCCTTCCCTCCCTCCTTCCTTCCCTCCTTCCTTCCCTCCTTCCTTCCCTCCTTCCTTCCGCACCATTCCTTCCGCACCATTCCTTCCGCACCATTCCTTCCGCACCATTCCTTCCTTCCTTCCTTCCTTCCTTCCTTCCTTCCTTCCTTCCTTCCTTCCTTCCTTCCTTCCTTCTCCATGCTGGGACAAGCACAGAGCAGGGCTGTAGGAAGCTCCTGGCAGCCCCAGCAAGAGTGTTTTTTTGGAGACAGAAAGAGCCCTTTGCAGTCAAGTTTCCAGCTAAAGGGCTGTCACATCATGGATCTGATTCTTTAAATGTTTTCTGGTCCCCACAAAACCCACAAAGGCTCCAATGATGAATCGGCAGCGCTGAGCTGGAGCTCCAGAATTCCCCCACGAAGCGCCGGCGTGGCCAAGGCAACTTTCCAGGGTTAGCTGGTACCTGTGACTCAGGACAGCACAAAAATGGCTTTAAACCACCTTCCTGTGTCCTCTCAGCCACTGCAGCTCCATTGTGCAGGATCCTTTTGTTGTGTCTTTGTTCAAATCGCTGCTGAGAGAGGGAGAGAAAGAGCAGCCACTTCCATTGCAAGTGAAACAGAACAAAGAGGGGCCTTGGGCGTCCTGAAATCACCTCTTTCTTTATCAGAACCACATGGGCAGGAGGCAGGAAGTTGACATCTCCAGGTCCTTCTCCTCTGTTTCAGCAGAGGGATGCAGGCCAGGCCGAGGCAAAAGGGTTTAATGGGAGCCAATTGCTTTTGTTGGCCTGCGGAGCGGAGAGATGGTCTGGATTAACACACAACATGTTTCTGGAAGTTGTCTGAGGTTAGGATAAATCAGTTTGGGATTACATGATGGATCCCCATTTATATTAGGAGAACTTCAAATGAAGAAATCTCGACTGCAGGGGTGATATAATGAGCAGAAGGAGCGTGCCAGGAGGTTTGTGTGGGCTTGAGCTGTGTGTGCAGGGAGTCAGTGACCGTGTGCCTGGTGGGGCTTTTCACTTTGCAGACAGCTCACACATTTTAGAGAATTTGACCTTTTCTTTGCTCAGTCACACATTTTTCAGCCATTTCTTAGAAGTGATGGCGTTTGTGTGACACTGCAGAAGGAACATCCTGCTCAGCTCTGGTTCCAGCTGCCCACAGTCGCTCTTAGGGTATCAACTCACTGCTTCTGGTGGCAAAATACCCTGGATCTGAAGGAAAGTGAGAGAGAGGAGAGAGGAGAAGTCAGAAGAGAGAGGAGGAGTCAGAAAAGAGAGGAGGAGTCAGAAGGAGGGGCAGAGATCAGGTATTAAATCAGCTCCTGGATGAGGCTGCTGCTGCACAGATCACTTCCCATGTGCAGTCAGCAGCAAGAATGTCCTTGTCCTCCCTCTTTATCCATTTCCTAGGCCTGAGAGGGTCAGAATCACAGAGCAGCATCTTCCAGAAGTGCTCCACTCCCCTCAGACAGCGGGGCTGGAAGGAACGTCCCTCTCGCAGACACTGAAATATCATCTGTGGAAAATCTGTCTGAGCTGTAATTACAAAAATCTGTGTGATGTACAGGATGACACTGGATTTGGCAGCCTTGTCACAGAAATGTTAAGCTCGGCAGAGCATCTGGGAATGGAAATATTTTTAGAGTGGTTCTGTAAACAGAATAAAAGCCCTGAGCAGTAATTAAGGCCAGCAGCGAGGTCTGCTGGCTGTGACTCTGCGAGGAGCCAGCTAAGGAGACCCAGCCTCACATGGGTTCTCTCTCCTGAAATCTTGCGTGGAAGAACCCAGAATTTAGGTTTTTTCAGTGGTCTTGTAGGAGTTTGTAAGGAGGGCATTATTTAGACTTCAAATTCATCTCAAAAACTGCATCCTGGGAGGTTATTTTAGACATAAGATGCATTGGCTTGTTCCGTGTTGGCCCCATGCTTTTCCCAGATGAAGGAATGTTTTGGCAGGCATCAGCATTGTTTTACTTTTTTTTTTTTTAAAAAAAAAGGTCTCCAACAAGCACATTATTTATAGCCATTTTTGAATATATGTTATTAAACACTTTAATATATTGGAATATTTTTAAATGACCACCCATCTCTGCTAGAGCTTGAGCAGTGTAACTCTGACCCAGAGCTTTTCAGGAACGTTGAGTATTTCTGTTGTTTCCTTCCAAATGGATTAAAGGAAACAATGCCAGCACAGCTAACATAAACCCTGAGTTCTTGCTCCAGCCTTATGTTGTGTATGGCAAAACCTCGACCCTGTCAAGTTGCTTTTATTCCCCCAAATGTTGTTTAGTTAATTAGAGGCATAAAATGAGAACTTGGGGTTTTTTTAACATTTGGAATGAGAGTGATCCACAGCTCTGAGTTAAAGCATATTTTTTTGCAGTGAAACTGTGTGCAGACAAAAAGAAAATATATATTTTTTTCCCTTTATTTTTGTCCTGAGCCAAATATTTGTTTCACCAATGCACAAGAGCAAGGACCCCACCTACTTTGGGATTCAGAGGTGTCTTACAAGCAGAGATTTCTGCTGGCAGCTGCTTTTGAGGCTCTCCTGCTTCCAGAGCTCTGGAGGTTGTGGAGGACACTGTGATCACCTGAAGGATCAGCCTGGGGAGAGATGGTTTTCATTAGAGGTATTTTTAGCTTTCCTATAAGATTCCTCAGAGCCAGCACATTAGTTTATTCTGGAGTTTGAAAAATAGGTCAGAAACATGTGAGACCACAACTCATCGTTCTGTTCCGCTGGTGGGAGCCAGGGCTGGGTTTCCATCCTGGAGTGGGGCTGGGCTGAGCCATGTCCCCTGACCCAGTGGGTTGTGACACTTTGGTGGCTTTGAACAGACTTTAAAGGGCAATTTCCCAATTCCCATAAGGGACACCTCTCTTTGGAGCAGCTCAGGGCATAAGGGGTGCATAGCTTAACTCAGGAGACATCTAATGGTCCAAGAGGGGACTTTGATCACTTTGGAGGCTTGTCATTACCCCATGATGGCTTGTCACCAGAGTCCATGAATCCAGCTCCAGAGAGTCCTTCCCTGCTTTGTTTTCTAGCTCCAATTCCTCCTGGATCCGAGGCCAATGCTCCTGGGGAGCTGCAGTAAGAGCAAGGTGTCAGAGGTGTTCCCCTGGCTGCTTGCAAGGTGCTCCCATCCCAGTTCAGCATCCCCTCCTCTGCTGCTCCTGCAGGGACATCCCAGGTTACAGGAGCAGCTGGGGAGGAGGAGGAGGAGGCTGTTCCAGGCTCCTTAATGATATCAGGCTCTCGAGGAGTCCACATGTTGGGTCATGGGCTCTGTTTTGTGCCGTAGCCCAGGCAGAACCTTCTGTTTTCTGACTGGAATCCAGCAGGCTTCTGGCACAAGGCCACACAGAAACACTGTGGCATGGCTGGGAACTCCAGTTTGGAAGCTCAATTCCCAGTCCTGCCTGCCCTGAGGATGGAATCAGAGCTGTGTCTCCATGTGCTCTGTCTGGGTGACACAGAAAGCTGGTCAGAGCCCTGAGCTGAGGATTGTCACACCTGGACAAAGTATGGACCCACAGGATGTATTTTAGGATGTTTTTCCCTGCGTGTTCCCAGAACTGGCAGTACCTGCTGGGCCTGGCTCTGTGTAATTGGTGACTTTGGCACATGACGGAGCCAGAAACGCAGTTTTTCACATGATTTTGTTACAGGAAAACCTGAATATGCCTGAGCATGACTCTGTGAGCAGTAATGGCTTGAACCAACTGTGGCACTGCACCTGCAGTGACTGTCCTGGAACAAAATTATGGGAATTTGGGCAGTAGAACAGAAACCTGGCTGCTGACACGGCGCCCTTCGGAGAGGGCGGATGCCTGGCAGGAAACCTGCTTCCCTCCATGTAGTGCTGGACAGGACCTAACCCAGCTCCCCATGTCCTGGAATCACCTTCCAGGAGGGTGCTGGGACCTCTTATGGTGGGAAAGAGCAATTTGGGGTTCCTACCCAACACTGTGGAGGTGATCTTGCTTTGAAAGAGCAGGGTGCCCTCCTGGCACGGTGGTGGGTGGCCTCTCCTGCACCGCCCACAGGTTTTTCCAGCAACATTTCCCATTTAACACCCTCCTTGCTCATGAAGCTGGCCATGAACCTGGCACAGAATGCTCTCCAGTGTTGAATTTTGAGCTTTAAGTGTGTGCCCTTGTCCTGTGCCATCCTCATCCCAGTGCCATCCTTTGGTGACAAACATCGTGTCCCTTCGCCTCGCAGCTCTGAACTCGTGTGCCCTGAACAACGGTGGCTGTGAGCATGACTGCGTGCAGGTGACGCTGGCCCAGCACCGCTGCCAGTGCCGGCACAACCATCAGCTGCACGAGGATGGCAAACGCTGTGTCCGTGAGTCCTGGGGCAAGCCTGGGGGCTGGGGAGCCATGGCTTCCATCTGGGAGCTGCGGGATAGGGATGCTCGGATGTCCAACAGATCAGGCTGGGGGATTTCCAGTAAAAACTCTGTGTGTTTTGTTGTCATGGATATATCCTGTGGCTTATTCCAAGGGATGGGAAGAGCTGGGGGAGGGTAGCCAAGAAAAATGAAATTGTATGAAGGCACAGGCTGCTGTGAGAGTGGAGGGACAGCAGAGAGGGGCAGCAGGGTGGGATCCTCTCCCTCTCTGGCTGACCTGCTCCTGGCTCAGGAGGGAGAAAAGCTGAAAGGGACAGAGCACAAGGCTGATCTCATTCTTAGCAGTTGGCATTCAGGAGGCAGGAAGGAGGGAAGTCCTGAGCTGTGAAGTTGCAAAAGCAAAAGGAAAAACTGGGACATCACAAACGCAGCAGTCGATGGGGTTTGGAGCCTCTGCCCAGGTCCTGGAGCAGGTCAGGGGCTGGCAAACCTCTGGCTAGGAGCACTTGGAGCAAATTGCCAGCACTTGCTCTGTAATCTCTGCAGAGGGACGTGGCCGTGCCAAGCTTCTGCTGGGAAGGTTTTACTCAGCTTAGTGCCAGCCTTTTGCAGGATCTCACACCGGGCAAATCCCCTGAACGGATGGAGCAGTGAGCGGAGCAGCAGCAGGGATTTTCTGCCTGGTGCAGAACAGCCTTTCACAGGCTGCAGGCTGTCCTGCTGCTCCGTGCTCTGTTCTCCCACGAGAACCAGGGTCTGTGTGGGATAACCCGGGCTCTGCTCTGCCTGCAGTGAGGAACCCCTGTGCTGACAGGAACGGGGGCTGCATGCACCGCTGCCACAACCACCGCGGCCGCGCCCGCTGCGAGTGCCACCCCGGCTACCAGCTGGCCCCTGACAGCAAGGCCTGCGAGGGTAAGTGCCCTGCCAGCCCCGCTGGAGGAAAATCACAGTGTCCTGTGGATGAGGGAGGGCTCAGTGTGAGCAGAATGGAGGGATGCACACGCCTTCCCTTGGATGGCTCAGCTGGTGTCTGTGCAGGAGCTGGGCTAGAGCTGTCTGCAGCAACACACAGCTGCTCCAGGGGAGGTTTAGGCTGAACTTTAGGGAGGAGTTCTTTCCAGAAAGGGTGATCTGCCATTGGAAGGGGCTGCCCAGGGAGGTGGTGGTGTTGCTGTCCCTGGAGGTGTTTAAGAAAAGACTGGATGTGTCACTCAGTGCCATGGTCCGGTGACAAGCGGGTGTTGGGTCATAGATTGGACTCGATGGTCTCAAAGGTCTTTCCCAGCCTAGTTGATTTTGTGATTCTGTGTATGTCCCACTTTCATGTGATCTGATCTCCTGGGATGCTTTACAGCAATTCCAAACTCCTAACTCTGTGTCTTCATTGGTCTGGACCCCAATGAATATTTCAGTGCTCAAGAAAACAGTGCAGAACTCAAAGACAATAGCGACAGTCCCTTTGGATAATAACAACATCCCTTTGATATTCCCTTTGCTCAGCTGATTGTTTGCTCCCTCTCCCAGATGTGAACGAGTGCCTGACAGGCCTGGCCATGTGTTCACACCAGTGCCTCAACACCCGGGGCTCCTTCAAGTGCACCTGTAACCCGGGCTACGAGCTGGGCGCGGATGGCAAGCGATGCTACCGTGAGTACCGCGGGCTCAGCGGGACAGGGCAGGGCACACCTGGGCGTCTGCAGGCACGTGTTTGTCGCTGCCCTCTGGGAATCGCCAGGGCCAAGCCACGGTGATCTCTGCTGAAGGATTTCACAAGCGGTTTTGGGGCTGTTTACTCCCCCATTTGCTCCCCCACCAAGATAAAAATCTTGGTCCGGTCTTTAAAGTCACAACAAAGTTACTTTAGCTGGTTTAGGCAATGGATTTGGAGCCATTTGGCAATATATAAGCCAAGTTCTGCTCTTGGGGACTTTGCTGGACGAGCTCAGTCAGCTGCAGATGTGTCACTGAGGGAGGAATTGAGCCAGTGAAGGGATCACATCTGCTCCCATCAAGGAAAGAAGTAAACACTGTGATGCAAGAGTGAGCCGGACTGTCCATACAGCTTTGTCCAGCTGGTGCACCCCAGCAGGGCCAGGCTGAACCAGAGCTGCTGTCCCCTCACAGGTGACAGCCACCGTGGCAGTCCCAGTGCTGGCAGCTGGTGCTACTGGGAGCTGGGATATTCCACTTGTGCAGCTGCTGGAGCTTGCCAAGGGTATGAGGGCAAGGATTTGCAGGCTGTAAATGGGTTTTGAAAGGCATCAAACAGAGCAATGTGGGGCACCAGAGATTAAAGAGCCTGAGTATGTACACAGCTTTCTTCTTAGGGACACAGCCAATCTCACACCATCAGCATGGACATTGCCCTGGGGTCAACAGAGCAGCCTTTCCACATGAAAGGTGTTTCTTCCTGCTCTTCCTGGCACATTTATTTTAAGAAAAACCCTTTCTGTGCTGCTTTAATAAGAAAAGGAAAGAGAGGGATGATAATCATGTTGTGAAATCTGGATTGAAGTCTTCCAGTGTGGCACAGCTTTTGTTTTTGACAAGCACAGATCCATTGGGAAGCATCAAGCTCCCTTTTCTTTCATCCTCCTCGGGTCTGAACGCACGAAAAACTCAGTGTTCTTGAAGGCAGAAATTGTTTTCCTGAGGTTCAGGACTGAGTCAAAGCTCCATGAAACAAGTTCCTTTTAGTTTAAGAAAGCTTAATTAACTAGACAAGTTTACAGAAACCTTGCCAAGCTCAGATGATCTATGGCTGCAATTGATGTTTGCGCCGACCACTTTTGACATGTCAGGAACTAACGATTCTCGCTGTAGGCATCTGGATGTTTCCCTACTTAGCTGTGTTCTGCTGCTCCCATTTCTCCCTGGCACCAGAACAGCTCTGCTCTGAGGCTGAGCCAACTTTTGGTTGGCAGCACACGCTGCTGCTTGGCAGGAGTGGGAGCAGTTTCATCCGCAGCCTGTTCATCCCAGAGATTGTCCAGAGCCTGCTCCACGACTCCGTCCCTAAGAGGCTGCGTGAGATCCAGAGGTTTCTTTTTATACCCCACTTCCCAGCCCAGCAGTGGCCTCTGTGCTGAGCTATTTCCATCCTTTCCCACTGCAGATCCCGCTCCTCACAGGGATGCAGTGCCAGGAGCTGGCAGGGCCACGGCTCCGAGGGCAGGCAGGGGCCAGCGGTGTGTGCAGATGTGTCCCACGGGATCCTAACCAGGCTGCCTTTTCCAGGGATAGAGATGGAGATCGTGAACAGCTGTGAAGCCAACAATGGGGGCTGTTCCCACACATGCCACCACACCAGCTCTGGCCCGGTCTGCACCTGCAACTTTGGCTTTCGGCTGGAAGAGGACCAGAAGTCGTGCACTGGTAAGGGACAGGAAAAGGCCAGATCTTGATTTCCAAGCACATCCCAGGTGTTTCCACCTCATCCAGAGGTGAGGATGCCTCTTGGGATCTTAGGTCAGGATCCCTCTTTGTTGGTTTAGATTTCTTGAGATTCGCAGAAGCTGGCAGAGGAAGCAGGCAGGTGGATCCAAGATGGCGAAAAGAGAAACTTTATTTACAGAAGCTTCTTTATCTATCCATTAATAATCTAGCAACTATTGGTCAGCAGGGAATCCACCTCCTAAAACCATTGGTCACAGCTATACAACAGCTAGTACCAAACACAGAGATTAAGAAAGTAAAAGAATGCAGCTTATCTCTATTCTCCCTGAGAAAGAAGAGAAAGATTTCTAAAACAGTGCAACTACACCTCTTGGCTGCTGTGTGTGTGCACTATTAAAGAGGATAGAAACTGATGGAAAGTGAGAGGAGATGAAATATTGCTCTGCTCAGACATCCCCAAACCTCCCCTCAAGATATACTTGGACAGCAACTATGACTTGGACAGCACTTATGACTTCCAAACTAATTAGCTTTTCCCTGATGAGACTGCCCTGAGCAGGAGTCAGTGTTGCAGCTGGAATCACCCTGTTTGTAAGGACACGAAACCTGTAACCACAATCTCCAACTGGGAATCTCAGTGAACTTCCCTCAAGGACTCAGGATTCCTCCCTCTATGGGGAGGAATGATCTGTTAGCACAAAGCTCCGTGATTTCTAGAGGAACTCAAGAATCCTGCCTCAGCATTTGGCAGCAGATCAGTGAAAGCTCACCAGAACTAGTCAGGGAGCTGTTTAACAGTTCCTGTCACCACTCTGCAGTGCTCTAACACCCTTTGTTTTTCATTTAGATATCAATGAGTGCGACACTGGTTCTCACTGTTGTCAGCAGGACTGCTACAATTACCCTGGGGGCTACGAGTGCTCCTGTCACGCTGGGTACAGGCTCAGCACGGATGGCTGTGGCTGTGATGGTGAGTGCAAACACCTCGCTGGACTCCAGGCAGAGCCAGGGACACACAGGGTCCCTCTAGCTCTAATTTATCTGTTGTCACTCTGCTCAGTTTGTTCAGTGTCGGTTCTAACCCCTGTGCTAAGCCCAGCACAACTGGAGAGGGGCAGTGGGATTTTTGAGCACATCAAATTCACATCAGGATGACTCAGAGCGAGCTGGCCCAGGCCTGACCCCATGAATTCACAAATACCATTTGATTTCCAGCCCCAGAGGCCAACCCTGCCCATGGCTTTACCCAAGGGATACAGACAAATAACAGTGTCTGTATAAAACACAGACAAGACGGTGACTAATGAAGCTTTTAATTAGGAGAAGAAATTGTCCTACCTGGTTGAGAACAGCCAGGTATTTCTTCCAGTTTCTCCCAGTTCCCACCAGTTTTCCTGCCAGCTTTCTGATGAGTCACTTTTTCAACGGAAAGAATGTGGGAAAAAAGCCCCCTAAAAATTGTTCTCACTTCCAAAGCTCTCAACACCATTTCCCAGGGGAAGAGCCAGACTCACCCACCTGTTCCTACACAATTAATGAGGGATGGGAACTGAAGCCCAGCACACTTTATGTAGAAACTCAGGCATCCATAATCCCTGAGGTGGTTTAACTTAATTTTTAAAGTCAATGGCTTCCCATATTTAACAGAGAGGATGCCACCAGCCTATTACTGCTGCATAGCCAGGCATGTCTGCCCCTGCCCCTGTCCCCTGGAGTGTCCCGTGTTTTGTAGATGTGGATGAGTGCTCTGCAAGCAATGGTGGATGTGAACACACGTGCCAGAACCAGCCAGGGTCGTTCCAGTGTGGCTGTGACATTGGGCACAAGCTGGATGAAGACAGAAGGAGCTGCATCTGTAAGTGCTTTGTCCGAGCTGCCTCAGCTCCCTCCAAGCCAGGATCCCATGGACTGGAGCTCCTTAGCCCTGCACCTCACATTTTCCAGCTCCTTAAGCTTTCCCAGACAGGAGCAGTCCTGTTTCAGCCTCATTCCCAGCAGTGTCCAAAGAGGTGCAGGGAGTTTTGGCACAGCTACACCTCCAACAGCGACACAGTGGTGGCTCCACGTTAAAGATCCAGAGCCCCTTCCACAGCCACCAATCTCTACAGCTTTTCCTTAGAAGAAATAACAGATTATTTATTTGTAAGCAGTACAGAGATCTGGAGGTCATGTAGCTAGCCTGGGCCCACTCTAGCAAAAAAATAAACCTGAACAACTTGGAAAAGTTTTAGAGGTGTCCAAACAGGGCGAGATCAGTGCTGCAAACCTGAGACCCACAGAGAGTTCTGCTTTCCTTTTCCTACTGCAGAGGTCCTGTCCCACTGTTCACCTCCCAAAAACCTTGTCTCCTTTCCCACTGTGACACTGTCACCTCTGTCCCTGCTTGCCCAGCCATAGAGGACACGGTGGAGGCTCTGGATGGCCGGCGCCCTGTCATCCGCCCCATCCCTCACGTCGCCATCCTGCGAGATGAGTTCACCCAGCTCTTCAACGACGACTACGAGGAAGAGGAGGAGGAGATGGAAGCAAGAGGGGAGCACACGCTGTCTGAGAAATTCGGTGGGCATTTTGCAGCAGTGGTCAGTGCCATGCTTTGCTCGGGGCTCTTCAGGAATGGGTTTGTTTGTTTGGTTCTTGTTGGGTTTGTTTGATGAACACACAGGACCTGTCGAGTGCTCTTCTGTGTTTAGCTCTGCTGCAGCCTCAGCATGGGAATTTCTCTGCCCAAACTCGCCAGGATGCTGCAGCTGCCTCGGGGGGGTTCTCACCTGCAGTTCCTCTCATTGCAGTCTGCCTGGAGCACACCTTTGGCCCTGACTGCAGCCTGACCTGTGACGACTGCCAGAACGGAGCGTCCTGCAACGCCGAGGGCAGCGGCTGCCACTGCCCGGCCGGCTGGACCGGCGTCCTCTGCAACCAGAGTGAGTGCCAGCTCCGTCCTCCTGCTCAGTCCTGTGAGGCTGTGGCCAGGCTGACCATCATTTTCCTCTCCTTCCCCAGCTTGCCCGGCTGGCACCTTCGGCAGCAACTGCAGCCAGAGCTGCCGGTGCCAGAACGGTGGCACCTGTGACCCTGCCACCGGCGCCTGCCGCTGCCCGCCCGGCGTGGCCGGAGAGCTCTGCCAGGACGGTGAGTCCTGCATCCCCTCACCCTCCTGGTGGTGCTGGGGACCATCCCTGTCCTTCTCCTTGGTGTCAGTGTCTTAGCAGAGCATTTGCCATCGCTGATAAATGGCTGTTCTGGCCATCTCCGATGCCACTCTCAGATGTCCCAGATGGGCTTCTCTGAAGCCTGGAAGTGTTTCCTGTGGGATTTCCTAAACTCAGCCCTTTGTAGATATTCACCAACAGCATCTCTTGGTGAGCCATCTCTGCTCCGTCCAACTTCTTTGGCCACTGAGTCTTGTGTGGAAAAATGTAATTTTAAGAAGGAAAAGGGGTGGTAAAGGGGTCTTTTCCCTCACAAAACAGTGCTCCAGGTTCTGCCTTGTCTACACTGAGTGACCTTTGCAGTCCCTGTTTGCTGCTCAGCTGTGACTTGGGGCAGACATCTCTGTTTCCTGGGTCATTCAGTGGCAGACACATGTCAAACCCACAATTTCCATGGTAAATTTCCATGGAAACCATGGAGGTATTTCCCACTGAAAGCATTGGAAAGCTGTGACAGCAGTAGTTACCCAAAGTACCCAAAGGAGTTACCACTGCTGCTGGTGTTCGTTTCTTGCTCCCAAAGGGTTAAAATTTGGGAGACATAATCTGAAAACCAGAAAGAGGGAGACAATCAGAGACTCAGACAAAAGGACTTCAGTCACATCTTGGGAGCATATGGGAGCTATTACTGAAGGAGGAGAGCGAAGCAGAATGCAAATGAACACAGACATACCCCGACCTCTTCTTTCTGTAGGAAGGAGGTGATTGAGTGGGACAGAGAGAAAACAGGAAGGTAAAATTAAAATAAACAATCAGAATTGCTCTGTTGTGCCAGGGTGGCATTTCCTCTGCTCCACTGTTCGTGGGGACAAGGCACGTGCTGCCGGGCAGCTGCCGGCCAGGGCACTCTGCTGACACAGCCTGTCTGCCATGTGCTTCCAATATCAAGATCTTTAGCATAACAGAGAAAAAACAATAATTTTATTCACTTAATAGTGCAAATATCCCCGTGGCTCTTCAACAGGAGCAGCCTCATGGGCTGCTTTCTCACGGAGGACAGCCTTGACCTCTCGGAGCCCTGTGGCTGGGTTATTTCTGTCCCAACCAGCAGAGTTGCTGGTGACAGTGAGTGCAGAGCTGATGGGTGCCCTGGGGCACCAGGGAGAGTGACAGCAAGTGACATCCCCTGTGACACTGCACAGCTGATGTGGAGCTGGTGCAGGGAATCTGATCTCCCTGGCTGCATCCCTTCCCTCGCTGCATCCCTGGCCTCACACAGCTCTGGCTCCGGTGTGTTTTCCTGCTGCAATTCAAATGACCTGCTGAAACTGGCTCATCTTCCCAGGAAACCTCTCTCTGTTACCAGGGTGCCCTAAGGGATTTTTTGGGAAGCACTGCAGGAAGAGGTGCAACTGTGCCAACCGGGGTCACTGCCATCGGATTTACGGAGCCTGCCTGTGCGATCCCGGCTTGTACGGCCGGTACTGCCACTTGGGTACACTTGTCCTCGTCCTCGCTGTCATCCTCGGATTCCAGCCTTTCTGGGCGCCATCCCGGGAAGGTTTCTGCCCCTCTCCCTGGGTCACTGACCAGCTTTTCCCTGTGCCTGCAGCGTGCCCCAAGTGGGCGTTCGGGGCCGGCTGCTCGGAGGAGTGTCAGTGTGTGCAGCGCAACTCGCGGGACTGCGATGCCAGGGATGGCTCGTGCCGCTGCAAACCTGGCTACCGCGGCCAGCGCTGCGAGGACAGTGAGTCGGTCACACGTCACGCTCTCACAGAGACAGCGGGGTGGGAAAACACCTTTGGGATCATGGAGTCCAACCTATGGCTCAACACCACCTTGTCACCCAGACTGTGGCACTGAGTGCCACATCTTTCCTCAAACACTTCCAGGGATGGTGACTCCATCACCACCCTGGGCAGCCATTCCAATACCTGATCACCCTTTATGGGAAGAACTTCTTCTTAATGTCCAGCCTAAACCTCCCCTGGTGCAGCTTAAGGCTGTGTGCTCTTGTCCTGTCACTGTTCCTGGGAGGAGACCAATCCCCCCTGGCTGCACCCTCCTGTCAGGGAGCTGTAGGGACTGATGAGGTGTCCCTGAGCCTCCTTTTCTCCAGGATAAACAGCCCCAGCTCCCTCAGCTGCTCCTCACAGCACTTGTGTTCCAGACCCCTCACCAGCCTTGTTGCTTTTCTCTGGACACGCTCCAGCCCCTCAATGTCCTTCCTAAATTGGGGCCCAGAACTGGACACAGCACTCGAGGTGTGGCCTCACCAGTGCTGAGTACAGGGGGAGAATCACTGCCCTGCTCCTGCTGGCCACACCATTCCTGATCCAGGCCAGGTGCCATTGGCCTTCTTGGCCACCTGGGCACAGCTGGCTCATGTCCAGCCTGCTGTCCATCAGTGTTCCCATGTCCCTTTCTGCCTGGCTGCTGTCCAGCCACTCTGTCCCCAGCCTGCAGCACTTGCAGAGGTTGTTGTGGCCAAAGTGCAGGACCTGGCATTTGGTCTTGTTCAACCTCACATTGTTGGGTTGGGCCCTGGATCCATCCAGCCTGTCCAGGTCCCTCTGCAGAGCCTTCCTAGCCTCCAGCAGATCCACACTCGCACCCAGCTTGGTGTCAGCTGGTGTCGTTCTGTTCCCATGAAACATCCCTGGAGAATCTCCCTTTCTCCTCCCATGGCCTCTTTCCCCCTCATTAATCTTCTGCAGGAAAAGCTCCTGAAAAGACACCGTCCCACACTGTCTCACCTCTTGTTCACTCAGGAGCACATGCTGCTCACACTCAGCCCCGTTCAGGGGTCAGCAGGAGCTGTGGGTGGGTGGGGACAGCTGTGACAGTGGGTGGGAACACCTGTGACAGTGGGTGGGGACACCTGTGACATTGGGTGCTGGGTGTGGCAAGGTGCTCAGCACCTGGGGCTGGGCTCTGCCAGGGCCAAGGAGTAATTTCAGATCTCCTCTCTCTCTGATCACGGCTGTTCGCAGGCTGTGACCCTGGGTATTACGGGGATGGCTGCAAGAAGAAGTGTAGCTGCTCTCCAGGAGTGTCCTGTGACCCTGTCACCGGCGAGTGTCAGCAGGATTGTCCCCCAGGCTACCATGGGCAGCACTGCGACCAAGGTAAGGCAGGGCCATGCAGGGCAGCTCTGCAGGTGCCGGGAACTCACCATTCCTCACACTTCTCCTTCACAAAATGACACAAAAACACTTCCAGAACCCCCTGAGAGCCCCAACCCGCTGCACATGATCTGATGGTGATCAGTTGAGGCTTTAGGGTCACAGGAGGTGCCATCCACAGGTCCCTGTGAGACACTGCTGCCTCTTTCAAGTGGGAGAGTGAATTCCTTATACAAAATGAGCCTGGTTCAGAAAAGGAGAACAAGGTCTCGCTTCATCCTGCCACTGGACATCTCTGTGTCGGTAGATGGAGGTGATTGGGATCTAATTATTTATCCCTGGCCTTGGTGCCTTTTCCCTTCCAGGCAATCCCTGCCCAGCACAACAATATCACATTTTCTGCTCTGTTCTCTGTTCCATATTGAAACTCCATTTAATTTCCAAGTGCAAAAGAGTATTTTACATTTAATTTACATTAGTGTTTAAACTTCTGTATGGCCCTCCTGGAGCAGTTTTGTGCTCTTCCCATGAAGGGCCAGTTGATGGGACAGTGACTGAACTGCCCAGCTCTGTGTATGTCTAAGCATGCCCAACGCTCTGGCTCTGAGGGTGCAGATTTCAAGATCCTGGGGGTGGTTGGTGTGCCAGAGGGCTTCACTTTGGTTAGACAAAGGTGCTTTGAGAGAACCTAGAGGCAGTGAGTCATTGGCACGAGGTGGTGATTACAAAATCTGAACACAGTGCTTGGAAAAGAATAACTTCTGCCAACCGCAGAGCTGAGCGGCGACTGAAAAATCAACCTACCCCTGCTCTTGTGAGGCTGGAGCCTCCTGGACCCGCTGCTGCTGGTTGTGTCCTACAGAAAATTCAAAATTGGACGCTTGAAGTCCACTCTTGAAGATGCAGCAGCAGAAGACACTGTGTGGAGAGGCTGGAAGTGGCCAGCACTTGGATTTGGACTGGAGCATCCCTGGAGTTTGTGCACTAACTGATGTTCAGCCAAGCACTGCATCACCCCAGCCCAGAAGTTACAGCCATCAACCTCACTAATCTGCCAGCACAGGGTCATGGTGCAGAGCCCATCTCTGACAGGACTTGGTCGGAACGAGAGCTGCAGACAGACACAGAAATCCCAATGCAAGTGCTACGGCAGTGCTGGCAGGAGAGATGGGAGCAGCTCCTGCAGGGCTGTGCCCCCTGCCAGGGTCTGACAGCCCTGAGCTCCCCGTGGTGGGATGCTGAGGCCCCTGGAGCCTCATCGGGCCGGGTGCTCCTGCTCAGGATATTTTTAAAAAGGGTAAGAAAGGAGCTGAAGGCTGTAGGGGGGAGTCACAGGAAATAACACAAATATTTGTATAGAAATAGTAGGCTCTTGGCTGTTGTTCGGATCTGGAAATTATTAAAGGGTGAAGACAAACATCTGCCATCAATTAGCAAAGAGGAGGAATAACAAAAACTCCACTGTGTCACTGGAAATCGAGGCGCTGCGTTTCCTCCGCGGTTTGTCAGTGCTGCTGCGTTCACCTCTGCTGAAGCTTTACAGAACATTGGCTTTGGTGAGAGTGGAGCTCTTGGGGGGAACTTGGAGAGGATTTAGGGATCTTTGGGTCTGGGGCCCTCAGTCTGCGTGTCACTGAGTGGTTGCTAAATTGTGGCATGGGGCACAAGGATCAAACTGTGGTAGTGGCAGAGCCACGCTGGCATTGAGAGCAGAGCAAAGGAAAAGTGCTTATTCCTCCTCTGGATGAGGATGCTCCTTGTTTCCTTCTTTCCATCTGTGTCCTGCCGCAAACCTGGCTGCTTCTGCAAATCCCGGTGCTCATATCCTGGAGGTTTTCAGCCAGGGAGGTAAAAATCCTCACAGCGTTGTGGAAAAGCCAAGGGGTGGTTTGGTGTGGGGCTGTGTTCTACACCCCAGCCCAGAGACAGCAGCGTGGCAGAGTCCCTGTCCAAAGACTGGAGAGCAGTTTGGCCTCAGCTTTTGGGGTGTGAGTGGTCACTCTTGCATGAAGAAATTCTTGTTGAAAGGACACACTGTTGCTCTGATTTTCTGATATTCGTGGAGATTCGCGGAAGCTCGCAGAGAAGTCAGGCAGGCAGCAGCAAGATGGCGAAAAGAGGAACTTTATTTACAAAAACTTCTTTATATATTCATTAATAATCTAATAATTATTGGTCAACAGTTTTTCATCCTCTATAATGATTGGTTACAACACTGAAGTGTCCAGTACCAAAACAAAGAGATTAGAAAGCACAAGAATGCAACTTATCTCTATTCTCCATGAGAAAGAAGAGAAAGATTTTAAAACAGTGCAACTACAACACACGACGAGAGAGAAGTGATAGGCAAATCAGGGTGGTGGTGGCAATGCTGGAGGTGACCAGTGTGGCTCACAGAGTGGTCACACCCAGGCTCACGGAATCATCAGGGATGAAAAGACCTTCAAGCCCATCAAGTCCAACCCCTGACCAAACACCACCATGTCCCCAAAACCATGAGCACAGGTTGGGCTGTTCCCCACAGACCCTGAGGCTCCTCCGGGCTGCAGGGCTGGGATGGTAAAATGCTTTCAGGCACTTTGGGGGGAAGTTCTGACCCTGCTCTTCTCCCACAGAGTGCCCTGAGGGGACATTTGGGCCAGGCTGTCAGCGTCCCTGTGCCTGTGGAGGAGCACCCTGTGACCGGAGCACAGGGCAGTGCCACTGCCCGCCCGGCCGGATGGGACACGACTGTGCCCAAGGTGAGCATGGGTAGCAGAGCCAACGCTCAGGGGTTTTGGTGGGGTTTAGGTGTAGGCCCATTACTTTCCTTTTACTAAAATTAGTTTTTAAAAACACCCAGTGCAGTTAGAATCATCTTAGTGGAAAACTAGAAAAAATTGCAGCTTTTGATGGTGAGTCTTAAACAACACAATGAAAAAGATGAAGATGGTTTTGGTTGTTGCAGTCCTTAACATAGGAGAGGAGCCTTTCTTTATTGATGCACATTTTTGATTGCCTTCACCAGATTACTCTTTAACTGCTGGAAAACTAGAGAAGCTGAAATTAAAAGCTTTTTGCATGATTGTGCAGTATTGCAGCAGCTGGAAGGTATTAGTCACATAGAGATATCCTGCCCCTAAGAGTTTGGCTGAGCAATAAAACTACGTGTGCACAGTGCTTACCATACATTTCAAGCTGCCTTTTTTCCAGGCCCTGGAGCAGCTTAGGACCAGTTGCAGAAGGATTCTTGCCCTGGTTTTAGCAGTTCTTAGCCTTTTGCTCCTCCTTGGCAACTCACAGGGCCCTGGAGCAGTGACTGATGTGCTGTCCATGGTGTGACAGCAGCTGCGGGGTTCCTGTGCCAGCAGCACCATTTCCCACTGAGGAGCCCTTGGAGCTCCCCGCAAGTGGATGCAAATCCAAAATCGGCATGAAAATCCCGGAGTGAGCTCAGAATAGCACTGACAGAGGGCTCGCAGGCTGCTGGTGGAACAAGCACAGCCACGCTGTGCTCGCTGGCGGCCACGAGCTGCCGAAAAAAAGTCCACGTCTTGCATGGGCACAGAAATGATGGAGGAAGAGACCCCGAAAGGTCAGACATTCCCCTCTGATCCGGCGCTGTGTGTCTCTGCTCACACTCCAGCTTGCCCTGAGGGTCTCTGGGGACCAGGCTGCCAGGAGATCTGCCCCGACTGTGCCAACAACGCCAGCTGTGACCCTGCCACCGGAGCCTGTCTGTGCCCACCTGGCTACACTGGCCAGCGCTGCCAGGACGGTGAGTGGGACTGGGGTGGGTCCCTCAGCTGGAATGTCCATCTCTGGCTGGAATGGGAGTATTTCAGTTGATCTGGAGCCTCCAGTGACCCAGCAGGCAGAGCGGGGTGAGCACTGTGCACATCGCTGTTCCCTCACTCATGGCGGTGCTGGCTGGGGACTTCAAAGTCCTTCTGGTGCTCTCTCCACGGTGATGACTTCTGCAACAGCACAAAGGGAGGCAAAATGCTGAGCCCCTTGTCCTGTTCAGTGCCTGCACTTGGGGTGTCCGAGCTGTGTCAGAGCTGTGTCTGAGCTGTGTCCGAGCTGTGTCCAAGCTGTGTCCGAGCTGTGTCCGAGCTGTGTCAAAGCTGTGTCACAGCCGTGTCAGAGCTGTGTCCGAGCTGTGTCAAAGCTGTGTCCGAGCTGTGTCAGAGCTGTGTCTGAGCTGTGTCCGAGCTGTGTCCGAGCTGTGTCCAAGCTGTGTCCGAGCTGTGTCCGAGCTGTGTCTGAGCTGTGTCCGAGCTGTGTCTGAGCTGTGTCACAGCTGTGTCCGAGCTGTGTCCGAGCTGTGTCTGAGCTGTGTCAGAGCTGTGTCAGAGCTGTGTCACAGCTGTGTCAGAGCAGTGTCAGTGCTCACGGCTCTGCCGAAGCCCCGTGGTGCCCAGTGGCTCTGCCAAGGGCCGGGGTCCCAGCAGCCACCTGCAGTCCCTCCCTGTTTCCCTTGGCAGTGTGTCCCCCCGGCTGGTTCGGCCCTGCCTGCCAGCTGAGCTGCAGCTGTGGCAACGAGGGACATTGCCATCCAGTGACAGGGACCTGCAGCTGCCCGCCGGGCTGGACGGGGCACCACTGCCAGCGAGGTATGGCACCTGTGCTTTGTCCCCTTCACTCCTGGGCCCCACTGGGCTGTGCCAAGCTACACTGCCATCACTCCATTCTCATCTTCATGCCATGTCTCTGCCAGGGGAATCTCTCTGAAATCCTTTTGGTTTCTCCACTCTGTCTGTCCGGTGCTGGCAGTGCCACTGGTGTTTGTCCCTGTGCCCGAGGGACGCTGTGACCGCTGGCAAAGGCTGTGCCCACGCCGTGCTCTCGGGTACACAGCAGTGACAGCTCCTCCTGTGTTTTCCAGCCTGTGACATGGGGCGCTGGGGCCCCGACTGTGCCCACTCCTGCAACTGCAGCAACAGCGACGGCAGCTGCAGCGCCGAGAGCGGGCAGTGCCTGTGTGAGGCTGGCTACACAGGCAGCCGCTGCGAGCAGAGTGAGTGCTGCCCCTGCCCTGCCTGCCTTCCACCCAGCCAGGGCTGCAGGTGCTCCAGGAAAGGCATCAGGCCAGCCCCGTCCCCTTCCCTGGCTGTGCTGCTGTCCCAGTCCTGATCCTGTCCTGAAGGTGGGTGGGTGGTGTGGGTAGGGGCAGATTAGAGCACTGGTCCTTATTAAAAAAGCAGCTGCCAGGTGTTTTTGTTCCCTTCAAAGTCTGAGCCCCTGCCTTAGAACAGCCTGTTTGGGACCCAGGGAATGACAGACTCCTCAGTTTCAGTTCTTTCTGCTTTCCAGAGTGCCCAGAAGGGTGGTTTGGGCTGAACTGTCGGCACCAGTGTCAGTGTGACAATGGAGCCACGTGTGACCATGTCAGTGGAGCCTGTACCTGCAGCCCAGGCTGGCGAGGAACCTTCTGTGAGCACGGTGAGTACCTGAACCTGGAGACCACAGCTCCATCCCAGAGGGTTTGTGCTCCCTGTCTGGCTTTGCTATCTCCTTACAGCAAAGAGAATCCCGCGGGATGGTCATGGGGAGAACAAGTCGGCAAGCTGCTGTCTCTGTTTTTATTTCTGGAAGGAAAAGGTCTAGGGAGAACAAAACACTATCAAAATGTTAACAATGGGGGACCCAGTGGTGGCAGAGCTGCTGTGGTGACCCAACTGTGTTCATGCTGTGCATGGGGTGTTGGAGCAGCCTCCTGGAGCGGTCCCTGGGTGGGATCCAGCTCCCCCAGCAGCCTCTCGATGGTCAGGAACCTCAAGCTGTCACTCCTGGTCCACCACTGCCCTCTCCTGTACCTGGAATGTCAGCAGTGGACTCGCATCGAGTGTCTGCTGCCCTGCCAGGGGAGCCCTTAGCAGTGACTGTCACACTGCTGCAGCCTGGTGTGGGCCACAAAGGAGTCACCTTTTCCCTCTGGGAGGGCTCCAGCTCTGCGTAGGCATTTTGTGTGGATTTCCCCTTTGTTTTCCACAGCCTGCCCCGATGGATTTTATGGACTGGAGTGTCGGCAAGCCTGTGACTGCCTGAATGGTGCCCAGTGTGACCCCGTGACGGGACAGTGCCAGTGTCCCCCTGGCTGGACCGGCCCCCGCTGTGGCCAGGGTAGGTCTGTGGCCAGGTGCCCACCCTGCCCTCCACGGGCACTCTGGAGCCAGGGCTGTCTCTGCTGCCAGGTCATAGGAACTGGAGGTTTGGGTCTTCCCTTCTCCATTCATGATTTTCTCTGTGTGGAATTTAATTTGGATTCAGACTGGGGGGCTGTGCCTGAGCATGTTGTGACTGGATGGAACGAGTGCTTGGGCATCCAGCAAAACTGCTTCCAAATCGGTGAAAGGATGCACTGCTGATGGCAGCAGTGTCTGTGCTCAGATATCAACGCCTGTAGGACACATTATTTCCGTGTAACACCACAAAACCACCTCACACAGCAGCCACACGGTGCCAGCTCCTCTCCCAGCCCTGGCTGCAGTAATTCCCACCCAGTGCCCAACATTCCTGCCTGCTCTGCTCCCCTGCAGCGTGCCAGGAGAACAGGTACGGCCAGAACTGCAGCCAGACCTGCCGCTGCTTCAACAATGCCACTTGCAGCCACGTCAGCGGCCACTGCCTCTGCTCCGAGGGCTGGACGGGACCCACGTGCCAGCAAGGTAAACTTCCCAGCCCAGCCTGCTGCCCCTGCCAGCGCGGGAGGGAATGCCATTCCTCGGGGAGGGAGGAGTGCTGCTGCCTCTTACCTGAGCAGGTGAAACACCAAATGTTGTTTTGGGGGCAGCTGAGCAGCCTTGGGGCTCCTCTTGCATCAAAATCAGTGTTGCTCTGTGTCAGACCGTCCACCCACGGCTCTGGCAGTGTGGCACAAGCCTCCAGAGCTGTCCTGACTGGGATGTTTGTCCTGCTTGTCCCTCAGCCTGCCCGGCGGGTTTTTACGGGAAGAACTGCCAGCAGCGCTGCCTCTGCCAGAACGGTGGCACCTGTGACCCTGCCACGGGGGCCTGTGCTTGCCCCGCGGGCTGGACGGGGCTGGCCTGCGAGCTGGGTGAGGAAACAGCTGGGGAAACAGCTCTGGGGCAAACAGGTCCTGGTTTGGAGTGGTTTTCCTCTGAAGGTTGGGGGTGATGTGCAAGGGGCTGGGGGTGCATGGTCCTTCCTGTGCGTGGGAGCTGGGATGAAGGAGCTGGGAGGGTGGGAGCTGGGGGGTGTGTACAGGACAGTGTCTCACCTGTGCCCCTGCCAGCCTGTGCCCAGGGCCAGCACGGCCTGGACTGCCAGCAGCGCTGCGAGTGCCAGCACGGGGGGCTCTGTGACCGCCGCAGCGGCCACTGCCTCTGCCAGCCCGGCTGGACCGGCGACAAGTGTGAGAGACGTAAGTGGGGCGAGGGGGGGCTGGCCTGGGCACGGGTAGCTCTGGCAGCACCTGGTGCTGCTCAAAGGGGGTGTAAGGTTTAAGCAAAGACATAAAATCCAGATTTCAGCCCAGCCGGGAGAAGGCAGTGCCATGGTTTTGGCCGTGCCCCAGTTTTGCTTGCTGCTGTGCTCTCTCCTTGCATAGAATCACAGAGGGGTTTGGGTGGGAAGGGACCCTAAAGATCATCCAGTTCCAACCCCATCTGGTTCCTTTGCTCTGAGGGCTGTCCTGGGGGTGGTGGTGCACACACAGAGCAGCCTGTGGCAGTGCTGCTGCGAGAGGGATGAGATCCCCAAAGGCACAGCCCCCAGGCATCAGTGCAAAGCCACAGGCTCCAAGCAGGGCTCAAGGCAGGGCAGAACCCTGTGTGGTGAAACCAAAATGCCAAGGGAGGGTCTTCCTCTGCCTCGGTTATTTTAAGGCTAACAGTGGATCATTCCCTTTCCATTCTTCCTTCTGTGTGTCCTGGTGTCACACTGACCCTCAAGGCCTGGCTTTGCTCCCCAGCCCCAGCAAACCATGACATCTGTCCCTTGGTGGCTCCATGTCACTGTATCCTTAGATGTGACGCACGCTGGCAATCCCCTTCCCGTAAGGAAGTGTTGAAAGGGTTCTTGTCCTTCAGAGCAGTGACAGGGACCTCATCAGGTATCAGCACACCAAAAAGAGATCCACAAACTTCTTCCCTTCCAGGGGTCACGGCAGCTCAGCCTGGCATGTCCTTAAATCAGGGTGTAAAGTCCAGTGGCAGCGCTTGCCAGCTGGAGTCTGGCACGAGGGAGCTGCTGCTGCAGCCTCAGCTGCCACCAGCCTCTCTCAGGTTTCCTGCTGGGAATGTTTTTCCCTTCAGGAGGCTGTAAACAGCTCAGCTGGCAGCTGAGGCTTGGCCACACAAATCACCTCGCTGGATCCTGCTGCATCCCAAGGCACAGTGTCCCCTCCCAGCATTGTCACATGCTCCCAGAACCCCACACACAGCCCCAGCAGCGCCAGGCAGTGTTAAGCACTTCTATAATTTCTTTCAAGAAGGTATAAATTATGTTATTATTTCTAAAAGAACCAAGCTGGGGTCCTGTCAGCTCCCCAAGGCTGTATTTCAAGTCGCTGAGTGCACAAGGGACAGACACAAGTGAGCTGCCTGCTACAGAAACCACTGAGAAAAAACCCACATCACCTTTTTTTGTGCAACTTATCCTCTCTCCCCTGTTTCCATCCCTGAAGCTTGTCCAGAGGGGCAGTTTGGGGCACGCTGTGAGGAGCTCTGTGACTGTGGGGACAATGTCTCGTGCCACCACGTCACTGGTGCTTGTGACTGCCCTCGGGGCTGGAGGGGCCAGCGCTGCGAGAAAGGTGAGAAACACCCCTGGGAAAGGGAAATCCAGGGAAACGGCGGCTGGGAAGGACAGAAACTTAATTTTTAATGATAATTACAAGCTGTGGCAAAATATTTTGAGGCTATTGGACTGGCTGGGCACTGAGGCAGGAGTCCCTCGGGCTCTGATGCCTTCCAGGCATTAGCAACAACTTAAAACCCAGGCAGGAGACTCACATCCCGTTGTTTGTTTTCCCACAGCCTGCCTGCCAGGATTCTTTGGGAAGAACTGTGCCAGCCGCTGCGCCTGTCCCCCGGGAGTGCCCTGCCACCATGTCACCGGCCAGTGCGGCTGCCCGCCAGGACTGACCGGCGCTGGATGTGAAAAATGTACGGAGATGGGAAAGATCCTCTGTCAGCTCTGCTGACAGGCTCTGGGAACATGATGGGTCAAGCAATTCCTACAGAAAATAGAAGGGAAAAAAAAGAAAAACAAGAAAAAACAGCCCAAGAGCAGAGCTGTGCCAAGGAGCAACTCCCAGTCTGGCAACTGGGAATGTTAGCAGGGCAGAGGGAGCCAAGTGGGAAATCAGAGCTGGGTATTTATCCAGAGGATTAGCAATAAATCACTATTAAAATGAGCTCCTGTGGGTATGAGCAAGTCTGGAAGGTACAGAGGTGTGTGAGCACATTCCTTTCGCAGAGGACAGTGCTGGATTTGCCATTTCTGCATGTGGAGCTTGCAGAAATGAGGGCAGGTAGGGCTGGCACAGCAAAAGGCACCTAATGCCCTTAAGTACTTACTTTTCCTTTCAATCCAAGTATTTCCTGGAGTGAGGGAACCTTCTGTGTGTGGGTCCCTTTGCATTTTGGGTGGTGGAGAACTTTTTACTGCCATAAAAGGCTCTCTAAACCTGGCTAAAAATAAAAAGTGTGGGGGAAAAGCCTTGTACGGAGGGGTGGGATGGCTCCTGAGCCACCTTGATGCTGTCTCCTCACAGCCTGCCTGCCAGGGACCTTTGGAGAGGGCTGTGCTCAGATCTGCCAGTGCGCCGGAGCCACCCAGGAATGTCACCCTGTCACTGGCGCCTGCGTCTGTCCCCCCGGCTTCCACGGTGCCACCTGCCAGCAGGGTGAGTGCTGCTCTGGTCCCCACCCTTTGCAGGGTGTCCCATCCTGAAATCCTGGTGCTGTTAGAGATGTGTGTGTGAGCTGCTGCCGCTGGGCGAGTCAGGGCTGTTCTTTGTGACAGAGCGGATCAGAGCCCCATGGATGGTGCCAGCCTGGCACAGACCCACTCCCAGCAGAGCTCTCTGCCCTCTCCCTGGTGACACATCCATGCAAACCCACCTGGTGGATTTTCCCAGGACGTCTGGACCTTGTTATTGTATTTTTAGACACTGTTTGTTGTCCCCTCAGAGTGCCCTCCAGGGTGGTATGGCCGGGACTGCGAGAGGCCGTGCCAGTGCAAGAACGGGGGTCAGTGTGACACTGCCAGGGGGATGTGCCACTGCCCAGCAGGCTTCATCGGCGCTGACTGCAGCATCGGTGAGTGCCAGCTCAGCCAGAGGGGTGGGAAAGCAGGGGAGCCTCCTCAGGGGGAGGTGAGGGGCGGGAGATGCGGACCTGCAGCTGATCATCTTTGCTGTCTGCCTTTGCCTTGGAAACATTTTCCTGCTCTAATTGTGATAAAATGATTTCCCCTGACACACCATGCCCTCACTGTATTGCTCTACATGGCCATGGCTGGGTAGGGCTTGGAGCAGCCTGGCTTAGTGGCAGATGTCCCTGGCCGTGGCAGGGGCTTTGGAACCAGGTGATCTTTAAGGTCTCTCCAGCCCCAACCATTCCACGATTCTGTGATACAGCAGCGCAAGGCTGGAGGCACCTTCTGCCTCCCCACTGCTGTACAAAGCTTTCCCACTCCCTCCTCCCATCTCCCACCTCCCCAGCCCTGCTTTGGCCTGACCAAGGTTTCCCTCTCTCCAGGGTGCCCCGCTGGCCGCTACGGCCAGGACTGTGCGGGGCTGTGCTCCTGCGGGGCCGGCGCTCCCTGTGACCCCATCACCGGTGACTGCATGTGCCCTCCAGGCAGAGCTGGCCCCACCTGCCAGCAAGGCGAGTATCAGCCGTGGGGTTGTGCATCAGCACTCTCAGGCAGTGGGTGGGGAAGGTCCTGAGCAAATGCTCAGGAAGGAAATGATTTCTCTGCCCTGAGATCTCTGCTCGTGGTCTGCGTGCTCACCACCGCTGCCTCTTGCCCCGCAGGTTGTGAGAAGCACCGGTTCGGGGTGGGCTGCCAGCAGAGCTGCTCCTGCCGCAACGGGGGGCTCTGTGACACAGCCGACGGCTCCTGCTCGTGTGCGCCGGGGTGGATGGGGACATCTTGCGAATTAGGTAAACCTGGCCTGGGCGGATTGTCCTGCACTGACCTGGTAACTGTGGAGCTCTCATACCGGGTCCAGTTTCTGCTGTCCCACCCGTGCCAGCCCTGCCTGACCCCAGCGCTCTGAAGCGCAGGTGTGGGGCTGCTGAGCAGCTCTGCCTGTCCCTGTCACCCGCAGAATGCCCTCCGGGAAGGTTCGGTGCCGGCTGCCAGCTGCGCTGCTCCTGCCTGCACAATGCCACCTGCGACCCGGCCACGGGCACCTGCCGCTGCCCTGCCGGCCACTACGGACCCCTGTGCGAGCACGGTGAGTGGTGGCAGCGGGGACACCCTCGGGGGGGGTCTCTAAAGCTCATCCGGACTGCAGGACACAGCTGTGACCACCAGTGTCGCACGCTGCGGGGCTGTCCCTTCTCCACCGGCTCACAGCGAGCCCTTCCCAGGCAGCAGCAGCAGCAGAGAGGCGATTTCTGATCTCTGCGTGACCCCGCGGCCACAGCGGTGCCCTCCCAAGGCAGCTGGGCACACATACACCCCTGCCCGCAGGTGTTGGCTACCGAGCAAATGTCGTGGAGCTCAATGTGGTGCTCTGGAGCTCAATGTGGTGCTCTGGAGCTGGACACGGTGCTCTGGAGCTGGACACGGTGCTCTGGAGCTGGACACGGTGCTCTGGAGCTGGATGCGGTGCTCTGGAGCTGGATGCGGTGCTCTGGAGCTGGATGCGGTGCTCTGGAGCTGGATGCGGTGCTCTGGAGCTGGACGTGGTGCTCTGGAGCTGGACGCGATGCTCTGGAGCTGGACGCGGTGTTCTGGAGCTCAATGTGGTGCTCTGGAGCTGGACGTGGTGCTCTGGAGCTGAATGTAGTGCTCTGGAGCTGGACGTGGTGCTCTGGAGCTGAATGTAGTGCTCTGGAGCTGGACGTGGTGCTCTGGAGCTGGACGCGGTGCTCTGGAGCTGGACGTGGTGCTCTGGAGCTGGACGCGGTGCTCTGGAGCTCAATGTGGTGCTCTGGAGCTGGACACGGTGCTCTGGAGCTGGACACGGTGCTCTGGAGCTGGATGCGATGCTCTGGGGCTGGACGCGGTGCTCTGGAGCTCAATGTGGTGCCCTGGAGCGGGACGCGGTGCTCTGGAGCTCAATGTGGTGCTCTGGAGCGGGACGCGGTGCTCTGCGGCCGCGGCTTGGAGCGCCCGGGCCATCTCCTGCAGAAAGGCTCGCTGCTCTCTCTGCTGGGTGACCGAGGCGCTGCCGCAGCTCATCCCGAGCTCCAGCCCCCGCCGGGCTCTGATGAGCTTTTCCCGTCGCAGGCTGTCCCCCGGGTTTCCACGGAGCGGGCTGCGGGCAGCGCTGTGACTGCGAGCACGGAGCCAGCTGCGACCCTGCCACCGGGCGCTGCCACTGTCCCCCGGGGCTGCGGGGCGAGCGCTGTCACACAGGTACCGCCCACCTTCCTGCCCCTTCCCGGCGGGTCCCGAGGGCTGGGCAGGCGGTGCAGGAGCTGTATCCCTCCTCTCACACAGGCTGCAAGGAAGGGACGTACGGTGAGGGGTGCCAGCGGCTCTGTGACTGCCCCAGCGGTGTCCCCTGCGACCCGGCCACGGGGCGCTGCCTGTGCCCCCCGGGCAAAACCGGCCCCACGTGTGCTGCAGGTGAGCTGAGCCCCGGCTGGGCAGGGGGAAGGGGGCTGTGTGCCAGGGGGGTGGCTCCCAGGAAGATGGAAGGGGCTTTTTTTCCGGTGTGTGTCCCCTTAGAGAGCAGGAGGGATCTGGACAGCGGCAGTCACCTCTCTGGCCCCTGTTTGTAGTCAGATGTGAGTGCAAATCCTCCCCCAGCCTCCAGAGCCCTGTGTTCAGACTGACAGGGTCAAAAGGCTGAAGGAACATGCTGGTGGTCTGGGGATGCTTTGATGTCCTGTGTCACCACAGCAAAAAGCTCTCTGCCCTATCCTGCGCCCATCACAAGCAAGCTCTGCCTGCAGCATCCCGGGAAAAAACCTCTGAGCATTCCTGCTCGGCTGCTGCCGCGGGCACCAGCCTGAGCAGCTCCGTGCCCTCTGCAGACTGCCGGCCCACCCACTTCGGCCCCGACTGCCGCCTGCCCTGCCAGTGTGCCCCCAGCAGCTCCTACTGCAACGCCCGCAACGGGCAGTGCCTGTGCCTGAACGGCCACACGGGACCCACGTGCCGGGAAGGTGAGGGGACACAAGGGACCCGCTGGGGAATCCTGTGCAGAACCCGTGGGGAGGCTGTAGGTGTGCTCGGGATGTGGGTCCTGCCCCGGGGATGGGGTTTGGGGGCAGTAAATCGACTACATCACATCACTTAGGGAAGCACCTGCCTTTTCCTGAACCCCTCGGGTGGTCTGGTTTGTTTGCTGTCCCTGCAGACACGAGGGAGGTTTATGAAGCCTTGGAGATGAAGCTGTTTAGCAGCCTGGCCACAAATGTGTCCCTGGTAAAGCCAGGGTAAAATGTGTCCCTGGTAAAGCCAGGGCACAGATCCCTCTCTCTGATGATCGCCTGGAGCACTGATCCCATGCACTAACCACAGTGGGACCCCCACACTCCTGATTTCTGCCCAAACCACGACTGGACCTGTTGTCTCAGAGTGACCCCCGTGGGTGGCTGGAGGGTCTGGCCCAAACCCAGAGTGGGACCAGTGCTCCCAGCTCCCAGCGGGAGGGCATGGGGAGGAGGCTGTGCCCCCCGGCAGGGCAGCGGTGTGGAGGGTCAGCCCTGCAGCAGGGCTGTCCACAGCAAGGACTGACCTGTCCTGTCTTCCCTTCCAGCCACGCAGTCCCTGCCACCCACCAGGCCACTACCATCCCCAGAGGGGCTCTGGCCAGCGGAGAAGTAGGTCCTGCTCCGGGGAGCACTCCCTTGGTTTAACCAAGCAGCCACCTGAAGAAGCCAATGACCTGAAATGAACTCATTCATGAGCCACACGAGCAGCTCTCATCTGCCAACCCCAGCTGCTGCTTTTGGGGTGTTCTGAGCGGGGCTGAAGCGCCCAGTATAACCAGTTCACTGTGCCAGCGCGGGCTGGCCGTGAGGACAGTGTGCCAACACCAGTGCATGCCTTTGGCCAGAGACCAGAAGGACCAGTGCAGAAGGGATCAATTCTGCTCAGGGGACAGTGGACTTTGACAGCTCGTGACACACTGCTGGCCTTCATCTTTTGGGTGCTGGGCTTGGGGAGGGGGCTGAAATCGTGGTCCAAATCAGGTATTTATGCATCAATATTTATGGGAAGCTGTACCACAGTGTTGTCAGGACTACAGCTGGCAGTGCCCAGCTCTCTGCAGACTGGGCCACCTGTGGATGTACCACCTCACTTGAGTAATTTTTTTTAATTTGAATTTACCATGGTTTTTTACTGTAAATGACCATTTGCCAGGGGAAAACTCGCTGGGCTCCAGCACTTGCTGCAGAGCTGGTGCCTCCTCGCTGACAGCACAGGCTGTGCTGGACAAGCTTGGCAGGGGCCTGGAGCCTGTTCTTTGTGCCAGGAGCTTGCCAGCCCATGGATCTGGAGTTTGGCAGCCCACAGAGCTGCCCATGTCACTTAGTCCAAGAAAAAGGAAGCGAAAATTGGGTGTGGCAATCAGAGATCCTGCGTGGAGGGAGACAAAGCGCCCGAATGTCTGGTCAATGCAAATCCCTGTTGGAATATCCTCACCATAGCCCCGACCCCTGAGTTATTTTGCCTTTCCTGTCATAGCCAGGAGCTGGGAAGGGATGAAGGCAGGAGGACCAGCCAGCTTCGGGCTTGGTGATGAGTGTGGAGTCATGGAAAAGCCTTGGCTGCCACCTGCAGCACGGGGAAATGTCACTATCCAATGGCTCTGCTCCAATGTCACCACACCAATGCCATCACCCCGGCCACAGCCCAGGGCCCCCTTTGTATTTGCACAAAGCTCTTGGGCAGGTGAAGTCCAAGAGCCAGCACTGTCAGAGGAACCTTGGCTCTGTGGAGGAGAGGGACAGCCCTGTCCCATCCCCTTCTGTCCCCTCCTGTCCCCTCCTGTCCCCTCGTCCCATCCCATCCCATCCCATCCCATCCCATCCCATCCCATCCCATCCCATCCCATCCCATCCCATCCCATCCCATCCCCACTCCAGTGGCTGCAGCACAGCCCTGCCCAGGCGCTTGGCCTTTAAATTATTCCCACAGGGGCCAACTGAAAATAATAAAAGAATTCTTTCTTTCCCTGATGGAATTTACTTTAATCTGTATATAACTTGTAATTTTGGGCTAATTCCTTTCTTATTTTGTTTCTTCCTTAACAGTATTTTTTTTTTTTTTTTTGCATTAGATACCATTCTTGTGAAGAAATCATGTTAATATAAGTATGTAGTGAAGGACCAAAATGGTGTTGTGGAGGTTGGATGTTGGATCAGCAGGGAGCACGAAGGTTTTGTCCATGTGCCAAATGACCCCAGGCAGTGCTGCCAGTGGTGCTGCCGATTCTCCAGACAATCATCCCTTGGCTTCCCTTTGCCTTGAGGTGCCCAGGGCATTGGAGGAAGGTTCTGGTGATTGCCTTGGCCATTTGGGAGCAGCACAGGGGGAGGAGAAAGAGGAGGAGGCCAGTGGAGATGTTCTGCCTTGATGGCCATTTCCAGGAGAACCTGGAAATGGCCTTAAAAATGGGGAGAGCTCCCTCCCGCCCCATTCCAGCACAAAGCTCAGCTGCAGCTGCTCAGAGCAATCCACGTGTCTGATCAAGGGACTGCAGCAGCCCTGTACCTGTATTTTTATATATTGTTCTTTTCCTGTTCATATTCCTTAGTACAGTTTGCTTCCTCTTTTCTTGTACTGTCTCCCTTTTTGAATCTTCTTTAATTTAGCACTGATGAAAAATGTTACTTTCTCCACAGTTAAGAGAAATAAACAGAAAGCCTGAGTTTCTACTTACCTCATCTCTCTCAAATACACCTGACACCTGCTCCAGGTGACAGCAGGCTGGCACTCAATGGCTCTGCATGCTTCATGAGATGCAGTAAAACACTCAGAGGCCTCATAGATGCCACCAGCAGAATGAAGCTTCTATTTTGGGCTGATTGTGGGACCACCTGGCTCCCTGGATGTGACACGGAGCTGTTGTGCTGAGGGGCAGCTATCACCACCAATGGAGGACACGTGGTTCAGTGTGATCCAAGAATTTATTGGCACCTTAATTTACAGTTGAACACTTTGATCAGAACAGACCTTACAGCAATGCTGTCCCTGTGGATGTGAAGTTGGCAGTGTGTGGGGCTGGCTCATCCCAAAATTGTAGCTGCCATGTCCCCCCATGGGGTGTGAGGGGCTGAGCCCTGGGCAGAGCCCCTCCCCACCTTGGGAGGAGGGAAAGGCTCCTCATGGTCCTGCTTCCTCCTCGACCCAGAGCATATCCCATTCCCGGCCCCAGAGCTGACTCCATGGGAACAGCTCTGCCATTGAGTATTTTAGCAAGTGACCGAAAGGTGTCTGCCATACCTCACCTGTGCAGGTCACGGCTCTGCCCAAAGGGACCGAGAATTATCAGAAAAAAACAGGAACAGCAGGGAAAGCCGGGTCAAGGAATAAGCCAAGCACGTGGATTTAAGTTCTGAACAATCCCTGACTGGGGCGTGCTCTTCCCACGCCAGGTGTGCCCAGGTGCTGGCCCTGGTGCCAGCAGGGACAGAGATGGTGGCATGGGCACCTCAGAGCGCAGAGCAGCCCCAGCCTCGCCAGCCTGAGCCAAGCCCTGCGCTGCTCCCGGAGCCTGTTCCGGGTCACCGATGCCAGGAGTGCCCGGTGCCAGCTCTCCCGTGCAGGAGCTGCCATGTCACAGCTGTCACACAGCCCTGAGTGTCACCTGGGCTCACCCGAGACAAGCACAGTTCAAGAAGAAGGGCTCTGCTCCTCCCTTCTCTCCGTGGGCTCAGTCTGCAGAGGTTTGGAGGTCCCTGAGGCGGCTCCCTGAGGCAGAGGGGTCTCTCTGGGCTGTCCCTACACGTCGGTCTCGATGCGCAGCCTCTCCATGCGCCGCACGTTGCCCTCGGCGGCCACGCGGCTCGTGATGGGCCGGGCACAGGCCTGGGGGAACCAGCCCCGCTCGCCGTCCCGCAGCCGCTCCCCCCAGCACCAGCCTGCGAGAGAACAGAGCAGGTGACACAGAGAACAGAGCAGGTGACACGGCCAGGAAGGGCTGTGGATCCTGGGGATGCACCATTCCCACCCCTGGAGGTGCTGGCTAGAGGCATCCAGGGAAAGCTCGGCAGGGGAGGAGAGTAAGATTGCTGTCTGCGGTGTTTGGGTGGGTTTTTTTTTTTTTTTGTTTTTTTTTTTTTTTTGTTTTTTGTTTTTTTTTAAGAGCATGAGGTTTATTGTGAAAGGGTGTGGGTGTAGGGGACCTGCCAGGAGCTGCCAGACACAGCTCGAAGCAGGTCAGAGAGGTAAGAGAGAGAGAGAGAAGAGAAGCACAGAATAGAATAGAATAGAATAGAATAGAATAGAATAGAATAGAATAGAATAGAATAGAATATAGAATACCATGGTTGCTGTTTACAATACAATAAATCAACTTCTGTGCTGAATATTCTAATTTTCACTAACCAATCTAGAACAATCTACAAATCCTACAACATTTACACACAGCCTATGAGAGTCATTGCATTATCATATGGTGTCATATTTTAAACTCTAAAAACTGCTTTTTGGACCTTCTGCCAAGTTGGGAGGGTCTGCTCTAACCCTTGGACCTGTCTGCAAGCAGAGGGTATTGTTTAATCAAAAGGGGGAATTGTTTAATCAAAAGGGGGATTACCTTCAGTGGCCATACCGTTGTTTTCCAATTATTCAGTAACTGGGGTTTGGTATCTCAAAGCTTGTCTGCATTTCAATCTCCCTTATAGTTTCCATATTCTC
The DNA here is from genome assembly GCA_036630365.1 of Acanthiza pusilla. NCBI lineage: Eukaryota > Metazoa > Chordata > Aves > Passeriformes > Acanthizidae > Acanthiza > Acanthiza pusilla. The sequence goes on along the minus strand of JAXCHO010000005.1, from coordinate 3,642,339 downwards.
AGCATCTTTTGCCAGGTAATCATATTTATAAGGCTTTCCTATTTCATTCTCCCCAACAGAGGAGGTTTCTGATTTACTGCCTGTTTGAGGGGTGCCTCTCCCCATTCTGAGGTCTCTACTGCTGCTGCAGCCACAGCCTGCACACAGGAGCCACCCCAAGGAGTGCCACCTCCATCAGCCCCCAGGAGCTGCTGTCCCCTGCTGGGACACAGCACCAGCCTGTGCCATGGGTCTCACCAGCAGCCAGGCATTCCTGGAAGCTTCCAATTGCTGAAATCCCAGTTCCAGGGAATCACTGGAGGTCCCCCCTGCCCAGCTCTGCTGAGGTCAGAGCCTGCCCCGGCCCCAGCCCTGCACTCACCGTCCTCTCCCCCCAGCACCAGGACAACGTCCGCCTGCTGCAGGGACAGCTCGTCCGCCTCCTTGGCCAGGTAGGCGCGGGTGATCTCCACCTGGCTCAGGTCTGCAGGACAGGGGACAGCAGGGACAGTGACCAGGCACAGCCGTGACCCCTGGCTGCCCACCCAGCCCTCCACAGCACTGTCCCTCCTGCCCCTGCCCCTTACCCCTCTGAGCTTCTCAAACCTCCTCTTACAACAGCTGAAGGCATTCCTGGAATGCCATTGTGCCTCCCAGGAAATGCATTTAAAGTCAATTGTGACTGATAACAGCAGGCAACTCCTAAGGAGCAAAGCACCGAGTTTTTCTCTCCATTTCCAGGAGTGGAGGAGAACCAGGTAGAAACCCAGGCCTGCAAATGCTTTGGTGTAACTGGTGACCCCAGCTGAGCCAGGCTGCTCTCTGGCACACGGTACCTCCTTTGGGAATGGTGTCAGACTTCTCCTTTTCCCTGTGCATCAGCGCTGCGATCCACCGGGCCCGGTCACTCCTGCCAGAGGGAAAATCCACATCACAAAGACAGCAGCAGGAGCTGGGACATTCCCAGCAGGATGGACTTCCCAGGGGAGTCAGTGAGAGTATTCAATAAAATGACACTTCCCAAGCGGCACGCACAGCCCAGCTGCTCTGCTTCACTCGGACAGGGGAAGCTGATATGGGAATTTCATGGGAAATCTAAGAGTGAGGAAGGAACAGAGCCTGGGAGAAGCCTGCGCACACCCCCATTTCTGGGAGGAGGAGCGGAAGGGGAAGGAAGAGCTCTGCAGAAGCCTCAGAAGATTCCCAGGGCACTCACAGCAAAATCCCAGCAAGGCACTCACAGTGTCTCTGCCGACAGCACCACCTCCTCCCGCCGGCCCTCGCTGTCCTTCTCCAGCACCACCCGCAGCAGGTGCCCGCCAGCCTTGCCGGGAGGAGGGGAGGGTGGATCCGCGCTCTCCACCTTCTCCACGGTGACCTGGTCCAGCGTGGCGTAGTTCATGACCGTGTAACTCTCCTCACTGCGGAACAGATGGGATCACACGTAGGATTAGGACCTCCAGGATTGCTGTCTGTGGTGCGGTTTGCTTCAGACGGCCAGGACGGAGATGAGAGACTTCTGGATTTTGGTCTTAGAGCATGGGGTTTATTATAATAAAGCGTGGGAGTAGAAGACCTGCTGAGAGCCGCCAGACGCAGCTCAGAGAAGGTGAGAGAGGTGAGAGAGAGAGAGAGAAGTACAGGATACAGGATACGAAATACCGTGGTTCTTGCTTACAATACAATAAATCATCTTCTGTGCTGAATATTCTAATTTTCACTGACCAATCTAGAACAAGATACAAATCCTACAACATTTACATACAGCCTATGAGTGTCATTGTATTACCATATGGCGTTATATTTTAAACCCTAAAAACTGCTTTTTTTGGACCTTATGCTGAGTTGGTAGGGTCTGCTGTGACCCTTGGACCTGTGTGCTAGCAGGAGGTATTGTCTAATCAAGGAGGGGTATTGTTCAGTCAGAGAGGGTGGTGAGCCTTCAGTGGCCATGCCATTGTTTTTCCAGTTATTTAGTAACTGATGTTTGGTATCTCAAAACTTGTCTTCATTTCAATTTCGCTTACAGTTTCTATATTCTCAGCATCTTTTGCCAGGTAATAATTTTTATAAGGCTTTCCTATTTCATCCTCCCCAACAATCACACCTCCGCTCTGGGGTCTGGGCCACTTCCCGGCTCTGAGCCTGGCACAGGACGCTCAGCAGGCATTGCCAGAGCAGCCTGGAGCAGGTGGCCAGGGTGGGACATGGCTCTGGGGACTTGCTGGCCACCCACCCACAGTGCCAAGGCCACTGGTGGAACTGGGCGTTTGCCTTCTGGCTAACAAGGGACACCTCAAAAAGGTCACATGGGGGAAATCTCATGGATTCCTCAGGTGCTGCTTGGGAAATTGGGATTTAATCCCCTAGCTGTTCTCCAGGGAAAGGCAGGGCCCTCCCCCAGCCTCACCTCTTCTTCTTGGTGATGATGAGGACGTCGTTGAACAGGAAGAGGTAGCAGAGGCGGCCGGCGCCGCGGCGGAAAATGCCAGCCTCCTCCGAGAGCAGCAGGTACAGCTCCCCTCGCTTCAGCAGCCACCGGGACACAGAGATCAGCGGGAAGGGCTGGAACAGCGCCAGGGGCAGCCTGAGTTACTGCCCTCCTCACCAGCAGCAGGCAAAATCAGGCCAAGAAGGGCACCTGCAGCGGCCTTGGGGTGAGCTGGGATGGACACACCACGTGCTTTTGATTTTCCAAAGGATTTTCCAGGAGGCAGGCGGAAGGTGGAGCAGCCGTGCACCCCACTGCAGCACAGCCAGAGATGCAGCCCCAGGACCCCAAGTGACCCCCCAGTGGGGGACAATGTCATGGCTTTACCACACCCTTCAGAAACTGCCTGCATCCAGCATCCCAGGCAAGGCTTCCCAGAAGGATTCCCAGGACAGGTCTGACCTGCCTGGACAGACCTCAGAAGGCTTCCCACCACCGCTTCTGCAAGACCTCACCTTCTTCTTCCCAAATTCCAGCTGTTTCTGCAAGGTGTACATCTGCTCTGTCCTCTCCATAGCCCGAGCTCCCTCATTGCAGCTCTTGACCAGCTGGGAAGAGAAAAACATCACCAGGGAAGTGGAGAAGGGTCGGATATTGAGCCCATCCATGTCCCACACCGCCCCCAGCATTAGGGACTGTCCTGCTTCCCTGAGCAGGAGAGACACACAAATCCTGGCACAGGATTGGGAAAACGCAGTGGGATGCTCCTCTGGAGAGAGATGGACTGAAGTGAACTTGCACCAAAACCGAGGAGCAAGAGGAAGAGGAAGAATGAATCATCTGAGAAGAGCTCAAGGCAGGAGGATGGACAGACAGAGGGGAGGACTGCTGGGATGTGAGAGCAGGACAGACTGGGAGCAGCAGGAATGTGCTGCCAAGAGCTGCTCCTCAGGGGAGGAAAGGATGATTCTCCATTGGCACATTGGTGGCCACAGTCTCTGTCACCATTGCCCTGTGTGACTGGCCAGGGGATGGGAAATCACAGGGAGAAGGGATCCAGGAACATTGGTGGCTGCAGTCTCTGTCACCATTGCCCTGTGTGACTGACCAGGGGATGGGAAATCACAGGGAGAAGGGATCCAGGAGCATGGACAGCACACGGCTCATGACTGCCACATGCCACACTTCCCTCCCTGCTTCATTCCCTGCCCTTTGCCCAAATCCCCAAGACCCACAGTGAGAGCTGTCCCAGGAAGGACAAAGATGAGCCAAAGAGGAAAGAAGAAAAGAGGACAAGAAAAAGGGAAAAACCAAGATCAGGTGATAAAGGTGAGAAGGGGAAAGAAATGCTCATCCAGCAGCTGCTCGGAGCAGGGAAGTCTCAAGTTGGGAGGGAAGTGAGCGGCTGGAATGGCAGTGCTGGATCAGAGCTCCAGAGGGCTGAGCTGGCAGGAGGAGAGGCGCAGGGCTGGGCCTCACCTTGGTGATGGCCTTCACAGCTCGGGCGGCAGCTCCGTACGCCGCGCTGTGCACGTTTGTTTTCTGTTGGACGGTCTGGAATTCCAAGATAAGAAGCTTTAGTGATATCGCACCACCGAGAAGGGAGCATCAGCCTCTTCCCTGGGATTTTGGGATGCCACACGTTGATCGAGCCGTTCCCAATGGTCAAAGGAAGGTTAACAGTGCTGGGGTTTCATGTCTGATCTGTGCCTGGCCACCCCTGGCCTTCACCCCTGCAGCCCACCAGAGACTGGGAGCGGCTCCTGGAAATCCCACATCCAGCAGCTTTGCCATTTAGAGCAGATTTCCATGAAGAATGCAAGACCTGCTTGCCATTCCTGGGCTGCCTGACCACCCACCCATCAGGACACTTGTGCCACCCCACCCTGGGACCCAGACATGGCACAGGAGAACCTCAGGTCACTCAGATGGGTGGCATCAAGACATGAAGTGCTATTCACAGAGTTTTCAGCTGCACACCTGACACCCCCAAGAAGCAGATTGCTCTGGGTAGAAATCATAGATTATGTTGAGTTGGAAGGGACCCATTAGGATCTTCAAGTCCAACTCCTGGCACTGCACAGGACACCCCAAGAATCCCACCATGTGCCTGAGAGTTATCCAAATTCCTCTCCTGAATACAGGAGCATTCAGGCTCAGCATCCAGGGCCCAGCTCCCAGAGGACTGAAGTCCAAGCAGAGGCTGGCCTTGGCTCAGCAAACCAAAGGGGACAGCAGTGTCATGTCTTCAGAAATGCCAAGCAATGCCACCGTGTGACTACTTACATCTAAGAGCAGAGGAAGCCGTGTCACCCTCTGCATGGGCAGAACGAGAAATGAGATCACTGGCAGCCCTCCACACTCTGGTTTCCTTTCAATTTGTTTCAAGGTCTCTTTAAATAAGGGGTTTGTGGTTCTGGAACAGGACAAGAAGGCTCCATTAACTCTGTTCTTCAGTGGTCAGGATGTTCCAGCAGCTCTCCACACGTGGGGAATGCAGAGCAGTGACAGCACTGCCTTGGGTGCTCATTTTGTCACTCTGCCAGGCTCGGAGTGCCCAGCTGGGCAGAAACAGGACTGGTCCCACAGCAGGTGGTGGAAAAGCACCCAGAGAGAGATGGTGAGCCCACTAAAAGGTGGGTAAAGCCACAGATGTACCAAGAACAGAGTGAAACTTGGCCTGGAGATGCACAGGGCCCATCCGTGTCCCTACATTATCGACCTCTGCAATCCCTGGAGCCCAGAGCCCCTCGGAGGCAATTCCTTGGCCAGCCCAAGCCCTGTACTCACAGCAGCTTATCCAGCGTCCTGTGCTGATAGACCTCGTTGGAGCAGTAGCTGATGTAGGGGTTGAAGTGCTTTGAGGCGTGTTCCTCCACGATGTCACTGATGTCAGGGATCAGGGGGTGCTCCTGGTGTCGCTTCTCCAAGTCCTCGAAGAAGCTGAGGAGAGGATTCAAACAGCCTCACTACATGACTCGCCAGGGCTGCACAGACGGAATGTTCCCACTGCAGCTTCTCCCCTCCTTCCCAGAGGAGATGGGGCCTGGATCCCTTCTGGCAGGGCAGCACCAGCAGCAGAGACACCCACGCCTTCCCCACAGGCTTCCTCCCTTCCCGCACACGATCCCTCCTCCACTTCAGCCCTCTGGGAGCTTTAGTTTCTGCCCCATCGGGAAGCCACAAGTCCTCAACGCCCCCACAGCCATTCCCAGGGCTGCTGCTTCCTCCTGCTGCTGCTTTCCCACACAGACACAGCTTGCCCAGCACCACCTCTCAAGGTGTTTGCCCCTCACCTCCCAGGCAATACCTTCAGCGATCCCAGGGAGGGCTGGTTTTGCACCACAAATAAACAGAGCTTTGAGTCCCCTCCCAGGCCCCAGCCCCACTTGCTTCGTGCTGACTGTCAGGATGTCCCCGATGTTGGAGAAGAGGTGGTGGTGCTCTGTTTGAGTCATGGTCTCCTTCAGCTCCTCTGACCTCATGAAGTGACCCACCAGGATGCTCAGGCTGTGCATGTAGGAGTACTCAGAAGTGATGATCTCAAAGATGGCCTGGAAAAAGCAGGGCAGGGAAGGTGCAACAGCATGAACTGACTGGACAAAGCCAGGAATTAAAACTTGCTAAATCTTATTTATTCTCTTTTGGCACGAAGCCACCAGAAATGACTTGGCTCCAAGAGGATGGTGCTCCTTGTGTCATGTCAGCATGGCCTGGCCAACACTGATAACCCCAGAGTGTTTTAGGACACTCAGTCGCTGAAAAGCCATAGCATGAAGACATTTTCCCTTCCCATCAGCATCCAGTGGAGCTGCCTGTTCCCTCACCAATTAGTGCAGGTGCCCTCCCTGCACTGCCCAGCCCTGGGGCAGCTGGAAGCAGCAGTACCATGAGCTGAGCTGAGCCCAGCTCCACCCGGAGCCGACCCTGACAGAGCCGCGTGTGTCCCACAGCCTTTGGTGTCTGAGCACATCCCGGGCTCCTCTCACCTCCTGCCGCTTGCGCTCCTCGGGGGAGATCCTCTGCAGGATGCCCGACTCCAGAACCTGCGGAGAGAGGCTGGGATGAGCAGGAATGATGGTCCTTGCACGCCCTCTAGTGCGGTCTGGGGCTGTGTCAGCCGCCCCATTGCCCACCCATCCCACCATCAGACCCCATCACACACCATCAGACCCCATCACACCCCTCACACACCATCACACCCCTCACACACCACTGTGGTTGCACTGTTTTAGAACTCTTTCTGTTCTTTCTCAGAGAGAACATAGATAAGCTGCATTTTTTTACTTTCTTAATCTCTGTGTTTGCTATTAGGTGTTATTTAGTTGTGACCAATGGTTTTAGGAGGTGGATTCTTTGCTGACCAATAGTTGCTAGAATATGAATGGATATAAAAGAGGTTTCTTGTAAATAAACTTCCCTTTTTGCCATCTTGGTTCATCTGCCTGAATTCTCTCAGCCAGCCTCTGCAACCCTCGGGGACTCTAAAGCCACACACCACCACCCATCATCCACCACCACCACCCCTGCCCATCGTCACTCACTGCTGCATCACCCACCGTGGCGTCACCCAGCCCCACAGACCCCAACAGCCGGCTGCTGCCACTCCCTGGATGAAGAGGACTCTCCCCACAGTCTGCAGGGATAGCCCAGGTGGGAGAACCTGCCTTCCCCCGGCTGCAGGTGAACCCCACCTACAGCAGCTCCACCTGCACCAACAGCCCCAGGCAGACCCTGCGTGTCCCAGCCAGAGCTGCAGAGCCCAGAACACCCCAGAGCAAAGACAAACGCTGTGAATTATCCCCTCAGAGCTCTCAGAGCCCAGGGCTGGGCTCCTGCCCTACCTCGGGGAGCTGGCTCCAGGTGACCTGCGCCGGGCGGTAGCTCTGCACCACGATAGCGGCGCCCAGAGGGGACGGCTCCTCTGGCACCGATTCCTCCAGCAAGTCCTCGTCTGACTCATGGCTGACAGAGTTCAGACCTCTCTCACGGATCTCCTGATACAGCCGGGGCTCTGCGAGGAGAAGACACGAGGTCAGCACGGCAGCCTCTCCCAGCCAAGGCCCATGACGTCCCTTCCCACCACGGCCGCGCTGCCCTGCTGGCCACGAGCCACAAGTGCCAGAGAGCCCTGGGCCAGGAACTCCCTGATGAGGTTGGACTTTGCACTGCAGTGATTACCCAGCGGCTCCCGCTCCCAAAAGCCTCCCACAGCTCTCCCATTTTCCCTGGGACCAAGCTGGGAGCACGGCAGCAAATGGAGCGTTATCTGCCCCGGGAGTGGGAGAGCAGGGCAGCAATGCTCCTCTTGCTTGGGGGAAACAGGGACAAAAGCCATGGCCCCAGGCCACGGGCAGGGAGCAGCACAGGGGGACAAGGTGGCTGAGGCAGAGCACTCACGGTCCTTGAACGAGCCACCGCGCTTCTGCACCCGCTTCCGCCCGAGGGTTCTCTGCAAGGGCAAGAGGAGAGCCTGCTGTGGTTACTGTGCTTCTGAGGCCCTGGGAAAGCTGCCTCAGGAGAAGGGGGAGTTACCTGTGCCAGTCAGCCCACACCACCCTGCTCCTTCAGCCTGCCTTTTGTCTGAGCTCTGTTTGCCTTACCCAGGTGACTCAGCTTTCACCTCCCACATTCAGGGTCACGCTCTGAACCATTCTGTACCTTCACTGCTGCTGTCAAATCTCCCTTGCACCTGGACTTTGCCTGCTCTGGAGACTCCCTTTCCCCAGACCTGCTTCACCCATGTTTGTGTACGACTGGAGCAGCTCTCCCGGCCAGCCCCACCCTGCAAACATCCCACAGCGCCTGCCAAGTGGCCCCGGAGCAGTCAGCTCCACTCCCCACGAAAGCCATGTCAGCTATTCCCGGGTCCTCCACGGACCTGCAGCATCTGCTGGTGACATGGAGCTTCCCAAGGCACAGTCACGGCACCAGGCTCAGCAAATCAGCTCCAAAACCGACCAGAGCTGAGGGCCCCGCAGCTCTTCTGTCACCACCAGCAAAGCAGGACCCCAACCCTGCCTGACAGGGGTGACAGCGGGAGTTAAACCCACCTTGCTCCTGCCAGGGCTGCGGTCAGGCAGGGCGCTGCCATCCTCGGGCACAGGCTTCAGCGACGGAGTGGCCTTTGCTGGCTCCAGCTCGGCGCCCAAGCCCTTCATGGCCGCACGGTAGGACATGTTCCTCAGGTTGCGCTTGAGGGCCCCTCCGCCATCATCCTCATCCTCCGCCTCTAGGGCCAGGATGGGGACAGCCGCCCGCTTCAGGTCGGGGCTCAGGGGCTCCCGGCTCGCCCCGAAGCTCTGGTGCCGGGCGGGGCTGTTCTTGGGCTTGGAGGAGACGGCCAAGCTTTTGGGGATGAGCTGCTGCGTCCCCACCTTCAGCGCGGCCGGGCTCTCTGTGCTGAGGATGATGCGCCGGGGCTCGGCTGACGTGGGGGAGGCCAGTGGTGACAGCGGGGTGGCACTGGGAGCTGTGGTGGAGCTGTGCTTCCCACGGGGACAGGTGGGGCTGGGGGGCTCCGGCCGCGCCGGGTGACATCGGTACTCCAGCAGCAAGGTCTTGTCATCCACGGCGGGGCTCCGAGACATGGTGGCAGCCCAGGGGAGCAGCAAGCTGAGGAAGACAGACAGACAGGCGGCTGAGCACCTCTCAGTAAGGCAGCAGGAATTTACGCTGAGCCACGGGAACCTCGGGACAGCGTGGGACAGCCTCTGCCTTCCCAGGCTGCTCCGCAGGCAGGGCCTGTATGGACACACTCGGGATGCTGTCACCACCCCCGCACCTCGCGGGGCCACCTGTGTGCCAGGGACAGCCTGGTGGCTCCAGGACGTGGTCAGGCACCAGGAGCAGCCGGGCCATGCCTCAGGCACCAGGCAGGCTCAGACCTGAGCCGGGCAGGCCCCAAGCCCTGCTGCTGCCACACCTCCGTGTCCCCTCATTCCCCTTTGGGGTGCTGCCAGCCACCACAGGCAGCCTGCACCCTCCTGAACTGCACCTCCCCCGGGCTGTGGAATCCCCGGCGGCAGCCTGGCCATGAACCCTGCGCTCCTCCAAGCTCATACCTGCCCCAAACCGCGCCGAGGGGTGGCTCCACACCGCCCACAAAAACACCTGCCCGACTCTCTGGGGCTCCTCAGCCGGGGTTAAGGTCACTCATCCCCTCCTGTGCCACCCACAGGACCGTGCACCCACGGAACTCTGCCCCTACAGAACAGACAGAGCGTTTCATGCCCTCTGCCTATTACATAACTTCGGGAGAAGCTATGGTTTAGCTCTCCTCCACTGAGATCCCATTGTGCGCCAGTGCCATCTCCAAGCTGTTCCCTTTCAAAGAGCAGGAAACAAACCAAGGCTGGACAGAGCTTTTCCCTGCATGAATGACTGGCAGGAGGACAGCACAGAGCCATCAACAACAGCTCATTTGACAGAGATGCTGCTCATTCCGCTGCCCTTGGATTCGGGACACATGCTCTGTGTCCAGAGGTCTGCCAAGTGTCCTGCGGATGAAGAAACCGCCACATTCCGCTCTTAACCCCATCCTGGCTGGGGATGAAGCTTATCCTAAGCCCCTGTGGCAATAAACAGGCCTGAATGTAGAGGCTCTGGGGGCTGCAGCAGCCCCAGCTCTCGGCACTGGGGTGGAAGGAGGCTCGGGGGCCACACAGGACATCGTCCCTCCGTGTCACTGCCCACGGTGGCACACGGGCACAGGCACCGTACCCCGGTGCCTCCATCCCTGCGCGCCCACAGGGCTCTCAATGGGCTGCGAGCACGGCCGGATACAGCCCCGGGATGCCCCCAAACCCCTCTGGGATGGACCCAACGCCCCCGGCATCGCTGGGCACCGAGACCCTCGGGGACAGCGGGGACAGAGCCGCGGGAGGACGAGCCCCGGCTGCCCCTCGGGAGGGACGGGACAGCCGCTCCCCGCCGTCCCCTCCCCGGAAGGCGCTCGGCAGCAGCTCTCTCGGGGCCGCCGCCCGCACGGCTCCCCGGAGCCTCGGTGCCGGTCCCGGTGCCGGTGCCAGTCCCTCCCCGGGGTCCCCGGTCCCTCCGCAGCGCCCCAGCCCCGACCCCGCCGCGCCCGCACCTACCCGCGCCCCTCGGAGCCAGCGCGGCGGCGGCAGCGGCGGGGCGGGACGGGGAAGGGCTGGGAGGGACCGGCAGGGGCTGGGAGGGACCGGCAGGGCCTGGGAGGGACCGGCAGGGGCTGGGAGGGAGCGGGGCGGGACCGGGAAGGTGCCGGTGCGGCCCCCGGGGCCGGGCCGGGCTGGCGGTGCCTCTCGGAGCCCGGAGCCGCTGTCTCGCACATCCCCGCTCCGAGCGGCGCTCTGCTCCCCGTCCCGGGGCCGTCCCTGCTTCCCACGAGTGAAGAATTTATTGAGGCTCACTAGGAACAGTGTTTCGCTGCCTCGTGATGAGTTTTAAGCAGGTGTTGGCTCGGAGCGTCGCTGGAATCTCGGCATTCCCGTCCCCTCAAGCCGCCTCTCCAAGGTGCTTAAGGTGACGGTGCCGTTCTCCTGTCACGTTAACGGGTGACAAACGACTGTGCCCCGGCTGTCCTCGGGGTCTGGCCAACACACACTCGGTGTTTCAGCAGCTCAGGGGCTGTCCCTCACTAAAGGCACATCAGATGCTCGCTTTGGTTGAGTCTGCAGTGGTCAAAGGTAACCTCGGGCGGTCCCTCCAGATGCACAAAGCATCAGTTTCTGGCGCTCTTGGATGCTGCAGCTACTGGGAAAGAGGATCTGAGGGTCAGGCTGCTGACAGCTGCCCAGTGAGGCTCAACAGTCCTCTGTGTCTTTGCTGGGAACAGACTTTTCCTTGACCTTCTCTTTTGCCCCCCTGTTCTGCTCCTCCCCAGCCCCCAAACGGGGCCTTTTTCTCACTTGTTTGTGGTGAATCTCAAGCACTTTGTGCATGACAAAGTCCACTTGTCAGCAATATTCTTTTAAATGCCGCTGTTCTCACCACTCCGGGGCCTGCCTGACAATCGCCCCATTATCACAGCTTTCTTATCCCACAGATTTTTCATCCTTTCCCTCCGGGGCTAATAAGGAGAAAGGCTCCGGCGAGAGGAGGGCTCCTACTCAAGGGTTCAGCTCCGACTGAAACCTTCCCGATCTCCGGGGAAGGGCCATTATCCCATATGTGGGACACCATCAGTTGATCACCATGAATGACTTTTTGAAGCGAGGCCATTCATCAGTTGTGTAATGGGGTTTTTAGCTCAAAGGCCCGGCTTTCAAGTCATTTCTGCTCCCAGGGTCCCCTGGAGCTGAACCATCTGACTGCCGTAGCTGGGTAGCTCACTCACTCTGCTCTCTGGTTGTGAATGGAAATATTCTCGACATTTTCCATCGTCTCACCGATGCTTCATCCCAACACATTCTCCCACCCTGGAATCCTCTCACTTTTCCCTGTGCGAGCATCCCATCCCTCCAGTGGGATGTGGCACAGCACAGCAGCACCACCTGTACCTGCTTTTCACTGGGGACACCTCGAGTGCTCTGTCCAGCTCTGGGCCCTGTAGTTGCACTGTTTCAGAAATCTTTCTCTTCTTTCTCAGGGAGAAATAGAGATAAGCTGCGTTTTTGTACTTTCTTAATCTCTGTGTTTGGTACTAGGTGTTGTATAGCTGTGACCAATGGTTTGAGGAGGTGGATTCCCTGCTGACCAATAATTGCTAGATTATTACCATTAATATATAAAGAAGTTTCTGTAAATAAAGTTTCTCTTTTCACTATCTTGGGTCCTCCTGCCTGCTTCCTCTGCCAGGTTCTGCGAATCCCAGGAAATCTAAACCAACAGGGCCCCTCACAAGACAGACCTTGAGGGGCTGAAGCATTTCCAGAGATGGGGAAGGGGCTGGAGGAGTCCTATGAGGAGAGGCTGAGGGAGCTGCTGGGGCTCAGTGTGGAGAGAAGGAGGCTCAGGGGGGACCTTGTGGCTCTGCACAACTCCTGACAGGAGGACAAGCGACAGGAGAAGAGGAAATGGCCTCAAGCTGTGCCAGGTTGGGCATGAGGAGGAATTTCTTAATGGAAAAGGTGGTCAGGCACTATCAGGGGCTGCCCAGGGAGGTTTGGAGTCCCCACTCCTGGAGGTGTCCAAGGAAGGCCTGGAGGTGTCACTCAGTGCTCTGGGCTGGTGACAAGGTGGGGATGGGTCACAGCTTGGACTCGAAGGCCTTGGAGGGCTTTTCCATCCTCAATGATTCTGTGATTCTGTGATTCTGACCTCAACAGCAGTGGGGTGGCCATAATTCAATTTTTTGCAGCTCTTTTGTATAATACAAACCACGCACACACAAGATCAGACCCCACAGGTAGCGCAGAGCAGCAAAGCCAGCCAGTGACACACCCAAAGTCCCATTGCTGGGGACATTCTCCATGGTTATTCCATGAAAAGAAGCTCACGGGACCACTGCTTATAAAAGCACACAGGTTTATTGCATATCAATCTCATGTATAAATTCATTGTAGCATTGGAAAGATTACATTTGGTATACATTCCTATTCTACAGCATTAACCTCAAAATCAGCTTTTTCTATTCATTATTTTAAAGGAATTTCTCTACACAAGTACATTTGTCTTTTATCACAAGCATCAAAATGAAATTTGCAAAATTGCCTGTTTTTTTCTTAATTATTTTCTACACTTCATATCTTTTATTTCATTATGCTCCCAACAAAGCGATTCCATATTAATTAATAACTGCCAACACTTTTTTCTTTCTTCCTTGGCAGTTCGAGGCTTCGAGCCTCGGACGCAAAATCTAATCACATATACAATAAGTGCATCTACGGAATTTTTTTCTTTTTAATAAAAATTTCACAAACGGACACAATAATGACTGCTAAACACAAGTCATGCACAGTTTACTTATAAACATAACAGAAGCAATATACAATCAAGAATGATATGGAACAAGCACCATCCTCTTTCTCAATGTTTTTTAAACATTATATGAAAACCAGACATTTACAATTGATTTAAAAAAACACTATACAGGTCTAAAGGAAAAAAAATCCAACCTAAATCATATCTGTATTGTAACAATGGGAAAAGGAATGACATAGGATGCACAGATTTATGATTCTTGCAAGCACAATATATATATGTTTTAAATTACATCTTCTGCAGGCTGGAAATGACATCAGGGCAAAACATCTCTTGCTTTGAAGAGAGCAACGAGAATGTAAAATACACTGAGAATTACTTTCAGAATTACTTTGTTCACATGTGAATTGCACATTTGGAAAAATCAAAAGCTGCCTTTTTTTTCTTTTTAATTTTTTTTTTTTTTTTTTTTTTTTTTGTTAAACCTTAATTTCTTCTTCCAAAGTGGTAATAAGAATTAACGACAGAAGAAAGAGGAAAAAAAAAAGAACCTCGGAATCATTCAAGAACGTTTTAGTCACAGTTTCACTCAACACTACGGAGAAGTTTCATGGCTTTGTGAGAACACTACTGACCACCGGCGAGGAGCAGAGGGTTTTGCCCTTATGTTGCCAGCACTGACCCGAGTGACGCTCCTGCCCTCGGGGACCTTCCTGGGTCCCCCAGTGCTGCCCCCCGTCCCCCGCCACACACACACACACACAATACAGCACGTAAAAACCGAGTGTAGAGTCAGCAGATTGACCTGGGCGGAGGGGACGGGGGGCTCACGATCCAGTGCTTTGATGCTTAGAGTCAAACGCGTTCACCTCTTTGTGCAAGTGCTTCCGAAAGGCTCCGTGCTGCCCCCGAGAGAGGCCACCGAGCTTTAAGTGCTGATTGGGGAGAGGGCGAAAGCTGCCTGGGCATCGTCTGGAGGAGGACAGGACCCCAGCAGGGTGTTTGTCCCGGAATGCAGCTGAGCAAACTCGGCTGTGTTTGCTGGCCAGCCCTGTTTGGCTTTGGGCTCCCCGGGGCACCCAGCGAGGCAGGGCCTGGTGGCGTGGGACACCTTGGAGAGGCACCCAGAGCAGCCTGTGCACCAAAGGGCACAGCCCGGGGAAGAACCCAGCGCCCCAGAAGGAGAATTGGGTGCCTTGACACATCCTGCAGGGCCTGGCACCTCAGCACATCCATGGGAGAACCTCAGCACATCCATGGGAGAACCTCAGCACATCTGTGGGAGAACCTCAGCACATCTGTGGGAGAACCTCAGCACATCCATGGGAGAACCTCAGCATGGGATAAACCTCAGCACATCCTCATGGGATGAATCTCCCATGGGAGAACCTCAGCACATCCCATGGAAGAACCTCAGCACATCCATGGGAGAACCTCAGCACATCCATGGGAGAACCTCAGCACATCCATGGAGAAGCTCAGCACATCCCATGGGAGAACCTCAGCACATCCCACTGGAGAACCTCAGCACATCCATGGGAGAACCTCAGCACATCCATGGAGAACCTCAGCACATCCCACTGGAGAACCTCAGCACATCCCATGGGAGAACCTCAGCACATCCATGGAGAACCTCAACACATCCCACTGGAGAACCTCAGCACATCCCACTGGAAAACCTCAGCACATCCATGGGAGAGCCTCAGCACATCCCACTGGAGAACCTCAACACATCCCACTGGAGAGCTCCTGGCTGTCTGCAGGAGCCACAGCGAGCACAGCAGGACCAGCCACCAGCTCTGAGCCGATGGGAAGCAGGGAATGCACTGACCACACACCCAGGTCCTTTTCCCTGACCAGCTCAGGCAGGAAGATCCAGCTCTGGCCAAAACGAGGGCCCTTCATGGGGCACTGACACTTCCCACCCCAGCCCCACCTGACCACTCCAAAAATCCCCAGGGCTTCTCCTTCCCTTCTCTGTGCTGTTGTGGCAAAACGACCGTGGGATGTGAAAATACTTGAAATAAATAGATCCTACACAAAGCTCTGGGTTTACACCACGCCTGGAGCTACCGAACAAACCACAGCCATGTCCCATCCTTGCCGCCCTCCCCTGCCCTGGATCCCGAGCACGGCGTGTCCGTGGGGTTGGACACCACAGCTCCACGTCCCACCAGAGGTTCCCTAGCACTGGAGAGCCAGCAGGGCTCTGATGGCAGAATGTCCTCGACACAAACCTCTCAGGAAACAGCCTTGAAAACTCAAAATTCTCTGCTAATGCAGCAAAACGGAACTTCCACACCTGCTGTGAGCTGCAGCACGTTTCAAGTGCAATCCAATGGAAGGTAGAGATTAACAGAGGTTCAGAGAGGCTTCCTGTTTCTTTATCTTAACTGGGAAAATTGAAACTTGTAATTAGTGCTAAATTAGAGGAGTTGGGAGAGCCTACAGTACAAGCTAGAGGAAACGGGGAGAAAACTGGATTAGGAAATATGGAAAGAAAAAAAAATCATTTCATGATCTTAAGCCCTATATTTTTAATGTCCTCAATCCCTGACTGGATAATACCCCCCATCCCTGGCCAGAAGCCGAGGCCCTCAGGAGATCCATGGAGAGCCAGGATGTGCCCAGGGAGGGGGACAGTGACAGCATGAGCTCAGCCAGAGCAAGGACCTGACCAACAGCTTCTGAAGAAATGACACAACTGGCAGCAAGGCTGAGAGAGCGATGGGGACACCATGATACCCCAAATAAATCCCCACAGTAACACTTGCATTCCTTAATATTGGCCCACGTTTTGGTGCCCAGCTCACTGCCACTCCCTCGGCTGCTCTGTCACCTCCCCGTGCTGTGGGAAGTGACGCTGACCTGCCCGAAGGTTTCTTCAGGGATGAACAAACCATGGCTCAGAGCACACAAATGCTCACTGCTGCCCACAGATCTGTTCCAGCACAGCAGGCAGTGCCACAGCCTGACCAGGGAGATGCTCAGACTCGTGGTTTGCTCCAAGCAGCTTCGGGAGCTGCAGCTGGAATGGGACAGGATGGATCTGCCCCTGTGGTTAAGGCTGTTTCAGGTTGTCCTGGAACAGGGATATCGAGGCAGAACATCTCCACTGGCCTCCTCCCCTCCTCCTGTGCTGCTCCCAATCTCTGGAACCTTCCTCCAATGCCCTGGGCACCTCAAGGCAAAGGGAAGCCAAGGGATGATTGTCTGGAGAATCGCAGCACCACTGGCAGCACTGCCTGGGGTCGTTTGGCACATGGACAAAACCTTCCTGCTCCCTGCTGATCCAACATCCAACCTCAACAACACCATTTTGGTCCTTCACTACATACTTATATTAACATGATTTCTTCACAAGAATGGTATCTAATGCAAAAAAAAAAAATACTGTTAAGGAAGAAACAAAATAAGAATTAGCCCAAAATTACAAGTTATATACAGATTAAAATAAATTCCGTCAGGAAAAGAAAGAATTCTTTTATTATTTTCAGTTGGCCCCTGTGGGAATAATTTAAAGGCCAAGCGCCTGGGCAGGGCTGTGCTGCAGCCACTGGAGTGGGGATGGGATGGGATGGGATGGGATGGGATGGGATGGGATGGGATGGGATGGGATGGGATGGGATGGGATGGGATGGGATGGGATGGGATGGGATGGGATGGGATGGGATGGGGTGGGATGGGATGGGATGGGATGGGATGGGATGGGATGGGATGGGATGGGATGGGATGGGATGGGATGGGACAGGAGGGGACAGAGAGCCCTCTCCTCCACAGAGCCGGGATCCCTCCGGCAGTGTTGTCTCTCAGGCTTTACCTGCCCAAGAGCTTTGTGCAAATACGTGAAGCAGTTCGGTCACACTGCCTGGTGCTCTCAGAGCCTTGGGCACTTTCACAGGATGTTGTGGAAAACCAAAAAGGGGGAAGGTAAAGTTTCTCGGAAAACACACTGACGCTGCTAATACACCTTTTGCTCCCTCTGTGCCAAAGCCACCCTGGATGCTTTCCTGTGTGGGCACTCTGAGGCTCCCCAAAAACAGCCTCACCTCTGCTCTTGGGGGCAAAGCTGACTTGGAAATGTATCACACCCAACTCCAGCTCTGCTTTGCTCAGGGAGCTGGTTCTGTTGTTTTGGCCTGCTGGAATGAGGTATCCCAAGCTGGGCTGGCTTACAACCCTCCACATGCCATTTTTCATGGCTTTCCTAACCATTCCATAAAGGAATGTCATCTCCAAATTCCCTGCTCCAACAGCAGATGGGAATTTGAATGGAGAACGGCACAAAGCCCACAGGTTTTCTGGAGGCTGCTGTGTATCAGTAAGAGCAGATGAGGCTTTGAAG
This sequence comes from Acanthiza pusilla, assembly GCA_036630365.1. Lineage (NCBI taxonomy): Eukaryota > Metazoa > Chordata > Aves > Passeriformes > Acanthizidae > Acanthiza > Acanthiza pusilla. The sequence goes on along the minus strand of JAXCHO010000005.1, from coordinate 3,624,739 downwards.
TGATTTGAAACCACTCATGAAATCTCTGCAGGCAATTTTAGAGTTGGAGAGACAACTGGATCCTTATCCCTGTGCTTAGGCAGAGCTCTGCACCCCTCAGACTGCTGCAGCACGGAAATGTTCCTCTTTCTTCTTAACTTACAGACCAAGCAGCAGAGGCAGTGCAGAGGGAAAACCAGGCCAAAACAACGGTGTGAACCAGAGATCTCTGCCCCAGACACCATCAGCACAGGGTGATGTCACCCTGGAACCCTAGGAGGTGACACACGAGAGGTGTCTGAGCTGCCCTGGGTGAGGTGAGACTCGCCCAGCACACATTTCCTTCTGCACTGCTGGGAAAGGCCTTACCCCTGACCTCTGCTTGGGGAAATCCAAGCACTTCCAGGAGCTGCACCACCCTGGCTGAGCATGGCTCTGTCCCACACACTCCCAGGTTCCAGCAGGGACCGGGAGCTCTCTGAGCCTCACGGTGTTGGCACAGGCAGAAGGCACAGCTGACAATCCGTGTGACACATCTGTCACCCCAACCTCAGCGCTGTTCCAGGCTGGAGGAGTCTCAGCTGGGAGCTGCATGGTGTGTGATGATCGCAGGCGATGTGGCCTCACCTTGGAGGAGCTCTGCACCGCGCCAGTGCTTTGTTGGGAACAGAGGACGGGACGGGATTTCAGCGGGAGTGCAGAATTCCGAATCCTTCTGGGGGTCAGTTAAATGGGTCGAGTTTGCCCTTCCCTGGTATAACTCCAGTGGCTGTGTCAGAATGGCACCGGGGACAGGTCACACCTGGCTCTCTTCCCCTGGTGCTTCACCATTCCTGGGTGGGAAGGAAATGCTGCCATGTGGTTCCAAGCTGCCGCTGCTGCTCAGGCTGTGCTGGCTCAGTGACTCCGGGTTGGAAGGTTGGAAGGGCCAATCTTTGATTGCACTCTTGCAATTCATGTCTTGCTCATGCTATTCCTACAGACTGTGAAATCCTGGGGCTGCTTCAGGGTTATCCAGTTTGGGAGAGGTTCGTTCTGATAAATTAGAAAGGAAAACTCTGGAGACATAAAAATGCAGGACGTGTAGGTCGGATGCGACAGGTTTCCTTCTCAGCCCAAAGTCCAGACGACTCCCTGAGGCCCTCTCATCCGTCTTCTGCTCGCTGGGATTTTGCTGGGATGGCTGCAGCACCACGGCCGCCTCGCCTGGGCTCCGGCCAGTGCCGTGTGGACCTCTCAGAGGTGGTTGATGGGGTTAAAGGTCCCCGACTCTGAAGCTGCTCCTGCCATGTCCAACCAAGCCCCCAGAGAGTTCTGGGAGGACGTGTGGAGGGGAGCGTTCTCAGACAGGGACAGCATCATTGCATAAGCCTGGGGAGAGAGAGGCAGAGGATGCGAGTGAGAGCATGCACAGGATGGGGAAACACTCGTTGTCAAACACAGCACCTCAAACCCTGCCCACCTGGGCCAGCAGCACCCTCTGGGCTGGGCTAACCTCACAGCCGTGCTCTAGGGTGGCACCTGCCACTCCAGACACTCAGATTTGTCACGGTTTGTAGGGACACTCAGGACACACCATCATTCCCACAGGATGGAGCCCATCCCGCACTGCCCTGCGCTCGGTCACAAACCTCCACACAGGATTCCAGGCTCTGCTCCTGGGAAAACAGCAGTTACTGGGGCTTGTTTTTGAAAAAAGCACCTCCCCAGGCCAGCCAGTGGTTCCGTGAGGCTGGGCTGGGGCAGCAGCGCCCTGGGAATGGAGCAGCAATGTCCAGGGGGAAGTGGTGAGCAGCTGCTCATCCCAGCTCTGTGCCTGGTATGGGCCCACCGGTGATGCCAGGTGGGTATTTAGGAATAGGAATTCTCATTGGCATGAGCAGTGTGGCCAGGGTGGATTTACTGTGCACCTGCTGAGCGAAATGCAGCGAGGCTCTTTTGCCCTCTAACCTCTGCTGCTCCTGGTGACCTGGCTGCTCTCCCTCCACAGCACACAAGATTTGTGTCACACACCTCTGTGGCCTTTCACAGCCCCCACGAGTGAGGTGAGGGCTCAGAGAGGTGATAAACTCATAGAGAGGAGGGGAAAGACAATGCCATTGTCACCCACGGCCTGAAAAGGAGGAGGACACAGTCCCCACCCTCCCTGGCCCAGGGAAGAGGCACAGTTTTGTTGTCTGGTGGACACACACTCTTCCAAAATTGCTTAAAATTAAGCCAAAGGAGTGCTATGCTGCCCACACAAATGTTTCCTATTGATGGCTTACATTATTTAAGTTGCTTAGTGTGATTCAAGTGTAAAACTGAGTCCAAACCCAAAAATACCCTCCCCATTCCAAGGGTGGACCCAGCAGTGTGGTACACATTGGGAAAGAGCAAGCTGCTCCCAGGGTTAGTGCATTTGGGATGTTAGTGACAGGACACAGGGAAGGGTCAGGCAGGTGGCTTGTGTTTAAATGTGTCACCCCAAAAAACCTCGGAGCCCTCTCTTCCAGCAGGCCTTCCCCAGCCTCACTACTGACACCCACTATGGAGGAGGACAAGAATTCCACAAATTTTGGGTGATGCTAAATCAAAAATCATGTTCTGCGTGGTGGCTGCACTAAGCTACTGCTCTGCTGGATAGATTTTGGGATAAATTCTGTTGCTTGAGGGTCAGAAAGGGACTCTGAAGCAAGAGCTGTGCTCATACCCCACCAGGGCTGAGGGTGCTCTCTCCAGCCCAGCCTGCTGAGGTCCCTTCATTGAACAGTTCTTTTATGAGAATCCTCATGGAGGGATCAAGAGATCCACTCCATAAACCCAGACTGAGTATTTTGGCTAATCAAAAAGCAGAAAGCACACACAGATTGGCCCCAAACCTCCAGATTTCTCTCAGAACTCCAGCAATTCTGAGATGCCATTTTGAGGTTTTTTGGCAGGCCTGAACTGGTCTGGCTTACAGGCTTGATTTTTTGTTTGGTTTGGTTTTTTTTTTTTTTTTTTTTTGGTTTGGGTTTTTTTTGTGGTTTTTTTTTTTGTTTGTTTGTTTTTTCCCCATTTTATAGTTTACATTTAGAAATCAAGGAGATAAACAAGGAGACCCTCTAGACATACTGGGTTGCAAGTCCTGGAAATATTATTGTCTATGACACCTGTTTTAACCAAACCCAAGGGCCCTTAGTTGCTGTTCCTGCAGACCAAACCCCAGTGGTTCCCAACAGAAGAGCCACCCCAAAGTATAAATACATAAGGAGTAATAAAAACATTTATACAGACAGATAAAAACAGACAGATGCCTCTCTCTTCCTCTATAAACCCATTCTCACTGCACAGGCTGAGATAAATCCATCTAAAGGTCATGCCCACTCCCTTCCTCCTTTATTTCAGTTTCGTTGCAAGGAGACTCATTCATGGGTGTGTCAGAATTCCTGCTGGAAAGGAGAATTAACGCATGGCAAAGGGAAAATCACCCACTGGAAGGGGAAAATAACCCTTGGCTGAGGAGGCCAGCTGCTCCCTAATCCTGCTGTACACGCTGGTGGCAAGCTAGGAAAACTGGAGATACCCACCTGGTTTTTAGCCTGCCTGTACAGAGTCTGTTTTATTGTCTCAGAGTCTAAGGTGGAATTAAACACATCTTTAACTTCAAATGCTTCCTCGGCTGCTTTGCGGAGATCCAGCCCCTTCCCAAAATTCGGCATCTGCTCCAAATCTAACAGGCCGGCTTCGTCCTCCTCAATACACCTGTACCAATGACCAGGGGAAGGGGTGACCTGTGTTAGCTCGTCTGGCCCAGAGCCTGCATGCACCACCCACGGGGGCTGATGAGCCACATGCGTGAAGGGACGGACAGACGGACACGGAGACGACACGGGATGGGAGGGCGAGGAGGAAGTGGAGAGCAACAAGCTGCAGGTGGCAGATCCTGCCTGAGGTTCTGGGTAAGGTGTGACTCAGTGAAAAACCCCAGGAACTGGGGCAGGCTGAAGCAAAATGAGAGCTGAGCCTGTGCTGTGTGAAGCAATCTGTCGTTTTGAAGGTGATCAGACACGGCTTGGCCTTGGGGGGAAAAGCCTTCACTTTTTATAGAATTATGGAATGTGGTTTGGGTTGGAAGGGACCTTAGAGATTGTCCCTTTCCACCCTGCCATGGGCAGGGACACTTCCACTGTCCCAGGCTGCCCTGTCCAGCCTGGCCTGGGACACTTCCAGGGATCCAGGGGCAGCCACAGCTTCTCTGGGCACCCTGTCCCAGGGCCTCACCTCCCTCACAGGGAAGGATTTTTTCCCAATATTCAACCTAAACCTCCCCTCTTTCAGTCTGAGCCCATTGCCCCTTGTCCTGTCACTCCAGGCCCTTGGGAACAGTCTCTTTTTAGAAAGAGATTGTAAAAAAGAGATGTAAAACATGACATCTATGGATCAGCAGCCTTCCTCCTTCTCTGGGCTCTGTCTTCAAACAATCTCCTTCAATCTTTCTTGTTGGCTCCTCCAGGCACTGGAAGGACACAATTAGGTCACCCTGGAGCCTTTCTCCTCCAGGCTGAACATTCCCAAATCTCTCAGCCTTCCCTCCCAGCAGAGCTGCTCTACCCCTCTGATCATCCTGGAGCCTCCTCTGGACTCTCTCCAGCAGCTCCAGGTCCTTTCTGTGCTGGGCCCAGGGCTGGGGCAGCTCTGCAGGTGGGGTCTCACCTGGGCAGGGCAGAGGGGCACAATCCTCTTTTTGCCAGAGCTCTGAGAACTCCACTTGAAGCCACAAATATTTTGCTGCAACTCAAAGGGCCAGAGCAGCACCAAAGGCACTACACAGATGTCTCTTCCCTTGCCCTGACCAGAGTTTTGGAGAGAAAAACAATCTCTGCTGAGCCGTGGTGCCCTGAAAACTCTGCTTTTTGTGTCAGACTGACTGCTCTGATCCAGACCCCTCAGGCCTGGCACGTCACCCCAGACTCTCCTTGCAGTCCACTTGTCTCGTGTCCCCCAGCATGGTGAAATGGAATCTGGAGTGAAGGTTTGAATCGAGCTGGAGTCATGGCATGGCTTGGCAAACAAACCCACAGCACTCACGATCCTCCCCCGGAGGGAAGATGGATCCCCCAGGATCCTCACCTTCGGCTGTGCTCAAAGCTCATGGTGAGAGACGTGGGCTCCTCGTCCTCCTCATCCTCGAATGCTCCTCGGGGCTCTGCCGTGGGTGACGCTGTCTCGTCCTGGGACTTCCCCGTCAGGCTGTCGTCGTCCTCCTCTTCCAGTTCTTCGTCCTCATCGTCCACATCTTCTGTTTTCTCGTTCGCTAATCCGTGGCACTGGGAATTGCCATCGATGTCCTGGATTTCTGGCCTGGAGTGTTTGGTTGAGGTGGGAGGGAGGAGAAGAAGAAAGAAAAGGAAAAAAAAAAGATGGCAAATGTTTAAGGCATGTATTCCCACTGGAATGCCAAATTTCAATCGTGTTATGCATATATATGAATACAGAGACATATTTATATATACATATCTATTATTTAAATTTTTTACTAAATTTAAAATGTAACAAAGAGGAAACCCAGTGTGCTTCAGGCATTTAAAAATCACCCTCCACTCTTTTTAAGGGCCAATAAGCATGTCAAGAATACCCCAAACCCCGAGACTTTCTGAACTACAACTTTGTGCAGTCTGGATTTAAATGTTGTTTTTCCATCTCTTAAAATAAAACATCTATGGAACAAGCAGCCTTCCTCCTTCTCTGGGCTCTGTCCTCAGTCAATCTCCCTTCAAACAATCAGGAGGAGGAAGCTCTCCTGAATTCTACCAGCCAGCCTGAATTCCCTCTGCCAGCAGATAATTCCATTTTCATGTCTACCTTTTATCTGCTAAAGCCGACGCTTGGTTCATCTCGCTATTTGCAATAAAATTTCTGATTTCCGAGAAGTAGGAATCCTCTTTTTCGTCTAAAAGTGCATGGTTGTCTGATTCCGAGTTGGGGGAGGAGGCGCTGGTCCCGAGGTGGTTGGTGATGACTCCGGAGTGCTGGCTCACTGCAGGGCAGGAAAAAGGACAGAGAAGAGGAGAGAGAAGAGGAGAGAGAGCAGGAGAGAGGAGAGGAGAGAGAACAGGAGACTCCATCAGGCGTTGGCAAGGCCATGATTAAGAAGAAACATTAAGGAAGAATGTTCTCAACAGCCCTCTCACTTCATATTAATGATTTAATACTCAAGAGGAAACTCATGGAGCCCAAAGATCTCCAAAGATCCCAAAGGATCTCAAACTCAAAGATCCCAAAAGAAGGTTGTGTTTTCCAGACCTGAGCTACAGGGAGAAACACAGGTGACATTTAGCATTTACGGACAACACACACCATTTAAGAACCACTGCAGAGCTGTTTGCCTATAACTCTTCCATAATATTTTTTTTAACCTATGCTGGCAAATCACTTACTTGGCTTCATCACATCCTTCCTTTAGTTTTTTTAATGTTAAGACATTATTATTATATTATAAGACATTATTATTATTATTATTATTATTATTATTATTATTATTATTAATTGCTATATAACATAACATAACATAACATAACATAACATAACATAACACAATACAATACAATACATTATACTATACTATACTATACTATACTATAATATAATATAATATAATATAATATAATATAATATAATATAATATAACATTATATGATATGATATGATATGATATTATATTATATTATATTATATATTATTATATATTATTATTATATTATCTTCTCAAACTTCCAAAAAACCCCTACAAACCACCCTACAAACTCATCCTTGGGGAACAGAAAGGCTCAGAAAGCTCAGAGCAGGGTGTCTCCTCACTCCAGCAGACCCAGGGATGTTTCCCCACCTGGAACGTTCTCGTGCTCGTGCTTCTTGAGGTGCCTGTCGAGGTTGGTCTGCTGCCCGAAGCACCTGTTGCACAGGTGGCACTTGAATGGCTTCTCCTTGTTGTGGATGTTCCGGACGTGCCGCTGCAGGTTGGAGGAAATGCTGAATGACCTGTCACAGTATTTACACCTGAAAAACAGCAGCAAATGGCAAAGAGTGAAACGTGAGGGGAAAAAAAAAAAAAAAACCCTGACAAAAAAAGAGAAAAATCTGACTATCAGAAATGCAGAAAATGGTGGTCTATAAATCTTGGCTCAGCTGAGGGAAGCACAAAGCATTAATCATCCCAGACAAATCTGATATTGTTATTACTCAAGGAGCACAAAGAAAGGATTAGGATTAATTAGGAAGCGAGTCGTCCAAACAAATAAGTGCTTGAAACAAAATAATTACTTTTCCATGTGTGGATGCACGAATGAGAGAGGTGGATTTATTCCTTCCACTTTTTGTGGGGAATCAGGTGAAATATGGCTGTGGAGGGAGGACAAGGAAGAGAGAAGAAGAAAGAAGGGAGGTGAAATGTATAAAATAGTTATTAACTGGCAAATCCCTGCATGACAGTTAGTTGGACACACAGAAAATTCCGATTTTATTTGTGAAATTCCTTGTGGTACTGGAGATGCAGGGACCACAGCGTGGCTTTAAGAGTAATTATGGCTATTCTTACAGCAAAATAGCTCCCAAGAAATCCACTATGCTTTCCAAACAGGATAAGGTTTACTCCTCTGAGTGAATATCTGGTTTATGATGAAAAGCTGGGATGCAAGGAGCCAAGCCAGGATGCTCAGGGAAGCTGCTGAGTGAAGAAATATTCCTTCTTTAACCTAAATCTCTGCAGGACACACGGTGGAAGCGCTGGGGGCTTGTTCAAAGCCATCACCCCCCTTTTTTGGGTTTAGATTCCCTCCAGATAAACCCCAGGAATTGCTGAGGGTGGTGCTGGGTGGGCTCAGCCCAGCGCAGAGCGGGAGCTGCTGATGGACTGAAGGTGGCAGCTCCGAGCTGCGCTGGAGACTTCGGTCTAAAACTCCTCAAAACCTCATTTGTCCCTCATTTCTCCCTCTCTCATTCCTCAAATCCGCCAAATCCATCATTACATCTCCCTTTAAACACGTCACTTGTGCCTCAACTGAGCTGTCCCCTCTCCATGGCTCTGCCTCCAAAACCCATGAGCAGCAGAATCTTCCTCTGCTACAGAGCTCCACAAATCCTGGGCACTCATGGGACAAAATTCAAACTGTTCCCAAGCCCTTGTAATTCCAGAAAAAAATCCACTCCACTCCAGCAGAGCCGCTCTGAGCTCCTCTAACCCGGAGCAACATCTGCCCCACTCAGCTGAGCTACCCCTCCATGAGAATCCTGGAATTCCAGAATTGTGCTGGAAGGGATCTCAAGGATCATCTCATTCCAACCCCTGCCATGGCAGGGACACCTCCCCCTATCTCAGGTTGTTCCAAACCCTGTCCAGCCTGGCCTGGGACACTTCCAGGGTGTGCCAAACCCTGTCCAGCCTGGCCTGGGACACTTCCAGGGTGTGCCAAACCCTGTCCAGCCTGGCCTGGGACACTTCCAGGGTGTGCCAGGGCCTCATTCACTTCAAGACATGGAGATGGAGAGGCATCCATACATTTTTTGGGAATACCTACAGCTCCTGATGTGCACAGACTCAGCCCAAGCCTCACTCGAGGATGGAATTGGCTTTCCCTGGACACAGAGGACATGGGATTCTCCCCGACAGACACAACAGGTTCAACCACGAGTGTAAAAAAATCCCCGCTGTGAAACACACGCACCCCGTTTCCAGATGTGCTCCAGCTGTGGTTTTTATTTGGTCTCTAAAAATAAATCGATATTATTTTTGGAAATAGCAGGGATACATTTATGAAACACTCTCTCTCGCTGGATGTTTATGGATTCCATGTCCACCTCCGAATTTCCTACTGCTAAATCTCCAGAAAGAATAGAGACATTTCAAATAATGAACCTTTATTAGGATTAACCGAGGGAGAGAGCAAGATCTCTTTTTAAACCACAGCTTTTCCAGACTTCTGAAGCCTTTGCTTTCATTTAAAAAAAAAAAAAAAATCCCAAATAACTCCAGAAAACAAGAACAAGCACAGTTTCTATACAGAGAGTTAACCACAGATTTCCAGCAACAAGGAATTTGCTCTCAGGAGCTGCAACTCTTGGGCTACTCCTGTTCAGCACTCCAGCAAACTGCACTGTCCAAACCTGCCAAAATCCCAATATTCCTGCTGCTCCATGGGATTTTCATGAGTGATTTTGTCCAGCTTAGACCAAGAGCCCTCTCCTCACCCCCTGCCTGTGGTTTTCTCTCCCTGCCTGTCCTCACCAGCTCCTAAAAACACCTTTTTTTCGTGTGTCCTGGTGCCTGGCACAGGGAATTCCTGGCCCAGGGAATACCTGGCCCAGGGAATACCTGGCACTGTGGGCACCAGGATGCCCCAGGCTGCCAGCCCTGCCATCATTCCAAGAGCAGCTCCAGCCATTTGAAGGCAGCTGTCACATTTGAAGGCAGGAACAGCCCAACCTCCTCCGTGCCCATTTATTTGGATGTTCCGGAAACCTTTGGAAAGTTCCCTGTGACAGCTCCCGGCCCTAAGCATGAGCTATGTGGATCCAGGGCCGGGAATGGGGAGGGGAGAAAGAGCTTGTTAGAAAAATAGGAACCAGAGGGGCTCTGGGGAGGAGCAGCTCCTGTCTGGGAGCGAAGGGATGAGGGAGATGCTCAGCGTTATTTGTGGTCCCACAGGGGTCGGTGCTGGGAACTCTGCTGGTTTTCATCTCAATAAACAGCCCAGGCAGGGAAACTTAAATTAGGGAAAGGGGTGAACACAGAGGGAGGAGAATAAACCTCAAAGGCAGCAGTGTTTGTGTTGCAAACACCCCGACAAAGCCTCTCCCTTATCAGCTCAAGGAGCACTCTGAGGGGCTGAAAACATCCGCAGGGAGTGAGGGACAGCAGGGAATGAGCTAGGGCTGGATCTGGGGAGCTTGGGACAGCACTGGAGTAAGGGAAAGCAAACCCCAGGAACGCGGGGAGGAGTCCCCAAATCTCTCTCCCGAAGTTTTGCACTGATCAGCATGAGCTGGAGAGGCAGAATTGCAGTGCCAAAGCACAGAACCCACGGGCAGCAACTCCCCCTCCGAGTGACCCCACAGCCTCGAGGGCATTTACACCTCAGGCTGATTGTGAAAATCAGAAAATGAGAAATATCTCCAATATGTATTGAGATATGGGCAATCTTAGGAGGTGTCAGCTGTAGCTGTGAGTTCCAGCTTAATGCAGATATCAGGACATGAGGTCTCCAAGGGCCTTTTTGTCACTGAATTCTGAAATATGCAGCCCTGAATTTCAGATTTGGTGCAGAAAAAATAAAGAGTGGAAAGAAACATGTTGAATTTCACCATATATTGGGTCTTGGAGTGCTTTCAAATCACTTGATTTTTAGGAGGTGCATTAGCAGGTATTTCTCTCTCTTCAGAAAACATTCTGCACTTTCCCTTTATAAAAAGAATCTGTCTCCTTATTGCTCACGTGCTGTTAATTCCTACTTTATACATAATGAAATAGTCACTTGAGAAGTTTGAGTTTGAACCACCCCCAAAAAAACTCCAAAAAATCCATCACTTATCAATGACAATCAGGAATCAAACCCAAAAGACCTTATTTTCTGGCTTGTTGTCTTTAAGAATAATTTAATTAATATTTGGATTAATGTTTGAATTTTTATATATAAAAGTAGTTATATATAGTGACAGGGTAAAAAAAAAAATTGAACAATCAAAAGCAAAGTTGCAAAGGAGGCAACAGTAAATCACTGAGAAATCAGCAACCTCCTTTTACCTGCCTGCAGTCAGCACTTAAAAACCAAGCTTTCAAAACAAGTCTGGCTGCCAAAGCTGCAAATCTCAGTTCTCCGAGAGGAAAAGCAAATCAATGATAATTAAAGCTCGTCTGTAAACGCAGCCGCGGCTCTCCGGAGTGCTGTTAGAATGCAACATTGTCCAGGAGTCAGACCTCTAAAAAAACCTCACAGGCTATTTTCTGGGAGAAGACCAGATCAAATAAATCTTTATTTTCCTAACCTTTGTTAAGTTGCAAGTCTCCTTTTTTGGAAGAAAAGTGAACTAACGATCTCGGAATAATCGGGGGTTTCAGTGGACAGGGAACACACAGGGCTCGTTCAGGCATATCAAATAACACAACCCCAAACATCACAGCAGGGACTGGGTCCAAAATATATGTCTGCTTTGGGGGGGGGTTGGTATATTTTTAATTTACCTAATGTCTACACTAAAAATTCTGCATGGAAAATAAATGTGATTCTCAGTGTAGCAGGGATTACAATGTAGGAGAGTCAATTCTTAGGTTAAACTGAGCATAAAAATGTGATGTATTTGACCACATGGCCTTTTGCTGCTCATAAATTCGTGTTTCTCTTTATTTAATAACTGCTCCATTTGCTTTGTTGTGAACTTATGGCTGTGTATGAAATGCTGCAATATCAGCTACCCAAAACGAGACTGAATTGTTACCATTGTTTGACAACCTGCAAAACACTCCCTCACATCACGGCAAACACAATGCTCGATTTGCAGTGAGCTCTCGATTCATCATTCCTTCAGGTTTGCTCATTTATGGACCTCATTCTAACAAAAAAAGTGCATTTTTTGCCCAAGTTTTTTAAAACTGTTTGTAACGCACTGGGAGAAAATGCTGGGGGGGAAAGATTCCTGCTTGGTGTTCCATGAGAAATAGTTATTTATATACCTAGGCACACATATTATGTACATTTTCTTGTGAGTATTATTCAGATTTAAAGCCCTGACTTGGACAGGAGCCACAGAACCCAGTGAGGATGGGACGCTGTCCCTGTGCTCACTGAGGCATCAAAATCACATCACCTTGTCCACACCTACCAGAAAACAGTTCAGCCTTCTACCTTAAACACCCACGAAAATGTGAGGCTGGGGGGGAATCCTCCTCTCCCAGCTCTCCTTTTAAACTGATTTAAGCTCGTGCACAATCAAAATTCAGTTTTAATTCAGGTAACTCGACAGGGTTTTTCTCCTCCTCTGTGTTTTTTTGATCCACTACTCCAGGCACCTCTGATGTGCATTAAGAAAAGAAAAAAAACAAACCCAGCTAGCCCCAGCAGTGAAGGTCCTGGCAAGCCTTTCAAACCAGCCCGAATTTCAGAGCCATTCAGCACCTTCAGCTGTCCTTGAGATGAATGGTTAACGTGAGTGTGAAACAACACTGCAAATCAGAGCCCTCATTTGCCAGCATACATCTAAATATAAGTTAAGTGTCTATCTTCGAGCTGCCAAGCCTGATTATTTTTGGCTGGCACACATAATATACAACCCTATGAATCACTCTGTGTAATGCTCCAGGCCTGTGGTATTCTGCTGGCACAGCTTTGTGGAGAGAGGGGGGGAAAATACCGGAGTGGTGAGTGAGGAGTGCTTGGGAAAGGGTTTTTTATGGGGACAGCATCACCTGTAAGGCTGCTCTCCAGTGTGTGTCCGCAGATGCCTCGTCAGGTTGGCCGAGCGTGGGAAGATCTTGCCACAGTACCTGGAAAAGGGAAAGGAAACCATCAGGAGAGCCTGGGGATGGCACAGAACAAACTGCACCCCTCGTTCTGACGGCGCTGACAAAATCTGGAGCTGAGGGGGACAATGGGGACAATGGGGAGGACAAAACGCCCACCCCAGGGGTCACCGTGGGGATGTGGGAGCACCAGGAGAGGCTGGGGGAGCTGGGAGGGCTCAGCTGTAAATGCACTGTTTTAAAGTTTTTCTCTTCTTTCTCATGGAGAATAGAGATAAGTTGCATTCTTGTGCTTTCCTATTCTCTTTGTTTTGGTACTGGATGCTGTAGGGCTGTAGCCAATCCTCTTGGGGGGTGGAAAACTGTTGACCAATAATTGCTAGTCTATTAATGCATATAAAAAGAAAGTATTGTAAATAAATTTTGCTCTTTCGTCACCTTGCCATGTTCCTGCCTGACTTGCCTGCGAGCTTCCGCAAATCTCCGCAAATATCAGCAAAATCGCTGCAACACTCAGCCTGGAGAAAAGGAGGCTCAGGAAAGACATTTTCCCCCACAATTCCCTGGCAGGAAGGTGCAGCCAGGCGGTGTCAGGCTCTGCTCCCAGGAAACAATAGGAAACAGCCCCAAGTTGCACCAGAGGAGGCTCAGATTGGCTATTAGGGAATTTTTTCCTCATAAAAGGTTCTCAGACGTTTGGAATGGGCTGCCCAGGGAGGTGGTGCGGTCACTATCCCTGGAAGTGTTCAAAAAAAGTGTGGACATGGCACTTGAGGACATGGTTTAGCTACAGCATTCCTGCACCAGGGTACAGAGGGTTTAATCACTGCCTGGGCAGATCGGCACTTGAGATGTTTCTGCATCTCCTTTCTAGCCCTGTTGACGTGCTCATCGTACACAATCTGCTCTTTCATCCTTGGAATTCACAGAATTTTCTCTGGATAAAGGCTGCAGCGCTGTGCTGTGGGTGAGGAGGCTGGCAGGCTGCTTGGAGCAAGGAAATGCAGCCACAGAAAATTAATAAAGGAATAATAATAAAGAAATATTATTTATACAATAATCCTCCACAATAAATCCAGTTCGCAGTAAAATCAAAGAGTAAAATAAATAAATAAATCAAAGAGTAAAATAAAAACACTAATTGGGAAATACCAAGGATGAAGGGCTCACTCTGTGACTATGAACCAATTGTAGGAGGAAGCTATGACAGATTTTTTTAACTTCAGAGACCTTCAGCTGTCCTGAAGATGAACAGTTAATGTGAGTGTTCCTCAGCAACAGAACCCCAAATGTTAACTTGCGAGTGTGCATCTAAAATTTAAGTTTAGTCCCTCAAATTTCTAAATACTCAATTGAAATTTGAGCCTGCAGCCTTTGTGGCAAAGTTGAACATGAAAGACACATCAACCAAAGTCTGTCCCCATTTTTTGCACCCAAAAAATCCCTCAGTAGGAGCCACCATGAGAACCTCGAGGTAAAACTGCAACAGCAGACAGAGGTTTATTATTAAATACCCATGAACTGCTCCAATTTGGAGCTGGATGGGTACGTGAGGACTTCTGTGGTCAGAACTGGATTTGAAAAAGTTGTTTCCTGCATGCCATTTTTTAAAATTCAATCATTTTTCCATAGCTGAGGTTGGATATAGCCGGGACTGGCGTTGGGAACGGCGGCGCTGCTGCCGCACGCCAGAGACTTGGCCTGGGGAGTTGGGTTCGCTTGAGAATCTCCAGATCCGCTCCCAAGGTTATTAAAAATTACAAAGCAAACAGAAGATGCTGATTTCCTACCAGACAAAACAAGTTATTTCAGAGGGAATTAGTCATCCCAGCTCTGCTCTAATTCGGCCTCTCCTTGTTTTCCCTGCGGGCGGAGATGTCGGTGTGGAGCTGCTGGTGCCCAGGGCAGCTCCCCAGCTGGGGTGGCACGTCCTGGGCTATTTCCACATCCCTGGGAGTTTGTTTCCACATCCCTGGGAGTTTGTTTCCACATCCCAGGGTGTTTGTTTCCACATCCCAGGGTGTTTGTTTCCACATCCCCGGGTGTTTCCACACCCTGGGGTTCCATCTGGATGCTCGGCTCACCTGCAGGTGTAGCGCTCCTTGCCCTTGCGCAGGATGGGGTCGGAGAGCGTGGGCGGTGGCGATCGGAAGTTGAAGGGGTGGTGGGGAAGGGGCTGCAGGGATGAGCCAGAGTCGGCCTTCATGGCTGCAAAGCTCTCCAGCTTCTCCGTCATGGTCTCGATGGCCGACATCTGCAAGGACAAGGAGAGAAAAATCAGAAAAAGTCAGAAAAATCCCTGGGCAGGGCAGGATGTGATGTACAAAACATCAGTTTGGTTGGTCAAAGCCTCTTGCTGGGTCTGCTCTCCTGGAAGGTGGAGGGAGTGGGAAATGGAGCCCCTGGATCCAGCCAGGAAAGGCAGGAACTGTGCATTGGTCATGGAGAAAGCAGGAAAGGCACAACTGGCAAAGCCAAGCATTCAGGTCCCAGAAATTCGCCCTTGTTCACTTCCTGTGATGAGCCTGTGCTCACTTCCAGCACTTTGGGTTAAAAATTATCTCAGAATACACCAGAGACATCCATTTTTCCAGAGATAACACAAACTAAACACCATGGTCAGATGCCTGAGGTGGAGCTCAGTACCCAGGCCCACACCAAAGCCCTGGGGAGGAGGTCTGAGGTGTCCTGGGGCATCCCAGGGGCTCGGAGGGATGGGACAGGGAGGGACACAACCCTAGCACAGGGGGGACAGAGAAGATTTGGGCCCAAAGCAGAAGAATCGTGGCCAGAGAGGGGTGTGAGGGATGTGTGATGGCTGCTCAGGGAGCTGAGAGAGGAGAGGCTGAGGCTGAAGGGGTGAAGAGGGAGCAGCTGGGAGGGGAGGAGCTGGGAGCAGGCTCAGGATGGAGGGGCTCCACAGGGACTTTGCCTGGTGAAGAGGCCAACGCTTTAATTACGGCTAGGAAAGGTTCAGCAGCCCTTAAAGGTGATGGAAGGGTGGGTGGGAGATGGCTGAGCTTCCTGGAGGGAAAGGGAGCTCCAGCCAAAGCCCTGGCTGTGAGCTGAGCCTGGGTGAGTTACGGTCAGGAGGAGCCTGACACATCCTACACAGGGATGGGAGCAGCTGGCAGGCAGGCCTGGGGATGGGACACCGAGCAGAATGTCCCTGGACGCCTTTATCAGATCTGGTTTGTGTGGTTTTGCTACAGCCATGTTCTCACAGACATGGGATTAACCACACCACAAAGAAGGAGAAAGGTAAAAACCTGGAGAGAGAGGAGAAGGGGAAGTCAAAATAAAAGGGAAAGAATGAAGTCGGACTATGTGCAAAAAAATTTAAAAACAGATCTACATAAAAATCCACCTAGAGAACAGCACTTTTACTTTCATTACAGCACGAGAGGAATTCCAAGCGACGCAGCTCGGACGATGCCGCGACATCTCCGACATCCAACCCTGTGCACTCCGGAGAGCACTTTGGAGATAGCAGGGGCAGAAAGGAGGGACAAAGCAAACAAGGCAGCAATAAAGCTGCCTCCTGGCTGCGCTGACATCACCGGGCCAGGCGGGAGCTGCGGAGGCAGCCGGGGCGGCAGCGAGGAGCGGAAGGCAGTAGGAAGCCATACATCACCCCGAGATGCTCGATTGTACAGGAAGGGCTGACCTTTTGCACGTTTACACTTTATTAAACTGGGCTTCAGAAGGGGAGGAGGGCAGAGGGGGAAGAGAGCCAAGATATTGTTTAAAAATATACAGCTATGAAGTGAAATTGTCTTCATCGCCGCAGAAGACATTGTGGAGGGCTGACAACCATTCATAAGCTGTAAAAAAGAGGAGTAGTAACCCCCATTTCCCGATAATAGATCCACAGCCCCTTAGCTGGAGGCTCCCAGCCCATGATAAATAGTAAGTAATACTTAGCACCAGCCACTTGAAAAGGTTACTTGATCATTTACAGCAGCAGCTCTGCCCCAGCTGCCAGTCATGCAACAAAACCATCACGTTAAAAAGCTCTCCGGACCTTTCAGAGCCGTGCTCTCAGCCCTTCACAGAGGTACCTGGAGCTCTCCTTTGTTGTGCCCTGTTCTTTAGGCACTTAGTCAGAGATATTTGCTGGCTTGAGAGCCGTAGGCTGGTTTTAAAATTCTAAACACTGGCCACGGCCTCTCCGGTGGCAAAGGCACTTTGCTATTTAGGGAACAACTGCCTGGTTATAATAAAACAGAAAAGAAACTTAACAGGTGAGGAAAGGCTTTCCATTAAGTTATCAAAAAGTTACACCGGTTATTTATGTTGTCCAGAGTTTCATTTGGAATAGACAATGTAGGAAAACTCCCAGAGAGCAAGGGAACTTCTGCCAGCGACTGGCTAAGAAATAAGAGCTGCCTGAAATTCATTTTGAGAGAGGAAACATCTCCTGAATGCTTTTATCACATCTTCTGGTTTCATCCCATTCCAGTGAGGGCACTCCAAGAGAGCTGGGGATTAGTCACAGAGGAAAAGGCTGAGACCAGACTCGTGTTTAGAGTGAGACAAGCCCGGGTAGAACGTGACTGTGACTGACCCGGCACGGGAACCTTGGTCCTAATGAAGAAAGCAGGAGCAGGAACCCTGAAAACGTGATTTCTTAGGAAAAGATCCAGGATCCAGAGTTCTTAGGAATGCTGGATCCAGGGAATGGTCACAGCCCCAAGGCTGCCAGAGGGTGGGATTGTTGGGGTGACCAATTCAGGGCCAGGAGTTGGACTGGACGGTCCTTGTGGGTCCCTTCCAGCTCAGGGTATTCTGCGATTCTATGATAATATTGGAGGGGGGTGTGGTGGTACAAATCTCCCACATTCTGGAACAAATGCCTGTGTTCCTTCAGTGTATCTGAAATACCTGATGGGCTGCAGCCTGGGAACGGCGCCTCTCCAGATCAAGTGATCTGAACACATCGCCTGCTTTATTAAAAGTCACTTACCAGGAAGCTTTGGGCTGCAGTGATTGTACATTTGAGGCTATTCTGCGTGATAAGCTGCTAGAGATAACCAGACCTTCCAGATCATTTCACTGCCATGGGAAGAGGACGTGGTCAGGATTTCGGGAACAATGTTAACAACCTTCCACCCAGAGCTTGCTCCTGCTCGGGGTCTGAACATTTCTCATCGTCTCCTTGGGTTGCTTTGCCACGCTGGCTCCTCCCTGCTATCAGATTCTTTACAGGCAGATATCCCCACTATTCTAACTCACACAAACACAGGATGTTCCTGGCCAGCCTGTCACCATTATCCAGCCTGGATGAAGGAAAAATCGGGGGAAGTTATTAACCAAACTCTGAGGCTGGTGCGAAACAATGAGGGAACTAAGTTTAGCTGTGAAAGCAACCAGGACCCAGCTTTCACAAACCTGCCACTTATTTATCTAAGGTGGGAAACATTATCAGGGCAGAACAATGCTTGTGAATATAAAGGAGAGCACAATGAGGAGCACGGAGCTGGGATCCCAGCCTGGTCACAGCCGGAGGGACGGGGAGAGCTGGGGACTGTCCATGCCTTTGGAGCAGCACAGCTGAACCCATGGCACTTCCACATGCTCCTCGTGAGGGAAGAGAACTTCAGGAAATGTAGAAAATGCTGCTGCCTGGGGGCTGGGCAGTCCTTCTGCACTTTGCACCACTGCAAATGACCCCACCAGGTGTTCCCAAAGGGAGAACCACGCAGGCATTCTGGGCTGTGGAGGGAGTTTGGCAGATCCCATGAGCTGCCCAGACATCATCCCTGTTTTTCTGGTAATGCAAAAGAAACAGCAAGGCACAACTGCCATCATCCTCAAACCGTGTGTGAATTCAAAGTGTCTGAAAGGTGGAAAACAGTGGAGGAGTCTGATCCCAGTGATCCCAGGGGCCTGAGTGTACCTCAAACCCCTCGGCATTCCCTCAGCACGGCGAGACAATGTCACTGCATTTACCTGGGGGTGAAATAGCAGCGGCGAGGGTCGCAGGTACTTCTCCTTGAGGGCACCCACGGGGTCTGTCACCTTCCGCTTCTCCACCCTGCTGGACAACAACACAGAGGGTTACATACCTCACAGGCAGCCCTGCACAGCCACAGTGCCTGCTGAGGGCTTAAATCGCACACAAAGTTATTCTCCTACTCCCACAAATATCTTCCTCCCCCTTCTCCTGGACAGTACAAATTCTGACGCACAATTACCCTGCAGAAAGCACGGGAAAAAAACATGAACATGAATCCCCTCCTTTGGGCAGTGTTTTTTTAGCCATCAGGCTGATGGCTGAGAAAACATTTTGCTCTTACTCTGCTGCAGTGGTTTATAAGCCTCTGCTGTTGGGAAATGTCATGGAAAACCCTGAGTTTAGAGCAAAAGTGTCTGAGCAGGAGAAGCTCTGGAGTCCACAGCAGGCAGCCCCCGCATGGAAAGAAAATTGTTTTTGAGAGTTGCATTTATCTGAAGAGTTAACACAGGGCCAGACTTTGCAGCCCCAAGCGTGCTGAAATCATTAGGTGTTTCATATTTGTTTCCTCCCTCGCAGCTGAGACATAATTTGCATTGAGTTTCTTTGGCAAGCCCATGTGGACAATGATTTAAAACGTGAGGAACTGGTGGGAGAATTCTGAAGCGACTCAGAAACCCGAGTTCTTCTGATATCACCTTGATCTATTGAAATATTTAATGTTTAAGCACCTGAGGTGCAGAAATGACCCTAAAGTGAGGCTCCTATTTTTGAAAATATTGGCTTTGCTTTCACTAGATATTCTACTTGCAGGGAAAGTGAGGTGTGGAGTCCCCAAAAAGGCAAACTGAAATGTCCTCTGAGGAAAAAAAGCATCGTGGAAGTTACTCCAGCAAACACAGCTGCATCTTTAAATGGCTGGAATCGAGTCCATCCAGCTAAAGCAGCAGAAATACAAGAGTAAGAGTAATTTTAACTACATTAGTCCAGCATAAATTGAGAGCAAATTATTTTAGCTGCATTTCAGCTGATTGGTGTGTGGATCAAATTACCAAAGAGTTTAAAGAAGAGCCCTGCCGGGTGCAGTCAGCGAACTGTGCTTAATCTGCATTTAATTCTTCTTGGGTAGAGGGAAAGAGAAGAGCTGGATTGGAAACGCAGTCAGAATTAGGGGGCTTTGGAAGGTACGTGCTTTCATGGGTCTGAGTTGTCAGAAAAACCAAAGAAGAAGTAAAAAGTTGCTCCCTGAGCCCCCTTGAAACACCCAAGGGAACATCCCTGATCCCAGCAGAGCCACCTGGGGAGAGCCCTGCCTGCTCCACATGCGTAAAACGTGGGGAACTGACAGCATTTCCCCAAATCTGCCATCTCTCAGCGTCGGGAATGGAAACACAAGGCCCAAACGTCCCCGTCAGAGCCGAATTCCGCAGCGCCCGGAGGATTAAGCCGATCGTTTCAGTCCAGTGCCTGAGAACGTCACCCTCACAGGCCGAGCTAAAAACTGCCCCCATTTCAGGCTGTCTGGCTGCATTAAATTATATCACCAGGAGAAAATGTCAAGGATTTAAGTGGCCTTTGGGAGAAAAAAATGAAGGAGCCAAATGATGTGAGAGAGTCTGATAAAGGGAAGTTTAGAAACAAAATATTTCCATATTTTTCAAGCGGGGACTTGGAAGCTGGGCTGTTTAGCTCATTACATCAGGAGTCTGATTCGCAAGCAACCCCACTGCTGACTTTCTATTTTAACACATGACGAGAACGATGTGCATCCCATGGAATGTAACGAACGATGGCCCCATCCTTCACTTCCATCTGTCTTCTGGGCCTTTACGGCTTTCCCGAGGCCGCTGTTTTAATTGGCAGTGGCTTTTCCAAGCCGTGTTATTTCAGCATTCCTGCTGAGAATGCCCAGAAGTGGCAGGACCCTATGTGGATTCTTTTGCCTTTCTATCCCATTTATTGATTTTTTCCCCCCCAGGAGTATTTTTACGATCACTGTTCACACCATGCCTGATTTCTCCTGGAGGAGGTGGCCACGGTGGGTGCCAGGCAGGACACGGCACCTCCTGGGCTGGGAGGTGTCCCCATCACAGATGGCACCGTGTGGGCACGCAGTGCCACATCACCCCCGCGAGCTGGCAAAGCGAGAGACGCTCGTTTCTTAGCCAGCACTGAGGGCTCACTAATCCTCATCCCAGCCGACAGCTCCTTGGCCTGGCCAGACACTGACATCACTTTTTCCCACAGTTATCAGCCCTGCGACAGCGGCCGGCGGTGACATCGGAGCTGTCGTGGTGCTCGCAGCCCTTTGAGCGCCCGTCACGGCGCTGGCTCCGTCACACCGCGGTGGCTCTGAGGCTTTCCAGGGACACAGCGGATCCTGCAGGGGACAGCCATTCACCTCCCAGCAGGCTGGGCACAGTGAGGATCACCAGGCATTCAGCACAAGGAATGCAAGGACAAAGCGTTCACCTCCACGAGCTGAATCCAGGAGCCCTCCTGGCCAAGCACACAGATCCAAATGGACGCTGTGGAGCATTTAGATGTGGTAGAATATAATTTAGAGGTGCTGCTTTCTAAATCAAAGTAGTTCAGGACACATCTTTTCACTGAGCTTTGCTAAAACCAAACTTGCCACATCCACCTCGTCCATGGCAGGAGAAAACCAAAAGTAATGGGTAACACACAAATTTACTGTTACCCTCACCACAAAGTTTTAATAGTTTTCCTTTGGAAACGGGTTTTATAAAAAGCCCTCAAGCAACAAAAGGCCCAAGTCTTCCCTTTGCACCTCCTCCTGAATTGATTCCTCCAGGAAGTTTAGCTGGCATTTGGATAACTTCACCCAGCCTGCTCTACACACGCCTTCCACGTTCAGCTCATTCTGACGTAACCCATCAGGCCCTCCTCAGAACCATCTGTTCAAGTGACACCAGAAAGGCCTTGTTATCTCCCAAGAAAGATAAATCTGTGAGAAATATAGCTGGGAGAGATCTGGGTAGTAACATGCTACCATGTGTTTACACAGTACTTGTTACTCCAAGAGTAACACGTTTTGGCAGGTTGGGTCTGCAGCAGCAGCTCCTCCGAACTGAAAAACTCCAAGAAAAGGCATTAGAAGGAAAAAGGGAGGGTGGGAGGAAGAAAGGTGAAGCGGCTCACAAAAGGCCCTCAAGTCAGGCAGTGGGAGAGTTGCATTTCCAGGCTCCCAGGGCTCCTGACTCATTCCCAAGCCATGAGAGCCCAGGGCTCCAAGGCATCTGAACTCTGCATTCTTATGGAATCAAACCTCTGGAATTTCCCCAGCAGAAGTGCCATCTTAGCGATGGCTCGTGGGAGAGTCCTTAAATAGGTCAAGTTTCTTCTTTATCAAAATAAGGATGTGCTCCTTACACATTGATTACGAGGGCTCCTCGCAATTACTCAGCCCTTTCCATTCAGGAAATTCAATGTGTTGAGAGGAACAAACAGCTACAGGAGATGTTCACTGCTCTTCCCAACCAACCAGCATCCTCCCTGGCCTCAGGGTGTGGAGTCAGCTGGAAAAGGAGCTGGTTAGGGAAAGGCTTAAGGCAGGGTGTGTCAATACCTGTAGATGGGGTCCATGAAAAAGGGCGATGGCTTAGCGTAGTGCAGGGAAGGCTGCTGAGGCAGCTGCGACTGGGAAATCTTAGGTAAGACCTCACTTGCCATCAGCTTCCTCTCCCCATAAATGTGGTTTTTCCGTGGCTCTCTCCCTCCGTTCTGGCTGGCTCGGATGCGGTTGCCAATGCTCAGATCCAGTGGCTGCTCCTCCCCTGAGGAGGGGGCTGGGAGGACCTTGGGGGGCGGCAGGATTGGCTTAATCTCTTTTGGCTTCGTGGTGAGATCGAAGGGGGACTCCGAGCTGGTGCCGCCGACTTTGTGGAGGTCCCTGGGTGACTTTGGTTCTGCCTTGACCAGCAAGTTGTGATTGAGGGTCCGCTCCGTGAAAGGGTAGAGGGAATGGGGGAAATTGGGGAGGAACTGGAAAGGGAACATGGAATGATATGGGAGCGAACCCATCTTTTTCTCCTGCATCCCCATAAAGCCAGGCCCAAAATACTTCTCTGCGATGGAGGCGATAGCTTTAATAGAGTCATTGGCTGCCCCCGTGGTGGGCAGCAGGTGCTCCTCGGGGGGAGGAAAGAAGGAATGCTGAGAATAGAAGAGAGGGATCTCGCTCGTGGTGTTGGTGGAACTCGCGGACACTGAGCTGCTGACGAAATCTGGCTTGGTCTCCATCTGTTTGCTCTTGTCTTTCGTTTTGTCCCTGTCACTCTCTGCGTCACTGTCCAGGTCAGAGCCGGTGCCGGTCGTGGTGTCCAGATCCGTGCCCGTGGTTGTGTTGACATCCTCAAAGTCACTGCCATCGGACATGTCACTGTTCCTGGCTTTTAGCTTCTCCAGGTAGGAGTTCTCCAGGCTGCTTTCACATTTCTCCTCCCCGGAAGGAGCCTGGTTGCTGTTGCTCACCGCGGAGATGAGCGGCAGGGCCGGGTTCCCGAGGGGGCTGGGGAGCTTCGCGTCCGGAGTGTGGTTGAGGGGACTTTTAAGCAGTTGCGTGGGTGGTAACAAGGGCGGCCTGGGGTACAGAGAGGGTGGAAAAATCCCCGGGAACCCTGGGGTGAGGGCAGGGAAGGCTGGGGGAGCCGGCGAGAACGGGAGCCCGCCCGGGTGCGGGCGGGATGGGAAATACTCATTAAACCCCAGGCTGGCATGGTTGAGGTTGGGCGAGGGCTTGGATTTGTCCATCATGGAGGTGGGCGTGAGGGGGAGGCCTGGGGCGAAGATTCCGGCAGGGCTGTAATGGTTCTTGCCCTCGCAGAAGCGCCGGTGCTTGTTGAGGGAGGAGGTAGTGCTGAACATCTGCCCGCAGTCCTTGCACTTGATCTGCGTGCGGCAGTCCGCGTGCATCCGCTTGTGGCGGCACAGGTTGGAGAACTGCGTGTAGGATTTGTGACAGACCTCACCTAAAGCGTCAACAGGAACCAACAACAAAAGCGATATGAAATTAACAGGAAAATAGCAGGGATTCGACACAGGATTCACCAGCCGCCCCCACCCCTGCTGCCCTGTCTGATTTGTCCCTGGGATCTCCCTTCCCTGGAGATGGAAGAGCAGTGGAATGCCACCACCTTTCTTGCTGGATGGAGCCCATCCTGGAGAATCCCTCAAGAAATCGGAGGGGATGTTCTATTCCTGCTCAAACTTTTGAGGAATTCTTAGTAAAGATAGTCATGGAATCATAGAATGGTTTGGTTGGGAGGGACATTAAGCTCATCTCATCCCACCCCTGCCATGGCAGGGACACCTTCCACTGTCCCAGGCTGCTCCAAGCCCTGTCCAGCCCGGCCTGGGACACTGCCAGGGATCCAGGGGCAGCCACAGCTTCTCTCGGCACCTGTGCCAGGGCCTCCCCAGCCTCACAGAGAAGAATTTCTTCAGTGTATCAAACCTAAATTCCCCCTCTTTCAGCTTGAATGCATTCCCGTGTATCCTGTCTCTCCAAAGTCCCTCTCTGGCTTCCCTGCAGCCCCTTGAGATCCTGGCAGGTGCTGTGAGATTTCCACACAACCTTCTCTCCTCCAGGCTGAGCATTCCCATCCCTCCCAGCCCATAGGGAAGATGCTCCAATCCCCTCAGAACTTCATCGCCCTAATCCTACATTTTAATGATAAAATCTGTTTATCCCAGCTCATCTGCTTCCCATTAGCCCTGGCATGGCAGGAAGCATTGAGGGCTGGAGGGGGAAGAACTTTGCCTCATTTAATCAAACCTGCCGTTCCTTAACGCCCTCAGTGGTACAGAACCCCTCCAGGGGGATGCTCTATAAATCCCCTGCCAGCCAGGCCTGGGCTCTGCCAGGGCTGGGATCTCTTTTTTTAATCCATTAAATCAGTCCAACACCCCTTCCCTGCTAAGTGAGGCCACATCAGCGTTTTCTTTAACGACCTGTAAATACCAAGCTTTCAAAACATGGATTTTTATGACCCTTTCACCTCCAGACTTTGCTGATGTGGAAGGAACAGGGCAAAGCAAGACAGAAATCCCACCCCAAACTTTTCTACACATCAAAACGCCGAGACTTTTTATTATCTGGTGCCTCTTTCAACATGGGAATAAATGTGGTGGTGAATTAACACACTCCTTCCCCCGGGGAACTGCTGTTATCACCCTTTTGTGAGCAGGGGAGCTGAAACAAAGCAGGGGAAGGACATTGTTTGGAGTTGGACAGGCAAGGACACGATTCCAAGTTCTGACACCCAATCTTCCAGCTCAGGGACACTCAGTGCTCCTTCCTTCCTCCCAGCTTTACTGATAGGTGTATGTGAGCACGATTTTCCCTGAATTTTCTCCTAAATCTTTCCTAAATCTTTAGGATTTACTTTAGTGCTTGAATATCAAATGACTGGCGGGAGCGTACTTCACTAGCAGCTCTGAAAATACAATAATCTAATAAATTCCAATCGAAATTCAACACAGAGGTGGATAAAACGGAATGAATTTGACATTTCAGTTCAGACGAGCACCCCAAAATCCAAAGGACTGTCACTGAGGGCTTTGGTTTCTGACTGCACTGGAAATTTGGGCTGCACTGTCTGTCCCCAGAGCGCTTCAGCCTCTCTGCCTTGGGTCCTGACCCAGTCCAGAGCTGCAGGGAAGCACAAACAGAACCAGAATGTCATCACAGGAGTTTGGGTGTTTGAGCCAATCCCAATTTTTGGCAATCACACTTTAAAAGCCTGGGTTGGGTCTCCTGAACTGCCCTTAGTGCACACACAGCATTTTATGGCTGTTGTAAGTATTATTTCAGCTACCTTGGACTTGCAAAGAAAGGGTTTATTTCGCTTTTAAACTTCATTTTAAAGTGTTTTCTTAAACAATATCCAAACAGAGTTCTTAGAGGAACCACTGCTGGATTTATTTTCCATAAAAATTCAGCACTACTGAATTTTATGTCCATGATAGTCTCTTAAATACGACAATCTCTATTTTTTTCTAACGGAATGAGGCAACCACCAGCCCTGGAATTGCTCAAAAAACCTGTGGAGGTGGCACTTGGGGACAAGGTTTAGTGGTGAACACAGCAGTGCTGGATTAAAGGTTGGAGCTGATGATCTCAGAGGGCTTTTCCAACTGCAACCGTTCTATGATTCCAGGATTCTTCCCTTTTTCACCCCAGGAATAGTTGCTAGATATATAAATACTGCACAAAATTCCCTAAAGCGAAGTGCTGTAGCTCTGAGAACTCCCATCATCCTTCTGAAATAAAGAAAAATTCTGTCAAATCTCCAGTTATCCAACGATTTAGTAACTCTGCATGGAATGTCCTCTCTTGCCCTTTCTGCAGTTATAAAGTTACAGGTCTGGGGTCTTTCGAAAGCCAAATATAATATCGTAAAAAATTAAACACACACGGAAAACCTTTCCTTCCATTGAACAAAGGAAAAAACCCATCCTGGTGAATCCTGCCCCACGGATTTGAAGCTGCTGGTGGATTCCACATCGATGGACAAAACAACCTGACACGTCTGACCAGGCAGGATCCCTCTGCAGTCTCCTCGTGGCTGATTTGGTCTGACAAGTCCCTAATTCTGATGAGGTGAGAGTGAGGGGATTATGAGGAGAAATCCCTCATCTCCCCACAGCGATCCTGGGAGTCAAATTATCCCTTTCATGTGCCCAGCGAAAGATCGCGGCAAAATGAGCGAGAGGAGCGTTTCTTCTTCCTCTGCTGACACCCAGCTGATTATCTCAGGGCCCTGATTATCTCGGGACATTAATGAAAAGAGTCTCCCAGGATAGTCCTGCATGCTGTTCCCATTAAACCATCAGGGAAAAAAAGGCAGGAGTGACTTCAGTGGTTCCCTAGCATAACATCAAAGGCTGGAATCAAACCCAGACCCCGGCCCGTGCCTGAAGGACGCGTTCTGAAGTGTCAGGAAGTGATCCCTAAAGTTCCTGGAGCTTTGTTGTGACACCATCCACCTCTCGGCACACTTATCCAAACCCAATGGGTGCTGTGTCAATTAAAAAAATATACAGCCCTGGGAATGACAAGGAATGAGATGGGTGGCTCTCCAGGGAAAATGCCCTGGAAATATCCCACCGAGGAGAGCACTGAGGACAGAGTTAATCTGCTGTTTGTTTGGCTCCCAGCATTATCTAGATGAAACACGCAGTAAATAAAGAAGAAAAAAACCCCCTCTTTTTAAAAAACACCTTCTCATCTCCCTGATTATTCCAAGTTCTTTACAATGGCTCCAGGATTTGAGGCACCCCTGCAAAACATTTCGATCAGGCTGTGCCAGCTATTTATTTATGTCACCAACAGGAACATTCAAAAACGATTAAGGCAAAAAAAAAGACGAGAGAAAGAAAAGATATGAGAAAATGGCATCGCTGTGACCGCTGAGAGACTCAGCTTTTAACTTGTCAAGAAAGTCAAAAACTGCCACGAATGTTTGCTGAAAAAACAGGGAGCATGCAAAAAAAAAAAAAAAAAAGAAAAAAGAAAAAAAAAAGAAAGAAAGAAAGAAAAAAAAAAATTCGTCTTGTGCTCTGAGCTATAAAATTACAGCGGCCAGGGATGGGAGGGCTGGGGGGCCCCTGCAGGATCCCTGCAATTACAGCCAGCCTGGGCTGGTGATGGCCGTGACAACTTACATATGAAAGGTTTGACAGTGCTGTGGATGTGCTTGTGCTGCTTGAGGCCCGAGGAGGTGGCGAAGGTCTTGCCGCAGTCGGGGCAGGCGTGGGCTCGTGCCCCCACGTGCTGCGAGCGGATGTGCCGCTGGAGGTTGCTGGGGTCCGTAAACACCTGCGGGGGAAAACGCCTTCAGGAGGGGGAAAAGGCACGAGGAGAAGAGCCTACATGGGAAAAACTCTGCTGTTTTGTTAGGTTTTCTTCCACCACAGCTTATGGGGTGAGGAGTGCAGGGTGGACAGGTGAGAACAGGTAATGCAGGAGCCCTGTGTGTGCCCTGCCAGGCTGTGGTACTTCCCTGAGTGTGTGGTTCTCAAGGTTGAACAGATCTGTGGCATTTCTCTGTGTGATGCTCGGGGTGGAACAGATCTGTGGCACTTCCCTGTGTGGTGCTTGGGGTGGAACAGGTCTGTGACACCTCCCTGAGTGTGTGTGCTCGGGGTTGAACAGGTCTGTGGCAGCTCCCTGTGTGGTGCTCAGGGTTGAACAGATCTCTGCTCTCCCACATGTGCCCAGCACAACCCTCAGCACCACGCCAGTACCCAGGAAATGGCCAAAGGGAAGTGGGTCAGGAGAGGGCTGATGTCCACACCCTCAGTGGGAAGCCCAGACAGCAAAAACACGTCTTCTCCCTGGGACAGGGACTGTGGGGTCACCTCTCCCTGTACCACCCTGCTCTGGGCCCGCATGGGCCATCCATCCCCTGTAGCCCTTCCCCAGGTTCATGTCCTCTCCCAGGTGAAGCCCCCCATGGACACTGTCCTGCACCCCTTCCCCAGGTCCCAGCACCCTCTCAGACGTGAAGCCACCCATGGACACTGCCACCTGCAGCCCTTCCCCAGGTCCCAGTGTCCCCTCCTGGGTGAAGCTCCCCATGGACACTGTCACCTTCAGCTCTTCCCCAGTGTCCCCTCCCAGGTGAAGCTCCCCATGGACGCTGTCACCTCCAGCCCTTCCCCAAATCCCAGTGTCCCCTCCCAGGTGAATCTCCCCATGGACACTGTTACCTGCAGCCCTTTCCCCAAATCCCAGCGCCCCCCAAGTGAAGCCCCCACAGTGGCCCCGTCCTCGCTGTACCTTAACACAGTTTTCACATTCGAAGCGTTTCCCACTGTCGTGAGACATTTGGTGACGAATCAGGTTGGATTTCCAGTTGAAAGCCTTGGGACACTGGTCACACTTGTACTCCCTCTCCTCGGTGTGGATCACCATGTGCTGCTCCAGGCTGGCAAAGAGAGACAGGCTGACCTCTGGGGCACCCAAACCAGGCACTGGGGCAGGTCTGAGACGCAGAGAGGTGACAGAGATGGTGACACAGAAGCAGCCATGGGGCCTGGGGGGTTTCCATTTACCTGGTGTCACAGAGCAGGAAGGGAGCAGCTCATTGCTGTGAGAAGGGCAGTGACACCCAAACCCCATTTGATTTTTTGACATTTATTTCCCTGTTCTGCCTCAAAATGACACTGAGTTTTATGTTATTTCTTATTAATACCTGAGTCCATTCTCAAGGGGGGAAAGGAAAGTAAAACCAGCCCTGACCCTGAAGGTTCCTGAAGGGAAAAATGGGCACTGTGTGACCAAAACTCCTGTGGCATCCCCCAGGGGAAGAAAAGGTATTTCTGCTGCTGAGACTCTCACGTGTCCATTTTCACAGGCACCCGGCCCACGGCTTCCCAGAACACAGGGATTCAGCGTTGGGAGGAAACCTGATAAGGTGCAAACACGTTTCACTTCTGAATGTCAGACATCTTTGATTACTTCACTCAGCAATTTCACCTTCTGCCAACTGGCAGTGTCTCCAGACCAGGGGGATGGTGGCAATCCCGAGCGGCTGCTGGCACAGGGCCACGGCAGGGGTGGCACACGGTGCTCCAGTGCCATGGGAAACCTGCACCTCCCTGGCCAGGAATCCAATCCTGCACCTCTCAGCCATGAAATCCTGCACATCTCAGACCCTTAAATCCTGCATCTCTCTGGCCAGGAATCCTGCATCTCTCAGCCATTAAATCCTGCATCTCTGAGGCCAAGAATCTTGCACATCCCAGGCAGGGAATCCTGATCCTCTCTGGCCAAGAATCCTGTATCTCTCAGACCCTTAAATCCTGTATCTCTCAGGCCAGGAATCCTGCACATCTCAGGCAGAAATCCTTCACCTCTCAGCCAGAAATCCTGCACGTCTCAGACCAGAAATCCTGTACATCTCAGCCAGAAATTCTGCACATCTCAGGCCAGGAATCCTGATACTCTCAGGCTGGGAATCCTGAATCTCTCAGACCTTAAATCCCACACCTCTCAGCTGGAAATCCTGCCCATCTTGGGCCAGCCCTGAGAAACAAGGAAAGAAAATCTGCATCCTTTGCTTCCTTTGGGCTGGTTTGGGGGAGTTACAAACTCCTCTCCCTCACTGGGAATTGTGAGGAAGAGCAGCTCACATGGGAACTGCTCCTGCCCAAAATCCCTCCAGGTGGACATGAACCCATTGCTACAGAACTTTAAAGCATGGCTGTATTTATTTATTTATTTATTTATTTATTTATTTATTTACTTATATTTATGTATTTTTAAACATTAAAGCTGAACTCTGCTGGCAAATCCTGCCAGTCTTCATTAAATGCCACAGGGAAGAGACTCCCTGGGAATTTCCAGAGAGCTGAGGGGTTCAGGATCCCAGGAATCATCTCAGCCTTGCCCACGGAGCACCCAAAACTCCTCAGCCCTGCCTTGGAGCTGCTCCCCGGGAGCAGCAGCCCTGCCTCCAGCCAGATAATTCATATTCACGGACATGGCCCTCACAAACTGCCAACCCACTCGTTTGAAAGCAGCAATGTTCATTTTGCTCAAGAAACGGTGCTCTTAAAACAACCAGAGTTTTTACACACGCAAAGTAACACGAACCTTTCATATGCACATCCAAAAATACGCTCCTGTTAACTGTGATTTATGAGTTTATTTGGAGCAAATATGGACAAACTAATATGCTGTTTAGAGGCAAGTACCTACTGGGATTAGCAAAACATTTATTTATTTAGTCAGCTGCTAAATGCTCAATTCCAGGTCCCCAGTGGCACCCTTGATTTCATCTGTATTAACTTTGAAAAATTCTAAAACCATCCAGGCACTCTGAGTGGGTTTATTCTGTGTTTTAGTGATTTTAAACTTGGCAGATGGATGGGGAGAGGTAGATGAGGACATTTCCTCCCCACCCCCAGCGTGTCAGAGGCTGAACAGAGATGCTGCCGACTCTCTTTTCCCTTGCCCAAAAAAATGACCTTTATATTATCCAAAATTTTGGGTCTAAAAGGCAAAAAACTCAAGGCCACAGTGGCAATCAAAATGCCCAGGGAGCCAGGAATGCCCAGAGGTTACAAATAGGATACAACACACGCATTTCAAAAGGGTATTTTCTAATAAACATAAAAATTAGAGAGTGCTACGAGCTAAAGAGGAGCGAGCTCCTGGCACCAACAGATAAAAAATTGGAATTTTTACCAAAATACTGAAAACATTTGTCTTGTCAGGTAAAAAACATGAAGAAAATTGCAGCTTCTTATTTCTAATGGAGAGTGGCCACGGTAGAGACACAGGTGAGGGTAAAGATGTGTTAAGAGGCTAAGAGGATCCCACAGAGAAATCCCAATATCCGTCCCAAATTTGACAACTTCCAAAACACACCAAGCTCTTTTCGATGCAGATACAGGGAATGTTCTTTAAGTTTCACCTTTCTCTACGTTTTTTTAGATAAATTTCTTTTCCCCCCTCACTTCCTCGCCCAGATCAAAGAGCTGAAAGTATCAATGCAATTAAGTTCAAAGTGACAAATGCAGGTTTTTAAATGTTAACCTGAAGTGAAACAGACCTTGCATTGGCTTTAACCTCGAGGTTTTTGCTCTGCTCAGGCAGAGGCTGGCGGGGGATTGCCAATTCTCACAGTTTTATAACAAATCTTGTGGTGCACGGGGTTTGTTCACCCAAAAAGGCAAAAGAAATGAGTATGTGAGAACTTCAGCCTCCGGTAAACAGAGAAAACTCTGCTTTTATAGAATTTTATAAAGGCTTTTATCAAGGCTTAGGATGCAAATAAACACAATCTTAAAGTGATTTTAAAAAAACCCTCAACTTTTAAAGCTGGCTCCTAATATTTAACTATTTGAGTCTCACTTTGCCAATGAATTAGAGAGCTCAAAGATCTCTGCATTAAAGCTGCATTTCATTACTACCACATTCTGCTTAAAAAACGCAGATTTTCAGTTAAAACTTACTGGGCCAAAATATTTTTCCTGTTAAAGAGAAGTTTAATTCTCATTTAGAGTTGCCTTATAATCATAATAATAACTGAATAATTGTTGCAAATTTTAAAATAAGCTGGAGAATATCCAATCTTCTTTTTTTCCTTTTCACATTTCTGTTACAAGAACATTTGGTGGACACAAAGAAAATAAAAAAATTGATTGGAATAGAACTTCTTAATTGTTCCTGCCAGATCAAATAGGAGCTGGTGACCACATTATGAGTTCTTAGGGCATCGACACCTCTTAAACCCACAGATCTCAAATGGCCAAGAATTAAATTTAAAAGAAGTTTTCAAGCACATTTTGACTGAGCTAATATTGGTGTTTTTCCCCTTAGAACTAGAGCACAGGAGAGCACAAGATCCCATCCAGGTCTCTCAGAAAACAACCACTTGAACTTCCCATCCACAGCTCTTGGGTGCTTCTACCAAGGAGCAATGAAAAGCACCAGATTGTGAAATCAAGGTGAAATAAACACTGCCCAACAGCTAGAAAGGATCCAAAGAGAACAATCCCTAACCCTGGGGAGGAAAAAAGGCTTCTGTGGGGAAAGGAAAGGTTTATTCCAGAAAGAGCACTCCTAAAGCATATGGGGAAAGGAAAGATTTCTATGGAGAAAGGAAAGGTTCATCCCAAAAAGAACATTCCTAAAGTCTAGGGGGAAAGGAAAGGTTTCTATGGAGAACGGAAAGGTTTCTGTGGAGAAAGGAAAAGTTTCTATGGAAAAAAGAAAGGTTTTTCCCAAAAAGAACATCACTAAGCCCTATGGGGAAAGGAAAGGTTTCTATAGAGAAAAGAGAAGTTTCTATGGAAAAAGGAAAGGTTTCTTCCGGGAAGAACATTCCTAAAGCTTATGGGGAAAGGTTTCTATGGAGAAAGGAAAGGGTTCTGTGGAGAAAGGAAAGGTTTACCCCAAAAAGAACATTCCTAAAGGGTATGGGGAAAGGTTTCTGTGGGGAAAGGAAAGGTTCATCCCAAAAAGAACATTCCTAAAGCGTATGGGGAAAGGAAAAGTTTCTATGGAGAAAGGAAAGGTTTATCCCAAAAAGAACATTCCTGAAGTCTATGGGGAAAGGAAAGGTTTCCATGGGGAAAGGAAAGGTTTCTATAGGGAAAGGAAATGTTTCTATGGAGAATGGAAAGGTTTCTAGGGGAAAGGAAAGGTTTCTATGGGGAAAGGAAAGGTTTCTATGGGGAAAGGAAATGTTTCTATCGAGAATGGAAAGGTTTCTAGGGGAAAGGAAAGGTTTCTATGGGGAAAGGACAGGTTTATCCCTTCAGTCTCCCCCAGCCGCCCATCACGCCCCTTGGGCAGGCCCCGGAGGGTCTGGCCCCATGTATTTATTTCTGGGTACCTGTATTTATTGGGGAACATCCTCTCGCAGTCCTTGCACTCGTAGACCTGTCCATCCCCGAGGCCTTCCTGCTTGATGTCGTCGCTGAGGCTCTCGTAGAGAGCCCCCACGGCGCCGCAGCCGTACTTCTTGTGGCGCCGCAGGTCCAGCTTGGACTGGAAGAGCTCATCGCAGTCCTCGCAGCGGAACGAGGGCTCCTCTGCAACACACAGAGCAGCCCATGGTCAGCCCTGCCCCAAAAACCCAACCTGCCTGGGTGCTGCACCCCGAGAGGAGCAAACACACCAAAAACACAGAGAATTCGCCAGTGAGAGGGGAGAGAACCCAAGGGAGGCTGTGCCAGCAGCTGCTTTCACTTTAGGCATTAAGAGAAAAAAAAAAAATAGATCACACAAGCAGAGGAGATGTTTTCTCTGTGCCTTGGCCTCTGCTGAGATGGAGAGACCTGTGAGGGTTGGAGACACACAAAGTGCTGGGGTCATTGTGGAATGCTGCGCTCGTCTGCAAGGAGGGGTTTGAAAATATGGATGAGTTTTTCCTCAAAAGGAGCCGCCAGGGAAAAAGGAACTAGCCAGAGTCATATAAACACAGAGAGTGGGGAAAGCAAAGTGCCACAGCACAAACCTGGAGAAGGTTCTTTCTAAGAAATTGCCTCTCCAATGTTCTCCTCTTAGTTTTCCACTGCAGGAGCTCAGGGCTCCATCAGCCTGAGGAGTCCCAGCCCAGAGCACCATGGAAGGAAGAGCAGGGAGCCAAAGGCTTTGTTGCTGTGCGCTTTGCTTTTTTTTTTTTTCCCCTTAAAAAAAAAAAAGGTTCTAATGCACATAATAAATTACTGTAGTCAAGGTCAAACAAATTAAAAAGAGGGCAGCTATTATTAAGTTTACAAGGCAGCATCCTGACCACGGTGCCAAGCCAAACAATCAGCTGGGAGCTGTAAATTTTCCAGGAGAACAAGCTCTGCGAGGGAGTCGGGATCGCTCAGCTCTCTCCACCCTGCAGCAGAAGCTTTCCAGCCCTCACTGAGTCACTGGAGCTGCGTTTCCCTGTCCTCCCCTACCCTCTTCCTCCACACTGATGTGGTTCTCCTTTTCTGATAACTTTCGTTTCGGGAGGAACAGCCTGTGGGGAGAGCATCAGCTCCGAGGGAGGAGTGGGAATATTTGGAGATCTGAGATGGAATCCATCCGTGCCATGCTCCAGGGAGAGCAGCTCTGGGGTGGGACGTGGCCACAGTTGTGTTCTCAGGGCTGCTCTGTGACAATCTGCAGTCCCCAAGCAAACCTTTTCTTTGAAGTTATTATAATCGTAATAATTACAACTGAATAATCATTATGAATTAAAAAATGTATCCAATCTTCTTTTTTTTCCTTTTCACATTTCTGTTACAAGAATGTTTGATGGACACAAAAAACCCTAAAAAATTATTAAAATAGAACTTTTTAATTGTTCCTGCCAGATCAAATAGGAACTGGTGACCATATTAGGAGTTCTTAGGGCATTGACACCTCTTTAAACCCACAGATCTCAAATGACCAAGAATTCAATTTAAAAGAAGTTTTCATGCACATTTTGACAGAACTTGCTTGCACCGAGTTTTGCACAACTGCAAACACTTAGGCTGAGCTTTAAGGCCTGGAACGGTGTTTTATATAAATCAGGGTTAATTTTTTAATGAATATAACCGGAGTGGAAGCACAGGCAGTGTCAAACCCAGAGACCACCGCACTCCCACCTGGGCACTCCTCTCCCATTCTCTGTTTAAAGCTGAGTTTAAAACTGAGCCAGGCCAGGCCCCAGCAGCGATGTGGGCAGAGGAAACCTCCGCACACTCTGCACACCTACACGGAAAGTATCGACATGGGAGAAGTCAGACCCTGCTGAAAGAGAAAGTATCACCCAAAGTCAGGCAGCAGAGCCTTGAACATCCCAGCAGCGTGCCCAGGGCTCCCAGAGCCACTCACAGTGTGCCCAGGGCTCCCAGAGCCACTCACAATGTGCCCAGGGCTCCCAGAGCCACTCACAATGTGCCCAGGGCTCCCAGAGCCACCCACAGTGTGCCCAGGGCTCCCAGAGCCACCCACAGTGTGCCCAGAGCTCCCAGAGTCACCCAAAGTGGGCATGGATCATCCCAGAGTCACCCACAATGTGCCCAGGGCTCCCAGAGTCACCCAGACAGGGCATGGATTGT
Source organism: Acanthiza pusilla (assembly GCA_036630365.1). Taxonomy (NCBI): domain Eukaryota; kingdom Metazoa; phylum Chordata; class Aves; order Passeriformes; family Acanthizidae; genus Acanthiza; species Acanthiza pusilla. The sequence continues at coordinate 3,589,769 of JAXCHO010000005.1, read as the reverse complement.
CCCAGAGCCACCCATGGTGGGCACAGATCATCCTAGAGCCACCCAGACAGGACACGGATCTCCCCAGAGCCACCCACAGTGGGCACAGATCATCCCAGAGCCACTCACAGTGGGCATGGATCATCCCAGAGCCACCCATGGTGGGCACAGATCATCCCAGAGCCACCCAAAGTGGGCACAGATCATCCCAGAGCCACCCAAAGTGGGCACAGGGCTCCCAGAGCCACCCACAGCAGGCATGGATCATCCCAGAGTCACCCACAATGTGCCCAGGGCTCCCAGAGGCACCCACAGCAGGCATGGATCATCCCAGAGTCACCCACAGCGTGCCCAGGGCTCCCAGAGGCACCCACACCAGGCACAGTTCATCCCACACTGGGCATGGATCATCCCACAGTGGGCACAGATAGTCCCACAGCACCCACACGAGCATTTCCTGCACTCCAGAACACAGGGGTGCAGAAAGCAATAAAATCCAGCAGCTCAGCAGAAGGGATTTTGACTAAAAAAGAAGGTCTGAGAGAAGAAAATACACAATTGTTGTCATTTGAGGGTTTGCACACTTTGAAATTGCTGTCAGCAGCCTCAGCGTGAGGTGGGGCAGGCTCTGCTCTGCTCCTCAGAGAAATTCTCTTTATTGACATTTTGTAGAACAGGACCAATGTGTATCTGATGTGTTTGCATGTCCCTGGGGAGGGAAACCTGGAAATAACAGCAGTATGGAGAGACAGCATCACCTACCATTAAAATAAGTCAAACTACTTTGTATGAGTGAAAAGATTAAAAAAAAAAAAAGAAGAAAAAAGTGTAGCATCAAACTCCAGATACATGGAGCAAAAAGTGAGTGAAAAGATTACAAAAAAAAAAAAAGAAGAAAAAAGTGTAGCATCAAACTCCAGATCCATGGAGCAAAAATGAGTGAAAAGATTAAAAAAAGTGAGTGAAAAGATTAAAAAAAAAAAAAAAGAAGAAGAAGAAAGTGTAGCATCAAACTCCAGATCCATGGAGCTGCTCTGGCAAGATGTTCCTCTACCTCAGAGCCAACATTTCCCCACTTTGCTTTCCTGTCAGTACAGCAGTGCCTTACCTAGGAAGGAATTTTTGGAAGAGCGACTGAAATCCTCCAGGCTGGGAAGTCCCAAATCCTTTCACCTCTTACCAAGCTCCTCCCAAACTCCCAACATCCCTCAAGCTCCACCTGAAAAATCCCCACACCTGAAAATACTTGGAATGGAGGAAACAGATTTCCCCCCCCCACTTCTTTTGACTTCAGAAAAAATGCAATGAAATTCCTTCTTAAAATCCACGTGGAATTCTTCCTGCTTCAGTTTGAGATTTACATGATTAATTGTAGTTTATTTCACCCTGACTCTCCTCTAGGAAGCAGAAATCTCTCTGAGTTTGGAAGAGCAGCCTTGGAGAATAATTTCCTCCATACCTGGCTAAAATCTGGATAACTCCCTCCCTTTGCAAAGCACAGCCCTGTCTGCTCTTACCAATGACAATGACACATTTTTGTCCTTTCTCTGAGCTGAAATACATTAATAGCCTCAAGAACATTTTAGAGAAGAGGTTTTGCTTCTAATTCTCCTTGTCCTGTGCCAGATCTCACCCAAATCACATGTTATATAAGAGGACATCAAACACAGCAGCTTCTCCACAAGTGGAAAAGATGGAGGATAGGAAAAGCAATGTTTGTGCTTCAGAGTACCTGGGTTTGGAAAAAGAGATTTGTATTGAAAGAAGACTTAAAGAGCTGACAAAAATATGATTAAGAGCCTTGTAGCCACGTGTTATTCATGTTGCCACTGGCTGTAAATTGTGTTTAGATGCTCAGACAGGATGAAGAGAGGAAAATTGATCAGCTGGAGAGCAGCTGAGGGTGGGGAGGCCCAGGGACAGCAGCTGTGGCTGTCCCTGGCAGTGTCCAAGGCCAGGGCTTGGAGCAGCCTGGGATGGTGGGAGGTGTCCCTTGGGATGAAATGATCCCTGAGATTCCTTCCAGCCAAACCATTCCATGATAACTTATCCATATCCATGTTCCTCTGGCATTGCCATTTCAGCAGAGCCCAGACCAAAGTCCTCAACAAATTCCCTGCAGGGGAAGGAGCTGACTTAGAGCCAGACCATCAGCAGCAAAACCGAAACCCAAATCACCACAGAGGCTCAGGGCTGAGCCCAGACCTGCTGTTGATTCTGTGTCTATATCAGACACACACTTTGTAGACTCCAGGTTTGTTAAACTGTTCCTTTTTCCTCCTGTAAGTACCAAAAATAAAAAGGTCGCCCTTCCAAACAGGTCCTCATTAAAGTTTTCTCCTTTCTTTAAGCATCACAAATGAAAATCCTGCCCTTCACCGAGGTAACTGCCTCGGTGTGTGACAGGGAGAAGGGGCTGCAAAGAAAAGAACAGCCCCAGTTACACCGAAATTGCTGCCTGTTCTCCGTGTCTTGTTTGTCAAATCTATGGTTATATGTGCCTATCTGAAGTTCCATCAGTAACACTCAGGACAAAGCAGGAATGTAACAGAAAAATAAATCAGTGCCTAATAGCTTTCAGAGAAACCAAGGGGAACACAATTATGTGGCATCTACATGCTAATCTACCAGACTCGAATCTCAAAGGAGTTCAAGTGCCCTACTCAAAATTCCTGCAGTGATAAGGGGTCTGCTGTGTTTGGCTGGGGTTGGGAGGAAAGATTTTTATGATAATTATCTTTGTGTGGAACAATTTTGCATTTTCTCTCCTGTTAATTCTGAAGTGAGCTGGGGGTGCGAGGCAGCGGGGAGATAGCCCTGCTGAAAGTAAAAAGTATTAAGGAGTCAAATATTTAATGTTGGCCTGGCATAATTTGACAGCAATTATGCAGCAAAAGCACTAGACGTTATCAGGAAGATCCAGATAAATGTTCCATAATGACAGAGATGGAAAACAAGGAGCACTTTTTGCTTGTTCACATAAAAGCCTGTTAGAAACCAAAATGCAGAACAGCGGTGAGTTTTCATTCAGATTTTTTCTTGACATTAAAAAAAAAAAAAAAAGAGAGAAAAGGTACAGAAATTATTCATCTCTCTATGTTGGTCTTGAGAAAATCATTAACTTTTTTGGGGGAGAGGAGAGCAGTGAAAAAATAATCCCAAACTTGACATGAGTGAGGGAGTGAATACCACACTTCACCCCCAGCCCTTCAGCAAATGAGCTTCCAGCAGCCCAAATCCTCAGACAATCCCATTTTCCAGAAATATTTGAAACAATTGTGCATGGTTTCACTGCAAATTTGCATCAGAAATTATATTCATATAGAGGTAAAAGAAAATAAATATATTGTGGGATGCCCAGGTGAGAAAACTCCAATTTCATGAACTAATTCTATAGACCATTATTTCCAACTAATTGTTCAAAAACAGCTGGTAAATGAGAATGTATTTATGGAAATAAATAATCAAATAATAATGTTGGGCACATCCTTCATTGTTTTCCTCAGAGATCACTTCCTTGCACAGCGTTCGTAGTGTCTAAGTCTTGGATGAATGTGGGGAAAAGGATCCTAAAGGAGGAAAATCAGTGCTGGGAGCACTCTCGGATTTCCAGAACACTCCATGTGTGTGTCCTGCTCACGGCTGCTGCAGAGAGGGACGAGGTGTCTTTATTCCACCAATAATACATTCAGTGGTGGCTCTTCCTGGATTTCTCTTTTCCAGGTTCCCTAAATCTCTCCAGGCCTGTGTTTTCCAAGCCTTGGGATGCTTTGGCCATTTTTATTACACCCAAAGGCACCTGGTGATTATGGGGATGGAAAAGACACCTCTGATCATATCCAAACCCACAAAGAGAAGGAAACGAATCTGCTTGAGGATGAGAAAAACTCAATTTCACGGACTGAGCCAGGGATGGAGTGAAAATGAGCACAAAATCCCACCAGCAACAGAAGGGGGAGGTACTGGATCAGGTTTTGTCCCAGCCCAGCACGGGCTGAGCTCTCAGGGAGGTGCTCCTTACCTTCCATGCTGGGTGCCATGTTCCCCAGGGAATAGCCACCTTCCTTCAGACACACCAAGAGCTCTTCTCCCGGCTCAATCTCTTTAATAGCTTTATAATAGATCTGGGAACCAGAAACAGAAATTGAACATGTTAGATATGCAAAGGCTTGTGTTTTGCTTTTTAACCAGTAACTCGAATTATTCTGGCTAATAAGGAGGCTGTCACTTCCTCTGGAATAATTGCTGCTGACAGCTCATTTTCCTGCCTTTATTTGACTCCTTGGGTGTCAGAATTTCACAGGGCATGGACAATAAAAAAAATTTGGGGTAATGGCCTCTCTCCTTGCAATGATACAAAATCTTCCCATTGTTTTCCCTTCCTCCTGTAAGCTCAGGATGCTTGTCACAGCAAAGGGAAGATTAAACTGATGGAATTGTCACATTTAAGACTCTGGTCTCCGAGCCGAAATTGGCCTCACGATTAGAGATGAATTATCACATCCCCACAGAATTATTTTGCTGATCATTCTCCCTTACAGCCTAGACCCCAAAACACGGATCTGAACCTCTCCAGGTGAGCAGTTTGCCCACACACGGAGCTCTGTCTGAGCATGGACCCTGCACCTTCCAAAGTGTCCTGAGCACAGCTCTGCTCACCTCCTGAACCTTGGTCATTGCTCAGGAGAAAACCCCAAAACAGAAACAGGATTCAGACAAGATTCAGACACCTCATCTTCACTGGTCCACCCCCAAACCCCACAGACCCCAATGGCCTCGTTCCCTCCTCAGGACCTGCTCCAGGAGCTCCATGTGCTGAGGAGATTCGGTGTCTTCCATATTTTCCAAATTTTTGGAGTACACTGGACCCTGTCCTGACCCAACCCCACGAGAATTCACCTGATAACTGTTATTGACTTCCAGGTTTTCTTTGCACTGCATTTAACAGCAATCCAAGAAATCCTTTTTCAGGGTAAAACCCCACATTTTACTCAGAATAATTCCCTAAATTTGCCACCACTCAGTCTCTGCCAGCCTGTGTTTATGGGGAAGAAAGACACGAAACTCCTGAATTCCTGCCTGGGTTGCATTAATTGTGTCACCACGATGCATTTTTCCTCCCAGAGTCCCTTTCCCTCCCTCCCTGGCACCGAGGCCTTGGCAGATGTGTGGCCCCAGGCCCGGCAGGAGCAGCAGCTGCCCGGGATGCTCCCGAATTTGTCCCCCTGTCCCGGAGCCGCCGTTCCGAGGTCTGCTGTGAGGAGATGTGATCGCAGGGAGAGGGATGCGATTCCAGGGACAGGCGGCTGCAGGGACACGGGACATCCCCCCCAGAGCTGCAGGGACACGGGACATCGCCCCCAGAGCTGCAGGGACACGGGACATCGCCCCCAGAGCTGCAGGGACACGGGACATCGCCCCCGGAGCCACCAGGCGGTGCGGCCGGGGCCGCGGAGCGCGGTTGCCGCTCAGAACCTTCCCTCCGCGCCGAGGTCGGGACGCTCCCACGGATCATCCCGCGTCACACCGAGCACCAGCACGGCCCGCCATCCGTCCCAGTCCCCGCACTGGTCCCCGGTCCCCGTACTGGTCCCCAGTCCCCGCACTGGTTACGCAGGAGCGCCCGCAGGTCCGTGAGCGGAGCCGTTCTCCATCCCGCGGGATAATTACGAACGGAGCACTTCTCCATCCCGCGGGATAATTACGAGTGGAGTTCTCCATCCCGCGGGATAATTTCGAACGGAGCACTTCTCCATCCCGCGGGATAATTAACGCTCTCCGCCGCGCTCCCCCTGCCCGGCGCCTCCCGATCCCGTTCCGGCGGGGAAGGGCGAGGGCTCTCCCGCAGCCGTACCGGGGCTCCCACCGGGACACACCGAGGAAAAGTTGTGCTCCCGCAGCTACCGGGAGCGGGATCGGGATCGGGATCGGGATCGGGATCGGGATCGGGATCGGGATCGGGACCGGGATGGGGATGGGGATCGGGACCGGGACCGGGATCAGAGCCGGGAGCGCGGCCCCCGCCCGCCCCAGCAGGTGGCAGACGCCGCCCGCCACCGGCCCCGCCACCGCCGCGGGGTCCCCGCCGGTGCCTCGGTCCCGGGGATGGGAGCGGAGCGGCTCGGGCCGGGCCGGTCGGGACGAACCGGGCCGGGCTGGGTCCCCCTGACCTGCTCGCTCCTGTCCCGCGGCCGCTGCGCTCCTCCGGTGCCGGCGGCCGGGCCGGTCGCAGGGAGGGCAGGGAAGGGAAGAGGAGGGAACGGGAGGGGAGGGAAGGGAAGAAGGGCAGCCGGGCCGTGTCTGTGCGGCAGCAGCTCCAAGGCCGGGGCACGCGGAGCCACAGCCGCCCCCATGAGCGGTCTGCCGCGGCCCCTGCGTGCTGCGGGGCGGCCCTTACCGGGAGCTTCGGTAGCGAGTGCTCCGGTACAGCCCATATGGAGACACAGCCCTTACCGGGGTACAGCCCTTACCGGGGTACAGCCCTTACTGAGCCCCCGGTACAGCCCTTACCGGGGTACAGCCCTTACTGAGCCCTCGGTACGGCCTTTTTCAGGAGCTCCTGTACAGCCCTTACCGGGAGCTTCGGTAGTGAGTGCTCCGGTACAGCCCTAACCGGGGTACAGCCCTTACTGAGCCCCCGGTACAGCCCTTACCGGGGTACAGCCCTAACCGGGGTACAGCCCTTACTGAGCACGCGGTACAGCCCTTACCGAGTGCTCCGGTACAGCCCTTACCGAGCCCCCGGTACAGCCTTTTTCAGGAGCTCCTATACAGCCCTTACCGGGGCTACAGCCCTCGCTGAGCCCCCGGTACAGCCTTTACTGGGAGCTCCGGTACAGCCTTTTTCAGGAGCTCCGGTACAGCCCTTACCGGGGTACAGCCCTTACTGAGCAGGCAGTACAGCCCTTACCGAGTGCCCTGGTACAGCCCTTACCGGGGTACAGCCCTCACTGAGCCCCCGGTACAGCGCTTTTCGGGAGCTCCGGTGCCTCCCGGTCCTCCCTGGCTGTTTGCTGTCCCTCGCTGCCTCCATTCCTCCCCTCCTCAGCACAGCCCCGCAGCCTCACTGCGAGCTCACCCAAATTCGGTACCGAGCACCGACACCCGGCACTGCCCGGCAGGACGGGCCGGGGGAGCTCTCCCTGAGAGGTTCAGAGCAGGGATGGTCACAAAGACAAAGATTTGGGATGAGAAATGAAACGCACTGCTGGCCAAAATATCCCAAACTGCACAGACACCCATCCCTGCGCCTGCCAGAGTCCTTGCTGTAATTCCACCGCTGTTTTCCACTGTTTGCAAACAGTTCTCCCACTGCAGACACATCTGTCCTCATCCTGCATCCAGCTGAGAGTCCAAAAAAGGCATCTGGCGCATCTCCTCGGACCTGCACAGCTCCAAAAGCCTCGGGTGGAACCCCGAACAGCTCCAGGCTGACACAAGACACTCACCTGAGCACAGGTGAGAGCACAGTGCTGGGAGACCCCTGCTCCACCCAACCCGGGGAGTTCATTTCTGTGGATTCCACTGCAACCTCAAAAGTCACCTAAAATTCTCCCTTTTCTCATTGTCTTTTTCATTTGCACTTCAATGCTCCTCCCTGCTTGTTCAACAAGAAAAGCTTTTCCCAGGACCAAACCACACTGAGCTTAATGGGAAAAGTGCCTGAAAAAACCCCAAAAGGCAGCCTAGGAGTGAGCCCAGAGCTCAGGGCTGGCTCGGAAAAACAGAACTCTGGATGGGCCAAGCTAAGAGAAAAAATAAAATAAAATAAAATAAAATTGCGATTAACAGACACTTGCAGCTTGCAACTCAAACCAGCACTAAAACACCATCCATGTCTAAAAGGTCCATGTAGTTCTGAGATAGAGTCACAAATTTTACAGGGGAAAAATCCTTCAGAATTCCCCTGCCAAAGGCTGACACTGCCCCTGTCTCACCCTTAGCTCCTTTTCCTCTCGTGTTTGTTCTCAGAACAAAGTAGCTCCTTGTATTTAAAGACGTCTGCTGCAGTCCTTCCAGAAATACAGGACAAGCTCCTTTAATGATCGGGGAAAAGTTAGATTCTGCTGGAGTCACATTAATTTCATCAAACATTTCATTATAATAATTAACTTCATCTTTCAGTCGTGCCACTGATGGTTTGGGCTCATCAAAGCCTTTTTTATTTGTCGTGCACTGAAAAAGCTCAGATTTACTAATCCAGCAGAAGATTTACATTCATAAATCAATTCTGTTTGTTTATAGAAAAGTTCCACACTTGATCATTTCGTGTTTCCCACCACAGCGTGGGCAGCTCTCCAAATTACCGGCTTTGTTTTACACTAAATAGTTAACAGGATAAGTAGGGTTTGGTTGTACTGAGAATACTCCAGTTCTTGATTTTTGTCAAAATTATTCTGGGCATGAAGCACTGAAGAAATTAAAAATAAAAAGAAAGTAAAAAAAGGAAAGTAAAAATACAAAACCCAAAACAAACCCAAACCCAAAACAAATAAACAGACAAACAAACAAACAAACAAAAAACAAACAAACAAAAAAAAAAAAAAAAAAAAAAAGGAAGTAGAAATGACCCAGAGGAATCCTTTTCCAGCCTGGGTTGATACAGGGATCTGCTGTGGATGTGAACTCGGGGCAGCACAAATCAGGCTCTGGCTGTCTCAGTTTGCTGCCAAACCTGAACAATTTGGTACAATCACTGGAATATTGGCCCTGCAGAAGCACAACAAACACACTGAGGGGCTGATCTCACTCAGAGCCCAGCACCACCTCATCTTTCCACCGAGAAAAGCAGTTCTGGAGGAGACAGAGCCTGGGGATGAAGTTTAACCATTCCCAGTGTCACGGCCAGGGATGGAGGTGGAACACAGTGAGGGGGAAAGGTCCATCCCTGAATGACCTCACTAATTAGGGCCGTTCAGAAGAACCAGCCCATTTCCCTGCTGCAGGGATTTATTTATTATTTATTATTTATCTGAGCTTCCACACGCTTGTACTTTGGGGAGAAAAGAGCATTAAAAGGGGAGAAAGCAGCTCTGTGTTCACCTAAAGATCAAAACCCACCCACAACCACATCAGCTGCGGCAGAGGAGCTCGAAAACTCAAAACCAGCCTGAAAAAAGGTCCTTTGTGCCCTTTTCTCCCCAACAGTTCACGAGCAGCTCAGTGAGGATTTACCCCTCCTGCTCCCTCAGACCCTTGTGTGTCCAGCTCCGGACATGGAAAAGTTTGGCCTGGTGAGTGTACAGCCAGGACAGGGCTGCATTTTTGCCTTTGTTCCTGTGTTTTCCTCCTTTGGAATTGCCTCCCCTTTGTTTCTGCTCAGCCCCATTGCTTTGGATTTCCTCTTTTGGAGGCGCTGTGTGACGCACTTGGGAATCCTGAGCGGAGTTACCAAACCTGTGTAAAATATACCCAAAATTCTGCATTGCACACACATCTCATGCTGGCCGATTAAACAGAGCCCTGATTTTTCTGTCTCCTGTTGCTCCTTTTTTCCCCCAATATCTGCACCCCAACTAAAAGCAGCAGCTGTCCCCCTGAAAAACAGCTCATGGCCATTAATATAATTATTATACATTATAAAAGTATCATTACTTAGAATTTGATTAATATTTCAGACTTGTGAACTGCTCAAGTATTTTCCTTTTCAAGGCACGAGCAGCAACAGGAAAAAATAAAACATTTCCCTTTTAGTAAATGATATAATTTATCTACCATTTTTTCCAGACCTCCTTCAGAATCATAATTACCTCCAACAATCGAGGATGTTCTTTTCAAATACCTCTCCAGTACAAATAAATATAAAGAAAACGGGTGAATGCTATTGTACATGTGAAAATTGGCTGTACAATTGAAAAATAGTTAATGAAATGTCTCAACCTCTTTCTCAATAGAGAAATCAATACATTTTAAATGTATCTACATTATAATATGTAAATGAGGGGGAAAAAAATCATTGAGTGGTCCAGATTTTGCTGTCCATTTCCTCACTGAAAATCCAGGAAAATTCTCTGGACATTCCTGAGTTACAGGACTATGAAGAAGAAAAGAAGGGGAAACACACACACCCAAAAGACCATCTTCCCATGTAAAAATGTTCATTCCTTTCCTGAAAATAAAATTATTTTGATGAATATCCCGGGCCTTACCATCACAGTGTTGCTTGGTTATTTTGGGGGCAATCATTTAGTGCAAAAACTTTCATTTTCTGTAAGTGCTTACAAGTAACCCCAAAGCTTTTGCTGCTGCCCGAAGGGGAAAGATCAAACCCTTCTCCTGCTTTGTGTTTGGGAAAAATGTGTCTCCTGGTGAAATAAATGAAATTAAACCCAGCAGCACCAGGAGACATCCCACTCTTGCTGTGGGATTTGGCAGTCCAGTGCTTCCAAGGACAGTTTTCCTAGGACCAGGATGAAAAACTTCAATTTGCAGCCCAGAAATTCTATTTTGAGTCTCCCAGAGTTCAAGTGCTCCTGTATTGCAGGGGTTTGTACCCAAAAGGCACCTTGGCCACTTGGGAATTATGAATTCACTGAGTTTGATGAAAGCCCAGAGATCTGGAAATATCCTTCAAAGTCCTTCACAGCCCCAAATCTGCCTCCTGTCTGCTGAGTAAGACAATATTTCTCATTTAACTTAGGCCCGAAACAGTAATTCTGTGTGAATGTTGTGACACTCACAACATGGATTGCTCACCTTGAATCCATTTTTGGGTCTAAGCCTCAAAGAACTTTGCAAACATCATCAAAATCCTATTAATTCCATTTCCACCCCCATTCACACCCCCGCCCAGGGTGTGCTCTGCCAGCATTGCTGTAACCTGCCCCGGAGCTTTCAACTTTCTCCTCAGCAGACCCCAAACCATCTCCCACTCTCACTCTCCTCTTAAAACCAGACAACAGCCGAATTTCCACCCTGGAATCACTGTCCCCACCCTCCCTGCCTGCAATTTCCATGGTTCCCATTGCCAGTGCTGGTTTCCAGCTGTCTCAGTGGGGTTTGGTGCCATAACCTGCATTTCACACAATTTTTCCCACCAGCAGTGGAGTCAGGGACTGGATCCTGAGTCAGGGGCTGGATCATAATTTGGGGGTTTTAGGCTGATCCATCCCTCAGTCACCTCCACTGATGGTGCCACTGATGCCTTAGGATTTTAGCTTTTATATTTTTCATCTATCTGTAATCCTGTAATTCTTTAGTGTATAATTCTGGGCTCCATACAGGTGCTGAGCTGCTGTTCTCTCATTTTTTGACAAAACAATTCCTCTCTAAGCCCAAAACTCAAGGATACCTCAGTGTCTCAGGCCCCGAGATATGTAAACAGCAGCGAATTAATTGGGGGAGCAAACCTGGGGTAATTGACTTCATTACCTGAAGTAATTGACTTCATTACCTCCTCGTTGGAGGATTAAACCTCGATATGCAAATGGACAGAACTTATGAAGTATGAAAAACCCCTGACCTTATTAAAAACTTATGAAATATGAAAAGCCCATGGCCTTATAAAAAACCTGTAAAGTATGAAAACGTGTGACCCAGTGTCCATTTTGGGTGTAGTCCCTGGATGGGCTGGTACTGCCCCGAATGCACCTGAAGGCCTTCAATAAATCAAACTGCTTTTTATTCTCTTTGCTTTATCTAGCCCATCCAGGCATCAGTTTTCTGGCGACTCAGATGGGACAGCCCAGCAGCCTCTGGCCAAGCCACCCAGCCCATGCTGGGGTGTGAGGGAGCCCAGCAGCCTTGCCAGGGCCTTACCTGCTCGTTGATGTGGCACACTGCCAGGTTCTGCTCGTCGCAGGAGCAGGACACTCGGATGTACTTCAGCCAGTTCCCAGCCCCGCCCTGGCCGGCGTCGCCGCAGAACTTCTCAGTGCCCAGGGCATCGGGAATCTGCGGGAGAACGGGACAGGAGATGGGTCAGCTGGGGCCACATGGCAGCTACGGAGGGGAGAAAGGGAGGGAAAGGGTTTGCAGGGCAGAACTCTGAGCAAAACATAGGAAAGAGAAAGGTGGGTGATGGATATAGTTGGTAAAGAGACTTATGATAAGAATAAAATCAGCACTCAGCCACTATCTGAAGGTCCTGGTTGGCAGAACCTCCAGGGACACAGAGAGTGGTCCATGAGTAAAAGGTTCAGGACTACAAATATTATGTACCACAGCTCAAGTAATCAAAGCAGCTAACTCCTCCAAACTGCATTAATTTTAAAGACAAAATTCTTAACTGCTCCATCTTCACGTTGCCTGTTTCATCCTCTCATGCAGCATAATTTTTAATTACAAACCTTTCAATAAACTTGCAAACCAGGTCACTTTTCACAGAGTTGTGAGGTTCTATTTAAAAAAAAAAGCTTTACCGAATGCACTACTTTCATTTATCTGAGAAATTCGCTGGCCACATCTGTGTGGCTGAAGGTGAGATACGATTTGGCTGCTGTGCAAAAGAGGAATCCTTCAAAATAAAACCCCTCAGATAATTAAAAGTCCAGGTGTGGGGAGGAAAAAAGGGTTAATGAAGGGACTGCAGTCCAAAGAAAGTCACTGGTGTGCTAGGAAGAGACTTTTCCTCCCTTAAGACAGTGGAGTTTGGTGACAGAAGCAGAGGGGATGCTCAGCATTCCAGAACAACCTTTGGGATGATCCACTTTGTATTTCACTCAGAAAAGCACATTTTAAAAATGACACAGGACACACTAAAAACAAGGAAAAGCCCTTTGAGTCCAAGCATGGCAAGGCTCTGCTCTGCTCCTAAGTGGGCCTCCCTGCTCCAGAAACTCCTTTTTTTCCTTCGATTCAGATTTCCCTCTACCCCGACCAGCCCCTGTGTCAGTGCAAATTACTTCAGTCATCAAAAGCTCTTAACATGCTTTTACTAGCAATTAATTCTCTCAGAATCTCGTGGGATACGATAATACTTTCCCATCTATTTCAAGGCAGAGAAAAAAGAAAAAGGTGGGAAAACAAAAGGAAAGGAAAAATTAAAGCCCAGCGATGACAGCAAGAAGTTGAGCCTAAGGCTGGGCTGAGAAACCTCAGGGGGATGGGTCCTGTTGAGGTTTGGGTTTCCAGCTCTGAACTCCTGGGAGGACCAGGACCTGCCAGCATCTCCAGGGAAGCTCCCAGCTCCCTGCACTGGACCCAGCAGACATTTCCTGGTCTCTCTGCCCCACCACTGATCCTTCCTTCTCCAGCTCCCTGTCTGAAAAGGGATGAGGGAAAGTCCCACCATTAGTGTTTGGTTTCTTCCTTCCTAATCAGAGCATGGCACTGGGAATCACTGAAATGCTGCATTTTCACCCAGAACGTGTTTGGGACAGAACTGGTGTGAGAAAAAACCTGTCAGTGCTCAGTTTCTTCATCCCCTGCCTGGGAACACCCAGGGTCACTCATTCCTCCCCGACTAGACCCTGGCACCTTCCAGACACCCTTGTTCATCTGCTGGTAGCTCCAAAGGCCTGAGCTGGGGCACTGATGGCACAGGAAGCCAATTCCGTATTGTTTGGACTTTTTAAGAACAAAAACCCAACACTAAAAACCTGTTCTTAATATGCCGAAACACTACTGAGTTTACTCCAGCTAAAATAACAATAATTTCTGCTTTATCTCAGGGAGCTCCAGGAACACAGAGGCTGCCTAAAGCTGGTGAGCTAAAGAGCTTCTCTTGGCCTTACTGACCCTAAATGAAGTGGAGTAGCCAAGCCAGCCCTTGAGGGGCAGGAGTGGGGACACACCAGACACCAAGCGACAGCAGCTTCCAGGGAAATTGGAAAACCAAATGAGACAAATCATTGGTGCTCAGCTGGTCTGAAGCCACTGAAGAGTCTGGGCAGACTTTGTAGTGGTTTGAGGAACCAGCAGCCCACAAATCTCCCAGTTGAATTAATTAATTCCATTATTAATTAATGAATAATTAATTCCTGCAGCAGCAATTGGTGATGTTTGGTGGCCCTGGGAGAACAAGATAGCAAATCCAGGACACATAAATTGGCTTTTTGATTTCACAGCTGTATCTGACAGATACCCTCTTTCATCTCCTACAATTCTTTGAGGAGGACACCCAGATCCATTGAGTGGCTTAGCAAGGAAGGGCCTTCAGGATCATTTAGTCCCAACCCCCTGCCCTGGGCAGAGAGCTCGGGGGAAGCCCAGAATTCAGCTCAAATTCATTTTGCAGGGTCCTGCTCGCCAGCTGTGTCTCACAAGGAGGTTCTGCCGTGGCTCGAAATCACCTGAAACTCTGTGGTTTTGTCTGCGTGGGGCATTAAAACCCAAGCTGGGGGTGTGAAATCTGACAGATCAAAACGAGAGAAAAAGAGGTGCTGTGAAAGCCTGAGAACCTGAGCTCGAGTTTGTCACACACACTCAGTGCCCTCCACAAACAGAATGTGGCACCAGGGCCCAAAGCCCAGCAATGGATTTGCACCCAGGCAGGCCTCATTCCTCTGCTGGCATCAACCAGGACCCTTTGGAAAGGGAATAAATGGGGTGATCAGGGGTCTCAAAGTGCTCCAGGACCAGTTCCAGAGCAAGGGGAGCTCCCGGGGCAGCTCAGCCCTCTGTGGCCAACACCTCTAATTAAAGATCAGGTTCACACGCTCGCTCTCTTCACCGATGGTCTCTATCAAAGTTATTTCACAGCTTAAAAGTGCAGAGGAACACAATAGCAATCACCCAGCACTATCTGCAGGATCTGCTTTTTACTTCTGCCAAACGTTCACACACAGAATAATTTTCTCTCTTCCCCCCCACCCCCACCTGAGAAAACTCCGGAAAAACAAACTGAAACCTTTTACCGCATCTTCTCCCAGTTCAGACCAGAAGGAAATCAGAAATTTCCTCTGGCGAAACTCTGCAAACCAACAGTTTACAAGTCTTTGTCGGCAAGTAAAAAAAAATTCCAGTTTGAAAATGCTTCTGGAATGCTCACAGAGCTTTGGTTTTTCTGTGTTCTTTGGAAGAACCAGGAGATAATCCATGCTCTAGGACAGGTAGAGAAAGAAAATGGCAGTGAAATATATCGGCTGTGGGCAAATTAAAGATCCCAGATGGAAGCACAGAGGGATTCACCCCACTCCTGGAAGGCTCAGCTCCCCACAGGCACCCAGCTAGGGATGGTCTCACCACAACGGGCACCTCCATCTCTGATTAAACTGATTATTCACAGTTAAGACTGTGACTCTTAAAACCAGAACTAAGTTCATCCCTAGCCAAGACTCATCAGCAGCTTTAATCATAAAACCATCCATCTGGTTTTCCTGGGCAGGTAAAGGCTGACATCAGATATTTAGCCCCAACAGCAAAAAAACTCAGAGATGCCACAGGAATTAAAAACCCAACAGAAAATGATGTGTAATGATTAGCAGGACTCTGACTTGGTGGAGCTGACATGGAATTTCTGCCTGTGCTCTGTGCTCAGGCTGGCTCTGTATCAGTGGAGAGTTCTCTCCTGAGGGTAATTTGGCTTAGACATTAAAAGAAGTTGTCAGAAGGAAAGGAGAGGCGAAAAAAAAGGTGGGAAGTCTTGAAGGTTGGGGGGAGCAGAATATTTCCCCATTCTGTTGGGAGGTGACCAAGCACTGGGTATTTAAGGACAATTTATTTTTTTGTAAGAGACAAAAGATGTGGCCAGGGTGTGGTGAGGGGAGGAGAGATCTGGCCATCGGTAAATTTACTTGCTCCCCGAACTTCGAACTTTGGAGAGGCAGCAATGGGGAACTCCTGGCTCCTTTTGGCTGCGACTGCGGAAAAGCCCAGCTCTGCACTGCCTTCTCTACCTGGTGGGTGAGCTTTCATTTGGGAAAGGGGCATGGAATTCTGACCCGTTTCCCTCCTGGAGGGCGCATTTTCCTGGCTGCGTTTGCGGCTACCGCTGCCCGCCTGCCTGAACACACTGCCACAGCTGCCGAGTTCCTGCCACCTCTTGCTGGCTAGCCCGGGTGAGACCATCCTGCCACTCCAGCTCCCTGCTCTGAGCTCCCTGCCCAGCCTGTCCTGTTGCATCATCCCTGCCCAGCCTGTCCTGCTCACGCCATCCCTGCCCAAACCGTCCTGCTCACGCCATCCCTGCCCAGCCCGTCCTGCTCACGCCATCCCTGCCCAGCCCGTCCTGCTCACGCCATCCCTGCCCAGCCCGTCCTGCTCACGCCATCCCTGCCCAGCCTGTCCTGCTCACGCCATCCCTGCCCAGCCCGTCCTTGTGGTTGCACTGTTTTAGAATCTTTATGTTCTTTCTCACAGAGAATGTAGATAAGTTGCATTCTTTTACTTTCCTAATCTCTGTGTTTGGCATTGGGTGTCATTTAGTTGTGACCAATGGGTTTAGGAGGTGGATTCTTCATTGACCAGTAGTTGTTAGAGTATGAATGACTATATAAACCTTTTTCTGTAAATAAACGGTCCTTCTCCACCATGCTTGGTCTGCCTGGTTTCTCTCAGCAACCTTCTGCACCCAGGGGGATCAGAAAGCCATACGTCCTGCTGTGCCATCCCTGCCCAGCCCCTCCTGCCGCACCATCCCTGCTGAGCCTGTCCTGCTGTGCCATCCCTGCCCAGCCCCTCCTGCCGCACCATCCCTGCCCAGCCTGTCCTGCTGTGCCATCCCTGCCCAGCCTGTCCTCCATTACCCACGTGACACAGACCTGACCATGTGACACACACCTGACCTCGCCCCACAACGTCCCCTGCAGCTCCATGGGACTCACTGCACCTGCCCTGCCCAACCAGGAGCCAACAGCGCCCCTGCTGGCTGTGACCGTGACTGTGCCAAAGGGACAGTGCTGGCAGCCCAGGGACATCTGCCACCGGGTTTGGTTTTGTTTGTTGTTACTATTGTTATTGATTGTTCACCTCGTTATAGATACTAGTAAAGAACTGTTATTCCTTTTCCCATATCTTTGTCTGAAAGCCCTTGATTCCAAAGTTATAATAATTCAGAGGGAATGGGGTTCACATTCTCTATTCTAAAGGAGGTTCCCACCTTCCTTAGCAGACACCTGTCTTTCAAACCAAGACAGGAAGATACACGAGAGGAGAAAAAAAATCAATTGACAATTAGTAATTGGTGTTGGTTTTGCAAGTCTATAAGCATCATGTGCTGCCATTCCAGTCAGTTTGGGGGCAATGCACTTCCCCTCCTTGATCCCCTCAGCTCTGAGGCACAGCATCCCTGCCCCATGGAGCTGGGCTCCCTGCAGGAACATGTTTTGTCCCTTTTGCTTTGTCCCCCAGTTGTCAGGGACAGCCACTGCCCTGGAGATGTGCCGGAAAAGCAGATTTTCATCTGGCCTGCAGCCTGCAGACACGCTCAGAAAGTTAATTATTGTGGGAGCACTTCCTCTGGCCACTCTTCCATTTTATTCCTCCCACCTAACCATGGATTTCTCCCTGCTTTTTTTTTAATCACTGAACACGCCAAAACTTAAGTCCGTCTTTTCTCCTTCTGCTGCAGATGGTGAGCTCAGTCTTTATTTATTAACCCACGGCACCTCCCAGCACTTTTGTCTTCAAATCCAACAGCTCATCTAAGAACTCCCAATTCCCTTTCCCTTCCCTGCCAGTAAGAGTGCCATGATTTTGTTCCCTGTGCTTCACAGAACTCTCCTTGCTCTGAAGTTCCCCCATCCTCCTCCTCCTCCTCCTCCTCTCCTCTCCTCCTCCAGTCTATCCCCTCCAAACAAATGCACCTTCATGTTCCCTGGGATTAAAGGGCTTTCACTGGACCTCTGCAGAGACACGGATTTGGGATGCAGAGCCAGAGCCCTGGCTGTGCCTGTGCTTCAGACCCATCCCCAGCCAGCCAAAAGGAAATTGTTGTCATGTTCCAGGGCTCGCTTTGCAGCTTCATCTGCTGTCTGCCGAGCAGCGCTTGGCGTTCGGATCCAAAAGGCTCCTTGATCTCGCAAAGGCTCCGCTTCGTAATTTATGAACATCAGAAATGCTGAGTTATGGGGCAGAAGTTATGGAAAAATCCTCCAGAAAGTTTACAATTTTTTTTGCACATCATTTGAGGTTTCCTGCCCCTCTAATTTGTGGGCTCTCTGTTGGGTTGTTTCTTTCACGTTTTAATGGGCAGCGTCCAAGGTCTGGCCCCGGCTGAGGTGTGCCGGGGGGCTGGAATGCCTGCGGATCTGTCGTCAGTTGGCTTAATGGATTCCTAGTGTGCATGGAGAAACGGAGCAACCGAGAGTTTGCCATCACTGACCCAGCGTCCTGTTGCTATAACATCCCTCCCCAGAAGCCCAGAGTGTAATAAACCTTCTCATCCCATGGTCGCAGGATCTGCCTCTGACAGCTTGGCTGATGTGCGCATTTTATTTGGCAGGAGTTGGAGATTTTTTCCTTCCCCCCCCCCATTTTTTTTCTTTAATGACTCACGAGCTGATTTAGAGCAATAAACTGTTGCCATGAAGTTTTGTTGTGTTTCTTTTAAATAAAGGGGAGGGAGGGACTGCTGCAATTTATGACTTTCAGAAGTAACTGAAACAGAAAGTCCATTCTTGCCACGAAATGAAGAGAAAAAGACTTCATCCAGAGAAACACCTCTGTCAACGTGTAGACACGAAGCCTAGATGAACTCATAAATTCAGCACTCTGCCTGCAATTAAGCAGGCTTCCTGGTGATTTGACAAAGAGTTAATGAGAAACGTGTCAGACAAAAACAGGTCATAGCACTGGAAAGCGCTGGGAAGAGCAGCTGAGCCAAACCCAACTTGTCTGCCCAGGGCCACAGGAAAAGCTCGGAGTGTGCTCAGGGAGAGCCACTTTGAGTTATGGACAGTAAAGTTCAGTCCAAATGGAAGGTTCTGGAAGGAGCTCCCAGCCCCAAACCCACCAGAAAAAGAGAGGGATGCTGTTCCCTGGAAGCCTCTGTGCTTCGAAGGAGGAGTGGGCAGCAGAGCTCTCACCCTGTGTGAGATGGCCCAAATCTCCTCCTCAGTGTGACCCCTGTGCAGTGCAGGGGATGGGGTTCAGGTTCCAAGGGCTGGGAAATGGCTGCAGGGTCAGAGAGCTCGGTTCATGTCCCTGGCTCTGTGTGCAGGGTCCTGTCCCCAGGAGTCCCCTCCTGTCCCCGTCCCATCCTTTATGCAGACAGATCTTCATCTTTCCAGCAGGACAGCACAGAACGCAGGGCTCCAAGACAAAACCCAACTATTCAAAAACTGGGAAAGCTCAGAGGAGAGGAAAACAAATCTTTAAGATTCTCCTCCTGTCAAACGATTCTGTTTCTGCTTCTTCCAGCCTGAGCCAGGGCCAGGAGAACCATGAACATGAGGAAACCTGGCTGGATTGCTCTGGGGCTAAAAGGGTGCCAGGCAGAGGCTGCTGAGCCAGGGGACACTGTGGAGCCAGATGACACTGCTGAATTTGGTGGCACTGCTGAGCCCAGTGACACTGTCGAGCCTGGTGACATGGCTGAGTTTAGTGACACTGCCATGTTTGGTGACACTGCTGAGTCTGGTGACAGTGATGAGCCTGGTGACATTATTCAGTTTGGTGACACTGCTGAGTTGTGGTGACAATGATGAGCCTGGTGACATTACTCAGTTTGGTGACACTGCTGAGTCTGGTGACACTGCCAAGCCTGGTGACACTGTTGAGCCCAGTGACACTGTCGAGCTTGGTGACACGGCTGAGTTTAGAGACACTGCTGAGTTTGGTGACATTGCGGATTTTGGTGACACTGCTGAGTTTGGTGACACTGCTGAGTTTGGTGACAGTGCTGAGTTTGGTGACGTTGCTGATTTTGGTGACACTGCTGAGTTTGGTGACAGTGCTGATTTTGGTGACACTGCTGAGTTTGGTGACACTGCTGGCTCATGGGAGGCAGAGCGCTGCTGCAGCTGATGCAGAGAGGCCGATTCAGGTCTTTAAAAAGCTGAATGGTTTTGAACTTTCACTCCCACCCAAGCCACACGTCTGAATTTTCCACTGGGGTGTGCATTCTGAGCTGCTGCATCCTCTGGCTTCACAAAGGCTCTGGAGACAAACATCCCAGGGAAGGCTGGTCCTGGGACATACTTCTGTCACAAAAATACCCTTCTCATTCTTTTTCCCCACCACATCTAAAGCACACGATGAATCACATGAAAAAAGGCTGCTTTCTCCCAAAAGTCCCTGTCCAGGTTCCAAGCAGAGGAGCCTGGATCGCTCACATGAGCTTGGTTAGCGAGGCTGGATTTCTTGAGAGAGTTTGAATCCAGCAGAGCCCACATTAACTGCTCTTCTCTTACACACCAGCACAGTGAGTTTTTCCCAGTTTTTCCCCCAAAGTTTTTTTTTTTTTGTCTGCTCTGCATCAGGATAAGGAGGTCTGGGAAGCTGCAGTGTCACCACTGTGTCCTTCAGGCACTGCTCCAGCTGAAGGAGCATCAGACCTGACCCTAGACACAAAGCCTCAGGAGGAACCGACGGCAGCAAGAATCACAGAGCACACCATGTACAGTAAATTTACATTTATACTCATGAAATACGATCTCCAGGAAAGCATCTCCTGCTCTCCACAGCGAGACACCACAGATACACAGCAGAGCAAGTTCTGTGCAATGGGGCAAGAAGTCAAGAACTCTTGACAAAAACCCACCCTGGCTCTGCTTTCCCTCCCCTTACCTATAATTCCTTCTCTTCCCATCTTGGAGGTGCAGTTTTGCTCCCCACAAGACACCCCTGAATGTCACAGGATGTCACAGAAGGTGCTGGCAGCGCCAATTCCTGTCGATGCACAAAACCAATGCCACCCCCTCGCTTCTCTCCCCCACTCTCCTCCTCTCTGAGGGCAATTAGCTCCTCTCGCACAGCAACATCTCATCACCACACAGAAAAACACTGAGTAAAGATGTCAAAACAGAAGACAACTTCCAAGCTGATGGCAGGCATTTATCTCAACAAAAGCTCATTTTTCACCAGTAACGTAATTCATACCACACTGATTTAAATTAAACAGTAAACCATAAAAAACTGTGCTCAAATCAAATCCCAGGGCTGCCTCAGATAGTGTACACACGAGGCAAGGAAGGGATTTCCAGTTCTTTGTAATATACACACACAAAAACTTTGAAGTTTTCTTCTGCACCGAAAGAGTTCAGGACATCCCATTTTTGTATCCTGCAGCATTTTGGCTCATTCAGAAAAAATTATAATTGTAAAGTTCTAAAAGCTAAATAGATGAGGAAAAATGGGAACTTGGGATAAATCTTCCACTGATAAAGAAAAGACAGAGGCTCGCACAGGCAGGGCAGGATTTGGAGTCTCAGGACATTTCCCTGGGCTAGGGAGAGGGAGCAGCAGCAGGAGGTGCAGCAGTGCCGAGCTCCCAGGGCTGCTGCAAGGGGTTAAAGCAGACACAAAGCACTTGTATCCCAGAGCTTTTGTGGAGATCCAAATCGCTTTAGGGTCTGATTCCTCCGCTGCTATTTCCAAAGGAAGATGTGGCTAAAATGGCTCCCTAATGAGCGGTGCCAATTAGCCCAGGGCGAGGAAGAGCAGGGCAGCTCTCCTGGCAGAAGGGAGCGGGCACAGAAGCTGAACAGAACTTTATTGTATGAAGATGGGAACATTTCTGATGGTAATTTCTCTAAGAGTTCTCTTAGCACAGCTGCTTCCCTTATCCAGAGCCAAAAGGTGCTTCTGCTGTGAGGAAAAGTCAGCCAACCTTAAAAATCAATTCTGATCAGCTTCTCGAGGTACATCCTGGGAGTTCTGCTGGATCAGGATGGACAGAGGGAGCTGCTGCTTGCTTTAAATCATTTCTTATTACTCCAGCTTGGTTTTAGTAACGTTTTGGGAATGGAGCTGTGGAACACCACGAGCGTGGAGGCCTCTCCAGAGTGATTTATGGGCAGCACTTGGTGCCAAACCCATTTACTGCATTTCACACTCTGGCCAAAAGAGTAGCAGAGCCTTCCTCTGCCCATTCCCGGTGCTGATATCAGCTCCAAAGCACCAGCCTGGCAAACGCCTCTGGAGAACTCAGCAGCAGAAAGCCCCCATGAAATGACATTGTCTGATGGCTTTTGCTGAGCCTCTTCCCTGGGAAGAATCCAGGCTGCCATCCAACAGCCCTGGCAAATCCACTGCCTTCCCCTGACAATGCTCTGGGATTGCACTGCATCGTTAATAATAAATGAAACAAATTCCAACAAGACTTATCCAGGCACCCCAGGGAAAGGTGAAGGAATTCAGAGAGCTGAGGGGCTTGAAATAGGACCTATTTTCCTTTAATTAATAGATTTGGGGATAAATGGCCTAAATTCAAGTAAGAGAGGGACACAGATAAGGACTTCTCTGTCCTGCGGGTATTTGATGGACACAGCCTGTGCGCCTCACTCCCAAAACTAAGAGTGATATTCTTAAAGCTCAATACCTGGAGTTACCCTGCAGCCTGCTTCTGGTGGCCTGGCCATGTTTGGACACCTCAGCACAGCACAAATCAAACTTTCTGTCGGGGAATGAAAGTTGCTGGGAATCAGAAGTGCAGGAAATCGAAGATACAGGCAGGGTAGGGTCTAAGCAATGCAACAAAACCAAGGTGTTGAATGTCTGGAGAGGCTGGAAAGGATTTGGGTTTTATTCTACGTGTGACTGGTGCCAGTTGCACCCATGCAGCAACAAATACTGTGCTGGTCTCACTTCTGTCTTCCCCCAGTGTAGTTGCACTGTTTTAAAATCTTCCTCTTCTTTCCCATGGAGAATAGAGATAAGTTGCATTCTTGTGTTTTCTAATCTCTTTGTTTTGGTGCTGGATGCTCTAGGGTTGTAACCAATCATTATAGGGGGTGGAAAAACTATTGACCAATAATTACTAGACTATTAATGGATATATAAAGAAGTTTTTGTAAATAAAGTTTCTCTTTTCACCATCTTGTGTGCTGCCTGCCTGACTTCCCTGCGAGCTTCCGCGAATCTCCATGAATATCAGAAAATCAGAGCAACACCCCAGAGGTTCTGCAGCCTGCCTTGGGTGCTGCTCAAACAAGGACTGAGTGGCACCACCCCACACCAGGGAGATACAGGCACGGAAAGAAGGGAATCACCATGAAAAAAGCTGCCAGAGCTGTGGTTCACAGCAGCAAGGGAAACCCCAACACACACAGGTATCACACTCTGCTAGCACTGAATTTAGGTTCATAGAGGATGATCATCCCTCCTTGCTTTTCCCATCAGCATGGGTAACAGCAATCCAGGAGGGTGGATGTCTGCACCTCTCCTCGTGTTGGCTTTAAAACCTTGAATTTTACAGGCCCGAAGGGTGCGTGTTCCCATTGTTCAACCATGACCCGACACTTTCAGAACAGAGATTTACCAAAAAAAAAAAAAAAAAAAAAAAAAAAAAAAAAAAAAAAAAAAAGGAAAGAAAGACAAAGAAAAAGAGAAAAAAAGATAAAAAACCCCACCAAAGAGCAGCCCGAGCAGGGCTGTGCCCTCCCCCACGACACAGCTGCACCCCAGCTCCCCTTACACAGGAAACCCCCCCAAAAGGACCATGCTGGGCTGGGGAAGCTCAGTCCCTGTAACCTTTCTTATCAGCGGCAGGCTGGCAGCTGCTCTGCAGCCCTGCTCTCGTGCTCTAGAAGGTGTGAAATAGATGAGTTTGTGAGCTGGGCTGGCACTGAGAAAAGGAGCGAAAGGATCCTCGAGGTTCCCCTCGAAAACAGCAGCAGCAGACCCCTCTTGGAGGAGCCTGGAAAACAAAGCAGCCCCAGAGAGATTTTCTCTGGCCACACTCACAAAGTGCTGCTCCCCCCTCAGAGAGCTGTGTGATCTCCTTGGAGTGATATTTACCCAAAACATGGCCCAGAGAAGGAGCCAAAATGAGGCACCGAGCCCTGCGGGTCTGTCCCATGCTCCCAGAACTGCCCCACGTCCTGTGTGAGAGCTGCCCTCTGATTTATCCTACAAATATCACCAAATGGGAGGGCAAGAGCCCTTCCCAGCACAAAGGCAGGGCTGCCCCTTCCTGTCGGGGAATTTGGGGATGCTCAGGAGGTGTGGGCAGGGCAGGAGGGGCACAGAGAGGCTCAGAGGATCAATCATCAGCTGCCCCCCTTGCCTTGCCTGCTGGAAGGATGACAAAGATGGGATCTGCTCCACAGATAAAGCTCCTCTCTGCTGTGGGGCTGGGAATCTTCCAGGGTTGGCTCATCCCAGCCCTGTGCCTTTGGGTATTGGCTGAAGAGTGAGAGCAAGGCCAGAAAAGCAGATCCTCAGGGCAATTCCAGCTTCCAGAGAAACTGCTCCAGGGCTGCTTTGACTCCTGAGGGAGATGGAGATTATTCACATGATCTGATCTAAGTCTTGAGCAAGAACTTCTTCAATCTGTAACCATTACACACAGCTTCTCTTCAGTGTGAGCATCACTGAAATGAGAGCTGGGGACACCAGGATGGAGATTTTGCCCCAGGTTCGCTTCTATGTGAGAAAAGAAGGTTTTGGAGTCAGTTCTCACCTAAAGATATAAAAATCTTTTACAGAAGGGGAGCCCCCCCAACAGCTGCCTGTGGGTTTAGCAACAATCTCACTCACAAATACACTCAAAGAAAATGTGCAAAGTGTTCTGCCCTCAGATTTATGCAGTGAATATGGTTATTTCCCCCCCCCCAGCACAGTGACTCACACTGGAAAGAAATTCTAGGGTGCTCATTTCCCACCAAAATCTCAGAGCCCATAGTTTTCTGCAGGTTGGTTGATGAGACATCCATGAGAGGTTCACAAACCTTGCAGCCAAACCTTGTTCCTCCTTTCCAAATTATGACAAGGAGGGACTGATTAAATGATTTCCTCCTGCAGCTCCGACCCCTCTGCACTGAAAACAAACCAGTATCTTGTCTGCCATCACCGAAAGAGCTGAAATCTCAGCCATAAGGAAGTACAAGGGTAAAACTGCACAGTCCCAAGTGCCGCCGGGATGAACTTTACCCCGAGCCAATTCACCTA
The DNA here is from genome assembly GCA_036630365.1 of Acanthiza pusilla. Taxonomy (NCBI): domain Eukaryota; kingdom Metazoa; phylum Chordata; class Aves; order Passeriformes; family Acanthizidae; genus Acanthiza; species Acanthiza pusilla. Next base: position 3,564,860 of record JAXCHO010000005.1, on the reverse strand, counting down.
CTTATGAAACGACACATTCCAGGGAATTGATTCTAATGATAAATCTGCCCTTTGAATACGCTGAGAAACAACATTTCAAAATCTCCAGCTCGGATCTGATCCCATCTCTGGGTCAAAAGACAGCTCAGCAGAGCGGTGGTGTCGAGGTGAGGAGGTGAGGGCTGGGGTGGAGCCACAGGAGAGCACCGAGGGAGAGGGACCCCGATGGCTCTGCTCACGTTGTTTTGCTGGGGCAGTGCCAGCACATCTGGTTCTCTGACAGCAGGGCTCAAAACAAACCCCAGCTGACACTCACACGGCTCACCCTGCCCCGGCACAGGCAGGTTTGAGTTAGGGAGATGCTGATAACCTCCACACAGAGCTCCTTATCTCCCGTGGACACCTGTGCCCAGCCCCAGAGACAGCGCCCAGCAACTGATCCAGCAGAACACCTCTGCTCCTTTTAATTTGGGCTGGTCTGGAGCCAAGTGGGAAGGACAAAAAATAGAACAGCATCTGCCTTTGGAGCTAATTTCTCACCTCTCAGAAAGCCAAAAAGCCACTCAAAGGTGAAGCTGAGGGTGACAAATATTTGCTTTATACATGAGGATTCCCTGCGCAGGAAAAGGGAACCCTCTCCTCTCTGGGGCACTCTGATCATTAAGGGCCCTTCCAACCCAAACCAATCTAGGATTATTTTCTCAGTCAAGTCTCAGTTGCACTAAATATGAGGATAAAAGAGTAAAAAAAAATCAGACTTCAGGTATCTAAAAGGACCACCTGATAATAATAGCAAATACTTCCTCATTAACAGATGGGAACCCATTTTTTGGTGACAGATTCCTTCTTATTTTGAAGTTTAAAATGCTCAGCTATAGAATGCAGAATGTAACAAATCCCTTTCAACCCTAATAAAAAGTATTAATTCAATGCTAAGTAGAAATCATTGCATTTTAAGCTGCGTTTTGGCATCCAAAACAAATAAACATGATTGTCTCCATTCCCTTCACAAATACACACAAAAGTTGGAGCAACTGCCCAGGCCTTGAAATGCTGCTGAAACAGTTTCTTGTGCTCTAATCCTGCAGTTTTTAAACCAAACCATGGCATAAATGGTTCCTGCCTGTATTTGGCAGCCCTGAGAGTTCTCCGAGGATGAACATAAATTCAATTATACCAAATTAAATAGGAACATATATAAGCCACATAACATTTTAATTGGGGGTGATTCTTCACTTTTTTTGGAAGAACTGTACAATAGTTGAATCCACAAAGATGATATGGCACATCTGCTTTCTCCCTGGAGCTGCCTGCTTTTATTAATTACCCTGCAGAGATATATTTATATTGATGTAGTCAGTGTGTGAACAAAACCTCATGGACGAACAATGGTTTAATTAAAGCAGGAAAACATGGTTTACGGGTGCCGAGAAAATCTGGTCTTTAGAGTCAGTAAAAGTTTCATAAGCGATTAGATAAAAATAAATCCTCGGGAAACATTTGCACCAAATATGTCTTTGACATTTCATGCTGGAGAACAACATAAAAAAATTCCCGAGCAGGCACGTGGGCTCAATAATCCATTGGCTGCACCTGGGGGTGAGTTCAGACAGCTCCAGCTCTCTCATGCTCTTTTCCTCTGCTCTGATTAACAAATCTGCCTCTTCTGCCCCAAACTGCTCCATCCTCGCACTCTTGGGTCAGCGTTAACTTCCCAAAATTAGGCAAAGACAGGAGCGAGCTCTGGCCTGTCCCACCCTGCTCGTGATGCTCAGCACCAGCACAGCTCCTGCTGGACCGGGGAAGGAATGAACAGGAGCAGAGGCTCTGCCAGCGCTTCCCCCAGCTTGTTTCAAGAGCAAAAAGAAGAGTCTGCCTGTAAATAACAGAGAAATTTTGGCAAACCACTTTGCAGTGGAAAGAACATCCCAGCTGGTGACACTCGAGGTGTGTGCAGAACACACCTGGCTGGCTGTGCCACCCCGGCCTGGCTCTGTGTCCCGCAGTAGACAGTGAATGCGGTGCTAAGGGGAAGAATTCCGCTCTGTCCCTGTCCCAGGGAGGCAGAAAACAAATCAGGAAAGCCTGGATCACCGGGAGGGCCCCCGGAGCTCCCCCGGCACAACGCGCTCTTTGTCACGGGCGATGCTCCTGCGACAGACGCGGCCTCAGCCCAAAGCCCGGCCAGAGATGGAGATCTCACACGCTAATAAATAAAAATAAATATCTGACCTCAAGTAAAAGATCGTTCGTTTGACACTCCTGATCATTTTTTATACTTCAAGCTCAGTTTTTACTGGACGGGATCCAGCCATCCTATGGAAATGGAACAGTCTTGTTCTTTAGGTGAACAAAAGTCCTTTTCTAGTCCTGAGGGCCGGCGAGTTTATCCAAATATTCTCAGTTTACTACTAGCCCCTTTTGGAGCCGATGCACTCAGCACAAGCACACTTTGTATCTGCGGGGCAGCGCCCGGGCAGGGCTGAGCCCAGCGCGGGGCCGGAGCCGCCCGGCCGGGAGGGACCGCGGAGTGCCCGGGGAGCCCTGCCCTCCTCATCGTCCTCCAGCCTTCCTCATCCTCCCCTGCCCTTCTCATCCTCCCCTGTCCTCCTCATCCTCCCCCTTGTCTTCTTCATCCTCCCCTGCCCTCCTCATCCTCCTCCTGCCCTTCTCATCCTCCTTCTGCCCTCCTCATCCTCCCCCTTGTCTTCTTCATTCCCCCCCTGCCCTCCTCATTCTCCTTCTGCCCTCCTCATCCTCCCCCTGCCCTCCTCATCCCCCGCTTTTCCTCCTCATCCTCGCCCTTGTCATCTTCATCCTCCCCCCTGCCTTCCTCATTCTCCCTCTGCCTTCCTCACACCCCCATTCTCCTCATCCTCCCTCCCCCCGTCCTTCTCATGCTCCCCCCTGTTCTCCTCATCCTCCCCCGTCCTCTTCATCTCCTCTTTGTCCTCTTCATCCTCCCCCTTGTCCTCATCCTGTCCCTGTTCTCCTCATCCTCCCCCGTCTTCTCCCATCCTCTTCATCCTCCTCTGTGTCCTCTTCATCCTCTCCCTGCTCTCCTCATCCTCCTCCTTTCCCTCTTCATCCTCCTCCTGCCCTCCTCATCCTCCTCCTGCCCTCCTCATCCTCCCCTTTTCCTCCTTGCCCTCCTCATCTTCCCCCTGCCCTCCTCATCTGCTCCTTCTCCTCATCCTCCCCTTTGTCCTCTTCATCCTCCCCCTGCCCTCCTCCTCCTCCTCCTCCTCGCCACCATCGCTGCCGAAAGCAAGCGCAGGGACAGCGCAGCGCCTCTCCCCTCCGCCACCACCCCGGGAAGAATGTTTGGAAATGCTAAATGCTCTTTTCCATGTTTCTCCATCACTTCTGATTTTGGCTGATTCCAGCCCGGGAGCTGCTGCCAAGCGCATGAAGTAATGAGAAAGCTTGGGCAGAGGGGCTGACTTCACTCCAGCGGCGCTGCAGAACACACCCAGCGTGTCCCCGGCTGTCAGCACGGCGCTGGACGGGACCTCATGAGCTGATTTTGGCTTTCCCAGCCGGAGGAGACGCGATCCTGGTGCCACTGTCCCCCTGCCCTGCCCTGCCCTGCCCTGTCACACCTTCCCCAAATCCTGGGGAGCTCCCATCCCAGCACTCTTCGCTGCCCCCAAAGTGACCTGGGGCTGGTGACAGCGATCTCAGCAGCCCCAGAGGCTGCCAGGTTGTGAGGAGGAGGGAGAGGCAACACAGAACTCTCACCTGAAGCCCCGTGGCTGTGCCGGGATGGAGCTCCAGTGTCCAGGGCACAGAGGCTGTGCTGAGTGAGGTCTGCCATGAATAACCTGCCCCACAGTGCAGAGAAATGCTTCCCTGTCAGGATTAAAACTCCTCCGTGGAATAACTTCCCATTGGGGGCCACAGAGGGAGCAGAGCTCTTGGGAGAGAGGAGCACTTTCACATGAAAAGCATTGGTGTGGCAGAGGACGGGACAGTGCTCCCCAGGGAAGAGGCAGAAACTGGAGACAGGGACAGACGAGGGTCTGCAAACTGGGATAACTGGAGTTGTCCTGTGTGGCTTCAAAGTCCCTGAGGATTGCAGAGGCTGGCTGAGAGAAACCAGGCAGACGAACCAAAATGGCAAAAAGGGGAAGTTTATTTACAAGAAAGGTCTTTTATATCCATTCATATTCTAGCAACTATTGGTCAGCAAAGAATCCACCTCCTAAAACCATTGGTCACAACCAAATAACACCTAATACCAACACAGAGATTAAGAAAGTAAAAGAATGCAACTTATCTATGTTCTCTGTGAGAAGGAACAGAAAGAGTTCTAAAACAGTGCAACCACAGTCCAGCCCTGAGGAGACTGAGGGATGGGAAATAAAGACATTCTGTTCAGACACTGCGACATTAACAGCCAAGAGTGATGAGCAGAGGGACAGCAAATGATAGAGATCATGGAGCCTCTGTCCAAGCACAGATCAGACAAACACTCAGCCAAATGTCTGGAGATCCTGCTCTGGTTTGAGTGGATTTGAACTGGAAATGGAAGGGTCTGTGTGCAGCAGATGGATAACACCAAACTGGTGCCTGGTCACCTCTGGAAATAGCTGCAAACTGCCCCCAGCACTTACTCTGCGAGTGCAGCTATTTGAGAGAGAAATATCCAATGGAAATTCCTTCTCTCACTGAACCCAACACAACACATGCGATCCCTTCAGCAAGGTGCTGCCCTGGGATACATTTTAAAATAGCATATTAAGAATGGTGATTTTATTCATACAAGCCTTGCCCACACGATGACACCAAAATTTCAGCAGATAAGGGCCCATAAATCTCTTTACCTTATTAGAACGACTCCTGGCTGTGGAAAACGAGCCCAGCTTATCCCTGGAGCATGTGCTGCCTTTTGGACAAGGGCTTTGCAATAACACAGGAGAACACAAGAGCACAGGGCTGAGCCCGGTGCTGTAATTTCCATGGGGCCGAGTGCCACAGGTGCACTAATATAGGCATTAGTGAATGATTAGGCCCCATAAAATATATGAATGCTGTTTCTTTAAGAAGCCATAAAATTTTATTGAGGAAAAAATCCATGTGCAAGGCTTTTGGTTCGTTTCATGCGGTCATTCAGAATTTCACTCATTTCTGACAGGACTATGATAATTAAAACTGTGGCCTGGGTCTGGTTTCTATAAAGTCCATCTGGCCTTCCGCGATGGAGACTTTTGGAAGGATGTAATTGCCTGGGCAGCAAATAACTATTTTGCCATCCGCAGTACTTTAATTTTGTCCCTGCAGCAGGGGAGCGAAGTCAGAGGGGCAAAAGATCATTAACGTCTGTGGGGGAAGAGGGGCTCCCAGAGCCGGGGCTGGCCCGGATTTGTTGAAACGCTTGACACCAATGGGCCCCATTAATGCATGGGTTAGATACAATCTGTGGAAAAGGGTCTATTATAAAGGGATTATTTGGAAGTGTTCTGTAGTTGGGGGTGGGTGTGATTGAAGGACTTAAAACTGTTACATTAACCCTTAGGGCACTCCAGGCAGTAACAAACCTGGCATTAAAGCGCTGGTGTTTGTCACAATTTCTTCACTTCCCTCCTTCCCCTGTCACAAGGTCAAAGAGATTAAAAACATCTATAATGCACTCTTCGGAGCTACAAAGATGAAGCTTGTTTTCTGTCCACTTTATGGCTGCAGCAGCCCCCCACTGCCTCCCTGCTCCCACCCCAAACACCATCGTTAAACAACAAAACAAATCGCGGAGGACAGACAACAGCGGTTATTTTATGGATACGGAATATAGGCATGTATTTACATCAAAGGAAAGCCAGCACAGATGGAGTGGTGACAGGAGAAGCTCTAGAGCTCTGCTTAAACACCCAAAATATGCCTGTTCATATTTTGCTTGACTTGAAAACAGAGCTGGAAATCTCAGGCTCGTGAGTCAATACCTTTGCTGGGAAGCTTCCTTTGAATGTCACAGCTGAACACAACTATCAGGGGCTTGACAGACTCTCAAATGCTTTCCAAAAATGCAGATGCATTTACATTTTAAACATCTTAAGCATTTTGTGGGTTTTTTTGTGTCTCGTCAGCTGTGCATGTGTGGCTCCTGTGGGAGACCAAAATCCAAATAGGGGCAAGGTGGGGCTGAAACTCATAAGGGATCAAAAGCTGCACCCAGAAATGCTTGAGTTTGTATTTTTTACACATATGCACATCCTTTAACTCCCCCCACGTTCCACACAGGGGGATTTCAGCCTTCTGTGCAGCAAGTCCAACAACAAATCAAATCAAAACTTGTTTCTATTTGGCCTGAGAATGAGGTACTGCTTTGTCAATCATTTAAAAAGAGGAGGAGAGTCCAGAGCAGCTGAATTCAGATATTCTGACTGTTTAGAAACTTGATTGGTGGGATGAGAGGCAGAAAGCATCACAAAAAATTTGGAAAGATCAATGCATGAGGAAATTAAATATGTCTCAATGTGGGAAAGCCACTGCGGCTGTGAGGGGTGGAGGGAATTCTGGAACAATTTCGCATCACCTCGAGATTCTCATGATCTCTTCCTGGCCATGGTGACGGATGAAGGAGGAAAGGCCAGAGGGAGAACACGAGCTCCAGGCACGGGGCAGACCCAGCCCTGGAGGACCCACAGCTCCAACGTGACAAATTATTTACACAATTGTGTGCCATAGTGACCCCAATGACTGTGATCATCAGCTATTGCCAGAGCAGTTTTCTCTGGAATTAGTGACTTTTGTTTTGCTTTCTTTTCCAGGTGTTCATCCATTTCATCCGATCTCAAATCAATCATCTGATTCCCGGGGTATTTGTAAGAATATTGAGAATTTGGGGAAAGCCCCAATGGCCAGAGAATGTTCCATTTCCCTGGAGTTTGTGCCACAGGAATGTCTCTGAGAGGCTTTCCTTCTCTGGGCAGCTCTGGGAACTCTGAGGGAACACATGAAGTGTTCCCCAGACCCCACTCGAAACACCAGCAGAGATATGGCAGTGGAACACACAATTTAGAGAAAATTATTGAGATTGTGACTCTTCCAATACAGTAGAAATGTCTGTTTGCTTTGGCACGTCCAGCTCTGCTCACCACAGCAATCAGCACAGTCAGAAAAGATTGATGTTTAAAAATATGTGCTTGGAAGAGCAAAAAGATGATTAAACCCATAAATTAGGGGGGAAAAAAAGGTGTTTAAAACTTTCATATGAGCCCAATCCACAGAGGTTTATCTAGACCAAGTAGTCACGAAAACAAACCTCCTAATTAACAAACCCTTCGGGTTGTTAATTCTGCTTGGTTCCTTCATCTGCTGCTCCAGGGCTGGGCTGTGTTTGATGTGGCAGAGCTGCCCCAGCAGCCCCGAGCCTGCACAGCACCAAAAGCAGGAACCTTCTGCCTCCCTCTGCTCGAGAGAGAGGAAATCACAGCCCCAGAGCCACTCTGATTCTGACCAAGCTCTCTTTGGGTGTTTGGCAGGAAGGCAGCGCCTCTGAGGTGATGATGCCTCGTAGGGAACACAGCCAGGAAGGATTTTGCAAGGTGAGCTCCCCACAAATCAACCCCAGCTCAGACTTGGTCAGCAGCATCAGGGAAAGGACAGAATTCCTGAACTGATATTGGTGCTGACACGGTAATAAAGGGAAGGTGAAATGGGTTAAAGCCCAGCTCCTGTGTTTGCATCCCACCCCCGAGGTTTTTGGAGCTTCCCTGGGGGTCCTGTCTGGCACACGCTGCTCTGGGTGTCAAAATTGTCTTTACTCATGGATTTACTGGGATAAACCAAAGATAAGTGGAATTTCAGCCAGGGTCTGCAACCACTCCTCATTCCCAGTCCCTGAGCAGCACCCCATCCTGTCCAACCCAGTCCATCAGCACTGAGCCCACCAAGGTGATCATCTTCATCACCTCCACCTTCAAATTAAATATATCTGAATGAATCCACCTTTAAAATTTGCTAGGATTCTCTTTATGCAGCTACTCAGAGCATGAACAGAGTTTTCACCCACACCAAAACAAAAGCTTCTGCTGCAAGTTCGCAGACAACTCCCTGAAGATTTTATTTTCCTATTTTTTATGGAAATTGTAACTAGCAACAGGGCTGCTTTTTCTTGGAAATCACATGAAAAATATTCTGTTCTGAGGATACTGAAACCTGCGTCTTTTCTAAATCAAGGAGAGTGAAATTCTGCCAGGCAAAGTAGGCGGAAGAGTGCCAAAAACCCTGAAAAGGTCTCTCAGAAGGGAAAAAAAAAGCACCAGAATAAAAGAAGCTGTGAAAGTTTATGAGGATAAACACTGATGACAGGTGGAGTAGAAGCTGAAATCTGAACTCCAAAGTAACTGCAAATAAAGATTTGTTACAGATGGTTTTAATATGACCTAACACTGGGATGCCAGCTACAGCATCACTTTTTCCTGCAGGCTGGACAAAACTAATAATGGAGTTACGGATCCAGGGCTGCAGCAGCACTGACAGTGAGGGCACACGTCCTGCAGGACATGTCCCCTGTCCCCTCTGGAGGGTGAGATGTGGTCAGTGAATTGGTGATAAAGGGACACAGCTGGAACCAGCAACGTGTTTTAAACAGGGAAAATCACAGAATCGCTGAGGTTGGAAAAGACCTCTGAGATCACTGAGTCCAAGCTGTGACCTGTCCCCACCTTGTCCCCAGCCCAGAGCACTCAGTGCCACCTCCAGGCCTTCCTTGGACACCTCCAGGGATGGGCACTCCAAACCTCCCTGGGCAGCCCTGACAGTGCCTGAACACCCTTTCCATGGAGAAATTCCTGCTCATGTCCAACCAAAACCTCCCCTGGTGCATCTGAGGCCGTTCCCTCTCCTCCTGTCCCTGTTCCCTGCGAGCAGAGCCTCACCCCCCGGCTGTCCCCTCCTGTCAGGAGCTGTGCAGAGCCACAAGGTCCCCCTGAGCCTCCTTTTCTCCAGGCTGAGCCCTTTCCCAGCTCCCTCAGCCTCTCCTGGGGTTCAGCCCTTCCCAGCTCCGTTCCCTTCCCTGGACACCTCCAGCCCCTCAGGGTCTCTCTTGTCTTGAGGGGCCCAGAACTGGACACAGGCACAGAGGGACAATCCCTGCCCTGGCCCTGCTGGACACTCTGCTTTTGATGCAGGAGCCAATGGTCCAAATCCCAGCCCTGTGCTGCTTGCTGTACCTGAGCTGGCACCTGGAGCAGCTTCCCTGGGACAGCACAACCTGCCCGAGCTCCTCCTGAACCCCAAATCTGGAGGATGCTGCTGGGGCAGTGCAAAGAGCCCCCTCCTCCCTCCGCCAGCGCCCAGCGGTGTCACCCGCAGATGACGGATGAAGGGAAAGAAGCCCCTTCTCTCATTTCCCCCATAAATTCATTATTTTGGCAGCTGGGCCCTGTCAGATAAGAAAACAAAACCGGATCTTCTTCGGGAGAGCTGTGAAGTTCTTGTGTCTGAGCGCTGACCTCCAGCCCCATTTCTGGAATCCCTGCGTCATTCCGAGAGCAGCATCCAGCTGGAACACGCGTGCTTGCTACATCTCTGTCTAGACTTCAAGCATGTAACACAGTTGGCAGGTTGGAGCATTCTTGCTGAGATCAATGGCCACTAACCTGCCGCACCACAATTCCAGGAGGATTTGGGGTTTGGGGTTTTTTTTGTTTTTCATTGAATGGTAAATCTGAAATGCAAGCCAGGGGAGGAAATGCTGCAGTGCTGTTGTACCTTCAGTATCAGCTGCTTGATTAAATTGTCATTGCTGCTTCAGTCAGCTTTTAGAATGCAAAGAATATTAAAGAAGGAAAAACTTTGCAAGATTTGCAGAAGTGCCAAATGCAGTATTTTAAGCCATGTTTATCAGATAGAACTTGAGGGGAAGAAAGAACTTTAAATCATAACTATACTGAAATGTATGAACCATTAATGATCAAAATAACCTATTAGCCACTTAAACTAATTAACACAGCTAATGACAGGCTCAAAATGCAAGGAATTTATTCACTTTGCCCTCTGCAGAGTGTACAGATGCTCTATTTTACTTTTCCTGGATTTCTGTGTCCTTCTGGAACACAGGAACACGGTCTGGATGAGTGCAGACCATGTGAATTCTGTGAAAAACAAGTGAAAACTCTGTATGGAGAAGCTGGACCATCCTGAGTGATGAGACAGGACAGGGACACTTCCCCCTCACCCCTCCCTCTGGGGATTCTTGCTTAGAATGCCCCAGGATGGTTATTTAGGAAATCTGGCTTGGGAAAATCCGTGTGGGGGCAGAGGAGCTGCCAGCAATGGATGTGTGGCTGCCTCGTCCCTCTCCTGCTGCCACTCAGGGCACACATGGAGCCCTGGCCCGGCTGCAACAACCAGCAGCTCCTCCCATTAGCCAGTAAAACATCCCCCGTTTACCTAAGAATATTGTAATTGGGAGCTGGAGAGCTTTCCCATAAATTCCTGGGGCCATGTGAGGGTGCCGGGGCCGTCCCCACGTGGAGCAGAGGCTGTCACGGCTGGCAGGGACAGCCATGGGCTTGGTGGGATGCCATGGCTCATAACGCCGAGTGCAGCCATCAATAAACCCAACATCAGCAATCATAAAGTTTTACCGCTCACCTTATGTAACTTTTATTTTACACTCGATTAACTTTTACTGCCAGCTCCGAAGAATAAAGGCATTCTTACAGGGGAGAATTAGAAACAGCTTTTTTGGGGGTAAAAAAAGAAAAAGAAAAAGAAGAAAATAAAGAAAATAAAGGAAAGAAAAGAAAAGGAAAAAAAAGAAAAAAAAAAAAGGTGTATTCTAATATAATTCCCGGGCAGCTTAGGAGTATCAGGGGCAAATATGGTGTAAAACATGCATGTCTTATTCCCAGCCTTACCTTCCCCGAGCCTTGGGCAGTAACCCCATGCCTTCCCAGGATCAGATTCGAGGGAGACACCGAAGCAAGAAATCCCCGCGCTGTGTCTGTGCCATAACTCAGTGTGACAGCAGCTGCTTTAGCAATTCCTGCTTTGTGACTGCAGCCAGGGAAGACCAAGGTGGGTGCATCAGAGCTCCACACGCACAACTATTTCCCAGGAATTTGGGGTAGCAAATGCATGAGGAAGCCACGCCTTTCTGTATTTCCTTTAACTCATTCTGGCCATTTTCTGGCACTTTCATGAGCGTCAATCACCAGCAGCCCGTGCTGAATACACCATTGTTTGTGAAACTGGACAGTGCCTGGGCCATCATGCCTGAGAAGTCAGGGGACTGTCTAATGTCTGCTTTTAATATGGGCCAAGTCCTTTTTCCCCTCCTGTTTAGTAGAATTTTATACTGGGTGGACACATTTAGGGCCTGAATGGTTTGACAGTAATGATTAATACCCTGCATTAGGAGATTCCAGTGAAAGTATTCAGGAGCACGCTGTGCAGTTTGGTTCTCATCAGATGGTCAGGTCTACAGGCCTATTAAAAACAGCAGGAGAGCTGCAGACTTAATCACAGAGGCTGGGCCCGTGGAGGGAGGAAGAGTGAGACACAAAAAAAGGAGAGAATGAACAGAAGGACAGAGCAGAGGTGCAGGAGAGCGAGGATCAACTCACACACCAGCCATGAAATCAGGTGAGGGTTTCTTTAAAAGCTCTGTCCAGAAATGTTTCAAATGTAAAATCTCTTTTCAAGACCAAAGCAGATGGGCCCGTGGAGGGAGGAAGAGTGAGACATAAAAAAAGGAGAGAATGAATAGAAGGACAGAGCAGAGGTGGAGGAAAGCAAGAACCAACTCATGCTCACACCAGCCACGAAATCAGGTGAGGGTTTCTTTAAAAGCTCTGTCCAGAAATGTTTCAAATGTAAAATCTCTTTTCAAGACCAAAGCAGATGAGGGTGGAAGACTTCACAAGGCAGTACCAGAGAGTGGAAGGTGAGAATCACCTCTGGTTTAATGGCAAAAGTCTAGAAACACAAAGTGAGGCCCAAAGCAGAGCTCCACACGGCAGCAGGCCCTGGAAAAATGCATTAAAGTAGTTTTAGGAGTGAAATCAGAGCAAAGAAGCCACCCAGGGAAAGGCATCACAAGTCATTGCTGCTGTTTGGTGCTGGTCATTAACTCATGGAGCCAGAGTCATCTCTGGAACTTCATCAAAGTTATTATTATTATTATTATTATTATTATTATTATTATTATTATTATTATTATTATTACTAATATTCTTTTCCCCAGCAAACAGCCCCACAGAGCACTAAGGAGCAGATTACATGCCTGTCTCACAAGAAACATAACGCTCCCAATAAAATAAAGTCATCAGCACCGACAAAAATCCCAGAACATTCCTTCCAGTCTAATCCCACCCACGCCATTGCTCTCTAATTTCCACGAATTCTCACAAAGTCAATATTTGTTTGCGATTGGTTTGCACAGAGCTGCATTAAATGCCGGCAGGGCACGTTGTGTTCTCGTTCCCTGATGGCCAAGCCTTCCTGCCACCATCACCTGGCTGTGGCACAAAAAAAATGGATTTGTTACCAAAGGAACACAGCTGAGATCACATAAATGTGTTCTCGATTGTGCCATGAATCCATATGAAAATCCACCAAAAAGTGCTGTCAAAAAATTGATAAAAGAACTTGAGAGCATGTTGATCAGCTGGAAAAGGTTCTTTTTGGGAAGGCTGGAGCCCCCCCAGCCTGCAAACCCGGCTTTAGGTTATTGAAAATAACCAGAAACTTGACAATGGGGTGACTTCAGCTGTTTTATAGCATTTGGTGGAAGTTCAGTTCCCAAAGCCCCAGCCCTGGGGGGATTTCTGGGCCGCCTGGGGACCATGGTGCTGCTCCAGAGGCTGCAGTGGTTCCGTGGGTAACCCAGGGCTGCTCTGGGCAGGGCTGTCACCTTTCAACTGGGCTGAATTTATATTAAATCCCAAATCACTATTAAAACCCCAACAACACACAAGCGGCCTATAACAAAGCCCCTGAGGTGTTCAAAGTCTGTAAATCCCCCTTTTTTTGAACGTCTGAATAACAACAAACCCAAAACAATAATTAATTCTTCTCCAATGCACAGACCCAGTTCAGTAACAAGCGCTAAAAATACATCTGAACCTTAGAAACAAAAGAGGAGGCACGGAGCACTTTGAAAGTTTGCTCCAATGATTAAATAAATTAGACCTGAGCTGCTAAGAAGGGAAGGACAGAAAGTTCACTACCAGCACGACAAGACATTGCCAGCTCTTGACTTGTTTACCCAGAGAAAAAAGGGCAGAACCTAGCATATTTCAACAGATTTCCAAATTCCGGGCATTTTTTGTATTTAAGTGACAATATGATTTTGAGCTCTGTGAGATCTGCCTTGATTTGTGGCACAGGGCTCTGACAGCTGCCAAAAAACTGCTGCTGCAGGGAAGGGGCTCAGCCAGACCCTCCGTGGGCAGAAGGGACACTGAGCATCCCAACTGAGCTTTAATTTCCATGTATCCTCAAAATCTGCTTTTCTCTGCTCGTCTTTGAGCCTTCCAGGGCATCTCCTGTGTCACCATCACTGGGATGCCCTGGGACCCCCGGGCCAGACCTTCCCTTCTCCACGGGGGCTGCAGGGAAACTCCATCTCCTCCCCACTGAAAACACTGCCCTGGAAACCCAACACTTCTTCTGTGGCACACGAGGAATATTCCCTTCATATTCGGTGGAAAAGGTCATGGTCTGAGGACAGCAACTGTTCCCAAATCCATGCAGTGGCAGCAAGGATTTCACTTTTCACCTGGAGGACATTTTCTCTGAGGTTAACACTCTCCACAACCTGCACACAAAGCTCCTGAAGCTCCACTTTTTCATCCTGGAATTCATTCCATATAAAAATTCTCTTCTTGGACACCAAAAGAATGCAGGGCTCCCCGTGACAGCATTTCACTGAGCCCGTGAGGAAATTTCTCGTACCCCACTGCTTTCCCATGGCTCGGATCAGCCCTGGGAGCTGCACAGGAATGAGGGTTCCCCTTCTGGGAGCATCATCTTTTTTTTCCCCCCTTCCATTGGGTGCTTGGCTGTGATGGACAGCGCCAGGACCCGGGGACAGCACTCCCGAACACCCCGGCGCTATCTGCGCATTATTGGGATTTGCAGGTTATCAGTGGGGCAGCGACTTCAGCCATGACCTCATTAACTAATGTGGCCACATCAGCACCTCTCCACGGCCTTTATCACTCATCGTGTGTCACAAAGCAGCCCGCTGACACCTCCCGGGGAATGCCGCTTGTATCTTATCTCCCGCAGGGGAGGACCCTCGCCGGGAGACACAGAGCGCGTCTAGGAATGCGGCAGCTGACAGGGGATGATTTCTCAAACAAACACCGAGGGGGAAATTAATGGGCTTTGCTTAGCCACTGACAATGCCGAGCAGAAATACGTTAGCTCCCGGCTGCTATAATTTAAGAATTATGAGTGTAATTTCAGCCCAAAGCTACTGGGTCGCTTCCATCAGCATCCAGCGCGCAGCTGCTCCGCGCTGCTATCATCGCACGGGCAGGGCAGGGATCTTTCATTTCCAGCCTTGTTCCTGCTGGCTGGACGGCGGAATTCCCTTCCCACAGCTCAAAACCACAGCAGCGCTTTCTCTGAATTTCTTCCCATAAAAATCCTTCTTCTGCATCTCCCAGATTTGGAGAGCGAGAGGAAAAGCAGGGCGGAGCTGGGGGCAGAGATCGGGGCGATGTCGGAACACCTCACCTTGTTTTGCCTCGGGTCATTCTTCTAAAGGTGCTTTACTAAAGGTGTGTTTTGCCAGGAAAATGCCAATTCTCCGTGGCAGAAGCTGCGTGTTTGTCCCGATGCACAAGCAGTACTGGGCACTGAATGATTTCAAGTCCCCAGAAAACACTTTTGAAAGGGTCACAGGGAACTCTCTCCACACTGCTCTGTCGTTAAACCAAAAAGCAGTGGGTGTGGATATTTTAAAGTATGCAAAAATCCCTGTAAAAATGAAAAAATGGTATTTTAAATAAAAATTAAAAACCCCCCAAACAATGAATCCAGCTGGCAGGGAAAATTCCTCGGTCTGGAATTGGAGTAAACAGAACATGATGCACACTGTGAGTGAGTTGGTCACCTCTGGCTGAATGAGGAGGGTTCAGGAGACTGAAATAGGTGATGGGCAGAGCAAAGCCAGTGCACCCTGCCCGCCCTCCCTGGGGACAATCCCTGCATGGGGACAGTCCCTGCATGGGGACAGTCCCTGCACGGGGACAGTCCCTGCATGGGGACAGTCCCTGCACGGGGACAGTCTCTGCATGGGGACAGTCTCTCCATGGGGACAGTCCCTGCATCAGAACAATCTCTCCATGCGGACAATCCCTGCATGGGGACAATCCCTGCATGGGGACAATCCCTGCATGGGGACAGTCCCTGCATGGGGACAGCCCCTGGATGGGGACAGTCCCTATATGGGGACAATCTCTGCATGAGGACAGTCCCTGCATAGGGACAATCTCTCCATGGGGACAGTCCCTGCATGGGGACAGTCTCTCCATAGGGACAGTCCCTGCATAGGGACAATCTCTCCATGCAGACAATCCCTGCATGGGGACAGTCCCTGCATGGGGACAATCCCAGCATGGGGACAGTCCCTGCATGGGGACAATCCCAGCATGGGGACAGTCCCTGTATGGGGACAGTCTCTCCATGGGGACAATCCCTGCATGGGGACAGTCCCTGCATGGGGACAATCCCAGCGTGGGGACAGTCCCTGCATGGGGACAATCCCTGTGTTCTTCCCATCCTGCTGGCAGCTGGCAGTCCCACTCCTTTGAGAGCCAGGAATAGGGAAGAGGATCTGCTGCTCATGAGCACAGGGATGGCAAAGCCCCCGGGCGTGTGCCCTGATGGGGAACTGATGCTCTGACCAACCTTGAGAAAGTTCTGGAATTTTTTTGTTCTTAGTGCCTCGCCTGTAATGCTGAGCTAATCATGACTGGATTGAGAGCCATCAGAAGCAGGCAGTCAAGAATAAGCACAGGAGGTGGGTGAGAGCTGACATTCCCACTCCCAGGACTGGAATCTGAAAAGGCAGTTCTGGAGTGTAACAATTTTGGAATAAATCCCTCACTGCACCCCAGGACAACCACAGCCAGAGCAGGCCCCACAGCATCACCTCTTTGCACCAGACAAATGCCACCTTTTCCTAAATTAAAGCACTGCTTAGAGTTCAAAAAAAACAAACAAACAGAGGAAAACCCCCCTCCCTGAGATCTGGAATCTTATCTGGAATGAAACATCCGTCGGGTGTTGCCCATTCCCTGCAGGGAGCTGAAGGGAAAAGCTGATCCCATTGTCACTGGACAGGGCTGCTGAGAGCCACCTGGGATCACCTCCTGCCACTGGATCTCCTGCCAAAGCATCACGGATGCTTCTCTTACCACTTTAAGATCTCTGGGATGTTCCAAATTAGTTTTCATCCCAAATTAGTTTTCATCCCAACCCGAATGTTCTCATTTTTTCCGATTGTCTTCTTTTTTTCTCTGCTTTTTCAAAGAGTGTCTTGTTCTCAGTGGCATTTTCCCTTTCGTAAATGATCTGATGGAGAAACTTGGAAAGGTCAGCTTGTGGGACCTGGGAAAGCCACAAGTGTGACAGCCTGGTCCCACCAGCTAAACTATGAAAAATCACCGTGCCTTCCGTTTTTTTTCCTTGTATCCCCAACCTCTTCTTGAGTCTGGAGACAGATCCCTCACCATCAACACTGGGCTAAAGACTCTTCTCTATGCCTTTTCCAGACTTTCAACCAGATCTTTTATTAAACCACATTAAGCTAAACATCCTCCCTTTATTCCTCCCCTGCTGGGTAACACCGTGTCGGAGCGTGAGCTGCCAGCGACGCGCCGGGTGCTGCTGAAAGCTGTAAAAGAGGCCGACAGAACGCGCGGGGCAGAAAACATAAACACACCAGGCTGACGTGTTCTGCGCGGATTAAACTGACCAGGAACATCAGAACAACTTTTCTCGATTGTTATAAACAAAAGCAGAACCCGATAAACATTTTCCGTGCCCAGGCGCGCCAGGAAAAGTGGATTTTGAAAGCGAAAATGAAATCGCGGCACTCTGAGGAGGTTTCACTTGGGCAGGAACAGCTCAGCGTGTCACAAAGCCCAGATTGTTTCAATCTGCACGTGCTCGATGCTCTGCCGGGCTCTAGAGGCAGCATTGGCTCGTGGATGGGACACGGGGAGCAGGACAGCCCCAGCTCTGCCAGCATCTCCAGCGCTTCGCTTCAGCCACTCGTGGTTTCTGCAAGTGGCCACTGATCCCTGTCCCGTGGCTGTGTCACCATTTCTGGAATTGACCACTGATCCCTGTCCCTTGCCAGTGTCACCATTTCTGGAACTGACCACTGATCCCTGTCCCGTGGCTGTGTCACCATTTCTGGAATTGACCACTGATCCCTGTCCTGTGGCTGTGTCACCATTTCTGGAATTGACCACTGATCCCTGTCCTGTGGCTGTGTCACCATTTCTGGAATTGACCACTGATCCCTGTCCTGTGGCTGTGTCACCATTTCTACAAATGGCCACTGGTCCCTGTCCTGTGGCTGTGTCACCATTTCTACAAATGGCCACTGGTCCCTGTCCTGTGGCTGTGTCACCATTTCTGGAATTGACCACTGATCCCTGTCCCGGGGCTGTGTCACCATTTCTGGAATTGACCACTGATCCCTGTCCCTTGCCAGTGTCACCATTTCTGGAACTGACCACTGATCCCTGTCCCTTGCCAGTGTCACCATTTCTGGAACTGACCACTGATCCCTGTCCCGTGGCTGTGTCACCATTTCTGCAATTGATCACTGATCCCTGTCCCGTGGCTGTGTCACCATTTCTACAAATGGCCACTGGTCCCTGTCCTGTGGCTGTGTCACCATTTCTGCAATTGATCACTGATCCCTGTCCCTTGGCTGTGTCACCATTTCTGGAACTGACCACTGGTCGCTGTCCCTTGGCTGTGTCACCATTTCTGCTCCTCTTTGGGAAGTGCTCTGGGACCCCCAAGTGATGACATCCACCCACATGAAGGTCTCTGAGAGCTCTCTACTGTGGCCCTGAGGTGACAGCTCCAGGACACTTGGGTGTCACACACTTGTCCTGCTGAGCTGTGACAGCTTTGGGAGTTTACCTGGGAAGCAGGAAGGGTGTGATGCTCATCCACCTCCCCAAGCAGTAGTGATGGTTTCTGCCCATAGGGACACCTCCCCTGAAGATCAGAGCCCTTCCCCCTACAGCCTCAAACCCAATGACATTTGGGTGTCCCCACGGTGCTGTTTCTGCCCCTGGGATTGCCTGGATCCCGAGCGGAGCAGCCTCGATGTGCAGAGTGGGAATCCCCAAACGCCACCCTCCAGCCCCAACAACACAAAGCTGCCCAGGAAAAGAGCCTGGAGAGGTGGAGTGGATTGTTTTCCCTCACACATTGAGGGGTTGAGCTCAGCATAGAAAGCCCCCAGTGTTTGCCTAAGATGGGATCTTACTTTCTCCGTCCCTTTCAAGTCCCCGGACCCTCGCAGGTGTGCGCTGCTTCATTTTCCCTCTTTTTCTTTCTTTCTTCCTTTTTTTTCTTTTTTTTTGGGGGGAAGATTGATTACAAGCTAAGCAGGGCTCCTTTAGCCAGCACTCCCATCTCTAATTATTAGCACTGCCAACTTTTCCAGCACAATGCTCAGTGTCAGATAAACGAAATCTGTTCCTGTCTGTTCTGTAACTGATATCAGCTCCATAGTGACCGTCCCTGACCTCAGGACCCTGGGCTTTGTTTGCTGCTACATCTTAACTCTGCTGAGAATGGAGTCCACACACATCAAAAAAATCACCAATATTAATTAAACCCCAGATACTGTTATCAACTTCAGTGAATAATGGGCTTTGTCAAGCTGCACGGAGTGGCCTCAGCGAGACTTTGCTACTGACAACATTCAAAATATTAGATTTCCAATACTTCTTTCATCTTGCCCACAACCTCTTTGAATTAGTGTTTGTTGCACTGCAATGGTCAGAAATCTGTTAAAAATCCAGCTGGATACAGCACAATATGCTAGAGATGCACATTTAGATCCTAAATCACCCTTTTTCTAATGGACAAAATAGTTAATCTTGTTATGAAATCTGGAAATACCCACGCTCTGCTGCAGAATGGATCATCCAGCAGTGTGGGTATTTTGGCACTGTGGGCTCTCCTGGCAGTGTGGATTTTGTGGTGATGTCCAGCACAACAAAATGCTCAAGGTAACAGAATTTGGGGTTTATATGAAGGGAATAACAGCACTACCTGGGATCAGTGCCAATTTTTAGGGACACCTCAATCCTGGCATTTACAAAACTCTGTGATAAAAGGGATTGAGGTAAGAGATTCAAACAGGTGCTGCAAGGCAGGACAGATCCACACCGGAATCTGGGGATCCTGCTTTATTCCTGAGGGATTTTTTTAGGCTTTATATCAGAATTAGGCACCTGCAAGAGCCATTTGGGACACTCCTAAGCCACTGTAGCTGAGGGAGAACACGTTTACAAGGGAATTTTTTGAAGCTTGATGTATGAAACCTTGCTTTTAATGCTCAGATCTAGAGAATATTCAGAATATAGACATTTTCTCCTAAAACTTCACAGCCAAGCTTGGCTGTCACAACAGTGAGCTGGCTCCTTTTCCACTGCTGACTGCAATGGGAACGATGTCATTTTGCCCAAAAGGGCTGGTCCCAACTCCAGATACTTCTGTCAGGTAAAGAGGGAGAGGCTGGGACACACACCAACTGCAAATGGGTCATGAATAATAATAATAATAATAATAATAATAATAATAATAATAATAATAATAGTAATAATAATAACAAAACCAATAAGGATGCAGCTAAATAAGTGAGGCTGCCTTTCCTACCTGAGGTCTAAAATCAAAACTAGTGAAAAGGAATTTTTTTAAACTGTGAAAATTAAGGCCTGGCCAAGGTGTGAGTGAATGCTCTGCTCCAGCATGGAGCAGCACTCCCAGGCCTCCCTCAGAACACTGAAGGTGCAGCTGCTGCCATAGCCAAGAATCAATTTTAAAATATTCATTACAAAATCACATCTCTAATCAACATGGAAATATCTACTACAATGATTTCAATATTCCTCCTGTTAATTATTTCAGTAGCTTTATCGGTTTGAGGAGTTTCTGATTTTCCAGTCCTTCAGATTTCTGTATGGATTGGAGGCAAGGGCAAAGCTGAGATGTTTCCTGTCTGGGGCAGGACACAGGGACTGTGCTTTGGCACCACCTGGCAGAATTAGAGTCTGATCAGTTTGATATTAAGAAGAAATCCTTCCCTGTGAGGGTGGGGAGGGCCTGGCACAGGTGCCCAGAGAAGCTGTGACTGCCCCTGGATCCCTGGAAATGCCCAGGGTCAGGCTTGGAGCAGCCTGGGGTAGTGGAAGATGTCCCTGCCCATGGCACTGGATGATCTTTTTGATCCCTTCCAACCCAAACCATCCCACGGTTCTGTGATTTTCTGGTTGTTTTCTTGCAGGCTGCGAAAACACTTCACAAGAAAGTGGGAACTTGTGTTTTGTGTAAAATAATTACCCTTCACGGGTGATAAGAGAATGCATTTTATGTTAATTTCCAGTGAGTAAATAGATTTATTTTTCAGACCCCCAACCCTTTGCCTCCTCACCACATCTGCCTTGTTCAGTTTGGTTGTTTCCCGTCTCTCAAAAACACTGAACGAGAAATCAGTGGAATCAGCACTTTTTGACATCCTCAATGTTGTCCCTCCTCCCTAAACTCTTTTTCCCAACTTCTTTCCATGCCACTTCTTAAAGCCCCGTTGATTACCTGGATAATTGACTGGTAGTGCCACTAACAGCCCCCCAGACTAATTGAAATGTATGAGAAACAATTACCGGTAATTGGAATCAATTAATTGACGATTTGCTGGGGAACTGCTGCCTTATGCAGGCAAATCCTAATTACATTTCCACAGTCTGGGAAAAAACTCAAAAAAGCTGAAATCGTGGTATGGATTTTGAAGTAAAACGGTGCTGTTTGAGTTTTAGTTTCTGTTTGAGCAAAGGTTTTCAGCCAGAGGAGGGAGGAGAGGAGGGAAGGGGGAAAGGAGAGAGGGAGGGAGAGAGGAGAGAAGGGAGGGAAAGGAAAAGGGGAAGGGAGGGGAGGGGAGGGGAAGGGAAGGGAAGGTTTGGGAAGGGAAGGGAAGGGAAGGGAAGGGAAGGGAAGGGAAGGGAAGGGAAGGGAAGGGAAGGGAAGGGAAGGGAAGGGAAGGGAAGGGAAGGGAAGGGAAGGGAAGGGAAGGGAAGGGAAGGGAAGGGAAGGGAAGGGAAGGGAAGGGAAGGGAAGGGAAGGGAAGGGAAGGGAAGGGAAGGGAAGGGAAGGGAAGGGAAGGGAAGGGAAGGGAAGGGAAGGGAAGGGAAGGGAAGGGAAGGGAAGGGAAGGGAAGGGAAGGGAAGGGAAGGGAAGGGAAGGGAAGGGAAGGGAAGGGAAGGGAAGGGAAGGGAAGGGAAGGGAAGGGAAGGGAAGGGAAGGGAAGGGAAGGGAAGGGAAGGGAAGGAAAAGAGGGGAGGAAGGGAGAAAGAGGGAAGGAGGGAGGGAGAAGGAGAGAGGAAAGGAGAGAAGAAGGAGAGGGAGGGAGGGAGGGAGGGAGGGAGGGAGGGAGGGAGGGAGGGAGGGAGGGAGGGAGGGAGGGAGGGAGGGAGGGAAGGAGGGAGGGCTGGGTATCCGCAGTGGACACTGGATGCTCTCGGGATGTCACCAGCTGGAGTTTCTCCTCAGCCCTCCCAAGGTCGGTGGGTTTGACACCTAAAGCAGTGTTTGAGGTCGGTGGGTTTGACACGTAGAGCAGTGTTTGAGTGTTTGAGGTGGCTCTTCCCGAGCCCCACAGACACTCCCATCTGCTTATCCCACAGGGAGAACGAACAGAGTGATTCCCAAAACCTCCCTCTCACAACTTTGCCTGCAGCACCAGAGGTTTTGCCTCCTTTCAGACTCAAAATGTTCCTAGAAAGGGAAAAACGTGGCCAGAGGGAGGCCGGGAAGTGCCCGAGGAGGCCGGAGAGTGAAAGCACGAGGGGGACAGGGCTGGGCATGGTCCCTGTCCCCAAACACCCCTGATGGCATTGCTGGACTGTCCATGTCCCAAACAGCCTGGGAGGCTCCTGGCTCCCCGAGCCACCCGTCAGGGTTAAGTTTAGTGTCTGCTCCTTATCAGATGAGAACAGGCTGGAGTTTCACCATCCCGGCTCTCCCGCATTCATTGCCACTTCCTGCTCGCTGAAAGTCAAGCTCCCATTCACAAAAGAGGGGCCTTATCTCCTTACCTCTTGACCCTGAACCATGGCTGCAAACACAGGGGGTTCTTTCTGACAGCACCAAACAGGTGGCAAAGTCCTCTGGCTCTGGGACTTGAGAGAATAAAAGAAAACACCGTCTTCTGGTTTATTGTTGTGGCGTTGGAGATGGTGAATCTCGAGCTGAAAATCCCTTTAAAATGTCCCCTTTATAAAGCCATCTGCCCTTTATAAAGTGATCTGAGAAATCAGGAGCTTATCTGCACTCCAATCAGAATTGCCTCAAATGATGAGAAATTTCAGCAATAAAAATGGGTGAGTTTGGTGAAAGTTCTCTGTCCCCAAAGTCTCTGTCCCCAAAGTCAAAAATTCAACTCCTTCCCTGAGGATGCTCTGCACAGCAGCTCTTATCTGAGCTCCCTCTCAGCCCCAGGCTGGCTGTGGAGGAGCTTTATCACATCTCACAGCCAGAGCACTTGAGCTGAGGAGCTTCAGTGGGGAAAGGACTCGAGACAATTAAGGGAACGACAACACGAGTGCCCCTGAAAACTTCAAGTGGCAGAAATAGATGTGCCTTGTTAAGGATTTGGGAGAAATACCATTTATTGGTGAGGCAACATTTGAGCTTCTTCCCCTCAAAATTAACTGTCAGCCTTTAGAAACCGAAGGACTTTTGGGTTTGGTTTTTTTTTTTTACAAAACTGTATTTAAAGGATGTGTTACTGTCAGCCTTTAGAAACCCAAGGATTTTTGGGTTTGCAATTTTTTTTTTACAAAACTGTGTTTAAAGGATGTGTTACCCCTGTGGGCTGAGGCTCTGCTCAGTGGCAGGGCAGACCCTCAGCCTGCAGTTTTACCTCATAATTTGCACATACACCAAATAAAAACTCCAAGCCTAATGATAAAACATCTTTTTACATTTACAGCTGTTAAAATTTTTGCTACATTTTCTTCTGAACTATATTTTAATGCTGAAGTGCTGGGACACCTCAGTGTTCCTCCAGCAATTCCAGGGGGGAGAGGCTGATCTCAATACCTGTGCAGCACCTGCTGCCTGTGGGAGGAACCCTTAAATCCCCACCTTGCCCTCCCCAGAGCCCCTGGAGAACAGGAGCAGAACATTCCTGAAGGGAATCATCCCCAGGCTGGGGTGGGGCAGCCTTGGGCCCCGAGGAAAACCATCCAGGATCCCACAAACATTTATTTAAAAGAATCCAGCGCTACCTCTGTCCCCTTGGCTCAGGCGTCCAGGGTCAGATAAAAGTGACATGAAAGCATTTCTGCAGCCTGGGGCCCCGCGGGACAGTGCGAGGTGACAGTGCACAGTTGTCCCCAAATTGTTGGGCGAACTATGTCATGTCCCAGATAGCGGCAAGAGCCTGCCCTGAACAACGTGTCTGGGGCCCTTTGAACTCGTGATGAGCTCGGTGTGTTCTCTCCTCTTTATTTTTGTCTCTGCTCCAGACCCCAGGCAGGTGCTGAGGAAGGATCAGGACAGGCTTGGGAGGAGCAGCAGAGCCTCAGTGGGAAGGGCAGGGGAGGGACAGCCCAGGGACAGGAATGGTCCCAGGACATGGGAATGTCAGGATGCACAGCTGCTTTCTCTGATATGAAAACTGAAAAATGTAAATGTTGCCCTGTTGCTCTGATTTTCTGATATTCGTGGAGATTTACGGAAGCTCGCAGGGAAGTCAGGCAGGCAGCAGCAAGATGGCGAAAAGAGAAACTTTATTTACAAGAACTTCTTTATATATTCATTAAGAATCTAATAATTATTGGTCGACAGTTTTTCCACCCCCTATAACGATTGGTTACAACTCTAGAGTGTCCAGTACCAAAACAAAGAGATTAGAAAGCACAAGAATGCAACTTATCTCTATTCTCCATGAGAAAGAAGAGAAAGATTCTAAAACAGTGCAACTACATTGCCCCAAAAAGTCTCCTCTTCCCCAGAAATTCAGTAGCAATCCCTACACATCCCTCAGAAAATAGGGCAACCTTCCTTGTCCTCCTGCAAAAGCCAGGCTCCTCCTTCCAAAGGAACTGGAATTAGCATCCATTTTCCATGAATTATTTGGGAAGAATCTTCCAGAGGAAGAGTTTGGAAGGATATTTCTAGTGAGATTTCACACTTTCCAAAATGTTGCTGTAATTAAAACATCCCAGTTCAACTTCTGAGTGTTCAGCTGCATCCACAGGTGATTAGAGGAACTCTGAGCTTCACTTTCATCCACTTTTAACTGGTTTATCACCTTTCCAAGCAGCCTGAACCAACAGGCTGATCTGAAAAGAATTCTTCAGGAGACCTTTCTCCCCCACTTTGTCGCCAGCCCAGGGCACTCAGTGCCACCTCCAGGAGTTCCTTGGACACCTCCAGGGATGGGCACTCCAAACCTTCCTGGGCAGCCCTGCCAAGGCCTGACCTCCCTTTCTGTGAAGAAATTTCATGTTCTAACCAGAAAAATGTCCATCTCCAAACGTCCCACCCCCCAAAGCTCCTCCCAAGGCAGCAATTCCCATCCCAAGAACCTCAGAACACACGAGATCAGCTCTGTCCCAGCCCAGGGGCAGATGGAATCACCCCAAGCCAAGGCTCTGATGCTCAGTGCACACCCCCAGGGCACTGCCCTCCTTCAACCTCCATTTTTCCCACT
Organism: Acanthiza pusilla; assembly: GCA_036630365.1. Taxonomy (NCBI): domain Eukaryota; kingdom Metazoa; phylum Chordata; class Aves; order Passeriformes; family Acanthizidae; genus Acanthiza; species Acanthiza pusilla. The sequence goes on along the minus strand of JAXCHO010000005.1, from coordinate 3,539,947 downwards.
TGGACAACTTCCCCCAAGGATGATATTTTAAGTTTTTCCTCCTCACCCTGGCACCTGCAGCAGCACGCTGCACCTTCAGCCCGCCCTGATAACAGCTTATCTCCATCACAGCTTATCTCCATCCCAGGTTATCTCCATCCCAGGTTATCTCCATCCCAGCCGCAGCTCGGGCCTCCCAGCAGGACAGATGCCTGGCAGTTGACTGAAAGCTGATTCCTGTCAGGAGCTATTTTCTCCCCGAGACAGAGCAGACATTGTGCCCCTCGGTGCTCGAGTGTGGCCTTGGCTACTGCCAAAAGACCACCTTTTTGTTTTTTTTTTTTTCTCTTCGCTGAGACAAAACAGAATCCCCCTGCTGTCAGCTCTATCTGGAGCTGCTGAAAGGGGATGTATAAGCCCAGTAATGCTGCTGGGGAGATAACTGTCAAACAGCATGAAAACCCCTGCCTGTCTGCCCACGGAGGGGCTGAAGCTCCATGGAGGCTACAACTCAATGCTCAACAGCTCCTGGCATCTGTGAGGTCTCTTTCTTAGCTGCTTTTTAATACCCTGCTGAAAGAAAACAGTGTGGGATTCAGAACCTGCTCCTGCTCGCCCAACTGGGCCACTGGGTGGCTGCTGGAGATGTGGAAATGGGCATTGTTCCCCTTGGAAGGGGAAATATGGGGGAATGAAGTGATTCTGCTGCACACAGCAGGGATGTGAACCAGATTTTCAACCTGCTTTACAGTGCTGGGCCAGGAAAACACATCAAAATAATGGGGAATGTGTAGCAGAGGCACGAGAACAACACGGGATTGCTGAGAGTCACCAAAGGTTTTGCCACTGTAGTCGTGCACAAAACCACACACAAAGCAGTTTGCACTCACATCAGGAGAGAAACTGGAATGGAAGTGTATAAAAGGTTATAGAAGTACTTAAAAAAGGATTAAATCTGGCATTGATGAGCATAAAATCCCCAAAATTACACCATTTGTGATTTTGCACTAGAAACAGGTAAATCAAAGTTTCCCTCTGAAAAGCACAGTGGTCAGGAGCCAATCCCCACATTATTCCACCCAGAAGTTCCTTCTGGGCCGTGGCTCATTGGGGTGAGCTCCAAAAGCTCCTTGAAGTGGTGCCAGGAGCTCAGAACTCCTCTGTGACCCCATCTCGGTCAGGGGGTTCGGTCACCCCCACATCTGACAGACCCTACAGACTTCAGTTTGCAAGACACAAAACAATCCCTTGCACAAATGGGCATGTTGGGAATGGCGGGCAATGGAAAAGAAGAAAAAAAGGGCAAAAAACGTCCATTCCAATTAAAAAAGACCAAAAACCTCTGTTTTGCAACAGCAAAAGCAGGAAGTTGATGAAGTTACATTATCCATATGGAGAATGCTCCTCATTTTCCCTCATTTGGGAATGAAGAGAAAGCAAATTTCATCAACATAAGAAAAGGGTTTCATGTCCAGTCCTTAAAACTCCTGAATATCAGAGTCACCTGGACTAGTCCAGATTTGATTATGCTTGCCCTCCTAAAAATCTCTCTGCAAAATCAAAGTCATTAGGACAGCACAAAGTCAAGTTCAAAATTATTGGTCGGCAGCAAATTCCATGAGCCATCCATATATATCCCTGTAAATACAGGTATTTTACATATATTTTACATATTTACATGTATGTTTACATTTAAATTTAACCTTAAACTTCTGTCTGTGTAATCATATCTGAAAGTCTCCATATACATCCCTGTAAATACAGGTATTTTACATATGTTTTACATATTTATGTGTGTGTTTATGCATAAATTTAACCTTAAACTTCTGTCTGTGTAATCATATCTGAATGTCTCCGTATATATCTCTGTAAATACAGGTATTTTACATATATGTGTGTTTACACTTAAATTTAACCTTAAACTTCTGTCTGTGTAATCATGTCTGAAAGTCTCCACATATATCCCTGTAAATACAGGTATTTTACATATATGTGCATGTTTACATTAAATTTAACCTTAAACTTCTGTCTGTGTAATCAGGTCTGAGTGTCTCCAGGCATCCTCCTGGAATCAGAGAGTTTCATCAGGCTGAAAGCTCTGGGGAGGGAAACATCTCCCAGCTGTTCTAACCCAGCCACTGAGTTCTTTGGAAACTCCTAAAAGGAAAAGTGCAAATTGGAATCAGGACCCAGCACACGATAAAACTGCTGCTGCAAGCGTCCCCGTGCAGCCCTCAATCCGCCCAGCGATTCATCAGATACCTTCTTTTTGTTTTCATAAATGATAAGTAAATCCACTTAGTTTGTGTGAGTTGTGCCTGCAGGGATTCCTTGTCCCTCACCCCTGGGCTGGGGTGGCAGGGAGCCAGCACGAGCCAGGCTGCATTTCTCCACTGTGTCAGCTTGTCTGTTTATTTCTTTTCTTGGGGGGCGCAAAAAAAAGAAAATCAGTCTAGAAGGAATTGCTGGTTTCATTGTTTAGTTCTGCTTTTCCTGCACTTAACCACAATATCAGCATCAAAGCATCCCTTGATAGGGAAATACAAACTCCCATCTCCAGTTCAGCCAGGAGCAGCACGGCCAAGAGCAGCAAGCACTGCTCTCCCTGAATGAAAAGAACAATCCTCACTCACATTTCATGCGTAAGAAAGTAGTTTAAGTTACAGATTTTTATATATTTATAGACTCAATAATATAGAAGCCACTTTAGAGCTTATCAGCTACAATAACACGAGCAGAACTTTAGTGTGAAAACTTGGATTTGGCCACTGGAAATCTTGGATTGGGCTGAGAAATGCTTCTTGGACATCCCTGGATGTCACATTGCTCCACAGCTGGCAAAAGGCTGCAAACTCCCTGAGAAAAGCCCCTGATGTTTCCTCAAGGTTGCCTGAGACTCCTGAACTGTGTTTTTCACTGCCACTGCCCAAGGCACGAGGTCCCACTCAGCTTTAGTAACTCCAGTCCTTGCTCCATAAACTCCACATCCCCACAGAACAATTAGAAAAATTATCCTTGGCTGCTGAGATCAGGACAGATCAAATCCCAGCTCCCGTCAGCTCCTCGTTCAGAGGACAGAGAGAGAAGGGCAGAAGTGGCACGAGAAGTGGCGCAAGGAGAAAAGTGGCACGAGGGCAGAAGTGGCACGAGGGCAGAAGTGGCACAAGGTCCGTCACCTGGGACACTGCCACCTTCAAATATTCCCTGATCCATTGTTTCAACCCCCAGACACTGATCGCCACCGCAGAATCTGAACCCAGGCCCCTGTGTGACATCAGCCACGAGAAAACACCAAAACACAAATCCCTGCTGAATTTAAAAATCTCTTCAGCTGCCAGACTGAAAGCAAAACTAACGAGCGCCGCAGCCACCTCAACAAGTGATCATTTTTCTTAAAATACAAACCCTCAGGGCCAAGAGGCCATAAATTGTGCAATAACCAGAAGAATCCACTTTTTAAGAGAGGCACCTCTGCCAGCCTGGGTGCCTTTGATCAGAAATCTTCGCGGGGAGAGGAGAAACCCAAATGTGTGAATTAATGACTCGGCGCTCCGTGGCCAGGCCAGGAAGCTGCAGTTTGGCTCCAGCCTGGGCCTGTGTATGGGGAGAGTGTTATCTAAACCACTAGGACGACTATAAAATATCTTAACAGCTTCTGCTGCTTAGCTGGGAGCAGGGCTCGCAGTATCTAATATGAAACAAGTGGGGCAGGCTGTGAAAGGCAGCTCTATATTCCGAGGCCGCAGCGGCTGGAAGCTATGGGGTCGTCTCAGAAGCTCTCAATTGTTTTTAAATTCTGTTTTTACAAGGAGCGTGAGATTTATAGGCTCTTGAGGGGAAGAAAATGATGTAACTTGAGTAAATCAACAGGCCATTTATTCCTGGCCCTGTTTCCTCTCTGTCACTGAGCTCTGGAACGAGCCCCCAAGCACTCCCTCTTCAAAACAAGAGCAGCCCAGGCTGTGGAGACCTTGCAGGGACAGTTAAAGGCACAGCTCCTTCCTTCCTTCCCTCTCGGGAGCTCTTCCTTCCCAGCCTGGGCACCCCCAGGGGGAGAGCACCCAGGGGAGGGCCAGGATGTGATCCCACCCCCCCAAAAATTGGGAAACTGCAGCTGCTCCTGCTGCTCGGAGCTGCCACGAGCACGGCCAGGGCTGCTCCAGCTGGGGACAAGGCACACAAATCCGTGTTTGAGGGTAAACCCTGATATTTGGGGTGTTGGATGAGAACACCCCCAAAGCAGAGTGTGGGAAACAGGATGAGCCCAGAAATGGGAAGGGGAGGTGGATTTTTTCCCTATTTTTCCCTTTCACGGTCCAGTTTGCTGTTGATGACGGATCAGTTCATCGTCAACATTTTCCAAACTGCTCCTGAACCTCACGTGCTGCTCATGAAGTGAGATTCACTGAGCAGCGCCGCAAGGAGGGCAGGGAGGGATGATTTTCCTTGCCAGGAATTCCAAGAGGTCATTCCTACCCAAGGGAACCCCACCCTGTGATTTCCTCAGGATTCTTCTCAGCTGAAATTGTCACTTCAGAAGCGAAGCCTGGGCACAAAGCAGGTGCCCACTGGCAGCAGTTCCCACTGGCAGCAGTTCCAGTAGCCACTGCTGGCCTGGGGCTGGCCCAGCCTGGTGCTGAGGGCTCGTGGGTGTCTGAGCATCCTCACTCGAGGGGAAATGGGTTCAAACTGACAGAAGGCAGGGTTAGATTGGCTATTGGGAGGAAATTCCTCCCTGTGAGGGAGGGCAGGCCCTGGCACAGGTGCCCAGAGAAGCTGTGGCTGCCCCTGGATCCCTGGCAGTGTCCAACGTCAGGTTGGACAGGGCTTGGAGCCACCCAGGAGCCACCTGGGACAGTGGAAGGTGTCCCTGCCATGGCAGGGGTGGCACTGGATGGTTTTTAAGGTCCTTTCCAACCCAGACCATCCCTCGATTCTCTGATTTTAACCTTTGCACTCTGCAAATTTCAAGCCTTGTTACCACCCCCTCACCTGCTCCCTTCCCCCTGCCCTGAGAGGGAGAGTTTGGGTTAAAATCCTGCGATTTGCTGAATCTCCAGTGCCACAAGAGACCTTCTCTCCCCCAGCTCTCCTTTCCCAGTGCTCTGCCTATTCACAGAGCCCCAAACTTTTGTTTGCTGCTGACACCCAGCTGCCTCTGAGGCTGTGCTGCAGCAAGCAGGGCAATCTCAGCGCTCAGGTCAGGCAGCAGGGCTGACCCCTCACCTTTGACAGTGATCTTTATCTAGACTCCATCTTAATTATTTATCTCAGGAAGGTCAGAAAGAAAATGCCTCTCTCAGGACCCCCACTGCTCCAAGCCTGTTAAAATGCGAGTTCTTTGAGGACGGTAATTCAAGCAAGCAGCGGAGAAACTGCTGCATCACTTTTATACCCGTTAGGAAATGTTTAGGAAATTGCTCTCAGCTCACAATTATAATTTTCAAACCCGGCAATTGAGGAGCTTTCCTCATAAAACCGAGGCTCGGAAGGGCCACAAGAGCTTTGCTAACGAGACGTGAAAGATTTTACATCATTAACGTGGTTTTGCCTGGAAGTTTAGCGAACACAAAAACCTCAGAGACAATAAAATTTAAAACCTCTTGGAAAACGCAGGTAACATCCACGCAGAGAATTCTTTAGGATTTCAGCAGCGTTAAAGCCGCAAGCATTTTAAGAAAAGTTTTCATAAAGTTATTAAAAATGCAACACTTTTGTCCCCCCTGCAATAGCGTTTCCCAGCATAATTTAAGAAAAGCCACACACACAATAAAAGGAAGAAAAAAAGGGGGAAAAAAGCTTGTAGTAAAAAACTGGGGTATAATTTTCTTCAATCAACTCCAGCTCATGACTGCAATTACCCCAAATCTTTCCGAACCTTGCTGTGATACACCAGGGACAGGTCTTGGAGCCTCTGTGGGTGGCAACCTTTCATCTGCCTCTCAAACTGTTCTTTATTGTAAGGTTTCAAATTAGTGCTAGCAGCAATGAGCAAATTTGATAATTCGATCTCAAATTAGTTAATGTAATGTGCCAGGAACCACTAACTAAGGCTCTGCAAAGATGAAAATCTATCTCTGCCGGCTCGGGATGCAAAGTTAACCAGCCTGACAGTTCGCATTTGAAAAGTTGCTTTTTATTTTAATTAAAACGAAATTCTGCTTTAAACGCCGCCCCCCTGGCCCTTTTCTTTCCCCGCGGTGTGTTTTGCTCATTCTGCATGGCAAAACACGCTCTGAACACACGAGGCACACATTCTGCGGTGATCCAGAGACCCTGCCTGACCCAGATCCTGTGAATTGGGTGGAAATCATTAGGATCGTGTGTTCCGATGGAGCCTTTGGAGATAACGAAGTGAACCGGGATCTGTTTCCATGGCAGCTTGCAGCCAAACGAGCCCGTGATTCACATTGCAGATCCTTATCTCCCCTTTGGCCAAAGTCATTTGTTCTGGGAGTCACCTTGAAATATTTCACAAAAAAACCCCAAAAACCCAAAACCGAAAGAAACCAAAAACCAAAAAAAGCCCCAAACCCCAAAACCCAAAAACCAACCAAACAAAAAAACCCCACCAAAAAAACCAAACCAAACCAACCAACCGACCAAACAAACGAACGGAAAAAAAAAAAAAACCAAAACAAAACAAAAAGAAAACCAAAAAACCCCAAACGTTTGAGTTTTCCAGTGATTCTTGGGTTTGGAAGGTTGGGAATCTCGCTGCACCTTGATGGCTTTGTTTGTCTTTAAAATGAAGCCAAAAAGGCCAAGTTTGATCTTTAAGTAATTTTGTCTTGGGGAAGCTTCTTCTCTTTCACCTCTACACTGATTTTTTCTTTTCAGGGCAATTAAAGGAGCCCGGGGCACACACTAGTCCTGCAGCATTTGCCCCCGATTCAACACTCTTTTCTGCTGATGAACTTCAGATTTCCATTCCCCCTTCACCAAATAAAAATGACATTATTTAGACAAAGTGAGATATTAAACGAGGCATTCTGTGGGAGCCCTGAGTGGGAGTGTGTCAAAGCCACTGGGAAGTAAAAGTATGGGAGAAACATATTCTAGACCCTTCTTTGAAAAGGATTTCTGACATTTTTAAATACTTCTTTAATTCAGTTAAAAATATTAATTAGAATTTAGCACATTTATGATCAGTTTCAGCCTCCTGAACAGAACTTTTTCGTGAATAAACAGCTTTTAAAGAAAGGCATCACCAGCTGCAGGACCAGCCAGTCTGTCTGGACTGGATGAGCACAAGAGATATAAAAACTGTGCAAAACTTCCCCAAATCACAGACCTTGGTATTTGCACTGACATGTGAAGCTTTGGATCTTTCCCAGGACTTATTCCAAATTACAGCACAGGTCCCTGCCTGCACTGGACTAGTATTAAGTGGCACATTCACTCAAAAGCACTTATTTTAACAGTAAAAATGACATCTGAATCCTGAGAAAACTCAAAATAACACAGACTAGTAAGGATCCACCGCAGGGAACAAACTCCTCATGCAAAATCTTCCATTTTGGCCAGGATAGGACACTCGACAGAGGGAAAGAAGTAAAGGGACATGAAATTCCTGAAGCAGAATTTCTGCAGGGCTCACGAGTGACCCAGCCCAGCATTCCCCAGGGAACTGAAATTATTGCAGTGGAATTACCACAGTGGAATTACCACAGTGGAATTACCACAGTGGAATTACCGCAGCCCTCCCGGGCTGGGCACTTCACTTTAAACTCCAAGGAGCAAATTCTGGAAGTTCCGCTGGAATGAAGGGCTGGGAAGGGTTTGAAAAGCGTCCCTGTTGCACCTCAGTGGGAGCCGAGAGGCCTCAGGCCGGAGCCAAGTGACAGATGATTCTCCCCTGAAATGTTTTCGAACGGAACAGAAGACGTTCTTTATCTGTGTGGTCTGAGCTCATTTACTCCAGGAGAAATCTCCAGCTCCCGCCCGACTGAAAGCCAGGTCTTGTTCTCCCATCTGATGGATGAATGGAATTCAGAAGTTTGATACTGTCCCCTGAGATGTCATTTAAATCCACAGACACATTCAGCCAGCAGGTAAAGTTAGAATGTCATTCCACAGGCTCATCTCTCCCTCCCCACCCCCTCCCCTCTCACAGGAACCTGTCTTCACTTTTTCTTGCTGCCACGAATCCCAGCACCTCTAAAATGAGATTTCAGGACCAGGGGGAATGGCTTCAAACTGACAGAGAGCAGGGTTAGATCAGATACTACGAAAAAATTCTTCCCCATCAGGGTGGTGGGGCCCTGGCCCAGACTGGCCAGAGAAATTTGGCAGAATGGCCTGGGTTGGAGGGACCTTAAAGTTCATCCAGTCTCACTCCCTGCCACATTTCCACTGTCCCAGGCTGCTCCAAGCCCTGTCCAGCCTGGCCTTGGGCACTGCCAGGGATCCAGGGGCAGCCACAGCTTCTCTGGGCACCTGTGCCAGGGCCTGCCCACCCTCACAGGGGAGAATTTCTTATCATTCAACCCAATTCTGATTTCTTCCTCTTTCAGTCTGACAGACAGCCTCACCCCCTTTCTGATAAACTCACCCATCTCCTTGAGATCCAAACACAAATCCCAACATCCATCCTAATCTTTAGAAAAGTGTTTCTGGCAGTTTGATTTATTTTGCCTGTTCCACTGCTGCTGCAGATCCAAAACTTTGAAATCAGAAGAATGCAGCGAAGCAGCAGCAGAACAAAATGAAGTTTTCCTTTTTTTTTTTTTTTTTTTTTTTTAGCAAATAACTAATTTGCTGTATTGACATCCCCATAGATTCTTCCCCAGAACAGACTGTGCTCTGGAGTAATTGCTGAACTTGATACAAAAGAAATTCTTGCCATTGCAGCAACACAGAGACCACGAGGGTTTTTTGCATCTGATTCCCAACCAAAGGTGCTCGTTCAGCCCTGCCCCAGCCTGCACATTTCCCTGTGTCTGTGAGGTTACCTCTGTTTATCACAAAAAGGGCTCCAAGACAGTCGGAGCTGCTACTGTTGTAATCCATCCAAGACGGATGGTGGAAAAGGCTGAAATAAAAGCCAAGCTTCCTGCCCCATGTGTCTGCCAGACTGCTGCAGAAAGGTCAGGGCCATCCTCACTGCAGACTGGTAATTGCCAAAAATGAAGGAGGTGAACCCTAACCAGGAGATCAAAGGAGGAGAGGGAAGGAGAGGATTTTACAGGGAACAGGCTGACTACGGGGGCAAGACATCAGGGGGAAGGAATATCTTGTACTAGGAAAAAAGGAGTGTAATTAGCATTGCCTCCATGAATCAGGCAGAGCCCGAGTAAAACTCAGCAGATAATGAGATACAATGGTCACTGGGCAAATGCTTGTTCCCACTAAGGTCCGTGTTTTATTTAAGTAAATATTTTCTCTGAGTTGCAAGAGACAAGTGCTGGAAAACTGGTGCTTTGTTTGCTGGGAGAAAACAGAACTGCGGCGAGAACAGGATCTTCAGAGCCCTCGGAATGTGTTGGGCACAAATATTGGGGAGACCAACACCGTGCTGGGACAGCCCAGGTGACAGTGGGAACACCGACCCTAAACCAGCCCTGCCTGATCCCAGCCCTGCCTGATCCCAGCCCTGCCTGATCCCAGCCCTGCCTGATCCCAGCCCTGCCTGATCCCACTCCTGCCTGATCCCAGCCCTGCCTGATCCCACTCCTGCCTGATCCCACTCCTGTCTGATCCCACTCCTGCCTGATCCCAACCCTGCCTGATCCCACTCCTGCCTGATCCCACTCCTGCCTGATCCCAGCCCTGCCTGATCCCACTCCTGCCTGATCCCACTCCTGCCTGATCCCAACCCTGCCTGATCCCAACCCTGCCTGATCCCACTCCTGCCTGATCCCACTCCTGCCTGATCCCAACCCTGCCTGATCCCACTCCTGCCTGATCCCAACCCTGCCTGATCCCACTCCTGCCTGATCCCAACCCCGCCTGATCCCACTCCTGCCTGATCCCACTCCTGTCTGATCCCACTCCTGCCTGATCCCACTCCTGCCTGATCCCACTCCTGCCTGATCCCAACCCTGCCTGATCCCAACCCTGCCTGATCCCAGCCCTGCCTGATCCCATTCCTGCCTGATCCCACTCCTGTCTGATCCCACTCCTGCCTGATCCCACTCCTGCCTGATCCCACTCCTGTCTGATCCCAACCCTGCCTGATCCCAACCCTGCCTGATCCCAACCCTGCCTGATCCCACTCCTGCCTGATCCCAGCCCTGCCTGATCCCAGCCTTCCCTGTCACTCCCAAGCCAGCAGCCTCGTTCTTTTCTGGAGACATCGTTTCCCCCACGATGTGCCCAGAGGAATAAAGCAGAATTTGAGATTTTGAGAAAGCCCCTCAAGCCTGGCACTGTCCTTCCAGCCCTTCCGTGCTCCCTCTGAGCAGTGCCAGTCCCTCTGCTGCCCCTCCGGTGATGCACGTGCCCAGCATCCCTCAGCCCAAACTCTCTTCTGCTTTCCTTCCTCTTACAAAGCTCAGGGATTCCTTCAAAGCAGCAAACCCTCCCCTTCCCCAAAGCAGATCCAGCAGGGACTGCAGAGACAGTGCACGGTGCCTGCCTGCTCCGGCTGGGAGTTGAAGGAATTCCCTCTCTCACAGTCTGTGTATTTAATAAACTAATCCATCGATGACATTTCCCATTTAAATGAACAAGATTATGCAGCTAAACAATATTTTGCAACCAAAATGGCCAATAAATCATGCCTTTGGAAGTGCTAATGGCGCTCACATTTATTCCTATTAATGCTTCCTGGTTTTGAAAGCTGGGCCAATTCCAGAGATAATGTATTACAAACTTTCCTGCTGAAGGATTTGGGTTCCTCTAGGCTCCATTCCAGTTATAACTGGCAGCTAATACTTTCACACATTCACAAATCCCCAGCCCCTCCCCACGAGCAGAAGGGAGAGGAGAGGTTTTGGCTTGGGTCAGCACATTTGGGAGTGTTGCAGAAATGAATGGGAAGTGATGCAGTTCCCTTTGAACACTGGGCTCTTCATGGAGGCATGTTCAGCACCTTGTCCCCTCAGCCACACATCTGCACACCTATGGAACGCCCCCAAAAACCCAAATATTGATGGACAGGCATCCAGCATTCCAGGTTTTCACATGAAGTGCCACTCTGTGCCTGCAAAGGAGGGGCTGCTGCACAAACCAACCGAGCTGCTTCCAACAGAGCAGCCCTGCAGGGAAGGACCTGGGAGTGATGCTTGATGAAAATCCCAATGTGAGCCAACAGTGCTGCCTGGCAGCCCAGAAACGCCCCCGAGTCCTGGGCTGATCCCAGCGTGGGCAGCGGATCCAGGGGGATGTGGCTCTGCTCCCCTGAGATCCCACCTGGAACCCTGAACACAGCTCTGGTGCCCCAGCTCAGCACAGGAACTGCTGCAGCAAGTCCAGAGGAGAGCACGACGCTGCCGAGGGGACTGGGGCACCTTCCCCATGGAGCCAGGCTGGGAGGGATGGCAATGCTCAGCCTGGAGAAGAGGAGGTTCTGTGGAGACCTCACAGCACCTGCCAGGTCTGAAGGACTGCAGGGGAAAAGAGGGACTCTGCATCAGGAACTGGAGTGGCAGGACAAGGGGGAATGGTTCAAACTGAAAGAGGGGAGGTTTGGGTGGGATACTGGGAGGGAAGCCTTCCCCATGAGGGTGGGCAGGCCCTGGCACAGGTGCCCAGAGAAGCTGTGGCTGTCCCTGGATCCCTGGAAGTGTCCAAGGCCAGGCTGGACAGGGCTTGAGGCACCCTGGGATAGTGGAAGCTGTCCCCATGGCAGGGGGTGGGACTGCATGATCTTTAAGGTCCCTTCCAACCCAAATAATTCCATGATTCTGTGATTTTATGATTCTAAAAATCACAACTGCCCAACATCCGATGTCTGCAGCAGGCACAAGTGTGAGTGGGAAATAGGCACAGGTTGGAATTACATTTTCCTGAGCCTGAACCACTCCGTTCCAGGCAAACCCAGTCAGAGCAGGGGATGCTGATATTTGGGATTTGCTGAGGGGTAATGTGGGAATTGGAAATGGAGAGAGACACAGGTCCTTAGGTTGAGGACAGCAAATAATTTGTTGATTCCTGACTCCAGTGAATTAAATATCCCTCAATACCTTAAATCTACCCCCAAAATAAAGCTTTAGCAATGATTGCACATGGGCTACTGAGCTCATTCAGAAGAGACTTCAAACTCCAAGCAGCAGTGAGAGATCATCAGATGCACCCAGAAATCCCTCCACAGTGAATTTTTGGGATCACAGCTCTGTAGGGTGCAAGAACAGATGTTATTTCCTAACGACTCACAACAAATCGCTTGGAAAAGCTACTCCAGTTTCCCAACCCAACTCCTCGTTTCTCGAAATCAGACTCAGCACACAGTGAGCATTGTGAAAGCCTTCCCTGCTCTGTCTGACAACACCTATACCCCAGACCCTCAGCATCTTTCAGAAGTTATTTCTGGAAATGTTGAATCTCATAACAGCAATAAAAGGAAAATATTGTTGTAGCCAAAATAAATGTCTCTTTGGACGCTATTTAAAAAGCACAGGGATATTTGTGTAAGTCGAAGCGCTCGCCCTCACAGAGAACAGCTCGGCTGTTGGGAGATATCAAGGGGCAGGATAAATTTATAAAGAGCTCACAGTTGATTTGTCTGTTTAGGGGAAATGCTCAGGGAGATAAAAGTCTGAGTTGTGATTCTCTCGCAGTCAAATCAGAATCCTGTTCTCTCCTCAGCCAAAGCATGAAATCCAAACCAACAGCTGAAGAAAAGCCTCGGCACGGAGTGTTTTGATCAGGTTGTTAGAGGCTGAGTTGATGCTGCTGACGAGGGCAGGCAGTGAGAGCTCTCAGCAGACCTCCCGTGGCACCCCAGAAACACAGGCACAGAGATGTGACATCCGCCGAGGATGTGCAAAAATATTCACAGCTTGAGCAAGAAGTGGCTGAGAAAACTATTTTCCAAGGTTCTGCTGAAAACAGACTGGGTTTCCAAAAACATCTCTGTCACAGTTTTGGTCACTTTGCATCTGCCTGAAGAGATCCAAAACGGCTCTGGTTTGGGAAGCGCTAAGTGAGATCCAGTTCAGAAAAAAACTTATCTCATGGCAAATTTGACAACCCAACTGTGCACTAATAAAAAAAAATATCTCTCAGGTCAAGTCTCCCTTTTGGTGTGGAAGGGGAGCTCCCAGGCAGGGATGGATGGGGCTGATAGCAGGGGAACAAGATCTGCTTATAAAAATGGAATTAATTCTCTCTCTAAACAGCCTTTATACCTGTTCCCCCACTCTAAAAGAATAAAAAAAAAGGGGATGCAAAAAACATTTAAGCTTTAACTGGTGCAACTTCATTTATTTTATCTGAATTAATTCCCACTTGGATCCAGACTGACAACACTGTAAACTCCCTCCCTTTCCCTTTTGTTTGGAGGACTCAGACCTGGAAAACAAAATTAATTTTATTTTTTCTTTATCCAGATAATAAAATAGATTATCCCTAGAAATATAACATAGGGGTTCAGAGATTTATTTTTTTATTTTTAGGAGAAACAACAATCCTGTCCCTCTGCAGGGAGGGCCAGGCCGGAACAGTGGGATGATTGTTGGAGGAGTGAATCTGGTTTTCATTAGAGGGAAGTGATGGCTCCGGTTTCTGCCCGGGACTGTTTGCTCGCATCTCTGTTTGTGTTCTGCCTCGGCGCTTAACCCTTTCCTGATGGGAGCCCTGCCCTGCTGATCCCACCCACCTGGCACACCAGGGATAGTGGGATCGCTCCAGGGATAATGGGATCGCTCTGGGGATAGCGGGATCGCTCCGGGGATAATGGGATCTCTACAGGGATAATGGGATCGCTCCAGGGGTAATGGGATCATTCCAGGGATAGTGGGATTGCTCCAGGGATAGTGGGATCTCTACAGGGATAATGGGATCTCTACAGGGATAATGGGATCACTCCAGGGATAATGGGATCGCTCTGGGGATAATGGGATCGCTCTGGGGATAATGGGATCGCTCCAGGGATAGTGGGATCGCTCTATGGATAGTGGGATCACTCCAGGGATAATGGGATCGCTCCAGGGATAGTGGGATCGCTCCTGGGATAATGGGATCGCTCCAGGGATAATGGGATTGCTCCAGGGATAATGGGATCGCTCCAGGGATAGTGGGATCAATCCAGGGATAGTGGGATCGCTCCAGAGATAACGGGATCAATCCAGGGATAGTGGGGTCAATCCAGGGATAGTGGGATCGCTCCGGGGATAGTGGGATCAATCCAGGGATAGTGGGATCACTCCAGAGATAACAGGATCAATCCAGGGATAGTGGGATCAATCCAGGGATAGTGGGGTCAATCCAGGGATAGTGGGATCGCTAAAGGGATAGTGGGATCGCTCTGGGGATAGTGGGATCGCTAAAGGGATAATGGGATCGCAGGGTGGAGTTACTGCAGGTACTCCTGGCAGCCAAGCTGAGCCAGAGGGAACCTTTTGTCTTTGGTCTTCAAGTTGGAAGGAATTCAGAAATTGTTTATTAGGGGCTGGAGAGGCTGTTTTACCCAAAAACCCCAAACCCTGTGTTTATATATCTATACATCGGCTAAAGCTCGATATACAAATGAATTTCTGCAGGAGCAGGTGTCCCTCCAGGTGAGTTCAGCACCTGGGGACGCTGCCAGGAGGGGACACAGCCATCACAGCCAGGAGGGGACACAGGCATCACAGCCAGGAGGGAACACAGCCATCACAGCCAGGAGGGGACACAGGCAGCACAGCCAGGAGGGGACACAGCCATCACAGCCAGGAGGGGACACAGCCATCACAGCCAGGAGGGGACACAGGCAGCACAGCCAGGAGGGGACACAGGCAGCACAGCCAGGAGGGGACACAGCTATCACTGCCAGGAGGGGACACAGCCATCACAGCCAGGAGGGGACACAGCTATCACAGCCAGGAGGGGACACAGGCAGCACAGCCAGGAGGGGACACGAGGGATGTGCCCTGCACTGCCTCCACATCCCAAAAATCCTCATACACTCATTGACAGGGAGACACCTACTCCAGCAGTGAAAACTTGTGCGTTGCTAATTTCTAGTTTAATATTCTAATTTAAATTATATATTTACTGGTTTTATATGAACATAATAAATGCATTATTTTTCTATTTATACTTAAGTAAACTGTTACTCTGTGTTCAGTCCAAGCCTCACGCTCTCTAGAAACAATAAAATCCCACAGTTGCAATGAACCACTGGATTAATTTCACTCCTTTTTACTCCCAGGTTTCTGTGCTTTACCTGGAAAACTTTGGAATGTGTTCACTACTCAGAGCTTCATTGGGGAATATTTCTGGATTTACAGATGCTTTGCTTTCAGGGGAAGGTCTCGTTTACCCACCCCAAACACACCAAGCTCTTGGATTTCCTAGGCAAAAAGGAGTTTTTAGGCATTGCAGGGCATGGAATGAAGATTTCTGCTGCTGTTCTTGGTTCCTTTAAAGCCACTGAGCCAATGACCCCCTCAGCATGGCCTGGAAAATCCATCCTGAACAGGCTCAGGAGGTGCTGCACCCACCAGGCCCTGAAGGGAGGGATAAAATCTCATTAAAAGTGGTAATTTGGTACCAGCCCACTTCCAGCATATGGATTTTTCAAACTGCATGCACTCTGCAGGACCAGCCAAAACGAATAGGAATATATTTGGCCATGTTTCCATGTGGTTCAGGGCTTCCAGGATAATGTCAGCAAGGCACATCACCCGGAGCTGAGTACAAGGCCCGAAAAGTTTCCTCATGGGAGGTTTATAAATAACATCCCACCTTTCCACAGCCCTGTTCACACCAGGCCCCACCAGGCCAGGGCAAAATTTGTGTTTTGAAACGTGAAACTGATGGTTTAATTTCGTTCACAGAGCCTGGATCCAGCATCAGGCACTGGGAAGGGTGGGTGCTCTGAGGGCAGCACGGAAAGTGAATCCCAGAGATGGTTCCTACAGCTCCTCACTGTGCCTGGGCAGCTCTGGGCACAAACCCCACTGGGCCACCCCACAAAGCAGCTCCAGGCTCTGCCAAGAGGGATTTAGAGTCCAATTCCCCTTTTCTGCAGGAAATTCACTGCACACCCACTGCAAGAGGAGTGAAATTGTGGATGGGCTGCATGGAGGTGTTGGACTGAGCCCAGAGGAGGCAGCAGGATGATCAGAGGGATGGAGCAGCTCTGCTGGGAGGAAAGGCTCAGAGATTTGGGATTGCTCAGCCTGAGGAGGAGAAGCTTTGGGGTTGGTCTGACTGTGGCTTCCAGGGCCTGAAGGAGCCAACAAGAAATAGAGAGAGGGAGACTGTTTCCTAGGGCCTGGAGTGCCAGGACAAGGGGGAATGGATTCAGGCTGAAAGAGGGGAAATTTGGATGGGATATTGGGAAGGAATCCTTCCCTGTGAGGGTGGGGAGGACCTGGCACAGGTGCCCAGAGAAGCTGTGGCTGCCCCTGGATCCCTGGCAGTGTCCAAGGCCAGGCTGGACAGGGCTTGGAGCAACCTGGGACAGTGGAAGGTGTCCCTGCCTGTGACAGGGGGTGGAACAAACTGATCTTTAAGGTCCCTTCCAATCCAAGCCATCCCTTGATTCTGTGACTCTATGAAATAAGGAAAGCAGGTGAGGTTATCAATGACAGCCTGATCTGGTGGCACAGATTTTGGATCCATAATATGAGAGAGCCAAAAGAAAACTGCAGTTGGTGTCTGGCCTGAAGCACCAGAATTAGACACAGCCTGAACATGCAACCCGAGCTTTGGTTAGGTTTGATTCACCTTCAGGATCCACTAGGATAAAATGTTTGCCTGAAATGAGATTTCTGGGCCCCCCCCCATCATGTCTTCTGCCAATCCCAGCACCCTCAACTGGGAAGGCATCATGGAGGAAATTGATATCTAAAGGGATTTGAGATATAAACTGACAGTGTCACCCAGTTCAACACCACCTCCCCCAAGCCCTAACCTGCTGTGAGCAGAACTTGCATTGCCCTTAGCTCAATTCCTGACCAGGGCAAAGAGAGGAAACCTCTCCAAGCCCCTGAGCCCTCTGAAGGCACCACCATCACATCCTCAGAGCACAGATCTTACCAAATAAACACACGGAAAAATGACACTGCCAAAAGGCTTCCTGCTTAGATGAATCCACAGATATTGTTGGCCAGCCACTCGACTGAGACATCAGAATATAAAGGAGATTAAAAGAAACTGTCACCACCTATTGCTAAAATTGTCTTCCACCTCCTGTTTCAGCCAGGCTGCATGTCACTGCTTCTCTGGAGGGAATTATCTCGGAAAGAAAATCCTGCTCTTCCTTTTATTGGAGGGAAACCTCTTAGACACTCCCCCCCCTTTTAATGGAGCACATTTTTGCAGACATTCACCACAAAAGAGCACCGAGAGCACAGCAGTGAATGAGACTTTATTTGTGTCTGTGCCCTCAGCCCCATGCCCAGCTCGTGTTTAGCACAGCCACCCATGTCAGGGTGTAAAGGATTCCCGGTGGCACCTCTGAGGTGGCATTTCCCCCGCTCTGCCCTGTGCCAGCACTTCCCAGCCTCTCCCGTGCAATGCACGAAATGCCTTTTTCTGTTCGGATAATTCCTCTTTTTACCCCAAAGACCTCGCGCTGCACTCTATACATTTATTATAAACTTGGCGTCTTGAGCCAAAACATTAATTGCATCTTCTAGCAAGGAAAAAAACCCCAACCTCATTTAGGAATGTATTCATTAAGGGCCTGATTGACACGGCCAGAACCAGGGGGTTAAATTCAAGCCGGAGCGGAGGCCGGAGCGCTGGGAGCCGCGAGCATTCAGCTGCGGCAATCTCACCTCTCTGTGGTTTATCTCTGCAAGTCGGATAATTTATCCTCCTCACGGCAAGAAAAAAAGGGAACTTGGCAGAGGGGGCAAGACAAAAGTAGACATTTTGTAACTGCTAAGTGCTAACGTTTCTGAAGATAATTTTTTGCGAAAGGTTTCTAAACAGCCCCTGTCAGCCAAGTTGTATTTTGTTATTTCAAAGTGACTGTGGGAGTCTAATCCAGTTCAAGCCCTTTGTAAATTTTAATGGAAATGCTCATACACAAAGGACAAAAAAATGTTTAGCTGCTGTTAGATATTCAGGAAATCTAAATCTAATTTGCCCTCTTAATCAGTGCTTCGATCTCAGCAGTGCCTGTTGTTTCTCTGTTTCCTTATTGCAATTTCAACTGCAGCATCTATTTTCTAAAAAAATACAGTTCTATATAGAAAATTCTATATAGAGCTCAAAATACAGCTTTAACCACAGGGTAAAAAAGAGGATTTTCTTGAAAAACAAGACCATGGTGATATTGCTTTGACTTAAAAGTGTGTGGAAGCGTGGAATAATAATAAAAAAGGATTCTATCCATCAACAACTAAATGGCTTTTTGTTTCTACACTTAGGGGAGATGATAAACATCTTGGGCAGACCAAGCCACAGCCTCCCTGAAACAAGTGTGCAAAGGACTTTTTCCAGCAGAAAAGGAGGAATGAGAGCTGATGGGTTCAGCCCAGGAAAGACAAGGACAGGGGACTTGGGACAGAGCTCCTGCGAGAGGACAACATCACTGTCCCATCCATGGAACAGCAGCCAGCCAGGAGCAGAGGAAATTCCAGCAAAGAAATGTGAATGTTTCAATGGAATAAATGCTCAGAGATGAAAACTGAACACAATTCCTGTGCCAAAAGCCAGGCAGAAGCTCCTGGGCCCATGGAGCTGAGGGGAGGGGAAGGACAGGGCTCATCGGGGTCAGGAACAGAAGAGTCTTGCCCTACAATCCTCTGCTCCCACTGCCCTAACTCGAGGCTGCAGAAATTTTGAGCCTCGCTAATTATGGATAATCCTACAAAAAATGAAGCTCATCGGGAACACAGACAGAGGACCCCCTTCATCGCCCAGCTTGGAGGGCTCAGCAGACTGCAGGTGAACAAGAAGACACAGGATGAGGTGTTCTGTCCATCCCCTGGTTTAATGCAGAGCTTTAGTCCCCACAGTTATTTTTAAAGTTTGCCAGCACCACAGCAAACTTAAGCTGTAGCTGTAATATTATGAAAATTGCAAGTTATTAAAATAATGCCAGAACAGGAAAGCAAGTGAGGGATGAGGCCCCACCTGAAGATGTCTTTGGTTGGGTTTTAGTTTGGATTAAGAGCTAAGATTTCACAGTAAAAAATCACAACTCTTAAAGAAGTAGATGAGGAAAAAGGATGGAGAACCTACAGCCATTGGTGCTCTGGATTACCAGACACACAGAATTCCTCAAAAACCTGTTCAACAAACTCTGGAAACAAGCCCATAATGTGGCTTGAGAGAAATTTTTCCCCAAACCGAAGACTATTCATTTACCTAAAGTGCATTCCCAAGCAATCACCAGCCCACAGACCTTAACCTATTTCCGAGGCAATAATGGAATTAGATTTGAATCAAAGTTCAGCGCCTTTGATAAGTCTGTGCTCTCACTTTGCCCCGGGCAATGCTGCGCTCTTATTAAAGCCTTGTCCTGGTTCTGAGCTGATGAATCAGAGCACAGATAGCAGTGGGGCTTGGCCAGACACTGTTATCCAGCCCGATATCCACGGGAAGGGTTCGTTCTGACCCCACGTGCGGCTGTGGGGCCGGACGCAAATGCTGATGCTGATTTATCTCCGTGATTCCTGCAGGTTTCTGCTGTGGCTGCTGCCATATGGAGGAGAAAGGAGCTGCAGAGATCCTGGGGCTGTACCCACCCAGAGCTGAGCCCTGACACTGCCCCAGCTCCTGTCCTGACACTGGAGGGGAATGAACCCACAAAGTGTCCCCAGGAGCTCCCTGGGGCTTCTGTATTAAAGATTCTGCCAAACTCATGGTGGTACTGCTTCTTTTTTTAATGCGGGTTTTTGCAATTTTCTAATCATCCTTAAAAAAGAAATCTTAAAAATTCATTTACAAAAGTCTGAAAAATTCCTTCAAAAGCTCTGCAATAGGAACAGACCAGAAGAAAATACCCTGAGCTTGTTCACAGCATAAACACAGCCACATGCTGGGGGTTGCTGCAATTAAACCAAAAACGTTTAAAGGAGTGAAAAAACCTTAGAAAATCTTTAGAATGTATCTAAAAATATTACAGACTCGCAGAATGGTTTGGGTTGGAAGGGATCTTAAAGATCAATTTGTTCCACCCCCTGCCATGGGCAGGGACACCTTCCACTGTCCCAGGTTGCTCCAAGCCCTGTCCAGCCTGGCCTTGGACACTTGCTGGGATCCAGGGGCAGCCACAGCTTCTCTGGGCACCTGTGCCAGGGCCTCAGCACCCTCACAGGGAAGAATTTCTTCCCCATATGTCATCTAAATTTCCCCTTTTACAGTCTGAAAAATGATGAAACTGTTTCTAAGAATATATAACAGATAAATTTAATTAATATCTTTCAGCTGCTCATGTTAAACTACTTCAATGTACTGCTGTGTAGGATATTTCTTACATGGGACTCTGAAATTTACATTATACATTTACCCTCAACAGAAAACACTTGAAAATTGCAAAGACTTTCTTTGAAACAAATGATTCTTTTGAGCTGTCTCATGACAAGAGAACTCATGGCTGCCTTCAGCTGAGGGCACAGGATCAGATTATTAAACACTGGGATTCCCAAATCGCCTTTTGGGAAGGGTACAGGGCTGCCCAGTGCCACCTCCTTTCCGAAGGAAGGACAGCTTGGGGGGGTGACAAAAGTCAGGAAAAGAGACCCCCCCCCAGCACAGAATCAACACCCCCTGGGCCACTCGTTGTGACACCGAACTGCTGGGCCATAAACCCAACAGGGTGACAAGCAACCCCGGGACAAGTGAGGCAGGAACACTCCTTCACTTCCCCATCCCTGCTATCATGAGAAAATGTCATATAAAGTAACTCTTGTTCGTGTCCTTTATCCTCAAATTTATAACTGTCTCCGACAGTGCAGTCAAGGGTGAAGGTTATTTGTGTCATACTTGCCAAGAAAGTGTCCCTTTCAACACTTAAGGAATACAGTCAAACTACAGATAAAGGAGCAGACAAAAAAGATTCTGTCTTTCCCAAGTATTATTTATCTCCTCTATGCTCTTTGTTTCCCTAATGGTGGAGATACCAGCCAGAGTAGGATTCACAGACGTAAATCCTTGAACCCAAGTGTGTAATTGAATTTTCTTTCATTTGAAAGTAACATCAGATGGAGATCCTGAGGGTCAGAGTTGAAGCTTGCCCTTCTGAAATGCTCTGGTGTTCTTTTTTCCTAAGAAATGGGTCTCAAATTGATAGCCAGAAAACAAAACAAAATTGAAATAAAATTAGGGGCTAAGTTTATTGTAAAATTCTCTATGGGAAGATCAGATGGACCAAATATTACTGGGTTTTTTTCTTATTTAGGTAAAGTTTTCCAATAAGAAAGAGTTGTTGTAACTCCCAGTGTGTTAAACACAATATGTAGAGACACTAACTCTGCTTTCAGGGCACTTCCCAATTCCAGCCGTGACCATTCAAAACCAGGCTTTGAAATGGCTTCAGCCACTGGCACAGTCACCCAGAACCCTCTCCTGGCTGTCTCCCTTTTGCCATTGCCATGCAGAGGGATGGGCAGAGCCCTTGGTGCTCCCAGAGGAGCAGCAGCTCAGAATCACAGCTCAAATCGTGGAATGGTTTGGGTTGGAGGGACCTTAAATATCACCCAGTGCCACCCCTGCCATGGCAGGGACACCTCCCACTGTCCCAGGCTGCTCCAAGCCCTGTCCAGCCTGGCCTTGGACACTGCCAGGGATCCAGGGGCAGCCACAGCTTCTCTGGGCACCTGTGCCAGGGCCTCAGCACCCTCACAGCCAAGAATTCCTTCCCAATATCCCATCCGTCCCTGCCCTCTGGCAGTGGGAAGCCATTCCCTGTGTCCTGTCCTTCCATCCCTTGTCCCCAGTCCCTCTCCAGCTCTCCTGGAGCCCTTCAGGCACTGAAAAGAGCTCCAAGGTCACCCCAGAACCTTCCCTTCTGCAGGCTAAGCACCCCCAGCTCTGCCAGCCTGGCTCTGAGCTATTCCAGAGGTGTTTCGCTCCGCATCATTGCCTGGCACAACAAGGCATTTACATGAAGATTAGATCATTTTTTCCCTCATGCTGAAGAGATTCCCTGTGTTCGTGAGGGCTGGGCCCTCCGATTTCCAGTGTTCGTGAGGGCCAAGCCCTCCGATTCCCGGTGTTTGTGAGGGCCAAGCCCTCTGATTCCCAATGTTTGTGAGGGCCAAGCCCTCTGATTCCCAATGCTTGTGACGGCCAAGCCCTCCGGGTCCCCGTGTTTGTGAGGGCCAAGCCCTCCGAGTCCCGGTGTTTGTGAGGGCCAAGCCCTCTGATTCCCGATGTTTGTGAGGGCCAAGCCCTCCGAGTCCCGGCGTTCGAGAGGGCCGGGCCGCAGGGAGCCATCCCTGTGCCCGCGCGGGGGCCGGGCCCTCTCCTAATAACACGGCTAAGACAGTTAATAAGGCTCCCGATGAATGATTAGGATGGATTTCTGCACTGCTAATTTCCGTAACTATCACTCTCTGAAAGACAGCTCCAGGGATTTCGGGCCCGGGGTGCCTCTGTCTCTGCGAACACAGAGCCGCTTTATCCGCCCGCGCTTCAAATTGGCGGATCCCCTTTCACTGACCTAATGTGCACTGCACTTTAAAATGATACAATATTTTGAAACATGCAACTGCTTTGCTGATACCGTCTGTGCCTAAAAGCCTCAGTGCAGCTCCAGCAATGCCTCGGATCTGCTGCTTCAGGAGGGAGCACAAAGCCTTGGCATGGGCTCCATTTGGGTTTTTTTGGCTGTGGTTTTGGGCGTTCAGGTGGGGATCTGCTTCCATGGGGTAAGCAGGGCTTTTGTCCCACCCCAAATATGCATTCCCACAGCCCCTGGAGTGGGATCTGTCGTTGTCATGGGGCTGTCACGGCTGGGTTGTCCCCAATGTCCCACTGTGATGCCAACCCCTTTTCTGCCACCCTTTGCACGAGGGACTCGTGGCCTGTGGCTCTGGAATGGCACAGAGTGCTCAGCATCACCCACACACCTGGATAAGGAGCAAAACACCAGGTCTGGCTATGGAAATTATTCCCCACAAAGCAGAGGGATCCAGAATAAGGAGTAAAACATTGGGTCTGGCTGTGGAAATTGTTTCCCACAAAGCAGAGGGATCCAGAATAAGGAGTAAAACATTGGGTTGGCTGTGGAAATTATTCCCCCCAAAGCAGAGGGATCTGGGGTGACAAACTCCATGCACATCAGCCAAGGAGGGAACAGAGGCTGTGCCACTGCAAAGCAGGAGAGAGATCCGTGTTCCTTCACACCCACTCGTGCCAGTCCCCATCCTCACTGTAAAGGCTCCATTTAGGCCAAAACAGACATTTTGACACAGTCCAATTTCGTGAACAACTTGTTGGACAGGTTTGTCGTTCACTCCACTGTAAGCCAAAAAAACTGAATTAATTTTTCTCCATTTCTATTCATACCCACTTGTGCAGACACCTTCACTCAGCCCTGATTTTAGAAGAACCTAAAGCTGGACCTACCCCATAAATTTCCCTTTTTGGAGATCTTTCCTACCTTATTGACCTCTTTGAAGCAGAATTCTCTGTAGCGGTCATCAACCTCAGAATTATTATTAGGAATTTAACCTGGGATTCTGGAGGCAAACCAAGAAAAAACCACCCCAAAGCCAATGACTGCAGTAATTATTCCAAGTGCTACTGCTGGGTTTAAGTAGCCCTCCTGAATCCCAGGAAGAATTCAAGATTAAAACACCAAGTCATACTTGAAGGGGTGTTTATACACACAGATGACACTACGTGCAAGCTACTGATGTATTATATTAAACAAAGTCTATTTTCATAAATTACTTATTGCCATTTTCCCACTCTGAGTTGGGACATGGCAGTGAAAATACCTGAGCGCTTGAGACAATGTCCAAGTTTCTGTCAGAACGGAATGTAATTAGTGCAAATTAAGCAGCATCCTGAGAAGGAGGAGGTCAGGGAGAACTGGCAGGGTCGAACTGGGTCATTACAAAGCATTTTTATAGCCAGGCAAGCAGGAGGGATCCCAAGCACCTATTGCTGCTGTGGTCTGAACTCTCCCTGCATCCCAGACCTGCTTTTCCACACAGATCAGGACCAAGATCCATCGATTTTATCGGCAGCAGCCAAAGAGCTGTGAATTAAAACTGTAAAAATCAGCGCAGTTGCTTTTTTCTTCTCCTTCTAAATTTTGCAATGTTAAATTTGGGGGGAAACAAAGAAGACTGCTGCACTTCTGTGCTGGGTTTTGTGACAGTTGATGGCTCAGGAGGAAAGGCCTGAAAGCTCATTTTTCCACAAATGGGAATGTGCAAGTAAGGCAACACAGATCTACCCCAAATCTTCCACCCTCTGCCCTGTCTGCAGGCTTGAAAATGATGACACTCATGGGGAGGCCTTGATCAGCCTTTAGGGAGCTCCAAAACTTTGCTTCAGAGATGACATCTGAATATTTAGGCCAGAATTCCTGATTTTATAGACATGTGCACACACAAGTACTCAGGCACAGGTACCTGTATGTCTGGGGAGATCCATGTACAGGGATGGCATTGCAGCACTTGGCCATCCCACTTTTCTGGGTTAGGATTTCCACGAGAACAGGCTCTGTCCTGCTACTTTTGTTTTAGAGGGATATTTCCCAACCTACTTTGCAGCCACACAAATTGTTTGTCACCCCCAAAAACCTCCTTTACAAGAATTCAGTCTTTAATGAGTTACAGCCACAACAAGCTGGATCTGTAGGATCATCCTCTTGAGCATTTCCCACCATGTTGAGGTCTAAGGAAATGACTCCAAATTTCTGTCAGTGCAGTGAAACTCAGAGTTTGGGGTGTTCAGTGACCAGGGACCTTCTCAGCTGCAGAGAAGCAACTCCCATGCCCTCCCTGCACACAAGATGGTGCTGGGCCTTCTACAGAACAATTACCCCAGAGAAAAGGTCCACAGTGCATCAGACATCCATCCCACGGAATCACAGAATCATTGAGGTTGGAAAAGACATTTCCAAAAGACCATTGAATCCAAGCTGTGCCTGATCCCCACCTTGTCACCCAGCCCAGAGCTCTGAGTGCCACCTCCAGTCGTTCCTTGGCATCTCCAAGGACAGGGACTCCAGCACCTCCCTGGGTAGCCCCTGACAGTGCCTAACCACCCTTTCCAGGAAGAAAGTTCTCCTGAAAAGCTTGGACCAAAACCAATGGCATTAGGAGAGCATGACTCTCCCAGGCCATGTGAAATCTCTGAATTGAAGCTGACTGGAAGCTGTTCTGAAGACAACTTCAATCATTTTGATGTGTGATGCTGAGAAGGCCCTTCATGGTGGGTGATGGCCCTGTCTGTTTTCCATGTAAGGGCACGAGCACCAGGCTCTTCCCACAGGGCAACGACAGCTTCTGCAAGTTATTTCTTCCTGTCCTGCTGGAATTTTACATCTCAGAAAAGTTCCAGGGGGATGTCGATGAGGAAGAGAACTCTGAGCAACTCATGTGCTACCCATGCCTTCCTCCCAGCAGCTGCTCAGCCCAGGATCTCTGTGCTATAGACTTTTTCCTGGGCCTGACAAAACACTAAAACCCCCTCCAGCATGACAACAAAAAATAAATATCAAAAGAACATTTGAAGAGCTCAATAAATTGATCATATTCTGCTGAACCTTCACCCTTGTAACGATAGTACCATTTAAATGCTAATGTCATTTTTAAAAAAGTCAATTACAGGAGTTTTAAAGTAATGGAGTCAGCAGTCTCGATGTAAATCTCTTATATTAATCTGCTCCGTACACTGTATCCATGGGCACTGATGCATTCACCCCCTTTTCCCTGGAGGGAATGTTCCCTCGCAATGGTACCAGTAATTGAATCAACTTGATACAGACACCAAAAATATTGTAAGTCTTGTAGGTAATGAAAAGCATATGTTGATAAAGCCAGTTGCTGTAATTTTGGATAGAGGAGCACTGACATTTGGGAAGTTCAAAATTAGAATTAACCCTTTGATGATGAAGTAACCTGAAATCGTCTTTACAAACTCTGCTAATTTCATGAAGAAAAACTGCTCAAAATCTGCCGTGAGACAGCTGAGATCCTCTACCTCCCATTTTCCCTGCTTATCCCCAATTAAATTCACTTCCATTAAGACTGCTGCAAAATTTTTTCAAACTGGTTCAGATGAAACACAACAGGATCAAAAACCAAACATTGTTCAGGTTCAAAGTACTTTCTGCACCTTTCACAGGCCTAAAGAAGCTGGAATGTCACAGCAAAAGAGAGGTTTGGGTTTGCGCCTTCATCAGGTAAAAGGATGCAGCAGAAATCTCCAGTGGCAGTCCCTACTCAGCAGATTCTGGGTGCAGTTTCAAACTGAGCAGAATCACAGAATCACAGAAATATAAAATCATTTAGGTTGGAAAAGACCTCCAAGATTATCAAGTCCAACCTTCGCGCAATCTCTAACACCTCATATATACAAATGATGTTTAGAAGCATCAAATAAACCCAAACCAGAACAAATTATCATTTGAGGAGGGGCTTTTAGTTGTGAACAAACTTGGATAAACCCCAATATTTTGCAGTTCCTCAGATCATATTGGCCCATAATGAACCATTTGAGTTATTTTTCCAGTGGGGTTCACACAGATCCACAGCCTTCCCTACTCCCACAGCTCACAGAAGCTGAGATGTTTCTCACATTAAACAGGATTCATTTTGGTTCAGGAAAACAGGGGATAATGAACCTTAGGAGAGAGGCTGAACTTCCTGACTGAGGTAAAATTACAAATATCTGCATGTACCTGTGCGTCCACCCACACACAAAGAGGTGTCATCATTTATGACAGAAGATAAAACCTGCTGAGAACTTCCAGACAGTGAGAGCTATCAGAAATAAAAGCCTAAACAAACCTATTTTTCTATGCAGTAATAACAAGGGAATTACATTCAGCACTGCTCTGAGGCAGAAAGAGAACTTCCAGATAAAATTGTCATGGAATCCATTCCACTTGTCACATAAACACTGTGCTGGTGTTGCTGGTAAGAAGGGGCTGATTAATGGCTCACCAAGATTTTTCTGCTTCTGCCTTTTGTGAATTGATTCTCAAGTGTAGGTCTAATAAAATCTCAGCCAATGTCACACACACACCATAAATATTTCCATCATAAATCCGAACTGTTTGGAACAGGGCCTTCCTCCACCACAGTTCAGGGGTTAAAGGGATCCACAAATATTAAAACAAGGCTGGAGTTAACCACAAAACTCAGATCATGTCTGACAGCATTTCGACATTCTCCGAGCCTGGATCTTCTCCTAACACCCTGCAGGCTCGAGTCTCTGGAGAAATCAACCCAGAACTTGGGAGATGTTTTGTTATTACCAAAGCACCCGATATCCATCCCTCCCCATTCCCATTCCACGCGGATCAAATGCAGAAAAGGTCAGAATTCCCCGGCCTGGCTCCCACTGCACCAACGTCACAGTGCCATCCCTCCTGTGGGAGACACTCCCAGGAATAATCAGGAATATGGGATCGGGCAACAAGGCAAAAACTCCCTGTTAGTGATGCTGCCAAAGCCCTTGAGTTGGGATGAGAAAAGTGTTTTTTCAACAGAGTTTGGAGTAATTGAATAAACTGACTCACAAGGCAACATTTGGCTGCTTCCAGAGAAATCTTCCAGTTCAATCTTCTGCTGTTTGGGCAAAATTGAAAATCTCCATTCTGGCACAAAACTGTGCTATTTGAGTCCTAAAAGAATCACAGGGCTTTTTCTGGGCTTTTATTTGAGTGTTTGGTTTTTAAACGTGTACAAATGAACTCTGAAGCTGGATCTCATTCCTAGCAAATCTTCCCACACCACTCCACTCACAATGCCCTGGAAGTTGTGTATCCAGGCACAGTTTATTCCATTGGATTGCTAATATCCAGAAAAGCGCTGTCATTTTTGATGCAGACCCACTATGAGCAACAGAACCACAACTCTTAAGGACTCGATAGAAGCATGAACCCCTACGTGGCTCCTTTGAAACCAAACCCTCCTGGAAGTTGAGACTTTGGAAGAAAAAGGAAAGGAAGGAAATTCTTCTAAGAGTGACGTGAAAGGGAACGATTCTTCCAATAAAAGAAATACATGAAAGAAAGCCTGGGCTCAGGCTTGGCATCGGTTAATGGCAATTCCTCTGACGAGAAATGAAAAATATAAAATTTTAAAAAAGGGATTTTCCCTATTTTAGAGGCAGGAGCAGGACGGTGAGATTGAGCCTTAAGGCAATTCCGCGGCAGCGCCGAGAGGGGGAACCCTCGCCCAGGCCGAGGGCCGGGGGCGGCCGGGGGATAACGGGAATAACCGGGGGGGTGAAGGGAATAACGGGGGGAACGGGGGGGGGAACGGGGATAACGGGGGGAACGGGGATAACGGGGGATAACGGGAATAACGGGGGGAACGGGGGGAACGGGAGTAACGGGGATAACGGGGGTAACGGGGGGTAACGGGGATAACGGGAATAACGGGGGGGAACGGGGATAACGGGGGGAACGGGGATAACGGGAATAACGGGGGGAACGGGAATAACGGGGGTAAGGGGGGTAACGGGAATAACGGGGGGGACGGGGATAACGGGGGGAACGGGAATAACGGGGGGGAACGGGGATAACGGGGGTAACGGGGATAATGGGGGGGAATGGGGATAATGGGAATAACGGGGGGTAACGGGAATAACGGGGGGGACGGGGATAACGGGGGGAACGGGAATAACGGGGGGAACGGGGATAACGGGGGTAACGGGGATAATGGGGGGGAATGGGGATAATGGGAATAACGGGGGGTAAAGGGAATAACGGGAGGGAACAGGGATAACGGAGGTAATGGGATAACGGGGGGAACGGGGATAACGGGGGGAATGGGGGGGGAACGGGGATAATGGGGATAACGGGAGTAACGGGAATAACGGGAGTAACGGGAATAACGGGGGGAATGGGGATAACGGGGGGAACGGGAATAACAGGGGATAATGGGGATAACGGGAATAACGGGGGGGAACAGGGATAATGGGGGTAACGGGAATAACGGGGGGAACGGGGATAATGCGGTGTAAAGGGAATAACAGGAATAATGGGGGGCAATGGGAATAATGGGTGTAACGGGAATAACGGGGGGTAAAGGGAATAACGGGTGTAACAGGAATAATGGAGGATAAAGAGAATAATGGGAATAATGCGGGGATAATGGGGAATAGTGGGGGAAATGGGGGCATAACAGGGGATAACAGTTCCTTGTCCAGCGGTGTTCCAGGAGCAGCACGGGCACAGGGAAGCAGGACAGGGTGGGGAGTCTAACATGAGAATTTATAGAAATTATTCCATAGTTCTGGAATATCCCATATTATTTTGTTTCGCAGAAAGATGCTCTCCATGTCCCGCACCCATGGGAATGCCCCCCAGACACCACACCGAGATCTGCTGAGGCTGTCACAGCACAGGGTCCCCACCTGGGTTTAGGGACACTTTTGGTTAGGCCTGGAATGAAGCTCCTTTATCCTGAGTGGAATGGAGCTCCTTTATCCTGAGTGGAAGGAAGCTCCTTCACCCTGAGTGGAATGGAGCTCCTTTATCCTGAGTGGAATGGAGCTCCTTTATCCTGAGTGGAATGAAGCTCCTTTATCCTGAGTGGAATGGAGCTCCTTTATCCTGAGTGGAATGGAGCTCCTTCACCCTGAGTGGAATGAAGCTCCTTTATCCTGAGTGGAATGGAGCTCCTTTATCCTGAGTGGAATGAAGCTCCTTTATCCTGAGTGGAATGGAGCTCCTTCACCCTGAGTGGAATGAAGCTCCTTCACCCTGAGTGGAATGAAGCTCCTTTATCCTGAGTGGAATGGAGCTCCTTCACCCTGAGTGGAATGAAGCTCCTTCACCCTGAGTGGAATGGAGCTCCTTTATCCTGAGTGGAATGGAGCTCCTTTATCCTGAGTGGAATGAAGCTCCTTTATCCTGAGTGGAATGGAGCTCCTTTATCCTGAGTGGAAGGAAGCTCCTTCACCCTGAGTGGAAGGAAGCTCCTTTATCCTGAGTGGAAGGAAGCTCCTTCATCCTGAGTGGAATGGAGCTCCTTCATCCTGAGTGGAATGAAGCTCCTTCATCCTGAGTGGAATGAAGCTCCTTCATCCTGAGTGGTTCTTCCAGGAGCCAATGGCCAGGATGGTCACTGCCATTGGCCAGAGCAGTGCTGGGCACAGGAACACTCCCAGAGGATGCTCTTCCCAAGGTTTTCCCTCCTGAGGGGCTGAGAGGTGACCCCAAAATGCCCTAGGCCCACAGGACACCTCACCTTGCTCTGTCACTGATCTCCCCTGATTTCTCCTCAAACACCCATTAAGGAAACCTCCTCCTGTAATCCTCCAGGGAAGGAATCTTTCACTGATCTCCCCTGATTTCTCCTCAAAAATCCATTAAGGAAACCTCCCCTGTAATCCTCCAGGGAAGGAACCCTCCAAAAGGGCACTCAGACCAAACAAAACCCATTTCAAACAGCATTAAGAGACAACAAACTCCAAAGCATTCCTGAAGAAATGGATACAGGGGGGACAGCCCCACAGCCTCCCCAGCCCATGGGGGACACAACACTCTGCACATGAACAGCAGCCAGAGTAGGCACCCGCTGAGGAAGGAACAGCCTGGAACCAGGAAAATACAAACTAACGGGAAGGGGAGACTTTTTGTTTGTTGTATTTTTTTTTTTCTTCTTCTCAATTTGTAAAAACAAATGCAAACTGAGCCCTCCTGGTGTATCTCAATGGCCTGGATGAGCTTGGAGGTATTTTCCCACATAAATGATTCCATGATCTTCTGCCCCAGGTCTGCACATCCCCAGCTGGGAATGGTTTTCCAGTCATTCCAAGTGTTTTGCCTGGCATGGTAATGTTCATCTTTCAGCAGCAGAAACCACCATTAAACTGGGGGTTAAGAAATCAGGAAATCAGACCTGGGCAAAGGGGTAACAACTTAAATATTTCCGACTCAAAGAAGCCAAAAAACCAGAGGAGACATCCTGAATTCCTACCCAGCCCAAACCAACATAAAATTTTAAAAGTAACCTTGAGTTTTGAGTTTTGCACTTCTTATTTCCTTGTTTTGATATGAAACCGAGGGCACTAAAATATTCCTGAAATACCAGGGTAGGTCAGAGTAGAGAAAAGTTGGGAAGCAGGAGGGGCATCCCTGGTCCAGCCCAGACCCTCAGAGACTCAGCCCTCCCAGCGCCCACCTGAACTTGCAGATCCTCAGGGCTTTTGCTGCACTTTGATGAGTAACTTAAAACCGAACTGCAATTACTTTGCTGTTAATTAGCATTTTCAGTGGTTTACAGTGCAAACAGCCAAAGAAATTTGGGAAGAACACACAGTTCCGTGGTGGTTTTGTCAGCACTGCGTGTGCTTGTGCAAACGCTTCCCCTTGAGACAGATGCTGGATTGACAATCCCATCCCACTGAAATCCATGTGGAAACTCCTCCTTGCTCTGCTTGGAACCACAGTTCTGCCCCTGGATTTTGGGATCGAAGGACAACAAGTCCTTTAGCTCCCTGTTCCTAATGCAGGTGCAGCAACAGGGATTGGTGGTTATTTAAAATTCAACTGTAGCTGTTTCTAGAGGACCAAGTGCACTGAGTTTCCTTGCAAATGTGAAGAGTTTTTAACTCCTCTCATCTTCCAATTGAAACTTGGACATATTTGCTCCTAGGAGCACATTTTCCAGTTAGAAAATTCTAAAAACAAATGGTTCAGACATTTTTATAGGCATACAAACTAAAGCCAAGTTGGTTAGTGGTTTCAGATGCTTTTTATTTGCAAATCAGAAAGGGCTTCATTTATAAATTGGAATTGTACTGGCTGCTAATCCTGAAGGCAGACTCAGGCCTTTGGCTCTGCTTGGAGAAGGAGAAATAATGCATTTTAAAGACAAATTATTTCGTTTGGACCAATGAGTGCTGTGGTTGGACAGGACATGTATTTTATAGCAAAACTCACAGAAGAAATGCTTTAGATTGGAGTTCCATTGTTTGAAGGGCACTGCACTCTGGGGGCACTGCTCTCCTCTGGGTATCTGCACCACAGCCCTGCTCCCAAATGTGTAATTTGGAATTTCAGGGATAATTCCTGCTCCTGTGTGGAGCACAGGCTCCTCACACAAGGTGCTGCACCACCACCACACTGCTGAGGAGCTCCCAGTCTGCCCCATCTGGAGAGAAAACCGAGTTTCCTTTGTTGGGAAGGTGGAACCGATGAGCTGAGAGGATGAAGGTGCTCAAGTGTCCCCCCAGGTCTGTGCTGGGACACACTCATCCCAAATCTCTGACACCACAGGCTGCCTCTCTCAAATTTCTGCCCAAATTTCAGAAACTCTCCTCTTCCTGAAGCACAGTAGTAACTTTTGGATTACAAAATCACAGAATCACAGGACCATTGAGGTTGGAAAAACCCTCCAAGACCAAGCTGTGCCCGATGCCCACCTCGTCCCCAGCCCAGGGCACTGAGTGTCACCTCCAGGCCTTCCTTGGGCACCTCCAGGGATGGGCACTCCAAACCTCCCTGGGCAGCCCCTGACAGTGCCTGACCACCCTTGCCATGGAGAAATTCCTCCTCATGTCCAACCTGACCCTCCCCTGCCACAGCTTGGGCACATTTCCTCTCAGCCTGTTACTAATTGCTGGGAGAAGAGAATAATTAGTTAAAATCATTATCCTTCTCATTGAGTAATGCACTCAAGATTGGAGAGCTGTGTCTGAGCTGTGGGCTTGCACCAAAATTCAATATCGGAATTTTAAAATGGCCATGTTTTGGTGTCTTCTTCCTGGACAAGATGTCCAAAGCAGGGAATATTTTTAAAAGCTAAGTTCAGAAGGCAGGGATCAATGCACCAGAGCTGGATTATCTTTCTACACCTAAGGCAAGGCTGGGCAGGAGTTTCTCCATTTCTTCCTTTCCTAATTTCCCTCGTCCTGCTGCACTCAGTGCAAGACAAATCTGCACCACTTGCTGAGCTCAGCTCGCCCATTTCTCAGCCTGCAGAGAATGTGAAAACCAGCGGCCACAGTGGCAGCTCTGCCACAGCCCTGAAAGGCTTCCAAAAGAAACCACTGGAACTCCCTCAGAGCCCCAGAACACCTTGTTCCTGTCCTCACAAAACACAACTACGAGAAGTTCCTCCAGCATCCCTGTCAGGGCACCCAGGAACCTCCAGGGATTGGCACCTTGGAGGAAGTGTCAGGTGACAAAGAAAGCAGGTCCTGTTCAAGGAATTCCTGAGTCAAGAGTGAGGTGAGACATAAAAGAAGCAGGGAAGAGCACGAGGAGGGAAGGGCTGAGGCAGGTTTTGGCTGTTTGCTTCCCAAGCTCCTCCCGTGCAGAGGAGGTCCATGGCAGGGGATCACACCTGGGGCATTCCCAGGGAGCAAGGTGAGCTCACAGCCCCAACTGAGATCAGAGAAAATTCCAGTGCCTGCAAGGACAGAGGTGGCACAAAACCAACAGCAGTGGGAAACGAAGGGCAAAACCTAAACCTCCTGTGAGAAGAGTTTCATAGTCACATAAAACAGGTACAAAACAGGTTTTGGTATGTTCCCCAACCCAGCCCAGAATGAATCCTCAGTCCCATCCCATTAATTCTGATATAATTCCCAGCGCTCTCTCTGGTCCGTGGCCTCTACAACCCAATCCCATCCTCTCTGGCCTTCTGTTGAAATTTTTTCTCTCTCTCTGATGGGAAGGAAAATCCCTGGTGCTGGGGGGCTGCTGCCCCTTCGCTTCCCCGGCTGAGCTCAGGGCTCGTTATCGCACCCGAGCAGCCCCTGCGCTGTCTCCTGCAATTGTTCCTGCTCAAGCCACTTTTTATTTTTTTTTGGAAGGGTGGTGGTGGTGCCTTGTAATTTATAGCAAAATAAGAAATTATTTCTTACAACAGAAGCCATTCTGTCGTAGCAGAGTCCTTATTTAGCCGCCTTGGAAGAGCTGAGGAAAAGCTGTTCCGTGGCTCACAAACAGGAGCAGATCGAACCACGCAGCTTCTTCCTCACACCTCCCACAGGCCACATATCCACCCTTCACTTCCTCCAAACGATAAGCAGCATTCATTTTGATCATTCACAGTTGTTTTGGGGGTGAAAGGCTTCTCTCTCAGTCTCTCACCTCCTCCCCAAACTGTCTGCGGCTGCTCGGTGCCAGCCCTGCCAGCGGAACCGGGGGTTTCCTGCTCGGTGTGGAGCACAAACACAGAGCTGGGGTGTTCTGAGCCCTCCCCAGGGCAGTCCCCACCCCAGGGTCACAGACAGTCCCCACCCCAGGGATCCCAGCACAGTCCCCACCCCAGGGTCACAGACAGTCCCCACGCCAGGGATCTCAGATAATTTCCTGCCCGACCCCGTGGAGATCCTGAAGCCACAGCTACCCCAGCCTGGTTGGCAGGCAGTGGGATCGCCCTGTGTGCCAGCACAACACAACCTGCCTTTGTAACACCTCCAAAATCAGTCCTGAAGTTTCATTTGGCTGCTTGCAGAGGATTCCCCTTGCCTCTCCAGGCCGTCCCCGAAGCAGAGGGGATTTCAGCCATGCTCCTCCAGCACCAGGTGCCCTGTCCCTGCTCCCTCCCAGGGACAGGCTGATGCTTCTCTTGGTTTGTCTTCTCTGTGCTGGGCAAAATTCCTGCTTGGGCCTCACTTCTTGTGGACAATGCCCTGCCAGGAAGGCCAAGTTGGGGTCTGGCATCCCCCAGGAGGGGCTGGGCTGGCTGGGTCTGAGCACAGAGCACCCCAATGTTCCCCGTGGGAGTCCCAGACCTTTGGAGCAAACCTGGGGAACACTGTTCCCCTTCTTCCCCATGCCCACAGCCTCCTGACAGCTGAATATTCCTGTTCTTTCCAACTACTTTGATCTGACCACAGCTACCCAAAAACCAGCCACTTCTTGGGGGCCCTGCCCTCAGGCTGTGTCAGGATCCCAGAACTGTGTTTATTTGCTTCCATGTCCCATAAAAGTGCAGATTTCAGTGTCCATACTCCGCGAGAAGAGCTTTAGGCACCTCGGCAGGAGCAGCACAGACCCTGTGCAGGCAAGCCCTGCCCGTGGAGCCACGGGAGAGCTTCCCTCTCACCCTGATCCTTTCATAGCAGCCAAGCAGAAGTTCCCAGAGTGGCTCATATGTTTTTTAAACACTTCCCAGGCCACAAGTAGCCACACTCAGGGAAAACTGTATTTGCAGGCTTTAAAAGTAGCTTCTCTGAGAATTTTCCAACTTATAACCATCTCCAAGATGTTTTTAATGTTCCAATGAAGAAGAACTTTTGATTAAACAGAAGAAAACCTGATCTGTTTTAAAATCGCAAAACCTGAATATTTTTTTAATCCTTGAAAGTGCATTAATGGGCTTAGTGGTCTGTTAATGATTTTACTTTGGTGCCATTTTCTTAGAACCACACATTTGTTTTCCACAGATATCGAAGTGCCAAGGAAACCTAAAAACTGCTCAGGAGGTACTTTGTGATCACTTCTGACTGCGAGGGACGAGCACTTGAAGGAGTTTGGAGTGTTTGCAGCCTCTTGGGTGTTTCCAAACCACCTCAGAGTCCACGGGAGGAGGTTCTTGGGCTGAAAGCTGGTGGGATTTGATTCATTTTTAAGGACATTTCAGATGTGAGCACTGCCCTGGAAGCCCCCACTGCCTGTTGCATTTAACAAAACATTTTGTGCCAAAATACAACACCCATCCCTTCACAAACACCAGGGCAATGCTTTATTCAGGGGCTCCTTCCCACACGTGCAGTGTTTGTTCCCTCCCAGCTGAGTGTCCTGAGCCACAGAACAACCCATGAATCTCACAGGATTCTTGGAATGGCTTTTAAACCCTACATTGCGGGCTGTTTATGGCGCAGTTGCATTTGCTTTAGAGATTTGTTTTAATGCTGTTGGTGTTGTTTAGAGAGATATTAAATTCAAACAGCTTTATGGTTGCTAATAAACATCTATTACCATTACAGACATTCTGATATAAAAGCCTCATACAGGTGCTTTCTCTCAACTATGCAGATTTGATTGATTAGGCCACAGCAGTTTATTTTACACTTCAGTGGTCACTAAATCTATCATTAAGATTAAAAATTGCAGTTTGTGCAGTCTGGGAATAACTTCACGTTTAAGCTGTAAAATAAAAGTCACTTTACCAAAATTCGAGGAGTGGGGGGGAGAAGGGGGGAGGAAAACACAGCACAGAGGAGGTTAAATGAAAAAAAGTTTTGTAACACCTTATTCGGTTCTTCCGAAGATGAATTTCATGGAATTGTGGAATGGTTTGATTTGGAAGGGACCTTAAAGATAATTTTGTTCTACCCCCTGCCATGGGCAGGGACACTTCCACTGTTCCAGGTTGCTCCAAGCCCCGTCCAGTATGGCCTTGGACACTGCCAGGGATCCAGGGACAGCCACAGCTTCTCCGGGCACCTTTTCCAGGGCCTCACCTCCCTCCCACGGAAGGATTTTTTCCATATATCCAATCTAAACTTTCCCTCTGTCAGTGTGATCCGTTCCCCCTTGTCCTGTCACTTCAGGCTCTTGGAAAAATCCCACCTCCCTCTTTCTTGTTGGCTACCTCAGGAGCTTCAAGGCCACATTTAGGTCACCCCAAAGCTTCTCTTGTCCTCGCTGAGCATTCCCAATTCCCTCAGCCTTTCCTCGTGGGAAGCCTCCCCACAAACGCAGACTCTCTAAAGCCCTGAGCACACAAAGCTGTGACGAAGACGATTCTCCTCCATCTGCATTTTGGACAGCACTGAGCCCCATCCCCTCGGGGCACAGAAATGGGGAATTTTTTTCCCCAGAATTCCCCGTGGAGCAGTCCCGTGGCACTTTTGTCCCTCTGCCACCCGGAGCCGCGCTCCACGGAGGGACTCGCTGATTACGGTGTGACATTCGCGCTCCCCATTCCTCTCGCGCGCTGTCATTTGTTTCTGTCCGTGCCTGAGCTGCAGCACGGTGCCCACCAGCCCCGGGTCCATCCCCCCGGAGCTCCCTGGAAGGCCAGGCTGCCGAGCTGTGCTCCGACAGTGACCACCTGGGAGCAGCTTGATAAATGGCCGGTTTATAATGCTGTCATGCCAGCTTTGTCCTGGGGGAAATGTGTGTCTCTCTCAAAACAGCTTATTACCAACCTGTGGCTGGGGCCATGATCAATCACGCTGATCAGATATGGCAAACATGGTAACTGATATAAAGAAGATTTCTCGCTACACAGTTTGAGGTTAACGTGACAAATGATGGAGTGAGAAGGAATAACTCAGAGGGAGAAGCCGGCCTGTTAAAGGCTGAGCTTAGGAGTGGTTTTTTGGCCTTTTAACGTGAATTCCCTGCTCATTGAGGGAACTCTGAATACATTCCCTCGCAAATTCCTTGTATAATCCAGAGAGAAGGATTTTTTTAAGCATGCAGTCTGACTGCAAAGAGAAATTTAACCTCCCTACAGCCATCCTCAGTGCTTGGATCTGATGGGTCACGGTTCAGGACAGGCAAGATTCCAGGTGAGAAGCCCAGAGCAGAGACACACCACATCTTGCCAAAATCCCAAAATGTTCTGAGGGGTTTTACTGTCAGCCAGAGCAGAGCTATCTGAGAATGATACTCTTCCCAGAATTCAATCTATTTGCCTCCAAATCCATGGAGGAAGAACAGTGGAACCCTGCACGTGCATAACCCACCTGTGACACTTTTCTAAAACGTGCCCATAAAATACTCTCTGTGACACAACATCCAAGGGTGGCTCCATTTGGTCCCTTCTCCACTCCCAGGATTTCTCGGAATGCTCTGATCATGAAATCCCTTTAATTTCCCTGCTCACACAGTTCTGAGCCCAAGCCTGGCAGAACTGGGCACTGAATCTCTCCTGTTATCCTTTTGGAGCAGGAACATCCTCCCAGGATCAGCACCGGAGCTGTGGCTCTCAGAGAGCTGTTCCAGGAGCTGTTGAGCCTCTGGCAAACATCTGATATTATTCACTTGACTGAGTTTGTGAAAACGAAGCCTTATTTGCTGGCAAAATTAATGAGAAAAGAGTCTTCAATGAGACAATAATTTATGGCTTCCACCCCACAGGGAAACTCGTCCGACTCAATTCCTCACAGGAAGGGCAGATATTTTTGGGGAAAAAGTGTGGATTTCTTTGCAGAAACATGGTCTGTCATTTCAAAATCGGGTTCTTAGCTGGGTATTTTGTTTTATGAAAGCCTTCCAGAATTGATGAAGGTTGGAATAAATGGCCCTTTGTTCCCCTTTCCCGTACCACTGCATTTAATGACGGCGAAATAAAATTCTGCTCCGTGGCCGCCCGCCAGAGATCCGACGATACAACCAACTCACAGCATATTTCAAATTTTGTGTCGCACTGAAAATTGAGACACATCCAGATAGGTTTGGGGCTGCACACCCCCAGCATTATCTCCCATTACTGCACGGAAAAGTGAGAGCTGCAAATCGTATCCTTTTCCCCGAGCCT
Organism: Acanthiza pusilla; assembly: GCA_036630365.1. NCBI lineage: Eukaryota > Metazoa > Chordata > Aves > Passeriformes > Acanthizidae > Acanthiza > Acanthiza pusilla. The sequence goes on along the minus strand of JAXCHO010000005.1, from coordinate 3,501,332 downwards.
CCCATCTCTAATCCGGCCCTAAACACCAACTCTTTGCCTTTCAAACGCAGCAAAGCGCCACGAGAAAAGCCAGAAATGCGTCAGACAAGAAAAAGAGGGATAATGGCCACCAAACTCCGCTCTTCTCCCCCCTCTTTTTTGAACAGATAGGTTTTAGACTCTATAATAATCACGCAGCTAAGATACAAGGTCTCTTGTTGGCAATAACCTACATGACATGACTTAGAAGGCAGGTGTTACTGTAATTAGCTATTGTTTGACTATCAAAAGTCAGAGCTGATTAAAGCCACTAAGTACAAGTGCACTATTTTATTTCAAAGAATATTATGAACTGCATGCTGGGACTCTTTCACTGCGGCCCTACCTTCCGGAGTCTGCTAAGAGCCCATGCCAGCAGTAATCAAAACTAAAATCTGCATAAACCTTCAGGGTTTTAATTCAAGCAGAGCCCTTTCATTAGAAATATGTTACTTTATGAAATCTGGTCGCCAGCAAGGGGAGAAAAATGTGACTTCTTAAGAAAAGTGAATGGCATCTCTTTAGTGATTAACCCAAGATTAATGGAGGCTCCTACTGCTCGGCCTAAGTCCATTTTATTGCTAATTCATTTAGGTACTATTTCAGATGTACTTGATGAAAGTCACCTGCTAAGAAGTCATGTTTTGGCAAGCAAGGATAGCCATTATGGTCAAATCCCAAATAGAATTTTTATTAAAGAAGCTTTGAAAAGTGTCTTGTATTAGTCTTTCACAGACATACCATTTAATGTGCTCAATTAGTTAAAAATTTGGGGCCCAAGTCTCTAATCAAACATTCATAATGCTTTTTTTAATATTTTTTTTCAGTCCACATGCATCTCTTAACGTCCCAGGTAGGATGAACACTGCGCTGAACAGGGACATTTATATTCAGACAAAAGCAGCAATGCTGAGGCTCACCAAGAAGTGGGTGGGATTTGGGTAAGTGCTCGGTGGGATCCCTGAAATGTTGGCTTGGCAGAGCATCTCTTTGTTCCCCGGGATGCTGTGGGGAGTGGGGACTTATGCAAATCACATGGTCCTCAACTGTACCTAATCACACAGCCTTGGCTCGTGCGCACGTTTGGAACATGAGGTTTGATCCCTTACACACAAATCATTTTGGGGCTCGACTTTTCTGCAGTTTGTTCTTTTGGTAAGTGAGAGTTTAGGGGATTTTGTGATTAGAGAGCCCAGAACCCTGAGATCTTTTCCACCTGCACAGCCCACCCGAAGTTCCGCCCCAGTTTGGGCAAGTTGAGCTTGGTCCATGGGCAATTCCATGGGCATGGACATCCCTGGGAGGTGTTTGTATCCTTCCCGAGGCACTGAGCAACCCTCGATGCTCCATCAGAGACCCCTGGGCTCTGACCTTGGGTGAGCTTGGCTTCCCTGCCCTGCTGAGGTGGGAAATCCTGACAGGCAGCCCAGGAACCCTCACCCTGCAGAGGGAAAAAGCCAATTCCAGGGGTAGGGCTGGGGATCACCGAGCTTTAATTGTGCCCTCCTTTCTGAAAAATGGAAAAAACCCCAAAGGTGGTGGTGGGAAATGATCCCAGGTGAGGAAGGTGCTGCTGCTCTGCTCAGCCCCTCACCTGCCAGGCACCTGAACCTACATTATTGAGTTATTGATAACCATTACTGATAACCATCACTCATCTAAGTGCTCTATGTGCAAAGGCAGAGTCTGAGAACCACCCCCCCACCCCCCCCCCACAACCTGCACTTTGTTCCTGCAGAGGACAAGACAGTTTTAGTGACAGAAATTGGAAAATCAATCAAAAAAAGTCTGCTTTGGGTACTTTGGCTTGTTTGGAGCTCTCTCCACGCTGGGGGTGGTGACTGACTTTGTAACCCAACAGCACACACGACCTGAACTCTACTCTGAGAAATGAAACAATCTGCTTCCTAAATTTTCTTTTTTAAAAAAAATTTCTTAATGACTCATCCAATTTCCAAAATATTGTCTGGAGTTGTCAGAATTAGTGAGAGCCACAGGACCAGGAAGGCACAAGCAGAATTCCACAGAATAACACAAGCAGCTCCCTGATGGTGCCAATGCTCCCAGCAAGGGGAGAGAGAAGGTTCCAACACTGCCCTGGCAATATTCAGAATTATCAGCAATGCGTCCCGTGGCACAATTCTGCTCCTGGGAGACTCCACAAAACCCAGCCTGGCCTTAAAGCCCTCGGCTGGGGGAATGGGGCACTAAAGGAGCCGCCTGGGTGTGATAACAAAGTTATCCTAATCTGTCCCTCTTGTGTGCTGGGGCACTCACACATGCAAATCTTGTCTTGTTCCCCCGTGTTTGTTCACCTCCAGAGTCCTTCGGTGATTCAAATCTGTGTCTTACTATCCTATAATACCCTTGTCTAACAGTTCTTTTTAAATGCATGTGTTAATTATCTTGCCACCGCTGTAATTTCTCCCTGTAGTCCATTAATTAAGAGGTCACAATCTAAGAGCATGTTTACCCAATAAGCTTTCTTTTTTAATTATCCTAATTGCTTGGATACTGACAAAGACTCCATCCCTCCCCTTCCTCTGAGTGGATTAGAAAACGACATTTCAAAGCCCCACACAATGTTGGGTCTGTAAAACACACATATATTTATATCTGTTTTTATAACTCCGTGATGTTCAAACATCAAAGGTCAACAAGACACAAGGCACTGCATTTGCATGGCTGTATAAAATGGAGATACAAACTGCTCCCCATTAATTGATCCATTAGCCTGGAATGTTCCATTGGTGGGGAAAAATAGAAGCGAAATCTTCGCAATAGGAACAAGATGGTTGTTCACAGCTTGGTGTGTCCTGGGGACCAGCAGAGCCTCCCACAGCAGTGCATCTCTGGCTGCTCCTCCAGGGATGGCTTTGGGTAAAAATGGGCAAAAATAGAAATAAATAAAGGAAAAGGCACTCAGCTTTCGCTGCAGCAAAGATCAGTTTTTATTCTCCCTGTCCCCACTATTTCCTTCCCGTGGGTCACATCTCAGTGAGCTGGTCCAAATATCTTTTTTTTACTGACTTTGCAAAACCCGACAGACAAAATCTCTACCACTAAAAAAAATTTAAACCACTCCTTTTGTCAAGTTTTTAAAAGGGAAAAGCAGCTATTTGAATTCCAGATAGGATTTTAACACAACAATTAGCAGAAATCATGTCCAGAAAAATTACTACTGTGACAGAATGTGGAGCAACATTCGATATGTCAAGTAAAGTGATTTTTTTTTTGTTTTGTTTTAATAAAGCAAATGTCTCATTCAGACTAGTCATCTCAGGAACTATATAACAGAAGTATAATTACTTAGAAATTGCTTAGGTAAGCGTGATTGATGCATGGTAAATAGATGTTTCCAGCACTTATTGTTTCTTCCTGATGGATTAGGAAGAGTTGTTTAACAGTTCATTTGACCAGTCTCTCCTGGTGTTTCTCGAGTCTGGCTGTGCCAGTCAGCACCAGCAGTTCCTGGTAGTTTAAGTCTCTTTAATAAAGATTAAGATGTCAGAGGTCCTGCATTGCACAAAATCCCGATTTTATTAACTTCTCATTATCAGCTGAAATATGAAGTGCATTTCTTTTCATCTGGAGAGCAGCAGTTTCTCAAGGGAAAGGACAGAGACATCAGATACATTTAGGATGGTTTAGAGCAGGTTTGCCCCAACCTCGGCTGATCTGGGGAACATTTTCTCACCCGAGGGCCATCACATATGTGGATGTTTCTCCCCAGAAAGTGTTCGAACTCCATGGCTGTGGACACGTTCCTGAGCTGGCAGTGCTGAAGGTGGGGCTGGGCACTCACCCTCCAGCACTTAAGTCAACACAACTTCCATGAAAGAGCAGCAAAAAGTGCTGGGCAGGAAGACTGAAACCTCAAAAGTCACTCCAGCAGGACTCAGCCGACGTTCCCCTCCTCTCACCCAGCGCATCTCGAGGAGTAACAGCGCCCAGACCACACAAAACTCACTTAAAGAGATCACAGAGTATCCAAAGTCCACCCTGACGAGCAGGCAGATAAATCCTGATGCCATCGAGGTGAACTTAGGCAGCAGCGATAAAGTGAAGCTGCAGCAGCCCCGTGCAGCTCCCGAATGTGTCCCTGGGGAAAGGCTGCTGTTAAATCCCGGGGGTGTTATCACCACCTCACCCCAAAACCCTGCAGGTCACACCATCAGATGCTGCAGCAGGACCCCACTTCCCCCGCGTGACACTCGAGGGATTTCTGAAAGCTGACAAATTGATGTATTTTGCATATTTTAAAAGCAATTCTTTGCCGAACTTCTTGTTTGGCAGCTTGCTGGCTGCGGGGAGGGAAGCGCTGGCCCTGTGTGTGTTTGAAGAGGCCACTCTGGCTGGGAATGTCCCCACGGAAGGAGTTCGAGGTACAAACTGTGGCTGTGGTGCTGCAGCACGGGACGGCAGCCCCAGCAGCTCCCGGGAGGGTTAAGCTCTATTACTTCTGGTCCCTGCCACTGCTAATGGCACTCTCTAACTAATTGCACTTCTATACCTCCACATACGGCCCGGCAACAAATAAGCCCTTTAATCAAACAGCTTCATCTACTTCTAATTAATTCCATTTCTATGCCTTTTTAAGAGCACAGGAACATACAAAGATAGAGATGATGGAGCACATTCCGTGCCCGGCTGACGACAACTGCTCTGCTCCAGAGCAGTCCTGGGTGTCCCCAGCTCACACCTCCGGTGTTCAGCTGCCTGGATTCCCGTGTGGAATCAGCCGTGATTCCCTCTCCGAGCTGTTTTTGCGTTTGCCACGGGTTTAATCACTTTTTTGTTTCCATCAGAACGAGCGCTGGCCTTGCCCTGCCAGCACTGAGGGACGACTGTGGCATCAGCTGAGCAAACAGAGGGGAGGCTGTTTGCACATCGAGGGCCACCAACTTTGAAGGAAATGCTGATTCCTCCCCAACATTTACTTCTTTGATAAAACAGGTCGATGTAGCTGGAGGGGGGAAAAAAAAAATTCCCCTCCTCCTCGGTTTTTAGGAAAGAGAACCACATCTGCCGGGAGCTGCCTGCTGCAAAGGTATGCGTGTACAAAAGGCACGATAAGTGGGTGCTGAGCAGCGAGGAGTGGCAATTATCAGTTGCACATATCATTAGAGCCTCTCAGCTTTTCAATGGCACGGAGCTCCCCACGCCGTGTTTGCCGGGCCAGGTAAAAGGGGACTCTTAATACTGTGCAAATATGACTTACCAAAGGACTTTGCTTTCTCACCTATTCTCGGGCTTTTCAAATCAACATTATTAATTGGTGGCTTATCGGTAAGTGCTGTCTGGCAGTTAAAGGATGTTTCCACCCAGTGCAACGATACATAGAAACTCAGCAATGTCAGCCACAAGGACAAAGAACTGCCATGTTGAAACAGAAAAATGCTTCGACACCTTAAATCTGCTTTAGAAAAGCGCAGAGCATTCCAGCATTCACTTGCAGCTGTTACTCCATATTCTGTCATTTGTTTTAACTTAATATATTAATTCAGAAGTCTTACAGTTGCAAGTATTAGAACTGCTATTCTTTCTTTCTTTCTTTCTTTCTTTCTTTCTTTCTTTCTTTCTTTCTTTCTTTCTTTCTTCCCCCCCTTCCTTTTTCTTTTCTTTTCTTTTCTTTTCTTTTCTTTTCTTTTCTTTTCTTTTCTTTTCTTTTCTTTTCTTTTCTTTTCTTTTCTTTTCCCTTCACTTCCCACTGGCTTTCTGTTATCCAGGTGTGTATAAACACACATTTTAGAATCTGGATCAGCTTGTTTCCATGCTGGAAAACTCAGCTACGCAGGACTTTAGCACTTCCAGCCCCCTCAGATCACCTTCCTCTTAACCTGCCAGGCTCTCCTGAGCGCTAAATCCACTTGAAAACGGAGAAAAATGTTTGGCTGATAAGGAAAACTGAACACAAAGAGCACGACACTTCCCAGGCACCATTAACTGGAAGCAAAAAGGAGTCTAAAACCGAGAAGAAAAGCTCTCAGTGCCCCCCGCTCCCTTTCTTCCCGTGTGCTGCACGTGCGGAATGAAAGGACAGTCAGGCTCCTGCCTCCTGCCCTGCCTTTCACACTGATGAACAAGATAAACCTGGGAGCCCCAGAAAAACCCGTGCGGCTGGGAAGTGATCTCGGCTCCCCTCATTCTCATGCAGGCCTGGGGATATCTGCTCCAGCCTGGCAGGTATTTGTCTGGAGCTCTCAGGAGCCTGCAGGGGCAGGTATTTTATCTCCTCCCTGGAGAGCCTGCTCGGGTACTCAGCTGCTCCAGGGGCTCATTTTTCTCAGCATCCAACCCAAGCCTTTCTCGCTACGAGCCTGGGTCCTTCTCATCCCCTTCTGATGGCTGCGTGACACAGCTGAGAGAGCCTTAATGCAGAATATGAATTTCAGCTGCTTCTTTTACAGCGTGACATCTGCTTATCTTAAGGACATTTTCCTGTGCAAGCACAAAATCAGATCGAATTCATTTATTTAAAGGATTTCTGTGCCTTTGAAAGAGGATTTCCCTCTGCCACCACACTGGCTTTGCACTTTTACAGCAGCAGGACTGTGAGCTGAGATGCTCAGCAGCTTTTTTTTTTTCTTTCTTGCTTTTTTTTTTTTTTTTTTAAATAAAGGAAATGGTTATCCATTGCTATTTAAAGAAAAAGCAAACAAATATTTGATGTGCTGTGTTAGCATGAAAGGGGAGACAGAAAACGCAGGTGAGGTGTTTTATGGGAGTGAAAACAACCTGGGGGGAAAAGGGGCTGCTCCAAAGGTAAATCCTGGCTGTGTAAATACAGAGCTTTGGTTATCCTCAGATGGGAGAGAGAGGCTCCAAACACATGGCTGTTATAATTCAGAGTTTGACTTATTTAAGCATCACAGGAAAAGAGCGCAAAAAGCACGAGACTGAGGGAACAGCAGAGATACAAGAGGTCAGGGAGATCAGCAGAGTTTTTGTCCTTCCCAAAGTGAGTCCAGCAGCTTTTCCGACTGACACTAAATGTTAATTTAACCACAGAGCTGAGAAATGTGTCTAGAAAATCCACTGTTCCTCTTTAAAGCCTAAAATCTGCTCATTTTGCCAATCAACTTGTGGTTCTGCTGTGTGCAGACTCAATCCATGCAGTTATGTTAAACAAAGTTCTACTCCTCTGCAAGAAGCCAAACACACTCAAAGCCTTGTCTGGCTCTAAAGGATTTCTGAACTTTCAGAGGAAAAGCAAAACTCCATCAGTTTCTTTACTCATCTTTATGTGCCTAAGTTTCCAACACTTCCAGGCTTTCCCTGGCATTGCAAACAGAACAGAGAAAATGCAACAAGAAAATTTATTTCTTCGGTATTTCCAGCCCAGTTAGTTGGAGGAATTAGAAGAAATCTATGAAAGAAAAAAAAAAAAACCTCATGTGCAAGGTTTTCGTGGATGTTTTTCAGACCAAAGGGGTTCTGATGGATTTCAGAGATGCATCCAAACTTCAGAGCGAGTTTCCAAAGCAAACATGGCTGCAAACCCTGACATCCATCAGCTGCTTGTTTGCCAACCTTCCTATCATGGAGCAAAAAGGACTATTTAAAATCATCTCAGAATATTCTGTTTTCATGGCCATTTTACCCTGTAACACTTTGAAGTCACCAGAACACAAATATTCATATAGCAAATGGTTAAAGCCTTGCTCTGGGCTCCGCAGTAACGTGGACATACACCAAGATTAAATAATAAATCTCATTTTTCTGACTTCATAAATCTCATTTTTCTGACTCCGCTACTCTGAGAAAATCATGTTATCAGGGTAATAATAATTAAAATGTCCACAACTGACCACTATGTCTACTTTTCTTGGAATTAAATATGTTAAATAGCAAAACAGATCACTGGTCTGCGTGAAGAGCAGCAGGACACGAAGTGAAGAGCTTTGCCTAAAGCCAAGCCAGCTCCTGGATGAGGATGGGATTTGCTGGATGCCACTGGTGTGGAGGTCAGACAGCTCTGAAAAATGAGCATGATAAATCCCACATTCCCTACTCCTGGGGTGCCCAGTCTGTCCGTGTTTTCAGCAGGAGATGCTCTGGGGGCTGCAGGAAAGGCCATCAGAGCAAAGGAGCATATGGTGAGCAGCAGACCTGGAATGGAGGGCGGGATCCCATTCCAATTAGAAGTTTTTATTGGCACAAGGACTGGCAAATGGAGACTGCCAGGAATAAATTGAGGTTGGAACTCGGAGGACATGTTCAAGTCATCAGCAGACACAAAGGCTGAGAGGAAAGATCTTACCCAGGGAGAGCACAACCTCCTCGGGAAGGATTGCACATCCTTCCCGTCTGGGATTCAGGGAGCCAGGAGAATAACCCTCCAGGATTGCTCCAGCCCTCGTTCCCAACAGGAATTTAGGTGGAAAAGAAACAGCAATGCAAAAAAAAAGGAGTGAGGTCAGTGTGAGGAGCATCCCAAGGCCAGACAGGCTGGGGAGTCCAACTGTGGTGTTTTCCTGGGGATGGATTTCCTTGGCAACCCCGACCTCAGCACAGCTGAGCTCTTTCCACAAATTTTCCAGGATTCACCTTTTTTAAGATTCCCATGACAAGGAGAATGATTAATCTCTGTTTCATGGCAGCAGGGGCTGAGCAAGAGACTGCTTGTGTTTGCCAAGATAACCAGGAGAAAGGCCCAGTTTATTTCTGGGCAGAACTACAGAAAGAGGGAAAATAACTGAAGCAGGTATTAAGGGTGAATGATGAACAATGAAAGTCAAGACTTTTCTGGTTTTACATATAAATGTAAGTAATTGGAAGGGCAAACATTGAAAAAATGAAAATTCCTCTTGATTAGTGTTTAAATTGAATACTTCAGGAAAGAAGAATTTAGCACTGTCCTAAAAACCACCTTGAGGCAGCAGCACTGATATAAAATTTCCAGAGCTTTCCCAGACTTTCTGTGAGGAAGAACCAACCTTTTGGGGCAGACGAGCTGAACCTTAAACTGAAATTCCAGTGGAAATTCAGAGAAGCAGTTCCTTTAGGCCTTGTGGTTTATTCTCCCGGAACAGAAGGAATTCTTGCACCAAGCAGGGGCTGCAGTGCCCTGACAGCAGCAGTGCAGAACTATCTCTGCAGCAGTTATTAACGAGCTGGAAAAATGCTGGGTAGCAAACTTGCCTCCCTTCCCCAAGGCCAGCATTCATGGCAGCAAATCCCTAAAATAATCAGCTAATTCCAGAAGATTAGGAGAGGGGATGCCTCCATATGACAGAAGATTTCTTAATTTTGGTTGCTTATAAGGCCATATTAAGCCTCGATAGAAGCAAGAGGAAATGTCCCTCTAGAGTTTATAAATTAGTTTATAATCTATTCCACAGCTTTTGGTATTTCTGGTCTATATTCTGTTTTAAAGTCTAAAATAAGGAGGGGAAAAAAGTAATAAAACAAATGAATCACTTGGGTTAGCCAAGAAAGGACTGAAGCACTTAATTTAGACTCCTCCTGCTGCTACTATTATTATTATGTATATTTTTACATATATTTATATACATGTTTACAGAGCGTTGCTGAAAGTTCCACGCTGAAATTCCCGTCCAGAGGGAAGGCACCACTGAACATCACAGACGATCTGACTTATGGTAATTAATTTCTTTATTTTTCTCTCCAAACTTTCCTATGAAAAATAATTTTTTTTTTTTTATCCCCAGAACACATATTTTATCATCTCATAAAAATCTCATCAAATCTAAAACCCTATCATCAAAATGCGCCGAGGTCCCACAACGCTTGTGGGACAACAGTCCCACCTTCACTGCTCTTCAGAACCTTGATTAATTTCTAAAATAAAAATGGAATATTAAAAAATGAAAAATATTTTAAAATATGAAAATACGAAATTTATTGAAATTATGAAAAATATGAAAAATATGAAAATATGAAAAATATGAAAAATAGGAAAGAAACCCCGAAGCATTTTTTTGTTTTTGTTATGCTATGGATATTTATATTTAATTGCTGTTCACTGGCACCAAGTTCTCTGTGTTTTGACTTTCATTTTTCCAGCAGCACCACCAGGGCTGGACCCAACTTCAAGCTCCTCTGGTGGTTATTCACCCCCACACTCTCCTTTCCTCCCTCCCCAGTGGCTGTCCAGGTTTTCCCATTTATCCAGTGAGCTCCAAGGGGCTCCTACCCCATCCATATTCTCCTTACATGGGATGAACCCAGCCCTGCACATCCCTCAGGACCCAGGTGACATCCATGGGACCTTCTGATGTGTGGGACTGTGCCATAAACTCCAATTCCAGATTCCCCTCAGGAACAGGAGCCTGTCCTGCAGCGATCCCTCCTCTCACACTGAGGAATATTCCATTCCAGGTGAAAATCTGGAGCTAACACAGGGCAGGTCCCTGCTCTGTGCTGTATCAACTCACACCCCACCCCATGGGTGGTTCCGAATCCAGCCCTGATTCCAGGACCTAATTCAAGGGTGACATCCATGGAACCATCTGATGTATGGGACTGTGCAGTAAACCCCAATTCCAAGGTCCCCTCAGAACAGGAGCCTGTCCTGGCAGCAATGCCTCCTCACACTGAGGAATATTCCCATTCCATTCCAGGTGAAAATCTGGAGCTAACCCAGGGCAGGTCCTGTGCTGCTCTATCAGCTCCCACCACACCCTGTGGGTGGTTCCCAATCCAGACCTGATTCCAGGACCTAATTCAAGGGTGACATCCATGGAACCATCTGATGTGTGGGACTGTGCAATAAACCCCAATTCCAAGGTCCCCTCAGGAACAGGAGCCTGTCCTGCAGCGATCCCTCCTCTCACACTGAGGAATATTCCATTCCAGGTAAAAATCTGGAGCTAACACAGGGCAGGTCCCTCCTGTGCTGCTCTATCAGCTCCCACCCCACCCCATGGGTGGTTCCCAATCCAGACCTGATTCCAGGACCTAATTCCAGCAAAACCTCATGGCACACTCAGCTCAGCCCCGAGGAGGAATTGCAGAGCAGAGGGAGCGGAGGGGGATGTGTGTGTGTGTTACCTTCAGAGTTACCACACAGCCCCGAAATCCCACAGGCTATCAGTCCAAAATTTGTGATGTTTTGTCTACTCTGGTGATTTAAGGTTTGTCAGAAAATGTCAGAAAGGCCACGGGGCCAAGGGCTTCCTGATGACTGAGGATTTTCTTTCACATGACCTTCCTGAAGTTGATTTTGGGCTCCAGACAGTGCTGCCTTCAGCTCTGACAGGGGCCGGCTGGCAGCAGATTCATGGGGATCTCTGGGGCATTCTGGCATTTTCAAACTGAGCCGGGGCTGTAATGCCTCCTAATCATCCAGAATATTATTTCACTGGCGGGATGGAAATGCCAGCCCTTCGCTTTGGTTAGCAGGGAAAAGGAGCCTGTGCTCCAAGGGATGCAAACAATTAAAAACACATCGGATGCGAGTGGATAAACACAAACAGAATTGTCATTTCATGTGGTTTTTAACAGGGGAGCACTGAAATGAATTCTACAGATACAGAGAGAAAAGGAGGATTGTGAGAGAAGTGTTAAAACTGTTTTACTTTGTGCTCAAACTGGTAATTTGTGTTGAAATTCCTAATTGTTGATAAAACTGTTAAATGCGTGCCTGTCAGCGTTCCCACAAACCCCAAGCAAAGGGAGCAGGGACCAGCACATGTGGGTTTCACGCTATTTAGGAAACTCTCAGTTCTAAAAAAGTTTATGAATCTTAAATTTGCATTAAAGACCTTAAAGATCTTCCAGTTCTGAATCCTTGACAAGGGCAGGGACACCTTCCACTATCCCAGGCTGCTCCTGGCGCTGGACATTTCCAGGGATGGGACACCCACAGCTTCTCTGGGAATCTGCGCCAGGGCCTCACCACCCTCACAGGGAAGAATCCCAAATCTTTTGTTCTGCCAAGGGCTCATCCTCCTGCCTCCTCACCTCCAGAAAAACACGGTGTGTAACTCTGAGTCTGTGCTTGAGGTGCATCACGGTGACAAGGTGACCTCTCCCAACTCTGCCTGCAGTGAAGGACACTTTTATCTGCAGGATGCTGCTCCCTGGGGCCGTGTGTCACCTGAGCGCTCTGTGTGTGTGAACAGCTCACTCTGGACACCTCCCCAGCCCCAGATTCGGGGAATCAGACAGCAGTGATAAAGGAAATCAGACAGCAGTGATAAAGGAAATCAGACAGCAGTGATAAATCAGTGCTCGACATCAGCACAGCTCCGGGCTCTGCACCGGAGGGAGGAGGAGAGGAACCAACCTAACTCACGAGAAGGGTTTATTTAAAGCTGCGTGAGGTGCTCACAGCATATCCAAAATCCACACGACTTGCCACAGAGAAATGGGGAATTGGCATTAACCCCTTGTGCTCTGTGTGTGCCCGGGGCTGCCTCAGCCTCCTGGAGATATGGAGAGAGCAAACGGAACTGCTGCAAGTCCTCCTAACTTGGCCTGATTTATGGGCTCCAAGCCCCCCGAGATCTCTTCACGGAGCCATTCCTCATACCCACACTCACCAAACAACCAAGCCCAAACATCTGTATCACAGAAATTCAACATGCAATGTTATTCCTGCAAAATAATTTAACCATCACTTTCTTTGCCGACTTTTCCATGCCAGCCTTACACCTTTTTTTTTTTTTACTTTACATGCTTCATTTCAGCAAAATCAAGGATGCAAACTTCTTAGAAGTACTTAGTTTCCATGGAAACCTAAGCTGACCGCAACATTATTGTTCTCAAGAGGGAACTGACTTTACTATATGTTCATTCACTGAATTAATGGACTCCTGGTTCTTTTATTAGCAGCTCTCTAACAATAGAAAGAGAGAAATGTTATAAAAAAGACTCTCAGACAACTGTCCACTCTTTTGTCCAGGGCTTATTGGAATGACGCAAGTCTATTCAGGAAAAGATTATAAAAATCAACTCAAAGCTGCCTCTGTTTGTGGCTGCTAAATATACCTTTATTTCATAAAGATACAACCTATAAAACAAGCAAATTAGAGCTCCCTCTGAAACAGTAACTGTGAGGCAGCAGCCCTGGAGAAACGGGGCTTTAGCTCTGATATCTGGGATTGTTCCCCCATCCCACGGGGCTGTGGAGCATCATTAACCCCAGCTCTGTGTAAATTCTCGGCCACGACGAGGATTGTGTTCAAACTGGGGGGGTGTGATTCTTTAATATACCGAAAAGTGAGGAAAAATCACTGAAATCTGTGGGTTGAAATCTTCACTAAGAGTTTTAGAACACCTTCCACACTCTGGAGATAGCACACCCGTGTTAGCTGCAGAAATGCACGTGTAATTCGTGCTGCAAAGGACTCGGAGCAGCCCGAGTTCAAATCTCCAATTTTCTCTCTCTGGGTGCACAATGTGCAGCTCAGGCCTGGGGGGTTTGGCCTGGCCAGTAATTGCTGCACAAAAGACAGTGAACAGTTCCCTTGCTCTTCCCTAACTACCTTCCTGACTGCTTATTGAAGTCTGATTTCTTACTCCTCTGGGTCATCATTCATCAGCCCTACAGATCCCACCGGGAGAGCCCGGCCAGACCTTTCCACATCCCTCCTTGCCAGAGGCCATTCCTGACGGCCCCGTGATATAGAAAATGTCTTCACAGCAACCCGGCGGGACAAACTGCGGCCATAATACCCAAATAATCATTTTGCAAATTATCATAATTATCAATCAATCATCCCCGTGCGAACAATGTGTTCCTGAAGTATCAGATGGTTCCTGTGACCTGTAGCATTTTGGATATAATAATAAACCCGGGGAGATTTATGGCCCCATCCTGCTTCGCATCTGCAGCAGCAAAACACTCGTCGGGGTTTTACTTTTGCTTTAGAGCTGAGAGCTTTCCTCATACCTGGGTTTCTTGTTTGCTTCTTGATGCTTTTCTAAGAGGTCAAAATTTCTAATCACACCCAGTTTTCTAAAATTAACTTTATTTTTAAAAAGATCTGTGTGATTTGCGAGTGCACAATAAGCGTGCTGCTTCAATTGCTTTTACTTCCCAGCCTCATCAGCATTATATTTACAGCTTCTAATATTTGGCAACGTAGGAATGAAGCCAGCCAGAGGAGGGGGAAAAATTGGTTTTGTCTTCAGTTTTTGTTGTGTTTTGCACAATACCAGATTGAATGCAACCCTTTTGAAGCCGATAGCATCTCCCGCTCCCTGCGCAGCGCATTCTCGTTAATGGATAAATTCAAGCTCTCCACAAAGTCAAAGAATAAATTTAAAGCCCTTTGCCAAATGCCTATCCTATTGGATTTTGATAAGACGGCTATTGAGCTTTAATAATGTCTTCTATCCTTTTTCAGCTGGCCCTTAACATGTCTCTTTATTTGTCCCTAAAGCCTCTTCAGCGATGCCTTTTTATTACAAGTCTCTCAGCTTGCTCTCAGGGGAGACAGGGTCGACAAGAGTGATAGATAGATAACTCTATAGATTATCTCCCACAGATGTTTTCTCTCCAGTAGCCCCTCAGGCTATTCCCTCTAAGTAAACAGAAACTAAATAGAGAGTCTACTGAAGAGAGAAGTCCCTGAGGTCCCTTGTCACCACGGGCAGAAAAACAGCCCGGCCGGAGGAGGTTGGCTGGGAGCTCTGCACACACAGAGAATCCTTCCCCAGGATTCTGGAAGCCTCATCCAAAGTGACCCTTGGAGGGGAGAGAAATGCATCTGCTTGGGGAAAAAAAAATAAAAAATAAAGGTGGTGTGTAATGGGCACTGGCCTTGCTTCCTGCTGGAGGAAGTGGAAATCTTTCAGCTCAGAGTTAAAGCAAAATGACAACGGGGACGGTGACAATGACAACAAGCTGTTTGTTCAGTTTATTAAATGCACTGGGGAAGCTTGGAAAATTCAGAGGGAGAGGACACTGAGCTGCTCTCTAAGCAAAATAAACAGAGTGCAAGGAAAAAGACATTTGGGAGGAGGGAACAATAAACCCACAGGTAGAACTCATATTTTGTCTCTGAGTGTCTGCATTCAGGTCACTAAAAGAAGCAAAACAAGTGACTCTCCTGTTTTAATATTGCTTTCACCACTGATGATGTAAAATTAAACAAACAGGATGAGGAGCTCGTGTGTATTTGTCTAAGTTAAACTAAGTATCAGCGAGCAAAGATGATATGAGGAAAACTCCTTAAGAATACACCACATTTCAGTCCATGGCTCAGCACAGATATGGAAAATGATCTTTATTATGGGTCCTTTAATGACATTGAATTATTCCTGTCAGACAACCACTAACAAAGAAATCAGCTTTGTGGTGTTAGTGGTCCCAGCAGAAATAACAGCAACACAAACTGAAAAACACTGGATATAGTGGGAAATAGTTATTCTTTGTGCTCTGAGCCAAAAAAGAGCCTGTTTTATTCTACCACATAACAGCCTATGCTGTGCTGCATCTTCAGACTTTTCACTGCCTTTCAGTTCATTAAAGTTATGTTAAAAAGCATTTTTTTCCTGGAAGGTTAAGAGCAGAGATAGTTCTGGGGTCACTTTTCAGCAGAGATTGCTTCCTGCTCATCTCCCTACACCTCTCACTGCCATCACCTTCCCTTCCCTGCCTTTTCCTGGTTTTACAGATTTTTCTCTGCATTCCAGACTTTTTTTTTCCTCTTTCCAGTCCTTGTTAGTGGCCAATTCTGAACCTGTGATACAGCAGTCAAAGGAGCCCCTGAAATTATGGCCTCTGCAGCTCCGATTTCCTCCCCTCCCAGTTGAAATCAGGCCACCCACTACAGTTACATTTGTCTTCAGTCACCTTCTCGCCACCAACTCATCTCTGAAGGAATAGGAGTAAATTGAAGTCAAATCTCAACTATTGTGTCTTCAGGGATATGACAACTGAATGATTTAGAGAGGCTGGAAAAGGAAATCTGCTCCCGAGAGGGTTTTGTGCCACCGGAGCCAAATGCCAGAGTGCTACTTCCAAACCATTGAGAGACACTACAAAAATTGTCCGGAATGATTTCTCATTCTTTAGTTTTCATTTTCTCCTGACTGAAAAGCTGTCTCGCAGTAGTCTTTTCACAAGCCATAAAGTTTAGACTTGAACTCTTTACCTTACTGCTCTGACCTCCTTTACCCCAGCTGTAAAACCCTACTGCCCATCCTTCAATAAATTTATCACCTCGTAAACTCCCACTAGTGCTTCTCCACAATGCATTTAAAAGACACAAGTGGAAGGCCAGGCCTTCCCGCCTTGTCAAATATCGTAATTGTTCGGTTTTATACCTGCTGCACAGGGAAATATTGAAGGAGCCAGAATTTTTCAACAGATTTTGTAACAATCTCCCTTGAAATAAAAGCATGAAGTTTAAATGCAAACCCGTGGACTGAACATATAAAGCTGCCACTCTCGTGTTTCTCTGTTTCACACAACTCCTGCTCTCTTTAGGGTAACGCAGATTGTGGAGGTGGGGATGGAGAGTTTATTTGTGATATTGTAATTAAAGACTGAACAAGAAATAACAGCCCTGGAGAATCCCCTCCATCCCTGTGGCAAGTGCGTGGTGATAATAAGAAGCTGCCACCTTGTCACCACGAATGTCCACACAAAAGGATCCCACAGAGGCAGGATGGACACCCCATGAGTTATGGAGGTGCCCAAGGTAAAAAGTTCAGCCCCATGGCCACAGGTCCCTGGTGACATCACGGTGTGCTCAGAGGGTGTTTCCTATGGGAGCCTTGAAAATAAAACCTGATTTTTCTTTTTTAAAACCCGATTTTTCTTTTTTAACACGGTGAGAATAGAACAGTGCATACTGGACATGTGTCTAAATCCCTTTTCCCAGCCGGACTTTGGAGCCTGGCAAGGATTCCATTTCACTTTGGCAGAGGGAAACAAGGGATTGCTTTTAGGTTTTAGAGTGGAGAAGCAGCACCACCGCTCGCCTGGAGGATGAGCAGCAATGGCAGCTGTGGCAAGGCCCAACCTCAGAGATTTCTCACTTCCGAAAACTCCACAAACAGGGCTCTGAACATCCTTCATCAGACAATTGCATGTAAAAGGAATCACAGCCAGCTCTTTATTTCAGCGAGAACACACAAGCTCCTGCCATCGAGAGGCTCTAATCAAACCCAATTTATAACACTTTAATTAGCAAAGCTGTTAACCAACAGATATACGTGGGAAAAACTCTCATTTCAGTGCTTCTGAGAATAACCCCAGCCCAAACAGCAGCCTGGCTACCGAAATGTCTTGTGCTGAGGCTGCCTCCCAGCCCAGTGAAGACATTTGTGCAGCTGGGCTGAGTGTGGAACACATTTTCTCTGGTCACTGTTAGAGTTCGAGCCCCACAATGTGATGAAAAGCACCACTAATTCATCACATGGGCTACATTTTATCCTTTCACAGACTCATTCCTTTCCCCTTGGACTTCACATTAGCCACATTTACATGCTGAAGTGACCTCCAAAAATTTCGCACTTTTAACAAAGGACCAACATTTTCTTTTACTGGAAAAGAGGTAAATGAGGTTTCTCGCTTTGGCCCGGCAGATGTTTATGTTGTAGCAGAATCAAGGCACACCTCAAACGATTATTTTCTCTTTCATAATGACTGGAATCACAAAAAGACAGAAAAATACGCCAACAGAACCACAACCCTTAATCCAAAAAAGCAACAGCAAACACTGGAAAACTTTTACGCCGTTATTGCCATCGACACCTTGGTTCAAAAGTGAGGGAAAAGTGTCCAGGGGTATTTCCAAGCCAGGGAATAAAACAAGTCCCAGAAGATTGAACCATGTCCTACCTTTTTTATATTGCCCTCCTGGGAGGTCACCTCGGGATCGGTCAGTATTTGCTAAGGAAAAAGAGAAGAGAAACAAAATTGAGTTGAGCTGCAACTAAGAATGTTATAAAATAATAGAGATTATTTCTGTTGTTGTTATGATGATGAGGATGAATAAATGTTTTATTATTAATAAACATTTAACACTCAGAATTCTCAACTGCACCCAGATGTTCTGGGAGTTCCATGGAGGGTTTATACCACAACTATTGTTTTTTAAGGTTTTCTGTCACTTCTCTGAATAATTCCCTTCGATTTGGCAGACAAGGACAGGTTTCTGTCCCAAAGGCAGCTGTGGACAGCAGGGGCACCACGAGAACAGGGGCCCAGGGGCTCTTGGGGAGTCCCCCTGGAGCAGGGGATGCTGCAGCCCCCCTGAGCTCCCAGCAGCAGCACAGGGAGCTCTTTCATTCCCGCTCCAGCCGAGGTGTGGTGGAACAAGTCATTAAATCGCTGCTGTGCTCCACCTCAGATTAGCTACAGGTCAGCAGGCATTCGGGGAGGTCAAGTACCTCAACTTTCCGTCACCCTGGATACCCCACCAGGGTAAACACACTGGGAAAGGACCTGATCGAGCGGCCCACGCCGCGATTCCTGCGGGTCCCGGGATTCCAGAGGGTCTCAGGGGGGATCTGGGGTGGCTGAGGGCAAACAGACACCCAAGGGCAGGTGGGGCAGGGGGCTCAGGGCTCCCAGGAGCAGGGGAGGTGATTTGGCTGCCAAAGAGCAGGAAAAACTCCAAGGGACAGAGATGAATATGCAGGGAAACGGTTTAAGTTGAAATGGGAAGGGAAGGGAAGTTCAGGGAAAGGAAGTTCAGGAAGGGAAAGGAAAGGAAAGGAAAGGAAGGGAAAGGAAAGGAAAGGAAAGGAAAGGAAAGGAAAGGAAAGGAAAGGAAAGGAAAGGAAAGGAAAGGAAAGGAAAGGAAAGGAAAGGAAAGGAAAGGAAAGGAAAGGAAAGGAAAGGAAAGGAAAGGAAAGGAAAGGAAAGGAAAGGAAAGGAAAGGAAAGGAAAGGAAAGGAAAGGAAAGGAAAGGAAAGGAAAGGAAAGGAAAGGAAAGGAAAGGAAAGGAAAGGAAAGGAAAGGAAAGGAAAGGAAAGGAAAGGAAAGGAAAGGAAAGGAAAGGAAAGGAAAGGAAAGGAAAGGAAAGGAAAGGAAAGGAAAGGAAAGGAAAGGAAAGGAAAGGAAAGGAAAGGAAAGGAAAGGAAAGGAAAGGAAAGGAAAGGAAAGGAAAGGAAAGGAAAGGAAAGGAAAGGAAAGGAAAGGAAAGTGGCTTCATTACATTTTAGCAGCTGGGGATTCGGCATGAAGCTCTTGGCACCCTTTGGCCATGCCCAGGTGAGACTGACTGATTTACAAATTCCCAACCCATGGCCAAATCTCTCCAGCTCAGCTGCACTAACAAGGGGCTGTGTTTCCATGGGAAGAGCCCCAAACCATTGCGTGCTTTACACCAGCTCTAATGGACGTTGAAACTGCGGTTTCCAAAGTAGCTGAGAGCAAATAGGATCAAGAGGCAAATCCCAGAGCCATAAAACTCCGTGTTCCTGTGCACATGCACACCCTGACATCCCTGGGAATGACTGGAGTTAAACACTCCTCCTGCCTGGCGTGGGTGTCACCAAGCTTCCAGGGAATACTGACTGCTCCCAGGGCCCTCACTGGGAACCAGCAACCCCCAAAACCTTTGGGAAATCAGGCCATGAAACCTTCAGAACTGAAACAGAAATGCAAAACTACTCCAAAACATCCAGGGGATGCAGCTGCCTCGAAATGAAGACACTTCCCTGCAATTATTACATGCAAAAAGCCTTTGGATACAACTGGAGAAGTGTGTGCAGTCAGAGTGTGTAATCCAGCCATCCAACAGCACCATAAACTTTGAGGGGAAAGAAAACTCCAATGAAGTGCAAATTGGGCTGTGGTGGAGCCCTGTACAAACAGGCTTAAGAGTCAGGAATTCCTGAGTTGGAATCGAGATGCCAACACAAGCTTCCTTTTGTTGGTTTGGACAGAGCTGTGCTCAAGGGGCAAGTTCCTTCTCTCAAACCTTTTTTTTTTTTTTTCAATTCATAGCAGATCCCAAATTTCAAAGTTCTTAGAGAACAGAATTTCTGTTAAAAGTATTTAATCCATATTTAAAAATGGTGATTGTGCAGAAAATCCCCAGTGGCTGCTGATCTTGCTGCTCACCTGGAATATTTGAAAATGGCTGACTTTTGACATTTGGTGAAAGCTTTTTTGAGTTTCCATCTACCACAGAAATTCTGGGAAAAAAAACCCTCAATATCACAAAGAATTTTAATTTCAGTGGAACCATCTCCACACTCAAATTACCAGAACATGAAGAATTAATGGTGAACATGGAGGTGGTGATCTTAAAGGTCTTTTCCAACCTTAACAATTCTGTGATTCTATGATTCTACGGTTCTATGGTTCTGTGACTCTGTGGTTCTGTGGTTCTGTGGTTCTATGGTTCTGTGACTCTGTGTTTCTATGATTCCATGGTTCTATGATTCTATGATTCTATGGTTCTATGGTTCTGTGACTATGATTCTATGATTCTATGATTCTATGGTTCTATGGTTCTGTGACTCTGTGTTTCTATGGTTCTATGATTCCATGGTCCTGTGGTTGAAAAGGAGTTTCAGCAGTAGTGGGAGAGGAGGAACTGGTTTACATTAAATATTTCATGCTTTCTTTACCCCTGTTTTATAAAAAGATGTCCGAAACACAGCAGTGTGAGCTCAGCTCTACCACAGCCCATCTGCATTGGCTTGGACATGTCCCAATGTCCTGAATATCCTAAATGTCCCATTTTCCCACTCCAGCTGAGCAGGCTGATAGCCTGGGATGGTGTTGGCATTAATGGGGTGTCTGTAGGAGCAGAGGCCAGAATTCCAAACCTCCCCTTGCCCATCGGAGCCAGGGCTCCGAACGAGCCTTCAGAAACCTCCCTGGGTGCTGGAGGGAAGCTCGGGATTGTCCTGCTGCATTCCCAGGGTGGGACAAACACCGTCTGGCCACACCTGTCTCAGCAGACAGCAATCCAACAGCCACGCCAGGTGCCCTGGAGCAGAGCCCATCCCGGGATTCTGCTCTCCAGGGCACACGGGAAGGGATGATGCAACACCGCGATGTCCACGGCACCTCCTCGTAAAGGGGAGGGGGAGAAGGAGGCAAAGCAAGGCCCAGATGTGATGTTTATTAAGAGGAATAACAAAAGATACTTTGAAAATCTGCTCATTGGGTAATTTTAGCTCAGGCTGGGCTTCATCTCATGCGAGTGCCACGAGACTAAATATAGAGCTCAACGTGTGCAGGGCTGCACTCCTGCTCTTCGCACAGATGTTCCTCAGTGTGCTCAAAATTTACACCACATGCTTTTTCTATCAACTGATCTGTTGATTTTAGCCAGAGGAAAGACAACATGTCAGCAGCAGCCTTAGGGCTGTGCCTTAGGCCTGGAGGTGGATCTGCCCTGCAGGTGAGGGATTTCCCTTCCTTTCCTTCCCTGGACTCAGGGAATTGGTGGCAACAGGATCCTGCCTTGGTTCCACCCGTTAGGGATGTGCTAGAATTTTTGCAAAGCCCCCCCAGTGTATACTAAACATGTCAAGGAGCACCATGTGATTCTTTTTGAAAAACAGTTTACAAGCTGGCATTCTCCAGCTGCAGTTAACCCTAATTTGATTACATTACCGAGACAGATCACAATGAGCTTATGTAAATAGTAACGTTATCCATTCATTCCCCCAGCTCAGATAAACTGTCATTTAGGGGAAAAAAAACCAACCCAAACTTCAATAGGCATGGCCTGATGCATTCAGCAGGGCATGGTGCATTCAGCAAACTCTGACAGCGAAGATGACAGACTGGAACCTGCCCCTGCTGCATCTCTGTCTAAAATCTCTGGATTTTAAAGAGATATTTCTACATCTGTTCAGAGTTGGAAGGAGAATAGAATGCCCAGTAATTGCACAGGAGTCAGGAGGCAGATAACAGTGCTTCTTTCAGTAATTTGACTTTTATTAGCATCTGATTTTTAACAAGAGCTCAGTGCACCACTGATGACATCAGTGATGCTCAAAGCTACGTGAGCACTTCAGGGTTTTGATCACTGCCTGGGCTTCCTTCCCCTGCCAAGCCCTCCTGCCCAGGTCAGCCCTGGGGACTTCAGCTCCAGCCCTGGAGCCTGGGCTGTGCCACCTGCACCATCTCAGCCCTGCCTCTTCTTCAGGCACCACCACGCAGCTGGTTCAGAAAAAGAACTTGAAAACACTTCTTTTGCCTTAAATTAGCCGAGGGCCTCCAGTTCTGACTTGCACACAAGTTCACATGAATACTTCAGATGAAAGCAGAGGCTCTGGGCCTGCTGTGCCTGATTTGTGCTGCTCACAGCTGGGTTAAAGGCAGAGTTGCTCTGCCTGGCTGGGATGTGCTGGCCTCGTCTGCATGGGCACAGCAACAGCACAACCTGCAGAGCAAACAGCTCCTTCAGCCAGCCTGGTGTGCCTTTAGCAAACGTCTCAGGTCACAAAATCACAGAATATCCTGAGCTGGAAGGGACCCACAGGGACCATCCCAGTCCAGCTGCTGGCCCTGCAGAGCCACCCCAGCAGCTGACCCTGTGCTGGAGCTCTGGCACTCACACACAGGTTTGGGACTGAGCACCACCCAGAGCACACAGCAGCCCCATGTAGTTGCACTGTTTTAGAATCTTTCTGTTCTTTCTCACAGAGAATAGAGATAAGTTGCATTCTTTTACTTTCTTAATCTCTGTGTTTGGTATTAGGTGTTATTTAGTTGTGACCAATGGTTTTAGGAGGTGGATTCTTTGCTGACCAATAGTTGCTAGAATATTAATGGATATAAAGAGGTTTCTTGTAAATATAGCTCTCCTTTTTGCCATCTTGGTTCATCTGCCTGAATTCTCTCAGCCAGCCTCTGCAACCCTCGGGGACTCTAAAGCCACAGCCCTGCAGCCAGGCCGTGCTCATCCCAGCCCCAGCCAGTGCCCAGCACCTCCAGGCCGTGGTTTCTGAGCAGGCAAAACCATTTGGACACCACTGGAGGCACCTCTGCTGTCCAGCAGCTCCAGTGCTCACACCTCCTTCCTGTTCCACTCCAGCTCAGGAGACAACGCTGCTGCCGAGCTACAAATCTTGTTCTTCATAATTTCCATTAATTATTCCCTTAAAAGTTTTATCCTGCCAACTCCTGAGCAGGCTGGCCTTGGCTCAGTGAGGTATTTAGGCAAGAAGTATCAGTGAAATGAATAGAAGCAGAAATGGCTGCACATGTAAGTGCTTTTCTGGGCACAGGCCAGGAGCACAAAGCACCTGTGGGACCCAGAGCAGGCACAGAGCACCCAAACCAATGGCTGGTGTTCCATGGGGAAGAGATTCTTTACAGCTTTATATCCATTATTGTACAGTCCCACACAGGTTTGGGTTGGAAGGGACCTTAAAGATCATTTTGTTCCACCCCTGCCCTCGGCAGGGACACCTTCCACCATCCCAGGCTGCTCCAAGCCCTGTCCAGCCTGGCCTTGGACACTGCCAGGGATCCAGGGGCAGCCACAGCTTCTCTGGGCACCTGTGCCAGGGTCTCCCCACCCTCCCAGGGAAGGATTTTTTCCATATATCCAATCTAACCCTGCTCTCTATCAATGTGAAGCCATTCCCCCTCGTCCTGGCTCTCCAGGCCCTTTTAAACAGTCTCTCTCCATTTTTCTTGTCAGCTCCTTGTGGTACTGGAAGGCCCCAATTAGGTCACCCAGGGCTTCTCTTCTCCAAAATCTTCATATATAAATATATATAATATATAAAAATACATATAATATATAATATATATAATATATAAAAATATATATAATATATATAAATATGCATTCAAACACAGCAGCCAACAACCCACAGAGCCACATCACAGCACTGCTGTGCATCCATAGGAAAACCAGACATGGAAGAAACCCACAAAAAACCATTGCAGCATTTTAAAATTTGGTCTGTTGGCCATATTGTTAAAAGACAGGGATTTTATAGCATTTTCTGGCCAACATTTTACCAAAATCTTCCCTTTTTGTGCAGTAAGCAAATCTGTGGGCCCTATTAACTCAAGGAAATTTTCAATATCCTGCCTTGGGAATTTGAAGTGAATGTGCCTGGAATTAAGAGGGAAGGGAGGAAAGCTCTTCTCTGAGGGGAAGAATTTCCTTTCCTCGCTGGTGAGGGCAGGAGGATGCAGAGCACAGCTCTGACTGGCAAGGAACAAACCACGGGCTGAAAAGAGAGTAAAGAATAAACCAACCATTCACTGCTAAGGGCAACCCCAGCACAATTGGGAACACTGGGGAGCAGCCAAAATGTGGTTTGTGGCCCAGGAACAGCCGTGCCACTCCACAGACCATTTTATAACCATTTATTTTTCAGCTGGAAGCCCAGGCAAAAAGGTGGAACAGCGCTGCAGGAAAAATGTGTGGAGTTACGAGGGATCCACAGCCCAGAATTTCTGAGAATCTGCTGCAGGGAGTATTTCTGCACTTTCTCGTGGCTTTCCTGAGGAATCCTCCCTATTCTCCAAATCCCAGGAGAGCAAAATGCAGTTTGCAGAGGTGACTCGGGATGGGTTATTCCAAATGGAGTTCAAAAGAAAGAAACATCCTAAATCATCCTTTAGTGTGCAATAATGTGTTGGCACCCCCAGAACAAACATCCAGAAAGGTGCAGGGAAATGCCAGGGGGAGATAATGTGAGGAAAAATGAATGTTTAAGAACAAAGACTTCGAGCAAGAACATAAAGCTGCGATTTCCATCCACGATATCACAACTTTTATCACCGATTTTTAAAGACATAACTCCTCCGTGCCATTGGGATGGAGTTAACTGCAACCACCAGGAAGTCAAACAGGATCTAATGGAGAGAATTTGCAGTGACTTCAATGAGCTGAGGACTCGAGACTTCCAGCCAAGACAAATACGAGAGGGGACTGATTAGGAAATGTCACCGTTTCTCCTGCCAAGCACTCAGGGCCTGGTGATAGGAGAGTATTAAATATAATCTCGCAGTCTTTAGGGGCTCTTTGATTTTATATTGCATTCTTATCGGGTTCTTAAAGTCCAGTGTTAATGAGCATGAGAAACTCACTTGATAGTTTGGCAGTTTTGCTAAAAGCAAATGGAGTTCATTCAGCCCTGGCCTGTGGATCCAAGCTGGGGAAGCCTTTCCCTTTCCTCTGGAACCTCTGGTTGTTCTTTCCTCCATCCCAGCAATCCAACAGCACCTCAATAACCATCTCTTCACAACCATCATTAAAAAAAAAAAGGTTTTACCAATAATCAGAATTTTCCCATCCCTGGAAGGGCTGAAGGATGAAGCTGAGAAACCTGAGCTAGTGGGAGGTGTCCCATGCCATGGTGGGGGTGGAAAAAGATGAAATTGGGGGTTCCTTCCAATCCAAACCATCCTGGGATTCTACGAAAGAGGTTTTTAAGGAACAAGGAGTGGAGATGAAACATTTCCAGGGTAAACAGAGCACCCCCTTTGGCAACAGTGATCCCTGAAAGCAGAGCATGTCCCAGTTAATAACACAGACCTCCAAGTCTGGGATTTTGCTCACTTTCTCCCAGAAAAGAAATACCTAACAGTACACATGAGGAAAAAAAAAGGAATCATGATTTTCTTTGTAAAGTCCCCTTACAAGTGTTACATCCAACTTCCTTTTTCCTATAGAGAAATTCCATTAGAAAACTGAATTCTGGAAAGATGAAAGAGGCTCTATGCACACTGAGCAGTGTGGGCAGTGTGAGGATTAAAACAGAAGTTGCAAGTACTAAATTCTATCTGATTTACTCAGTTTGTTCATCTCCACTCTGAAACTTGCCTAGCACAGACTGTTACACTAAATAAATAAAATAAAACATGAGATTCTTGGACACAAGGTGCTTTTGAACTGCAAAGCAGCCCCATCTTCACTGTAAGCACAGAGAAAACAGCAGTAGGGTGGAAGTTTAAGGTCATCAGCTCTAAATTCTGTCTGCCATGGGCCCACATTGCACAATCACTTAATGTAGCCAGAGCTATTTATTATCCCAGCAAAAAATCATCTTGAGGAGTGAAATGCAATGTTTTGGTTAACAGATAAAGCCAGGCTGCTCGTGGGGATGTAAATGGATTGGACGGTTAAATTCATCCACGAGCCATCCATCTTTGGTCCTCGACCCTTTTTAGTTATAAAAATGACCTTGGTATTGACAGAAGAATATAAACGAACTTCCCCTGTAGTTCATCTATTGATCCCCCGTTTGTTGAGATGATCAGTAATAATCATAAGTAAATAAAGAGGGGCCGTGCATCATCCCACGATGGCAGCGCTGACACGCGCGGGGGCTGACGGATGGAGACCTCTGGGCTGGGCTGAAGTGTTCATAGCTCATCTTAAATTGCAGCTTTTGCACCCAGGACAGGCAGTGACAGATAAATCTGTGGAAAGGCAGTGTGAGGCACTGGGCCTGGGTGTCCAATCACACCTGGTGTGACCAGGGTGTCTCAGGGACATCCTCGAGGGGAAGGAGCACTGGGATGGATTCAGCAGAGATCATCCAAACCCTGGGATCATCCGTGGTTTGACCCCCAGTGGTGATGCCTCCCTCTGGGTGAGGTTCTGCTCATCACAGAATTGTTTTGGTTGGAAAAGACCTCCAAGTTCAGCCGAGGTCTCATTCTCAGTGTCTCTGTGGTGACACTCAGTTCCGGTTCTGCTGGAATGTCCTTTCCAGAAACTCCCTTCTCCCTTCAGAGAGGCAGAAGTTCAGTACCTCCCACCCTTTATGGCCACATCAACATTGTTTCTCCTTTTTACCAAATCCCCTTGGCCACAGGCAAGGCCTTGCCATTGATTCATTGATTGGCACCAATATCATGGAGGAGGAGAACCTCAGCCCTTCCTGGCAAGCAGGTGCCGAGGAGAAGGACTAGGATTAGATGTTCCAAGGACTAGGATTAGATGCTCCAAGGACTGGGATTAGATGCTCCAAGCTAAAATATTTTCTTCTTCAGGTCTCAAGCCACAGAGCAGCTGGCTCTGGCTTCTCCCACCACTCTGAAAAACAGCCTCCATCCCTACTTAAATGTGATCATTAGGTAGCTAAAATTTGAGAAAGAACAGAGAGAAATGACCTCATTTCATTCTCTTCCTCACAGCCTACAAAGAGCGATAAGAATTATGAATTGTTTTACCACATCCAAAGGGTCAATGAGGAGTATCTTGGTTCAGAAGCCAAGCCTTGCCTCTGCCCCAGCATTGCACAACTTCCCTAAACTCACTCAGATTGTTCCAGTGCCCCACATGTCAAATCACAAACACAAACACAAAAACCAACCGGCAATTCTCTACATTTCCACACAGAATTTGCCAGCCCCCAGGAAACTGCAGCTCTGGAGCTGCTGCCCAGCTCCACCTCAGTCACAGCCCCCGTGGAACCCCAGCCGAGCACCGGAGCGAAATAACCACGCTGGGGTCATTAATCACACTTGGAGGGAAAAGAGCCAACGCGCAGCATTCCCAGCAATTCCCAAAGTCTGGAGTGGGCAAGGCACTGTCTCGTTTGGCTTCTCTGCCTCAGCTGGGAGAGGCAGGGCCTCGCTGAGAGCTGGAGCAGCCCAGGGGAGGCTGGGCTGTCTGGGAATGCATCCCTGCCTGGCACTCGGGCAGGAAGGATGGGGAATGTCAGGTTGATACCATCAGCAGGATAACCTCGCTGTCACTTTAACGTGACAAGGTCATCACCAGGCACGGTGAAAGAGGAAGAAAAATGACCCATTAGGGCTGGGAACTGGAAGGGGAACACGAGGCTGCCTTGGAGGTGCTCTGAGGGCTGTTTGTTTGGGGAAAGGTGTGGATATTCCAGGCTCCTTCACAAGGATGAGCTCTCCTGAAAGGAAAAGAAGACAGTGACCTGTGCAGCCACCATGGGAACCTGTCACAAGGGTCTTGAGGGAACTTTACATCACCTAACTCTCATTTAGTTTAGAAAAAAACTAAAAAGCTGCAGCTCTGAAGAGCGTGGGCTCTGAGCAGGAGAGGAATTCCCTGTGCCAGGTGTTTCTTTTCCATGCCACCCCCAAGGAGCAGCTTTGCTGTCGTGTGTGCCACTCTCTGCCCCTTGTCCTGGAGCTGCTCAGACACAGAGTGAGGACTCACTCTGAGCTGGAAACTCAGAGAGGAACTCCTGTAGCAACACTGAGCAAGCAAAGAGAGTGACAGAAAAAGGCACTTCGCCTGCCATGATTCGGAAGTGATATTGAGCAAATGATACTCTCTAGAAAGAGAAGTTAATCGGGAATTATTCCGTGGCCCAGCTTCAGACACGGCACAATCAGCTTTTATTGAGGAGGCACACAGAGCTGTTTTATCTGAGCTGATAGGGCTGCCAGGTGAGCTCCCTTTTAAAAGCTGTAGAAACAATCTCAGACAGGACTGGATAATATTATGCTTGGAATGATTATATTGTGTTTGGAAAAGGTCAATATTTTATTTAATCAGACAGACAGAGGGTGGGTGGCAATTTCAAGGCATTTTCTTGAGACAGGAATTCAGGGAGTCCAAATGGAAATCAGGTTTTGCTTGTTTTTTGCCTTGGGTTTTCTGGGTGGCTGGAACCCTCTGATTAGAAGTGAAGGATGCACTGAACCTCCTGACAGCTCCTGAGATGAGGGAATGTGAGATTTTAGCTCATTATGATCCCTGCAGATGCCACAGGCACTTCTTCCACCCAATTCCAGGCAGTGGATTCCTGACAGACCAGGTCTGGCCCTGGAAGTCAATTTTGGAATCTCTGCACAAGGTTTTCCTGAAATGTGCCAAAATGGCTAAGAGATTTTTTTTCTAAATTCCGTAATTATCTGTTGCTCTGATTTTCTGATATTTGTGGAGATTCGCGGAAGTTCGCAGGGAAGTCAGGCAGGCAGCAGCAAGATGGCGAAAAGAGAAACTTTATTTACAAGAACTTCTTTATATATTCATTAATGATCTAATAATTATTGGTCGATAGTTTTTCCACCCCCTGTAACGATTGGTTACAACTCTAGAGCATCCAGCACCAAAACAGAGATTAGAAAGCACAAGAATGCAACTTATCTCTATTCTCCATGAGAAAGAAGAGAAAGATTTTTAAAACAGTGCAACTACAATTATCCTTAGTAACTCCAGTTATTTGCTATTGGAATTAAGCTGGGTCCTACATTTGGAGCTTCTTCAGAACAGCACCAGAAGAAAAGAAAAAAACCCAAAAAAAGGACTTTCTTTTCATGCAAGGTTTTGAAGAGCACACACAGCCTGTATTGTTACCCAACACTCCAAGCAAGTTCTGAGGGAAATCTTGGGAGATCCAGCCCCGAGCATTGATTACAAGGAGTTTTTAATCTCGTGCCAAGAGGAACATTGAGGTTATAAGATGGCTCCCCAACCATCTTGCCAAATAGCACAAATGTTTACATCTTCCAAACTACCACCAATAGATCATAGACAAAGAAATGTCCGTAATGTACCCAGCTGCTGGAAACAAAATGTATTTAAGCCACTGAAGAGGGTTTAATGAAGTAAAGCATTTTTGTAACTGCCAGCTCAAAGTAAATAATCACTGATGTGAGTGGAGTTAAGAGATCCTGACTCGCCAAATAATCTCAGTGTGCCATCGAGGAAGCTGCTGCTTTGTGGGAATAACATAACAGCACTTGAGCGTTCTCATAAACTTGGGTCTTGTCTTCCTCAGCACTCTGCACCTCCTGGGACTGGGGAAGTGTAAAGAGAACTTTCCAGCATGTGCAGAATCCCCTGCTTGGTGGAAGTGCTGAAGGTTTAATTCACTGCTCTGACAGTCAGAGCTGTTTAAACCTCAAAACAATCAAAAATAGAAGGTGAAATACCTGCTTTGACTGGTGCATAATAAGCACCTGATTCAAAATAATACAGACAGTTTTTGGTGGGTTTTATTTTTGGTTGGTTGGTTTTTTTGTTTGTTTGCTTGTTTGTTTGTTTGTTTGTGGGGGGTTTTTTGTTTGGTTGGGTTTTCTTTTGGGTTTTTTTTGTTTTGTTTTGTTTGGTTTTTGATTTGGTTTTTTTTTTTTTTTTAAGAACTTGCTCCACTTCAGGAGTTTGGGGTTTTCACATTCCTGGAAGCCTTCCAGGACATGTGAGCACAGCCAGGGGCTTTCCCCACCCAGCTCGTGCCTCCACTGCATTGTTTTATCCAGGCACTGCACTGGACATTGTCCTGCAGGTATGGAGACATTTCTGCAGGTGAAAAGGAACATTTCCATCTCTTTTTGGCTCCCAGAGCCCCTGTCCAGACAACCTGGGTAGATCCACACTGTTTTCCACCTTGGAAGGTGCACAATGACCTGACCAGGTGAGCACAAAGCATAAGAAGGAGCAATCCAGCCTTATTTTTGGATTTTGCTTGTGCACATGTGAAAAAAAAGCTGATATTCTGTATATTCTGTAGAGGGAGGCCTGGCCCTGTACATTTGCTGTCCTAAATCACCTAAAAAGAGCACACCAAGCAGCATTCCAGAATTATCTCACAATCCATAACCAGAACTCAGGTTCCAGGGATGAGAGCTCCATGCATTTATTTCTCACGGATTTCCTGCAATCTGCTTGAATATGAATTCAACTGCTTTGTTGTTTTTTTTTTCTTTTTTTTTTTTTTTTTCAGAATATAAAACCTTTTCCTTGCACCACATAATTGCGTTCCATGGCAGAAGTGGCATCCATCATTGCCCCGCTGTCCCCTGCCTAAAAGATAAAACATCCACAGGGTAATAAATGTCAAACTATGATTATTGATGCTTTCAATTAAATTGATTATCTATTTGAGGTGCAGAGCAGGGTGATTTATTGCTGTCTCTTTATGTCGCACTTGGCACAACGGCTTCCCTGCAAGGTGGGCAAGCCTTTGGAATTTTCCCATAGATTTTCTATTAAATCTGATTTTCCAGAAGTGGCTCACGACCACTCCAGTGCTGGGTGAACTGAAATGGCACAGGATTCAGGTGGAAATCTCCTCTTTTCTGTTATCTCCTGGAGAATGGAGCTCGGGAAGCCAGAGGGGAAAATAGGAAATGCAAACTTTCCAGTGTGGAAGGACAGGAGACACCCTTGATTTACATCCCTCATTCCCCAACTTTCATTTACAGACTGCATTAGGCAAAAACCTGAGCACGATCTGGAGCTCTGCTCCCCACCTCAGCAGAGATGAGATGAGATGAGATGACCTTCGGCTCGTCACTGCATTGTGTTTTTATTAGTTTCAGATAACAGGAGCTATAAAACTCAAAGCCATTTGCTCCCCAATGATAATCAGCAGCTGCTTCACAAACAAGGCTTTTGTTGGAGTGTCGTGGGTGCCACGGGGTGACCTTTATCTGATCATTCCCCTGGAGAAATGTCTTTTGTGGCTGGACAAGGCAGGAGCACCTTCCTCTGGTTCTCCAAAGCACAGCACAGTTTGGCTCCAAAAAGCAAATTTGGCTCAGACCCAGGTACAGCCTCAGCATGTTTTGGGAAATGCCAGAAATTAGCACAAGAAAATGAGAATTCTCTTGATGTGCTGCTCTTCCAGCAGGTAGATTGAGAGAATCTCACAACCAACCCTGCCATTTCCATGGAAAAAAAAATCAGTGCTGACAAGCACTGACTTTGAATCTGAGAGACTCAGATTTTCTCCACTATGGCCCACATCTGATATTTCCAAGTCCTGGGGAAGCTCTGTGGCAGAAAACCTCATGGCTGAGCTTCCCAGCATAAAATGATGCCTAACCAAGTTTCCCACCATTTTTTATCAGGAGCACCAGGACAAAATTCCAAGTGAGACATAAAACAGGAAGCTGACTCTTGCTGAAAGACCTTGTGAAATAAGTGAATGCAGGAGATGAACAGCGAGAGCAGGAAAGGAGAAGGGTTCCTATCCCAATTTTACAGACCAGAGTGAGATCAGAAATCAGGTGAGGTGCCCAAATCACCCAGGCTCTGGTGTTTAGAAATTGAGTTTCAAGTTGAGTTTCTGTAATCTTACCAACAAGGCTGTGAGTCCTGCTCAGGTGCAATCACCTTTGACCCTGCTGAGCTCAGAATTACCCTCAGCCACGCAGACTTTGAAGCCTGGCTTATCTCGCAGCACTGTAACTGTCCCCTCCACCAGAACAGGGCTGAAAACAAACAGTCAAGGCAGAAAAGGAAAGGAAAACAAAATTCCTACAGCTCTGGCCAGAATTGACTATTTCACATTTCATAGAATCATGGAATTCATGAAGTTGGGAAGGAGCCACAGGGATCAGTGGAGTGCAGCTCTGGCACTGCATTTGCCATGTCCCACCTCCATCCTGGCTTCTGAACGTTGGAGGAACCTGGGAAACACCAAAATGTCCCAAATTCAGAGAGGAGCCCCAGCAAGCGTCCAGCAGCCCAGGGCAGGAGTGGTGAGGGCAGATATTAAACAGAATTTCTGTTTGGTGGTGTTGGCTGCACCTGAGAATGCAGAATGCAAAAAGCCAGGCTCAAATTTGGCCAAGTTTTAAAACTTGGAGAGTTTTAAAAGTCAACTCTCCAAAAGCTTGGGGTCATCAGAACATCATTTTGGGCCATCAGCTGGGGAGAAAAAGTGACAGAAGCCCTGCAAGCCTTTCCTTTTTTTATTCAATGTCCCTTTCAGTGTCAGAGCCTGGCTGGGCAGGCAAGGCCAGTGCTCCTCACAGGGACAGCGCCGTCTGCCAAAGGTGAGACTCCAGAGAGGGAGCTTGGACATTCCTGCTGTTGGGACGTGTGGATCCCCACAAAAAGTGACACCTCAGGGCAGCCAGTGCTGGTTTATTAAACTGGGAAGCTCCCAGAGAAAAGAAGAGTACAAGAAAGACCACAAGCAGCAGGGAATTAGGACAAAATCTTCCTAAAACTACAGATCAAAAGCAATTTGCTTTGGCGTTTCTGGACATCAGAATACTTTTTTTTTCCCATTAAAAAAAAATCCATAAAAAGATAAATATACGTACTGCACAGTTTCTGTGGCCAGCCACTGGCCCTGCAGCAGAGGTTAGAAAATGGGGACATCTGGTTCCCCAAGGATCCCTGTGTGGCCACCCAGAGGTGTAATTATGGCAGCAATTTGGGGAGAACATGAATGTATTTTTTTGGCTTGAAGGATGACATTAAAGGCCTGGAGGAAAAAAAAATTACCAAAAAATAAAAAGCAGGAAACCCCATAGGATGGAAGGCACTGACTTCCCTCCTCCTCAGCCCACATCCCAGAGGCAGGAAACAAATCCCAAGTGATCTCTGGGGTGGAGGCTATGGTGTCAGGACTGGCTGAGAGAATGTGCCCATTGTGGTGGGAGCAGCAGCTCCAGGTGGAGGTGTTTGCTTATGGAAAGTGCCTGGGCAGCTCCCAGCCCCAGAGAGCCCAGGAAAGATCCCAGGGCTGCAGGAGGAACACGGCGTTCAGGCTCTGCCTGGCCTGGCATGGGCTGTGTGTCCCTGTCCTCTCCCCCACGTCGCCCTCAGCTCCTGCCTGCAGCCTGACAATGAAGCAGAAAAAGGCCAAGTGACTCAAAGCAACTTGGGTTTGATTTCAGTGGCTTGAGAAATCACCAAATTCCTTCACCCTGAACAACTCCTGGAGCACAAGTCCTCCTCCCTTCAGCACAAACTCTCTCCATCACTGCACACACAAGGCCAAGCAGCCTGAGGAACTCACCCCACCCCTTGTTCCTTGGACAGCAGCAGAATGATTAAAAAAACCAAAGATGCTTCCCATCCAACTTTCTTTGTAAAACTCTTTTTCAAAATGCACAGGGCAAAGTTCTGCCTCAGAACAGGCAAAGAAAAGGGAAACTGAACTGGAGGCAGCTGCGGTCACTTACTCACTCAAGCACGATGGCTCACAGACCATCCCACCCAGCCCCAACAAAAACTTCCTAAATCATCCCAAAGTCTGAATCACCCTTTCCTTTCCTTTCCTTTCCTTTCCTTTCCTTTCCTTTCCTTTCCTTTCCTTTCCTTTCCTTTCTTTCCTTTCCTTTCCTTTCCTTTCCTTTCTTTCCTTTCCTTTCCTTTCCTTTCCTTTCCTTTCCTTTCCTTTCCTTCCTTCCTTTCCTTTCCTTTCCTTTCCTTTCCTTTCCTTTCCTTTTCCTTCCTTTCCTTTCCTTTCCTTTCCTTTCCTTTCCTTTCCTTTCCTTTCCTTTCCTTTCCTTTCCTTTCCTTTCCTTTCCTTTCCTTTCCTTTCCTTTCCTTTCCTTTCCTTTCCTTTCCTTTCCTTTCCTTTCCTTTCCTTTCCTTTCCTTTCCTTTCCTTTCCTTTTCCTTTTCCTTTTCCTTTTCCTTTTCCTTTTCCTTTTCCTTTTCCTTTTCCTTTTCCTTTCCTTTTCCTTTTCCTTTTCCTTTTCCTTTTCCCTTTTCCTTTTCCTTTTCCTTTTCCTTTTCCTTTTCCTTTCCTTTTCCTTTTCCTTTTCCTTTTCCTTTTCCTTTTCCTTTTCCTTTTCCTTTTCCTTTTCCTTTTCCTTTTCCTTTTCCTTTTCCTTTTCCTTCCCTTCCTTTCCTTCCTGTACTCGAGGCTCAGATGTGCCTCTCAAAAGGAAACTCACTCTTGGGTTCACTGCTGGGCTGGAGCTCCCTGCCCTGGCCCATCTCAAAAAATGAAACACAAATTTGGCTTTCCATCCTATAGCATTCAGACCTGGAACCCAACATAAACTGATTTTTTTCTCTCTCCCTTCCCTCACACACACTAAGCAGCCCCATTTCCATATCAGACCACAAATCCCTGCCTGCTGAGGTTTTCACACGAAGGAAGAAGCCAGAACTGATTGTCCAGAACTGCATCTTCACTCTTGACAAAAACAAACCATCCCACTCGTACCTCGGAGTTATCTGACCCAAGACAAGCTCCTTTCCCCCCATTTTTAATAGGGACACATTGGAAATGTCACCGTGTTATCAGAACAGCTGCTCAGCTATCAGCAGTGCCTGTGGCTGGAGCACAGGGGAGCCCAGCAGGCATCTGCTCTGTTTAACGCTCAGGAAGCACCGGGCAGGTTTTAAGAAGGATGCAGAGGATGTAATGGAGCCTCTAATGTGTTTGGGTTTCTCCAGTGGAATCCAGTTTTATCAGGAAACAAAGGTCCTGCTGGGATTATCAGCAGAAAGAAAGCCAGGAGCTGTCTGGTTGGGAGAGGGGCCCTGGGGGCTCTTGTGCCAAGGTGCTTCCTCCCAGCCAAACCAGCAGCCTTGGTCTCCTCCAACAAATTAGGTGGAATTCTGTAAGATTTTCAGCACAAGGAAGTGCTTGCCTCACACTGATTCCTTGGAGAAAGGAAAGACAAGTCACGAGTGCACTGAAATGACAAGAACAAGGAAAATGAAATGTTCCTGGCAAGTAGCTCATTCAGAAGCCAACAAAGCTCATCCCTGTTCCCCATCTGACTGCTGCCCCACGCTGCCCATCACAAGGAATCAGTGCCTGTAGCTGCACTGTTTTAAAATCTTTCTCTTCTTTCTCATGGAGAATAGAGATAAGTTGCATTCTTGTGCTTTCTAATCTCTTTGTTTTGGTACTGGACGTGTTAGCGTTGTAACCAATCGTTATAGGAGGGTGAAAAACTGTCAACCAATAATTATTAGATCATTAATGAATATATAAAGAAGTTCTCGTAAATAAAGTTTCTCTTTTCGCCATCTTGGTGCTGCCTGCCTGACTTCTCTGCGAGCTTCCGCGAATCTCCGCGAACATCAGAAAATCAGAGCAACAAGTGCCCAAAGCCTCCACAGGCACTTCCCACCATCGATCTCTCTGCTCCATCTCCAGCTCATCAGTCCACACAACACACACACAATGCGAGAAAAAGGAACTGAAAGTGTTAGAAGCTTTTTCACACAGATAAGAAGATTGTAATTAAGAAAGCAGTAATTTTGTGAGTTTGATCCTTATCTTGTTGGTTTGTTGTTGTGGTTTTTGTTTGTTTGTTTTTTAATACCTGATTAAGAAAACAACTATAATAATTACTTAAATTCAAATACCAGCCTGTCTGTTCATCCAGACATCCTGGTCAAGGTATTTCAATCCACTGAAAACAGTGTTTGGGTTCAAGGGCTCTTGCTGAGGCCACAAAATAAACATAACCAGGATGTCACAAACAGGGAGCCACAACGATGCAGAAAATCACAGATTTTTCCATGGCCATCCTCCAGATCTCAGGGGTTCCACCCTCCGTGTGGTCAGAGGTGTCACACAGATCTGTGCCTGTCACAGCAGCCATACCCAGGGTGCCACTGCTGCTGGGGGTGACACACAGACTGCACAGGAAAGATGGAGAGGGACCTTTCACAGGGCCTGGAGTGCCAGGCCAGGGGGGGGAATGGCTTCAAACTGGCAAAGAGTAGGTTTAAATGGGATATTGGGAAGGAATTCTTCCCTGGGGGGGTGGGCAGGCCCTGGCACAGGTGCCCAGAGAAGCTGTGGCTGCCCCTGGATCCCTGGCAGTGCCCAAGGCCAGGCTGGACAGGGCTTGGAGCAGCCTGGGATAGTGGGAGGTGTCCCTGCCATGGCAGGGGTGGCACTGGATGATCTTTAGATAGCTCTTAGATAGCTTGTAGATGGCCTTAATAGCTTTTAGATAGCTTTAATAGCTTTTAGATTGCTTTTAAAGAGCTTTAATAGCTTTTAGATCCCTTCCCACCCAAACCATTCTGGGATTCCTATTCAGCCTCAGCCTGTGTCCCCAGCAGAAGGTTCCCCTTGGCCCAGCTAACACCTGAGTGGTGCTGGGTGTGTCCCTGGGCTCCCCAGACCATCCCAGATGGATCAGGGGGTTTCACCAGAAGGTTCTCCTCGGCCCAGCTAACACCTGAGTGGTGCTGGGTGTGTCCCTGGGCTCCCCAGACCATCCCAGATGGATCAGGGGGTTTCACCAGAAGGTTCTCCTCGGCCCAGCTAACACCTGAGCGGTGCTGGGTGTGTCCCTGGGCTCCCCAGACCATCCCAGATGGATCAGGGGGTTTCACCAGAAGGTTCCCCTTGGCCCAGCTAACACCTGAGCAGTGCTGGGTGCATCCCTGGGCTCCCCAGACCATCCCAGATGGATCGGGGGGGGTTTCACCAGAAGGTTCCCCTTGGCCCAGCTAACACCTGAGTGGTGCTGGGTGTGTCCCTGGGCTCCCCAGACCATCCCAGATGGAGCAAGGGGTTTCACCAGAAGGTTCTCCTCGGCCCAGCTAACACCTGAGCAGTGCTGGGTGTATCCCTGGGCTCCCCAGACCATCCCGGATGGACTGGGGGGGGTTTCACCCCCGGCAGCTCTCAGTGTGTTCCAAGAGAAGCTGAGGATGAGCCCAAGCCCCTCCTGAGCACAGCCCTCCCTCCCCTTCCTGTCCCTGCCACCCCCTCACCTCCTCCAGCAGCACCAACTAAAAAAGGGAAAGAATGAGAAAGTGAGTACTGCGGGGCTGGCACTGCAGACAATGTCTGTCTTGTGTGAGTAATTTAGCACTATGGCCAGTCAATCTGGTTTCTGGGCCCGATGCCCTGACCCTCTTTAGAGCCGCTCTCTCTCTCCAGCACAGTGTGAAACATTTCCTTTCACAGCACTGACACTTTGCAGATTGAGACGTCAGGCCTGTCCAACTGCAGCAAATTAGCAATTTTTCTTTTACTAATTGGAAATAAAAATGTTTGCTAAGGGAATAATTTGTAGGAATGCAGTGTTAGGTTTCCGGCTTTTTATAAGGATGCTTTAAACTTTATCCATGTGCACTTTCCTTCTGTTTTGATGCCTTGCACTGTAAATTTTAATAGCTTACTTGACTGTTAACTTTACAGTCTCAGCCTTCCAAAGGATTAAATGAAGTTTTTAATTTATCTTCCTCTCCAAGGCAGCAGGATCTTCTTAAAGCCGTGCCCAGCACAGCTCACCCACTCGTCAGCGAGCAGAGAAAGGGGACACAACTTCAAAGGGTTAAAAGCCTACACGGGGATGTGGCATCTGGATGAACCTCACAGGCGATTTGTTTGCGGAGCCTTCAGCTCACAGCTCCCAAAGTTCCCTCGGAGAGTGGTGCAGAGAGATGGGCAGCAGATTCAGGAACGCTTTCCAGCTTTAAATCTGCCAGAAATGGGCAATTTTGTAATTGTGAATCCATATTTTAGGGATGTGCAGGGTTCAGGCAGGGAGTGTCTTCCCTTCTGTCCCTTCAGCTTTGCACTAATTCAGCTTTGCCCATTCCATGAGGAAATATCAATACTTTGGGCAGCGTTTGGTGGTGACAGTGTCGTGATTTTTAAACTTTCACATGGGAAAAAAAAATAAAAGGACTGGGGGCAACTTGAGCTATTGAATCCTAAAATCCCCACAGTTTCCTTGGCATGCAAATAACAGCAGAAAAGATTCTTCACAAACAAAAACCCCGAAAGTTCTTCAAGAAAGCGGCACCAGGAAAGAGGCTGCTAGGATCTAGAAACCCCAGATAAGAAACTAGAAGGGAAAATAAACGCCCTTTCGCTGAAATCCAATATTTTCGCCTCATGCCCCTGCAATTCCTGAGGCATGTAATGTCTTCCTGCACGGCACTCCAGTGGTACATTAGCTCCTGTAACAATGCCAGCACATAAAGAGTTACTGCTCTTTCCCCCCTGCACCCCCCACCCCCCCATAAAGCATTTGACAGCCATGCCTAATAATTCTTTCTGGTGTGGTTTTTCTTTTTCTTGATGTCTTTATGTGAATATGAAGCCGGAGTGAAAGGCTTTGGGTGACCCCCGTGAGAGAGAAAAAGTATGAACCACAGAGCAAAAGAGTGAGATATAGACTCCCCGCCGAGCCCTCGGCATCTTCTCTGGCAGCTCACAACTTGGCTTCAGAGGGCCTTTGTGAGGGAAAAAGGACTCTTCTTCACTCAGGCTGTGACAATAGGTGTTTTGTCAGCCAGGGACAGGATAAAAAGCAGGGGGTGGGAGGCGAGATCATCATCGGCAAGGGGCTCGCCTTTGGGGCCTGCAGATGTTGGAAGGAGGATGATTTATTGCTCCAGTGTCCTCAGTGGCATTTGGCCACCTTCCCAGAGCCCAGGCTTGGTGGCTGGGAGGGTGGGAGGCGGGAGAGAGGCACAACGAGGCATCTCCAAACCTTCTATGGGCAAAGTGTGCTGGGGGCTGCGGGAGGGGGCACGGCCAGGGCTGGGACTGGCCTGGGACAGCCGTGAGGGAATGCCTTCTAGAGCAGTTGTTCCCAAAGCTATGTATTTTTAAAATTGATTATTTTATATATATTAAAATAGATCTGTTTGAAATTCCCCAGTCCGGAGAGCTCAGCAAAGGGCGGTGCAGGCGTTACCTGGGCATGGACAATCCAATCCCAGGGTGACTTTGTGCTTGGAAAAACCCAACCCAAATTCACCATCAACATCCCAAGATCAAGCTGAGGAGTTCAGGAGTGGTTTTGGGGTGAGGGTGTGCAGGAATGACCCCTCCACAGCTCCCCAGAGGTGTCACTGGATTTCTGTGTCTTCATTCATTCACTAATGGAGTGAGCAGAGCTGAGGTGCAAAAATTCCTGTCTGGGCTCTGCCAATTCCTTTCTGATCCCAAAGCCAATCTGGTTTGTGTGTGAATGGGAGGGAAGGAGGGATTTGGTGCCTCCTGCTCACTCAGGAACTCCAGGGAAGCTTGGAAGCAGCGAAGGAGGATTTATGCAAATCAGCTGAGAAAGGGAACCACTATTTTGGATGTCTCTCCATACCTCAAAAAAAAAAAAAAATCCCAGACCCGTTTGAAGTCTGCCCACTGCTCCATATATCCAGTATATTGAAATGTATCCCAGATCACTGAGCCAGGAAATCCTGGACAATTTCCAAGAAGAAGGAATCACAGCCTAGCAAGAAATACACACCAAGACAGTGTATTGCCAGCAGTTTGATTTAGGACTTTTGCTCCAGCTCCTTCCTCTTTTAATACAGAGTTTTCCACCACACTTTCTACAGAAATACTCTATCCTGTGGCTGACAGCCTCTCTTAGTAGATTTATCCATTAGTGGATTTACTAAAAATGTTTTCTGCTGAAACAAGGGCGAATACTTCACCTCAGCAAAGGACAAATCCAGAGGCAGCATTAAAATCAAACCCAGTAAATCCTAGACAAGATAGATGTGATGAAAAACTTTCAGAGTCACCTTGTACAGAAATTCCAGGCAGAAAAATCATTGAAAAATTAGAAAACAAATTCCAAAAGTGGAAAGCAACTGAAAAAGGCATGAGAGAAAATGTGTCAAACCCCTAAAAATGAGGCACAGTGATGCTTAATAAACTCCTCTCTGAAGAGCTCTATTTGTCTCAGCTGCCAGGAGCCACCAGCACCTCTTAGGAGTGAATTCTCCAAAAGTTCCCTAAGTTCCAGACACACTTTCCTGCATGTGCTCCAAACTGTTAAAGCCATTTACAGAAGGAAGTGAAGCATTCAGAGGATAAGTGACATGTCCAAGGTCACACACAGAGTCAACTGCAGAGTCAACACGAGAGTGAGGAGAGCTTTGCCGAAAATCCCTTGGCTTTGACTGCCAGACAATGGCTCCCCCTCCCACGTAATCAACCAGTTATGGAAAGGCAGAAATGCATATTTGCAGGGCTAAATATGTTCACTTGAGAATAAAAATGTTTGGATGATTATCTATAAATTATCTGACATTCTCCAGACCGCTCCGGTTTGGAAGTTGGATGGAAATTTGATGAATTACAAGCACGACACAAATGTTAGAGGAGAAGTTTTGCTTTGACTGTTTCTCTGGGTCTCTGAAAAAAAAAAAAAAAAAAAAAAAAAAAAAAAAAAACCAACCTGGAAGAATGGCAGGGATACACCAAAAAATACAATCGCCACAGAGGTCAAAACCTCTCAAATTACTATTTCTCTGATATAAGATTCTTTATCACTGTTGGCATTTAATATTGCTCTACTCATCTTGCCATAAACTGATTTTTTTAAATTAAAGCAGCAACCACGAAGTATGAGCAAAAAAAGTCTAAGAGGCCAAAGAAATTTCCTCTGGACTTTCACAGGCTGTCAAGTCCCAAATATCTCCCATTTTCTGATGACATTATTAATGCTACTCTATGAACTCTTCCATAGTTTGGGAGCCCTAATTAAAATAACAGAGCTGCTTTTTTCATTTCCGTTTTTTCAGGCTGTGCTTCTCCATGTTCTTACACACCCAGATTCTCCTTATTTGTGGCAGCAAACCCCAGATACTCCACGGGGTTGAGCTCTCCAGCTCCTGAGGGATGTCATGGGACTGGAAGTAGAATTTATGTCAAACTCCCCTGTGAGGGAACGCGCTGCTAAAAGCTGGCTTTGTCTCGTTTGGATTTTTTTTTTTTACCAGGCAGTGTTTGGGCTACAGACACGGATAATTCTGCATCTTGAATGCTTTGCACCAAATTGCCACATCAGCACTAAATACCTCCACTTAATTTTTCATTTGGACCCGATGAAACATTTTTTCCCATGGAAGGAAAAGTCTGCTCTTTGTGATCGTGGCACTGCCAGCCCAAGTTACAGTAAAGGTTAATCACAAACAAGAGACAAGTAAAGTAGACAAAGAGCATCATACACTTCACTTTTCAATGGATGTTTTCATAAATGTATGAATAATTTAAATTATCATTGCCGAGTATTTATTCGAGTGTTTCAGGGGAAAAAAATGCCTCCTCTTTTTTTTTTTTTTTTTCCCCTCCTTGATTCTTTTCATTTCTGTCTCATCTCTTTTATGTGCTGCATCGGCTGTTTTCTTGCCATCTGAATCAGTTTTTTGGAACAATGGGATGTATGAGGGCTGAGGGGGCAGTGGAAGAATACAGCCCTTGTTGTACACTCTGTGACTTGACATTGATTAATGAGGGTGCGGACATGGGCAGAATTTGATAGAGAGAGAAGGGGAAATTGGAGGACCTGAGGGCACCAGAAGGAGGAGGGCAAGGAGATGACAGAGAGGAGCAGAAGGATGGCAGTGACTCTGCACAGCGAGGGGCGGAAGTCACCCACTCAGGGCCATCGGCGGCCAGAGATCCTCAGTGGAGACACTTCCAAGTGTCCCCTCCCAGTGATGGGGGCACTTCAGGAGTGTCTCACACCTCCCCAGGTTTATCCTGCCCAGCAAGACCCGCTGTGCCAATCAAACCCTTTCTCTTGGGAATATTTGCCCTAAAAATCCCATTAGAAACACCTTCCTCTCTTCTTCCCCTCGTTCCTCAGTCTCCGCCTCATTGGTTTAACTCCAAAACCTGAGCACGCAGAGGTGACAGCTTTCCTGCAGGAGCCAAAATCCCTGAGATCCAGACTTTGTGGATGTGGGGGAAGGATGGATTGGTGGCTCTTTGGAGAGAGAGAAAAGGGTTCCTTCCTGTTATTTCAGTGAGGTGTTCTTATTTTCTCATATGAGTAAGTCAGAAGAAGTGATGTTGGTCAGAAAAGAGTTGTACACTGATCAACTGAGATGTTTTAGGAAAGATGGAAGTTTGGGGTGGTAGTTAATCGATTTTTTTTTTAGAAAATCCACCTTCCCCCTTCATAGAGGCCCACAGTGAGCTTAATCTGTTGGAGAAGTTGTAGAAGAACAATGTGGCTCTTGCTGGGTGGTTCAGGTTTAATGAAGCCACCAGGTTCTCTTTACTTGTATTAAACTGGAAAAGGTTTATTGTAAAATAGAGAAACTCAAAAAAGAAGAGCAATGATAAGTGACTGCAATCCCTTGGGGTCCAGTTCCTGAAGGAACCCACAAGAAAGATGGAGAGAAACTTTTTACAAGAACATGTACAGGACAAGGCGGGGGTGGCTTTAAACTAACAGAGAGTGAGTTTGGATTAGCGATTAGGAAGAAAAATATTCCTTGTGAGGGTGGGGAGGCCCTGGCACAGAGAAGCTGTGGCTGCCCCTGGATCCCTGGAAGTGTCCAAGGCCAGGTTGGACAGGGTTTGGAGCAGCCTGGGGTGGTGGAAGATGTCCCTGCCCATGGCAGGGGTGGAATGGGATGAGTTTTAAGGTTCCTTCTAACCATTCCGGGTCTTTCCCACCCTGCCCCAGGACTGACCGTGGGTTTTCCCTACTCCTGGTTTGCTGAGCTGGGAGCTGCAGGGCTGAGCCCCTGCATGGATGGGACACACAGGTGACAGCATCAGTCCATGAGCTGGCAGCTGCCACACTGTCCAGGGTGTGGGCACAGCTTGTAGGTTTGCTTCCTCTGCTCCTTCAGGGCACCCCTGAACAGCACTGAACCAACAACCCTCAGGTCTGTCTGGTAGGACCTGCCCTCTGCAGAGAGAGCTCAAAGCTGCTGCCTCAGACAGGGCTGGAATTGTCCCCAAAGTGCTCAAAAGCCACCCAAAATCTCCCCGCTGCCCTGTGTGAGGTATCAGGGGCAGGGGAAGCACCACTGCTGCTCTGGCAGGGAATTAGAGCATGTTTGGTACAACAGTAAAGACAGGAGCTGGGTACAGCTTGGAATTATTCTATTAAAAACATCACAGTTCATCCTACTGGTC
Organism: Acanthiza pusilla; assembly: GCA_036630365.1. Taxonomy (NCBI): domain Eukaryota; kingdom Metazoa; phylum Chordata; class Aves; order Passeriformes; family Acanthizidae; genus Acanthiza; species Acanthiza pusilla. Next base: position 3,457,941 of record JAXCHO010000005.1, on the reverse strand, counting down.
AGAAATCTTTCCAGACCCCACATTTGATGAAAGCTGGAAATGGAGCTGCAGTTTCAGAAATTTCAGCCAGGGAGAGAAAGAGAGAATCCACCCAAACCAGCCCATTCTCAGACTCAAATTAAAATTGTTTTGCCTCTCTGCAGCGCCCCAGATAAATTTGGTATCTGCCAGCCCACGGACTGTTCATGTGCTAATCCCACTCAGGCCCTCATTCAGGGCTGCTCTCCTTTGCATAAAACATTAAATGTTGGTTTGAGGGGACAGTTGTCCCTACCCCCTGTGCGGGATCTCTCCCCACCAGCCTCTGGCCACTCCGAGCCTGTCTCATTTTCCCAGAGTGAAAGATCCTGCCTTTGCTGTGTGTGAATAGAAAAGGAGCACAGAAAAGTCTCACTGATGAGCACAGAATCTGCTCCCTGCCCTGACCACCACTAGCTTTAATTCCTCACCCAAAGAGCACCACGAATATCCTGCTCCCGGCTGGGAGCACAACCTGTTTGGGATTTCTGGGTGCAGAGGCAAAACCAGCGCCCTGTCCCCCAACATCTGGCTGAGAACAAGGCCTCAGAGTTTTTCTCTGAGCAGACTCTTCCAGCCTTCCCCTTTCTCCCTCCTCTTTGCATCCGAGACAAGCGGCCCAGTGATCACCTGCAATGGCAGCCCCAGAGGGTGACCTGAGCCCTAGAGCTACTGCTGGAACAAATGAGAGAGCTTAACTAGAGCAAGACTGGCATAAAAAGGAAAGGGGAAAAAAGAGAGGAACAAAGATTCCGTCCAATTTGCTCTTTTGGGCATTGTAAAAACTGGCCTGTTTCCCAGTATATCACTCTGCCATTGAATAAGGTCAATTGCAGAGCAGTTCTTCAGTCATCCTGATGGGTTTTCATGAGAAAGTGAATGGAGTGCAAATTAGCCAAAGTCGTCACAAGCTTTTTTACTGTCACTCCAAGCCTGACAGTCCAAAGGAAAATGAGGATTAATAAATCTAACGAACTTTCTCCATTATCCGAGCCAGGTTAGGAAACTATTTATTGTCTCTCTTTTTCTGTGTTTCATCCATTTCGCCTACTGTGGTGAAGCATTTCGAGAAGAAAGGAACAACAGCCGCATGCACACACACGCTCACACACACCCCCAGAGCTCAGCCCCTCCAGAGCTGAGCACAGCCATGGCCAGGACACAAAATAAAGGCACTGCCAGCAAGAAAATCAAGTTTTTCAAATAACTCTGCCTCATACACGCCGTGGATGGTTTTGGATGAGTCCTCGTAATTGCTCGTTCCTGTTAATTAATATGTGGTTGGTGTGTTAAACATAAATATTTTATGGAAGGACTGCTAGTAAATCTTTAAAATTAGCTTTTTTAAGGGCAGAAAAAGAGTTTTGAGTGAAAGGATTAGTTTCAAGTGAAAGGAAAAGTTTTTTTGACAATTATGTCCACGTGTAAAGTAGATTTTAGTGCTGTTTCAATTATTTTTTTTCAGTAGCTACTGAAAGGACACGAATCTTTCCAAATTTATTAAAATTATTTGTATTTGAGTCTCTTTTAAAACTTGCTCAACTTAGAGTATTGCCTGAAGCATTCCCAGAGAACAGGAGGTCACACAGAAGGGACTCAAAAGGCCTCTAGGAAGGATTTTTGGGTTGGAAGTTTGATCCTGTGTATGTTTATGCAGATATTTCTGTGTTTCAGTCAGCAGAATGAAAATCTGCCCAGGCTCACAGCTGGACAACACGTTATCCATGGAACTCCTAACACACTGTGATTCCTACGGTATTTTCCCTCAACATTCCCAAAGTTCTTAAAAACTTCCCTCAACAAGGCCTTGTGCTGACTGGAAATAGAAGCTTGAGCTTTCAGAATTCTTGGTTTTAGCACCAATTAAACTCAATTCATGTTGGCAGTAAAACAGGTGGAGAAAAGGGGACAAAGGGATCAATCCTGTCCTTGGGAATAAATATCTGGAGGAGACCAGCCCAAATTCCATGTTCCTACTGTAATTTCAACTGAAAGTGTTCAAACCCCCTGATTTCTGAGGGTTGGGAATAAAATAACAGTGGGAGCAAGCAAAATGTACCATGTATAAAAGTGTGGCACCTGGATCTTAAAACCTCCCTGATATTGCAAATGAGGACAAAGATGAGAAGAGAATATTGAGCTGCTCACAAACAAAACCAGCCACGGTGTTTTTAAATTAAAATGCTGAATTTCAACACTGGCTACAGCCAAAAATCATCCCATTTTCCCACTTTCATCCAGGAGCCATGAAAACTTATTTCAAATTGTGCTTCATGTTGGTGATGACAATGAGTTATTTCTCTCACCGCAAAATCTCCTAAACTTCCTTCATTAATAAGCAGCAAAAACTTCAACAGACAAAACACAAGGTTTCATTCTGGAAGCTACTCCAAAAAATTGCTTTAATTTCTTCCATCTTCCTTTGATATCACAAAAATAGTAGCAAAAAAAAAAAATCGTTATTTGCTATTTAATCCTCGTGGCTGCAGTGGGTAACAAACCAGGAGAAAGCCAACTCAGAGAGTTTGTTTCAACACTTTGTTTGCAGCTTTTCTGTGGAGACACTCACCAGAATAAATTCCCCCTGAGGACGCTCATGCTCCAATCTGAGTAACCGAAGAAAAATTGTTGAGCATTCAAAGCAATCTGGGCTTTGTTGAGATTTCCCTTCTCCTTCTTTTACAGTCACTTGTCATTCCATTTAATAAGAGAGAAAACTTTCCTGACCAGCTAAATTATTCCATTCAAGACATTAAGGAAAACACACATACCCTGAAGTAAAGGTAAAATTATGCTGCAATCATCAAATCAGCCTTCTCTTCTTTATCCCATCTGTATATTCTCCTTGGAAAAGCTGCAGCAGTGGCTCCACGAGCAGCACAGCCCTACCTGCCTGCCACTGCAATTGCTGGTATTTTAATCTCATCAAAGAATCTGAGTTTTTCTTCCTGCTGTTTTGACTTTGCTGTCTCTTAGCCCTGTCACATTCACTAGTTTTGAATAAGTGCAGAACTTGCATTTACAGAATTTGCAATCTGCGAGATTGTTTAAGTGATTTATCAAATACTTTGATTGAACACTTATTGCTGCTCCAGTTCTGAATCTCATTTAAATTGACTGGGCTTGACATAAGCCTTTGGAGTGAACACAGAAACGAGTCCAGGCTCTGGCAGGTACAGCACGAGGGGGAAAAAGTTCCACCTCCAGGCACAGCACTTCTGGAATTACACCCTGATCAAATCAGTGCTCTCTATTCCTTATGTAGCATTTTATAGCTGATAAAAGCACAGTCAGATGGGCTTTATCTTACTGATGATGCAGCACCACATCTCTGCAAATTGGTTCAGAGCATCCAGCACCCCCCAGGGCCCTAAAACAGAAAATTTGGATTTTCTCCCAGTGGACTTGAAGAGCCCAGACCTTTGGAAGGCTCTGCACAGCCACAACAAGAGCACTTAAATCCAAGTTAAAATCACTTTGCACTCACAGACTACACTCAGACCAGACAAATGCTGAGCTCTAACTTCTGAAACATCTAAAAAGTTGGAAAAATGGTGAGTTTTTGTCACCCAGTGGATGATGCACCTCTGAGGGATGCCAAGCAAAATTGGGGCAAACAGATTTGAAGGTCTACAGAGACAACACCACCCAAAGGAATGCAGCAAAACTCTTCCAAATTAGAACTCGATGTACCCCAGACAGACACCACTGCAAGGCTCAATGCTTTCTGTTTTGGGGGGCACCATTTCAATTTAACTATTTGTGCTTTAAATTCACACCCTTCCCTCTTTTCCCCCAAGTTTATGTAGAACAAACACAGTCTCCAAGAGCATGTGCTGTCTGCCACATCCCTTTCCATGGGAGAACCACTTAGAAACAAAACTTGGGCATTATTAAAAGCACAGAAGTGTTGTAATAAATCAAAAATAACACACAGAGGAGGGCCAGTGCCAGTGTGGATTCCAAGCACCTGGATCAGGTACAGAGTGCTCATTGTGAGTAACAAGCAAGCAGAGGTGGAACAAATGAAGAGGATTTGTTTCAGCCCATCAGAGATTAAATGAAATGCTCCTGCAGCACAAGGGATCCGAGGCTTTCTTGCTAAATCTGTTGTCTTTCAGGCTCATGGCATTTTCAATGCTTCCTCCAAACTCATGTGGGATAATGCACTTCCAAAAAGTAGGCTCTAGGTATGCACATTCTTAAAATCAACCACTCAACACGCATCCAAATAAAAGTGAGCTTTCCTCCCCATTTTCCCCAAGAAAGGAAGCTCGGAGCCCTTTTATGCATTGTGAATGGCCCACCTAATTTAGACTGAATTATACCCTAACCTTCATTTCCCCTTTACTTCTTTGCTCCATTCAGCAGTTTCTGACTTCAGCTAATTCACTAACAATCCCAGCTGGTCCTTCCCAGCTCCCAGTTCTTTAGCACATTGTCCAAGGAAACTATGTGCTCCCATCTACACTGGTATTCCACTCTCCAATTAACCTACTGCTGAGAGGCTTTACCCCTTTCCACCATCCATTCCTCTGCACAGACATTTCTTTTTTCTTCTTCTTTTTTAACCTTTTACTTGTTGAATTAAAGTGCAGGAGATCCCTTCCAGGTGAGAAGGTGTTACATTTATTTGCTGAACTCACTCAGGAAGACACAACACAGGATGGCTCTGAGAGAAAAATCTGCTTGATCTCCAGCGCGTTTCAAAGCTGAGTGTTAAGGCACAGATGTTTGAGGTGGAAGTAAACAAATAACAAAAGAATTTCCACACTCGCTCTGTGACAGGCAAGTGCTTGTTCTGAGCACTGAACCCTGGCAGAGGAGCCAGCTCAGCCAGAGGTGTGGCTGGGGCTTGATCCACACACACTGGAGACTCAGGCAAGGGATTGTGGATTCTTCTTGTTTAAAATAGGTAATTTATTTTTTATCAAACCATTTATTAAGCAATTAATTTTTTTATCAAACAATTCTAACTTTGATGGCAACTGAAGCCTGGAGGGTTCCTCACTGGGAAAGTTCTGCCATGTCTGCAAGAGAGAAGCCTTGAGCATGTCCATGTTTCAGATCTATTTCACTGATTACCTGATATATGTGTGTATATACATAAATAAATATATATTTATATAACTATAGTTTTGTCTGATCAGGAAAAGAGATGACCCCAAGCACTTGGGTGCCTGATCACATCACATTTGCACAAACAGAACAGACCAGCCAGAAACTGTTCTGCCATCCTGGGATAAAGCCAAGGCTTCAACATCTTGGAGTCCCCTACTCAACAATATTTTACACCCAGAATTTCCGCAGCAAATGTTAAAAAATACTTGCTGGATTTAGAAAATCTCAAAAAGAAGAAATTCAGGTCTCCTCCCTGGAGATTTGTCTCTCCTCTCCTTCAGTGAGGACCTGCACATCAACCCTGCTGATAAAAAGTGTCCTCCTTTTCACTTAAACTGTGGTGGTTGTCCCAAAAACTCCTTCTTCGTGTAGATTAACACTACATTTTAGAAGACCTGAGCTTCCATGTTTGCTCCTTGAAATCCATTTAACATTTCCCTCTCTGCCACCATGCCAAGTGCCATCCTTCTGGGTGCATGGCCCAGATCTCCTCGTTGGCAAGATCCAGATAAAACAAAGATAGGGAAAAATGGAATTGCTGGCCATTAAACACCCACCTCCCCCAGGTCCTCCTTTTCATGTACATTTGCTTAGAAGCAAGTGAGCAGAACAAGAGCCCCGTGCTCAGAAAGTGGGGCTGGGAATCAGGCAGGGAGAAAGTCAATATGGAGCAGTGTGTCCATTTGTTTTGATTTATCTCACTAACTTCAATTGACAGTTAATTCATCAGAGGAGGAAAATGCCAGTCTAGTGAAAACACAACTCGTGAAGGGGAGAGAAGGGAGTGGAAAACACAGAGTGGGGATAATACAGGTAATAAATTAAAGGATACAGTATCAGTATTTTATCATTCCCATTCTGAATTTGCTGTGTCCCGACTCTTGCCAATTACAATTTATAGTGAGCAGTAAATTTACACTGATTTATTTCACACACACACACACACCCTTTACAAAACGAGGTGACTTTGGAAAACAGGAAAAGACAGGAAAAGGAGCTGCTTTGGCTCCGATTCCTAAATCTGAAATTTCCAGCAGCGACTACAAACCCTTGTAACAAACCACGGGCGAGAGGAGAATTTACACTGGGAACATTGGCTTGGATCTAAAATCCACAAAAACAATAAAAGGTTGGAAATGGGATTTGCAGCGGCGGTGCTGGTGCACCAGTGACACCAGTGCAGGGTGTGAGGGTGCACTGGGAGCCTCACCTCTCCCTGTGGGCTGATCCCTGCTCTGGCTGTCCCCCCTTACCCAGGGAAAAGCTCCAGGTGTTCCCTGTTTTAGCCCTCTGACCCCACAGCTCCTCCCTTGGGCTCACTTGGTATCACCCAGCAATATTTAATTTCTCCCTGCTCAGGGCTTTTTTGCCTCAAATGCCCCTCTCTCCCAAAGGGTGTTTTTTGGGTTGGTCTTTGCCTGGCCTTAGGACAATAAAAGCTGGAGATGGGATTTAGGGAACCCAGAGCCATTGTGTAAGAGACTTTAGACAGAATATCCCTGCTGGTGCATCCACTCGGGCTGGATCCATCCCCATCCTCTCTGAACCTCCCGATCTCCCACAGATTGTGTTCTGCGATTCACCTTTCACTACAAAAAGCAGAACTTGCTTGTATTTAATTGAAACATTTTTTCCCAGTAATTTCATCAAATGCTCCTGTACAAGGATCCTGTTTGTTCTTAGACAACAATCCCACTTTGATGTTCAGCCTTGCACAGACACAACTTGGATTATTCTCCCTGGATATTCTAAATTAAATTATTTGAATGGAAGTTAACCCATGATCATTTTGGCCCATTCGCTGACCTTTGCAGGGCTCCTAAACATTTTGGGCACCATCCCTGATGCTGAACTTCCACCTGGGAAGTGCTGCTCCTCCACTCAGCAGCAAAGCCCAATTTCTGCTCCAAAGAACACAGACAGCTCAACAAGAAGCTGAACTTCCTGCCTTTTTTTCCCCTTAAATCACTTTGTATGCTTATTAAACCCCAAGCACAGCTGCAGGGGACTAGAAGAAATTAAGCTTCTTTCTGTCCATTTCCCAGGAAACTGGAGAAGAGCCAAAAATAATCTGTCCTGCTTGAAGTATCTGCATTTTGCCTGCACAACTCTACAGAAAGGCACTATCTCTATCTCCCTGCCACGCTGCTGAAATTCACTTTGGAGATGATAAAAGCACTTAAGAACAGCAAAAGATCCTTCACTTCTGAGGGTAGAAGTGTCCATAAATCAGAGCTTGGGGCAATTGTTCTGTTGGTGTGCAAGAGATGAGCTGCCCACACTTTTGGTTTGAGCACGAGTAAACTTGGTGCAAGTTACCAACTCTGCAGCACTTCTGAATTTATAAGCTAAAAAAGAGATTAAACACAACCACAAAAAAAGAGATTGTATCAACTCTGAAAATCCTATACCTTCCATAGTACTGGCTAAAGGCTGCAAAGGCACAAATATGGGGTAGGACACAGGAGAGAAAAAGAAATCACAGCCTGAACTTTCACCCAAATGTCTAAATTAAATCACAAGCCTTGCAAACGTTTAGAGAAGACTGGATATTTCTGTTACATTCACCGTGAGGAGGTTTAAACTTCAGAAAAGAAAATACCAATTGCTGTGGCAGGAGTTATTGGTTTTTACAGTCCCATAGACCAAAATGCCAGGCTGGTCCAGTGAGCAGACTAAACTTAAAATACCTCAAAAAATAGATATACTATTTTAATTAAATAGGTATATTATTTTATATTATATAGGTGTAACTCCTTAAATACCTTAAAACCTTAAAATAATTCCAAAAGGTTGATATTTTACCTGCACACAGTTTCTAAACACCCTTGGTTGATGTTCAGCATCCCCTGACAGTGCAATAGCATTTTCACAAGCTGTTCCCACAGCACATTTTCCCTGACTGCTGCCACACCCCCACCTGCAGCTCCACCCTTTGCCTCTTCCTTGCTTTCCTCCAAAAGCTGAAATATTCCAAAGTGTTCTGATACACCAAAAATCCAAATAATCTGCTAAAGGTGCAAGCTCTGCTCGCAGTGGGGTTTTAGGTGGAGATGTTTCTGTTCCCTGGCTGGGCCCAGAAGTCCCACCAGGACTCAGCCAAAGGAGGTTCCCACCCTGCCAGAGGACACAAGGCAACACCACAGCCCCAGCAACAACCAAAATCACTGAATTTTTCCCTTGCAAGAGCTTTTTAGTCACTCGAAGGAATCAACCACAATGACCCAAGTTTGATGGCTAAGGTTGAGCAGGTTGTGATTTATCAGTGAAGTTTCCAAGTTGTTAAATAACCTTTTCCTTCATCACATAAAAGATGAAGGAAGCCAAAAGGTGTAAGCACTAAACAGAATCTGATGTCCAGTGGTGTTTAGGGGTGGAATTATCCAATCCCACTAAAGCTGTCTGTGTGGCACAGGCAGGAAATTCACCCCAAATACAGCTGACAACTCTCCCCCCCTTCAAGAGACAAATATTTATTCCCTTCCTCACAGCAATTCCTTTGGACTGTGGCCGTTGTCAGCTACAGGAGAATCATGGGTTTCCTGTTGGGATCTTTGACACCTGTCAAGTTCATTTTAACAAATTTCACCCCTTGCCACGTTAAAGTCATACTCCCAAGAAATGTTTTGCTGCTCTGCTGCACCAAAAGACTTTCAGCACAGAGAGATGCAAACCAGTTTTTAAAATTTTGCTTTCAATGAATAAAATGGATCTAAATTTGGATTGAATTTTGCCTTGTTAATAGGAGCTGAGCCTGTTTGGGGACACACAGAGCCCCTTGGACAGGACCAGCAGCACTGGGGACACTGCCCCTCTCTGCCTGCGAGACAGGAGCTTTATCCAGCTCCTCACATCACTCTTCTTTCCCAAACATTTGGCTGTGGTGGCTCCCCCCCTCCTCCTTCCCTTCCCCTTCCTCCAAGTTGAAGGCAGTTCACCACTTACGGTCATTTACAGCTTACATCCCAGCAAATCCAGAAGGTGTCTGATGAAAAAGAGGGACTAGCCAAGCATCTTAATCCCCCTGTTCATTCATGCTCTCTGTAATGTTCTTTCAGGCCTCTGCTGAGAGACTAGGCTGAAATGAAGGCTGATAAATTAGTCTGGAGGGAAACAAGGCAGATTCTGCTTGTAAAAGGTCATTCCAACTTTGTTCTGGGTGAGGGTTTATCTTGACTGCAGCTGCGACAGACAATGGCCGGGGCCTAAACGGCAGAAATCCAAGCTCTGCTCACGAAATTACTGTGCTGATAAGGGAGAATGGGCTTCAGGGAGATCTAAATGGGAAAAGGGAGGTGGGGGACAAGGGTGAGGTGTAGGTATTTTTGAACAGGATTGAACAGGGATGGCACAATGAGATGTGCAATTAAAGGAGAGGGAAGGAGAGGGAAGGAGCACATGGCTGCCTGAGCAGATCCAAAGGGAGGAAAGAACTCCTCGTGTGTGCTGAGGGAAAGGGTTTGGTGTGCTGAGGGAAAGGTCTCGGTGCTGAGGGAAAGGCTTTGGTGTGCTGAGGGAAAGGTCTCGATGCTGAGGGAAAGGCTTCGGTGCTGAGGGAAAGGCTTCGGTGCTGAGGGAAAGGCTTCGGTGCTGAGGGAAAGGCTTCGGTGTGCTGAGGGAAAGGCTTCGGTGTGCTGAGGGAAAGTCCTTGGTGCTGAGGGAAAGGCTTCGGTGCTGAGGGAAAGGCTTCGGTGTGCTGAGGGAAAGTCCTTGGTGCTGAGGGAAAGGCTTCGGTGCTGAGGGAAAGGCTTCGGTGCTGAGGGAAAGGCTTCGGTGTGCTGAGGGAAAGGCTTCAGCGCTGAGGGAAAGTCTTTGGTGCTGGAGGAAAGGCTTTGGTGCTGAGGGCAAGGTCTCAGTGTGCTGAGGGAAAGTCCTTGCTACTGAGGGAAAGGCTTTGGTGCTGAGGGAAAGGCTTTGGTGCTGAGAGAAAGATGTCAGAACTGAGGGAAAAGCTTCAGTTTGCTGAGGGAAAGGCCTCGGTGCTGAGGGAAAGGCCTCGGTACTGAGGGAAAGGCCTTGGTACTGAGGGAAAGGCCTCGGTACTGAGGGAAAAGCCTTGGTACTGAGGGAAAGGCTTTGGTACTGAGGGAAAAGCCTTGGTACTGAGGGAAAAGCTTCGGTGCTGAGGGAAAGTCTTCGGTGCTGAGGGAAAGGCTTTGGTGTCCCACGGGCATGAGGGGCTGGAGCTAGGCTGATGGGCCAGGCAGGTTATAAAACACACAGGGGTGGGATGAGATGAGTTTTAATGTCCTTTCCAACCCTTCCTGTGATTCCATGATTTTGTTGTCTGTTTGCTTTGAGAGAAGACAAAGGGAGGAGATGAAGAGAGAAGCATAACCAGGGCAAGGTGGAGATTTTACAAGGACACCTCCCAAAGCAGCTGGGCCTCAGTCACAACCTGAGAAACAGAGCCCCTGATTGGGAATAACTCTCCCAAAGACATCCCCATGCTCTGGAAATGCTCCTTCCACCCAAAAAGCCAATTCCTCCCCTTGCCTGACCCCTGGGCCTCCTCCTGCAGACAGGATTCTTCCATTCATGTTTCTAAAAATGACTCAAACTCAGCTTCACACCTGCCCTGGACAAACAGCCCTTGTTTTGCAAAGCTGAGCTCTCTCAGTACCGGGATTGCCTCGTTTCACACAGGTCCCAGCCCTAGGCTAGGATGGGATGCACAAAAAGAAGAATAATGAAAACACAAAAAGAGGAAAAATGAACACCAAAAGAAGTGAATAATTAAGTGTTGCGAAGAACAAAGTCCCACCCTTGTCCCACTCCTTCAGAAAAGGCAATGGACCCAACCCTTCATTTCCATCCCTAAATACAACAAATCTTCCCAGCATTTCCAGGGCCAAACAAGAAGCAACTGAAGCACCAAATGTGCGAAATCTTAAATCCCACAAAGTAAGCCTTGCTACATTTACCAGCTCTCCAGATATGTGCTGCTGCTCTGTATTTGCTATGGGAAGAGGAGGAACAGTTCCAAAGTAATTAACACAATATTTTACTTGGGAAAATTAACCATTGGTACTTCTTACGTTGCACAGCTTGAGGTAAAGAGATTGAATTTGAACCTTCAGACTTTGGGATTGACCAGGAGCTCAGATGGGGTTCACTGTGGGGTTTGTTGACCCTGAGCACATCCCTGGAGCCCTCAGTGCCCCAATCCCACAGGAACACCTCCAAGCAGTGAGGAGCATGAGGCTGATTCCCAAAAAAACCAAAAACCTCCTGAGTGCCTCCTACAAGCAGCCTGAAAACTCCAAAATGAGTTATTTTGCATCGCTCCCACCTTCCCAAAGTGCCCCTGAAAGAGTCCCCAGAGCGCTGGCTCCCATGTATATTTATGGGTTCACTTATTGATCATTTCCTTCACAAAAGCCCAGGGCTCCATCAGCCAGGCTTTGCTGGGAGAGGACAAAACGCAGGTTGGATTTCTCTGTAGGTGAACTTTCCCGAGGAAGAAGCAGTGCCCTGAGTTCTGCAGGGCTTTTGACAACGAAAAGAGCTATTTTTCAAACCCCGTGGTCACCATGGAGCTTTTCATGGGATTTTTCTTTCTCTTTTTCCTTTTTGAAAGCGTGGCTGATAAAATGCTGCTTCAGGAGCTGGTATTCAGGGATGGCTCTCGAAGACGAAAGGAAAATATTTATTTCCTTTTTCTGCTTGTGAATCAGAATGTTCTATTTAAAGAAAGTGCCCTCTGCAGGATTGCTCATGAGTTATTACCCCTTATGGAAATAAAGGAGAAATATCAGGAGGTATTCTTAGTCATTCCCTTCCCCTGTCTCTTCTTTTTTTCCCTTAATTCCTTATATACCCATGTTTTAGCCAAGTGCCTAAGATAGAGCAACTTATCTTGGCATTCTTGGGCCTAAAAAAGGCTTTACTCTCTTAACCTTGGCATTGAAGCGTTTGGGGAAACATCAAAAAATGGGACAAATCTCAATCATTTCACTTGGATGCCATAAGGTGCATTTTTCACTTTTATCCAGGGTGGAAATTATTACATTAAACCCTTCAAAAGATGGAGCTGTAAACAACGGGGTTTTTCCTGGGATTCCATTAGTTTCTTCCTCTCAATCCTGACCCAGTCCTTGTTCCTGCTGGTGTGGTTTCAATTCCAGGCATAGGAAACAGCCCAACAATTGGCAGCACCTGGATCTGAGCCTTCCCCTTCCTCGTGGTGGTTCCCTGACACCAGAACAAAGCCCAGATCCTGCAGGGAAAATCAAAACGTTGATGCTCTCCTAGAGCTGCTCCCTGGGAAGGGATGGAACCGAGCATGTACAAAGCTGAGCAACCTCCTCATCCCAAAATCTCACTGTATTTAGAGTATTTTGAGGCCAGGAACTTATTTTTCCTCCTTGAGATTAATTTTTTTCACTTAAGCGCTGAGTTTCGGCCCAAAGCAAAAGTTTCTCTGCAGTTTTATATCCACATGTATAAAAATTCTACCTGGGGGTGCTCCTGACAGCTCCTGAGGGCACATCTGGGCAGTCCCAGGGGCTCTTACATTCTGAACCCACAGATCCTTCCATTTCCAGAGTGATTCCAGGCAGGAATTCCTGGGAAATGCTGAAGGAACCTTGCATGGGAAACATTTGCTGTGCAGGTAACTCTCTGCACCTCGGGAGGGGCCACACACAGAATTCCTCAGCAATTTCCCTGCAAGAGCAGGAATTTGAGCTGAAAAACAGCAATTTGTGGACTCCTTTTCCCCGCGTGAGAGAAGCTGTTGGAGGAACATCATTCTCCAGGCAGAGGGAAAGGCAGAGGCCTGAGAAAATGAATGAATCAAGGAAGGACAAGGAGCAGGAAATGTCATCACATCCTTGCAGGGCCCGGCTGAGAACACATCAAGAGGCAGGAGGAGGTTTGGGGATTTCTTTGCTCATTTAAAGGACTCGCACTCCTTTCAGCATCTCTGGCTGAGACAGGACAGACAAGAACTCTCTGCTTCAGCTGGATCAGCTTTGACAGGGAAGTGAAGGAATTTCTGTGTGATCTGAAATGGGAAATATGGCAAAAGCTGCACAGCTCAGGCCGTGCTTTGAGGCTCCTTCCTATTTTAATATTTTCAAGATAGTTCTAAGGTGTATTGTGTAAAATATATTTAAATTTTGAAGATATTTTAATATTTTTAGGACTCAAGGAAATATGATGTAATTGTCCTCCCAGCATTCAAGGCCAGTCACATAAAGTAAATTTCCCTTGGCACTTAGGAGTATTCAAAGAAACCAGACAATATAAAACAAAATAAAACAAAACCCACAAAAAACCCACAAAAACAAAAAATCCCCACAAAAACCAAACCAACTAAACAAACAAAACCATGTTAAAAAATAAAAAAACCCCAATCAACCAACCAAAAAACAAACAAGCAAAAACAACCCCCCCAAAAAACAAACAAAAACCCCAAAAAACAAACAAACAAACAAAAACAAAATTAAAAAAACAAACAAAACCAACAAAACCACAAAAAAAACCCACAAAAAACCCAAACACTCCCCCCCCACCAACCCCCAAAACCATGCTAAAATTTCAATCTCCTGTTCTAGGGGAGCAGGGAGGTTGGAGTGCTATGAATCAGTGACACTTTAAAGGATGTTCAAACCCCAGCAGTTTTCCCTGGCCCAGATGTGGAGCCAGAACTGTGCTGCATCCTCCACTGCTGCTCCCATTTTTCCCCAGTTATTTGTCTTCCATGGGACAGCCTCTCTTCCCCCTCACGGAGGAAATGAAAGCACTTATTTATTTTCCCGATGTAAAGGAGCAGCCTGGCTCTGACACTTCAGCTGAGAGAAGCCTTTGTGCTTCAGCAAATAACCTCTCTTAAAATATAAATTAAAATATAAATTAAAATGAACTGCATTTATCAGTGGTGTTTACCCTGTGAAGCAAACTGAGCTAAAATCGTGATTGCTACAAATCAGGTGCTAAATTTCCCTCCTGGATGAGATTCCCATTCTCCTCTCAATTAGGAAAATTAACAGTGCCATGATAAATCCCATTATTTATCCAAAGCGATCGAAATCATTATGTAATTATTTTATTTTCATTTTCTGCGGGCCCCAGAGGCCATAAAGCCCAAGCACGCCGTGATTTATTCGGGGTGCTGGCAGCGCTGTGTTCTGTGTCAGCAGGCAGGGGAGCAATGGCACCAGGAGAAATGAAAATCAGGTCACACTCCATAATCACAAGGCTTTCAGGTGGGGTGGTGTCTTTTAAGGCACAAAATCAAAGGTGGAATGACATGATGGGCACAGCAGTGTCAGGAAGGAGGGGAAGAACCCAACAGGTCCTGCACAGCAGCACTGAATCATCCCTGGGAGGGGCTGGGGGCAGCATTGACACATCTTATTTATTTTTATGAGATGGGCATGAATCACTCGCTGCCATCCCCTGGCCAAAGAGCCCTGCAAGGGGAGGTGTGGTGTCATTCAAAGGGGATTTTTTCAAACGTATCCCACAAAGCAAAGCAGGAGGGCAGATATGGTGCAGCGCTGCAGATAAGGCAGGGCACGTGTTGGACCATCCCAGCCCAGCCCTCCTGCCTGCCTCAAAGGGAAACCACCTGTCGTAAAGATAATTCTGCGTCTTTTTTCGAGGGATGGCGGATAAAACTCAGCTTTCTGCATTCCCGTGGATGGTTTGGGTTATCAATGAGTGAAGATGAGAGTTTCAGCAGCACCAGGTCTGGAGTGAGGAGTTCAGATGGAATCAGGGCTGGCCCTGCCTCCAAACACAAACTGAATTTCCTGAGGACTTTGAGGGACAATTCACTGCTCTGTTCCATTTTAATTCCCACAAATCTGCCCTCACTGGAGTTTGAAAACAGAAACTCTTTCTGCATTGGTAATCCATGAATAGAGGGGATCCATTTGCAAAAAGCCCTTAATAGCACATTTTCCAACCCCCAAAATTATGTTTTTTTTTTTTTTTTTTTACGGCAGAAGTCAGAAGGAGCAGACATTAATTATGAAGCACCACGTCCTGTGCAGCAACAAAATCAGCATTTCCTAGCAAAGCTGAGGTGGTGCTGAGGAATGGCCAATGCCACTTCCAGTGACACTCCCAGCTTAGTCAAAACCTGACAATAAATTTCCTGTGATGAAGGGCAAGAACTTCTTGTGCTAAAGGCAGAAACACTGATCAAATTGAGGAACTGATGACTACTAAAAACAAACAAAAAAAGACCAGATTTTCAGAATTTGAGAAGTGTACAAAAGTGGGATTATCAAGGCTAGAAACTACAGGAAATTAACTGAGAAATATGAATAGAGAAGAGGTTGGGTGTGGAGAACAGGTATAAAACTGAACTAAGTGCCTAATAGGAGAGAAAATTCAAATGTAATATATTCAAATTGGCCAGAACAAGGAGCTGTGGGGAAGTCTTACACCAACATTCACCCCCAAGTCACTGCAAGTCAAAACTCCAAATTCCAAATACTGACCAAAAAAAAGGCAAACTGCAGAGAGGACATTCCTCATGGTCCTACAAATCCCAGATTTGTTAAAATTATCACCACTGAAAGAAATGGAAGCAAAAGCCAACAAGTTACTGGTGACAAAAAACTCCTCCTTCTCCCTTTATTCTCTCACTGCCCATTCCCTGCCTGCTCAGTTTCATCAACACAGGATGGAAACATCCCAAGTTACAATTTCCCCATTTGCCATCAGGTAGAGCTGCCCAGAACATCTCCTCAGGCTTTTCCAACCTCCCACTCCAAGGGAGCAGCTCAGAAACCTTCACGGCAGAGATTATTTATTCCTTGAGTTCCTGCTCAGCACACAAAGGGATTTGTGGATGTTGCTCCCAAATGAAATTCTGATTGGGAACAAATCCCTGAAGTGTCCTTAAACTCTCTGGGAAATGGGAAAGGTTTGGGGACACCTGAGGGAGGACAAAGCCCTTCCTGTGAGGTGTGAAATGGCCCTGCCAGGGCAGGGGACAAAGGAACCGCTGGAATGGGAGAAGTGCCCCGGAGAGGGAAAGTTTGCTCAATTACACTACAAAAACAAACAATATCACAAAGTCAACGGGAATTGATAAATTCGGCTCCTATCAGCACTCAGAGCAGTGGGGATGTGGGGAACCTTTCTGAAAATCATGAGTGTAAATATCAGCTTTTATCAGGAATATAAAGCACAAGGACAACGCTTTTGCCAAGGTCATAGAAAAAAAAGATTTGCAGTACTTGACTTGGATTTGACTTCTACCAGCCAAGGAGGATTGCACTTTGTTCCTAAAAGTAACTCTTAAAATAAAATAACAAACAAAAATATAAATGGAAACAACAAATGCCTCCTATCAATAATTGGGTCAGAAAAAGAGGATTAATCTTTCACATTGCAGCCTACAAATAATTAATCTTGCATATTCCTAGAGGAAAATTGTCCTTATTTTCAGAGATACCATGAAGTGATCAATACCTTCCTCAGGAATATGAAGCTACACCTGTATCTACACCTACAACTTCCCTCAACCAGACCATGTAGTGCCAGGATAATTACAGGGATATTTTCCCCCCAAAAAACCCTTTTTGATGCTCATACAGAAATACCAATCAAATATTCTGCAATCATATTCGCAATAGATCCAACACCAAGACTTCGGGGAAATGCCATTGGAGGGGAGAGAGGGAATCAAAACTCAGCAGAATTTCCTCATTTCCCTGTAGTAGGATAGAAGGAAAAGAAAACTCTCAACTCAGTCATTCAATCAAATTCTGATTTTAGCTCTGCACACACTTCCTACTGCAGAGCAACAGAACACAATTGAGTTTGGCTCTTAAAACAAGAGTTTTTGCTGTTTCCTGCACTTTGGACACATTGAGAAAGTAAACAAAACAAAAACATCTGGACCTACTTCTCTGGGCTTCACTGTGTCTCACTTCTCACTGCTTTTTGACATCGCAGTCAGGAGTGCAAATATAATCAGAGACAATTTAAACTGTTAATGCTGAAGTCTGGCCTTTCTGACCCAGCTTTCTAAGAAAACAGAGTTCTGGGACTGCCCTGGTGCCTTCTCCCTGGGAAAACCTTACCGTTCCAGCCCCCAGCTGCTTCCCACCCTGCAAATCCCCCAGGATTTTGTGAACTACTTCACCCCAGCAGTGGCTGATGGAGGAATCAGGGCAAGTCCCTGCTTCACCCAAGGAAAATGAGGGAAAATTCAGCTCCCACTCTTTTTGAGGGACAGGCCTCGTCCATCCTACAGCAAAATCCTGCCAGGAAAAGGAAACCTCTCCATCCTCACTGACTGCCCCAGGCACAGCTTCTTCCCCAGGACAAGAGCCAGCAGCTCCCATGGCAGCAGGGGATGGAATTTTGGGATGGGCACTGGGGCTAGAGAGAAGGAATTAAATATTGTGTGATGGACACTGGATGTGCTGGGGTAGGACTGAGCACAGAGCAGGAATCCCAGGCTACATTTCACTGCTCACAGAATATTTCAGCATAATTAGGGATCTACATAGTCTCAAATCAAGAATACAGGAGCAGAAGAGGCTCTGATGGTTTCTGGGACAAGCCCAGAAAAGCAGGGAGAAAGATGGGAGCTGTGGGATGGAGTTTTTCCTGCTGAGGGCTGGGTTTTGTTCAGCTCTCGGGAAAAAATGACTTTCACATTTCTCCATCTCTGCTGCAGCACAAGAAGTGGAGAACATCGGGGCTGTTAATGGGTACATGCTATTTCTCCCTGCCCAGTTAATAATGCCTGCACCACTGACACGGGCTGGGAGTCAAAGGTAACAGCCCCAACCACCAAACATGATGCGATTAATCCATTCCCTCCACGCGACAACTCCCGAACACCATTTGGAAATGACAAGTGACCCGACATCATTCAAAACCAGACTTCCAAAACGGTGCTCGAGCAGTTTCTGTGGCCCAAGAAGGGAACTTTGAAAGGGATTTCTGCTGATTTTAAATCCTGCAGGTAACCAGGGTGCTAAATGAGGCAGGGAAATGTGGCATCAGCAAAGTCACCACCTCTGTCCCCAGGCCACCAGGCCTCGGTCCAGCTCCACAAACACTTGGCAGAGAAGACAAAGGAATGTGGTGCTCACATTCCGCACGCTTACCTCCCATCCAAAGTTTGTTTCCTTTAATGTGCTCCTCTGTACTGCCATATAGGGTCCAAATCTTTCCCCAACTTCAATCTTCTTTTTGGCCCAAATCCCTAGCCCTGCCCCTGGGATCGAAGATTCTCTGAGTTCAAAATCTGGTGGGATTGGAATGTCATCAGGAATGTAGACGGGAGCTTCATAGGGTGAGCCCTCCTTGGGAGTGAAGTCCTCACTGGTGGGAAAGGGTGACGGAGGTCCCACAGGGATGGGGGACATTATACTGTCCTCAGTTTCCTCCTCTGCGCTTTCGCCAGCAAGGAGATCGGGGTCGGTCTCGTACATATTATTTACAATCTCGCTGTCACCTAAAAGGGGAAACAGCAGAACAAAACACACTGAGACACTTGCGTGAACATTGGTTAGTCTCTCCCTGGGACAGAGTTGCACTAAGCCGAGCTCGCACGCTTTGAAAGGATAAAAACCTCCCTCGAGGAACTCAGGTGGAGCTGAGGTGAGGACACTGACACTCCTGGGGTGCTGCAGAAGGGTGGGGTGAGGCTCATTGCAGCCTGGAATGTTCTATGGGATCAGGGCTCCTCTGCAGCCTGGAATATTCTATGGGATCAGGGGTCCTCTGCTGTTTGCATTTCAATTTTGGAAAGAGGGAACAAAACACAGAAGGGGTGCTCGAGCTTCCCTTTATACACTTCTTGATTTAACTGGCTCAGTATATTTTGTAAAGGGAAAATTAAGACAAACCCAGAAAGAAGTTAAGATGAAATCCAAGTTTGGCAGGAAGTGTTGGGCCTGGCCTTTGGGGCTCCTGCTCGCTGTGTCCCACAGGAGCTGTGGCTGTGAGCTCCCAGTGCCACCTCAGCCCTGCACTCTGCAGGTGAACAGGAGCACCTCTGCTTTGTAACCACACAGTCCTAGAGTGGTTTGGGTTGGAAGGGACCTTAAAACCACCCAGTGCCACCCCTGCCATGGCAGGGACACCTTCCACTGTCCCAGGTTGCTCCAAGCCCTGTCCAGCCTGGCCTTGGACACTGCCAGGGATCCAGGGGCAGCCACAGCTTCTCTGGGCACCTGTGCCAGGGTCTGCCCACCCTCACAGGGAAGGATTCCTTCCTAACCTCAAATCCAGCCCTACTCTCTGTCAGTTTGAAGCCAACTCCCCCTCATCCTTGAGTGAAAATGCTGGACACACAGAGAGAAGTAAAGTCAGGGGATTTTTCCAAGAGGAGTCAATTGGCAAGCAAGGTCATTCACAGAGAATGAAAATGGAGCTTTCTCACCCAAAAAGGAGAAAAAGGTCGGTGGCAGGGGAGCAAAACGTGAAGGGAAAAAGCAAAACACATTTGTCACCCCATACAGGTAGCTGGAAATGTTTTGGGAGCAGATTTGCCGTGTCTCTAGCAGCCATGAGGCAGCACAAGCTCCCGGTGCTCGGCAGCTCCCGCTGGGATAACAAACCCAACAAGTGTTGCTCTGTGAGCACTGTGGGGCCGGGGGCTCCACGGGGCACACTGAGTGTCACCATGGGGAGCAGCACCCCACAAAAGTGACAGTTTTCACTCCTCCCAGCTAGGAACCATCAGGGAGAATAGCTGGAAAAGCATGGTTCGACTCAAGGTATTTATAATTCATCTCTTCCCTAACCTCAGAATGCACCTTCTGTCTGCAAGACACATCTCCCCCTCTATTTCTTTTTTTTAATGCCTAATAAAGATTTTCCTGAGTTCATGCCTGAGAAACCTGGTGGCAGTCTCGACTAAAGAGGAGGTTTTGGATTCCTCTGCCAACATTTTTTTGTTGAAACAGGGAGCTGCCTGCTGCAGTTGACATGGGTTTCCTCTGCTAGAAAGTGCAGCCCTCCCTGCTCAAACATGTCACCAGAACTGAGCTTTCAGGAACATGAGATACTCCATCATCCTGAAAATATTTGTGGTTGCAGTAAATGTTTTCTCACCCAGTATTAGCAAGTCAAATTATTTTCTGCTCTATGATTAGCCTCTTTTGCACTTAAGGAACAGGAATTCCAACTGAGTTGAAGAGCAAAACTGAGTTTATTGGAGCACGACCTGTGAACATTTCCAGAGGATACAAGCAAAGTAGAAAGATACCTCGCTATGGAACAGTGTGTGATAATTTAATTTCTTCTGTGGGACAATCAGGGAAGTTCTGATTAAATTTTAATTTACGGTGAAGCCGATCCCGCATCTGACTGACCTCATATTTCAAGAGAAATCACCAAACATAGATAAATCTTTTTAGTTGTTAAGTGACCAGGGACTGGCAACAGGCACGAAAGGACAGTGAAACAGAGCAATTTCAGGTAATGATATGTCTGATCCCAGAGGTTCCAGGTGGCATCTGTGGGAGCAGAATCCCAGGCAGGCAGATGTGGGAATGTTGGGTTTCAATAAATCAATAAATTGTACCCAGCATTCATTAACAGCCAGAGCTGTCAGGGAAAATCCGAGCTCTGCCCAAAGCTGTCGCTTTTCTTGTGCACTGCCAGGAGGATTTCACAGAATCATTGATGGTGGAAAAGCCCTCCAAGGCCATCGAGTCTAAGCTGTGACCTATCCCCACCTTGTCCCAGCCCAGAGCACTGAGTGCCACCTCCAGGCCTTCCTTGGGCACCTCCAGGGGTGGGCACTCCAAACCTCCCTGGGCAGCCCCTGACAGTGCCTGACCACCCTTTCCACGGAGAAATTCCTCCTCATGTCCAACCTGACCCTCCCCTGGCCCAGCCTGAGGCCGTTCCCTCTCCTCCTGTCCCTGTTCCCTGCGAGCAGAGCAGACCCCCTGGCTGTCCCCTCAGTCATGAGCTGTGCAGAGCCACAAGGTCCCCCTGACCCTCCTTTTCTCCAGGCTGAGCCCCCCCAGCAGAAGCCCCCAGGTGAGGGAGGTGATCTTGTCCACAGGTTGTGTTTATTCCAGGGATTTGGGGCAAATCCAACAGCTGAGGTCCAGTTTGGATTATTCTTTAGAATCTTCTAGATTGCCCCCACTGCACCCCTTCTCCCCCTCACCTTTACTCCAAATATTACACAAGTGGTTAAAAACAAAAAATACATTTAAAAAAAGCAGAGAACATCTCATTTTGCAGGAACAATCCTCAGCCCTGCTGAGCTGCATCCCAAGTCAGCTGCCACGCAGAGCTGGACATGGGACATGGCCACTCCATGGTGACAACCATGCTGTCCTACATCTGCCCCTCCACGAGGGTCTCGCTGCTCTGGAATGTCTGCCTGGGTGAAAAGCAGCTCAGAAATACAACTTGACCTTATTGTTATTGTCATGAAACTAAAATTAGTCCCTCAAAGCTCCCCAGCGGAATGACTCGCTAAAAAGGCTCATTGAAAGGTTGTTTCCACAGATAATCAGATATGGGCAGACGCTGAAAATCTGTGTGACACCAATGAGGGGCTGGCAACAAAGAGAGGGATGGATTCGTGGTGGTGAGAGGCCTTATGAATAATCTATTTAGCAGCTGTAATGAAAGGGAAAGCAAGGCTGATGTTAGAGGAAATGGTGGTAGGCGAAATAATGCGTTAGGTTTTGGGGTGGGTTTCTTGTATTTGGGTTTTAATATGTTTATTGTTATTTTTCTTATCATTGTTGTCATGATTCCTGTTTTAATTATTATTATTATTGTCGTTGTTGTTAAATATCTAATTCTGTATGGAAATACCCAATTATCTGAAATGACTGAGCATTTTTTACCCTCACAGATTGCAAAGAGCTTCTTTGACTTCTTCACTGGGAACATTTACAGAACATCCCAGGAATTAATTTCTATTGGGCAGGCAGTGCCTGATCACCAACACAATCATGAGTTTCACTGACCTGGGCTGGATAATTCCGCATTTGTGTGAAACCCAAGTATTTTTTTCCCTAAGCAAGGAGAAGAATGACAGGCACCCACTGAACTCACACTTTGCCTCAGAACCTGGAGCCTCAGGCCCGAGGGAAATACTGGAGCAGAAGAGTAGAAAATACAAATATTCACAGAGAATTTTGACTTTGTAGTTAAGAATGGAACCACACAGGGACAGACCAACAGGTGCTTTTTCCTTAGGGATTAACTGGTGGTTGGAAGGGTTTTTCCATCATTATCCAAACTTTGCAGCTCATTCCTAGCTGTGAGTTTAGAATCACATCTGAGTATTAAACCCTCAGTGCTGTCTAGAACTGCTTGTTATGTGCTTATTATAATATATAATAATAATACAATAATATCAAATATTATCAGGAAAATATTCATTAGGCCAGCACTTCCCTGGGATTTGTTTCCATTTTCTGGCTCCACAGGATGAGCAGTGGGGTGACCTCAAACACCTTTTCCAACCCAAAGAGGACAACTCCATGGATGTCCTGAAGTTCCTGCCCTGCACAATTTTTTGTGAGGAACCTTCCCCAGGGAAGAGAAACTAATCAGACCAAACAATTCCTGGCGAGAAAGAAGGCAGGGAATACTTGAGCACTTTGAGCAATATCTTGAGGGGCACTGAGCAACCTGCTCCAGCGGGAGCTGCTCATGGCAGTGAGGTTGAATTGGTGGATTTTAAGGTCACTCCAACCCAAAACAGTCCAGAATTCCATGATTCTTTCTTTTACATCTCCAGCCAACAAGACCACCTGCATTTCCAGCTCTGGGGTGAGAGGATTCTGTCTCCATTTGCTGTGGACTCAGAATGTTTCACCACCAAAAACAAAGGCATTTTTCTGAGCCCTGTGTAGGGCAGAGGAGCTGGATCACATCACCAAAACACAGCCCTGTCCACGAAGGAAATATTCCCATTGAGGATGTGCTTAGTTACTGCTGACAGGTTCATCACCTCGGGGGGCTCTGCTGCTCACGTTGCCTTCACTGAGGTGGATTCTAAGGAATACCTGCCCCCATCCTGCCTTTCTCCCCTGGAATTCTGCAGGAACCCCTCTGCCCATCCCTCTGCGTCCTGCACAGGGCAGGAGCTGACAGCAGGCAGAGCCCAGGGCTTGGCAGGCACCACCCGAAATCACAAAGGGCCTTGGGAAGCCCAAGGAGCACCCACCCCAAAGTGCCTCCAGCTCAGAATGATCCCAGTGGTCAGATTGCCACCTGATGGCCACAGCTGAAATACAATGGAAAATCCAAAATCCAGGCCCTGCTCTGCTGCATCTGCCTGGCAGGAGCAGCCCAGAAATTCAACTTTTCCTAAACGTGGTGGGAACTGTTGGTGTCCATCAGCTCTGGATCCAGCCCTGAGCTGTGGGAGTCCCTCTAAATCCCACATGAAATGGGAAAAAATGGGAATTCTCCCTAAACTTTCACCCTCCTCATGGATCCAGCCCTGCCTTTTCCCCCTGCTGGGTGCAAACCTGAACCTGCAGACATGAAAATTCCCCAAGGGCCAGGGGGATCTCCCTTCTGGGTGTGACAAACCAGCCACTCTTTCACTCTTTTCTTCAGCCTCGTGGGATCAGGGAAATGTGTCTTTGAAGGTTCGACTGTGCAAGACCCTCTGTAGAAGCTTTCGTGAAATACTTCTGCCAGAAAAGATATAAGATTTCATGGGAGGAATTATTCCTCTTCCATTAAGGATAAGGCTGAAGCATTAAATGCTTCACAGCCATCTAAAAATCGCTTTTCCCCCATGCATGGACAATGTTAATGTGAATGGCTGCAAGGAAAGGACAATAAACAAAGAGTTGTTTAAGAATCTCAAGCCCACCACACAATTTCTTCCTCCCATTCGTTGCGAGAACCTTTCTCCTGCACCTCCACCTAAGCTGTACTGGTGGATACTGGTCTGAAACACACCCAGCACCCAAAACAGAGCCTGTCCATGAGGAACCCCCAGGACCAGGGCCCTGCAGGGTCCCCACACCACAGAGGATGCTCTGGCAGCTTTTCCCATCACCTCTGACTGCTGCCAGCACGAGAGGAAATTCTGCTCTAAATGACCACTCAAAAATGTCTTTTTTTTCTCTTTCTTTCACTCACAAAACCCCTTCATCTTCACCAGTTCAATAGTTGGAAAAAGGCTTGGGCAATAAATATCCAGGAGGGAAGTGGCCACGAGTGGGAAGTGGTTTTGCCCCCGTGCCATTGTGCCAAGGGAATGTCACAGGCTCTGTTTTTCCCTTTGAGAAATGGTGCTGCTCACACCATCCTTTATTTCATTTTTCACTTTAATAGGCACTTCTGCTACAACTCGCCGTGCTTTTGCCGACTTTTCTGAACATATCTAGAGATACCCAGCTTGGAATAAGATTTCTTCCCTTTAGATTCCCCCCAAATCTTGGGCCTTTAGCACCAGATGACACTGACACACCAAGCAGCTCAGGTTATTTCTCAGTAGAGTAACTGTTTCTTCCTTAGATCACATCCTGGGCTTGTCACAGCTCCCTGCCACCTGAAAACACCCAAAATTCCATGAGTCAGAGGAATTAGGGACAATCCAAATGGCTGTGGGTGGGATCTGGCTGTCCATATTCCCTGTTGGAGATGGAATGGTGGCACAGCTGTCACAGGACGAGTCACAGGTGACTCAACTGACAAATCAAATTGCACTTAAGAGGTGTGCATGGAAAATTCAGGCCCTGCCGACCTCAAATGGTTGAATACTCAGTCAGATCTGAGCTGATCCTATAACAAACCCACCCAGCAGACACCCAAACTCCCTCTCAGTTTGTTCCCCTTAAAACGCTGTCATTATATTTTATTTCCATGCTACAAAGCACAGAATTTTGGGAATGCTGGAGAAGCAGGACGATGCTGATGGGGTAAGGAGGATTCTGGAGGTGGGAGGTCAGGAACCCATCCCTGAGGGACCCAGCCCCAGGGACAGCCCCAAACCCTCATTTGCCAGGCCACCCATGGGAATTTTAATTTAAGTTGAAATGAAATCTGAAGCAGCCCCAGGTTTTTGCACATCCCTGGGTGAGATTGCAGCCAGGCACAAGCTCTGGGCATTCCCAGAACCTGCCCCAGGCACTGCTGAGTCTCCTCTGCCACCCAAATCTTTGCAACCAGAGTTTAGGGACAGAACACACGGAACTTCCCTGGGTCTGGCTGGTGCAGAACTGCTGCAGAACACATTAAAAACCAATTCCGTGCTGGAGAACGCTCAGAACTGCAGAGGCAGTGAGGGATGAGGCAGGAGGAGGAGGCAGGACGAGCAAAAAGAAGAGAGGCTCCGATAAAAACGAAACGCTGGCAAACGCAGCCCCTTTCCTGTGTTTACTTTGTGTATTCATTTTTCAAGTTTCACGTTTATGCCCTGCTTTGTCTTAGCTGGAACTGCACCTCTCGGAGCAGCTTCAAGTCCTTTTATTAACAAGAAACAGAAAGCAGATCCGAAAGGAGCTGAGCGAGCAGATGACGACTGTGCAGAGTTAATCGGGTGCATTTTTCAATAAACATTCAAGCAGCAGTTGCTGCAGAACTTGGCTGTGAGAAGATCAGGTATTAAGCATTTCAAGTGCCTTTGGTTTTAAGCAAAAAAAAAAAAAAATTAAGTGTTTTCTTTTATTAAGGGATTTCTGCTGGCAGAAATGAAGAATAAAGCTCGAAACAGTATTTCAGTGTGCTCCTTAATACGCATTTTCCTCTAGTAAAACCAGCAGGGAAAGTGTCCAAATTACTCTGCTCTAAATGCCAGTATTATATTTCCAGTAAAAGTCTGGTTCAAGCAAGCATCAAAAATATTTCCACATAAGATCCTTTTAGAATTGACCTCTTTGGAGAATGTTGTTGTTTTTGTTGTTGTTGTTCGTAACTTCGCTTCACCTGATCTCTCTGAATTCAATATTTTATTTTATGTTTGAATTTAAGCTGACATTTCCACAAATTGTGCTGTGTCCAGATATTCATTTGATCCATATTTGGATGCAGTAGATAAAGTTGGTTCTTTTAAGCAAAAAAATAAAAAAGCTCTTCTATCTTATTCTTAAAGGCACTGGAAAAAATATCAGCTTTTGGGATTTCTGCCTCCGAACTATTTATGAGATAAAAGCTCCAGTGGAGCGTCACAAGAAATGTACAGTGTTTAACCAGAGTGGTAACAAACATTTGGGAAGAATCTATAGAAATAACACAACAGCAAAAAAACTCGGGGAAGGAAGAGAGGAAAGCTCCACTTGGTAAAGAAAAATCATCATTGCTTTTCAGCAGTTTGCTTATTTTTGCTCCAAAATCCCTCCCCTTTAAAAATCTATAGAAATGCTGAAAATGGAAAAAAAAAAAATGCAGCAAAGTGGAACTTTAAAAACGACAGCAAGAGCGAATTCTCTGCTGGGAGAAATGTTACCTAGTTAGAATAAATAAAGAAATGCACTTGGGCCAGCTCTCCAAAAACTAACAACCCGTGCTGGATATTTCTCTCGGTGCTGGATGTCAACCCATGGAGCGAGAATAAAGCATTTGTGAGCCTCCAAAAGGAGCCCTCGCAATTGGAATTCACATCTCTGCCAAGCGGAGGCTTTGGGGCTGTTGTCACCGTCTCATTGTCATTCCACTCACTGTGGCTTCCCCAGGGTCCCGAACAGGAGTCCTGGCATTATTAACACGGCAGATTAATAGCAGCGGGGAGAGACATTTTCACAAACACGCCAAATATTAATATTAATCGATAACAATTTCCAGTTCCCGGCGTGGGGCACGCAAACATTCCTGGAGGAGAGGAGGGAGGGCAGAGAGGGGAAGGGACAGTGGGCACAGAGCGGGGAATGAAAGGGATCAGGGAATCAATGCAGGACAGAGGACGGAGCCGTGAGGTGGGTGTCAAAAGCAGAGCTCTATTTTCACAGGCGCACACAGGCACACATTTTAATGCCACAAGATAAGTTGGGTTTTCCTTCCCCTGGCCAAAAAAAATGCCGGGGAAGCTCGCCGGTTTTATATCGGGGAAGAAACGGCGGAGCTCTGCAAAAACAGGGGGAAAAAAATATCCTATTTTTGCCATTCCCAGTAAGGCTGTACTCTGCGAACTGTGTTTTGCTCAGCACTCAGAACACCGCACAGATATTTTTAAAATTCAGCTCTGTCCACATTTAGCCGATTTCTAGATTTGTATTTCAAGTGCTTTCCTACTACCACCCCTCCATTTTAAAGCCAAAAAAAATCTGTAAAACTTGTTCCATCTTTTCTAATGGACCAGCCTGATTTTTTTAATTCAGTCTGAAAGTTTTTATCATTATTTCACACACTCTTTAATTACAAACAGCACAAGTAGAATGCGCGGGGCTGTTGCCAAAGAGGTTCCCCAATTCTCCCACTCACAATATCAGTGACACCAAATCCAACCCTTCCAGCTCGAGACCTTTCAGCACAGACCCTGCTGGCTCACTGAGCCGAGTCCTCCCAGAGTTTTGTACAAACAAATGAGTTTTTTACTCAAAGACACTTTTTTGCAGCAGCCTCAAAGTTCGGTTGGACCCAGGAATGTTTCTCCCAGAGCTGGAAGTGAAGATCGAGGTGAAAACTCCTCCTTGCACAGGAGGGGCTGCCCGAGCTCTGCCCCACAAAGGGCTCTCACACACGGTGGGATAAGCTAGGATTTTTTGGGATTCCTCCCAGAGAGGTGTGACCCACAAGGACAAAGCTGAACGTGGGCTGGGAGCAGAGGATTGTGCTCAAACCCTGCTGGGAATGGCTTTTCCCATTTCCATTTAGTGCCACTCCTTATGGATTCGCTCCCGAAGCCCAGGGAATGCTCTGGGGTTTGGCAGCCCCTGGGGTTCATTTTGTGCTCCCACACACCCCAACCTGCTAGAGGCCACCGAGCCCCAAAATATTGGTGTTTTCTCAGAGTTTCTCCTGGGCACCTCATTGACCACCTTGTCACTCCTTCCTTCACAGCCACTCCAAGCAGGAATTGATTTCCTGCTGCTTTTCCCACCATGAATTGCCCAGGAACTCACGATGGGACAAACACTGTGACCACCAGGGACTGTGGCAGCACCTGAACCTCAAATGTTCATCTCCCCTGGGTGCTGGGACACACCTCAGAGTGCAGCCATCCCGTTTGTCCATCTGGACAGCTCACATTTACCCTGCCACACTTGGAACACGAAAATAAGGAAAATTCAGAGCTCTGCCAGGTATTTCCCACCATTGTGCTGAGGAGTCATGTTCCTGATATTTTGGGACCAGAGCTGGACTCCTTTACTTAGCAAAACAACTTTCCTCCAGCTACCAGTGTCCTGATGATTGCAGAAATGTTTAATTACTATGAAAAAAATGGAATTTTAATGGAGCAAGTGATGATGGTGAGAAACAACTGAGGGTTTTAATGCTGAATCTCCCCATTTCTGCTACCCCCATCCCCGTTTCAATCAATGTTTGCATTGGGAGCACCTCCCCAGAGCTGCTGTTTAGGGCACTTCTCTCCTGACCACTCAAGTGCTCTTTTCTCTCTAAGAACAAGAACCTGACAAAGAGCTGAGCCTGTGTTTAATCCTCCTGCTTTTCCCCGCTGCAGTCTATTTACAGCTCCGTTCTGACGGAGAAAGTGCTCCCAGAGTTTGTCTGCAGAATGTGGGACAGGAGAGAGGGGAGGCTGGACAAACGGCAGTGAGATGTGACACTCCATAAAATCCTTCCCCAGCCCTGGGAACAAACCCTGGGGCACGGGTGAGGTTCCTGAGAGAATCCCTTCCTCTCCAAAGGAACTTTGCCCAATTCCAGAGTAGTTTTAGACCCATCCAGGCCATAGCCACACCACAATATCCTCCTGGCTTAGCCTGACAGATGCATTCACGTTGATTTGGAGCTGATTCCATCAGATTCTGGTTCAGTCAGACCCTGGGAAGCTGCGGAAACACGAGGCTTTGGGGCTGTCCTGGGGCACACCCCTCATCCAGGCAGAGCTCCTCCACCTCGCTCCCTCTCCTCCTTCCAACGCAATCCTGGGTGTTGCACCCACCACCTGGCCCTATTTAAAGCCCCTGCATTATTCTAAAAAGGATTATTTATACTAAAAACACTCCCGGGACTACTGTATTTGTATTTCAGGGCTGCTGCATCCCCTATTTCCTCACTGCTCTAATATGGCCCGAGGCAGAGCGGCTGAAATGACTTGCGATGCCACTGTAATTTTTATCAAGGCTTGTTCCTGGTAAAAAGCCTCTTTGTTTCAAAGAAATGTGATTTGGCCTTTTTCCTCCTCTGCTCTATTCCTTGGTTAATATACCACTTCCACTCGCCCCGGGGCTAAGAAAGGTATTCCATGGAATTGGTCAAATCTCACTGTTTTTCTTCTAAATCACAACTGGCTTTTTTTCCTCGACCCTTGCTAAGCACTATCTAAGCTGACAGTCTGAACTTGAGATTTTATTTGTGCCTTAACTCTTCAGCTCCTGGATTTTGGAACAGTCACATGGCCACGTTAAAGAGATGCATCAGGGCTGCTCTGGCAGAGGAGGGATTTAGGGTGAGGCAGGAGGAGCAGCTCTGGCTCGTGTTATTTGTTACACAAGGCAAATTTGGCCATCTCTGAAAAGGTATTTCCAGCCAAGTATTCATTTATTATAAATTTGAACACACCAGTGGCTTATGTGAAAGTCCTCAACATCAAAATTTTGAGTTTTCAAAGTCTTTTCAAAAAAAAAAAAAAAGTCCTCCTTTCTTATGTCCCACAAAGAATTTGGTTTTAAACACAGTAACGCTTAACCCAGATTTGGGATTGCCTAATCAAGTTTTAATTTAGTCTGTCTCATTGACAAATAGGGTGGATTTTCCTATGAAATATATGCCAAGTGTTCAAGCACACTCATAAAATATCCCTCGAAAGCAGAAGCTGCAGCAGGATCTGTGTGTTGACCTGCGTTTATAAAACGCCCATGGTGTCTAAGATAGTGAATAATTATAAATAAGGAAATTCAGTATTTTTTTAGACAGCTCTAAACTGGTTCTGTTTGGAATCCAGACCTCATTTCCCATCACTGCCACACAGAGCTGAGAGCGTCAGGGGAGTGCACTTCACCTCAAAGGAAAACATTAAACTTGGAAAATGCATCAATATCCAAAATATTCTTACAGGAAACTGAAGTTGCCACCCTAACGAGATCTTCAACAATTAATACAAATCACCACCTTGCTCAGTGTTCAGTCAGAGATCATCACCCTCCCAATTAGCTGACAATTAATTATCCTTCAGGCAGGAAGTTTTCACTGTTGGTCAGAGATTTTAAACACATTTCTAAACTTTGCCACCATTGAAATTACACCCCACATGAAGTGGATTAAAATCACCAAAATTACATCCTGCTTTATGGATTATCAGCAAACATATTTACATTAAAATTAAATGCACACAGGAAAATGAGTCCCTTAAGGGAAACACAACCCAAAAGTATCGGAGTTTAAACTCAAACATTGCCTCCAGGAGTGCACTGAGGGTGTTTGTTCATTTGTTTGTTTGTTTTCCTAAAGCTTCCCCATGTTTTCCTCTCTAATCCCTCTATTTTTCTGCTCTCTCCGTGGCCAAACACATGGAAACTCAGAAACCTTACAGGTCCCTTGCAGGTCAAGTGTTATTTTTCTTCATATACCTGACTTTAACTGGTGAAATTGCTTGAAGATTTCCCTCACAAATTTGATAAAACAAGCAAGGCCTCAGAGCAGAGTTGTTTAACTCTTGTTTTCTACTCAACACCAGGATTTTCATCGGTCAGCTTGGCAAGAATATAAAAATTACAGCTGAGGCAAGGCAGGAGTTGATCCGAGCTCCCTGATAGGAGTGAATCCATCTGCAGGTGTCCCAAAATGCAGCCCCAAAGGCCTCGAGCAGTGCTCCCACCATTCTGCCTGGAATTCTGAGTTCTGCACCCCAATCCTGTGAGGGATTGCTCCAGGGATTGCACCCCAAAAATCACCTCCCTGACAGGACCCAGCCCTTCTCATCAGCACAGCCAGAGCCAAAACTCCTTACAAAATCAGCCCAAACCCTTCTGGGAGGATCAGGTAATCCATTAGGGGTGCAGAATCCCAAAATTCTGCTGAATTCTCCAGGGATGCTGCCTTTGCCATGCCAGCCCTGCCTCTCCCCCCTGCTTTTGAGACCCACCAGGCACCAGCCCAAGCTCTCCCACAGGACCAGTCCCTGGCTGGGCTGGGGCTCAACGATTGTCTCAGTGCTGGTGGAACTGGAGGCTGGACTGGGCAGGACTGGTGGGAAGGCAGAACCAGCCCTGGGCAAGCTCAGGGGAGGCTTTGCCAAAGCTCTGTGCCAGGGCACTCCTTGAGAGAACGAAGGGAGGGATCCTCCACCTAATAATATTAAATATTAAATATTAAATATTCATCTTTTCTCCACCACCCTTTGTTTTGTGTTTCTTCTCCCCCCCCGTGCAAACACAGACCCAAACTTTCCGAAAGCCTCCGTGAACCAGAGCAAACCCCTCTGGAGCACCAACAAAAGCCCCAGCACCCCTCGCCACATCCCATCACCGCCAGAATAAAGATGTTTCTACTTTTAACCACCGAATCAAGCGCTCTAATTCCACCGAGCTTGTCCCCTCCACTCCACTCCTTTCACTCCACGGCTTCATTTAGCAGGCCGGCGGTAAAAAAAATTCATTAATTTTTATTAACAGGGAGAGCCATTTGTTCCCTGTGACAATATTTGACTTGTCGAAATGATTTTCACCTCTGCCATGAGGTGCGCGCTCCCCACATACATCACCCGATTACTCCGGGAGCGGCCAGAGTTGCAGTCATTAGCCAGTGAATTAACGACAATCCACAGCGCTATTAATCACGCTGACAAAAGCGTGAGCTCGCTGCTGACCCGAGCACGGCTCTGGGACACGAGCACAGGCAAGGAGAGCACAGCCACAGGGCTGGGGAAGAAAGGAATTTTTTGTTGTGTTGGTTTTTTTTTTTATTTTTGTCTCGCGCTCTAAGCTGCTGAGGCAGGGAAAAAAGGGAGAGGGAGAGAAGTGAGGGAGGGATGGTGAGGAGAAGGTGAAGGCAGCTGTGGTCTGCAAGGCGAGGGCATTGCTGCTGATCCTGATGTCCCTCCTGCAGCTTCCAAGCAGGAAAGACAGCAGGAATTGGATCTTCAATCACCAGGGACAATTTTGGAAATTCTTGGAAGCACAGTTGGATCAAAGCTTATTCCCCAAGGCCTCTCCCTGAAAGTTTTGAGTATCACAGAATCACTGAGGCTGGGAAAGCCCTCCAAGGCCATCGAGTCCAAGCTGTGACCTGTCCCCACCTTGTCCCCAGCCCAGAGCACTGAGTCCACCTCCAGGCCTTCCTTGGACACCTCCAGGGGTGGGCACTCCTAACCTCCCTGGGCAGCTCCTGACAGTGCCTGACCACCCTTTCCATGGAGAAATTCCTCCTCATGCCCAACCTGAGCCTCCCCTGGCACAGCTTGAGGCCATTTCAGTGCCTGACCACCCTTTCCATGGAGAAATTCCTCCTGATGAAAGGGAGAGGGAGAGAAGTGAGGGAGGGATGGTGAGGAGAAGGTGAAGGCAGCTGTGGTCTGCAAGGCGAGGGCATTGCTGCTGATCCTGATGTCCCTCCGGCAGCTTCCAAGCAGGAAAGACAGCAGGAATTGGATCTTCAATCACCAGGGACAATTTTGGAAATTCTTGGAAGCACAGTTGGATCAAAGCTTATTCCCCAAGGCCTCTCCCTGAAAGTTTTGAGTATCACAGAATCACTGAGGTTGGGAAAGCCCTCCAAGGCCATTGAGTCCAAGCTGTGACCTGTCCCCACCTTGTCCCCAGCCCAGAGCACTGAGTCCACCTCCAGGCCTTCCTTGGGCACCTCCAGGGGTGGGGATGGGGATGGACATCCCCAGGGGTGGGCACTCCAAACCTCCCTGGGCAGCTCCTGCCAGTGCCTGACCACCCTTTCCATGGAGAAATTCCTCCTCATGTCCAACCTGAGCCTCCCCTGGCACAGCTTGGGGCCATTTCCTCTTCTCCTGAGTGCACCACATTTCCCAGGGAGCTGAATGGATGCTCCCATCCTAACTCCAAAATATTGACCCCTGAGAAGTGCTGAGATTGCAGAGCTCTGGCTGCTCACACCTGGAACACCTGGGATGAAGCTGGCAGTGAACATGGCATGGAGCTCTCCTTGATTTCTGGAAATTGGCTTCTAATTTCAAGTTTCTGAACACTGCACAGCATTTAGAGAAGGAACACCCCAAACCCAACCACTACGATCCTCAGAAAGCAGAATATTTCCCCAAAGGCACAGCCTGCGTGTTCTTCAGGCCAGTGCTGCAGCAATCCATGACAATACACAGACAGAGCTGCAAGTTTTGAATTCAGAGGTCATCAGGAAGAGCTCAAAAGGGAATCTGAAGGAATGTGGTCCTGTAGGAACGCACGAGGAAGGGGAACTCACACGAGCCCTGGAAGAACAGCGCAAAGAATGGATCTTTGCAATGCTTTGAATGTCCCTGCTGTGGTGGACAATCCGTGGCAAGGAAAGCACATTCCTGCAGCATTCCCTGTCCCATCAGTGCCCAACTCCCACCACAGCAGCTCCAACAGTGAGAGCATTCAACGTCGGGAAGATGATAAAACCGTGGTGAGAATTCCAAACATCTCCTTCGAAACTTTTTACTGCTGTTTTGTTTTTCTTTTTTTTTTTTCCCATTCATGAGCTAATAAGGGATTTAAGGGGGAATTTTCAGAAGTGCTCAGTGGATTCTTCCCCCCAGTTCTGCAAACACACACAGCCAAGTGCTGTGAGAGATGCTCATCCTCTCTTCAAAGCCAGATATGCTTTCTCCAAGAAAAATCTCTTAAAAATCAAAACAGAGATAAAGAACCCACCAGATATTTAAGAAGGAAATTATTTTTTAAAAAGAGAATTTCTGGAATAACTTCCAACCACCCAGAACTGCTGTGATATGGCACAGCCCCAGTTTTTGGGGCGTTTTTGGGGTGTCTAACAGATTTTATGCCTCCATTGCAACCCAACATCTCCTGATCGATTCTCTGCCCTCCCCATTCCCTCGGTGATGCTTTCTCCTCTCCAAACTCCTTCTCTAAAGGCAGCAGAGCTGCCAGGTCGATGCTGTTTTGCTCTTACCACACAGAATAATTCTAGAACCTGTTTCTTGTTACTCACTTTCACCGCTTTAATTCTCCTTTTGCAGCGAGGAATGTCGTAAGGAAAGCCGGGCTCGGAAATCCATGATTTCCTGCCAGTTAATTCATTTCAGCAAAACAGGAGGCAAGGTGATATTCCTGTTTAATGTTGCAGCCCCTCTGCAGCACTCCCCGGGGGCTCTAAGGGATCCCATGTGTGTTCTCTGCCAGCACCGAGCCCCACCTTGGGCCAATTTAGGCTCTCCCACCCCGGAGCCGTTTTGTCCCATTTACAACTTGGGTGAATTTAAACATCAAAGCAGGAACAAGAAGCGGTGGAGGTGCAAACCACGGGTCCCGAAGCCCTGGCAGAGGTTCCTGTGGCCTCACACATGACAAAAGCAAATCGCTTTTGTTTGAGAGCTCGGGTTGGATGCAAAAATAGCTTTAATGTTGAAAAAGCAAAGTTCTGCTTAAAATCTGTGCCTGTCTGGAGTCACAGGATGGTTTGGGTTGGGAGGGACCCTCATTCCACCCCCTGCCGTGGGCAGGGACACTTTTCACTGTCCCAGGCTCTCCAAGCTCCATCCAACCTGGCCTGGAACACATCCAGGGATGGGACAGCTCTTTGGATGAGCTGTGCCTGGGTGTGCCATCCAACCCAGGCAGCTTTGGGGAAAACTGCAAAATCAGGGAGTCCCAGCATCCCTGACACCCAAACTGGAGCTCTTCCTCCTGCCCAGTCCCATTCCTGACAGCCAGACTGGAGCTTTTTCCCTCTCCCAGTCCCATTTCTGACACTCATACTGGAGCTTTTTCCCTCTCCCAGTCCCATTTCTGACACTCATACTGGAGCTTTTTCCCTCTCCCAGTCCCATTCCTGACACTCATACTGGAGCTTTTTCCCTCTCCCAGTCCCATCCCTGACACCCAAACAGGAACTTTTCCTCAGTCCCATTCCTGATACCCAGACTGGAGCTATTCCTCCCTCCCAGTCCCATTCCTGACACCCAAACAGGAGTTTTCCCCTCTCCCAGTCCCACTCCTGACACCCAGAGAGCACAACTGCTGCAGGGAGAGAAGGGGAAAGTCTCATTCTCCTTCAGGGAAGAGCTGGGGGAAGAACTCTCAGCCTCACTACAGATCCACCCATGAGTACCCCAACTTCCTCAGGGGTACCACACTGAGCATCCTGATCTCCTCACTCACAGGAAGGAGATTATTGAGCAGAATAATGAAATAAAGTGAATTTCCCCATTTAGCAACCACTCCATTCCACTCATTTTCACCCACCCTTTACATTTGAACATGTATGAGCTGTGAACACTTCCAAACGATGAACACTTCCAAACTGTGAACATTTTCAAACTATGAACATTTTCAAACTATGAACACTTCCAAATGATGAACACTTCCAAACTATGAACATTTTCAAACTATGAACATTTTCATATTATGAACATTTTCATACTATGAACACTTCCAAACTATGAACACTTTCATACTATGAACATTTTTGAACTATGAACATTTTCATATTATGAACATTCTCATACTATGAACACTTCCAAACTATGAACACTTTCATACTAGGAACACTTTCATACTATGAACATTTTCAAACTATGAACATTTTCAAACTATGAACAATTCCAAACTATGAACACTTCCAAACTATGAACACTTCCAAACTACGAACATTTTCATCTCAACCTGATACAAAATCCAGAAGGATTTGATATAAAAATCTCTAAAACTGTTTCACTCCTGGTGAGATCTCCACACAACATCTCCTCCTCCTGTGTTACTCCTTCTAGAAATTCTTCTGCTGGGTCATACACCAGGGCAAAATAATCCACGTTCCAGCCTGGCCAGGAGCACACCAAAATCCAAGTTTTTCTCTTCCCCCAGCCCGGCTCTGCCAGGCCACAGCACGCAGCAGTCAGCTGCAGCCCGACCAGCCATTCCTCAGCCTTTGAAGCTACTATTAAGAAAAATATTTAAGATAAAAACATTTTTACATTTTGCTTCTGCTGGCCAGCGATTGTGCCGCAGTCTGAAATATTAACTGCTGGCAAGTGGAACCTAAAGCTTTCTTTTAAAGAGGGAAAATTCTTGTGCTGTCATCCAGGTGTCTAAAGGGCTGCTGCTTTTCACTGTTGATTTTTCAGGGAATCATGCAGATGCACTGAAAGGACTGCACTAAAAATGAGTGTTTTATTTTTATTTCGAATTAAATTCTGCTGCTGTAATCTGCTACCCAAAGAAGCTGTGGCTGCCTCATCCCTGGAAGTGTCCAGGGCCAGGTTGGAATTACCTGCTCTATTCTCCTGTTGAAGTAATGATTTTAAAAATGACTTTCCTTAAATCAGGGATGGGTTCTTTATCTCTGTTTGCATTTTTAGGAGATTTTTCTCAGAGAAAACAAATACCTGCCTTTGAAAAGGAGAATGAGCATCTTTTACTTGCCTGGGACCAAGACCCAGAAGCTGAAGCTTTGCTGTTCCTTATATTCAGGAGGAAGGTGGAAATCTGAGTTACTTTAAAAAACAAATTTTAAAAACCCAAACCAAAATAAAAAAATCCTCACAACTTTTCCAGCTGGTTTTTGGATATGATCCTTGTTATCGTGGAACATGACGTTTTAAAGTTCATTTTTAAAGGAAAAAAAAAAAAGAAAAGAGCTCAGTGCATGATAAATGACTGAGTTTTTTTCAGCATTTTCAATTAACTGAAAATAATAATAATTTTTTAAAAAATTAAATCATTCAATTCACAGTGGAATCTGTTTTGCTACAGCTGGGACATCTTAGTCCTTTTGTGCTTACTCTTTTCTGGTATTAAAATCAGGTCAGTTCAGGTCAGAGCTCAATTTTTCAGCTTTTCTGAAATAAAACACTACAAAAAATATTCAAGTCTGGACATTTTCACAATTTTCCATTTTCTGACGGAAGCTGCTTTCCAAATCCTACCTACAGTGGTTTTTTGCTGCTTTCAGAAAACAATTGTCTGTTTCAAAAACACCCAACTCTAGTTCAACTCGGACAGAGCTGCCAACTTCTCACTCATATCATCTTTTTTTTGGAATTTTAAGATCTATAAAAACATTTATAAAAACATGGACAACCAAGAGGATGAATCTCAGCATGGAAATCCTAATTTTCTTGCTTGGTGGACACGAATTGAAGACCCAGAGCTCACAAAAAAAGGGAAAATTTGGCACTGGGGGTTTTTTCCGTGCCACTTTCTGGCTGCTTTATTCCTTCTTGTGAAATGCCTGGTGAACAAAACATCCCACGGCTCACACACTGTTCAACTTAGGGTCTTCAGCCCCACATATTTTTCATATTACTCATATTCCCCTGCTTGAGTTAAACTCAAACAGGCCTGGAACAACTTCATTAACATAAAACCACATGATAATGGGAAACAGAGCCTTTTAATGGTTTATTTTCTTATTATCTTGTGATATATTTCATCTTCTCCCCCTTCTCGGAGTGCTACTACATTCTGGTTTCACTCTGCTGCCTGGGCCTGGCAGGGATTGAGCATCCAGCACTGGATTCTGTAAATCCATGAATTTTTAAGCTCACGGGATCAGTTTGGTACTGGGGCGATCATAAAAGCTCCAGTAAAAGTTTTTAAAAAGGCCTGTATTTATTTTAAATTAATATATTATATTTTCTGTTCTATCCTGAATATCCCTGCAGTGTCACACTTCATCAGAGGGAAAAAAAAAATTGGTTTTGCCCTCTAAATTGGGTAAGAAATCCTAGGCTGAGGCACTCAGGGAATATGGCAAGGGAAGCTCTTTTGCAATACCACATTTTTTGTTTTTGTCACAAGACCACAATTTCAAAATTCAGGAGTCGCAGCATTTTTTATGAAGGTTAAAGAAATCAGAAATTTCATCTGGTTCAGGATGACTCTTCTAAACTATCTCAGACATTAATAATGAATAAATAAATCTTTGCAGGATTTGTACTTTTAAATTTTTGTTTTATTTTCTTGCCTTTTTTTTAAGCTTTCAGAGCAGTTTAAATGCCAAAGAATTGCTACAACTTCCTCACTATTTTTCCCACATGAAGTTAAACCTTGACAAACCAAACACCTCCAGGTAAGTGTATTATCCCTGACCATAAACTCCATTAATTCAGTATTTATTTTGTATTTACTCTGCTCCTTGAGAGGCTCAGGAGCAGCCTTGGACTCATCCCTAAAACAGGAATGGCAATTCCTGGGATTCACATTCCATCACAGCTCCAAGTGGAATAATCGGGAGATGGAAATCACGGAGATATATTAGCACCACTCCTTATTTTTCATTTCCCTCTGTCTCTGCCTCCCCAAGAATATTGGTGATGAATTTGCAAATGGCTCTGGTTGATGACAGAGTTTTTTTAGCCTTCATTATTTATCCCCCCCAGCACCCACCTCGGCCGGGGATTACAGTGACAAATGCAGGAATAAAAGGCAAAGACAATATTGGAGCGGCGCGGTGTAAATCTGCTTTTCCGCATTATTAAT
Source organism: Acanthiza pusilla (assembly GCA_036630365.1). Lineage (NCBI taxonomy): Eukaryota > Metazoa > Chordata > Aves > Passeriformes > Acanthizidae > Acanthiza > Acanthiza pusilla. The sequence goes on along the minus strand of JAXCHO010000005.1, from coordinate 3,419,146 downwards.
TTAAAGAAATCCATTATCCCATCGGGCTCGGGGGGAGGACAAGGTTACGTAAGAGCTGGTGGGGTCACCTGGAGACAGAGCCACTGCCACGGGATGCTCAGTTGGTTTGGAAAATTGGGGATTTTTGGAGAAAGAGCCACCACCCTGGGATGCTCAGTTTCTCTGGAAAATTGGGGGTTTTGGAATCAGAGCCACCATCCCAGGATGCTCAGTTTCTGTGGAAAATGGGGTTTTACAGTCAGAGCCACTGCCACGGGATGCTCAATTTGTTTGGAAAATGGGGTTTCTTTGGAGAAAGAGCCACCACTCCGGGATGCTCAGTTTGTTTGGAAATTGGGGGTTTTAGAGTCAGAGCCACCGCCCCGGGATGCTCAGTTTCTGTGGAAAATGTTTTTTTTGGGGTCAGAGTCACCACCCCAGGATGCTCAGTTTGTTTGGAAAATTGGGGATTTTTGGAGAAAGAGCCACCGCCCCGGGATGCTCAGTTTCTCTGGAAAATTGGGGGTTTTGGGGACAGAGTCACCCTGGGATGCTCAGTTTCTTTCGAAAATTGGGATTTTTGGAGTCAGAGTCACCATCCCGGGGTGCTCAGTTTCTGTGGAAAATGGGGTTTTTTTGAGACAGAGCCACCACCCTGGGATGCTCAGATTTTTTGGGGTAAAGGGGATTTTAGAGTCAGAGCCACCCCGGGATGCTCAGTTTGTTTGGAAAATGGGTTTTTTTTGGAGTCAGAGTCACCACCCCGGGATGCTCAGTTTCTCTGAAAAATGGGGGTTTTGGAGTCAGAGCCACCACGCCAGCATGCTCAGTTTCTTTGGAAAATTGGGTTTTTTGGAGTACTCTACCTCTGAATTCACTTTGGTGTGGCAGAGGCAGGAGATGCTGAGCCCTGCCTGCCTCAGGGTGGGCACAGAGGTGTCACCAGAGTGTCCCAAACCTGGGCTATTTGGGGAAGGAGCCACACATCGAGGCTGGGAGGAGAATAAACCCTCCTTTGCCAGCCCAGCACTTCCAGCCTCCTGGAGTTGTGAAGGGAAGGATGTGTGGGGATGGGATAGAGGAGAAATGAGCACTGCCTGGAGAAGGTTTTTCTCTTAATTCACCATGACCTGGCCAAGGGCCCAAACTCGTGTTGTGTGGGCCACCCAGGAGCTCTGAGGTACCAAAACTGACCCTGCTCTGCCCAGGCTCCAAGCCTTCCATGCATCCCTTCTCCAAAGCTTTGAATAAATGAGAAAAAATCCCTCCTTCTCCTCTCTTTTCCTCTTTTCTCTGCCCTAAGACAAGGATTAAATCCCAGACCCAGCACGGAGCTGAGGAAGCTTTGCTCAGGCGCCCTCTCCACCCCTCCAGCAGCGTCAGAGGAGAGGAAATGCTGCTCCTATCGAGAGGAAGGAAAGAGGAAAACAGATGGAAAGGCCTCAGAATTGGAACAAGTGCCTTTCAAACAATACAACAGGTCCCTTTTACTCCAAAATAACAGAGCCCTTCTGTGGAAATCTAAATACAATCAGGGCATCGACAACAAAGATAACGGGGAAATAATTCTGTGAACCTGGACCCAGGGCCCGTTTGGTGAGAGCCGCCAGCCCCGGCTCTGTCCCCATCCAGCTCCCTCCAGGAGCTTTGATTTCACATGATTTATTTACTTTTTGAACCTTGTAACAAAAGGCTTGGGACTGAAATGCCCCCAGCTTGCACCCACGGGCAGGGATTTGTCACCAGCTCGCTCCTTGTGCTGGGGTTCCCTGGATTATTTTGTCTGCTCCACAAACCTCCTCTGGTTTTGTGCTTTTTCTCTGACACTTTTCTGAGGGATTCTGATTAAGATCAGTGCGAAAATGTCACTTGGGCTCTCCCTCTGTGTCCTTAAAGGATAATGTGAGACCAAGGATGGGCAGCACTCTACAAAATATATATACACACACACTATATCTGTATCTAAATTCATATCCATATCCATATCCATATCTATATCTATATCTCTATATCTATGTCTATGTCTATATCTATATCTCTATATCTATATCTATGTCTATATCTATATCTATATATCTATATATCTATATATCTATATATCTATATAGATATATAGATATATAGATATATATCTATATATCTATATCTATGTCTGTATCTATATATCTATATCCATATCTATATATCTATATATCTATATCTATGTCTATATCTATATATCTATATCCATATCTATATATCTATATCTATATCTATATATCTATATATCTATATATCTATATATATATCTATATATCTATATCTGTATCTATATCTATATATCTATATCTATATGTGTATCTATATATCTATATCTATGTCTATGTCTATATCTATATCTATGTCTATATCTATATCTATATATCGATATATCTATATATCTATACCTATATCTATGTCTATATCTATATCTATATCTATATATCTATATCTATGTCTATGTCTATATCTATATCTATATATCTATATCTGTAGCTATAGCTATATCTATGTCTATATCTATATCCATGTCCATATTTACATCTATATCTATACCCATATCCATATTTATATCTATATCTATATCCATATCTATATCTATATCTATATCTATATCTATATCTATATCTATATCTATATCTATATCCATAACTGTACCTACACCTATATCTATACCTATCGATACATATAAATAAAAATATCCCACCTGAGATATAAAAATATATACATATTAAAAATATATCTGATCTATATTTATTCCCATCTGAGATATAAATATATCTGTGGTGTATTTGTAAATAAAAATATCCCACCTGAGATATAAATATATATATATAATGTCTCTGATAAATATTTATTCCCATCTGAGATATAAATATGTCTGAGGTGTATTTGTAAATAAAAATATCCCATACAGCAGTTCTGCTTCTGCTCCTGATGATGCAGCTCAATTGAATCCAAATAAGCACAGAAAAAGAGGGAAAAGATTAAATATCAAGTTTCTAAAAAACGTAGTAAGGTTAAATTCTGATTTGATCACCTAGTTCACTCAGGAGTGTTGGTAACTTCCCCAGTCATCAATGTTTGAAAGAACTGGATGGGAAAATAGTCAATTTAAATTGTTTTTTACATTATGAAGTACAACAAATTCCATCCCTTCATAACTGGAAATAAATAATTATCAAAGAATGTGTTTTAAGCTTTCAATTCTAATTTAGGTGTCGCAGCATTTGCCACTCACTGGAAGCACCAAAAAGGAAAAGTCTGTGTGGAATGTGGGCACTCGCAGCTTTGTGAAAAATTGGGTTTCTTTAGGATGCCCAATATTGGAAACTTAAGCTCTCCAGTTCTCTTTCAAAATGTAGACTATGGTTCATTGATTTCGTCCCTTCTGAACTGAGGGACTCAGTCAAGGGGCTTGAAAATAAGATACTTAATAGTAATTTTAAACCCCTAATTTGTTTGCCCTCCCCCATGCTCCCTATACCTTCACAATAAATCCTTTGAAAAACTGGAAATGCTTTAGTGAAAAGACTGATGGGAAACGTTCAAAAATATCAGGCAAGCACCATCAAGTTATCTCTGTTATTTTAGGCCAAACGTGTTTCCTGCTTTTTTCCCCTCCAGACTCCCTGGGCTGTGTCCCCTCCACGGCAGGTCCCTCGTGTTCCTGGGGGACAAATGTCCTCCTGCAGCAGCACCTCCACCTGTGCAAGCCCAGGAACCACGGGGAGGTCCTTCCCAGGCTTGGGAAGGGTTTTTCCCCCAAAAACCCAAACCCAGCTGCATGTTCCATGGCTGCTGCCACGGCCGTGGATCCCACCAGGGAGGAACCTGGTGATTTTCTCAGCTCTGAGATGGGGGACACCTCACAGGAAGATTGTCCTTGGGTCCCACCAGGATGGAACCCAGGGATTTTCTCAGCCCTGGGACAGGGGACACCTTGTGGGAAGACTTTCCTTGGGTCCCACCAGGATGGAACCCAATGATTTTCTCAGCTCTGGGATGGGGACACCTCACAGGAAGATTTTTCTCTACAGGACTTCAGCTTTTAAAGCACTGATATTTCCTAAAACTCAACACCTGGAAGCCCACAACGTGTGTGTCACCAGTGCCTGAAAAACTGCCACAGCAACTACTGCAAGATACCAAAATTTAGGTAAAAACCATAAAAACACTTCCCACAGTCAGTGAGAAGGACCATTACTGCACCTCGGTGCTCCTGCCCTCATAAACCAGAAATCAGTGTTCAGTGCCAGGGCAGAAGGGAGGCTGTGGGACAGAGCCAAGGATAATTTGTCAGTGATTAGAAGGTCAAGAGGTCAACCGAGGAACAACCCATGGCCTCACCTGGGGGGAGCCTGTCTGAAAGAGGAGAAAGCCCCTCCTTTGTCCCAGCTGTGTCACCACGGAGCCTTATCAAAATAGAGCTTGGCCTTATCAGTCACAAGGGAGGGAGAGCCAGGTGACCTCAGCTCCATCGGCAGGACCTGCCGTTCCCACACTTTGCTCGAGATCCTTCTAAAATACAAGAGTTCTTCTCCCCAAATGTAAATATTTCCCCCTTTTTTATTTTTTTTTAAGCCAATTGTACGTTCATCACAAACTTTTACAGGATTACATCACTTCTGAGGGGATTCCTTTTATCACAGGCATCTCAAAAGGGAAATTCTGCAGGAACAACACCAATTTTGCTCAATCCAGTTTGTAATCCCAGCACTGCTCACTGCTGATCCCACCCTGGGTGACTCCAGGTCTATTCAACATAATGCTGGGCTCATCACTGAACAAATCCCCGCAGAAAGAATGTTCTTGAGAACCCAGAAAGGTGGATTTCTACCTGCCAAGCCTCAAACTGGAAATTCTGTATTTTCCTGCACCTTTGCTGTTATCCCTGATGAGGGGCAGCCACGCTCCCCACACCCTGCTGGGTTTGGGTGACTTTGGCAGCTGCAACCAGGGAGGAAAATCCAGAGCTGTGAACTTCAGGCTCGTGACATTTCTGGGCATTTTGCACATATTTGCATATCCATTGTAGGGGCTGTGTTTTGTGTGCACCCAGTCCCATTTCAGCTACATTTGTGAGTGCAGTGAAGTCATTTATAGAGGCTACAACTCAGAGCAAACCCCTCTTGTACCAGAGGGACAAAAAATGCACCAAATTCATGCTGGGGAACCTTTAGACCTGAACAGACAGAAAAACACAGATGAGAAACAAAACCCTTAAAAACCAAGCCCTAGAGATGTGGTTTGGCCAAGGTGATGGAGTGAGGGCCACAGGTCTGTCTGGGCTTTTCCTAAATCTTATTTTAAAGCCTTTGGTGCCAAGTGGGGAGCACTCAGCTCAATGTGGGCACACACCAGGCCTTGTCCTGATCCTTCCCAGGAATTCCACAGGGCAGGAATGATCCTGCAGAGTGCTGAGCACTTTTCCTGGGAGGATCCCATCAGTGAATCCCTCAGAGCTTCCCTGCCCTGAGCACTGAGCTCGGAGCTCCTCAAAGATCACAGGTGTCACCCTGGCAGAGTTTTCCCAACAATGTGTTTAAGGTATCGTGTGACCTGATATTCCTGTGGCCCTTTCAAAATTTAATTCACCAGTAGGCAGCAAAGACCAGCTCTGGTCTTTGAAAAGGCTGCAAGTTCCCTTATGCAAATAGTATTTATTATTTAAATGCGAAATAATAAAAATGTAAGTTTTTTCCATTCATTTCTAACGCAGATTAAAGAAGTTTGAACACATTAGCAGCAGTTTTCGGCGCACATGAGCACACACAGCAGCAGGTAAAGCTGCTCTGTTTCATGAGATCAGGTTCCATCCAGAGAGAAGGGACAGAAAAGCTGAATTTGAATTGATAATAACATTGTGACTTGAGCTCCAAGGAATTCCCTCCCCCCACCACCACCACCTTTTTTTTTTTTTCCTTTTTGCTTAAAATAATTAAATTGGATGAGGCAAGATACCTGAGCAGTGAACTTTTCCATTCCTCCATTTCCAAGGAAATAAAATCTAGCAACAACTTCATGCAAAAGCTTGTGCTCTATGCCAGTGGGTCAGTGGCCAATTTAACCATAACAAATAATAGTCTAGTCTTTCAAAGTTTCAACTATTTTTTTTTTTAAAGGGAAAAAAGGATCTGAGTGCTGGAAGACAGTTTGGATTTCCTCGGCATCCTTCCCCTGCCAAGTCGCGTTTTCCCTCTGGCTGGCGACCACATCTCCCTGCGAACATCTGCAAACTGCAGCTCCAGACAGCAGGGCCTGACAGCAACCAGGGGCAGATCTGCTCTGCACTGATGTCATTCATTCCCCATCAGCCCAAAAAATCCAGGGAATATCCATGTTCAGTGCCACTTCCCCAACTCTGATGTTTCTGCCACTTTAATGGCTCTGGTTGCGGAGGAGTTAAAATATTTCAGTTCTGAGTTAAGGAACAGTAAAAGTTCTAGTCCAGAGACACTTTTTTCCTCCTTTCCGATAGTGATTGGCTTCCCCTGCACCTCTTTTGTTTTGAGAATTTTGGAGTATGCAGACTTGTGTAATGCAGAGATTGCTTCCAATTTAATTTAGTTGTTTTGTCTTTTATCATAATGGAAACGAGCTCAGGATCCTTCCCAGGCTTTCTGCCATGAAGGAGGAGGCAGATTTCACCCCTGTGGTTCCCCAGAACCATGGGGGAGGGAGAGCAGGGGGAGAAGGATTAAATAAGATGCTCGTGGAAGGTCAGACAGCAACTTCTACATGGCCAGCAAGCCCCAGAACTCTGCTCTTGGACTCCAGGAATTAATATTTGCCCAAATACTGCACAGAATCTGCTGGATGTCATCCCCCGAGTCTAAAAGAGCCTTTCCTATGGTTTTGGGAGGTTTTGTTTTGGTTTGGTTTGGTTGGTTGGGGTTTATTTAGGAAGAAATTCTTTACTTCAGGAAGGGCGGGGAGGCCCTGGCATAGAGGAGCTGTGGCTGTCCCTGGATCCCTGGAAGTGTTCAAGGACAGGGCTTGGAGCAGCCTGGGACAGTGGGAGGTGTCCCTGCCATGGCAGGGGTGGGATGGGATGAGCTTTAAGGTCCTCTCCAACCCAAATCATTCTGTGATTCTCAGATTCCTGCAGAAGAGTGTGATAATGAGGGACCTGACGAGAGCATCCTCAGCTTTTGGACCCAAACTTGAGTGGATTCAGATAAAGACACTCACAATCCACTTTGCCCCTATTGCCAACAGATTTTCTCTGAATGTGTTTGATTTTTTAAGCCTGTGCTAAATGCTTGGGTCAATCACTCTCAGTGCTTTGGGTTCTCAAATAGTTCATTTTGATTTTTGGCTTTGTTGAGGTCTCTTCCATGGCAAAGTCCATGGCAAAAGTGCTGCCAAAATACAGAGCTCCACCTTCCAAAATTCCCTGCAGGAACCTGGGCTGGGTCACTGCAGACACCACCACAAAACAGTGCTGGGCTGGACCTTTTGAAACCAGAGAATAACAAAAAACGGCTGAGGGCTTCTCACAGAATCAATATTTGATCTAAAAATCATCCACGAGAAACGCACAGAGCTTTCGGGATTTACAAACTGATTTTACAAACACACCAAACCTAACAATTTTTTGGACAGCCTGGATCCCAGGACAGCTGGAGGTCACAAATCTCTGGGAAGTGGCACATCAGACATTAGGGCACCTGATTTTGGTGACAGAGGAACTTCTGCCTGTGGGAAGAGACTTGGATTTCATCACATTCCCTCCATCCATCCATCCATCATCCATCCATCCATCCATCCATCCATCCACCCATCATCCATCCATCCATCCATCCCTGTCCACCCATCCATCCCTACATCCATCCATCCACCCATCCATCCACCCATCATCCATCCATTCATCCATTCGTCCATCCCTACATCCATCCATCCATCCATCCACCCATCCATCATCCATCCATCCATCCATCATCCATCCATCCATCCATCATCCATCCATCCATCCATCATCCATCCATCCATCCCTACATCCATCCATCCACCCATCATCCATCCGTCCATCCATCCTTCATCCATCCATCCATCCCTGTCCATCCATCCATCCATCCATCCATCCATCCATCCATCCATCCATCCATCCACCCACCCACCCATCCATCCATCCATCCATCCTCCTATGAAAAATTCCAAGAAACATCATCCTGAAGGGATGAAAGGATGAAGCAAACACCAAGGACTAGAAGATGTGTGACTGCTTCTGCTCTAACACACGCCAGGCAAATTCAGGATTTCTGCCCCCAACTGCAAGGGGTTATGAACCCAAGGAGAAGGTTTTGTCCTGGTGGACAAAATGTGTGTTGGGATCAAATCACCTAAGCCTGGGAATAAGCGTCTCAGTTGTTGGTGGAGTGATTTCCACTGCAGTGCTTTGTCTTGCTTTTGATTCTTTACATTTTACAGCAAAGTTGATGAAATTTCTCTTGGAAAAGAGGAATAGGCACAGGAACTTTGAGGCACACAACATCCCTTGTGGAATAAAACTGAATTGCCAACAGCATCCTTTTAACAAAAACAATCAGAGAAGACCAGAGAACTTCATCCCCAGGGAATTCTGGCCAGGTGATGACAGGACACAACACCCAGCCTGCAATGCTGTGGTGTCCTAGGTTACATGGAAGGTGTAACCAAAAGTCTGTATTCTATTACCATCTCCATAAGCTGTTAAACACGTGGGGCAGTGCTCTTTGTGTCAGCATGACCCAGCCCTGCTAGCACCATCAGGGCTATCTCTGCTCATGGCCATCAGAGTGACCAGGAGTGACCCAGCCCTGCTAACACCATCGGGGCTATCTCTGCTCATGGCCATCAGTGTCCCCAGGAGTGACCCAGCCCTGCTAACACCATCGGGGCTATCTCTGCTCATGGCCATCGAGGGCTCAGGAGTGACTCACAGATTCCATCAGCCATTGTGAGGTGCCTGCCCAGAGGGAGGAACTGAACATTCCCACCTGCATATAAGAGAGAGACTCTGGAACATTGGGCTACCTTTTCCACTGATTCCCAGACGAGAAGAGCTCAAGAGCCACCGCTGGACCTCCAGAGACCAACGAGATTTTTCTACAGGATCACTACTCCAACGAGAGCACATCCATCACTCCAACAGGAGCACATCCATCACTCCAACAGGACTATAGCCATCATCGTTAACTGGACTGCTAGCACCACCCTAACAAAGTGACAAGTTGTATTCTAACTTTATCTGTCTGGACTGTTGTTTCTGTATTATTGCCTTGCTCTAAATTTTAGTGTAAAAACTGTTATTCCTTCTCCCATATCTTTGTCTGAAAGCCCTTGATTCCGAAGTTATAATAATTCGGAGGGGAAGGGGGTCAGATTGTCCATTCTAAGGGAGGCTCTCACCTTCCTTAGCTAGACACCTGTCTTTCAAACCAAGACACATGGACATTCCCTCCTTCACTGTGTACATTGGGTGTAAATCATCCCAATGTTTGCACAACCCCTGGGCAGACACGGCCCTGCATCAGCCAGGAGCCCCTGAGCCTCGCCAGGTACGGATGGCACAGGTTAGCAGTGCATTATGATCATTCCCTAACAAAATGCCCAAGGGTTGGAGGATATGCAACACGAAATCAGCACTTTCAGGAACTTCTCCAAAGGCATTTCCCAACAGGCTGCTTCAGCCACGTGATCTGATAATCGCTGTCAAAAGGAGAAAGCAGATTACACGAAATCACAGAGCTCCACTGAGTCAGGACACGCTACAAACATGGCAGGAGAGCCTCACTGTTGATGTGTGGGATCAATCCAAATACCTGCTCCTCGTTCCTTGGCCAGCTCGCAAGCCAAACTCTCCACGATTTTCTGGAAACCCTGCAGAGAGCCAAGTTTCTGATTGCACTGCTAAACTCTTCCCTAAACATGATTCAGCAAGACACAACCTGCACCCCTGCGAGTGCAGGAGCTCCTCTGCTCCAGGGCTAAAGGGGTGGAGAGGAGAGAGGAAGAAACCCACACACAACACAGCACAAACAGAGCCAAGCCCTGCTGAGGTATTTGTCCACCTGCTTGGACTGCACAGGACTGGAGCAAAGCAAACACAATCGCTGAGCTATCAGCAGATAGCAGTTCATGGTTAACTTCAAGCAGCACGGAACACACCTCTTGAGAAACGGCAGCAGCTCAAACAACTTCAGAACAAAACTGAAAACACACACGCCCAGCGCCTTCGGAAGGGTGGATGGCCCTGGCTCCCAAAAATCAGAACTGAAAGTACTCGAGGTCACTGCTGCTGTAGTTACACATGAGGACAGGGAGAGCTGAAATGTTCTCTAATCCCCACCCGGCAGTGTTTTTCAGGTGGCTCATTTTCACTACGTTAAGCCCCCAAAAGAAGCTTCCTGGCCTTGAGGTCTCCACCCAGAACACAAATCTCTGCGCTGGTTCTATCTCTGATAAAGGTTTGCAGAGTCTAGCACGGTGTTTGTGGGTGGGCCTTGCACAGAATGAAATTCTCTGAAATTCTCCAGGATGAACAATCGCAGTTCTCCCAGCCTTTCCTCCCAGCAGAGCTGCTCCATCCCTCTGGATCCATTCCAGCAGCTTCCTGCACTGGGCCCAGGGCTGGGGCAGCCCTGCAGGTGGGGACTCACCTGAGCAGGACAGAGGGGCAGAATCCCCCTTTTCTGCTGCCCAGGCTGGGGGATCAGGTGGGGTCTCACCTGAGCAGGGCAGAGGAGCAGAATCCCCCTTTCCCTGCTGCCCAGGCTATGGGATCAGGGCTGTGGGATCAGGTGGGGTCTCACCTGAGCAAGGCAGAGGGGTGGAATCCCCCCTTTCCTGCTGCCCAAGTTATGGGATCAGGGCTGTGGGATCAGCCCAGGACTCAGGGGTTTCTGGGCTGGGGCACTTCCAGGCTCTGAGCCACCAGCACCCCAAGCCCTCCTCCCCAGGGCTGTCCACTCCAGCCTGGGGTGATCCCTGGGGCTGCCCCGGTCCCGAGGGAAGCTGGCAGCAGAGCTCCTCTCAGGGCAGACAGCATTCCCACCCCCAGCACTCCCTGGAGCCTGCTAACAGCAGGATTACAGCTATTAACAACTCCTCCTCTGGATATTGAGATCGTGGGTCTGACCCTTGCTGGGGAACCCCCACCCCGACAGATCCCTCTCCCCACACACCAATTCTTTTTTCCCAAGCCATCCTAAACAGAAACCTATAAAATATCTTTATTAAAGTTGAGTCTCAGCCTAGCAGGAGGGCAATAGCCCTGTGCCTCTCCCTCCAGCACACATTTCTCCCCCGCTAACGCCAAGGAGGCAGAGGGATGTGATGGCTCTTTCCACCCCCTGATTTACAACTGTCCCTGGCCGTAGGTCACAGCAATGAGCAGCACCTGGGGAGCGCTGCCGGAGCGCGGCGGAGGCAGGAGAGCAACCCCAGAGTGCAGGGGAGATAACTACCCCGGCTGGGCAGACAAATTAGATAATTAAATGGAAACAGGCGAGATAAATTGCACTTTCTTAATTGGGTTATCAAGAAACAATAGTGACTATGAATGACCTCACTGTCTGTGTAGTCTAACACTTCTCTCTGTAGGAACTAGGAGGGAGTTATTCGTCTAGGCCAGGGTTATTGTTGGCCTAGAAAATGAATGTTTAAGAACAACTGGGTTTTTTCCTCTCACCAGAAGCCATTACAGATAAAAATCTTAGGTCTGCTGATTTGGAAGTGGGAGTGTGCAGGGGATGGAAGGAAAAGGATTGCACGAACCTGGGAGTCGATATCTCACCAAAGTGAGCTGAAGCGCAGAGCACTGCTGCTGCATCTGAATGTTTCACCCACCTGAATGGCTCAGGGAAAATGGTTGTGAACCATTTCCAGGGAGACAAAAGAGAGAGACAGAACCCTGCAGAGCTCCTGAGATGCTCCAGAGAACACAACGGGCACAGGGCAGGAGACTGGGAATGAGTCAGCCCCAAGCCAGGCCTAAAAAAGGACCCATAATTGGGATTTTATGGCTCAAACCTTCCCTCCACCACCAAATCACAAGTGTGGATCTTCGTGGAAGATGGCACTGGGAGAGGGGAGGACAGGGAGGAGAGGACAATTCTCAGCTTCTCCTCTACCACAAGTGATGGAGGCGAAAGGAATGAACAGACTCAGGACCACGGGATCCAAACTGACCTGTGCTCAGGATATTCTGACCTATATTGATATATTGAACTTTATAATTAATAAATATATTCACCTGGTATGCAAACACACAGGAAAAAAGGAAAAAAAAATCCAAACCTCCAAAACCAAGTTTGAAGAGCACCAAACTCATTTTGTTGTAGCCCAACAAAACCCAACTTGTGCTCAGGTCATTCTCATCCAGGATGGCCTGACCTGTGCTCAGGCCATTCTGACCCAGGATATCCTGACCTGTGCTCAGGCCATTCTGACCCAGGATATCCTGACCTGTGCTCAGGCCATTCTGACCCAGGATAGCCTGACCTGTGCTCAGGTGATTCTGACCCAGGCTATCCTGACCTGTGCTCAGGCCATTCTGACCCAGGATATCCTGACCTGTGCTCAGGCCATTCTGACCCAGGCTATCCTGACCTGTGCTCAGGTCATTCTGACCCAGGCTATCCTGACCTGTGCTCAGGCCATTCTGACCCAGGCTAACCTGACCTGTGCTCAGGTGATTCTGACCCAGGATATCCTGACCTGTGCTCAGGTCATTCTGACCCAGGATATCCTGACCTGTGCTCAGGTCATTCTGACCCAGGATAGCCTGACCTGTGCTCATCCTGACCTGTGCTCAGGTGATTCTGACCCAGGCTCCTGCCCCAGGCCAGGATCAGACACTTTTTCCTGTTTACCTTGGCCCTCCTCACTCCCTGGGTGCCCTTAAGGACATGGAAGAACTTGGCTCCTGGCTGAGCCTGGCTACAAGTCTATCAAAAGCTGCAATGCCAAATAAAATCTCTTCTATTCTTTCTTTATAGGGCCCTGCACTACATGGGTTTGGTATTTAGTAAATAAATTTTCACAGGAATGGATAATTCACAAAAAACACTTCACGTTCACCTGCATTACCAGGCAAGGTGGGCACTAATTTCTTTTTTCTACAGTGCTGCTCTGAGAAGAGATCTAGGAAAAAATTGCTCCAAAAATGAGCTTGAGTAGACTGAGGCAAGCAAATACTGAGCCACATCACTTCTTCAGCAAAAATTGAATTACACCCACTTCTTGCTATGCTGCTACAGAACAGAGCCTAAAGCCATCCAAATCCACTACTTTAAAACATTTTGAATAAAGTCAGGATCTTGATGCTATCTGTGGAGCTATCACTCCATCACGCTCAGATCCTGTTTGGAAAAAAAAAATTAAAAAAAAATAAAAATCATCTCCAGAAGTCCTTTGGAGCAAACCATACCAAACAACTCCCATGCTCGCAGGACAGGGGAGCAGGGCTGGGAAGCTGAACGTGGACTTTCAAAGAACGTTTGAAAGAAAGAACAAGCATATGGCTTATGTTTAAAAACCTCTCTTGATTCAACGAGCCTGAGGCTACGGGGCTGCCTTGAAGCCCCTTGCTCTGAGCTGCCTGAGTGCTGTATTTTGTTAAAACAGCCCTTTCCCCTTCCCTGAGTTAATGAACATTGTGATCTTGCTCGTGCTCAGTTATTAACATGCTGATCCGGACTCTGATTCCACCCTCACTCCTCTGCTCCCCATTTGCGGTGCTGAACGCTGCCCTACCCGACCAACTTCAGGGTAAAAACACATTCCAGGATGTTTGCAGCTTGTTAGCTTGAACTGGAGCACTTCCTCAGAGGAGCTGCTACCTAGAGCTACTTTCACTCGAGGTTCCTATTAAGATACCACATTCTCCCCCCTTATTTTTATTCAAAATGACAGGAAACCAAAAACATCAAGTGTGGACCTTCTCCTTAAGCCTCCAAGATGTAATGAAAAACATAACCAGGGGCTGCATCCAAGAATATATTAAATATTCCAGCTCTGGAAAGACCACTGGCATCCTTTAGCTGCTTACCCAGAATGGGACATGTTTGGGTGTTTTGAGACCCAAATGATATCAAGGAAGAGAAAGGAAGACTCTTCCATTTCCTCTGCACCTTGAGTCCAAAGATGTCGAGCGCTTGGGCAACATCCACAGCCTCACTGCAGCAGGGAAGGAGTGACATCCTCACTTTTAGCACTGAGCAGCCTGAGGCACAGAGAAAAACAGATCCAAGAGAGCATTCTCTGGCTCCTAGACAATGGATAATTGGGGGAAAATGAATATGAACAAAAAAGCTGTGGTGTGGTTGACCAGTGACATGCTCTGGGCACAGCCTTGGTCCCTTCCTGCGTCCCAGACCATGAAATATTAACAGGCTGGCTGCAAACTGAAAGAAAAGATGACAAGACTTTCCACCTTGAGAAATATCAGGAATTTAGTCTATCACACGGCAGTTTCCTCCAAGCCCCTCAGGATCTTGGATTTCCTGCACAGAACAGGGACTGAGAACATCCCAAGGCTCCTTCTCTCTCTCCCAGGCAGAGGAAGCCTCTCCCCTTTTTACTTTTCAGAGAATTCTGGAATGAGAAATCGATCCTGGCATTTTTATGTAAATGGATTTTTCTCTATTAGTGGGTGGGAATCCCTCACCATGAAAATCCCCAAAATATCCAAAAATAGCTCTGTTAAATCGAGCATCTCTCTAGGCAACTCTACAAAAATGAATAGTAACATGGCAAAGTCTTCTACTTTTATCTTGATAACATCAGGCATCCAAATAAATCTTTAATTATTTACAACTTTGTATTTCCTGTGATTTGCCTTTTGCACTGAATTCAAGCAGAGTAATAATTACATTTAATTTTAGCTAAAGTCAGGTCATTTTACTCCTACATTTAAAAAAATAAATTAATTAAATCATCCCCCCAACTGCTGCCAGAGAACTAAAATTCGCTTTTGAATCCATTCAGCCTCTTCTTAAAGGAACAAAGCCATGAATGTTCCCCCAAAAGCAGTATCCGTGATGGATAATTTCCCTTTATGTATGAGATCAATGGATATGGGTTCAACATAAAAATCCCAGTTCCCATTCGGGAGATTTACATGAACCTTCTGCAGTCCTACTTTATAGTCAAGCAGGGGAGAGTTAATTATTTCTCCAGAATTTATCTTCTAAATGGATATTCAGTGGCTCTGTTATTCACCCTACTTTGCAATGAACTCTGCACTTCCCTACTTTCCTCCCAGGAAGAGGCAATCGAAGACAAAAGCCTGCAAATGATAGACAAGGGCAGAGGCCATGTCCAACTTTGATATCTTGTTGATAACGTATTGTACAATTAGATCAATTTGACAATTTCCATTATGGCTGATAAAATATTTATCGAGCCTTGGAGATGATGTCTGATCCCTGTGCCATTTGTTTCGCTAATGGGGGAGATATTTACCAAATCAGGGGAAAGCATTCAAATTTCACATCCTCATAGCCTCCCCAACATTAGATTTGCAAATTACTGGCTGGAGCCATAAATTACAGCAGAGCACAGCCAGGCTGATGCCAGGCTGACAGGGTAGGTGGATGGCTGGCGATGACATTGTTTCACAGGAGCATTAATCATAGCAGGAAAGAAAATACTCTCAAATTGGTCCATAAGTCTAAATATTAAGGAATGAGAAGCGGGTTGCCGGGAGATAGCTTTAGCTGCAGCTGGAAAATTAGGAAATGAAAAACCCTTTCTATTATTTAACAAATCATCTTAATAATGTTTTATGCTGTAGTGCCAGCAAGCAAAGGAAATTCCTATTCTTTCCCATTTGCTCTTTATCCTCATTGCTCTTTAATAGGAATATTAATAATCTGAGGATTGGTGCAGATGTAGCCTGAGCTGTATTTTTCTTCCACCGTAGCTTAACTAAAACCAGGATAAATACTGAAGGAAAATACAATTTTGCTTTCCGTGTTTGAACCGTTTGCTTTGTCAGCAACACCAACGGGGGCTTTAGCTCCTCTTCTGTCCTGCTCAAGGTCAAGCACATGTTTACTTCTGTGCAGGCCAAACTTATTAAAATCCCACAAATCAGATAAACAGCAGAATCCAGCTTACCGTGGAACACTGAGAGGGAGGTCTGTAATCTCAGGGAAAAAAAAAATATACAGGTATCATTGTTGCTTAAATACAAGCCCTAGTGATTAATTCAAGAGCAAAGCAGCACCTTTGCAGGGGTGATTAGACAAGGAGCAGCTTAAAATGCTCTGTGCTCAGGGCACTGTCAGCCCTGAGCCTCCCAGATCCCTGGCCTGGGGAGGCCCAGGCAGCACTAAAATAAGTTGAAGGTGACACGTTTGTCTGGCAGACATAATTAAAGGTCTAATGTTGGTGCTAGAGGTCAGAATTGTAGAGTCCTAAGGCAAAAGCACTTGGAAGGGAAGAGGGAAATGAGGGAATGAAGAATGAGGCTGCTCAAGCACCTGACCCCTCTCGGGGAGGCAGGGGAGGGATTCTCTCTGCTCTGCTCCCCTGAGATCCCACCTGGAACCCTGAACACAGCTCTGGTGCCCCAGCTCAGCACAGGAACTGCTGCAGCAAATCCAGAGGAGAGCACGACGCTGCCGAGGGGACTGGGGCACCTTCCCCATGGAGCCAGGCTGGGAGGGATGGCAATGCTCAGCCTGGAGAAGAGGAGGTTCTGTGGAGACCTCACAGCACCTGCCAGGTCTGAAGGGACTGCAGGGGAGGAGAGGAACTCTGCATCAGGAACTGGAGTGAAACCACACGGAGGAATGGGTTCAAACTGAAAAAGGGGAAGTTTAGGTGGGATATTGGGAAGAAATTGTTCCCTGTGAGGGCTGGGAGGCCCTGGCACAGGTGCCCAGAGAAGCTGTGGCTGTCTCTGGATCCCTGGCAGTGTCCAAGGCCAGGCTGGACAGAGCTTGGAGCAGCCTGGGACAGTGGAAGGTGTCCCTGCCATGGCAGGGGTGGACAGAGATGATCCTTAAGGTCTCTCCCAACTCAAACCTTCCATGATTCAAACTAAACTTGCAAAGTTTTGTCTCTCAAGCCTGATGTTCAGTTTTTCCCACCTTTCACCAGAAAAAAGCAGGTCACAGAGCTCAGAATTCCCAACAGGATCCCAGCTGCCCAAGGGCTGCGCCTCAGTTGCTGGATTTCCAACAGAACTCCCTCCCCAGGCAATACTCACATCTTCAGGAAATTCCAGCTGTTACTCAGTGCCTAAATGGCATTTGGGCACCACATTTTGTATTTTTGTTCACAGCACTGGCGTTAGACACCTATTCTCCCTTTAAACATCCATGGGACATTTAGAGGACTGTTCATAAGGGACCTTGAGGCTGAGCAGGGAAGTGCTTGGACAGTCACAGTGCCAAATAAACTGCTGGAGAATGGATTTGCCTCAACCTGTGCCTCTCTCAAAGCCTCCAGCACTATCTCTGTGCTCTGGATCTGTGGGCTCCATCAAAAGGAGCAGCACGAGGTGACCAGAATGCTCCTCTGTTGTGTGGCTCCTCCTCCCCTTCCCCAGGGAAAGCGTCATTTCCTTTGTTCACTGGGGAAAAATGTCTTAATCACCAGGGCCTGCAGCCTGGCAGCCTTTCCTGCTGGAGCAGCTCCTCCTGCACGGAATGAGACAGCAGGAAATGGTCCCCACCGGCTGAACTATTGCCTAAAGGTTTAAAGATGTTCTCGCTGTTAATAGACTGGGCACGAGGCTATTAAAATAATAAATAATAGCTGCATTTTCCCAGCAGGTTTTCTGAAATCCAAAGAACCTTTACTCAGTGTCACCAAAACAGACAAAATGATGACAGGCGAACAAGAGATGCCTCATCCCTCAGATGAGAACCTAACAAATTTGTGCAGGGGAGCTCCACAGGCAGCACATCCCGAAACAGGGCCACGTTTTGAGGGCATTTTGAGGATCCTCATCCCTTCCTGCACACCCGGAGCACTGACCTGGGTGGAACTTTTTAACCTTCCTCTGTTTCCTCTGGTCCCAAGCAGTTTTCACTGCTTTATATTTCCCTAGGCCTGTAGGATGTGACTCCCTTAGGCTCCTAAGATGTGTTTCTCTTAGCTCCATCAGATCTATGTTCTTTTGGCTTGTAAGAGGTGTTCCTCTTAGGCCCCCATGTTTCTTTTAGGCCTCTAAGATATAATTCTCTTAGGCCTGTGAGATGTATTTCTCTTAAACCTCTAAGATGTATTTCTTTTTGGGGTGTAAGAGGTGCTCCTTTTAGGCCCCCATGTTTCTTTCAGGCCTCTAAGATGTGATTCTCTTAGGCCTGTGAGATGTATTTCTCTTAAACCTATAAGATGTATTTCTTTTTGGGTTGTAAGATGAGTTTCTCTTAGGCCCACGTGTTTCTTTTAGGCCTCTAAGATGTGATTTTCTTCAGCCTGTTCTTTAAGATGTATTTCTCTTAAACCAATAAAATGTATTTCCTTTTGTGTTGTAAGAGGTGTTCCTCTTAGCCCCCATGTTTCTTTCAGGCCTCTAAGATGTGATTCTCTTCAGCCTGTTTTTTAAGATGTATTTCTCTTAAACCAATAAAATGTATTCCTTTTTGGGCTGTAAGATGAGTTTCTCTTAGGCCCATAAGATGTATTTCCCTTAGGCCCATAAGATGTGTTTTCTTAGGCCTGTAAGATGTATTTCTTTTGGTCTGTGAGATGTATTTCCCTTAGGTCCATAAGATGTGTTTCCCTCAGGTCTGTAAGATGCATTTCTCAGCACAGGACACCTCTCTCATAACCTCTCCTTCATGAGAGCGCAGGAGAAAATTCACCTCCAAGCTCTCTGCCAAGCCCTTGTCACCCTCATAGATTTGTTGTACAAAACAAGAACTGGTGGAAGCTTCTCTCAGGACACTCTGGGATTCAGGAAAAAAGTTCAACCCATTGCTTCCAACACCTTAAAATCTGGCACAGCTTCCCCACAGCAGCCTTACGCTTACAATTTCACATTTTGCCAGACCACCACAGACCCAAACCAAGAATAAATCCCTGTTCCTTCCATTTCCTAATGCCCTCACCCAGCAGTTCCCAGTGGTGAGGCAGAATTTGCTACACCTTTAAGAGGGAAATCTCCGGGCAGCGCCGCCTGTTTGGTTTGAGATAGCAAAGTTATTGTCCTTTGGGCTGTCTGGCAGCCCCTTGTGTCCCTTGGATTTATCTCACACACATGATGCAGCTTTGTGGAAGGGATCGGGAGGGACTTTGCATTCCTCTGGTGGGATGATATGAGTTTGTGTCTAAATCTGTTCCATATGACCCACCTCACATGGTCGGTGTCTCGCCGATTCACTTGGAAAGGTCAAGAAGTGTTTCAGCTGAGGCTTCAAAGTCAAGGGGTTTGTTAATTAAAAAAAAAAAAAAAAAGCCACCAACCCACTGATAGAATTAGGACTTCATAAAGATGCTGTGAGTGCTTCTTATTGTTTTGCATTGATAAATTCTGGGCACAGAACAGGCTCAGGTGAGGGCTCAGCTGTGGGGCTGCAGGTGCAGTGCTGAGGGTCTCAACCTTCCCACCTGAGAAGACAGAGCCTTAAAACAACCTGGGATAACTAAAATCCTTCCAAGTCCCACAAAATCTGCTACGTCAGGAGGGTTTCTCACCAGGTTTTTAACAACTAACAACGCTTTCCAAACTAACTGAGACACTCTTGGCCCAACAGAACCTGGAAGCGCAAAGCTGTGCAGAATAATGAACCGAAACCTGCAAAATGTAGAGATTTAACATGTTCAAAACCATTTCTAAAAGCCTCTCAGGTTGTCTGCCTCAGTAATGAGCTACTGGGAACCAGTGACAGCGACTGGAGCCAGCAGTGACCCCAGGTTTGTTGAGCAGGGTGCCCTCCCCACGCTGTAACCTTGGTGTTCAAATCAACACCTCACAGCAACAAACATCTCCCGGGGAATTTATCTCTGGCAGAGCAGCTCTCCTTTCTCTGGACAGCACAGCCTCACACCGACTGCCTCCACTCCTGTGCCATTTATATTTTGGGGAGATGATGGCAGACCTCATACCCCAGACCACCAGGATCAGTAAAGCAGAAAACAGACAATATTTTTGCAAGGAGAGAATATCAGGGATGAGCGTAAAGCACACCTGAGATTTTTTATTGCAACAATTCCTAGAATTCTAATCTCTAAATGGTTGAAATTTCAAATCACGAAAAACAAAGCAGAGAAGGGAACGAGCAGAGAGCTAAGCTTGCAGCCAGGGCTGCTGCATTTTCCAATTGCCAGTGTCTGAAGATCATCAACAGGGACACAGCAGTGAGAGGTCAAGTAGTTAGATTTCTCTGAGGTTCTTATTTTGGGGAAAAGGAAATTGAGCTTATTTTTAACCAATATGTAAAAGGAAGGTTCAGGTTGTTAATTTTATCTTATTCTATCTTCTCTCTTGTTTCTGCTGAAATTTGAAAAATAGCTGTGCTGTAATTCTGTGCTTCACCTCTCTGGGGGAATTGTAGGTAACGTGGAAATACCTGTAGAGTATGACCCCTCTAATTACCACTGATCCTCAGACAGTGCTGCTGTTTAATGCCAGCCCTCAAATCACAAATAAACCAAAATAAATCTACGAAAATTGCCATAGTTAAAAAAAAATCCATATTGGCATTGGGATGATTTGAGGTTCTAATGTCTGAACACAGACAGGCAATAGGAGAATTCACTCAGGAGCACTATTAGAAAATCTGGTTATTTCTACCAGGTTTGAAGGTAAAATCCACCCAACCTCTCCAAATCAGGTTTGACACGTCCTGCTTCATTCTTGGCCCACAGGACTCACACAGACCCCAGCCACAAACAAGAGGAAAACTTTTCGGACAATGCCATGGACTGAGAGCTGCAATCATCATTTGAAGTCCCCACAGTGTCACATATTCATGAGTAGTTTTTATCCCCTCAAATGGAACATTAATAGATCAACAAGTGACCGTCTCCAAAATCAGCACCTTCCTGATGCACACACTTAAAACATTTCCTTTTCTATGTGTGTGACTTGAGGGATCACAGCAGGGCTGGGCTGGAAGGGACCTGAGAGCTCCTCCAGTGCCACCCCTGCCATGGGGACACCTTCCACTGTCCCAGGCTGCTCCAAACCCCATCCAGCCTGGCCTTGGGCACTGCCAGGGATCCAGGGGCAGCCACAGCTTCTCTGTGCCAGGGCCTCCCCACCCTCACAGGGAAGAATTCCTTCCCAATATCCAACTTAAACGTCCCCTCCTTCAGTCTGAACCCACTGCCCCTAGTCCTGGCACTATCTGCTGATATAAAACGTCCCTCTCCTTGATTTTTAAGCCATTCCAGGCACCAGAAGGCTGCAAAAAGCTCTCCCTGAAGCCTTTTCTCTGCCATGCTCAACACTGTCAGCACCCTCTGCCTGTCTGAAGATCTCAGAACCACCAAAGGTAAGATTTAGGAACTTCCATTCATTTCAGAGGCCACATGAACACACAGAAGATCTCAGAACCACCAAAGGTAAGATTTAGGAACTTCCATTCATTTCAGAGGCCACATGAACACACAGAAGATCTCAGAACCACCAAAGGTAAGATTTAGGAACTTCCATTCATTTCAGAGGCCACATGAACACACAGAACCTCAGAACCACTGAAGGTAAGATTTAGGAACTTCCATTTGTTTCAGAGGCCACATGGACACGCAGAAGCCCAAGTGGCCTCTGTCACCAGAGCTCCTTCACACCAGCACTGGGACACCACCCCAGTTTTCCTCTTCTTTCAGAGAAAGCTTTCACAACCTCCTCTCTGCACCAGGCCTGGTGGGTGGCCAGTGTTTTCCCTGCTGCACTGGCAACTCCGACTCCTAATCCCCCTGCTAATTCCCGGGGCTGATTCGCTTTGCTGGCCACGGCTAAGTCGTGTCCCCGGGTCCCGCACACGGTGACCGGACACCACCTCTCCCCGGCTCGCGAGCGAGCTCCGGGCCCTAACAAAAGGCAGCCTGTTTGGTCACCCTTCCTTCAGAGAGGCTTAAGGACATTTTTGTCATTTTTGAACAGCTAATATCTTGCAGAGGGGGCAAAAAAAAAAAAAAATTAAAAAAGGTTGCCTAATCTCTTTAAATTTAATCTTTACTTCTTGAAAAATCTGAGTGCAGATGCTTAGTGCTGGACTATGTTCCATTAGACTAATTAGGTCAAGATTACCTACAACAGTATGACTCCAGCAACTCAATTTAAATTCCCTCCCTCCTGTCCCTAAACTTGCACTGTTTGGAATTTTAGTCCCTTTTTCTCTCTGCTCCCCCAGAGAGCACAAAGTGTGTGGGCAAAAATTATTAAAAAGAACCAACAAACAAGCAAAACACCTGAGTGCATGAACACCACAGGGAATCACAGAATCCTGGAATGGTTTGGGTTGGAAGGGACCCTGAAAACTCATCCAGTGCCACCCCTGCCACGGCAGGGACACCTTCCACCATCCCAGGCTGCTCCAAGCCCTGTCCAGCCTGGCCTTGGACACTTCCAGGGATCCAGGGGCAGCCGCAGCTGCTCTGGGCACCTGTGCCAGGGCCTGCCCACCCTCACAGGGGCAGGGACCCTGCCCAAGCCCCTGCAGCCCCCCCGAGGTGACATGTGCCACCTCCTGCCCTTCACAGCAACACATTTCAAAGAAAAGCAGAAGCGGCAGCAGCTGCTTTCAACATTTCAGAACAGAATTATGGAATCCAGAATCCCCTGAGCTGGCAGGAACACACAAGAACCATCCAGCCCAACCCCTGGCCCTGCCCAGGACACCCCAAAAACCCCACCCTGTGCACCCCTGGGAGCACTGACCAAGCTGTCCTGGAGCTCTGGCAGCTCTTGCTCCCCTCTGTGCAGGGGTCAGTGCCACGGTGTGACCTCAGAGAGGCAACACAGCACCAGTGCAGTCACCGAGGCTGAAGTTTAGTCCTGCTCACTGAAACAGCACTGCAGGATGAGGTGGAATCGGGTGATTTACCCATCTGTTGATAGTTTCAAATTTTCTTTCCTCCAGATACAAATCTCAATATTTGGAACCTTTTGCCACTCTATTAAAATGCCCAAAACAACCCAGAATAATTCCGTGATAAACAGCCACGGGAGGAGAAGGAGTGAAGTCCCTGGTGTGGCTCAGGCTGAGCGTTTGCACTTCCCTCTCACAACCAAGCCCATCCTGATGACCAGAAACAACCTCCAGGAAAAGCTTTATCAGAAATTCTGGTTATCTTCAGGGTAAAGGCTTTGAGAAAGTCAAAGGTTCCCCAGGATTTCAGCAAGAGCAAGCCTGGAGCAGTTCATTTTTCATCCCACAAATGTTTAAACACAGAAATAACTTTGCACACTCATTCACCCAGTGATGCATATCAAATGTGGCCTTGTCATTTCCTTTCCTTAAAAATATGTTTTATCCGACTTAATGTGGAATTTATTTAAGACACAAGATCAGTTATTAATATGTTCTTTCAATTTTGGGAAGATATGAATATCTCCTTTGGCTGCACAGCATAATAGTCCATTTATCAGCGAGGGAACCCTCTGGAGGGATGAGATTTTTTATTTCAAATACACTTTAGCAGTTATTGGAAAAGGTTCAGCATTTTTCTGGGAGAAATATGTCATTAAAGTAGAAAGATGAGGGAAATGCTTGTATGCAACACAGGCTTTTCTCTGATAGCAGCCTGGTGCCCGTCTGGACAGATCCCTGAAGACACAAGAAATCCCAATTAAATCATGAGTGAAGAGCTCTGCCTACATGGAGCTGATGTCTGGGTCGAGGCCTCGGAATGTCAGCTTCGAAATTTCCCTGGCAATTGCATCACACAGCCTCCTGAGATGAAAAACTCGAGCGCAGGCAGGCATTTCCCTCCTCTTTCTATTTTAGGGACTTGCACCTCTAAGGGAAAAAAAAAAAAAAAAAAAGCAAACCAGAACAAAAAAAACAACAACAGAAAACGAAGCCACCCAACTTCCAAAAAGATCAAACAAACAAACAAACAAACAATTCTGCACTCAGCGGGAAAAGTGTGCAGGAGGGAATCTGAGGGGTCAGTGAGCCAAGGAGTAGCTGATTAAGTTCAGTCTGATAATATCCCCCAATATTTCAGTCAAATCTGTGGCATGAAACACAACATGAAATATAACACATATTTGATCTCTCTCACACTAACCCAGAGCGAGGCAATAAATATTTCCCTACAGAATAATCTCCCTGAAAGCAGAGATTTACTGTAACCCAAATCACAATTTACTCATTTCAGAGCATTAAAAGCTCATCAGCCTCTCACTAGAACTCGGATCACTGGAAGAGGATCCCACAGCACAACTCCCAGACAGTATCCATAGAAAAAAAAAAACCAAAAAACTGTTTTAGATGTTTTATCCACTAAGTTGGGGGCATGGGGCTGATTTTTGTTCTCTTTGTAGCCATCTAGAAGACAGGAAAAAATAAGATTATTAAAAGGAAAACAATAAACAATGGTGGCCTTTTAGCGACTGGGTGGTTATGTTTAGAACTAACATTTCCAAACTAAAATTGACAGGAACTAAACACAATCAGGCTTGGGTCAAACAAAACTTCTGCAAGTAAAACAATGAAAAGTCTACTGGCTCCAGCAGAATTCCCTGCCTTGGAAAGGTTAATTCTCTCTCCTCACTCTCACAAATCCATTAAAAATTATGTATTTGCTGCATCGAGAAGTGGGAAAATAATATCTTCCCAATAAAGCCAAAAATTACGTGCAGCAAAGAGAATATAAAAGAAAAAGTGTGCAAAAAAGAATTTGGGGAAGGTGGACTTCTGGCAAGTTCAAACACAGGTGTTAATGGATTTTTTAATAACTCGGTGCCACACAGTAATAGGGAAGCACCTGCCAAAAGCACAGCAAGGTCAGGCAGGTGTCACATCCACGTTACAGCCACAGAAATTCTGTGAGCCAGAGAAATTCTCTGACCTTCCCCAGCAGCACCCCTGAAACGCAGCGTGCAGGGTTTATAACTTGCTTTTCTCTCTGTTTTCTCTTCTGTAACCGTGTTTGTTTTGTTGTGCACAGCGCAGAAAATAAACACGAGCACTTTGGGATGCTCACACTCGTCCCCTTCCCCACCAGCCCTTCCCTGCTCTCGCTCCGGCTGTGATCCCACAATTACGTGAGGAGGGAGAGTGTCAGAACACTCTTGGAGCGACTCAAACCCCATGGCAGGCAGAGCAGACAATGCAGTGGCAGCGTTTTTGGGTGAAAATCTATCGCTGGGGCTGCCCTGGCTGCCACAGGCTGAGCAGGGAGTGTGCCCGGGGGGCTCCATCCCCACCCGGCCTGGCTCAGCCTGGGCAGAAACTCGCTTGGGCTGATCCATTCCCTCTCATCCTCATCCCAGCACAGCCCCTGGCCCTGCCCAGATCCCTGGGGCACATGGGTGAGGGGTGGCCCTGGTGGCAGTGACATGCAGGTGCCACCTGGCCTGGCCACTGCCCAGGCACACGGAAATATGGGATGTCCTGAGCTGGGAGAGACCCCCAGAACCATCCAGTGTGGCTCCTGGCCCTGCCCAGACCCCCAACAATCCCACCCTGGGCATCCCTGGGAGCGCTGTCCAAACGCTCCTGGAGCTCTCTGGCACATTGGGGAATGTCACCATTCCCTGGGCAGTGCCCAGCCCCTCTGGGGGAAGAACCTTTCCCTAAAATCCAACCTAACCCTGCCCTGGCACAGCTCCAGCCCTTCCCTGGGCAGTGCCCAGCCCCTCCGGGGAAAGAGCCTTTCCCTAAAATCCAACCTAACCCTGCCCTGACACAGCTCCAGCCGCTCCCTGGTCCTGTCCCTGTCCCCAAGAGCAGACATCAGTGCTACCCTCAGTGAGGAAGCTGCAGCCCCCGAGCTGCGACCTCAGCCTCCTCTTCTCCAGCTGAACACACCAAGAGTCCCCAGCCTCTCCTCGTGTGGCCCCCGCAGACCCTTCCCCATCTTTGCAGCTCTTTTTTGGACACTTTTCTGGCTCTCCTGGCTGCCAGGACCCCCAAGCTGCCACGGGCAAACCTCGGTGCTCACAGGCTGGTGCTGCCCTCAGCCCCAGCCCCCTGCCCAGGCGGGGACCCCCGAGCCCTCCCCAGCCCCCCGAGCGCTGCTCCCCTCCAGCTCCCGGGGCAGGTCAGAATATTTAAACAGTTGTATATTCACAGGCCACAATGGAGGGACGAGAATTACCCAAGGACAGGGTTAGCCGTGCGATCAATGCATAATCAGATAACTGCTCCAGCTTTTTTACAAGTCTTTAAGCAAAGATCAGCCACTCAAATTCTAATTCCTTTTGCTAATTAAGCAGCCTGTTAATTGCTCTCGGGGTCTCTAATGCCATGTCATTATGCTTTTTAACAGCCTGCTTGACATCAATAGGGCTGCGAGCTCCACACAAACAAAGCGGGCACCCAGCACTTACTGAATTAGGCGGCCGCGGGCGCTGGCGCTGCGCCTCCCGCGGGCGGCACTTCGGTACCGCGGGACAGCACCGAGCTAGCCCTGCCCGAGCCTTCCCAGCACGGCCGGACCCGCGGGCAGGGCTGCAGCATCCCCCGGTGCCAGCGCCCCCGCAGCCCCGGCTCACCTTCCCCGGGACAGCCCCCGCGGGATGCACCTGGCTCCATCCCCATCCTCATCCTCATCCTCATCCTCATCCCCATCCTCATCCTCATCCTCATCCTCATCCTCATCCTCATCCCCATCCCCATCCTCATCCTCATCCTCATCCTCATACTTATCCTCATCCTCATACTTATCCTCATCCTCATCCTCATCCTCATCCTCACCCCCATCCTCATCCTCATCCTCATCCTCATCCTCATCCTCATCCTCATCCTCATCCTCATCCCCATCCTCATCCTCATCCTCATCCTCATCCTCATACTTATCCTCATCCTCATCCTCATCCCCATCCTCACCCCCATCCTCATCCTCATCCTCATCCTCATCCTCATCCTCATCCTCATCCTCATCCTCATCCTCATCCTCATCCTCATCCTCATCCTCATCCTCATCCCCAACCCCATCTCCATCCTCATCCCCATCCTCATCCCCATCCTCATCCTCATCCTCATCCTCATCCTCATCCTCATCCTCATCCTCATCCCCATCCTCATGCTCATCCTCATCCTCATCCTCATCCTCATCCTCATCCTCATTTTCATCCTCATCCTCATCCCCATCCTCACCCCCATCCTCATCCCCGTCCGTGTCCCCATTCTCATCCCATCCCACCCCGTCCCCGTCCCCGTCCCCATCCCTGTCCCCGTCCCCATCCCTGTCCCCATCCCCGTCCCCGTCCCCGTCCCTGTCCCCGTCCCTGTCCCCGTCCCCGTCCTTGTCCCCGTCCCTGTCCCCATCCCCGTCCCCGCCCCCAGCCCGGGATGCTCTCAGCACAGCATGTGGCTCCAGCTGAGCCGCTCCGGTTTCCGCACTCCATTTTCCCGGAGGAATTCCCCGTGAGCCGCTGAGTGAGGAGCCGTGGCTGCCCTCACACAGCAGGGGCCAGGACAGGGGCGAGGGGTGCCCACACCCCACAGGGTGACATTTGTTCCACAGGGAACACCCAAAGACACAATTCCACAGGATTTTTCAGTCCCTCTCCCAGGTTGGGAAAGCTGCATCCAGCAGCATGAAAGGCTCAGGGCCCTTCCCAGCAGGAGGAGGAGGAGGAGTGTGAGGAATTCTGTGCCCAGAGAAGCTGTGGCTGCCCCTGGAAGTGTCCCAGGCCAGGTTGGATGGGGCTTGGAGCACCTGGAAGGTGTCCCTGCCCATGGAACTGGGTGAGCTTTAAGTTCTTTTCCAACCCAAATCATTCCACGGTTCTGGGAATTCCTCTCAGGGTGCCAGGGGTGCCCCCCAGCCTCCCCCCAGCCCATGCCAAGCTGGGGGCTGCAGAGCCTGGGGGTCCCAGGCTGCTGGCTCAGGCACAAGGCCACCACGATGGGTGGCTCCTGTCCCCTGGGGATGAGGGCAGAGGGAGGCCTGGATTGAGGAAGGAGCAGTGACAGGTCCAGCACCATCAGAAGGACATGAAAAAGCAAAAATCTCCCCTCCCACTGCTGGGACTGGGGACATCTGAGCCCAGCCTCAGCCCCAGGGCACTGCAAAACAAACCCCTGGGGCTTCCACCACACTGTCTCAGCTCACATCTTCTCATGGCTGCTTTTATCCCTGGTTTTGATGTGGACAGACTGAATTCATCCCTTCCTAATGCCCTCACCTTCTCAGGTGCAGCTTCCAGGCCGCAGGATCACCGTGCTTAGCCCTGAGAGCAAAACATGGCCATCAGTTATGAGAGGTCAAGTTAAACTCTGCCCCACAAGCACCCCCGGACCCTGGGAACTGCCCTTAGGAATCCCAAATCGATGGGAGATCACCTGAAACCACAGAGACCTTCCCTGAGAAGGAGCAGCCATCGTTCGTGTCACAAACCAGAAAGGAAAACAAGAAATCAGCCTTGACTTCCCTGCCTCTCAGGAGTAGTTACAGACAGCAGGGAGATTTTGGCATCCTTAACACGTCAGGATCTGCATGACCCACACTGAAGCTGAAGAGTCACTGTTACAACGCATGGAAAATATTTTCAGTTCTACTCAGAATACATAAATTGTCTTATGTTGCAAAGCAGGGCAAGTCTGGGTAAAGTACAAAACCATGAACAAGCTGCTAGAGCAGACAGAGCTGCACTGGAGCAGAGTCAAAGCAAAGTAACCAAACCAAGTGTGAGTTGGGCTGGATCTGCCCAAACTCTACTGTTATTTTAGTCTTTGTTTTTACATCATTTCAAGAAATTGCCAGGAAGAATTCTGCACACAAAGAGGTACCCAACAATCTGGGAGCACAAACAAAAAGGAGTCATATCCTAGAAAAATAATGAGTGTAGGTACAAACCATCTCTCACCAATATTTGTTTCTTAAAAAACTGCTCACAATCTTGAAAATGCTTATTCATATTCCTAATTTTTCACCAGTGATTTAAGGAGATTTAATATCCTCATACAGACAAAGCTAAGCACAAACTTAAACCACAGGTACAGCAACTCACAGTAAAATTATTAAGAAATAAAAGCTCTTCTAAAGAAACTCTTAAAGCATATTTTTGTATTTTGCAGCAGAAAATAAAAATGTTTTAGCACTTGGTAAAATATTCATTTGGAGGCAGCAGGTTTTATAAAATGCTGAGCATCAATTAATAAACAAGAAATAATTAATTATTAGAAGCTAAATAAGGAATAACTCCTCTTTTCTCTCGAGGACCAGATGTTTGCTTTCCACTATCAGCTTGTTACTGCCTCTTGGTGCAGAAATTTGGTGTTTGGGCAAAACAAATTCTAGCTGGGAGCTGCCAGCGCTGCTCTCAGGCTCTGGGAGCACAGGGCTGTGACAGAAGGGATCTCTCAGCACCCACAAACAGCACCTGGGGAGCTCTCACAGCTGGGGAGAGCCTGAGGGGCTCAGGGTTGGGGATCTGAGTGTGGGATTGCTCAGGGGGTGACCCCAGTCCCCCCAACGCTGCCCTCCTCCTCCTCTTCCTCAGCCAGGATCCACAACAGACCCAAACTGAGCTGACCCAGGGGTGCTGCCTGTGGCCCCCCAGCATTTTCAAACCCCGAGCAGGCAGAGAAAGTCTCAGGCACACCTGGCAGGGACTTTTGTCCAAGTTTTCTCAGTTCTTATCACCTCAAAGCAGCTAAAAATGTGGTGGCAAGGGAGGCTGGGCTGGAGAGAACGGGAATTTAAACCAAGGTCCCTCTCCCTGCAGGGAAATCCTGTCAAGGATGGAAAGGACCTTCCCCAGGGCTCTCCCCACAGCAGGGAACAGGAGCTGCTGCCCCAGGGGAGCTGCTGCCCATGTGGGGCTGTTTCCAGGTGGGTCACAGCCAGAGGGACACCCAGGTCTAAATTCTAGCTCCACATTCAGAAATCTGGACCTGCACCTTCACCCCAAGTATTTTCCCTATTCATGGAATATTTTGGAGACCAAATCTGTCTGGATTTTGGTGTAAATGCTGAGAAGTGTCCACTTTGTCCACAGGCGAATTTAAACCAAATTCTGCTCTTTTTCCAGGCCCAGTGGTTTGTTCCTCACCACACAGCTCAGCTGCACTCACACACCCTTCCCCACTCCTTTTTCCTTCTCTCCCCTTCTCTCCGGTGCAATCCATCTTTCACTCGCCTCTTCCCCCTCTCTTTTCCCTCATTCCTTCCCTGCCCATTTTCCAGCAATGCCCTCGCTCGCCCTGACAGTTTCCATCTGGCTGCTCTCTCCCCGTGCTGCCTGCAATCTGGGAAACTCTCCGGGCTGTCCCTTCCCTTCCCTTCCTTTCCCCATTTCCTCTGGATTTTGGGATGGTTCGTGCTCCTCCAAAACCCAGGATGAGCCCAAAGCTCTGCACCCACAGCCTGGTTCTGTCCCACTGCCACCAGCACAATTCCAGGCTGCTTCCCTTCACCCTCTGCCTTGTTTTGTTGCTCAAATCAACCTCTGCAGCTTGTATCAAATTATTATTTAAATTGAAGACCCATTCCAGTTTCGTTTCCATTTGTTTTTCGACGAAATTTTGGCGCATCAGGACGAGAGACAGAAATATTTAATGTGTGACCTTGTGCACTGCAGGGTCTAAGGAACAGCAACTCCTGGTATCACCCAGAATTAACCCTTCACTGCTGACTTCATATTGAATTTAAAAATGAGACAAATCAGCAAAATACAACATCTGCCATCCCAAACATGCTGCTGTCCCTAAGTGGAATTAATCTGAGGTCCCTGTGAATGCCCATCGAGGTACAGATACTTATGACAGGTAAAAATTCACAAGGTACAGATATTTATGACAGGTAAAAATTCACACACACACACACACACACACACAGAGAGAATAATTTTCTGCATCTCCCATGTCTGCTGCAGGATGGCAGCACAATTAAGTCACCGTGACGGAGACAATTATCCCCAGAGCCAGTAAAATGAGATGTCCACTGCGAGCTGCAGAGTTCTGAAACATGTGGGAATAGAGCAGAGAAACTCTGTAGAGTCATGCAGCTAATGAGCAATAAATACACACTGGCACACCCTCATCAATTTTAAAGTCTCGGTATGAAAAGAATGTAATTAATTAAGATATGTTGATTTATAAGAGGTGACACAACAAGATGGATAGAGAAATCTTTTCCCTCCAATCTGTCATGGTTGCTTTCTAGAAGACGGCCCAGCACGTGATGGTCTCTCCTTGGGCACTCACAGAAATCCTGAGTTTGGATTTAAATTCCCCCACCATCCTAAAGAACTCAAACTTCCTTTTCAACACTCATTTGCATTTGGCATGACTGTATTTAAAGCGAAACCATTTTAAAGACACAAAGGGGGAAAAACAAAAAAAAAAGAGAGAGCTGAAAAAAATTATATTCAGAAAAATCCTTTCCACTTTTTCCCTGTCTTACGTTTCTGCACATGGAAACACAACCCCATTTCCCTTTCTCCCCTCCGAAGTCAGATGACTTTTTTTGTAACTTGGCACACAGACAGTCTGGTATAAGACAGGGCTGGAGCATTTGTTGAGTCAAGATGTTTAATTTTTTTTCCCCTCACATAATGATCCTTTTTTCCCTCCAGCCACTTGAGTTTTGTTTATGTTGCTTGAGCCCTAAACTAATACATGAATTCTCCTCCCTGCCAAGATGACGGCAACGGCACCGGGTGGGATGAGCCAGAGGAATACACTCATTTTTAAGGAGAGAAAGTATTTTAAAAGACTTTTTCTCCAGTTGTGACAAATTAAATGCATTAAAGGAAACAACTGCTGTTGCTACCGAGCTCCGAGGAGGAACTGGAAGAGCTCTATTTTCTTTGCAAGCACTTGACTTTTGCGAGGGGGCACTTTGCTCCTGTGCCAACTCTGGCTTATATTTTATTATTCTTAGAACAAAAGGTTGCAGTAATTAGAATTGGGGAAGTTGTGCTCAAACAGAGGGAGCCATCAGATAAATTTGATACCACGGAGTGGTTATAAAAGGTGGGATTTTTAAAAGCAAGAAAAACTGCTTCGATATATTGGGTTTATCCTGTCAGGAGGAGATGAATGAGAAGTCCAGCTACTTTCACTCAGGCCAGACATGTAAACCCTGTACTTAATGACTGATGAGCAAAATTTTTTCTCTTCCAAGTGCAGATGGGCAAATCCCTCGCAATTACGACACACGAGAAAATCTAATTTTACCAGGAGAAAGCAGCGCACTGTCCAAATGTTTCCCAAGCAAGAGCTTTAGGTGCTTGTTGAAGGCAAAAAAAAAAAAAAAAAAAAAAAAAGAAAAAGCAAAAAAAAAAAAAAAAGCCAAACAACATTTCTTCTAATGTGATCCATATTCTACCACATGCACATTTAATATAAAAGTTATGTTTGATATATGCCGCCGTAGCATTTTTCTATTTTAACTGAAAGCCTTTTGTTCTGTCAAGATTAGGGTAGGATTTGCTTTCATTTTTCACCATGTTTCACTCCATACATCACCAACATTAGCAGGGCTTAATAAGCACCCACCTTCTCCTTCCCCCAGCCCTTTTGATGCCCATTCCCAAAAAACTCTCAGTTTGGGACACGGTGCCCGGCAGGGACGAGGATGAGGAGGATGAGGAGGATGAGGAGGATGAGGATGAGCCCACAAAGCTCCGTGTGGCGGCAGGAGCGCGGTGAGCAGAATATTTTGCAGCTTTAAACGCTGCCCG
Source organism: Acanthiza pusilla (assembly GCA_036630365.1). Lineage (NCBI taxonomy): Eukaryota > Metazoa > Chordata > Aves > Passeriformes > Acanthizidae > Acanthiza > Acanthiza pusilla. The sequence continues at coordinate 3,386,391 of JAXCHO010000005.1, read as the reverse complement.
AGCTCGGGTAGCTGTGCCGGGCTCCCCTTCCTCCTTTCCCCTGCACATTCACATCTGTTTCTGTGCACTTGGAAACTGTGTTCATTTTTCACTGCTGCCCTTTGTCCCACACTCGCTCGCTCCCGCCAAGGGCTTCGTTTCACTTATTCAATAAGCGAGAGGCACTGCAGGCTGGGGAGAGCTTTAGGACAAAGCTCAAACTTCTATTAGGCCTCAACAAAAATGTTTTTGTTCCCTATCAAGGCGCTTTTTCCCCGTTGCTCATCGTGGGCCTGGTTTGTTTTTCGGCGACATTTGCGGCCTACAACGGCCCGGGCAGCGCAGGAGTTTCAAAGCTTTAAAATAAATAAAAAAATAGATGCAACAAACATCTATGTTATCTATTACCAGGAATACTTTGTAGTAGGAAATCCCATCTGTACCTTTTTCCTCAGAATATCCACAAAGCCCAGAGCGAGCTCACGGTGCGGCCGCGCTGCTGAGGGCCTGGTGTGTCTCTGTGCCCACACAGCACTTGTTCTGATGACTTTGTGGATTTAAACACTTTATATTGGGAACAGGAGACAATTCCCAACTGTCAAACCATCCCAGGCTGCTCCAGGTTGTTCCCTCCAGCCCTTCTGCCCTCACAGCACTGATCTGCCACACACCAAACTAAAAGGAATAGATCACTCAGGTTTTTCCCCCAACACAAGATTTTTGACATGTTAACGAGTTTATTATTTCCTGTTGCTGGGCTAAATAGCAAAGAGCTGCTCTTTGGAGAGGGTACAACAAGGATGACACTTCCAACACTCACAGATTAATGTCTGCACATGGAATGATTGAATTCTTGTGGCTGTGCTCATTTTACCACAAGCACATGAGTCAAATGCAGGTTTTTCATACCAAATCACCCTCCCACCATGGTGCCAGTGTTATAAACCCTCTTGTAAAACTATGAGGTCCAGGAATTATTTCCAAGTGTGTGTTCCTCAGCCTCAAGTTCCTGACAGTCCCATTTTTCCCCTTGCTGTATTTCTTAAAAAAGAAATACATCCATCTGGCTGAAGATAATTTGATGCTACAACCCAGAGTTACCTGCATGAGTCTCCTTAGGAATCACATCCTATTTTACAGCCTGAGGCTTTAAAAGGCACAGAACATGAAAATCAACAACAAACGTATTTTTTTATGACAATATCTAAGGAGAATGCAACAAATTGCAATGATTTGTCTGTGTTTGTTGGCTTAGTGCCCCTCTGAAGATAACCTGAAGATCACCTGAAGATCACCTAATGCTACAACCCGGGGTTACCTGCACGTGTCTCCTTAGGAATCACATCCTATTTTACAGCCTGAGGCTATAGAAGGCACAGAACACGAAAATCAACAACAAATGTATTTTTATAACAATACCTAAGGAGAAAGCAACAAATTACAATGATTTGTCCGTGTTTTTGGCTTAGTGCCTCTCTGAAGATCACCTGATGCTACAACCCAGGGTTACCTGCACCTGTCTCCTTAGGAATCACATCCTTTACAAACAACAAATAGCAAACAAAGCAATAAATTACAACAATTTGTCCGTGTTTGTTGGCTTAGTGCCTCTCCCCAGCTTTCACCTAAATATTCGTAGGGCCAAGAGGAAAAGCCTGGTGTGAAAGCAGCAGTGGGGTGGGCTCTGATGGTGCTGTCTCTGCTGGGGAAACACCCCAGAAACACAGGGTGAGGGTGCTCCACATCCTCCCCATTCCCATTGAATCCGTGGTGTTTCCCACCACCACCGTGTGCCCCACATCCTCCTGCCCTACCCACTTATTCCGTGAGCTCTTTGGGGGTAATTTTTGGGGGTAATTTGTTCCTCACCCACAGCAAGAGCCCCAGTGCTGCAAACACGAGCGAGGAGTGAGCCCTCCTCCCACGTGCCCTGCTTTCCTCAGCAATTTCCCTCTGTATTTCTCCCATTCCTGCCCCGTGCTGCTGCAGCTGGTTGGGCACACAGCTCACTCTGAGGTTTAGAGGAGTTATCTCAATTTCCAACCCCTCTGCAGCCTCCTGACTGTCGCAGCTCCTGTTTACCACTGAAATTTGGGTGTGGATGGGCTTCCCAATGATATTTACACTTGTTCCAGGCTCGGGGAATTAAAGTCAAAGTGAGCAACTGGTGAGAGTAATGAGGCTTCAGAAGAATGAAATTGGTGGCAACTTCCATCCCGTGGGACGGGTGTTGATGATGGAAAAGGGAAACTTAATATTTGTGAAATTAAATAATGCTGAATAAACAAAAGGTCCAAACCAGACTGCATCCATCTTTTTAATTATTTTGGGGTTGGTGTGTTGGCTTTTTTTTACTAGAACCTGACTCTTAAAAGTATTTCTATTTTCCCCAGGCTCCTCTGGGACACAGAAGCCTGATATTAAAAGCCTGAACATTGCTCTTAGAGGCCCGGGAGGGGTTTGGTTGCACAAAGCACCTTTAGAGAGATGAATTAATGCCTTGGTCTGCAGACACCACCTCCACAAACCTGCCAAGTTTCCATCCCGGGGGGATTTAGCATCTGTTGGAGAGGAGACAACAGGGCTGCCATGGGTCAGTACTGGGAAGGGACCACCCGGGTTCATGGGGAAACTGGGACAGAGAAGGGAGAGGGCTGAGAAGAATTCAAGAGGCAATTCATTCAGGTATCTCCCCTTGGTCACCAAAAATCGAAGATTTCCCAAAGCAGCTTCCAAGACTTTAAGGAGTCACGTATCAGATTCCTTACTGCAGTGTGAAATATTAGGATCTATGTTGGAAGACAGGGAAAAAAGAGAAGGGGCAGGGGGGAAAAGGGGGAAAGAGAGTGGCTGATTTTTGATTCCAAGAATTTTTTTTGTCATCTGACATCTTTCCCCCACAGATCTTCACTTGTTGAATCTGGGCAAGTAGCTGCACTTCACTTTATGTTGCATTAAAAATAGTTAAAAGGAAGGAAGGAAAAAACTGACCATAAAACACGTCTTAGAGAAGAGGTGGCTTTCACTTCTCATTCTACCCCATCCAAGATCTTAATATTTACACTTAAAATTGTCAAATTCTTCCCACTTTTTCCCATCCCCGGCTCAGCATCCGAACAAACCAGCACATGAATATTTACGAAGACGCAGAAGAAATTTGATTGAAATATCACTCCAAGCTGGAATATGTGAAAGATAATTAAGAAGGCTTGCAAAGGGACAAGCCCATGGCCAGCTCTCCCGTCTGGCAGCACAATGGGCCACCACTGTGTGAGCTGGCCCGGTGGCACTTCATTCATTCATTCACCGCGAGCGTCTGTCCCCAGGCCCGCGACAAGCGCCGGTGACAGAGCCCGGCTGGGGCTGCTCGGGAAAAGGCAGCAGCCAGAGCAGGGCTCGTCCCTCTGGCACAGCATGGAATCCATACAGGAATCCAGCTCGGAGGGGGCAGGGGAATCGGAAATGCTGGGCCCCGCTCCGGCGAGCTTGGATAACATGGGCTGGGCCAGCATCCTCTGCAAAAGCATCCTCTGCAAAAGCATCTCTGCAAAAGCATCCTCTGGAAAAGCATCTCTGCAAAAGCATCCTGAGCGCCGCTCCCTCCGCCAGATATTCCTGCCAAAAAAGCTGAGTTTTCCCAACCCGTGTCCTCCGTTAGCGCCTGTTTTCATTCAAATCAGGGCCGCGAGAAAGACAAATGACCGCGACGCATTCGAGGCATTTTTCCTTGTCAGGCGCCACGCACTAACTTCCCTCGCTGCGAGAACTCGCTGCTGCTGCCTGATGCCAGCGAGGGCTCGTAATGTGCATCCTGCCTCTTTCCAGAGCTCCTGTTTGGGGCAAAATCCTCCTGAAAATGCTAAATTTCATCCTCCCACACACACACACGGGAATGCAAATCCCTGGTGCTGCACAGGTGAGGAATCCTTCGGTCATTGCCAAGTTCAAGCTTTCCCATTTTCCTAAAGAAACCGGAATTTGCGGATTCCTCTGAGAAAGTCAGTTCTAATTTGTTATATACATCAACCAGTTCCAATTAATGCTTCCATGAAGCAATCCATTTATTACTGAGGGGAAGGAGGAAAGGGATGTGAACATTTTTTGGGATGCTCCAAGCTTGTCCTCATCCCCCCGCCCATATGAGGAACAATTTCTCTGGCCCAAGCAACTCAGTTACAAGGGAAGAGAAGCCAAAATAAATGTGAAAGTCTCCTTTTCCTCTAGTTTCCTCAAGCACACATTATGTATAAATTACTGGGATGGGGGGAAAAGAGAAAAGCTATACAAGAAACATTTCTGCTTGTTGTTGTTGTTTGGGTTAAATTCAGGAAAATTCAGGAAAATTCAGGAAAATTCAGGAAAACAGAGGTAACATTTCAAATACATGAAAAAGTATGAAATGGCTTCACTTTCTCATTCTCAGGAAATCATCTCCATGATTTTAGTTCAGTCTGACAACCAGAAGCAGTGAGATCATGGCAGTAACCAAGCCAGCCAGACAATACTGAGACTAAACTTCTCTCTGCCTGCCCCCCCTCCCACAATTCACCCCCAAAAGCTGATTTGAAGCCAGGTCAGCTCCCTCAGAACAGAGATCCTCAGCTGGCGATTCTCTCCTCCAACATCCCTTCATCCAGGAATAAAAGCAAGGGAGACGAGCATTGCCTCTTCTCCAGCTCTGTTGCAAAGAGGGGAGAGGGTGTCAGTCAAAAAAGTATTTAAGCAGCAAATTCCAGCTCCTTGATGACTCCTATGCCAGAGCAATTCCCTTTCAGCCTCCCTATCACCCTTGGAATGTGTTTTTGGGGAGAAATTTGGGGGCACCAGCAAGGGGGGCACTGCTTTGGGCAGGCTCTTCCCATATGGAATGGCACTGGGAGAAATGAAACCCCAACCTTCCCAAATCCTCATTTATCCTCCTGCACTGCACAGGGCAGCTCAAGCTTAGCCTTCCCTGGGAGAGCCAGCCTTTCCAAAATGGATTTATTTTTAAATTATTTTATTTTAGAAATCATCCACATCGGTTGTTGTAACTCAAGTACGTTTTAGCACCTCTGTGCCAACTGAGAGTACTTGATTTTAATTAAATCCTACACCATGAAAAATATTTATGTTGTTCATAGCTAAATTTCTCCATGACTTATTTCTATATATTTTGCTTGGAATTTAATTTGCTTTTTTTTATTATATGGCCTTCATATAAACCCCGCCTTTCCATAGCATAGCTATATATATATATAATTTCTAAAATAGCAGCTTTTTAGGCTCTAATAAAAAATACTCACTGGGCCTTCCAAAAAGTTCCTTCAGATTAGATAATGCCTATTTATCTAAAATATCAAATGCGTAGAGGGAAACATCAACAGAGAAAGCGATAGGCACACCAGAGGCTTCCTTTCCTTCTCCTTCAGAAGAGACTTTAAAGCTGAATAAACACCTTGGAAAAGCACAAGCAATAGAGCGATCTCCTGGGTTCTGAACCTGACCTTTCCAAGTTAAAAATACACATTTTCCAGGCTGATCCTCCAAACCCTCCCTCACAGGAGCCTTCCCGCTGCTTCCACGCCAGCCCTTCCATGGGATCCATGGGATGGCATCTCTCAGCTCAACACTGGAATTTGTTAATTCTTCTGTTTTCTGGGGCAGGCAAAAGCATTCCCGCCATGCCTCCTCAGCATTCGTTTCCTGCTCCTGGTGATTAGCATATAAATCTAAAAGCATGTGTTGGGAATTTTTTTTTCCATATTCAGTGCGACATTAATCTTATTAGCTCAGGTAAACAACTAAGAGCTATTAAAGAGAGTGCCATTTATCAGGGAGCAGTTAACCCTGCGGAGCACGTGGCAGGAACGTGGATTTCACAGAATCCTGGAGTCACTGAGGTTGGAAAAGTCCTCCAAGACTGCCAAGTCCAACCTGTGACCCATCCTCACCTCGGACACCTGCAGGGATGGGGACTGGAGGCAGCTCATTGCCAATCCCTGTCTGAGTACCCAAGTGCCCATCAGGAAACTTGGAATTCCTGGGGCAGGGACCAAAATGGCACATTTAGGGTTCATGTCCTTCTCCAGTGGAGCCCCAGCCAAGCCCCTCAGCGCCCTGGGGCAGCTCAGGCTCCTTATCAGCCCCAGGGAAGGGATGGGAAGGTTTGGGAAGGTTTGGGAAGGGAAGGTTTGGGAAGGGAAGGTTTGGGAAGGGAAGGTTAGGGAAGGTTAGGGAAGGTTAGGGAAGGTTAAGGAAGGGAAGGGAAGGGAAGGGAAGGGAAGGGAAGGGAAGGGAAGGGAAGGGAAGGGAAGGGAAGGGAAGGGAAGGGAAGGGAAGGGAAGGGAAGGGAAGGGAAGGGAAGGGAAGGGAAGGGAAGGGAAGGGAAGGGAAGGGAAGGGAAGGGAAGGGAAGGGAAGGGAAGGGAAGGGAAGGGAAGGGAAGGGAAGGGAAGGGAAGGGAAGGGAAGGGAAGGGAAGGGAAGGGAAGGGAAGGGAAGGGAAGGGAAGGGAAGGGAAGGGAAGGGAAGGGAAGGGAAGGGAAGGGAAGGGAAGGGAAGGGAAGGGAAGGGAAGGGAAGGGAAGGGAAGGTTTGGGAAGGGAAGGGAAGGGAAGGGAAGGGAAGGGAAGGGAAGGGAAGGGAAGGGAAGGGAAGGGAAGGGAAGGGAAGGGAAGGGAAGGGAAGGGAAGGGAAGGGAAGGGAAGGGAAGGGAAGGGAAGGTTTGGGAAGGGAAGGTTTGGGAAGGTTTGGGAAGGTTTGGGAAGGTTTGGGAAGGTTTGGGAAGGTTTGGGAAGGGAAGGTTTGGGAAGGTTTGGGAAGGTTTGGGAAGGTTTGGGAAGGTTTGGGAAGGGAAGGGAAGGGAAGGGAAGGGAAGGGAAGGGAAGGGAAGGGAAGGGAAGGGAAGGGAAGGGAAGGGAAGGGAAGGGAAGGGAAGGGAAGGGAAGGGAAGGGAAGGGAAGGGAAGGGAAGGGAAGGGAAGGGAAGGGAAGGGAAGGGAAGGGAAGGGAAGGGAAGGGAAGGGAAGGGAAGGGAAGGGAAGGGAAGGGAAGGGAAGGGAAGGGAAGGGAAGGGAAGGGAAGGGAAGGGAAGGGAAGGGAAGGGAAGGGAAGGGAAGGGAAGGGAAGGGAAGGGAAGGGAAGGGAAGGGAAGGGAAGGGAAGGGAAGGGAAGGGAAGGGAAGGGAAGGGAAGGGAAGGGAAGGGAAGGGAAGGGAAGGGAAGGGAAGGGAAGGGAAGGGAAGGGAAGGGAAGGGAAGGGAAGGGAAGGGAAGGGAAGGGAAGGGAAGGGAAGGGAAGGGAAGGGAAGGGAAGGGAAGGGAAGGGAAGGGAAGGGAAGGGAAGGGAAGGGAAGGGAAGGGAAGGGAAGGGAAGGGAAGGGAAGGGAAGGGAAGGGAGGGTTTGGGAAGGGAAGGTGCAGTCAGGACTCTGAACTCGCTAATCGTGGGGAGGAGTCTGCAGAACCTCCAGGCAGAACAAAGCAGGTGAACCCAAGCGGCCCCAGAAACACCTGTGTGAGCCGGGCCTGGCTTTAGGGGATGTGCACCGACAGAGATGCGGTGCCCTGTCCTGGGAGAGCGATCCCGGCTTTTCCCTGGGCTCTGGGGACCCATCCCGGCTTTTCCCTGGGCTCTGGGGAGCAATCCCGGCTTTTCCCTGGGCTCTGGTGAGCAATCCCGGGTTTTCCTGGGCTCTGGGGAGCAATCCCGGGTTTTCCTGGGCTCTGGGGAGCCATCCCGGCTTTTCCCGGTACTCTAGGAGAGCAATCCCGGCTTTTCCCGGTACTCTAGGAGAGCAATCCTGGCTTTTCCTGGGCTCTGGAGATGTCACACCCTGCTCGGGGCAGGGGTGGCTCGCACATCCCTCACTCCCCTGCTGCCATCGCGGTGACATCGCAGGGTGACACTGAGGTGTGCACACGCTCACTCTCCTCCTTCATTGCCGAGACAGAGAGCCCTAAATCGCTTCTCATTCATCCCTGGGAGTTCCCCCCTGCGTTTGTGAGGCTCGTTCCCATTTACAGAGCCCCTGGACCATGTCCCCCCTGTCCCCTGCCCCTGTCACTCGCACTCTACAGTAATTTTAGGTTCTCAGCAGCTGAAAAGAGCACGCTGGGGAACCCAAATCCTTATCCCTGGATGTGGAACTGTGGCCTTAGGAGAAAACAAGAGCCAGCCCAGGTAGAGGGAATCCTGCCAGACAAGCAGACAGTGCTTTGGAACTGTCTGAGGGCTCCTGGGACATGCCCCTTTGCTTTGGAACTGTCTGAGGGCTCCTGGGACATGCCCCTTGCCTGAGCCTGACATTATCCCCCAGTCTGGAGCCCAACAGGATCTGCCTGTCCCACACCACTGCCAGCTGTTCTTCCCCACATGTATGAAAACACCTATTTTTGTTGAAGAAGAGCCACATTTCTGCACATTTCTGTGCTCAACAGCACAGAAAACTCACATCCCATCAGTTTTTCTGAGCCACAGAAAGAGAGATCACACAGAGTGAATCCAGCTGATACCAACTGGAAGTTTGGGGGACAGAAGTGAACAAAGGTGGGGGAAAATGTATTCTTTTAATGTGCACAGCCTCCCTTAAAGTCCTCGAAATAAACCTCTCTTTTCTGTCTCCATAACTCCTCAATTCCCCCAAAAAAATAAGTAAAAAGGGGAAAAAAGGAGAAAAAATAAGTAAAAGGAAAGGAAAAGAGAAGATTTAGAGGAGAGAAACATCCCAAGCTCAGCGCTTGGCAGTGCCCAAACTCCGCCAAGACCCAGACTCTGCCCCACAGCCTTTCCCAGCAGCAAGGGAAGGGTGAAAAATGGAAATCCCAGTGGCCAGAATTCCCCGTGCAGGCTCACCCCGGGGCTTACAGCAGCTATCAGCACATCTCCCTGCCTGGCCCTGCCACTCACAGGGGCTGCAGCTCTCGGGCCTGATGGAGTATCGATCCCCCAGAGTGCAAAGTCCAGCATGCCATTAGTCCAATCTGTTTTCAAGCTGACACAATCCCGTCATTTGTCATCTTCTCCTGTCCTGCTGTGTTTGTTTAGGAGCAGGATATTTGCTTTATCTGTCACTTCCCAATCCTCACTGTATTCTTTGCCTGACACGGAGTTTATTGGGTCCACAGTTTTCTCAGAGTCATTAACAAGGGGGACTTGGACACGCTGATGAAATCGCTGGGAAATGAAGATGCTGATAGCTTGGAAAGTATTTGCGAATAAAAATATGTTTGGGGTTTGTATTTGAAACTGGAATTTCGGGGGAGAAATTCCTAAAAACCTTTCACTTTCTACAGCAGAAGCCTGGCAGGTGACTGCACCAATGAAAACACCTGAGAGAAACAGCCAGCTCAGAAACCACCTCTGAAATTTCTTAAAAGCAAGGTTAGAAATCCCTGAAATCATCAGTCATGAAAGCAGAGCTTGCAGGAAATGCTGAGACATAAACTCCACGTTATGGGTCTGTTGCATTGCAAACTTGAAGTTTTCTTTTTTACCTTTCCTATTTAAGAGCTGTTTGTATCTCATTGCAAAAATCTCTCAAAAAAAAAAAAAAAAAATCTGTTCAAAGTTCTATTTCATCATTTTCATCTGTTCTACCACTCACTATTAACTCCAGAAATGGGAGCTAGCACAGAAATTTTTATCATAACCATCGGTATTTTCACACTCACATACATAAAGAGCACCATGAGAGCAGCATCTGTTTATTGCCAACATTTATAACCATTTTATGATTATTTTTTTAATGCAGGTAACCCTTCACTGCAGCAGAAGAGGCTCTCAAATGCCCATGGGGGGAGTGCCTGACCAATTCCCCAGGGCAAATCAAAGCACTAAACCCCAAACTTTGGCTCAGTTTGGTGAATCCGCATTCAGAAACCCTCATCACCTCCCAGGGAAGCTAGAAAGAGCAGAACTTCATTTTCCACCTACAAAATCCATGTTTTCGTTGTGAATATCCACTTTTAAAATCTGCAGATTCCTTTGGAAGCTCCCAAGTTTTGTTATTGCAGGGGGCCTGAAAAACCAGTGCAGGCAGGGCAGGTGTCCCCAGGCACGCTCTGGGTGTTTAATTTTAATTACAGTGACAGGCAGCCCTGGGAGCTGGGGCTGCCAGCAAGGCCCCTTGGAGCCAGCACTCCCAGGAACACCAGGCCAGCTCTCCTAAAAGCCTCCCAATATTGCTGATCCTTTCCCTGTCCCAAATTTCAGAGTGCCCCTGAGGAAGGGGATCGGGTCCTGTGCACCCCACACTGCAGCTGGGGAGGTTTGGGGTTGTGTTTGGGGGGTTCAGGTCCACATTGAGCTCTGCACGCTCAGAATAATTTGTCTGCATTGAAGAGCAGCTTCAGCTGAGCCTGGAAAGGTCTCATGTTCAGCAGGACTGTCCCCAAAGCTCCCTCCACGCTGCAGCTGCAGGTTCTGCCTTTGTCCTTCACCACTGTCTAATAATTTACTCAATATCAGAGCCTCTCTGAGAGGCAAACTGCTCTAACCACTCACACTTCTCGCCTTTCCCAGTTTGTTTCTAGAGCAGCAAAAGCTCTGGGACACAAAGGGGTTAAAGTCACATTGACCTCCTTCTCTGAGTCCCAAAATCTCCAAACTCAATTTGCTCCTCCCTGGGTGAGAGCACAGCACCCCTGGCTCTGCACATCCCCTCTCTGCCTTTCCATCATTTTTCTCCAGAGCAAATTACCCACTTTTCATATTGAAATATGTTCTGGGAGATGGGCAAAGAAGTAAAAGGACATGGAGGAAGTAAACGAGAAGCCTTGGTCATTTAGGAGTTGGCGTTTCCTGGGTTCTGGAAACCTCTGTGAGTCCAGCATCCCTCTGAGATTGGGATTGGGGAGGTTAAGATCACAGGACACACTCTGCAATAAAATTTTAACCATTCTCATTAGCCTACAGGAGTCCCCACACATCTGTCCAGCTGTTGGGGCTGCCTGCGCTCCCTCGGAGCTGAAAGGCAGTGAGGGCAGCACCTCCAGGGAAGGGGAAGGCTCCCTCCTCTCCAGGACAGGGAATTCACACAGGCTCTGGATCCCTGTCACTCAGAGCCCCCCAGATGTTCACCCCTTTTACTGCTCCTTGCTCGCAGGTTGCTGCAGTAATTGGTTGAAAGGGGGGAAAAAAATAGCAAACTGCTGCTAATAATATAATAAAAGCAAATGCTGGCCAGCACAATAAAAATGGGAGGCAGTTTATGCTTTCTGGGTGAGCAGTTTGTGAATTTATGGACAAGCAGGCCTCTGCCTTCTCTCCCTTACACATATTGGGGATAAGGTTACATTTTATTTGTAGGGAATTTTATGGCAGCAAAGGCCATTCATTAAAGAAAGCAAAAGAGCAGAGAAAAACCAGATGATTGTTACCCAGAAATCCTCATCAGCTCTCCCCCAGTTGTTTATCCTTCAACTTTTTAAAGGAATTTTTAGACAAAGATGCTTTCTTTCCCCTCTGGAAAAGAAAAAGGAGTGGGGAGAAGACATACAGTTTCACCCAGAGCCTTTCAGAGCTCTCCGGGCAGTGCCCTGAAAACAACTTTCCCTTTAATGAAGACCTTTCTGGAGCTCTCTTCAATATTCACAAAAAAAAAAAAAAAAAAAATTAAAACTTCACAAGTTCATAAGGACGGATCCCTGGGTAGGACTTTTATTAAGTCTTTTCTATTTACTTCCTACCTAGATAAGATCTTAATCACAGCCCCCAAATTATCCGCAATGACATTTATCAACTCCAGTCATCTTTTCTTTAGCATGCTCCGCCTGACCAGTCGGCTTTTCTTCCACCCCTTCCTTTCAATGGAAGTTAATTTCGAGTACATGATTTATCTTGCTGGGCTAACAGCACTGAGGCAGCCCACCTTTTCAAAGGGCTGGCCAGGGAGTGAATTATAGCCGAGTTGTCCGGTGATTGCGTTCCGTGGGGAAGGAGAATAGGCAGCCAGTGTGTTGCCCCGATGTGGCGCTGGGACCTTTTCAGCTCGGGAAGAAAAAAAGATTGGGCCTCTGACCGTGGGGCTGACAGGCAGGCGTTATATCAGCAGACAAAGGCTCGAATACCTGAAAGGATCAGAACTCCATGTACTCCGAGATGTGATGTTGTTTACAACACCATACGCTGACCCTATCCCGAATTTACATGATATCGGTGCAGCGGTCTTTTAACCTCTCCTCATTCTTCTTCCTGCATCCTCACACGGCCATTAGCATAGGGAGAATTAGCTGGGGCCGCATTAAATCCAGCAGCACTTTGAAATCCTTCGCACGCATTCTGCGGCGAGCGCCGCTGCGATGTGTAATTTCCCTGCATGCCCTGGATATATCCAGGGGCTCTGTTTGGTTTGGCAGTGGGTTTCATTCAGTATCTATTAACATTCAACTTCTATTTGTAAAGGGCATGTACAACCCACTCAAGTACATATTTGGCACAAGCCACAGTCATTTAGTGTTGGTCCAGGAGTACAGCTGGTGCCATCTGGGGCAGGATAATGGGAATCTTTCACAGAGCTGTGTTTTCATACTCCTTGTTCCCTCTCTGCCTTACACAAACGGGGGCGGTTATGAATATGCTGCAGCTCAGAGTTTGGGGCTTGTCCTGAGCCACAAACTCCGACTGCACGAGGAGGGATCTCTCCTGGAGCCTGGGAGGTGCCGTTTCAAACAGGGACCCCAAATCTGAAACCCTGCAGCATGAAACCCTGCGGATTTGCAAGCACGAGGAAGATTTCCAGCACTTTCTGGTTTAATTCCAGAAAACTAGGCATTTCCTTGCTGATAATTCCACTCTCCCTACTAGCAGGGCTGGGGAATTGAGAAGTTGTGGCTTCCCTGAGGAAGAGGGAGAGGATTTCTCCAACATAACAGAAGATTCTGCGGGGTTTCAGTGCCAAAGCCTCAGCTGGTTCTTAACACACATCACTGCCCGAGCCGGCGGTGAAAGGAAATTTTGTACACACAGAAATCACTTGACACTGTTGAAAAACCTGGGCCTGGAGGACTGGCAGTGTTCTGCATCCACTGGGCTGTTTATTTTCCTGCTCAGGGAGTTATTCGAGACAGGACCCTGCGCGACTCCGGCGTTGGCTTGGAAGAAATAAAAGCCTCCACATTCCACTTGGTTCACGCACCACTCCCAGGGCACAGGGAGGCTGTGACAGCAGCCTGCAGAGTGGGGACAGCCTGTCCCAAACCTGCCTGGGACGCCCAGCTCGGGATCCCAACCCTTGGAGCTGAGTTCTGTTCCTGAGCTGGGGCAGCACACGATGGGATGAGCATCCCAATCTGCTTTAAGGGACAGAGGAGCAACTGCGACTGCAAGAAATCCACAAATCAACTGAGGAAACAGTTCTTAGCATCAAATTCTGTTTGATATAAATATACAGGGGTGGGAAACTGAGAAATGATTACATTTCTGGGCATCACCAGAACTGGGATTGTTCCTTGAAAGAGATTTCAGTGCCATATCTCACCCCCTGTACCCCACAAAGCCAAGATGAGAACAGAAGTTGTCCTCCCTCGTGGCCACCTGGGCAAGCCAAGCACCTGCTTTGCTCCTCTCTTTCAACCAGGGAGAATTTGTTTTCCCCATGGCTCTCCATGGCAAGACACACATTTCTGTTTGTTTGGGGGTTTTCGGGTTTCAGGGGAGGGTGACACCACTTTGAAGAGACCAATGGCATTTCGGAAGGTCCATTGCAAATCTCCCGTGAAGACAAAACTCAGAATTTGCCACACGAACCCACTCAGCCTCCAAAACCCAAAACGCAAAACACAGGCAGCCCTTCCCAAGCGTTCCCATTTCCCAGCATGATTTTTAGAATGCTTCTGCCCACTGCCCACGTTTCTGCAGCCTGTGCCGCGTTCCCGTGGAAAGCAGGGAAGAATTCAGCAGCTGCATTCCTCCCACAGCCACCACCACGGCCCTGCTCGTGACCGACCCACGGCGACTCTGCAAAGTGGGGACCTCTGCAACATTCTGATTCTGTTCAAATGCCGGAAATCACATTCACAGGGGAAAAATATTCTGATTTTCTTCTTACAAAAGGGTGATTTCCTCCCTGTCTGCCCCACAGAGCGAGGCTACAGCTGTTGGAGCTGACCCAGAGCAGAGCCACTCCACAATAATCCTCCATGTGAGCTGCCCTGGGAGCAGTGGGGCATTTTCTGGGGTTCTTTCGCTCTCAACTTGCAGCAGGAGCAGCTTCCCGAGGAGAGCTGAAACATGAGCTCCGTTATTCCCACCATCCACATGGCACCAGCTCTGTCCTGCAATTGGTGAGACACAGCAGCCGAACGCAAACTCCTGGGGATGGTTTTCTGTCCCCACAGAAAATGAAGTTTTGCTACAACAGGCACGAAATTCCCCAACGCTGCTCCACCTGCAGGGAAGCCCAGCTGGGAGGAGAGTTGTGAACATGAGAAAACAAGGGCTAAACTGGCAGAATGCAAAATATTTGTGAAAATTATCAGTACTGAAGGTAGAGGGACGATATAATTATATATTCCACTGGAGAGAAATAAGTGATAACCAAAATGAATACTCATCCCTTAGTCAGCCTTTGTTGGGTGTGGATATTTTGGTTCAGCAGCAGCCATTGATATGGGAATGATGAAATCACTGAGCTCCTACTGCGCTGTTAAAAGATGTCCAACTTCTTGAAACTTTGCAAATCCCAAATTAACAACTGAAGAAGTCACCACATGTACACAAAAATATTTCCAAGTTTTGCTCATGTAAAGTTTGCCAACATTTTCTGAAGAGGAAGAAAGATGGCAATAAAAGTGCATTTCTATCCTATTGATAAACGTGATCCCAGAATCAGAAAAAGGTTGGAAAAGACCTCCAAGACCATGGAGTCCAAGCTGTGACCTATCCCCACCTTGTCCCAGAGCACTCAGTTCCACCTCCAGGCCTTCCTTGGACACCTCCAGGGATGGGCACTCCAAACCTCCCTTCCAATGCCTCACCATCCATGGAGAAACTCCTCCTGAATTAGAGGTGAAGGAAATCACTGCTGCTAATAACCTAAACTGTTATTTCAGAAAGCTAAAACTCTCTGTACCAACAATTGAGAAAAAAAATTGCTCTGATTTAAACCAAGACCATCCCATAACAAACTCGTTACACAAATTGTAAATGCAGCTCCTATTTTTACCTAAAACACTCTGACCTGTGGTTCTCTGGAAGCTTATCCAAGAAGGAAACTGTGTTCTGTTGGAGCCAGAGTGCTCTGCCTGCTCTCATTATTCATACCCTCGGATTTCAACAATGTAAGAATAAACTGCAGAGGTGAAGAGGGGAAAAATAATTAGGAGTGCAACAAAATGCACGAGCACATTAAGGTGTTAAAAGGGTTGGAGGTGTGAAACCCAAAAATAAACATTCTGCTTAATATCTCAAGGTAATGTTTTGATGTGTGCTCAGCGAATCAATATTTGAAATCGTGGTAGGAGCTTGCATTTCCAGCTGGTGCAAAGGCATAAAAACAGAACAGATTGTATTTAGAGCAAACCCTACCACTGCAGGCTCTGCAACAGCACAAGTTTGCATTTAGTGGCACATAAATGGTGTTATTCTTTGTTGACATTAGGATTAACTTTGTGGATTGACGCTAAAGAACTGTAAAAAGAGTTTTAAAACCTCCTCACTTTTGTGATCTCTCCTTAACCACAGCAGCTACTGTAAGCTACCCTGACTGCCCATAAAGACAACTGGATTTTGAGGGCTTTTTAAAGCAGATCCTCCCAGGCACGCTCCGATTTGGAAACTGCCATTGCAAGGGCTGCTGGAATGGACCTGTTGGGATTTTCCCTCCTCTCAGCTATTAGCATCAGAAAACCTTCCCAAAAAACCTGAAAAATTCACTGTACACCTTTCCAAGAGCCATGGACCTGCTGTTCTCCTTATTTGTTATATAATAACAATAAATATAATGTTATTTATATATATATAATATATTATTTTATATAGAATATATAATAACAATAAATATATATAATAACAATAAATAGATTGTTATTTATATATATAACATTATAATATATAGTGTATATATTATAGCAATAAATATATATAATAACAATAAATATATAAATAAATATAAAAACAATAAGATATCTCCTTATATCTGTCTTGAAAGTCACCACGAGGACCAGCAGCAAATGAAACATTTTGTGAGGAAAGAGAAATGAAAACAAACCAAGTGAAGAGCTGATGGAACCCCCCAGAGAGTTTCAGTTGAGTTCCTCTCTCAGCAGAGACACAATCCTGAGGCTGACAGGAGATTCCTGAGGGACAGAGCATCCTGGCCTAAATCTGGTGCCATCCCCAGCTGTAGGAAATCCCCCCATCCTCACAGAAAAAACACCACAAATCCAGATTGGAATGGCTGTCAGGGGCAAAAAATGGCATCCAGGGGAAAGCCCTGAATGTGTTATCCCAGAAAAAACAACAACAGACTGTGAAAGGACAGGACAGGTGGAGGGCAGTGCCCAGTGGGACAAGCACCTTGGTTTTGCTGCGTTTCAGGAATGTGGGAAGCTCGGTTTCCAAGACATAATTTATTCACTAATTCAACTTCCATGGAGTTGAATGGAGCTGAACCAAGCCAGGCTTGCTTTAATCTGAAATGGCAAAACTTCCATGTCGGACTCAGTTTAAATGGTGTCTCAGTTAAAAAAAAAAAAAACAAAACCAGAATAACTTTGATTAAACAAGATTAGGGCAAATTCCCCTTCCCTGGGAGGGTAGGCAGGCCCTGGCACAGGTGCCCAGAGAAGCTGTGGCTGCCCCTGGATCCCTGGCAGTCCCCAAGGCCAGCCTGGACAGGGCTTGGAGCAGCTTGGGACAGGGGAAAGTGTCCCCATGGCAGGGGTGGCACTGGGTGAGCTTTCAGGTCCCTTCCCACCCAAACCATGCCAGGATTCTGTGGTTCCGAGGAGAGGGGGAGAGAGCTCTGCCCATCCACGCTGGGGGTGGGAGCACCCAGCCCACTCTGGAACAGTCCCTGCTCATTCAGGAGCTCCAGCAATCCTGGGACAGCCCCAGTGCCACCTGGACCTCACCACTAGGACCAGCAGATGCCAACCTGAGGCTCAGGCATTCCAGGGAGCCAAATTCCAAGGCAGCTGAGCCTCTCTGCCGAGGGCTTGTGGCTCTGCCAAGAGCCCAGTCCCCACACAGGGCCAGCCCCGCCGCCGTGGAGGAGGTCCATCTTCGTGGCCAATCTGACAAATGTCTTATTATTACTATTATTTTTTTTAAGTGGGCCTGTTCTCTCTGGGTCACTTTGCTCCAGCCTGCCCAACCCTGGTAATAATGAGCCGAGGCTGGTTAAGCAGCTAATTAGCATGCCGTTTGTTAGACGAGTTAAGAACGTAATTATTGTGAGTAGGCAGAGCCTGCCGATGGAATGCATTTTGAAGGTTACCATAGGAATCCTTCCTCGCTCTATTCATTCCCAGCGTAATACTAATCACTATCATAAGGAAAGGATTGCTTGGATATAGACTGTAGGTTAACATCTGATTAGATTGCCAGGGAACAAAGCCATGCAGGCACTTTGTTTGTTAACCCTTTTGGGGCCTGCCCAAGTGTCCTGACCCGCAGGAAGAGCTCCCTGCTGCCGGGTCCCCTCCCCTGGCTGGGGTTGGAGTCCCAGCTGGGCTCGGGGCTGGCATGGAGGAGGGCAGTGAGAGCTGCCTCCAAACGGGCTGGGATGAGGGAGGGTTCACCCCAACTGGCATGGAAACCATCCTTGGCTTTTGTCACTTGTAGGTCCCCAAGGGGCATGGAAACCATCCTTCCCTGCTCTTGTCACTTGTGGGTCCCCAGCTGGCATGGAGAGCCATCCTTCCCTGCTCTTGTCACTTGTGGGTCCCCAATTGGCATGGAAACAATCCTTGGCTTTTGTCACTTGTATGTCCCCAACTGGCATGGAAACCATCCTTCCTTTCTTTTGTCACTTGTATGTCCCCAACTAGCACAGAAACCATCCTTCCCTGCTCCTGTCACTTGTAGGTCGCCAACTGACATGGAAACAATCCTTCCTTTCTTTAGTCACTTGTGGGTCCCCAACAGGCATGGAAACAATCTTTCCTTTTTTTGTCACCTGTGGGTCCCCAGCTGGCATGGAAACCATCCTTCCCTCCTCCTGTCACTTGTGGATCAGTTGGGTGCAACTCAAACTGGAGAATTCCAAGATCTGACTAAAACAGTGACTGGGGACAGGAAAGAGCAGAATCTCAGCGTTTTTATTTCTGTAAAAGCCGCGGCTCCTCACGCTTTCAGGGTGGGATCCTGCAGACAATCCCCTGGGCACAGAGCCACCCGAGCGCTGCCCCAGCCCTGCCCTGCAGCCCTTGGGGAGCTCGCTGTGCTCAGGTGAGCTCACTGTGCTCAGGTGAGCTCCAGCCACCGCCAGCCCTCATTCCATCCCCTGGGGAAGTGCCCACATCCCAAACCATTCCAGGGAATCCATGGGCACAGCGCCCTGGGCAAGCCTGAGCAGGTCCCACTGCCACCGAGGGACACTGAGGGGACAGATCCCAGTGCCTGGGGACAGATCCCAGTGCTTGGGGACAGATCCCAGTGCCTGAGGACAGATCCCAGTGCTTGGGGACAGATCCCAGTGCCTGAGGACAGATCCCAGTGCCTGGGGACAGATCCCAGTGCCTGGGGATAGATCCCAGTGCCTGAGGACAGATCCCAGTGCTTGGGGACAGATCCCAGTGCCTGGGGACAGATCCCAGTGCCTGGGGACAGATCCCAGTGCTTGGGGACAGATCCCAGTGCCTGGGGACAGATCCCAGTGCTTGGGGACAGATCCCAGTGCCTGGGGACAGATCCCAGTGCTTGGGGACAGATCCCAGTGCTTGGGGACAGATCCCAGTGCTTGGGGACAGATCCCAGTGCCTGGGGACAGATCCCAGTGCTTGGGGACACATCCCAGTGCCTGGGGACAGGAGCTGGCAGCTCCCAGGAAATCCCACGTTCCTTCAATCCCATCAGCAGGACAATCCCGAGGTGCCCCAAAGCCGAACTTCTCTGCCACCCTCAGATGTCACCCCAAAGCCCCGAGGCTCTGCACCCACAGCAGATCCCATTCCTGCTGGGTGAGGATCCTCTCTCATTTAAAGGGTAAGAACTTTGCCTTTTTGTCAGCAAGGAAACCCTGAGCGCTCGTCCTTTGTTCCCCTGCCCCCGAAATTCGCAGCCAGAGCTCGCAGCTCCCCCAGAGCCTCTCTAAAGAGCCCTGGATGTTCATTAAATCGCCTCTGCATATTTTCCTCCTTTTTTTTTTTTTTTTTTTTTTTTTTTTTTTCCCCCGATCCCCCCTCGAGGCTGCCTACCAAAATCTCCCCGTGGTGTTCCTTTAGCTCTTATCCTAAAAGTGCTGGAAGAATGAAGTGGTGAATGCCCCAATCTGAGAGCATTCTGTGGCCAGCCCCACGCTGTTCACAGCTCGCTGCCGAGGCCCGGGGCTCGGTGGGAATTTACAATTCATCGGCGACCAAACTCTTTGAAAATGTTATCAACACATCTTTCCCCTGGCACACGAGAGTGTGACTTATGAGGAGAGGAGCAATTTGTTTCATGAATTTCATCCTTTGTTATTGAAAGCTGCTGGATTTGGATGTATAAAGACCTGTGCCATTAAGCCCGCGGGGCAGAAGCATCCCATGGGCTGACAAGTTTGTTTGCTTGTTATTACTATTTTTAAATACAAATTACTTGGAAAGTAGCATTATGGAGGGCTCGGAAGGTGCTTTGAGGAAAGCTTGTGCTTTTTCCCCAAAAGATTGGGGAATATGGAGGAAAATGAACGGAGCAGTCCGTGACCTTGATTCGATAGGGAAATATCAGCTGATTTCTGTCTGAATTAATGAATATTATCCAATGAATAATTGGATTATCCAATGAATAATGAATATTGCCCAATCCAGTGTACCTCTAAACAACTCTATTTAATACAGAATATTGCCCAATCCAGTGTACCTCTAAACAACTCTATTTAATAGAGAATTTTACCCAATCCAGTGTACCTCTAAACAACTCTATTTAATAGAGAATATTGCCCAATCCAGTGTACCTCTAAACAACTCTATGTAATAGAAAATATAGAAGTATTAAACAAGGGATCTGTCTGGTGTCTTTAAAACTTCAAAAGGTAAAGGAGCATCAGTGTGAAGAGCCAGTTTGACACTGACTAAAATCCTTTTTTGGTGTCTGCTCAAGTGAGAGGCTTGACTTGCAAACAAAAGTCTTCAGAGCAAGGGGGAAATGGAAATAAACATCTCAGGCTACTGAAATGATGAATGAATTAATGAATTTGAATTAATCAAACCCAAAGCAGGGTTTGGAACAGGGGGATCTTGAGGGAGCCAGCGCAGGGTTGGGCTCTGAGTTCTGCCCCAAAGCTCTGATTCCCTCGGCCAGCGTTGGTGAGCCCTGCACAGGTGAGCAGAAGGTAAAAACTGCACCCAGGCACTGATTCCAGCTCTGGGAATGCCATTCCAAACCCTTTTTGCACTCATGGATTAATACAAGTTTTGTTGGAGATCAACTCTGCGTTTCCCTTGAGCAAAACTTGAGAACTGAGACAATTTTAGGCAGCGAATAAATGGTATTACCTGAGATACCAAGGAACTAGATCAGCTGGAAAGGCTGGGAAAAGTTTCCTTTGTGTTGCTCCAAATTTTAAAGAATCCCTCAAAACATTATTCTGACCATTTCTTTTCTCAAGTTAACATTGAAACACCAAGCCAGGAAACTCAGAGGAATAATATCTCAATCCAGCTTCCCCAGATTACCAGAACCAACAAGAAACAGGGAAAAAAAAGCGTTCTTTGGGAACTATTGTTCTCCAGCCAGTTCTTTCACTCCATTTTTGGCTAATTAAATTAATCTGGTAAGCAGGTGTAAACCCACTTGTTTGGGTGGCTAAAAGGAGAGATTGGAGGTATTTGCACAGTGAGAGATTTGTCCAGGGGAGCATTAAACCCTATCAACAAGAGGAAACTCCACTCAGGATGCAGAAAATCCTGTTTAGCACTTCCCAAATCGCACCAAGGCCGCCCCTAATCCACCAGCCCAGCACCGAGGTGAGCTTTAATCGTCTGTTTGTGACGCTGCAAAGCTGTGTTGGGCATGTTTAACTCGGGGAATATTTTCTGTGGTAAATACAAACATAAATACCTCTGTCCTCTGGCATTTGAATTGTAAATGCCCAGCCAGCAGCACCCTCAGCTTTCATTCGAGACCAGTTCAAGACCAACCTTTTATTGCAAGAAGGAACTCCCTCCATGTGCATTTTTTTTTTTTTTGCAGAAATAGAAACCAACCAGAAGCCAAATAGAAACTACCAATAAATGCAGCATCACACCTCTCAGTCATCACCAAAGGCACAGCAATTGTTAATAAAAAAGAATAAATTTCAATCAGCAAGAAAAAATAGGAATACCACCAGCAAAGAGGCAGAATTCAGTCTCACCTACACAGTCATGATGTATCACCCCCAGTTTGCAAATATTAAAGATATTAAAGATATAAAAAGATGTTAAAGATATAAAAGATGTTAAAGATGTTAAAGATATAAAAGATGTTAAAGATATAAAAGATGTTAAAGATATAAAAGATATTAAAGATATTAAAGATATTAAAGGTATTAAAGATGTTAAAGATGTTAAAGATGTCAAAGATGTTAAAGATGTTAAAGATGGGTTTTGAGCAATTGTTTTCATCTGGGCACTACGGAATAGCAGCTAATATGAAAAAGAAGAGTTTGTTTGTCCTTTCCCTGGGTTCTAACTGTGCTGGAGAAGAACGAGAGCATCCCTGGGGGGCAAAGGACCCAACCTTTGGGTCCCCTTTGGGTCAGCCTTTGGGACCCCAGAGAGAGCAGAACATGGACATCCCAGTCTGTTCTGTGCCACCAACCTGCCATGCCTGTCCCTCTTCCCTGAACCCCAAAAATCGTGGGACAACATCGATTCCAGCCAGGGGGGATGGCAGAGGCAGCTGGGGATGCTCTGAGGGGAACTCCAGGGGAGGGGCGGATCCCAGGGACACGAGTGTGACCGTCTGACACCAGTGTGGCCATGTGACACCAGTGTGACCGTGTGACACCAGTGTGGCCATGTGACATGAGTGTGACTGTGTGACACGAGTGTGGCCGTGTGACACCAGTGTGGCCATGTGACATGAGTGTGGCCGTGTGACATTGAGTGTGGCCGTGTGACACGAGTGTGACCGTGTGACACCAGTGTGGCCGTGTGACATTGAGTGTGACTGTGTGACACGAGTGTGGCCGTGTGACATTGAGTGTGACCGTGTGACACGAGTGTGACTGTGTGACACAAGTGTGGCCATGTGACACGAGTGTGGCCGTGTGACACCAGTGTGACCGTGTGACACGAGTGTGGCCGTGTGACACCAGTGTGACCGTGTGACACGAGTGTGGCCGTGTGACACCAGTGTGGCCATGTGACACGAGTGTGGCCGTGTGACACCAGTGTGACCGTGTGACACGAGTATGGCCGTGTGACATTGAGTGTGACCGTGTGACACGAGTGTGGCCGTGTGACATGAGTGTGGCCGTGTGACACAAGTGTGGCCGTGTGACACGACTGTGACTGTCTGACACCAGTGTGACCGTGTGACACAATTGTGGCCGTGTGACACGAGTGTGACCATGTGACACCAGTGTGACCGTGTGACACCAGTGTGGCCGTGTGACACGACTGTGACTGTCTGACACCAGTGTGGCCATGTGACATGAGTGTGACCGTGTGACACGAGTGTGACCATGTGACACCAGTGTGACACAGGTGTGGCTGTGTGACACGAGTGTGACTGTGTGACACCAGTGTGACTGTGTGACAGGAGTGTGACCATGTGACACGAGTGTGACCGTGTGACACCGGTGTGGCCATGTGACACGAGTGTGACTGTGTGACACCAGTGTGACTGTGTGACACGAGTGTGACCGTGTGACATGAGTGTGACACGAGTGTGACTGTGTGACACCAGTGTGACTGTGTGACACGAGTGTGACCGTGTGACATGAGTGTGACACGAGTGTGACCGTGTGACATGAGTGTGACACGAGTGTGACTGTGTGACATGACTGTGACTGTGTGACACCAGTGTGACCGTGTGACACGAGTGTGACCGTGTGACATGAGTGTGACACGAGTGTGACCGTGTGTCCCCTGTCCCCACAGCGCTGGGACCCTGCCAGCCCCCAGGGGCAGCAGCAGTGGTGGCACTGCCCCAGGGCTCCTGGAGGCTTTTCCACCTGCTCAGAGCATCCCTGCTGGCCCTGCCACCTCCCGAGGGAGAGCCAAGTCCTGCAGCTGAGCCAAAATGTCACCAAAGCAGCACAAACTCACACCGCCCGGGTGGCACCGGGCGCTGCCAGCACCCCGAGCATCACCAAAAGGCTGGTGCCACCCTTGGGGACAATCCCTGTCCCTCTGAGACTCCCCGAACCACTCAAGGACATCCCTTCGCAGATGCTCAGAGCTGCTCCTGCCTTTCCACGTCCCAAAGGGACGAGGCCGGACAGTCCCCAGAGCAGCCACGCCATTCGCCCCCTCCTCGAGCCACAACGACCTGCGACAACAATTAACGTCCCTCCTCTCTTCCCCCAGCCCCAAGCTCTCCTGCTCGTCCCCCCTGCCGCCCGCCCCTTCCAGATTTGCTCCTGTTTTTCGTCTATTTGTGAAGGTGCCCAAGACAGGAGCTCACTTAATACGTTCCCTTACGCTTGTGGCGCAACAGCCTATTCAGGACAGATAAGCCCCTTTAGAAATGAAGGGGAATTTAATTCAGCGCTTGAGTGACAGCAGGAAGATTTATCCCCTCACTAGACAATACGGCTTTTGGGGCTTTAATCTTGCCCAGACAATGGGCTGTTTCTCGGCCCTCATCTTGTGCTTTTCCCACGATGTTCGGTGATTAACCGGGGCTCCATTGGATGGAAGCCACTATCTCTCATTTAAGAGTGTTTGCGCCTCTGTCAAGGACCAGGCGAGGGAGGGAGGGAGGTGGGAAGAAGAGAAAGGAAGGGGAGGGGGAGAAAAGTTGAACTCATCTGCGAGAAATGCCGGGAGGCTGCGGCAGGGAGCGGGCGGATGCCAGCGCTATCTGCAGTGGGCAGGGCAGGGTGACATTGGCATTGTCACCTCCGGCGGAGCTGGGCAGGGCAGTCCCTGTTTATTTCAGAGGCTCCTCAGTTGTTCGGTTGTGGTTGTTGTTTAGAACAGCCCTCATCGCACTCTTATCTGGCGGTTCTTAGGGATGTGCTGCCCGAATTTAAGTTTTTTTTCCGAATATTAAGGAATCGAGGTAGCTCAAAGCCTGAAATCAGGGTTTGAAATGTTAGATATGTGCTGCCCGAATTTAGGAGTTTTTCCAAAAACTGAGGAATCGAAGCAGCTCAAAGCCTGAAATCAGGGTTTAAAATCTTAGGTACGTGCTGACTGAATTTAAGAGTTTTTCCGAATATTAAGGAATCGAGGTAGCTCAAAGCCTGAAAACAGGGTTTGAAATGTTAGATATGTGCTGCCCGAATTTAAGAGTTTTTCCGAAAACTGAGGAATCGAAGCAGCTCAAAGCCTGAAATCAGGGTTTGAAATGTCAGGTACATGCTGCCTGAATTTAAGTGTTTTTCTGAAAATTGAGGAATTGAAGCAGCTCAAAGCCTGAAATCAGGGTTTAAAATCTTAGGTACGTGCTGCGTGAATTTGAGTTTTTCTGAATATTAAGGAATCAAGGTAGCTCAAATCCTGAAATCAGGGTTTGAAATGTTAGGGATGTGCTGCCCGAATTTAAGAGTTTTTCCGAAAGTTAAGGAATCAAGGTAGTTCAAAGCCTGAAATCAGGGTTTGAAATCTTAGGTGTGTGCTGCCTGAATTTAAGTTTTTTTCCAAAAATTGAGGAATGGAGGTAGCTCAAAGCCTGAAATCAGGGTTTGGAGTAAAAAGCGGTGCCCAGGGAAGATACCTGAGATGCCATGGCAGAAGAAATGGGAATTGGCACAGCACAAACACCTGCAGAACGCAGCAGGAGCCCCAACAGCCTCCCAGAGAGGCATTCGCTGCCACACCTGCGCTGCACAAAGTGCTGAGGACCGATTGCTTCACTTTATTGAGGAAGATCGTTTCTTCTTAAGGTGTAAAATTGATCTCAAATGATGAAATCCTTCCCTGGGAGGGAGGTGAGGCCCTGGCACCAGAGAAGCTGTGGCTGCCCCTGGATCCCTGGCAGTGCCCAGGGCCAGGCTGGACTGTCCAAGCCTGGGACAGTGGAAATGTCCCTGCCCATGAATGGATGAGCTCTCAGCTCCCTTCCCACCCAAACCATTTCAGGATTTAGTGATCATCACAAAGTTCACCACCAGTAATTTCTCATCCCTAGGGAAAGGCAGCCATCACCTTGACTCTCGTCTACAAATCACTCTTTGTGGCCAAAAAAAACAACAACAACAAAAAAATGTGTAAATCCTTCTTCCTGAAAGAAAACCCTGTGGACACCAATGCTTCACCTTTGGTAAAGAGTGGAGACACTGATTTAGCCTCAAAGTAATGTTCCGCTGTCCTGGGGAATGTGTATTTCAGTAGCTCTGTCAATTCAGCTTTAGTGATCCCTTCCTAGTCAGGGTAGTCTATGATTTTATATTCCATTATTTTGTATTCCATGATTTTATATTCCATTATTTTATATTCCATTATTTTATATTCCCTGATTTTATATTCCATTATTTTATATTCCATGATTTTATATTCCGTGATTTTATATTCTATGATTTTGTATTCCGTGATTTTATATTCCCTGATTTTATATTCTATGATTTTATATTCCATTATTTTATATTCCATTATTTTATATTCTATGATTTTATATTCCATTATTTTATATTCCATTATTTTATATTCTATGATATTATATTCTATTATTTTATATTCCATGATTTTATATTCCATTATTTTATATTCTATGATTTTATATTCCATGATTTTATATTCTATGATTTTATGTTCTATGATTTTATATTCCATGATCTTATATTCTATGATTTTACACTCCATGATTTTATATTCCATGATTTTATATGAACTTTTCAGGGATTGCAATGTCAGGATCCCAATTTGGGGTCCACCCTGAACCACTAAACACAGCAGCAAGAGGAACAGAACCACTGCACCCAGATGGCTGCAAAATGGAGGGAAAAAACCTACACAAATAACGAGTTTCGTTTTGAAATCTCTGAATTTCTGAATTTTTAGCTTTCTACTATCAACAAAAAAAAAGCAGAAGTTGATTAGATTATTTGGGCAGGAGAGGAGCAGATCTGAGAGCCCCACGAGTGATGGAACATGAATTAAATGGACCCTCATGGCAGATTCTCTTTCTAATTACTTTGATTTTTCCTGAAATTTTAGGAAATCCACCTGGAAAACAACCAGAGCCTTCAAGCCTCAACACACATCCACATGAGGGTATGAAAGGGAATAGTTTAGGATTTCCTCAGCATCATATTTGGGACTTTTCAGCTCCTTCAACTACAAGTTCAAGTCCCCGAGGAGTCACTCAAGTTCTTCATTCTCTCTAATGAGATCAGCTCTGAGTGCCCTTTGCATGGAAATGGCCTGAAAAGGGATGAAAGAAAAGGTTTGATGGAGCATTTGAAGGTTTTCACTTGGGCTTTTTGGGTTTTGGGTTTTTTGGTGTTGATTTGTTGGTGCATGGGATTTTTTGTGGGGGGGTTGTTTGTTTGTTTTTCCTTGTTGTTTTATTTTTTGGTTTTTGGGGTTTTTTGGTGTTGATTTCTTGGCGCATGGGATTTTTTGGGGGGGAATTTTTGGTTTTCATTGTTGTTTTGGTTTTGGTTTTGGGGTTTTTTGGTGTTTTGTTGGTGCGTGGGATTTTGGGGGGGTTGTTTGTTTTTCATTGTTTTATTTTTTGGTTTTTGGGACTTTTGGTGTAGATTTGTTGGTGTGTGGGATTTTTGGGGGGGTTGTTTGTTTTTCATTATTGTTTTGTTTTTTGGTTTTGGGGTTTTTTTGGTGTTGATTTGTTGGTGCATGGAATTTTTGGGGGGGTTTGTTTGTTTTTCATCGTTTTATTTTTTGGTTTTGGGGGTTTTTTGGTGTAGATTTGTTGGTGCGTGGGATTTTTGGGGGGATTTGTTTTTCATTGTTGTTTTGTTTCTTGGGTTTTGGGATTTTTTGTTTTTTTGGGGGGAGGGGTTTGGTGGGGTTTTTTTGTTCGGGTTCTTTTTTTTGTTTGTTTGTTATTGCTTTTGTTTTGGTTTTTGGGGTTTTTTGGGGGAGGGGTTCCTTTGCTTGGGTTTTTGTTTGGTTTTGCTTTTGTTTTGGGGTTTTTTTGGGGTTTTTTTTAATTGGGGGAGTTGTTTGGGGTTCATTTAATTATTCATTTTCATTTAACCCCAAATCAGACTACATGGAGGGACAGACAGAGCTCCAGCCCAGCCCTGCTCTCCTGCTGCATTTCCATGAGCAAACCTCCAGCAAAAAAACCACCAAAATGGGGCAGAAAAAACCCTCTAAATCCAACACCAGCAAAGAAATCACCAACGTGGGGCAGAAAAAACCCTCTAAATCCAACACCAGCAAAGAAATCACCAACGTGGGGCAGAAAAAACCCTCTAAATCCAACACCAGCAAAGAAATCACCAACGTGGGGCAGAAAAAACCTTCTAAAGCCAACACCAGCAAAGAAATCACCAACGTGGGGCAGAAAAAACCTTCTAAATCCAAAACCAGCAAAGAAATCATCAACGTGGGGCAGAAAAAACCTTTAAACAAACACCAGCAAAGAAATCACCAACGTGGGGCAGAAAAAACCTTTAAGCAAACACCCTCAGGAGGCAGCAGCAGCAGCTCCAGCTCTCGCTGTCTGCACTCTCTGCCCTCTTGACTTTGTCCTTGACTCCTCTGAACTCAGCTCAGGCTCCTCTGAGGCTCCTGGGAACCTTTTCAACACTTCCCCCTGAGCTTCAGCAGCGTTTGACTCCCCAGAGCCTCTGAGCATCCCCAGAGAGCCTCACTTTGCTTCCCTGCCCCTCTGCCCGCTAGGATAAAATCCCTGCTTTCCCCAAAAATCAGTGTACGGCAGACCAGTGCCTCCCAGTAAGCAACTGGGGCTGCCCAGAGCTGGGCCCTTCCCTTTCCCAGCCCAGACCCTGCACAGGAATAACTCCATGAGCATCCCAGAATGTTTTCTCCTGGAATGTTTTCTCCTGGAATGTTTTCTCCTGGAATATTTTCCCCTGGAATATTTTCTCCTAGAAGATTTTCTCCAGGAATGTTTTCTCCTGGAATGTTTTCTCCAGGAATATTTTCTCCTAGAATAATTTCTCCTAGAATATTTTCCCCTGGAATATTTTCCCCTGGAATATTTTCCCCTGGAATATTTTCTCCAGGAATGTTTTCTCCAGGAATATTTGCTCCTAGAATGTTTTCTCCTGGAATATTTGCTCCTGGAATATTTCCTCCTGGAATGTTTTCTCCAGGAATATTTTCTCCTAGAATATTTTCTCCCAGAATGTTTTCTCCTAGAATATTTTCTCCTGGAATATTTTCTCCTGGAATATTTTCTCCTGGAATATTTTCTCCATCTTGCCCTCCAAGCTGCTCCAAACTGTGTTTTCCTGCTCTGTTTGAACCGGGGAGTGAAGGGAGGAGGGAGGAAAGAGCAGCAGAGGGGCGAAAATAAGATTAAAATGAGAGGCTGCGTAGGGAGCCCACGGAAAAACAAAAGTCACAGCCCAATTCCCACTTGGAGGGCAGAGCTGCCTCGTTTAACTTGGAGAGCTCAAACTGTGGCTTTGTAATTATTTTGTGATTTTCACAGCACCTTTGTCTGGCCCAGCGTTTACAGGAAGTGGGGAAAGTAGAAGGAAAATTATTCAGTGCAGGCTTCCTGAAAACTGGGAGGGACTTCTGTGGTCGGAGCAGGACAGCTCTGAGTTGAGAAGAAACGCACCGTAAAAATCGAATTTATGAAATTAAATATATTTAGTTTAATAATTAGATGGGCTGGTGCCCACGGCCAGGCCAGAACCTGTGAGGGACATGAGACCTGAAGGGAAAATTCACCTCACGCTGGGGTTGGGGTTGGATTGCTGAGCAGGGAGCACTGCAGGTGCTGAGGTCACTGAGCTCACCTGAGGTGATTATTTGTGCCCCAGGGATTCCCAGAGACCCCCAAGGACACTGGGATTTGTTAATAAGGGGTTTTTTTTCCCAAAGAACCCACAAATCCTTCATTGCTGGTGAATTCTGCATTGAGGAGCAAAGAGAAGATGAGGCCACACAAGGGCATCCTGCAGGGAGGTGGCACAGAAGGAAACCCAAATCCTGAACCCAAACCCAAATCCTGAACCCAAACCCAGCATTTCTGAACCCAAACCCAAATCCTGAACCCAAACCCAAACCCTGAACCCAAACTCAAATCCTGAACCCAAACCCGGCTTTCCTGAACCCAAATCTCTGGAGCTCTGCCTCCCCAAACCTGAACCCTCCCTCCCCCGAGCCAGCCTAGCTAACAACAGCTCAGAGCAAACCTCACCCACCCACCCTGGGCATGACCAAAAAGCCGTGCAATAACCCCAAAAGCTGTACGATAACCCCAAAAGCTGTGCAATAACCCCAAAAGCTGTGCAATAACCCCAAAAGCTGTGCAATAACCCCAAAAGCCATACAATAACCCCAAAAGCTGTGTGATAACTCCGAAGGCCACGCAATAACCCCAAAAGCTGTACGATAACCCCAAAAGCTGTACGATAACCCAAAAGCTGTACAATAACCCCAAAAGCCACACAATAACCCCAAAAGCCATACAATAACCCCAAAAGCTGTGTGATAACCCCAAAAGCCGTACAAAAACCCCAAAATCCGTGAGATAACCCCAACCCCACTGCGGGCACGTTCCCAGCGAGCTCCAGCAGCACTCAGCGCTCACTCGCAGCCTCTGCCCTTGCGCAGTCCTTGCCCAGGGCCAGCAGCACGGGGCAGTGATTAGGGCCGAGGCTCAGCTTGTTTCTCTAATGGGATTTTGCTCCCAGACCCCGGAGCTTCCCCAGCCCTGGGTCAGGAGAGCACAAAGCACAAGGATCCAGAAGCTCCTGGGCTCTCCAACCTCTGCGCTGTGGCGGCAGCACTAACTCTCCAAAATAAATTCCTCCTTTTCCTCAAATAATCCACTTAATGTATATCAGGGAACTCGTCTGTCTGAGCTGCAGCCCTGCAAGAGCAAACTGCAGGTTTTCTATTTACAGGCACAATTCCAGGTGATGTTTGCTCCCAAAAACCTGCGGAGTCTCCACAAATAATTTTTATTTCCCCACCGTCAGCTGTTGGACAATTCAGATGAGCCTGCTTAGGGTTAGATGTCACAAATCCCTTTTTCCCCAGAGCTTTTCCCCCAAATAAATCCCTCCAAGCACAGCCACAGATGCCAAACTTCGGAGGCAGCAGAATCTCTTTGTGGAGAGGAATATCCTGAGACTTTTGTCCTGGCCCAGTGCAGGAGGCACAACTGACAGGCCGAGGGATCAAAGTCTCCCCTTTATCACCTTGCACTTGGCAGAAGTGTAAACTTCCCCATCTAGGGCTGGGAAATGTGTTTGAAGTGCCCCAAAGAAAGCTTCTCGAGGAGAGAAAACTCCCTGAGCTTTCCTGGAGGTGAAAGGCAGCCCAGGTGTGCTGTGCTGGGGAAGGGAATTTGTTCTTCCCTCTGCAGGTTTTGAGTTTTCGGGGAAGAATTGTTAGGATTGGTGTGTGGGGTGTCTTTGGGTGACAACAGAGAGGCAAAAATGGAAGTATCAAAATTTTTTTTTTCATATAATCGTAATTGGTGAGTGAAATTGAGAGTGAAATGATTATTTACAGGAATGATCAAGTGGTGCAATTCCAAATGGAATTCTGCACGTCAGATCCTCCTCCCCTCCCATCTCAGCTGCAAGGAGTGACCGAGGGAAGGGCAGAGAAGCCACGCAAGAAAGAAATTAATAAAGAAGAACCTGATCAGGAGGATTAATTAACAGCAAGACAGTGCTGAACATTCCCAAGTGTGGATCACCAGGAGCTAACCAGGCTCTGGAGAGGGAAATCCCTGCTCTCACACAGCTCTGCAATTCCCACAGCCTTTATGAGGAGAATTATTCCAAAAGTTTGATTTCAAAATTCCCTTGTAACATTTAAAAAAAAAAAAAAATCTGGGGAAAGAAAACGTCACTTGTTTCAAACTATTCTATTCTTAATTTCGCCTATTCAGTTTTCTCTGTTCCTGCAGCCCTGGAGCAGAGTGCCAGTGCAGGACAGCAGTGCTGGGGGAGCTGGCGAGGGCTGAGAGGGTGACAAAGTCACTGGGAAAGGTGACCAGAGCTCCCAGGCTCAGCCAAACCCCAGCACCCCACCCCAAATCCCCGCTGGGGGTCCAGCCTGGGGCCCTAGAGACAAACTGGGGGGTCGCCGGTGGCTGTGAAAGCCCCGAGCCAAGAGCAACAGTTCAGGTGAGAGCTTGGGTTTCATACCTGCGGAGAGAGGGTTTGGGCTGGCAGCAAAGAGCTTTTATATCCTCCTGCCCTAGCAGACACAAACTGCCTGGGAGCGAGGGGAACGGGGGGAATCCTAAAGATGGGGCTGAGAACAGCACAGGGGGGGACTGGGGAAAGTTTGGGATGGATTCAAGGAGACTCCTGCAAAAACACCTTCTCTCTTTTCCTTTTTTTCTGGATAAAGGCACCGTTAAAGTGAAGTCATAGAATTGGGGGACAGTCTAGGATGGATTCGAGGAGACTCATGCAAAAGCACCTCTTGTTTTCTTTTTTGTTTTTCTGATTAAAGGGATCTTTAAAGCAAAGTCATAGAATTGGGGGACAGTTTAAGATGGATTCAAGAAGATTCATGCAAAAACACCTTTTTTCTTTTCTTTTTTTTTTTTGTGAATAAAGGGACCGTTAAAGCAAAGTCATAGAACTTGGGGAAAGTCTAGGATGGATTCGAGCAGACTCATGCAAAAGCACCTCTTTTTCTTTTCTTTTTTTTTTTTTTCCCAGAATAAAGTGACCTTTAAAGCAAAGTCATAGAACTGGGGGAAAGTTTAGGATGGATTCGAGCAGACTCATGTAAAAACAACTCTTTTTTCTTTTTTTTTCTGGATAAAGGGATCTTTAAAGCAAAGTCATAGAACTGGGGGAAAGTCTAAGATGGATTCGAGAAGACTTATGCAAAAACACCTCTTTTTCTTTTCTTTTCTTTTTTTTTCCCCAGAATAAGGTGACCTTTAAAGCAAAGTCATAGAACTGGGGGAAAGTCTAAGATGGATTCGAGAAGACTCATGCAAAAACAACTCTTTTTTCTTTTTTTTTCTGGATAAAGGGATCTTTAAAGCAGAGTCATAGAACTGGGGGAAAGTCTAGGATGGATTCGAGAAGACTCATGTAAAAACAACTCTTTTTGCTTTTTTTCTTTTTTCTTTTTTTTTCCAGGATAAAGGGACTTTCAAAGCAAAGTCAGCAGTAAACAGAAGCACCTACCCGAGATGAGGCAGCAGCCAGCCTGATCCACGTCCTACTGCCCTGGGCTGGGGATCTCGTGGGAATGGCTCTGCTGGGAGCTGTGGCTGCTCCTCAGAGCCCAAATCCTCAGCTCTCAGGTAGAGCAAACACCAGAGACTGTCCCTTTCCTCAGGGACTGATGGAATGGCTCTACCTGAGCAGCTTCAGAGAGGAGGAATTGGAGCTGTGGGGTTTGTCTGTAAAAAAGGCAAGACAGCAGCCGGAGCAGAAAGGGGAAGGAAAGAGGGGAAGAAGCAAGAAGGAAGTGCCAGATCTTTGACACCTTTGCGATGGAGTTTGATTTGTAAAGCAGAACACAGCCCCTTCCCTCTGCCTGGCCTGCCCTCCTGGAGCTGATCTGAGGAGAACTCTCTCGAGTGAATCATCCCTGCCTGCCCTGGTGCTGCAGAACTTCTGTCCTGGAGGGTTCTGCAGGGCAGCCCCGCCCTGCCCTGCCCTCCCTGTGCACCTCCTCAGCGCTCCAAACCTCAGCCAGACCTGCCCTGGAGGGGCTCAAAGTGCTCCCCAGCACTCACAGGAGCTGCTGAGACCCCAAACCTCAGCCACACCTGCCCTGGAGGGGCTCAAAGTGCTCCCCAGCATCCACAGGAGCTGCTGAGACCCCAAACCTCAGCCACACCTGCCCTGGGGGTGCTCAAAATGTTCCTCAGCACTCACAGGAAACTCTGTGACCCTAAACCCCAGCCAGACTTGGGTTGAGGGTGCTCAAAATGTTCCTCAGCACTTCCAGGAGATGCTGGGAGCCCAAACCTCGGCCAGACCTGGGCTGGGGGTGCTCCCAGGAGCTGCTGGGACCCTAAATCTCTGCCAGACCTGCCCTGGGGGGCCCAAAGTGCTCCCCAGCATCCACAGGAGCTGCTGGGACCCCAAAGCTCAGCCAGACCTGGGCTGGGGGGCCTCAAAGTGCTCCCCAGCACTCATGGGAGATCCTGTGACCCCAAATCTTGGCCAGACCTGCCCTGGGGGGGCCCAAAGTGCTCCCTAGCACTCACAGGAACTGCTGGGGCCCTAAACCCCGGCCAGACCTGGGCTGGGGTTGCTCAAAATGTTCCCCAGCACTCATAGGAACCACTGTGACCCCAAACCTCGGCCAAACCTGCCTTGGGGCTGCTCAAAATGTTCCTCAGCACTCCCAGGAGCTGCTGTGACCCCAAACCTCAGCCAGACCTGGGCTGGGGGTGCTCAAAGTGCTCCCCAGCACTCCCAGGAACCACTGTGACCCCAAACCTCAGCCACACCTGCCCTGGGGGGGCTCAAAGTGCCCCCCAGCATCCACAGGAGCTGCTGGGACCCCAAACCTCAGTCAGACCTGCTCTGGTGGGGCCCAAAATGTTCTCCAGCACTCACAGGAACCACTGGGACCCCAAACCTCAGCCAGACCTGCCCTGGGGGGGGCCAAAGTGTTCCTCAGCACTCCCAGGAGCTGCTGCGACCCCAAAACTCAGCCAAAGCTGCCCTGGGGGACCCCAAAGTGCCAGCAGCACCAGGATGGGCACCCAGGGCAGCTGTCCCTCTGCTCCTTGGGCAGCAGTGGTTGCAGGTCAGGCCACAGCCCAGGGCTGAAATCCTCTGCAGTGCCTCAGGTTTTGCTTTCGCTGCCCTTGAAGTGTGCCAGCGAAATTCTCAGATTTCCCGAGCCTGGGTTCTCTCCCTGCTCCCCCAAAGTGCGCAGGGCTTGGTTTTTGTGAGGCACTGAGCAGCTCCTGCTCTCGGGGCTGGGCTGGGGGTGAGGCAGGCAGGGATGGATTGATGCTCAGCTCAGCCCTGAGAGCAGAGCCCAGGGAAGGAAATCCCTCAGGAATGCTCAGCCTGGGGCCCACAGCTCAGAGCCACAGCCCCAGCAGCTCTGGAGAGATTTCTCCAGGCAGGAGCTGTCCCCAGCCTGGGAGAGCACAGGAGTTCTCTGCTCAGAGCTCCTTGTGGCCACACGGTTCCATTCTGGGGACAAAGACACTCTCCAGGGGCAATGCTCAGCCAAACCTCCCCCAGCTGCTCTGCCAACACAGAATCACATCCGATTCCTGCGTTTCCCTGCGTCTGAAATCCCAAATCTCGCCCTTTTCCTCGTCCTCTTGTAGTGGCACTGTTTTAGAAATCTTTCTCTTCTTTCTCAGGGAGAATAGAGATAAGCTGCATTTTTGGACTTTCCTAATCTCTGTGTTTGGTGCTAGGTGTTGTATAGCTGTGACCAATGGTTTGAGGAGGTGGATTCCCTGCTGACCAATAGTTGCCAGATTATTAATGGATATATAAAGAGGTTTTTGTAAATAAAGTTCCCTTTTTGCCATCTTGGGTTCGTCTGCCTGCTTTCTCTGCCAGCTCCTGCCAATCTCAGGAAATCTCTAAGCACAGTCCTCTTCCCACTCTGTGCCCCCAGAGCAGAGTCACTCAGTGCCCAGCACGTCCAGCCCTCGCTGGGCAGCTCCTGCACCTCCCGAGGGCCCAGAATCCCCAGGGAATGATTTTAGAGGCACCTCAGGGGGATAAAAATCATCTCAGAGCAGGAGCAACCTGATTTTGCTGCTTTTGATGAAGTTTGTGAGACTGAGATTTTGCAGCCACGGTGAAAGCCAAGAGGATGATCAATGAAAGAAATGTTCTGGACACAATTCCATATCAATGTTCTTGTTGTGGAACGTTAAGTGTGTACAAGAGGGAACTTGCATATAATTTGTAAATTGTATACTTTTGCTTGTATAGCTAATTGTATCACTGCTAGAATTGCCATTGTTATCCTAAGCTGAGATTAAATAAAAATTCAATCAAATTAATAATCAAAGTTTTAAAAAAAAGAATAATTAAATAATGTGATTGAATGGTGTCCTGAGCTAAGAATAAATAAAAATTCAATCAATTAAGTCAAATTAATAGTCAGGTTTTTAAAAAACAGATAATTAAATAATGCGATTGAACGGTGTCCTGAGCTAAGAATAAATAAAAATTAAATCAATTAAATCAAATTAATAATAAAATTTAAAACCCAAATAATTAAATAATGTGATTGAACAGTGTCCTGAGCTGAGAATAAATAAAAATTTTAAAAAATTAAATCAAATTAATAATCAATTTTTTTTAAAAAACAAATAATTAAATAATGTGGTGTCCTGAGCTGAGACTAAATAAAAATTTTAAAAATTTAATAAACCAATGATATTTGAGTTTTACATCCAACCACAGCTGAATAAAGGCTGCAGGCTGCTCTGAGCCTGCCCTGGGCTGGGAATTGCTCACTGCTCCTCACTCGGAGTTTGCTCAGAACATCTGCACTTCCCCAGCAGCTCCTGGGCAGAGGGAGGAGAGAGATTTGCTGAGCAGGGCACGGAGGCGCTGAGTGCTTGGAGCCACAGAGCCCAGGGTGACCACGGCCAAGTTCCCTCTCTCTCCACCGCTGTTCCTTTGTTCACCTTTTTCTCTGTAGGTTAAGCCCCTGGCAGGATTTATGAGCTCCTGGTTTGACAGATCTCACCCATCTGAGGTCTTTTCGAAGCTCTGCCTGTTTCCCTGAGAGCATCCCTGAGAGCATTCCTGAGAGCATTCCCGTGTTTCCCTGAGCATCTCCACGGCACCTGCCTGCTGGGGCAGTGATTTCAGCTGAGAATGCCGCAAAGCCCAGAATTTTCAATTTTTCATTCGTTTTTAATTCATTTAATTAAGAAATCCCATTTAAATAATGATTTCCCTTCATTTCGGTGTCATCTCTAGAAAAGCAACGCAGTAAACTGATTTAAACAAAACCAAGCAAGAAATGCACAGCAACCCCAGTAAGAAAAAAATTCCTCTGTGCCAAAATCTACATTAAAAAAAATTAAAATAGGTGATTGCCCTGGCAATGCTACAACTTTTCCCTCTGAACTTTGTAAAACTTCATCCCCAAATGGATTGACTTCTACATTATCTGACGTTTCCTCATTAGCTTCTTTCCTTTCTCCCTTCTCCCTGTGAAAAGGCCCTTGAGTCTAACGATGTCAGAAGTCTCTGAAATTTGACAGATCTTACATTTCCAGCTCATTTTCTAATGAGTTTGTACATCAGGACTGATTAGTGTAATAAAGAATTCATGAAGCAAATAAATGTAACACGAAGACACCTTGAAGAGAGGGAAGGAAGAGCGAGTCAAACACGTTGAGAAAAGGTCTGGCCTTTTTAACCTTCATTTAACCGTTCTGACAAAGACACTTCATCAAAGAGCCTTGGCAGGTATTTGGGCTTTGAGCACAGAAATCCTGAGCTTTGAACTTTCCCTGCACTGCATCAGCCGCGAGAAGCCATCGTTAGCCTAATTTAGGCAAGTTCTTCTCGAGCAGGGCTGTGAGCATCCCCTGAGCTGCCCGGGAGTGTGGGAGGGAAAGGTGCCCCGGGCAGGGCTGCTCCAGGGCCTCCTTTCCCTCCCTGTGCTTGGAAATCCACGGGAAACCTTCCTGGGGTTCTCCTGGGGCTGACCCTCCCCACCTAAAACCTTTTAATTGGGGAGGTCGCGCTGAGGGACAGCTCGAGGCTGATTGTTCCCCAGCTCCACACTAAAAGTGAAATAGAAAGGAAGCACAGAGTGTTCACTCCTGGGATCCACCCCTGGATTCACCCCTGGGATCCACCCCTGGGTTCACTCCTGGGATCCACCCCTGGGTTCACCCCTGGGATCCACCCCTGGGTTCACTCCTGGGATCCACCCCTGGATTCACCCCTGGATCCACTCCTGGATTCACCCCTGGGATCCACCCCTGGGTTCACTCCTGGGATCCATCCCTGGATTCACTCCTGGGATCCACCCCTGGGTTCACCCCTGGGATCCATCCCTGGGTTCACTCCTGGGATCCACCCCTGGGTTCACTCCTGGGATCCACCCCTGGGTTCACCCTTGGGATCCATCCCTGGGTTCACTCCTGGGATCCATCCCTGGGTTTTCTCCTGGGATCCATCCCTGGGTTCACTCCTGGATCTCATCCCTGGATTCACACGCTCCTGGATCCCATCCCTGGATTCACTCCCAGGATCCCACCCCTGGGTTCTCTCCCGGGCTCCCATCCCTGGATTCTGTCCCAGGATCCCATCCCTGGATTCACTCCTGGGCTCCATCCCTGGATTCACTCCCTGGATTCACTCCTGGATCCCATCCCTGGATTCACTTACTCCCAGGATCCCATCCCTGGATTCACTTACTCCCAGGATCCCACCCCTGGGTTCTCTCCTGGGATCCCATCCCTGGATTCACTGCCTGGATTCACTCACTCCCGGGCTCCCATCCCTGGATTCTGTCCCAGGATCCCATCCCTGGATTCACTCCTGGGATTCCATCCCTAGATTCACTTATTCCCGGGATCCCATCCCTGGATCCCATGCCTGGATTCACTCCTGGGATTCACTCCTGGATCCCATCCCTGGATTCACTCATGGATTCACTCCCTGGATTCACTCCTGGGATCCATCCCTGGATTCACTCATGGATTCACTCCTGGGATTCACTCCTGGATCCCATCCCTGGATTCACTCATGGATTCACTCCCTGGATTCACTCCTGGGATCCATCCCTGGATTCACTCATGGATTCACTCCCTGGATTCACTCCTGGGATCCATCCCTGGATTCACTCATGGATTCACTCCCTGGATTCACTCCTGGGATCCATCCCTGGATTCACTCATGGATTCACTCCCTGGATTCACTCCTGGGATCCATCCCTGGGTTCACTCAGTCCTGAGATCCCATCCCTGGATTCCCTCTGGGATCCCATCCCCAGATTCACTCCCATTTTATCTGCACCATCTTCACTTCTCTGTCACCTTTTCCTCAGCTTCCCACAGAGCTTCACCCCTCCCAGAGCTAAATAAATTCTGTGTTCCTTCTGGACACAAAGTTTTCAGGGCAGAGCTGGCAAAGAACAGCCACCCAGATGTGCAGATCCTATGGGAAGGAGCTGCCAGCGCTCTGTATTTTTATTTATTTTTATCCACAGCATTAAAAATAGGCTTTGCTTAAAATAGGAGCAGACTTAATATCTTCTCTGAGGAAACTATACATTTGAGATGTTTACGTGGAAAACGTGCCAAGGGCTTTTGCTCAGCTTTGACTTGGGATCTTTCCCACTCTGGACATGACTTTTGGCCTCAGAGGCCTCAGGCTCAGCAGGAATTGAGGACAGAAAGCACAACAAGGACTAATATTCAGAATAATTCTGTGACTTCGTTCAGATGAATGAGCACAACGAGGATTTCGGCGCTCAGATCTGTTTCACCACTGGACACAGGGCTGAGCAGACCCTTCCCCTTTCCCTCAGGAATTGTAATCCTGTTCTGCCCATGTCCTTCCCCAAATGGAACATTGTCAGGGCTCCTCGGGAAGCTGCGAGGAGATTCTTTTGAATGGGGACAGTATGGAAAAGAGTTCAAAAGAGTCCTTGTCCCACGCAGGCCAGATCTGCATGGGAAGTTACTCTTTTGTTCTTCAGAAGAAAGCAAAAAACCCACAAGGAAAAAAAAAAAAAAGGAGAAAAAGAAAGAAACCAAAGAAACCTCAAAGAGTTCAAAGAGTGTTTCAGCAGCAGCTCAGGCCTCGAGAGCAAGGCCCCCTTTGTCATCGTTGGGTGAGTGACTTCTCCCCTCCCCTGGATGTGCAGGGAGTGTCCCATGGGTGGTTCCAGCTCGGTCATTGTCCCTGGGCCACACTGAGGGTCCCCTGCCCTTCCAAACCCCCCCGGCTCCTCCCTGCCCCCTGGGTGCAGCAGGATTGGTGCCTGAGCCCCTGGGACTGAGCATCCTCTGCTCCTGCGGTGGTGAACCACTCCCATGGAAGTGTTTGAGAGGAAATGTTTCACTAAAAATGAAATATTCCATCGAAATTGCATTGTCCTCGGAATTATAAAATTTTATCTCTCCCACTCATGTTTGAAACTGAAGTCTGAAAATCCTCACAGAAACTGCAGCATGGAAACTCTCCCCCTCAGCTCCAACTTCTTATTTTCTGTGCCCTTTTGACCCTTCTGTCCCTGCTACCTTTTCCCCTTATTCTCCTTTTGCATCTGATCGCACTCTGCATCCTCTTTATTCTTATCTCCCATCGCTGCAGCTCTTCTCCCTCCCGGTTCTGCAAACCCCAAACTCCTCCTTCGCCTTCATCCTCCTCCTCCTCACCGAACATCACAGCAGAAAATCCTTTCCTGTGCTCCTTGAAAGATTTCCAGGGACAGCAAAATTCCTGTGACATCCAAAAGGACAAACACCTCCTGCAGGTCCCTCTGGGCACAGAGGGATGAGCTGCACTTTAATCATCTCTATTTTCCCTTTCTCACACATTTTTAGGGAATTTATCTGAGCAGATAAATTCCCAACCAAGATTTTTTTGAGGTCCCAACCAAGATTTTTTTCGCCCAGAAATGGGAAAACTCAATTCAAAATGGTCAGAGAGCTAAACTCAGAGCTGGGAGAGAAGCGCCCAGACGTTTTGGCACAAGAAATCGTTTGTAAGGGAGATGATAAAAACAAGATACAAATATAATTAGCACAGCCTTGGCCAAGCTCCAGCGTGCTGAGCTAAAGAAATGATTCTGTATTTGTTTTAAAGCATCCAGAGCTATTTATACTGTCAGCCCAGCGCCGGAGGGATCACTCTTTCCTGGAGTCACTTCCATCCCACACCAGTGCAGTGTTGGCCTTCTGTTTCTACCTCAGCCTTCCAAAGCGTGGCTTGAATCCCTCCCTTGAATCCCTTCCCTGCTTTTGCACCTCTCACTTGTGCAAAATCACAGAAATGCTCCCGAAAAATGCCTGGATGAGCTGGGATCTCCCATGGCAGCTCCCTCAGAGCCTTCCAACAGAGGCTTCCAGCAAGGGCTTTGCTGGAAAAAAAACACTTCCCGGTTCTCTTTGTGACCCAAATTGGCCAGCAAAAAAAAAATATTGGAGCTTTTTCCATCTTTCCCCCTCCCCACCTTTCCAGTAGCCAAGTGGAAAAGGGAAACTCCACAGTTTATTGAAACAAAAGTTTCCATAAGTTTTCCTGAAGAGTGTCCAACTCCTCACCCTCCTCAAAGGCAGAAAAACTTCTTTCCAAGACATGATTTTTAAGCCTTCAAGACTGCTCAGTTTTGGGGAGAAAAAAAACCCATTTAGGGCTCATTCCAAGCGCCCCCTGGAAGTCCAAGGCCCTGAGGCTCTCCGTGCTCCTCTCTGGGCTCTGCAGGTCCCCAAGTTTGTGACACCAAAACTTCCTGGTAATTCCACCTCCTCACCACTTCTGTTCGTGAACTTCTCGATTCGAGCTGACCACACCAAAACTGCTCCACCACAGAGACAGAAACTTTCCTTATCGCCAGGACAGGCTGCTGGGGACACCTTGTTCCCATGGAGGGAGAGTTGGGGTGAAAGGCTCAGTTTTGTTGGCTGTGGGATCATCCAAACCCCACAGAGAGGAGCCTCAGTGTCCTCATGGTCTGGCTGGGACCTGGCTGATCCCATTTCAATTCCAGCAGGACAAAGAGTTAAAATATAGCATTTGAGATCATCCAATCCCCACAGAGAGAGGAGCCTCAGCATCCTTGTGGTCTGGCTGGGACCTGATCAATCCCATTTCCATCCCAAAAGGACAAAGGATTAAAATATAGTGTTTGGGATCATCCAAACCCCACAGAGAGAGGAGCCTCAGTGTCCTCACAGTCTGGCTGGGACCTGGCTGATCCCATTTCAATTCCAGCAGGACAAAGAGTTAAAATACAGCATTTGGGATCATCCAAACCCCACAGAGTGAGGAGCCTCAGCATCCTCATGGTCTGGCTGGAACCTCACCAATCCTATTTCCATCCCAAAAGGACAAAGGGTTAAAATAGAGGGTTTGGGATCATCCAAACCCCACAGAGAGAGGAGCCTCAGTGTCCTCATGGTCTGGCTGGGACCTGATCAATCCCATTTCCATCCCAAAAGGACAAAGGGTTAAAATACAGCATTTGGGATCATCCAAACCCCACAGAGAGAGGAGCCTCAGTATCCTCACGGTCTGGCTGGGACCTGATCAATCCCATTTCCATCCCAAAAGGACAAAGGATTAAAATATAGTGTTTGGGATCATCCAAACCCCACAGAGAGAGGAGCCTCAGTGTCCTCTTGGTCTGGCTGGAACCTCACTGATCCTATTTCCATTCCAAAAGGACAAAGGCTGCCGGGTGGGTTTAAATATAGGGTTTAGAATCATCCAAACCCCACAGAGAGAGGACTGTCAGCATCCTCACAGTCTGGCTGGAACCTCACCGATCCCATTTCCATCCCAAAAGGACAAAGGGTTAAAATACAGCATTTGGAACGATCACGGATGAAACAAAGTCAGGATTTTTCATGGCAGAAACTTTCCTTATTGCCAGGACAGGCTGCTGGGGACACCTTGTTCCCATGAAGGGGAGGGTTGGGGTGAAAGGCTCAGTTTTGTTGGCTGTGGGATCATCCAAACCCCACAGAGAGAGGAGCCTCAGTGTCCTCACGGTCTGGCTGGGACCTGATCAATCCCATTTCCACCCCAAAAGGACAAAGGATTAAAATATAGTGTTTGGGGTCATCCAAACCCCACAGAGAGAGGAGCCTCAGCATCCTCAT
Source organism: Acanthiza pusilla (assembly GCA_036630365.1). NCBI lineage: Eukaryota > Metazoa > Chordata > Aves > Passeriformes > Acanthizidae > Acanthiza > Acanthiza pusilla. The sequence continues at coordinate 3,344,247 of JAXCHO010000005.1, read as the reverse complement.
GGTCTGGCTGGGACCTGACCGATCCCATTTCAGTCCCAGCAGGACAAAGAGTTAAAATACAGCGTTTGGGATCATCCAAACCCCACAGAGAGAGGAGCCTCAGTGTCCTCATGGTCTGGCTCCCTCACTGATCCTATTTCCACCCCAGCAGGACAAAGGGTGCAAATACAGGGTTTGGGATCATCCAAACCCCACAGAGAGAGGAGCCTCAGCATCCTCATGGTCTGGCTGGGACCTCACCAATCCTATTTCCATCCCAAAAGGACAAAGAGTTAAAATACAGCATTTGGGATCATCCAAACCCCACAGAGAGAGGAGCCTCAGCATCCTCATGGTCTGGCTGGGACCTGATCAATCCCATTTCCATCCCAAAAGGACAAAGGGTTAAAATACAGGGTTTGGAACGATCACGGATGAAACAAAGTCAGGATTTTTCATGGCAGAAACTTTCCTTATCGCCAGGACAGGCTGCTGGGGACACCTTGTTCCCATGGAGGGGAGGGTTGGGGCGAAAGTCTCACTTTAGTCAGCTGTGGGACCATCCAAACCCCACAGAGAGAGGAGCCTCAGTGTCCTCACGGTCTGGCTGGGACCTGATCAATCCCATTTCCATCCCAAAAGGACAAAGGATTAAAATATAGTGTTTGGGATCATCCAAACCTCATAGAGAGAGGAGCCTCAGTGTCCTCACGGTCTGGCTGGAACCTCACCGATCCTATTTCCATCCCGTCAGGACAAAGGGTTAAAATAGAGGGTTTGGGATCATCCAAACCCCACAGAGAGTGTCCTCATAGCCTGGCTGGGACCTGACAGATCCCATTTCAGTCCCAGCAGAACAAAGGGTTAAAATACAGCATTTGGGGTCATCCAAACCCCACAGAGAGGAGCCTCAGCACCCTCACGATCTGGCTGGAACCTCACTGATCCCATTTCCATCCCAGCAGGACAAAGGGCTAAAATACAGTGTTTGGAATGATCACAGGTGAAACAAAGTCAGGATTTTTCATAAAGCGTGCCACAAGGAGGTGGAAAACAGAAATACCCCAACTGCTTGAATCAGCCTTGATTTTAGCAGGGGCAAAACGACGCTTGTACCTTGTAAAATAGAGAATATTTCTGAAAACTGCTGATCCCAAATGAGGCTTAGATGCAAGGCAGCAGTGACAGTGACCTCATCCAGGGCAGGGTCAGAGGGACCTGCTGTGGTTGAGTTTCCAGGCTGACCTCCTGCTCCTCGAGACTTCCCCAAACCAATTCCTGTGGAGAGCTCTCGGGAGGCTCCGAAGCTCAGCCCTGGAACTCTCAGCCGTGAGCTCCGAGTCTCTGCTGAATTGTCCCAAATTCAATGGAATTTCTGGAGCTCGGAAGAACCTGCTCCTGGCACACCCAGAAAGGTGAGGTTTCCCTTGCTGGTGTTTAGGGGATGGAGGAGATGCTCTTCCAACCTCTTTTTCCTCAATTCCTATTTTTTTTCTTCTTTTTTATAAAGGTGTTGTGGCACCTTTACCCCTCAGACTCTGATTTTGCTGTAGGTAAGTGCTTCGAGGTGGCATTTCTGTCACCTCTCCACTTTCTCCTCATTAAACTAAACAGATTAAGCTTCTGGGATAACAAGAAAGCTGTTGATTTTGAGGTTTATAGCTGCATATTTTCGTTAGAAATCACGCATGAAGGTACCAAAACACATTTTGTGTCGTTCTTCTTTTAAAAACCCATTTCACAACGAAATCCAAGGGAGAATCACAAAAAAAAATAAAGAAAAAAGAGTATTATAATCCTCTTTTGAATAAAATATAATGAAATTAAACGTGGAGATCCTACAGTAGGGCCTTGCCCACTGCTCCCAGCTGAAAGGGGGAAGGAATTAAGTGACTTTAAAATGAAACAGGTTTCTCCTGTGTCTGACTGAAAGTTACAGGATGTTGGTAGTGAACCAATTAAAACACATCTTAAAACGATAAATACAAACCAAATGTACATTATCAGCATGTTCAGCCTTTTGTTTCTCCGTTCTATTTGGTATCAGCTTATTGCAATCAGATGTGTCGGGAAGGAGGGGGAAAATCAAATCATTTTAGGAAATAATAAATAAAGAATTCAGCGCAGGAAACAAAGGAGGGCTGCGTTTGGTCAAACATAAAATAAACCATGTTTCAGAGAGAATGCTGAAGGAGAAGCCACAACATTCATGGATCAGTGGAGCTCAGAAATATCTAGAAAATGGAAAAAAAGTTTAAAAAATCTGATGGCAGGGATGCTGCCGTGCAGGATCAGGATGTTCAAACTTTCTCACTGATTTCCTCAGACACCTCTTTGTAGCTGCACTGTTTTAGAAATCTTTCTCTTCTTTCTCAGGGAGAATAGAGAGAAGCTGCATTTTTGGACTTTCTTAATCTCTGTGTTTGGTACTAGGTGTTGTATAGCTGTGACCAATGGTTTTAGGAGGTGGATTCCCTGCTGACCAATAGTTGCCAGATTATTAATGGATATATAAAGAGGTTTCTGTAAATAAAGTTTCTCTTTTCGCCATCTTGGGTTCATCTGCCTGCTTCCTCTGCCAGCTCCTGTGAATCTCAGGAAATCTAAACCAACAACCTCTTCTCCATCTCGGCTCTTTTGTCACCTTGTGACCCACACAGTGTCCCTGGTCAAGCTGGATTCAGCCCCTAGTGCATTATAAATCCTGGAATCACAGAATCTCTGAGCTTGGAAAAGCTCTCCAAGGCCATCAAGCCCAAGCTGTGACCTATCCCCACCTTGTCCCCAGCCCAGGGCACTCAGTGCCACCTCCAGCCCTCCCTGGGCACCTCCAGGGATGGGCACTCCAAACCTCCCTGTCCAGTTCCTGACCACCCTTTCCATGAAGAAATCCTTCCTGAGTTTATTCTGTCATTTATTTTTGTTCACAAACAGTTACAGATTAATGTTGGATGAAAATTGCCATTTCTCTCTAGCAGCAGAATTTTCTGCAGTTGGAATAATTGGGATTGAGTATCTGTGTATAAATATACATAAAAATACAGCCATTCACCATTTTCCCAGTAAAATAAACGCAGATTTTAAAAGTGAAAATATTTTACTTTTTACAAGCCCTAAAAAACCGATTTTTTCCCCTACACTTTCCCCTCCCAGCTTTCCCAAGACAGGATTTTCTCCTCTATTCCTCTGTTCCCAACCCCACACATCGAGTGGATCCTTCTTAATGAAAGACCGCGGCGAGTTTGCACAATTTTGTCATTCTTTGGGGCTGCAGGTAAGGAGCTGCTCGGCGCTGTGCTTAGTGGAAGGAAGTATTGAAAATCTCCTTTGCTATTCCTCATTTCACGCTTTATAACGTGATACTTACAAATACTTTGGTAGCAGATTAAGCTCCGGAGAAATGAAAACATTTCAGAAGGAGCACAAAGCCTGCGAGTGTCCAAATGAGGGAGCAGAAATTCGGCTTTAAGCTGCAGGAGGGGTTTATGGGATGTAGTGCCATGTGCCATACAATACAAGATAAACATCTGTTGTTATTTCAGTAAACCTAAATCAGATGTTCGGCTTTTTCTTCAGGGGGAGAGTGGCACAAAGAGAGATTTTATGATCTTTTTTTTCCCCCTCCGTCTCTCTCTTTACCAAGGTGGCTGTTCCTGTGCCAGGAGAAGATTCTGGAGGGGACTTAAACATCCTTGAAGTAAGGCAGGGGTGATAAGGAGACCTTTTGTCACCTCTGTTGTACCAGAGACCTTCAACCTTGGAGCTCTGCCCAGGAAGATATTTATTAATAAGGCCAATGGTGGCAGGGAGGAGCTGTTCCGTTCACACCAAGGCAGAACTGGGTGAACCAAAGTTCTCAGGCTGGGAGGGATGGCAATGCTCAGCCTGGAGGAGAAAGAGGAGGTTGTGTGCAGACCTCACAGAACCTGTCAGGGTCTGAAGGGAAGCCAGAGAGGGACTCTGGATCAGGAACTGGGGGGGCAGGACGAGGGGGAATGGTTCAGACTGGAAGAGGGGAGGTTTGGGTGGGATATTGGGAGGGAATCCTTCCCCATGAGGGTGGGCAGGCCCTGGCACAGGTGCCCAGAGAAGCTGTGGCTGCCCCTGGATCCCTGGCAGTGTCCAAGGCCAGGCTGGACATTGGGGCTTGGAGCAGCCTGGGACGGTGCAAGTGTCCCTGCAGGGGTGGGATGAGATGAGCTTTGACATCCCTCCCACCCAAACCATTCTGCAATTCCATGATTCTGTAATTCCAACAGAAAGATCTTCATAGTTCTTGATGGGCCTTGGGTTAAACCTTCCAAAAATGCCAAAAGCTGCCCTGGGACCCTGAATGGATGAGGGGAAAAATCTCAGATTCCGTGGGCACCTCAAGGCATAGAGAATTTGCTCAAGGAACGGCACTTGCTTTGCTCTCCTCTCCAGCCTCTTTCCATCCTGATCCTCCATGAACATCACCCTCCAGTCCCAGGTGGAACCTGCCCAGTTCCAAACTGGAGAGCCCCAGGGTGAGCCCTGGGCAGAGGAACCTGCTCTACAAAGAGCTCAGCGCTGGGAATCGCTGGAGCCACTCCAGGCTCCATCCCTGGGGGGAATGCTCTGGGGCTGGCACCTCCTGCAGCCCTGGAGGGGACAGTCCCTGTCCCACGGCCACCTGAAGGGCTCAGAAGCCTGAGGGAGGTCCCACACTGAATTCCAAACCCTCCAGTGCTGATTTGCCGCGGGAAGCCTGTGATGGTTCCCTGCCAGCACCACCCTTTGATGAAACAATCCAAACAGCACCAGACACCACCAAACAACACCAGACACACCAAACACCACCAGAGACCACCAAACACCACCAAATACCCCCAAACATCACCAGACACCACCAAACACCACCAGAGACCACCAAACACCACCAAATACCACCAAACATCACCAGACACCACCAAACATCACCAAACACCACCACACACCGCCAAATACCACCAAAAATCTCCAAACACCACCAAACAATCGAGGTTTAGAGGGGATATTCCACATTCCGACCTGCCCAGGACTGAATTCTCAGCTCATCCCCTTCCCTGATCCCCCATGGAGGCACAGCCTGGTGAAACAAAACCAAATACTACCAAATACCACCAAACACCAACAAACATCGCCAAACACCGCCAGACACCACCAAACACCACCAAACTATCCAGGTTTCGATGGGATATTTCACATTCTGACCTGCCCAGGACTGAATTCTCAGCTCATCCCCTTCCCTGATCCCACAAGGAGGCACAGCCCGGTGAAACAAAACCAAATACCACCAAACACCACCAAACACCTCCAAACACCTCCAAACAATTGAGATTTAGAAGGGATATTCCACATTTTTGCCTGCCCAGCACTGACTTCTCAGCTCGTCCCCTTCCCTGATCCCACACAGCCCGGTGAAACAAAACCAAACACCACCAAACACCACCAAACACCACCAAACAATTGAGGTTTAGAGGGGATATTCCACATTCCGACCTGCCCAGGACTGAATTCTCAGCTCATCGCCTTCCCTGACCCCACACAGCCCGGTGAATATTCCGGTCTGGCTCTGGTCAGGAATGGTTCAGGGGCCTGGATTTCACAGCAGAGCTCTGGGGCTCAGCTCCAGCCCGGGGCTGAAGCTGCTGGGGTGGTGCTGGCCACAGGAGAGGCTGGAAAAAGGAGATTTGCAAGGTGGGGCTCCAGGAGCTTTCCCCACACAGCAATTCCTGGCGAATAAAGCACGGACCCAACGCACAACTCGGAATTTGGCGTCCCGCTCCAGATGTGTTTCTGTTCAGTTTTTAATTTGGAAATTTTGGGGCACGCGGAGGTTTAACAATGCGCTTTTAACGACCCAAAATGCATATACATAGCTTTTGTTTGGTTTTTATTTACCTTAGCAGCGCACCCAAACCTGCTGCAGGTTTTTACATTCGGTTTTAATTGGTGTTTTTATAGATGAAAGACAAAGACAGCACTCAGCACAAACACACACATCCACTGTGCTGCGTTCCCCAAGGCGCTGAGTTTAACACCCAGAACACCAAGGCTCTCTCCATTAAAATTAATATTCCCTTGCTGGGTGCTGGGTCCAGCTGGGAGCTGGGTTTGGGAGCTGTGCGAGGAGGGAACAATGTTTGTTGTTCTTGTCGAAGTAGTTAATGTTTTATAAACTCGTGAAACTGCACAGAATTAGGATCGCTGGGAAACAAACAGATGTGCCCCTCAATTAATTCATTTTAGGTGGGTTTTTCTTTTGCTTTCTTTTCTTTTTAACGGCCTCATATTCAATAGGGAAAATGTGAGAGGAAAGATTGGGATTTTTCCCCAAAATGAGCGGGGAGTCCAGCCCTCCTCAGCATTCTGTGCTGCTTGTTCATCTCCACCTGTAAATTTCCCTATGGATTTTCGGGATGGAAACTTTTCCAGCACCAGAGGGACCATCCCTGACTCACAGTGAGGGTGACCGAGTGCCACATCCCAAACCCTGCACCAGGAGGTGCTCGGAGCCACTTTGGGGCACAGCTGCTGGAGATGGGAGAGGTTTAACTCAGAAAAACCACGACAAAAACCCCAGGTTCACCCAAAATATTCCAATAATGCCTCACTGCCCAGCACCCCCGAGAGGTCTGTGCCTCCTCATATTCCTTCAGGTGTGACAGCATCGTCCCTCACTCTGCTGGGGCTGGGAAAGCCTGGGAGGAGGGAGAGGAAGGATGGAGGAGGAGGAGGAAGGAAAAGGAAGGAGGAGGAAGGAGAAGGAAGGAGGAGGAAAGAGGAGGAAGGAGGAGGAAGGAGGAGGAAGGAGAGGGAAGGAAAAGGAAGCAGAAGGATGAGGAAAGATGAGGAAGGAGAAGAAAGAAAAAGGAAATAAAAGGAAGGACAAGGAAGGACGAGGAAGGAAAGGAAGGACGAGGAAGGAGAAGGAAGAACAAGGAAGGAAAAGGAAGGAGGAGAAAGGAGGAGAAAGGAGGGGGAAGGAGATGGAAGGAGAGGGAAGGAGGAAGAAGGAGGAGGGAGGAGGAAGGCCAAGGAAGAACAAGGAAGGCCAAGGAAGGATGAGGAAGGAGAAGGAAGTAGAAGGAAGGAGAAGGAAGAACTAGGAAGGACAAGAACAAGGAAGGCCAAGGACAGAGAAGGAAGGAAAAGGAAAGAAAAGGAAGGCCAGGGAAGGCCAAGGAAGGAGAAGGAAGGAGGAGGGAGGAGGAGGAAGGATAAGGAAGGCCAAGGAAGGCCAAGGAAGGCCAAGGAAGGCCAAGGAAGGAGAAGGAAGGAGGAGGGAGGAGGAGGAAGGATCAGGAAGGCCAAGGAAGGCCAAGGAAGCCCAGACGCCTCTCAAGGCAGGCTGTGGTTGGTGGCTCCTCCAGGCTGCAGGTTCAGGCTCCAAGGCTCCATCCTTTAATCCTGTGCAACATTTATGGAACATTCCTTCCCTCCTGCTCTGGAGCAAGTGCAAATACGAGCTTGGCAAGGAGGAGCTGCCCACAAGGAAGGAGCTCCTCGGAGCAGTTGCCCCAGAACTGGAGTGAAACCATAACATCACACGTCTGAATAATGCCGTGAAAAATATATAAAATCTGTTCTGGCATTAAAAGTTTAAACCCCATAAATCTGCAGCGCGCTATTTACTGGGCTGAGAAGGTGACAGAAACAACATTCTGAAGTGGAATAGGAGAAGAAAGGAAAATGGAGCGTGGAGAGCAGGGAAAGCCCCCGGGAGCTGGCCAGAGCCAGGGCTGGGGCTGGCAGGGCAGCCCTGAGCCCTGAGCACTCACCCCTCAGAGCAAACTCAAAATTCATGCTCTGCAAAAAGGGATTGACCAAAATAGACAGGAATTTAGAAAGAAAAAAAAGTCAGGTGAGGATTAGCAGAGAAGGAAACATGGAAAAACTAAAATTCACTTCTCAGGTGCCACAGAGCGCTCCCATTCCTTTCATCCTCCGGGTGCTCCCACTGCCTGGGAGGGAATAATTCTACACAAAACAGGGATTTGATTTGCCAGCGACAAGATCTGCTGCAGCATTTGCCAAATTTCGATACAAACTCCAAGCTGAAATGAAACCCCCACATTTTGTCAGTTTTCAAGCTGAGGCACCAGTCTGGTCTGAGCTGCTTCCCACAGACACCAGCCCCGAGTTGTGGCTCTCGGGCTCTGTGTTACAGCACAGAAAATAGAATATTTCAGTAGTAACTGCGACAAAGATTTAAACAACTCACTGCAAACGCTGCAACCTGTCAGCCCAAACCCCGGGGAAGTTATCTGGGGGTTCCAGCTGGAGCCTATCCCTCATTCAAACCAACTTTCTTTCACTTATAATTGAGAACAAATTCCATTTTCATCTGTGACTGAACTTTTCGAGCCTTTGTAGCTTCAAGTCAGCTCATTAACATTACTTAGACATTGGTTTTATAGTTGAATTATACCATGTTTATACTGTGGAATTCCATTACTTAATTGCTTCACTACTGGAAATTTCAGTGGGGTTCTCATTTTTCGCATAAATCTCGAGAATAAACATGTTTCTGTATTTCTCTTACTTAATTAAGTGCATGTTTCATTAAAAAAAAAAAAAAAAAGAGAAAAATAGCCAACACAGACAAATTAGGCAAAGAATCATTTGTTTAATCAAAGGGGAAACTCTCACTGGAAGCGAAGGGGGAAACTCCCAAAGCTTTGGCTCTCGCTTCCGGTGAGTGCTGAGGATTCAGACTCCTCCAAATTCCCCAAATGTGTTCATCCTACAGAAAAGCTGTGCTGGGAATCGCTCACGGAGCGTTTTTGCAGCAAAGCCAAGGATGGGGCAGCAGGTCCCTGAGAAATGCCGAGGGGACACCGCGGTGGCTCCAGGGCTGGAGGGACAGGAGCTGTGCCAGCCCCTCCAGCCCACGCCGAGGACAATTAAATCATGGAATCGTTAAGGTTGGGAAAGGCCTCCAAGGTCGAAATGATGCCTTTTCTTTTTTATACATTTTTATGCATTTTTATACATTTTTTATGCATTTTTATACATTTTTATACATTTTTTATACATTTTTATACATTTTTTTATACATTTTTGTACCTTTTCCCTCTCCATGTGCCCTTTACTCCTTGTACCTCAGCCCCACACATTTGTAATTCTTGTAGTTTGATATTTAGCTTATTTTGAAGTTTTGAGAAAACCAAACATTCACAATAAGAAGCTGAGAGCTCTGTGCTGTCTCAAAACTCGAGGCTCCAACCTTAGGTGAAGTCTCTCTCTCCGAAATCTATTTTGTAAACTAAACTATAATCTCATTTAGGCGGGTAATTAGAATAGAGAAACAATTACTTCATCTATTGAGTTTCTTATTGAGAAATTTCAGGTAAATACGTTAATTTACAAAGTCCATAAAATTGTATAGGCATTATATGAGAGATGCTTCTCAGCACGTTTTCACCCAACTGTGCACCTAAGATCCTATTAAAACCAAAATAAATTCCCTTTTCCTTTTACTGCTACATCTGCTTCACATTTCTCCCAAAAAGCAACAGTTTAGCCAAACCTTTGACCACAGCACATCCCACCCAAGCATCCTGCCATGGAAAACTGCAGCTCTTCCTCTCCTCTCTCCCAGGAAATCTGCCTGGGTTTGGGTTTCTCCAGGTTTTTCTCCAGGTGAAGGGCAGAGGATGCCTTTGGATACTGCAGGGGAGGATTTTGGGGTGGTTTGTGGGGTTTTTTCCCTGCATGACAGGGAAAAATAAAAACCCCTCAGCAGCACTTCCAGCTCCTTCCCTGTGCCAGCCTCTCCACCCCACGCCATGACAATTAAATCATGGAATCATTCAGGTTGGAAAAGGTCACAAAACCCAACCTTTGACCACCAAACCTCAGCACATGCCACCCAACCATCCTGACATGGAAAGTGGCGGTGCTTCCTCTCCTCTCTCCCAGGAAATCTGGGGGATTTAATCCCATTTCTGGTGCAAAGTCCTCTCCCCTGCTTCTTTTCTTCTCTCCCAGGAAATTTGGGATATTTAATCCCATCCCATGAGCAAAGTCCTCTCCCCTGCTTCCTCTCCTCTCTCCCAGGAAATTTGGGATATTTAATCCCATTTCTCGAGCAAAGCCGTCTCCCCTGCTTCCTTTCCTACCTCACAGGAAATTTGGGGGATTTAATCCCATTTCTTCTGCAAAGTCCTCTCCCCTGCTTCCTCTCCTCTCTCCCAGGAAATCTGGGATATTTAATCCTATTTCTGGGGCAAAGTCCTCTCCTCTGCTTCCTTTCTTCCAGGAAATCTGGGATATTTCATCCCATTCCATGAGCAAAGCCTCTCCCCTGCTTCCTCTCCTCTCTCCCAGGAAATTTGGGAGATTAAATCCCATTCCATGAGGAAAGCCCTCTCCCCTGCTTCCTCTCCCAGGAAATTTGGGGAATTTAATCCCATTTCTGGCACAAAGTCCTCTCCCCTGCTTCCTCTCTCCCAGGAAATCTGAGGGATTTAATCCCATTTCTCATGCAAAGTCCTCTCCCCTCTCCTCTCCTGTCTCCCAGGAAATTTGGGATATTTAATCCTATTTCTGGTGCAAAGTCCTCTCCCCTGCTTCCTTTCTCCCAGGAAATCTGGGAGATTTAATCCCATTCCATGAGCAAAGTCCTCTCCCCTGCTTCCTCTCCCCTCTCCCAGAGAATTTGGGGGATTTAATCCCATTTGTCACGCAAAGCCCTCTCCCCTGCTTCCTTTCTCCCAGGAAATCTGGGAGATTTAATCCCATTTCTGGTGCAAAGCCCTCTCCTTTGCTTCGTCTCCTTTCTCCCGGGAAATCTGGGGAATTTAATCCCATTTCTGGTGCAAAGCCCTCTCCTTTGCTTCATCTCCTTTCTCCCGGGAAATTTGGGGAATTCAACCCCATTTCTGGTGCAAAGCCCTCTCCCCTCTCAGCCATCTCTTCCCCGGGCCGGACCCTCAGGGTGTGAAGCTCGATGGCTTTGGGGCAGCCCCAGCAGCATTACTCCGTTTTCCGCTGAATCAAAGTATTGAGGTCTCTTTGTGGGGACAAGCCGGGCTGGATTCCTTTATCCCCCTGCCCTTTGCTCACAATGCCACGCTCTGTTCCGTGGGCCAAGGAGGGCTGTCCCCGAGGAGATCCCACCAGGATTCAGTCCTCTGGTAATGGACTCTGGGGGCTGAGGGGGACCAGCAGCTCCTGCACACTTCTCTTTGAACGAGGGTCATCTGTCGGGGGTGGCAGCAATTCAAAACCGCGGCGAAAGGGAGAGCTGAGGTGGAGAAGAATGATTTCTTATCAAAGCTGCCGCAGAGGAGACCCAGGTGGTCGGGCAGAGGGAGATCCCAGAGCCTGGGGTGAGGGGATGAGGTTCGGAACAAATGGGGGTTTTTAGCAGCTCGGCCCAGCCTTGGGAGGGGACAGCCACCAGGAGCCTGCTGTCCTCCCGGGGGTGGCAGTGCTGGCGTTTCCTCCTAGGAAATTAAAGACCCCCAGGTACAGCAGCCCCGGCGTTCAGAGGGGCTGGGGTCCAGGGGAGGATCAGAAATTCCATGAAATATTTAGTGTACATCCCCACCTGGGAGAGGTGGGCAATGGGAGCCACAGGAACACACTGAGACTCAATGGCTGAAGGAGCTCTGTGGAGCCTCCTGGACTGATTTGGGGCTGATTTGGAGCTAATTTGGGGCTGATTTGGGGCTGATTTGGAGCTAATTTGGGGCTGATTTGGGGCTGATTTAGGGGGCAAGGATGGACACAGCAGATTTCCCAGTGGATTTTCAGTTTGTCTCGGATTTTGGGGGTCACTCCCACCCTCCCAGAGCTGTCCTGTTCTGTTACATTTCTCATCTCAAGTGAAATTGAATTTTCATTTCTGTTTTCTGGGAATTTCAAAAGCAGTTTGTGTAAGAAGCAAGTCAAGCTGTAGGAATAAAGTTGTTCTCAGGCAAGGAAACTCAGCATCTGCTGTCATCAAACAATTGTGGCTTAAAACCATTTAAAAACCCTTTTCCAACCGAGTTTTAAAGCACTGTCTGTGCACAGGAAACATCCCAGACTTCGGTGAACACACTGAGAGTCCTCCTAATACCTTGAAGTGTGTGGGGGGAAGCGTAATCTGTTTTGATAACTCCTGACATTAAACAGTGATAAATAATTAAATCTGTTTAACTGTTTCATTAACTAAAGATAGATGGGCAGAGCTCCACAGATAGAGTATAGATCAAAAAGATTGAGGCTGGCTCTAAATTCCCCTGATGTTTTATGACACCATTTGTATTCTGTCACTCACTAGCTTTATGGATAGTCCAAGCTGTGAACTGAATACTCCATTCAGAAAGGCACTCACTCTGCATGTTATTGCAATTTAATATTTTCACACACAGACACATCATTATCTTGGAACCCGACACTGCAAGAAGAATTCAGTAATTTTTCAAGAGTGCTGGTTTGAGGGGTTTTTTTGTTTTGGTTTGGTTTTTTTTTGTTCTAAAGGCACAAGATCTAAATGGCCACTCTGCCAATATTTAACCTCTGCGTGGATACATCAGCAGGTTGATTTTGGGGTTGTCTCATTTTAAACGTGAGTGAAGTCATTTAGTTGAAAGAATTAAAAACGAAGATTCAGAATCTGCCATTACGAACAAGAAGGAAACTCCTTGTGACTCTGAAGAGATCTATAGTTATAAAATATATATATATTGACATGGAAGTGCTCCAAGCTGTCTCCTCAGTCTCCAGTTACCAAAATCTCGCTGTGGAATGGGATCATCCCACCCATACTGGGATTTGGAAAGGGCAGAAATGCACATTGCCCTGGGAAGAATCAGGCACAGAGCTCTACAAACTGGACGTTAAAAAATATTTTAAAAAAACCCAACAATCACATCTACAAATATCGAAAAGGCAGGCCACACCAGAAGAACTTTCCAAGTGGAGACAAAGGCAGGGCTGATTTTTCCATGGAAATAAATCCATCCCAGCCCAGCCCCTTGGTTAATCATTGACCAGCGCCGCGCAGGGACTCGCACAGAAGGAAAATCTCTTTCTGTGGAAACACCACGGATGTCCCAAGGAGTTCAGTGCCTCCAGGGCCTGCTGGAAAGTCCAGCAAAGTCCCTGGGATGACCATCGAGGAGCACTGAGAGGCTCAGCACTGAGGTTTTGGTTTTGGTGCCTCCCCCAGTGAGCCCAGCCATGGACAAGGTTCCCTCGAGGCCCTGAAGAGCTGCCCAGGGAGAGGTGAAATTCCATCCTGGAATTCCCAGCTCCTGGTGCTGAGTTGGGCATGAGCCTCAGTCTGCTCTGTTCCATCCTTGAGATTTTCACAGGGACAGGGAGGTGTGCTCAAACTGCAGCAGAGCTCCCAAAATCTCCCGAAATCTCCCATTATTTCACTCTTTCCCCCCAGCTCATTTATCAAACTCTGGATTCTGCAGTGAATTACCGAGAAGGGTGGGCAGTACCTTTGCTCTGAGGGTTTTCTCCAGGTGTGGGGTTTGGCAGAACCTCAGCTCCCCCAGCCCAGCCCACGGGTCCTCGATCCCTGCCCAAAAAGCCAAATTCCCCAAAACAACACAAATTCCCCAAAACAACACAAATTTCCAAAACAACACAAATTCCCTAAAACAACACAAATTCCCCAAAACAACACAAATTCCCTAAAACAACACAAATTCCCCAAAACAACACAAATTCCCTAAAACAACACAAATTCCCTAAAACAACACAAATTCCCCAAAACAACACAAATTCCCTTAAACAACACAAATTCCCCAAAACAACACAAATTTCCAAAACAACACAAATTCCCTAAAACAACACAAATTCCCCAAAACAACACAAATTCCCTAAAACAACACAAATTCCCCAAAACAACACTAATTCCCTAAAACAACACTAATTCGCTAAAACAACACAAATTCCCCAAAACAACACAAATTCCCCAAAACAACACAAATTCCCCAAAACAACACAAATTCCCTAAAACAACACAAATTCCTGGGATATCACAGCCACAGGAGCACCGAGGAGGTGCTGAATGGAATGAATTCTGCAGCAGGGTTTGCTCTGCTCAATGCCTCCAGACTTATTTCACAAACTGCTAATCCACGATACTTCATAATAAAAATAAAATAAAAAAAAAAAAACCCTGTTTGGTCCCTGTCCATTGGGTAAAAATGGATTTATGGATGTGTGTTAAATGCAGGCTCCTTCCCCTGATCTACTGAACAGACACTGCTGTCCCACAAATCAATATTTTGATTTTCCTGGGCACAAATTCCAAATTCTCCTGGGCACAGGAGGAACTCTCTGGCAGTGGCTGGAGACAGTGCTGGTGTCACCAACCTTGGGGACACCCACGCTGCCTCCAGAGCCACCCAAAAACATTCTTTATCCGAAATTGGACTTAAAAAGCCGAGAGTGAGTTGAGAGACGAAATGAAAACCACACTTGGAACATCTGCACATCCACCTGCTGCTGGAGCAGCTGCAGGATCCTGCAGGGACATCTCTCAGGTTGGGCTCTCTTTGCCTCACAGGTGCACCCCTGGCTGATAAATAATCCTAAACCCCAGACCAAAAATCAGCTGAGGAAGCACTGGAATTATCTAAAAGCTGCCCAGATATTGGTTTTGTAGGGGAATTTGTGTGGGGAAAGAGGAATTTCTGGGTGTCTGAGGGAGCATCAGTAGCTCCTCAGGCTTTTCCGCAAGGATTTCAGTGAAGATAACTTGGATTTCCTGCAGGCTCACCTGTGCAAATCCCTCCCTAATAAACACTATCAGGAGCAGAGGACAGAGAACCGAATTCTGTCCTGAACTTAAAGACTTGCAGGGAATTCTAGCAGGAAACGTTTAAGAACTCCCAGAGTAACCAAGATCTGGTTTTATTCTCCTGCATGGGATACGTGAGCAGAACTGTGGCTGAGCAAAAGGCTTTGCAAAGTTCTCCACGAGGTATCAACTCCTTTTAAATCTGCCTATTGTGCCATGTAGGGATTTAAATTTATTTTATCCCCGTGTGATAATTCTGAAATAAAATATATGATCACTCGCAAGTCGTGCAGGTCCTTTATTTCACATTTAAGTAATAAAATATAAAATGAAACCAGTCCTTTTCTATAAACAGGGAGGGGAAAATGGTAGAGCAGTTTTATGCTACATGAACTCGCAGCACAGCCATTTAAAAATTCATTTTCGTGATTGAGCCCAAAAGGTCCATTTGCCATGAAATAAAAAACACGAAACACTGTCCCGAAAGGAAAGAAAATGCCAGACTACAAGTAAACAAAAGCTTTTTTTTGTTATTATTACTAGTGTCTGAGATGGAACGAAGGATTTTTAGCCAAATCTGAAACTTAAAAAAAAAAAAAAAAAAAAAAAAAAAGGGAAATTCTGGTGCAGCAAGTTCTACAAAATCATCCCAAGGAGTTCGGTGGGAGCTGGACCAACACAAAGGTCATTAATGAGATGCTGATCCAGGAATCACAGCAAGTGGATCCCTCCCACTTCACAGATGGAGTAGCCAAGGGTAAATTATTTTTTTAAGCTGGAAAAGTTACTTTGTCAGCTCAGTAAAATGCCAAATTCCTGCTTTTCCTGCTAATGTTGTTTCTAAGAGCTCCGAGTTGGTTTTGTTTTAACACCAGGGCTCGGGAGCTGCCCCCGTTCCGCCACTGTTCCAATTCTGAAACT
Source organism: Acanthiza pusilla (assembly GCA_036630365.1). Classification (NCBI taxonomy): domain Eukaryota; kingdom Metazoa; phylum Chordata; class Aves; order Passeriformes; family Acanthizidae; genus Acanthiza; species Acanthiza pusilla. The sequence goes on along the minus strand of JAXCHO010000005.1, from coordinate 3,328,589 downwards.
TTTCCGTGTTCAGAGAGAAACTTTGGGTCAAACTTCCTGCGTTTCCTCCCAGCCAACAAATCCTGACCCCAAACGAAGAAAAGAAACTTTTCTGCTCACACAGTCCTAGGGCTGGGCCTGGAGTTGGTCCCAGCCTAATCCTGAGCCTAAAATTTAAGTAAAGCTGCTCTGTGACAATGACAGAAAAATCTCTTTTTTCCCCCTCTTCCTGCACTTTTCCTGACTCCCCACAGAGCCCAGGCAGAGCTGTGATCCCAATCCCAACCCTACACCACCCTGTGCCCTCCAGAGCCAGGAGAGAAACTGCCCCAAGGCTCCTCAGTGCCCCCGAAGTGATTTCATCCCCAGTAGGAAACAAAGCTGATTTTTTTCTGCCCAATAAAACAATAAATTGGTATCACTTCCAACAAGGTGCCGCTGCTGTAAAGTTGAAGATAGGGAAAGAAAATGAACTACTGGTTATGACAGCAGGGCAGGGGAAGAGAAATAAATAAAGCTGAGTGCGTGCAAGGGAGCAGATGGCTCATGTCCAGCGTGGCCCATCCTCCGTGGATTACTCCCCTGGAAAGGAAGTCCTTGCCACTTCAGAAAATAGCAATCTGTCTCAAAAATGCTGAGGTTATAGAATGGATCATTCCTTGAGCTGGGGAGAGAAAGCAACCCGAGCCAAACTGCATTTCTCCATCAGATATTGATCTGCAGGGGCTGGAAGTGAAAACCCTTCAGGAGTTGGAGACCCAGATTTGTGCATTTTGTTGTGCACACACACATGGAATCTCCGGGGCCGTGTCCTCAGCTGGTGAAAATTAGGTTCATTGATGCTGTGCTGATTTACATGAGTCGAGGCTCTGGCCTCTGCTTTAAAAAAATCCTGAGTTTGGTCAGTTTGAGCTCAGGACGGGGCACAGCTGTAGTTGTTGATCCCACGTGTCTTAAACCAGCCCTGGGTGCTCTCACACAGGGAAAAAAATGCATTTTAAAATCGATAAAGGACAGTTCTGGGCTGGATTGGGGCACCTGAAAAATACCCTGGTGGGGTGAAGGGGATAAATGTGATAAATGTGATAAATGTGATAAATGTGATAAATGTGATAAATGTGAAAAATGTGATAAATGTACCTGAGCAGGATCTGTGTGGGGGTTGAAAATTTGGGTTCAGATGGGCTAACCTCACGGAACCAGGGCTGAGGGATGATTTTGGGAACATAAATCCCAAAATGAGTGGGATGTGCACAGCCTCAGCCCTTCCCTGCCACCTCAGAGGCCAAAGGAACACTGAGATCTGCCCACTGGGTCTCAAGGAAGGAAAAGCTGTACAAGGGGAGGAGGTGGTGGAAATGACACTGAATTTTCAAATATTCCTCACCTGCACTCCAGAAAAAATTGCTCCTTGCGCTTGCCCTTCCCAAAACTGGAATTGCAATCGGAGAAACGCGAATTTGGTTCAGAAAACCTGAGTGCTGAGAGTCCAGCCCCAAAGCAGGAGCTTCAGGCGGACAGGAGGGGATTTTGTGCTGGGGAAGCAACCCATGAATCATTCAATAAAGCCTCCATGCGATAATGAATAGCCAACCTTCTCTGGTGGTGATAAGATATTTTAACTGAAAACATCAGGCCATGTTTAAAAAATGATTACAAATTATTTTAACAGTGTATTTGCAGAGGGTTATAAAAACAGCTATAATATTTTTGTCTTGGATTCTAGAATTACCAGGGTGACAGCTAATGCAGTAATGATTTGTTTCAAATGCCAGTGTTTAAGCTGTATAAAGCTGATTTTATACATTTTTCCAGTAGGCCGCATTGTAGTTAATGAAATTAAACACACCAATCGCATTTGTCCCCAGGGGATGAGGAACTGAACACGCCACTGGTTTATTTTTTTATTAAAATAAATTGCAGCCAGCAAGATGGACTAATTGCCTACAGAATTGAAAAAGAAACATTCCATTGATATAATTAAGCCAATTTTCGTGGACAAAAATAGTTATAGTGGATATAAAATAAGCAGAGCATTCAGGGCAGTTTGACTTCTCCCCACCCTCTGTATTTTGCCCAGAACATTAACTATTAAACAAATATGGATCTCAAATGGGCTGACAGCGTTATCTGGTAATGATGGCTAAATTGATCCCAAAACTGAGGCCAGGCCATTGTGTCTCGGGGCTCTGCTGGGAGAGTTCCCAAGCCAAGAACAACAGAGCAGCAAAAAAAAAATAAAACCCAAAAAAAAAAAGAAAAAAAAAAAATACAACCCAGCACCTCCAAAGCTGACCTTAAAGCAAAACACCTGAAAGATGTAAAACTATGGAGACAAAAATAAATCAGCACCTGGTTTCTTTTGGGCTGACACTTCACCCGCGGTGCCTGAGCAGGCCCTGCTTTGGGGAGGGCTGTGGTGCAGCCAGCCCTGCTCCTGTCCCTAAAATAATTACAAAAAAAGGGAATGGTGCAGAGGAGACAGAGTCTTTCCACAGCAGCTCGGCGCAGAGCAAGATTTACCGTGATGGGAGCATTATTCTGTGGCCTACTGGAAATAATTTGGCTGTCTCAGTCCATTTTCACCTGGAAAATGTCTCCCCAAGAGGAGCAGTGGCCTCGTTTGCAGCACAAAAGTGGGTTCAGTGGTACAAAAAAACCCTTTATTAACTGTTTTTATGAATTGGGGTAAAACATCTCTTTTAGGGCACGTGATGAAAGTTCAGTCACCCTCTGAACAGAAAGTTTCCTTCCTCCCACTGTCCTGCACACCTCTGCACAGAGAAGCCTTAAATCCATGGAAAAGGAGCTCAATTTCCAATCCTATCCACCAAGACATCCCTCATCGCAGGGAAATTTCTCCCCAATTACAAAAAAGGATAAAAAATCTCCTTATTCAGCGTATGAGCATTCAGAAGCATGAAGCACACTTAGTGCAGGGGTGAAAGTCATATTTCATTTTTATGAGCAAAGAAGGTGCCATCACTCAGGGAAGGAAGAGGAGGAAGAAATCCTGCTCGGGACAGGGACACTCCGTTACAGATTTGGACGCTGCACAACGCAAACCCAACTGCAATAAAAATGAAAATAAACAGCCATGAGGAGCTAGCGCTGATGCATGAAAATCCATTAGGAAAATAAAAGAAATAATAAGGTCGTATATCTTTTCCACTCCAACATCCCTGACCTGAAATTCCTCTAGAGGGGAAAAAAAAAAAAACCAAAAGGGTGCATTTAAGAAAAGGAATTTTGGATGTGACATATCAACAGGTAACAACCCAGAGTGGGAAAAAATGTGTTTGCACATCTCCTTCAGATGTCTCCATCCCTGGAGATGTCACAATACTGTGTACATGGATTTATTGATGTGCTGGTCCCTCACCCCCCTGGGATGAGCAATATCTTTTGGGAAATAAGCTCGACAAAATCGTCATTCAGCCAAGATTTGGAGGTTTGCGCTTAGCGTTGGGAACGGCACGAGTTTGTCGTTTAAATAATCTCTAACTGGAGAGAAAAATAAACATCTCCAGTAATAGGGGAGAGCCTGAAAGTTGTGGAAATAAAGCCTGAGCTTGTCCTGGCCCACGGAGGGCACAAACAATCCCAGGTGCCCTCAGCCTTGTGCCACAGAAGTTGGAAATTCAGGGTTTTCTTCCTCTAAACAATTCCACACACCAGAAGCTGAACGCAAGAAAACGGAGGAAATAACAATAAACAGAGAGAATGTGAATTTTACAGTTAGAAGAGCAGAAGCAGCTCTGAAAAATGAGGATTCCCCTCCTGATGCTGTCAGCAGGAGCAGGCAGGGATCCTGCACGAGGCACTGCTCTCTCCCTGCCGCAGGATCACACTCATTCCCCACCATCCAGGTGGCTCCTGAGCCTCACCTCCGCCGTGTTTGCAAACTTCCCAGGCCTTTGTCTTTCAAGCACCGCATTAACCAGCGCAGAGCTTTTATAAAACACATAAGCCATAATAATCATAGCCATAATCACAATAATAACACTTCTCACTCAATAGGGCCTTTCCTTGCGAGAATCTCGGGGCGCTTTGCAAACACGAATGAGCGCAGCCGCGATTTCCCCGCGGCACGGGAGATTCCCTTGGCATCCCTTCGGGGGTCGGAGCCCGCAGGGGTTTGGGGCTGCTGGCGCAGGTGGGACCGGGGCTGGAGAATCCCGGCTCGGGGAGCGCTCCCGGCCGCCCGAGGAGCCGGGGGATCATTAGAGCGAGCGGCAGCGATGGATTGCAGCGGGGGATGTTGTGAAATCCTAGCTCCTGCCTTGCCTTTTGCCTGCGCGGAGCGGGGACGGTGCGCGCTCCAGGTGCGCTGCGCGTTCTCCCGGCTGGGGATCCCAATCCTGCTCCTTTTCTCCCATCCTGGGGACATCGGACGGTGCCGGTTCGGGTGGGGACACAAGGGGAGCTCTTTGCTCTTCCCGACATCAGTGTCTGCCCTAGGTGTTTTTAATGACAACCCTCAGGAAAATGCCGGTTTTATTTTTATCCCCTTAGCTCATTAAACACCTCCTCTGCTATCGCTGAACTCACACAGCAGTCCCAGCGCCAAGGCTGACATTAAAACAGGTTTAGGTGTTCGGCGAAGTTTTTTAAAATACAGATCCGGCCCGATTTGTGCACATAGCCTTCTGGTTCGTGACCGCACGGTAGCTGTGATTTTATTGCGTGTTGTGAGACCTTTGTATGAGCGCTGCCAGCCCGACAGACAAACGCCTCTGCACGTTCTGCACGGAGGTTTTATGGCAAACGGGAATTCAGCGAAATCGGGAATTCGGGGGAATTGCGATAACGTGCCTTTCCCTGATGCGCTTTATAAACTTAAATTTCTCGCCAGACACGCCAGTGCCCCGTGATGTAAACACACGTGGGTGGACATCACACGCACCTCATCCGCACACCCACGAGCGGTCGGGAGCGAGGGCCAAACCCCAATTCCCGATCCCTGCGTCTCCCGCAGCACTTTGGCACCTCGGACGTGCCGCTCTGCGGGTGACAGCAGCCAGTCCCCCACGTCAGAGCAGCGGCTCGGTGCCCCCTTTGCCAAGTGCCTGCCCAGGCCGAGCAGAGGACGTGCCCTGCAGTTGTTCCCTCTGTGCTTTTTCCCGAATAAATCACGCGGGACGAGTGGGGGGAATTGATACATTATATTTGTAGAATTTGGGGGAGGAGGGGAGAAAAAAAATTTAAGAGTAATCTTAAATGCTCGGCGATTTTTGTTGAAGCGCTAATTACGCATCGCCTTAATTAGCGGATCAACCCCCCCTTTCCCTGCTCAGCATCCCTAATTGCCTAATTGAACAGATCCGGGGCAGGACAGGGGGGGACCCAGGCACGGCGGGGACCCGGCGGCGGCGGCCCCGCACCTGCGCGGGGCTCCGCACCCGCGGCCGCGGCCGGAGAGCCTGGGCGAGGTGCGGGCACGGCGGGCAGGGCACGGCGGGCAGGGCACGGCGGGCAGGGGCAGCGGGCCGGGCACAGCGCGGGCAGGGGCACACCGCGGCCGATCGCCGCCGCCCTCCGCTCCCGGTGCCCGCCCTCGGGGCTCTGGGTAGGGACAGGGCAGAGGGAGAGCCTCGGAGACGGGAAAAAATCGAAACGCCCTAAAGCGCCATAAATTTTCCTCCTCCGTGTGCTGCAGCACTGGGAGCGTCTGTGGGAGCACGGACGGAGCCATGCGCCGGGAAGTGGCGCTTGGGCTCCAGCTCTGCGCTCGCTCCTCTGCCTTTTCCCTTCACTGTCCCATCACGCTTAATTAATAAAATAATAATAAAATATCAGTAAACGGGAAAGCTGTTCCCTCTTCGAAGGCGAAGCCTTAAACCGAGGAACCGTGGAGAGGCACAGCAGGGCTGGATCCACAACCATTTCCCTGCCCCTCCAGCCTGCCCGGAGGATGCACCAGCGCTGCCTGAAAACTCCGGCCCCGAACTGTGCCTCGCTCCTGTTCCTAACAGTGAAAAGCAAACGGGGCTGTAGAAATATTAGCAGAAATACTGGTCACCGTTTACCAGCACGAGCACTTCTTTAGAGCCTGCGATCCTGCCCGGCCGTGTGTAGCTTGCTATTATATTTGTACTCTGAAATTCAGGGATTTCGAAAGGAAACGAATTTGCTTTAAGCGTGCAGCGCCCAACTCCTGTGTTATTCGCCTCCTCTGCATCCTCTCGCCAGCAGCAGCGAGACCCCAGGCTGCTGCAGAACCTTCTCCCCACTCACTCAGGTTTTATTTTCTCGCGGAAGGACGAGGCCCGTGGAGCCGGGGACGCGGCGTGGCCTTCTACCTGCCCGTCCCGCGGATCCCTCCGGGGCTGCGGGTGGCCGAGCCCCCGGAGCCGCAGGGCACAGCCCAAGGATGGGGGGCAGCGCTCACCTGGGCGCCTGCACCCCCAGGGCTGCTGCGCCCACCCGCACCCGGACCGAGCCTCGTCCTTTGATTTACAGCCATTTCCAAAGGCTCCCAGCCCGGGCGGGAGCCACAAAGAGAGCGAGAACCATTCCCGGCTCCGGTTCAGCCCCGCTGCCTCCGGTACCTGCAGCTCTCCCGGTGCGTGGGGCTGAAATCGCCGAGAATTCCTCTCCCACCCCAGCGCACACGCGTTCGCCCCCTTTCCCAGGCAGGTAATAGAGTGGAATTCCCAGCGGAGCCTCACATCTGCTTAAAATATTGTCCAATGAAATGAAATTCTACAGCACGGCGTGTTTTTAAAGCCCCGCGTTCCGCTCGGCTCGGCGGCCGCGCTCGGGGCCATGCGGGCTTCCCCCGCACCCGCAGCCGCTCCCGGGCCCGGGGCACCCCGGAAAGGGACCGGGAAGGGACCCGCCCGGGCCCCGCGGGGGAAGAAGCTGTGGCTGCCTTGCCGGTGAAACACAGCGAGATCCTTACACTCGTGTCCGTGTTTAATCTGTTTGGCGAATAAATACTCCTGGGATATTGAAACCTTAGCTCCGGACTACTGTTTTGAACTGTGATCCCTAAAAAATCCTCGCCTGAAACCCCATAAACCGTTGGGCCTTGTATTGTGTTAAACACCTGATTTTAATCAGGGCTCAGCCTCCGAACAGGCTCTTCCAGGAGGGTTCGTGGCCACTCCGCGGCCGCGGCCGCAGCTCCCGCCGCCGGCACGGGCTCGCTCCGGGCCGCGGAGCTCCGAGCCCTTCCCCGAGCTCTTGAGACATCCAGGCACCCAAAACCTTTTAGCCCTTAAGCTGCGGAAGCTCGCCGGGAGCTCACGGGGGGAGCACGGAGGGTCCCACCCGCGCTGAAACGCGGCCGGTTCCGCATCGCACCCACCGGGGACACATCTGCGGAAAGCCGAGCTGAACCCGCGGGGGCACAGCTGCAAAAAGCTGGGCCTTTGCAAGGAGTAAATAGAAGGAGGAGGAAAGGGTGTACAAATGAAAAAAAAAAATTCAAAAAAATAAAAGGAAAGTAAAAGTGAAATATTCCACCTTGTTTAACCATTCAACTTCGCTTTTCCAGCCAAGAGAGCACTGAAAATTACTCCTCACTTTAACAATCTAAAACAATAAGTGACGACTTTTTAAAAAGTTGTTATTTGAACGGGGACGTTTAAAACGAGTGTTTATTGAAAAAAATAAAATAAAGCAAAATAAAATCCCAGGATTAATTGAAAGAACTTCCCGAATAACGCTCCAGCGATGCGGTGACAATGTTGACCACGTAAAGGGTGACCCGGGCCGCCTTGGGCAGCGCTGGCGCCCGCAGAGCCGAGGGAGGTGTTCGGGGGGCACAGGGACACGGTCTGGGGACAGGGGGACCTTCCTGGAGCGCGATGGAAAATGTCGCGACACCAAGGTAAATCGCGGGGCCTGGGGCTGCTGCGCGGCTGCCGCAAAACAGCAACGGCGGCCGGAGCTCGGGACCGGCGACAAACCCGGCGACAAAGCGACTTTTGTGAGGAAAATTGGAGCGAGGAGCCGCGCCGGGGCTGGAGATCGGGGTCCCCCCCGGAACGGGGGTGTCCTCCCCGGGAAGGAGAACTGCGGCTCATCCCGGGGGGCCCGGGCCAGCCCTGCCCGCTGACCTTGGCGGCGTGAAAAGGCTCCGGAATATCGAACTTGAATGACAAAATCAACCCTGGAGCCACGTGCGGGAGCGCTGCGAGCGCCCCTGACCCCTCGGCAGCCCCGGGGGCAAGGCGAACCCCGGAGGGGTGCGCAGGGGGGGCTGCCCCCCATCACCTGCGGGGATCCCCTCACCTGGGGGGGATCCCCCCGCCCCCGCCCAGCTCTGAGGGGCCCCAGGTCCCCCGGGAGGCTCCCGTGGAAAGCCACGCGAGGGAACCGGAGCGGGAGCCGCCGCTCGCCGGAGCTTCCTCCGAGCGCTACGAGCAGAGTTTCCAGCCGGGCACAGACTGCGCTGGAACTTCGGCAGCTCCAGATATTTCGCACCGAGCAGGAGCGAAACAGAAACTAAATATTAATAGTAATAATCATCATCATCATAATAATAGTAATAGAAGAAAAGGACGGCCAGGCTGCCCGGGCTCCGGGATCCTGCGCTGCCACCGAGCCTAACCGGGAATCACCGAGGAACCATCCCGAGCTTTGCAGCGGGACTGCGGCAGAGGGGCAGACGGGACCCGCTCTTCCCTACGAAAGCCACACTCTCCCGCTCGGAAAATCCAGTCTGAAAACGACTCGAAAGAAAGAACGAACGGGGAAGAGTCCGCTGGAAGACGGAGGGGAAAAGCTGCGCGAGACTTACGAGCTTCAATTCCACCCCCAAGTAAATTTTAAAAAATTAAAAATTAAAGACACTCCCCCACACTCCCCTCCCCCAGACCTTCTTAACCCCCAGCTGGGACACCCGAGCTGCCTTCAGGATCTTCCCTCTGGACCTGAGACTCCAAAGCCCCTCACTGAGAGCGGATCCATTTTTGCTACAAATTCTCTTCCTTCCCTCTCCTCGATAATTGTTCCCGAGACCAGAAGGGTTTCTCCCACCCCCCCACCCCCCCCCGCCGTCTCTCTGCCTGTCTCTCTCCCCCCCCTCTCCAGCGCTCCGTCTCTCCGCTGCCGCCGGCAGATGCCAAACGCAGACCTCTAGCGCCCACTATTTCAGGACCCGGGAATATTATTTCACAAGACTTGGAACGACTCAATAAAAAAAAAAAAAAAAAAAAAAAAAAAAAAAAAAAAAAAAGTTGCTCGCTATCCCCTTTCGTCAACTTCCAGCTAACTTTCGCTTTTCTCCCCCGGCCCCGCACCGCCCGCCGCCCGCCCGCCGCGCCCGCTGTAGCGCGGAGCGGCGCGGGGCAGCGCGGAGCGGCGCGGGGCAGCGCGGGGGGACCCGCGCCCAGGGGCGGGCGGGCGGCGGGGCTGCGGCGGCCGCGGGGAGGGCGAGAGGGGCTCAGCCCCGCGCAGCCCCCGGCCCGGCTCCGTGCCCCCGGCCCCGCCGCCGGTACGCGGAAGAAGGGAGAGAAAGGACCTACTTTTGGGCAGTTTTCTCGCCCTCGCCTTGGATCTCATCGTGTCGGCGTGTGGATTCCTCTCCTCCTCCTTGAGCCCAGAAGCAGCTACACACTATCTTCATCTCCCCAGCATTGTCAGTTTGGACACCTTCGCACATGCGCACAGAGCATTCAATCTGACACCCTCACCAGGGCCAAAAAAACTTTCCAATGTATTCATCATCATCGGGCTGGTTTGGTCTTTTTTTTTTTTTCCCCTTTTTTTTTTTTTTTTTGTCCTATCCTCTTCCTCAGACCACTTATCTCTGCCCCCTCCTCTCTGCCGGCACCATCACAGCCTTCCCCTGATCTGCCCCTTTAAGAAAAATCAGCCCTCTCCGCTCCTAACCCTCCGCACACTGACCTTACACACTGGACAATATTTAAGGATCAAGGTGCCATCCTATAAAGAGGTGATTATTATTATATTATTATTATTACTACTAAATCGCAATGCTGTAGGGAAAGTTTGTTAGCAGTTGTCATGTTGTAAACGTTCCTAGTTTAGACATGCTGTTGTTTTTAATCTGAAAAATATTTATTTACGTAACTTTTCAACCAGTGTCTGTCTTTATTTTCTTCCTTTTTTTTTTTTTACGCCTTTTTTTTTTTTTTTTTTGGCCTTCCTCTCCCCCTTCGGCTCAGGGGGGTTGCCTAACTTTAAAAATAACAACTTTTACAATAACAGAACTTGCGCTGTTGTGTTTTGTCGGTATTTCTCGTGCTTCTACCAGAATTTTTTTCCGGCGTTCGGCAGCTTCGCTCCTCATCCCCGGCCGCGGTTCTCGGTGTTCGCGGGGGTTTTGCCCCCGGTTTGTCGCGGCAGCCCCGCCGGGAGGGCCCCGCACCCCGCGGGCCGTCGGGAGGGGTCGGGAGGGAGGGCGGCCGCTCTCCTCTGCCTTTCAGGTGGAAGGCAGCGCGCTGGGGCAGCGCTCCCCAGGGACGGGGGAAGCCGCCAGCCACCCGAGGAAAGGGGGGAGAGGAAGGACAGCCACCCCCAGAGCGCCGGGGAGCCCCCCAGGACCTGGCCGCCCCCCCGGAGCGGAGGTAGCGAGCGCTCGGGCAGAGGCGCTTTGAAGAGAGGAGCGAAGTGTAAATAGCCGGTGATTGATGTGCTGGCTTTGACTGCGGAGAAAGCACTATTTTAATTCAAGTGGCCAGGTCAGATGGTCACGGAAGAAGGTTGAAAGGTAGGATTTAATGAGATTAATATGGAGAGAGGGAGAAACGCGCGTCGTCTTAAACATTCCATGAAATAATGGGGTGAGGGCAGCGCGGCGCTCCGCGCTGGAGGTGCGGACCCATCCCGGGAGCCCTGGCACCGAAGGGCACCGCAAAAAACAAAGCAAAACTTGTGTGGGTGCGTCAGGTCCCTGCTGGAAGCCATTCCGCCAGCTGCACTCCTGCCCTGCAGGTGGAACCGGGGAGGGGGAGAATATTCCTGCTAATTACCGGTTTTCCCCTCCTCAATAAACTCTTTAATTGCAAATGGGAGCAGGGGCCTTTCAGATGCTACCGAGGAGCCGGCGTTCGAGGGAAGGGTGGGGGAGCAGGAGGCCAAATAAAATAAATCCGTTTGAAGGGAACTCGCAGCCACGTGTCGCCTAAAATGCCGAAGCGGTGCCTGTGAATTCCTGCCTCGAGGACGCCGTTCCACGGCGCGGCGGGCACCCCGAGGTTGGAAAAACAAGCTCTTCCCAGCCCCACCGGTGAAACAGGAGCTCGAATGTTTCCAACTCATTGAAAATATTTCTTTCAGCCATCCTGGACGCTCGCTGTCCCCGCGTCTCCCCCACCGAGCTGCTCCCGGGACGGACGGATTTCAGTTTGAAAACGTCGTCCCGGGTTATTTCTCGCTGTTATTCCGGCGGTCTTCTGGCAGAAGACCGGACGGAGCCGGGAGAGCCGCGGCTGGCGAGGCGAGGATGCCCCGGTGGCCGCGTCCCCTCCCCGAGCCGCGGAACGAAGGTCACGGAGGGCCCGGAGCACCGGGCCGGCACCGCGGCCGTGCCCCCCCGCAGCCCGAGCCCCGCACAGCCCCGACTTTTGTTTTCTGCCCAAAATGCCCATCATTCAGGCTCCCCAGAAACCAGTCCTGCGGGAAATAGCCACGCTGCAGAGGACCCGCGCGGGTATATTCGGGGAGACGCAAAACGCTTTGGGGGTTGCACGGTCTGGGGGGGACGCGGGGGGTACCGAGCACGGCTGAGGTGATGCTTCTGCAAACGAAGGCACCGAGAAGCGATCGAAAGGCGCCGTGCTGGGGCTGCCCCGGCTGGCCCCGGCTCTGCCCGTGCCGCTTCCCCGGCTCCGGCCGCGCTCCTGCCGGGCCGAGGCGGCAGCGGCCGGGCTGGAGCGGGCACGGAGCGGGGCGGCAAGGCCGGACTGAGCGGCGCTTTGCCGGCCCGGAAAAGGGGGGAAAGGGAGGGAAAAAAGCCCTGAAATGAAAAAGGGAGGGGGAAAAAAAAAAAGAGAGAGAGAACGAATTTGGAAGGGCCGGTGCCGGGGTGTGCTGAGCGCGGGCTGCGGTGTGAGTGGGAAAGGACACGCTGCTGTCCCCGACACGAGTGGGATCCCTTCCCGCAGCGGGCACTGGCGGGCGGTTCCGGCCCCGGGAACGGGCCCCGATTCCCCAGCTTTAAGCCAAAGGAGCTCGGGGAGCGGCAGGGCTGCTGGCGAGGGCAGGGGCCCGGGCGCTGCGAGGACAGCGTGGCCCCAGGGCCGCGCTCCCGCTGCCCCCGGAGCTTCTCTTCGGCTCCACGGGTGCCTCGCTGCCTCCCGGACGGAGCCCCCCGGGGAAGGAGCGGGGCTCCCGGGGCTCAGCAAAGCCCCGAGCGCGGTGTGCGGCCCGGGCAGGGAGAGCCTCGCCGCCCCCCCGCAATCCCCGCAGCCCCCCCGAGTCCCGCCGGGCGAGCATCCCAGCGGCGTTTGCAGCCTGCACCTGTTTGAGTGCGTGTCGCTTCCACGGGGAACGGCACATGAACGGCCGGGGAGGAACGGAGAAGCGCCGGGAAGCTTCTCGGCGCTCCCGGGTCACGCCGGGTGGCTGCCAAGGCGCGGGGAGCCGGGGCCCAGCCCAGCCTGGAGCCACGCGTGCTCCGCCGCTTCCCGGGGAACTCTGCCCACGGCAGCCCGGGGCACCCCGGGGATGGCTGAAGGGGAAAAGCGCTCCACCGGAGGCGGCTGATTTTCCGCCGAGACTTAATAGCCGTCTCTTCCAGGGACAGAAGCAGCCAAGTCCCCGTGCACCACACGCGTGCCAGGGGACAGGGCCCGCGGGGCTGCCAGGGCGGCAGGGCACGGCCGGGCCGAGGGGCATCTGTGGGGTCTGGGGGCACAGGGCAGCGGGCGGTGCCGAAATGCTCTTGTTTGGGGCAGATCCCCTCCGCCCTCGCCCGTCCATCCTTGCCCCGCTAACAGAATTTCAGCGTGCAGCCCCCGCGGCGTGGGGGGGGGGGTCCCCGCAGCTCTGGGGAGGGGGCGCTGGCGTGGCAGGAATTTACGGGTGGGTTCCTTGGCATCGCCAGCACCAGCCATGTGTTCCCAGGTATTTTACAAGGCCGGCTCGGAAAAGGCGTTCCAGGTGAACGCTGCGTGGGAGCTGCCCGGCCCCGCTCCCCGCGTGGCCCTCCCGGGAGCCCCGGGCTCGGATGGGCACCCACCGGGGCACGGCAGAGGGGAAAGGCGCTGGGCGAGCTGTTTTGCACAAGTATTTTCACGCAGTAAAGAAGATTAAAATGGTTGAGCCGGTCCAGCTTGTCCGGGAGCTGCCGCACGCCCCGAGTAACCCCTTCGCGAGGATTTTCGCATCAATCACCCCTTGTTTCTGCGCACGGGATTAACCCGGGAATTAATGTTCGAAACTACGCAAGAGCCCGGTGGCACAGGACGGGGCTGCGCTCCGCGGGGTCAGCGAGCCCCGCGCGGATCAGGCGCTCAGAATGTCACACGCTCCCCCGGGGATTTGCCCTCCTAATCTGCGCTAATTGGCGCAGGGAGCGCACCCACGGGGGATGAGGAGCTGCCTCGCACCCACGGGGGATGAGGCTCTGCCTCGCACCCACGGGGGATGAGGAGCTGCCTCGCACCCCGAGCTGCCCAGGAGCTGCCGAGCCCCGGTCCCTGCGAGCAGCCGGCACAAGGGGGCGGTTAAGGACAGCCGGGAGCCCCGGGCCACCCCCGGGGCTGCGGGGACAGCGCGGGGCCCGGGACGAGTCCCCACCGAGCATCCTTCGCCCCGCGCCGCCGGCGGGGACAGCTCGCCTTCCCAGCTCAGCCGGCGGCCGGGGCGAGGAGAAAAACATAAAAATGCTAAAAATTAAACTGTCCAAAGGTGGCTGCGCCATCCCCCCGCTCTGGGAGGAGGCGGCGAGACGCCTCCCGGGGTCCTCCCCGCCGTGCCGGTGGCACCCGGAGCCGCTCGGGGTGGCTCAGGGCTGCTGTGCGCGCAGGTAAAGGGTGATGGAGCCCAGGGCGGGTGTCACCTCCTCCAGCCGCCAGACCCTTTCCTGAAGTGACCTATTTACACGCTCATTGGTTTAAATTAATTTTTTACCCGAAAACCTTTGAGAAGCGCCGGAACAAGCACCACCGAGAAAGGCAGAAGTGGCTGCGTTTTGTACAGGGGAAAAAAAAAAAAAAAAAAAAAAAAGAAATTAAGTGACTCTTACTGGTCCCCTTAGCGATGAAATACAGGGGGGAAAGATTAATATCGCTGCATAACCTGTGCCCGCACGTCACTGTCCCGCACCTCACTGCCCTGATATTCCAGCTGCACTGAAACCCGGCTGTGCATCAAAATGAGCTTATCAGTCCATTTTTTTTTTTTTTTTTTTTTAATTTCTGGAAGAAAACACTGGCTCCTCTGGCCATGAAAAAACACCGTGTAAATTGCCATTTCAGATTTTTCAAAAAACATGTTCAGCTCTAAGAATTCCTTCGAATTCGTTACACTCCACCACGCGAGGCTGCGCCTTGCTGGTCCCGGCGAAGGTAAAAATTCACGTCCTAAAATAAGAAGTCGTTAAAAAAAAAAAAAAAAAGAAAAAGAAAAAGAAAAGCACCATTTACATTTGAATATCTAACTTGAACATGATTATAATTACAATCGTCAGACATCGAGCAGTGTTGTCTCCCATGAACAGACAGTTTTGGAGATGTAAACACAGCAGTTTTAATCGCGACGGTCTCTGGGAATGAAGGGAAATTAAGGAGTTATAGCAATTTTTTTAGACGTTTGATCAAAATATTTTTGCCTGGAGATTGCTTGCCAAATGAAAGCAAAATGGAAACGATGGGCGCTGTAATTCAGCAGAGTTTTGTCATGGAAAGAGCCCAAGCCGCCGGTGTTTCGGGGCTGAGGGTTCTCCTTCCCCCGGGGCTTTTGGGGAGGCTCTGTCCTGCGGGAAGCGGCCCTGGCAAAAAGGTGTCGGGGAAGCGATTTTCGATCGAGCATTTTTCAGCCGAAATGCCGAATTCTGAAGGCACTACAACGATCTGCGTGGCCTTTTCCCTCGGAATGAGCAGAACTCCCCCCGGTTTCCATCTCCCAGGCAGCCGCAGCCGCCGGCGGGGCCGGGGCGCGTTCCCCTCCCGCAGCACCGCTCCCGGGGGTCCCTCGGCCGGGGGACCCCCGCGCTTCCCGAGCCCCGAGCCAGGCCCGCAGCCCCGCCAGCGAGGGACTGACTTCAATTAAATGTCGTGGGGGCGGCGAGGGGGTGAACCCCAAAATGCCATTTGCTGTCCTGCCACAGTTCGGAGGTTTCCCCACTCGTCCCCACGCCCGCTCGGGGGGGACTCCCCTCCCCTGGGGCTCCCCGAGCCCCGACGGGGACCCCATGGAGCCACCGCGGGGTGTCCCTCAGTGCCCCCTCCTTCCCCTGCCCGGGGGTGGGTGGGACAGGGCTCAGCCCCCAAAGAGCAGCTCGGCCCGGGGGGACACCCGAGGGGGGACACCCGAGGGGGGACACCCGAGGAGGGACACCCGACGAGGGACATCCGACGAGGCCTCCGCCGCCCCCGGGGACGCGGCCAGAGCCGCGGAGCCCCCGCGGGTTCCGCTCCTGCTTCACTCGCGCTTCCCCCGCTCAGGACGGCGGCGGCGGGGCTGCCTGGCTAATTATTAGCTATTAATTGAGTTCAAGACCTTTAATGGCGGTGGGAAACGAGGAACCCGACCGCTGATCCCGAGGAGCGGCCGAGCGCCGGGGCCGCGCCGTCCAGGGCTGCCGGGGCCCGGCCTGGCACAGCGTCCCGGGGGCGGCGGGGAGGGGGGGAAAGAACGAAAAAAAATCATTAGGTGAAAATTATAGAAACTTTGGAGCGAGGGATTTGTTTACGAGACACCTCGGGGAGCTGCCGCGGGGGGAGAGGGGCGATGGCCGGCGGGGCGGGCCGGGGGCTGCGAGGGTCCCCGGGCAAGGTGACAGCGGCGCTCTGCCTCCCCCGGGGTCGCGGCCTCCCCCGGACCCCCAGCGAGCTCCAAGCGATGCCGTTTCCTTATCTTTGCACGCTTCCACCTTCCAATTAAAGCTCCCCAAATTGCCAAAAGGCTGATTTGCATGCAAGGGACCCCGCTCAAAGATGCTAACTTATTGTCTCCTCCCAGAACTTAACATTTCTCTCTTCAGTTCCCACTTGAAAGAAGTTTTAGAACAGTATTCAAAGACTGTCCAAACGAACAAAACCTTCCCCTTCGCTCGGGAGAGAAATCCGGTGTATTCAATACTGGGGCATATTCTCAGAAGTTTGCAGATTTGGGTTTAAAGGCGGTATTGTTCGTGCCTTTTTCCTGAAACTTCTTTATTTTTTCCCCCCTCAGACCACGGCTCACATGCCTGCAAAGGATTATTAAAATAGAACATCATAGAGCATTTTTCCTCCTTTTTTTTTAATTTTTTTTTTTTTTCGTCTTCACTGTTTAGAATTACTTTTCTGGAAGAGCTTTCCAAGCATCCCCCCCACCTCCACCCCTCAAGTCATAATTAAGAACTTTTTTTCTTTTTCCTTTTCTAACAAACAGGAAAAGTAAAGAATCAATCCCTTCTCCGCATGCTCCTTTTTCTTTAAACACTAACAGCGTTCTAAAATCGGAAATATTTATCTGTTCCCAGAACACCTGAAAACATTCTCGGGGCTGGACAGACGCTGTTCTTCTACAGCTGAACAAATGAAAGCGGCGAGATTTTGATACCAGAAGCATCTGTAAGAGCATAAAATAAACGCAAACTTAAATTCTTAGTGGGTTTTGAAAAAAAAAAAAAGCTGTTTACAAGGCGCCGGGATCTCTGCGTTCAAACACCCCCATACACACCCGGAGTTTTCTTTTTAGGATTAAAAGATGATGATCCAATAGGCTGAGGATGTGAAACTCCTCTGGGGAAAGCGATAAACTGCAAAAAGCCAGTGGCAACTCATTCCTGATTAACTCCTTTTTATAAAGGGGCGGAATGGAAGCGAACAGGGACCCGACGGGACACGAACATATTTTATTCATTTAATACAAAGCAGCTTTAAAAAAAAAAAAAATCTTTAAAAAGGCAGTTCAGAGCATAACTCACGGGCCGGGGGGGAAGGCAAAAAGCTGATGGGATGTGAGGTGATGTCGCCGTCATCCCTCGCTCCCGAGGGAGCGCAGAGCGCACCGGGCAGCGCCAGGGACGCGCTCCCTGCGCGGGGGGGACCGGCCCGGCCCCCCGGGACCCCCGGGGACAGCCCCGCTGTTGGGGACCCCCCTAACCCCCCGGCTCTCCCCGCCGAGCCTGAAGGCGGAATCAATGAAATCATGTAAGCGCAGGGAGCACAAAGAGCTCCTGTGCTCGGCTCTGCGGATCATAACCAGAGATGGGAAAGTATTTACGGGACTCTCCGAGTGCCTGGCCCATCACTAGCAAAAAAATAATATTTTTAACCGCAGGGAACCAAGAGTTCATGTAGATTTACAAACGAGGGCTTGCTGGGGAAAGTAACTGTAAGAACATGTGTTAAAAACGCAGCAGAAAGAATTCCATCGATTTCCATGAGAGGTGGATCGCATCCAGGAAGAATGAGTCAACTCCATTCCTTGGGCAGAGCTCGCCAGAGTGAGGAGAATTCCACCAGGCATGCCTTGGGATCACCTCGTGTCCCCCCATTCCGCGTGCTGCTGTCCCGCTAATAACCTCTTCAGAGCGGCTGTGGCTCAGAACGAGGTGGGAATTCTTTTCAAAACGGCTTTTCATCCCCGAAAAATAATGTTTTGAGAAATACGTTCTCCCCCAATAATCACATCGGTTGTAAGTAAGCGCTGAGCCAAAAAGCCTCTCGCACGCAGAACACGGTCCGGGGCAGGACAGCGCAGCTCAGAGCGCCAGGAGGAGGAAAGACAGAGTTTACACATCGCAGGGATTCACTCTGCTCTGGCTGAGTGTCCTGCTGCTAAACCCTGCTCTCCTTTCCCCACAATTCCAGTGTCGGACTGGGCAAGGTTTTGCTTTCATTTCCACGGAGGAGGTGACAATTCTCGAAGCTGCTGCAAAGTTTCCTCCCCAGCTCCGTTCTCCCGGGGCAGGGGGACACTGTTCACAAGCAGAATGTTTAATTTCTCAATTAAAAAAACCTTTCTCCATCCACAAAAGCACATTCCCTGTGTTTTGTTTCACACGTGGAAGAACAAACCACTCATTGCTCTAAGAGATTTGGGTTGAAACAGCAATGGCCAAGCACTGTCAGCGTTTTTCTCTGTGCAAGTTTCACACAGATCCTCCCAAACTTCATTAACACAAAAATAAAACATAAAACATTCAGCACGGAGCTCATCAGGCTTCCCCACCTTATTTGGCTGCCCCAAATCGGCCAAACAGAGCTTGTGGCAGCCCCACAGCAACGCCAGAGTTGTGCTGTTGAAGAGTGAGGTGCAGCCCGTGATAAGCTCATCAAGGAATAGTTAAAAACCCAGCTCCAAAAGTGTGGTTAGAAAATGAAATGCAAATATATACAAAATAGCCAATGGTTCCTGTGAATATAAATGCCTGTCTACCTCATGACTGCTATTTTCCAGCCAGCTTTCCAAGCAGAGCAGCCCTCGCACTGCTCTATCTACAATTGTGCCATTTATAAGCAGGAGCCCACCTTGCCCCAGCTCTGGATCCTGCCCTGACTCGTGTTCCAAAGGGTTTGTTCCTCGTGCTCCACCGGA
Source organism: Acanthiza pusilla (assembly GCA_036630365.1). Classification (NCBI taxonomy): domain Eukaryota; kingdom Metazoa; phylum Chordata; class Aves; order Passeriformes; family Acanthizidae; genus Acanthiza; species Acanthiza pusilla. The sequence goes on along the minus strand of JAXCHO010000005.1, from coordinate 3,309,941 downwards.
GCAGAGAGCAGCACCTCGGGGAAGGTGGGAAAGCACCAGCCACTCAGTGTTCCTCGTGAAAAAAAATTAAAGTGCTGATTTACATCCTGTGGGGGAGAAAGGGTTTGACAAGTGGCGCTAAAATAAAATATTGCGCTGATACCTGGGTCAAGCAGAAGTCTGGGTGAATAATTCGGGTTCAGGGTGCCCCGGGAAGGTGTGGCTGCCCCCAAGGCCAGGTTGGATGGGGCTCTGGGCACCCCGGGGTAGGGGAGGTGTCTGTGACCACGGCAGGGGGTGGAGTTGGGCTCTGAGGTCCCTTCCAACCCAAACCATCCTGGGATTCCATGCTGGTAGAAGGAAATAAAGTTTCCCCAAAAAAAGGATGAAGTGTTTTATAAAAAAGCTTCAAACTTGGAGGAACATTGGGTAGGAAGGGAGATCTTGTTTTATCGAACCTTCCCCTTAAAATCCTCTTTAATTCATTTACTGTGCCTGAGTTGCTCACTCTGCTGCTGGGACAGCAACTTCCAGACCCACTGGCGAGAGAATACAGAAGTAAAATGTGTAAAAGGTGTAAGTCGGTGACTTTTACCCTCTCTGCAATCACAAATCCGTGCAGGCTGCTTGGGAAGAGCTCCTTTTTGAGAACAAATCACCTCTGAGCTGCAGAGAGCCGAGGGCCCAGGGAGGCTCATCGCACCCACACCACCTCAGCTGTCCTGACAGACACCTCCAGACCTCCTCATGCTCTCATTTTGGATCCTCCCAGTGCCCTGACACACAGCAGGAGCTGCTTCGCTGCCCCTCAGCCGCGGTTTGGCTCCCTCGGTACGAGCAAGATGGGGAAATGGCTTAATTTCTCCGAATTACGGAGTTAAATAGAGTGAACTGAGGAGCTCCTCGAACAATAATGGAGTGAGATCATCCGTACGATGATTGAATGTGTGAAGGGAACTTCCCTGCCCATCCAGGAGCCACTCTGTCAGTCATCCCCTCACCAGCAGGGGCTGCCCTGCTGGCACTGAAGCCCTGTCACCTCCAGTGGCCCCAGCGGCTCTTCTTTCCCAGTCAGACCAGCATTCCTCACCAGCCCCACCCGGAATTTCCCACAGCAGAGTCTCAGAGGTCTCATTTCGCAGAGCTGTGGATTCCCCAACAAATGACTCAGATCAAAGCAGTGCCTGCACTCAGCCTCTGCCCATTCACAGTGCCCCAGACTGGTTTGGGTGAAAGGGACCTTAAATCCCATCCCAGACCACCCCATGGACCCATCCCATCCCATCCCATGGATCCCATCCCATCCCATCCCATGGATCCCATCCCATCCATCCCATCCCATGGATCCCATCCCATCCATCCCATCCCATGGATCCCATCCCATCCCACCCCATGGATCCCATCCCATCCCATCCCATCCCATCCCATCCATCCCATCCCATCCCATCCCATCCCATCCCATCCCATCCCATCCCATCCCATCCCATCCCATCCCATCCCATCCCATCCCATCCCATCCCATCCCATCCCATCCCATCCCATCCCATGGATCCCATCCCATCCCATCCCATCCCATCCCATCCCATCCCATCCCATCCCATCCCATCCCATCCCATCCCATCCCATCCCATCCCATCCCATGGATCCCATCCCATCCCATCCCATCCCATCCCATCCCATCCCATCCCATCCCATCCCATCCCATCCCACCCCATGGATCCCATCCCATCCCATCCCATCCCATCCCATCCCATCCCATCCCATCCCATCCCATCCCATCCCATCCCATCCCATCCCATGGATCCCGTCCCATCCCATCCCATCCCATGGATCCCATCCCATCCCATCCCATCCCATCCCATCCCATCCCATCCCATCCCATCCCATCCCATCCCATCCCATCCCATCCCATCCCATCCCATCCCATCCCATCCCATCCCATCCCATCCCATCCCATCTCATCCCATCCCATCCCATCCCATCCCATCCCATCCCATCCCATCCCATCCCATCCCATCCCATCCATCCCATCCCATCCCATCCATCCCATCCCATCCCATCCCATCCCATCCCATCCCATCCCATCCCATCCCATCCCATCCCATCCCATCCATCCCACCCCATCCCACTCCTGCCATGGACAGGGACAGGGACATTTTCCCCTACCCCAGGGTGCTCCAAGCCCTGTCCAGCTGCCCTGGGACACTCTCAGTTGCTCGGGTGCATGATCAGGGACAACACTCCTTCATGTGGGGAACCTATTTCCTATAAAATTATTACCAAAATAATAATAATAAAATAATAAAATAAATATAAAATTATAAAAATTAATAAAATTATATATTATAAAATTATAAGAATAATAATAATAATTACTCTGCTCTTAAGCAATCCAGAGTGTGACTCAGGTGCAGATCCCAAAAAGCCTGGGAGGACATTGGGAGGGAAGTTGAGTCAGAATCAGCGATTTCGTCACAAAGCTCAGCACAGGAACCATCCAGGCAGTGAAACACTCGGCCCTTAGGTGTGTCAGCCACTAAATATCAGCTGGCAGGGCACGGCAAGGCTGTCAGGAGTGGCTGGGAAAGAGTAAAATGGCAACATTTCAACATTTCAGCCAGGGAATAAGCAGCCATTGTCCCCAAGTTCTTTTTTCAGCACTTAAGGCTTACAGCTCTTCTGGAGCTGACGCTGAGCTCTGGGGAAGCCCTGCCAGGTGAGAATTCTGCACCACAACCTCCTCATCCTTTCACTTTCATGGTTGTTTATCACCACCCACCTTCACCCCAGAGGAAAAACCATCCCTTTAAACAAAGACACCCCAAATTCTGCATTTTAATATGAAAAAATAGAAACCAAGGTGTGTTGGCAGTGCTGTCATTCACCAAACAAACCAATTTAACATTTCCCCTCCCATTAAACACAAACTGATAGGAAATTGTTCATTTTATCACTCAGGTTGTTGAAAAAAAATCACAATTCTGCCCATTTCTCCACTTAGCCATTTTCTCACTGCTCCTACAAGCCGATATTCCATAAGGAAATCCTGAATGTTTCTATAGGAATAAAATCCCCAAATTTATCATACATCTGGTGCAGATCTTCGGGAAATACAACCTCAGGTACAAAAACTCTCCCAAAGTCACAGAAGTAAGAGATGATCTATGGAAGAACAACCAAAGCCCAGCTCACGTCACCCAAGAGCAGAATCACAACTCCCAGAATTATTCAATGGGCAAATCCGGAATTTTTTTGTCACTCATTCAAGCGGCTGCATTTTAGCAATATGGGAAGAAAAAAAAAAAATCTCAATAAAAGAATTTTATGCTGGTAGGATGAGAAAAATGCTCAACATGTTTTTATGGGAGAAACAGAGATAGAGCACTGGCTTGAGCACTGAAAATCTCTCATGCCCTGATCTATAAATAAAACTCGCTGGGCTTTTCTTTTGTACTAAATTTAAAGGCGAGCCTTTTCCGTGGAGAGTTTTCTTTAAAGCAAACTCTGCCCCAGAAGGACTTTAACGATGGTGTTTCCAACAAGCAGCATGAATGAATTAAACAATAAATGCGGGCGGAGAGCAGCTGTGTGTTTCTTTAGCAGAAGCAGATGAATGTGAAACCTCAAACACGGCTGGGATCCCCGAAAAGGACAATTCCTGATGGTTCTCACTCGGTTTTCCTCCAGGAAAAGCTCCAGGTCCTTGGTTCAGGTGCCATTTGCCCATGAAAAGCTTCCAGGTTGGTGCCAGTGGCCATCAAGCAGAAATTCCAAATTTTGCTGCACACAAAATATGAAATTTTTCAGCTTTTCCGTGAGTTATTCCCAGGGAGAAGGGCAGGAAAGGCCCTGGGCTGTCCTTGGCAGCTCCAGGAGCAGCACAGAGCACCCAGAGCCTCTCTGTGCACAGCTCCTTCCCTCCACACACAGCCCTCAGGTGTGTGATTAATTATTAATTACCAATAATTAATCACCAGGGTCTCCCTCCCCTCCTCACAAAGCTCTCCCAAGTCCCACCTGGAGCCACAAGCTCCCAAAAACACACCAGGAGTGTCCCCAGGCACAAACACAGCCCCTGAGGCCACTCGGGGACCCTGGGGAACACAGGAGAGCCTCCTGAGCTTCCCGAGGTTTGCTCGTTAGCCTGGCGCTAATTATTGCTGTTCATTACAGCATCGGCCACTGAGAATTGTCACCTGCATTTCCCAAGGACACTGCCACCTTCATTTCCTGACCCAACTGGTGCCCAAAAGTGCTGCCCAGGTTCAGTGTTTCACCCCAAACCCAAAGCATTGCAGCCTGAGGCCCTTGGGTTTTGGGGAAACAAAGGGATTTGGGATAAAAAAACCAAAGGGTTTTGGGAAATCAAAGGGATTTTGGATAAAAAAACAACCAAAGGGTTTTTGGGGAAATCAAAGGGATTTGGGAAAAAAAAAAACCAAAGGGTTTTTGGAGAAATCAAAGAGATTTGGGAGAAATAAACAAAGGGTTTTGGGGAACCAAAGGGATTTGGGTGAAAAAAACCAAAGGGTTTTGGGAAACCAAAAATCCAGGTTTCCCCAATCCCTTTCTGTGTCAGTTCTGGAGTTCACTTGCCACCATTTTTCCTTCCATTTACCTCCAGCCTTGATGCTTCCCACCCTTCACATTCCTAGAAAGGGAATGGTTTGGTTTTTCTCCTTTCGAGGGCTGCACCTGCTGTTCCCTTCCGCCCTGCACGGATTTCTCCTGGCACTCCCAACTGGGAACCTGTTGCTCTGATTTTCTGATATTCGTGGAGATTCGCGGAAGCTCGCAGGGAAGTCAGGCAGGCAGCACCAAGATGGTAAAAAGAGGAACTTTATTTACAAAAACTTCTTTATATGTTCATTAATGATCTAATAATTATTGGTCGACAGTTTTTCCACCTCCTATAATGATTGGTTACAACTCTAGAGCATCCAGCACCAAAACAAAGAGATTAGAAAGCACAAGAATGCAACTTCTCTCTATTCTCCATGAGAAAGAAGAGAAAGATTTTAAAACAGTGCAACTACAGGCACCCACCCCAGGATCAGCCCCAGGAAACCTGCAGGACATGAGTGGATTTGAATCTCCCCCAGTCCCTGATCTCTGTGCCGGCAGAGAAGAGATTCTGAACCTCCTGAGTTCTGTTTTATCACTGTAAAATCTTCAAATATCGCAAAGTTTCCTATTTGAGCCACCCCAGACTTTGCTGGGGTTCATCAGCCATGAGGGATTTCATAAATAAACTTCATGGGTGCAGTGCAGGTGCACAAAGCAGGAATGAAAAGCAGGAATGAAAAACAGGAATGAAAAGTAGGAATAAAGAGCAGGATTTTGGTGTCAGAGCTCTGATTCTCTTCCCTGGAGATGTGGACAAACCTTCGGTTCAGCACCCAAAGAAGCTGAAGAGCACCCAGGTCTCAGGGAGGGTGGGGAGGCTCCGGCTCAGAGTGCGTGCAGGGAGGAGGCCACGAGAAGAAAACTTTCCCTGATGAAGAAACAAAAATCCCCAACTCCCTCCCCCCGAAAAAAAACCAAAAACCCAAAAAAAAAAACCCCAAAAAACCAAAACTACAAAAAAACCTCACAAAAAACCACAAAAACAAAAAAAAACCCCACCCCCAAACAAAACCCCAAAGAAAAAACAAAAAAGCAGAAAAAACAAAAAAAAAACCGAAAAACCAAACAACAAAAAAATCCCACAAAACCCCACAAAAAACCTACAAAAAACAAACAAAAAAACCCCAAAGAAAAAACACAAAAAACCCCCAAAAATAAAAACAAAAACAAACTAAAAATATCCCAAACCGAACTGCCCCCCCCAAAAAAACTCCAAGCAAAACAAAAAAACCCCAACAAAACAAAAAACCCAAACAACCAACCAAAACCAAAGCAAAATAAAAAACCCACAACAGAAAAAACAACAACAAAAAAACCCCAAAAAACCAAACACAAAACACCAAACACAAAAAACCAAACACAAAAAACCCCAAACAACAAACAAATAAACCAAAACCCCCAAGAAATAACCCAAGAAAAATCCTCTCCCTGCCCAGGGTAGCCCCACCCGTGGTGGCTGCTCCTCCTGGGAGTTCCTTTGCCCTTGAAGTGAATTTCCTCATGGATTTGTCACTTCTTGAGAAGAAGGAGAGAAAAATTCTGCCTGAGACGCTTTGGTCTGGTGGAAGATGTCCCTGACTGTGGCGGGGGATGGAACAAGATGGTCTTGAAACCTTTTTTTAAACTTTTAAACTCCTTTTAAACCTTCAAAAACTCCTTTAAACTCCTTTAAACTCTTTTAAACTCCTTTAAACTCTTTCAAACTCCTTTAAACTCTTTTAAACTGCTTTTGAACTCCTTTAAACTCCTTTAAACTCTTTTAAACTCCTTTAAACTCTTTCAAACTCCTTTAAACTCTTTTAAACTGCTTTTGAACTCTTTTAAACTCCTTTAAGCTCTTTTAAACTGCTTTTAAACTCTTTTAAACTCCTTTAAACTCTTTTAAACTGCTTCTGAACTCTTTTAAACTCTTTTAAACTCTTTTAAACTCCTTCAAACTCCTTTAAACCCAAACCATTCCGTGATTCTCCGAGCACAGACTCCTGGAGAGATCCCCGTGGTGCATCCTGAGAAACTGAGATTTATTTAGGACGGAGAGAGCAAAACCCCACACGCTGAAAGAGCTCAGCTCCCCGAGACTGCAGACACAATAAATGGATTTTAGCCGAGCTGCCAATGATTGCAGCGATTCCAAAACTCACCCTCAAGTCACAGCTCCTCCTCCCCTCCATGGGGACTTGGGAAAGGCAAATTGTGACATTTGGGGACTGTGGGACAGCTGAGTTCGCAGTTATGGAACCCAAAGGGTCTCTATTTCATCCTCTTTAATGCTCATTGTATTTCCAATGCTCGGAATGTTTTGTGAGCATAAAGCTGAATTTCCTCCTACCTGCTCTGGAAATACAGAAACCCTCAGGTCGTTCGACCTGCTGATGTTTCTATTTCCAGGAGCAGGCAGGAACGCAGAAAAGAAATAGAAAAAAAACCAAACCCAAACCAAGCCTTTCCCAGCAAATTCTGATGTATAGGATGTGACATAATGGCGCAAAAACTTTTGGCAAAAAGATTTTAAATTGCTCGGTTTAATGGGCTGGGCCTGACACGAGAGCACAGAGTGTCACCCCCAGAGAGGTGAGGGAAGGAGAAAACAATTTCCAGGGTGAAAATACATCGAGTGGAGAGCACAGTTTATAGGTTCCTGCACACACAAGTGTTTGGTGCCATGGGGACACCAGGGAACCTTGGCAGGGCCACCCAGCAGAGGGGACAGAGCCTCATTTCCCCTTTTCCAGAGCAATTTGCTGTGCCCTGTGTCTCCCTGGGCCCTCTCAGGGTGGGTAAGAGCTCTCAGGGGTTTTTGGGGGGTTGGGTCCCTCAGCGTGGCAGGAGTGGCTGTGGGGAGCTGTGGGAAGGAGGAGGGGAAGGAGGAGGAGGAGGAGGAGGAGGAGAAGGAGAAGGAGAAGGAGAAGGAGAAGGAGAAGGAGAAGGAGAAGGAGAAGGAGAAGGAGAAGGAGAAGGAGAAGGAGAAGGAGAAGGAGAAGGAGAAGGAGAAGGAGAAGGAGAAGGAGAAGGAGAAGGAGAAGGAGAAGGAGAAGGAGAAGGAGAAGGAGAAGGAGAAGGAGAAGGAGAAGGAGAAGGAGAAGGAGAAGGAGAAGGAGAAGGAGAAGGAGAAGGAGAAGGAGAAGGAGAAGGAGGGGAAGAACTGGAGATAATGTCCTCTTAAATAAAAAAACCTTATTTTGGGGGCTGCTTCCCCTGCAAGGTGCTCCTCAGCAGAGGGAAGAAGGTGCATCTCCATCAGAAAATCCTTCCTTAGGGTGACCAAGGTGTCCTTAACATGTAGTTGCACTGTTTTAGAAATCTTTCTCTTCTTTCTCAGGGAGAATAGAGATAAGCTGCATTTTTGTACTTTCCTAATCTCTGTGTTTGGTACTAGGTGTTGTATAGCTGTGACCAATGGTTTGAGGAGGTGGATTCCCTGCTGACCAATAGTTGCCAGATTATTAATGGATATATAAAGAAGTTTCTGTAAATAAAGTTTCTCTTTTCGCCATCTTGGGTCCTCCTGCCTGCTTCCTCTGCCAGCTCCTGTGAATCTCAGGAAATCTAAACCAACACTTAACAAACTTAATTTGTTTTATTCCCCAGGCCTTGGCGCAGGGGAGCTGCTCCTGCCACGGTTTGGATTTGGAGCATCTCCCCTGAGCACCTTCACCCCACACAGCCCCCAAAAATCTGATCCCTGCAGCACTTCAGACCCCACAGACCCTAACCCCACAGCCCCACACCCCACAGGCCACGTTCCAGGAGGAATTTCCCCACGGAAAGGGTGGTCAGGAATTGGACAGGGAGGTTCGGTGTCCCCGTCCTGGAGGTGTCCAAGGAGGTGGCACTGAGTGCCCTGGGCTGGGGACAAACCCAGAGCTTTATCAGTTCTGAAATTCCAGAGCTGGAGTTCCGAGCCCAAGGTTGGACTCAGTGATCTTGGGGATCTTTTCCTGCTGAAATGGTTTTGTGGCTCTTTGATCCACCGATCTGTAAGCAGAAATGTGGGTTTGGGTGCAGGGATTTTATCCCACACATCCTTCCTTTCTCTCTTCCCTCTCCCTTTTCCTAATGAAATCTTTCCATGTTATTAATGGCCGGGGTGGATCTCCAGAGTGTGCTCCTTCCAGGATTTTCTTGTTTGCTGTAGCCTTCACATTTTCCAGTTCATTTCCTATTTTCCCGCTCTAAACCCTGCTGCCAAAAAAAAAAAATCCCCGAAGCACAGTCTGGCAGTGGAACAGAAAATCCCAATTTTTGAGAATGGACTTTTGATCCAGACTCTTGTCAATCAGCAGAAATTCGCCCCTCAAATGTGAGCCACATCCAGCAGTGGCTGAGAGTTCTTCCAGGTGAGTTTTTATCTCAGCCAGAAGCACTTCAGCCACTGAAATTTATGTGGAATTAATAATCCAAGGGCATTCAGCCAAAATACAAAGGCTGGATTTACAATGGGAGGTTCCATCAGCTTCCTTCAGGAATTCAATTATTAGGAATGAAATTAATTTATGGATTTATGCCTCAATGAGCTAAATGTTGTCCATCATAGCCGAGGAAGGGACAGACTCCCAAGAAAAAGTTCCTCGCTCCTGGATGGGAATATCTGAAACCGGAGAGGCTCTGTGATCCCCACGGAAAGAATTATTTGGATTTAAAGTAATCCTCAGCAGAAAAATTGGAACCACCACAGACTCGGCTGATATCGGAGCTCCAGTGCTCATGGTGCCAGTTGGAACAGGTCTGGAGTCAGGGAATTCCTCAGGACATGCGAGGAGAGGAGAAAAATCTGAATTAATTCCGTGGATTATTGTTGGGTGTAATCCTTTCTGTGGCTTCTGAAGGAACAGCCTCACACATTCAGGTGCTCGTGACATGGACAATTCTGGTAAACAAAAACTGGGATTAAAAGCCTTTGAACATGGGTCAGACTGATGGAAATTCTGTGAAATTCTGGCAGCCTGATGGTGGGACTGGAGACTCAGGGTGTGTGGCACTGGGAATTAGGGCTGAGTTAATTCTATTCACTTCCGGGACCTTTAACCATATCTCTTTTCACTTTTAAATATCCTCTGTAACATTTTTTCTTTTTTATTTCTTCTGGCCTTCAGGTACAACCTTCTAATAACAAAAATAATCTAAAAGTGGATTTAATCTTTTCCACAACATTTCAACATTTCATCCGTTCTACTGCTGTCCATAAAGAAGACAAATAAATCAGGATCCTGGTCCCAGAAGATTTTATTTTCAGTAGATGGAGAAGGATAAAAGCTCAGCTGCGCCTGTCCAGGTGAAGTCTGTCTCTCTCTGTTATCTCAACCAGAGTTTTGAGTTTTTTGGTTTAGTTATAAATGTCAGATAGGATGAGCCCAGATGTTGGTGACTTGCCCTGGAAAGGCTCTGGTGGCTCTGGAAATGTGACTGCCGAGCCTGCGAGCTGGAGGCTGTGCAGGTGTTCGGGATGTGCAGGGATCCTTCCTTCCTTCCTTCCTTCCTTCCTTCCTTCCTTCCTTCCTTCCTTCCTTCCTTCCTTCCTTCCTTCCTTCCTTCCTTCCTTCCTTCCTTCCTTCCTTCCTTCCTTCCTTCCTTCCTTCCTTCCTTCCTTCCTTCCTTCCTTCCTTCCTTCCTTCCTTCCTTCCTCCCTTCCTCCCTTCCTCCCTTCCTCCCTTCCTCCCTTCCTCCCTTCCTCCCTTCCTCCCTTCCTCCCTTCCTCCCTTCCTCCCTTCCTCCCTTCCTCCCTTCCTCCCTCCAAAACTCCAAAACTCCAAAACTCCAAAACTCCCTCCTTCCAAAACTCCCTCCCTCCCTCCCTCCCTCCCTCCCTCCCTCCCTCCCTCCCCTCCCCTCCCCTCCTAAAGGAACAATGACCTCAGCAGTTCAAGCCCCACTGAAGGCAGTGAGTTCGCAGAGCTGGAATCAGCATCTGGACTGTTGTCCTGGATACCTTCAAAATCCATGATTTCTTCCCCTGGGGGATGTGTTTCCAGGAAATCCTCATTATTTTGGCTGAAATCCTTCAGAGGGTGTCATCAGACCACCAGTGCCGCTCCCCAGCTCTGTGTGCTGTGCTCAAAACGCTGTTTTTCTGTAGGAATTCAGAATGAAACAACTTTGGCAGTGATGATTTCCACTCGGATTTGTCAGGGTGGCAGAGGATCCGAGGGGCTGAGTCTTTCCAAATCTCCTCAGATCCTCTGCGTTACAAGGACCGAGGGGCTCTGGGTCAGTCCAAGCTCTGACATCAGCAGGGTCACACTTGAGCTGAGCTGCCTCGGGAACCTCAGGGGACAGAAGTTTTCCAGCAGCACTGAGTTCCTCTCTGTTCTCAGGGAGAGATTCATGGTAAAACCAAGCAGGGAATGCCCAGAGGCTGCAGGAGCACAGAGGGACAGGGAGTGGAGATGGATGTGACAAACCTTGGGATGGGGAGGGTGGGATGTCACTCAGAGCTGCTGAGGGCACTTCATCCTCCCAGTTCCCTTCACCCTCCCAGCTCCCTTCATTCTCCCAGTTCCCTCCACTTCAGTCTCCCAATTCCCCTCATTTCACTCTCCCAATTTCCTTCATTCTCCCAGTTCCCTTCCCTTCATTCTTCCAGTTCCCTTCATTCTTCCAGTTCCCTCCACTTCATCCTCCCAGTTCTCTTTACCCTCCCAGTTCCCTTCCCTTTATCCTCCCAGTTCCCTTCATTCTCCCAGTTTCCTTCCCTTCAGTCTCCCAATTCCCTCATTTCACTCTCCCAATTTCCTTCATTCTCCCAGCTCCCTTCCCTTCATTCTTCCAGTTCCCTTCATTCTTCCAGCTCCCTCAGCTTCATCCTCCCAGTTCTCTTCCCTTCATCCTCCCAGATCCTTCACTTCATTCTCCCAATGCCCTTCCCTTCATCCGCCCAGTTCCCTTCATCCTCCCAGTTCTCTTTATTCTCCCAGTTCCCTTCCCTTTATCCTCCCAAGTTCCCTTCAGTCTCCCAATTCCCCTCATTTCACTCTCCTAATTTCCTTCATTCTCCCATTTCCCTTCCCTTCATTCTCCCAGTTCCCTCCACTTCATCCTCCCCATTCTCTTCAACCTCCCAGTTCCCTTCCCTTCATTCTCCCACTTCCCCTCATTTTGCTCTCCCAATTTCCTTCATTCTCCCAATTCCCCTCATTTCACTCTCCCAATTGCCCTCATTTCACTCTCCCAATTTCCTTCACTCTCCCGTGTCCTTTCCCTTCACTCTCCCATTTCCCTTCCCCTCATTCTCCCAGGTCCCTTTCAGGCGCCCCAGCGCCGTGGCTCAAATCTGCCACCCAACAGAAGTGAGAAAGAACAGTTCATACTTCTTATTTTCCACCAAAAATCTCAGCCATGACTGACAGCTGTCACATCACAGCACATTTTATTATTTCTGTCACTTGTGTTCACCTTTTTTCCATCATTAGATTTTTCTGAGTTTTCTTCCTGTCCTTGCTTTTCCTTATTTATAAATATCAGACTGTGGACACAGAACAAATCACCTTGCTGGGAACGGTCCTTAAAGACATGGACAATATCCATGCTCTTTGTCCCACATGCTTTTCCATTTAAAATATTTGGCCTGAGAATGTGGGAGGTAAAGAAATTATATTTGGAGGCCTTTTAAAAACATCTCTCCCATCCCCTGATTTACGCTCCTTGGGACTCATTCAGTGTAAGACATCAAACTGCTTGTGTTTTAGATAAAATAAAATCTCAGGGATTGGTTTTTTGGAGTTTTTCATTCTTCTCTCCCATAGATCTTCATAAAACTGAACTGCCAGAGCCCTTCCTCTTCTTCCTGAGTTCTCTTTTTCTCAGCAACGTTCACAATACACTTTAATATTCCTCTCCAGTGCTGGGCTCTGGGGTCTCACTCAGTGACTTTTAGTGACACAAGAGCAGCTCAGGGCACTTGCTGAGCAGGGACTGGGGTTGGATTCCAGCCCCAGGTGATGCTGCTTGGGCTCCTCTGCCCTGTGCTTCTGTCCTTCTGTCCTTCTGTCCTTCTGTCCTTCTGTCCTTCTGTCCTTCTGTCCTTCTGTCCTTCTGTCCTTCTCTCCTGTCCTTCTGTCCTATCCTTCTGTCCTGTCTTATCCTTCTGTCCTTCTGTCCTTCTGTCCTTCTTTCCTTCTATCCTTCTGTCCTTCTGTCCTGTGCTTCTGTCCTGTCCTGTCCTTCTGTCGTTCTGTCCCCACCCCTGGGACACACACCCTGAGGCAGTTTGGCCCTGCAGCTCCAGCACTTGGTGGGGCTGCAGGAAAATCAGAATTAAATCATAGAATCAGAGAGTCAGGATATGCTGAGCTGGGAGGGACCCCCAGGACCATCCAGTGCAGCTCCTGGTCCTGCCCAGACCCCCAACAATCCCACCCTGGGCATCCCTGAGAGCGCTGTCTAAATGCTCCTGGAGCTCTCTGGCAGATTTGGGAATGTCACCATTCCCTGGGGAGCCTGGGCAGTGCCCAGCCCCTCTAGGGGAAGAACCTTTCCCTAAAATCCAACCTAAACTATCTCTGACACAGCTCCAGCCCTTCCCTGGGCAGTGCCCAGCACCCTCTGGGGGAAGAACCTTCCCCTAAAATCCAACCTAACCCTGCCCTGACACAGCTCCAGCCCTTCCCTGTCCCTGTCACTGTCCCCGAGAGCAGAGAGGGAGGGAATTTCACCCTCAGCCGAACCCTTCAGCCTGGTGCTTCTTCCCACCTCTCTGCTTCCCCTCAGCACAGCAGGGATCACCTCACTCCTTCTGCCCTGAGCCAGAGCTCCACGGGAAGCTCTGCAGGGATGGAGACACCCCAGGGTGCTCCCAATGTCCTCCCTCCTCCCTGGGGAGCTGCTGGGAATTTCCCCTGGGATTTTGCTTTTTAAGCCAGAGGGGATCCAAACCCTCAGAGCTGTCTGTGTCGGTGCCCAGGGTGGCACTGGGTGTCAGGGGTGCCACCAGCACAGGGACAGCCCTGCCACCCGCACCCCTGGGCGCTCAGAGCAGCCCCAGCTGCTGCCAGCTGTTCATGCAGCTGTGGATCCAGAGCCCTCTGAGAAATCAGAACCGATTTAGGCACCGAACCCCGGGATGGGAATTGGTTTGGAATTAATGGAGCCCAACCAGGCAGTGAAAACCCTGGAACACGTTGGACTGGACAGGGCTGCGGCTCTGGGGATGGGAGGACAATGCATATTTTACGCCGTGAATTTTTTATTAAGGGCTGGGGGTGGGGTTTTTTTATTTTTTTATTATCGAATATGAATATTTTACACGTCCGAGTTCAGAACAATGCTTTTTTTGGCTGGCTCTGCACTTTTCATGGTTGTGTACCCTCGCGTTGCATAACTGAGAGAGATCCATTTACACACAGGGGGAAAGGGGACTAATGAATCTCAGCAAAACTAACTTTACTGCGTGTGAAAAAACAGCACTCTGAAGTTTTCCAAATAAAAAAAAAAAATATACATACATAAAATCCCTGCTTAATAAAAGCAGTGTGTGTGTGGGTGCACGTGTGGGTCTGGGGGTAAGGACTGCACTGCCTCTCACCCACAGGAGCTGCAGCAGGGACATCTCCACCTGGGAGAGCTCTGGAATGTTCTTTCCTCCTTCATCTCAACCTCCTCACACTCAGGATGTTCCCAACGTGGGAGAAACGGAGCTGGACCTGCAGATTTCTCGGTGAATCACGGAGCTGGACCTGCAGATTTCTCGGTGAATCACGGAGCTGGACCTGCAGATTTCTCGGTGAATCACGGATGGAGGTGCTCGTGCTCACTGCAGGGCTGGGGTTTTCCTGCCCCTGAGCCCTCCTGGCCAATTCCAAACATCCCCGAGGTTTTCACACCCAATCTGCAGGACATTCCTGCCCTGCAGCCCTACCCAGCTCCTGCCCCATCCCTGGGAGCATCCCAGGCCAGGCTGGATGGCATTCTGAGCTCTGGGCTGGTGAAATGTCCCTACTCATCACAGGGAGGTTGGACTGGATGGGCTTTAGGGTTCCTTCCAGGCCAAACCATTCCCTGATTCAGTGATCCTCAGGATCAGAGGCATTCCTGCCTTTGGGACAGCCCTGCTGCATTTCCAAGGAGCTTTGAGTGCTCCCAGAAACAGCGATTTGGCAGGGCCAGGCTGCCTGGAACCTCTTCACCCTGACCGTGGTTGGGGTAGAAACATTCCATTTACCCAGGTAATTCTGGAACCCCTTCATCCTGACCGTGGATGGGGAAGAAACTCTCAGTTTATCCAGAAAATTCTGGAACCCCTTCATCCTGACCGTGGGTGGGGAAGAAACACTCCATTTATCCATACAATTCTGGAATCTGATCACTCTGACCATAACTGGGGAAGAAACACTCCATTTATCCAGAAAATTCTGGGATCACTTCACTCTGACCATGGATGGGGAAGAAACTCTGTTTATCCAGGTAATTCTGGAATCCCTTCATCCTGGCCGTGGGTGGGACCCCATTTATCCAGCTAGTTCAGGATAAATCCAGAATTACCCACGTAATTCAGTTATCCTGACCTTTCCTGCTGGGCCTGTTTCGAGCTCTCTGAGCATCACTCAGGGAACAAAGGCACTCCTTCCCCAACTTTTCTCGGTGTCCCTTTGGAGGAGACACCCTTGGAGTTTGTGTCCAGCTGATTTTGGGACAAATTATCCACCAGCACCCTCCTTGGGACCTGCAGGGCAGGCCAAGAGCACCTTCCAGTGTGAATGAGGGACAGGAGATGGAATGATAAAGATAAAGATTGTCCAGAGGTTTTATTGTGAGTGGGATAATGGGAGAGAGCTCCTGTGCAGCCCAAAATGGGCACGGGGACAAAAACCACATTTTTGGGGGTAATTAGTGAGCATTGTCCTGGGCTGACATTGCAGAGTCCCAATAAAACCTTTACGTTCACGGGGAATGGGGAAAGTGCAAAATAATGGATTGTTTGACATTTCAAAGAAAATAAAGAGCTGCTGCTGGATTGAAACTTCAAAGAGGCTCGGGGAGGGAAGGAGGGGAAAAATGAGCAGATTTTGCTGGGATCAAGTAAATTTTCTTCCCGGTAGCTGGTGTGGGGCAGTTTGGGATTTGTGCTGATAACAATGGGATGTTTTCATTTTTGCCTGCACAGAGCCAAGGCTGCTCCCCACCCCAGCGAGAGGATTGGGGTGCACAAGGAGCTGGGAGGGGACACATGTGCTTAGAGATTTCTCGAGATTCTCAGAAGCTGGCAGAGAAAACAGGCAGATGAACCCAAGATGGCAAAAGGAGAACTTTATTTACAGAAACTTCTTTATATATCCATTAATAATCTAGCAACTATTGGTCAGCAGAGAATCCACCTCCTAAAACCATTGGGCACAGCTATACAACACCTAGTGCCAAACACAGAGATTAAGAAAGTCCAAAAATGCAGCTTATCTCTATTCTCCCTGAGAAAGAAGAGAAAGATTTCTAAAACAGTGCAACTACAGACACGGCCAGGCCAGGTGACCCCAAGTGACATTCCAGACCTTACGACATCACGGTCAGCGTGGAAAGCTGGCGGAGAAGAAGGAAAAGAAGAATTTGGAGAGATGGAGTTGGGCTCCCACTCTTCAATCCTCGCAGCCAGCCCTCTGCTCAGCAGACTGGCGCTGCTTTCCTGGCAGCAGGAAGATCCCAGGGGCTCCCAGAATCTCAGGATGGTTGGGTTGGAAAGGCCTCAGGAGATCACCCAGGGCAGGATTTAGCTGAGGCTCTACAAATATTTCCATCCGTTGGTGAAATTTAGGGCAATTTTTTCTCCTTCTAAATATTAACTTAGTTAGCAGTTTGCTTTTCTGAATAATGTCTGCACAAGAATCTGAACTTTTCCAATTGATCCTTTATGGGAAACTCCTAAAATTATTTTTAAGTAGTTAGAACTATCTTTAGCACTGATTGTGCCATTCTGGAATGCTTTTCCCTTTTCTTGCTGCTTCATTTAAACACTAATTTTGGTAAAATCACGAAATCATGAAATAATTTCATTTTGCTTCAAGGGTCACCTGCAGCAGGTGCCACAGGAGCAGATCCAGGTGGGTTTGGAATGGCTCCAGAGGGGACACTCCACACCCTGCCCAGGTGAATTCACAACCTGAACCCTCCACATATCCACAGCACAGGCGGAAATACATCAGAGGAAGGATTCCTGCAACTCCTTCCCTGGCAGCTGAGGGAATAAAGTCCCAAATGACTGAGACCTTAGGCCCTTGAAAGCAAAACTGAAATAAAAAGGAGGGAAGGAATTCCCAGTGCCCTGCGCAGCCATGGCAACACCAGGTGAGCAGGAGGCCCAAAGGAGTCTGGAGCCGTGGAACACCAGCCAAGTTCTGCTATCTCGTGGCTGTCCTTGAGCAAAGTCGTGCCTGGGAGGGGAATGGGAGCAGCCAGGCCAGCGCAGGGTGCTCAGCCCGGTAATGATGTGCTGTTGAAGGATTCTGGGCTGGGAGGAGCTGACCCTGAATTGAAATGAGTTTGGTATCAATGGATCCATCTGGGAGTGCATCAGCAGTGCCCTGGGAGGGGAAATCTCATTAGAGAACTCCCAGGGCTCTCTTTGCTGACATTCTGTGAACAGAGGTTGTGTCTGTGCTGGGTCTGCAGAGCTTCCTTTCCTTTCCTTTCCTTTCCTTTCCTTTCCTTTCCTTTCCTTTCCTTTCCTTTCCTTTCCTTTCCTTTCCTTTCCTTTCCTTTCCTTTCCTTTCCTTTTCCTTTCCTTTCCTTTCCTTTCCTTTCCTTTCCTTTCCTTTCCTTTCCTTTCCTTTCCTTTCCTTTCCTTTCCTTTCCTTTCTTTCCTTTTCCTTTCCTTTCCTTCCTTTCCTTTCCTTTCCTTTCCTTTTCCTTTCCTTTCCTTTCCTTTCCTTTCCTTTCCTTTCCTTTCCTTCTTTCCTTTCCTTTCCTTCTTTCCTTTCCTTTCCTTTCCTTTCCTTTCCTTTCCTTTTCCTTTCCTTTCCTTTCCTTTCCTTTCCTTTCCTTTCCTTTCCTTTCCTTTCCTTTCCTTTCCTTTCCTTTCCTTTTCCTTTCTTTCCTTTCCTTTCCTTTCCTTTCCTTTCCTTTCCTTGCCTTGCCTTGCCTTGCCTTGCCTTGCCTTGCCTTGCCTTGCCTTGCCTTTCCTTGCCTTGCCTTGCCTTGCCTTGCCTTGCCTTGCCTTGCCTTGCCTTGCCTTGCCTTGCCTTGCCTTGCCTTGCCTTGCCTTGCCTTGCCTTGCCTTGCCTTGCCTTGCCTTGCCTTGCCTTGCCTTTCCCTTGCCTTTAGCCCTTCCCTAACCTTCCCTAACCTTCCCTAACCTTCCCTAACCTTCCCTACCTTCCTAACCTTCCCTAACCTTCCCTAACCTTCCTTAACCTTCCCTAACCTTCCCTAACCTTTCCCTAACCTTCCCTAACCTTCCCTTCCCTAACCTTCCCTAACTTTCCCTAACCTTCCCTAACCTTCCCTAACCTTCCCTTCCCAAACCTTCCCGAACCTTCCCAAACTTTCCCTTCCCTTCCCTCTGCTCACCCAGGTTCCCTCTGCTTTCCACCACATTTTTTTTCATTTTTATTTTGCATCCGATTTCTTTTTTGTGCCTTCGTAAAAAAAAATAAATAATTATTTGCCTTAGATGATTGGAGCAGGAGTTTAAACACTTCAGCCACAGCGAATCCCTCCCATAGGAAACTCAGGGAGCTGTTGAAATATTTAAACAATCCCCAGTGATCCTCATTTATTCACCCTTTTCCAATGGGCTGTAAAATGTGACCCAAACTGGAGGAGAGATCTGAGATTGCGATGTCAGAACAGCTCCGGGGCACTCAGAAATACTCGCATTAATGGGATAACACAGTCTCAACTTCGGGAAGCCTCTGGAGCAGGAAAACCTCGTGCTCTTCTCCAGCTTTATGGAGAAAATGAGGTTTGGTGGCAGCGGTGGGGCTGTCCCCAAATCTCCCTCGCACACCCTCCGGGGTTGGATGTCCCCGAGCCTGGCGGGGGCTGTGCCTCCCCCAGCGCTGGGACATGTCCTGCGGGAAAGGCACAGATCCTGCGGTGCTGCCTGTGGCTTTAGATTTCCCGAGGATTGCAGAAGCTGCAGAGAGAACAGGCAGACGAACCAAGATGGCGAAAGGAGAGCTTTATTTACAAAAACCTCTTTATATATCCATTAATAACCTAGCAACTATTGGTCAGCAGGGAATCCACCTCCTCAAACCATTGGTCACAGCTATACAACACCTAGCACCAAACACAGAGATTAAGAAAGTCCAAAAATGCAGCTTATCTCTATTCTCCCTGAGAAAGAAGAGAAAGATTTCTAAAACAGTGCAGCTACACTGCCTGGCTCCCGAGGAGGGGACAGGTGACCGCTCGGTCCCACGGCAGCAGAGGGCATCCCTGAGTTTGGAGATTCACCTCCGGAGCGCCTGGAACAGAATGAAAGATGAACAGACAGATTGCAGCTTTTCTCTGCCGCTCCTGAGCAGATCCATGACCTTCTCAAGTGTATCTTCAGGGCATTTTCCCCCACTCATCCCCGAACAATTTACAAATTCCAAGCAGAGCAGTTTCCCAAATTCTGGCGTAATTTCCCTTGCCTGCCTGGAAGCAGTGCACAGACTTGGAGAAGAGCTCTGAAAATACAAAGCCTTCGAGTTATTTAATTGAATTCGAATTTAATTGCTGAAAACTCCCACCTTTCCTAGGAATTCTGTAGTTCTTCATGGCAATTCCATCACTCAGCCAGGATATTCACTCCAGTGGAATTATTTATAAGCAGTGAGGGTGGCAGGGCAGGTTTGTTCAGTAAATTCAGCAAAAGCTTTCAGGATCAGCACATCCCCCAGCACGTGGTGATAAGGCAGAGAGATAACACAGAGAGATAACAATTCCTCCAATAGATTCACTTTTCCCAAAGAGGATTGATGCCAGCTTGGGGTTGATCCCTCAGATCCCTGACACCAAACATTCCTTGAGGAATCCTCTAAGAATAACCCCAAGTCAGACACCTTTCACCTCCTGCTCTCTAATTGCCTATTTTTAATGAACATTATAATCTAAATTTAACCTCACACGATGGTGGAATATCAGTGAATCTCCAGGGATGGACAAGCAGAGGTGACGTTTTCTGGGATGTGACACAGGAAGAGCACAGAGATGGGGCAGTGTAGTGGCACTGTTTTAGAAATCTTTCTCTTCTTTCTCAGGGAGAATAGAGATAAGCTGCGTTTTTGTACTTTCCTAATCTCTGTGTTTGGTACTAGGTGTTGTACAGCTGTGCCCAATGGTTTGAGGAGGTGGATTCCCTGCTGACCAATAGTTACCAGATTATTAATGGATATATAAAGAGGTTTCTGTAAATAAAGTTTCTCCTTTCGCCATCTTGGGTTCTCCTGCCTGCTTCCTCTGCCAGCTCCTGCGAATCTCAGGAAACCTAAACCCACAGGACAGCACCTCCCAGGTGTGAGCTCTGCTTTAACAACCATCGACTCATTTTGTGAGCAAAACCACCCAAGTCCTGCACCATCTGAGCTCCTCCAGGACATCCCCAGCCCGTGTCGGGGTCAGCAGCCCCCTGAGCCCCTCGGCTCCCCTTCTGTTCCCAATTTCCCTGGCATTTTCCAGGAGTGGCACCGAGCCAGTCCCTGCGGGCACAGCGCGGAGGGAGCTCCTGCTCGGGTGTTTAAAAGTCTGACAAACTCTTTGCAGGGATCAACACATTTCCAGAATTAAACCGAACATCTCGGACGGCAACAGTGCCCCAGACAAGGGCTCTTTCTTCAGCCCAATGCACAAGGGACCTTTCTTTAGTTAGCTATAAAATCACTTACTATAAATCAATTATTTTTGCACTGATTTATTAACTGCTCTCCAGCTGGTCGGATTGGCACTTTAAAAAAACCCCAAAAACTCCTGGATGGTCCTACTGGAATTTTCAAAAGGATTTTTCTCTGGGGCACTGCTAGCCCTGGAAGTGCCAATATTCCTAAATGCTCTTAAGCTGCCAGGCCTGGAAGAACCAACCCACCCGGGGTTGGAATAGCCTGGCCAAGAGCTGTGCGGGGAATTCCTGCCCAGAATGAACTTTCCCCGGCTTTTCCTGCACATTAATGTCCTCACAATGAACTTTTCCCAGCTTTTCCTGCATATTAATGTCCTCACAGGTGACTTTCCCCAGCTTTTCCTGCACATTAATGTCCTCACAAGTGACTTTCCCCAGCTTTTCCTGCACATTAATGTCCTCACAATGAACTTTCCCCAGCTTTTCCTGCACATTAATGTCCTCACAATGAACTTTTCCCGGCTTTTCCTGCACATTAATGTCCTCACAAGTGACTTTCCCCAGCTTTTCCTGCACATTAATGTCCTCACAAGTGACTTTCCCCAGCTTTTCCTGCACATTAATGTCCTCACAAGTGACTTTTCCCAGCTTTTCCTGCACATTAATGTCCTCACAAGTGACTTTTCCCAGCTTTTCCCGCATGTTTTGGCTGGGATCTGAAGGAACACAGATTCTGCTGCATTCCCTGATGATTTCTCTCTGCTGTGCCCAGTGCTTGGGCACTCAGCAGGTGTTTGGTGACAGCTCTGCCTCAATTCCAGGCTGGCAGTGCCACCTGGCAGGAAATGGCCTCGGCAGGACCGTGTGGTGGCTCAGGACCAGCCCAGCCTGGGCCATTTCAGATTTCATCTCAGCCATTTCTCCTTGGTGGCACAGAGGATTGATGGCTCCCGGTCAGCACTCGGCCTCCTTGTCCTCACAGACGTCTCTGAAACTTCTCCGTGGGTGCAGCTGCCCCAATTCCATCGGGAAAGGAAAAGACAAAAATCCCTTCAGGCCTGGGGTCCTTCCCCAGCCCAGCAGTGCTCGTGGCTCACTCCAGACAGGACAGGTTTGTGTCTGGAGCATCCCACAAGGGCAGGAATGGCCAAACAGAGACTCCAGCTGACCCTGCACCGTCCAGAGCCAAGATCCCAACTCACGGAGCAGATCCTGACCCCACAGAGCTGCACACCCTGCGTGGGAATGGTGCTGACCCGGGGGCTCCTGGGGCAGAGCAAAGCTGGAATGGAACCTTCCTGATCCTCGAGCTGCACATAGGAATCATTTCACTGAGCTCCCAGTCATGCAAGATCCCAATCCTCTGAGATCCCAGTCCTCTGTGATCCCAATCCTCTGTGATCCCAGTCCTCTGTGATCCCAATCCTCTGTGATCCCAATCCTCTGTGATCCCAATCCTCTGTGATCCTAGCCCTCCGTGATCCTAGCCCTCTGTGATCCCAGTCCTCTGTGCTCCCAGTCTCCAAGCTCCCAGTTCCCAGTGCTCTCAGTTCCCAGTGCTCCCAGTCTCCAAGCTCCCAGTTCCCAGTGCTCTCAGTTCCCAGTGCTCCCAGTCTCCAATCATCCAGTTCCCCGTGCTCCCAGTCTCCAATCTCCCAATTCCCAGAGTTTCCAGTCTCCCAGTTCCCAGTGCTCCCAGTGCTCCCAGTTCCCAGTGCTCCCAGTCTCCAATCTCCCAGCTCCCAGCTCCCGGCGCTCCCAGTCTCCAAGCTCCCAATTCCCAGTGCTCCCAGTCCCCGTGCCGCCCCTGCAGTGCTGCCTGCTCCCGGGCCTGGGGCAGTGCTTTGGCTCCAGGCTGCCCTGGAAACTGGGAGCACTGGGCCTGGGAGCACTGGGCGGGCAGCAGGCTGCTCCTGCTCCCCAGCCAAACCCAGCACAGCCCCCATGGATTTTCCAGCCCCGAGGCACAGAGCAGGGGAGCTGCACTAATTGCATTTGCATTGGTTCATATTTGGACTCCGTTTGGGGCTTTGCTGCGTTTCGAAAGGAAATGTTTTTAATGAGGTCGAAAATAATGTTCAGGATCCAAACCCCAAATATTCCCGAGGCCTCAGAGGGAAGGATCTCCCAGGGGAGAAGGTGCTGCTCCCACAGGACTCAGATCCTTCATCCCTGCACACCTGGAACTCCACAGAGGGGAAGAGACACAAAAACCAAAGGGATTTTTCCCATGTGCCCTCGGTTTAGCTGAGGCTCTGCAAATATTTCCATCCATTGGTGAAGTTTGGGGCAATTTTTTCTCCTTCTAAATATTAACTGAGTTAGCAGTTTGCTTTTCTGAATAATGTCTGCACAAGAATCTGAACTTTTCCAATTGATCCTTTATGGGAAACTCCTAAAAATTGTTTTTAAGCAGTTAGAACTACCTTTGGCACTGATTGTGCCATTCTGGAATACTTTTCCCTTTTCTTGCTGCTTCATTTAAACACTAATTTTTGGTAAAATCACAAAATCATGAAATAATTTCATTTTGCTTCAAGAGAAGCTTTCCCAAAGAAGGAAATCTCTACAGCTCTAAATCCAATCAGATCTGACAATTCAAATCCGTTTGCAGAGGAAATTTCCTTGGGAAAAAAAAATAAATAAATTACAACATCCCTTCAGCTTGAATCCGTGGCTGCTGGAGCTTAATTGCTTCTCCTCGTGGCCCTAAAAGCAGCGCAGCTTCAAAGCAAGGGTGGCTTCTATTAAATTTAATTACCTTTTCCTGCAGCTCGCATGGCAAGGGTGCTACAGCCACTCCAGGGAGGTGCTGAGGAGCCAGGGGCAGATTCCAAACAAAAATATGGATTCATTTCAGTGCAGGAAAAGGCTGGCTGAGTGCAGGGATGTTCTCACCCCAGATAAATTCCTATATCACGGAACCAGGGGCAGATTCCAAACAAAAATATGAATTAAACAACAATTTCAGTGCAAGCAAAGGCTGCCTGTGTACAGAGATGTTTCACCCCAGATAAATTCTTATATCACGGAACCAGGGGCAGAGTCCAACCAAAAATGTGGATTAAACAGCAATTTCAACGCAAGCAAAGGCTACCCGTGTGCAGAGATGTTTTCATCTCCGTTAATTTTCTAAATCACGGAACCAGGGGCAGATTCCAACCAAAAATTTGGATTAAACAACAATTTCAGTGCAAGCAAAGGCTGCCTGAATGCAGAGACATTTTCACCCCAGATAAATTCCTATATCACGGAACCAGGGGCAGATTCCAAACAAAAATATGGATTAAAGAGCAATTTCAATGTAAGCAAAGGCTGCCTGCATGCAGAGATGTTCTCACCCCAGGTAAATTCCTAAATCATGGAACCAGGGGCAGATTCCAAACAAAAATACGAATTTCAATTCAGCAATTTCAGTGCAAGCAAAGGCTGCCTGCATGCAGAGATGTTCTCACCCCAGATAAATTCCTAAATCACAGAACCAGGGGCAGATTCCAACCAAAAATTTGGATTAAACAGCAATTTCAATGCAAGCAAAGGCTACCCGCGTGCAGAGATGTTTTCATGCCCATTAATTTTCTAAATCACAGAACCAGGGGCAGATTCCAAACAAAAATACGAATTAAACAACAATTTCAGTGTGAGCAAAGGCTGCCTGCGTGTAGAGATGTTCTCACCCCAGATAAATTCCTAAATCACAGAACCAGGGGTCATCTCTGCAGGTGTTATTCCCATTCTGCTTTGACCCCAACACGTGTTCAGTGTCATCAATGTTCCCAATCCCCTCCTCATTCTGTACATCCACCCTGGATTTCCCCCCCGTTCCCACACACTCTATTAATGCCAACAGGTGCCCTCAGGATGTTCCAAACACCCCCAAAAATCCCCATTTAATCCTCCCTGCTCTGCACCAGGACCCCTCCGCTGTCAACACGAGTTTGGTATTAAAACAAGGGAATCTCGACCTGGGTGATTAAACCTGGACACAGCAATGCTCATCTGTTCCCTCAGGTCGGTTCTGTCACCTCAAAAAAGGACACGTGTGAATTAAGATGAGCGCTGTGGGGATGGCAGTGAGGGGAAAGGATGTTTGTGTTTAGCTCAGGTACAGCAAATTGGATTTGTAGATGAGACAATGTGAGCCACCAGAGGCATCTCGGGCTGCTGTGGCTGTGCTGAGGTGACAAATCTCATGGGAAATGGGTTGGGTCACGTTCTGACAGCTGGAGAGACACCAGAGGGACAGCAAGGAGGGAAAAAAATTGATTCGTCCCAAGCAGGCCCAGAGAGACTTCAGAGACACAGCCAGAGCAGTGGGGATTTGCTTTATTTGGCAATAAATAAATTATTTATCTATTGGGTGTGGGGGTGTGGGGATTCACTCCTCCAAACACACACACCCTGCACTGCCAACTCACAATATTATGGTAACATTCATTATTGAATATGAATATTGAATATTCAATATTGAACATGACTATTCATCACATTCCCCGGGATAGGAGTGGTTATACAAATAATTTCTGGAAAATCATTAATATCATTAGCAGTGTGCCATGCATGTCCTGGTGGTCTTTGGGGTCTTCTCATGATGAAGATCTGTAGTCTTCATCACAGTGCACTTTTCACCTTTCTCTCTGGAGCATGGGCAGTCCTTGGTGGGTGATTCAGGGTTTCTGTGCTGGCCTCACACAGATCCTTGTCCCTCTTATCTTGACAAGATTAAGGAAATCCTGTTTTTCTCTTTAAAATTCACATATTCTGTCTCTCAGTGGGAACTGGAGTTACCTATTGAGCATCTGTTTCTCAAAATCCACCCCACAGGAGCCACGGACTCCTCTGCAGCTCCTCCCGAGGGACAGCTCCGACCTCTGGGACAGGGACAGGGACAGGGACAGGGACAGGGAATGGCTGGAGCTGTGTCAGGGCAAGGTTAGGTTGGATTTTAGGGAAAGGTTCTTTCCCCGGAGGGGCTGGGCACTGCCCAGGGAAGGGCAGAGCTGTGCCAGGGCAGGTTTAGGTTGGATTTTAGGGAAAGGTTCTTCCCCAGAGGGTGCTGGGCACTGCCTGGGCTGCCCAGGGAATGGTGACATTCCCAAATCTGCCAGAGAGCTCCAGGAGCGTTTGGACAGCTCTCCCAGGGATGCCCAGGGTGGGATTGTTGGGGGTCTGGGCAGGGCCAGGAGCTGCACTGGATGGTCCTGGGGGTCCCTCCCGGCTCAGGATATTCCGTGATTCTGCAATGCCTTCTGGGTGATGCCCACTGCTCGGGGTGGGACATGAACCTTGGAAATTCAGGAAAAATGCAATTCCCGCAGCATTCCCAGCATGGCTGAGCTCTGTCCCCATCAGCCCTGGGGACAGCCCCAGGCCGTGCCACAGCTCGCCCTGCCCCAGACACAGCCCGAATTTGGGATTCCCGGCGGGGCAGAGCCTGGAATCGGTCAGGCTGTCCCTGCCTGGAGGAACCAACCCCGGTCCGAAGGGTCCAGTGAGACCCCAAAGTGGGAGAGGCAAAGCTGCAGCTCGGGGTGGGAGGGGAGGGAGACGGGGAAGAGGAATCGGGCAAAGGAATCGGGGGCTGGGGAAAGGAATCGGGGGATGGGGAAAGGAATCGGGGGCTGGGGAAAGGAATCGGGGACTGAGAAAAAGAATCAGGGGCTGGGGAAAGGAATCGGGGGCTGGAAAAAGGAATCGGGGGCTGGAAAAAGGAATCGGGGGCTGCAAAAAGGAATTGGGGTCTGGGGAAAGGAATCGGGCTGGGGAAAGGGATCGGGGGCTGGAAAAAGGAATCGGGGGCTAGGGAGAGAAATCAAGGGCTGGGGAAAGAAATAGGGGCTGGGGAGATGAATCGGGAGCTGGAAAAAGGAATCAGGGGCTGGAGAGAGGAATCAGGGGCTGAGGAAAGGGGTCAGGGGCTGGGGAAAGAAATAGGAGGCTAGAAAAAGAAATCAAGGGCTGGAAAAAGGAATCAGGGGCTGGGGAGAGGAATGAGGGGCTGGAAAAAAGAATCGGGGGCTGGGGAAAGAAATCAAGGGCTGGAAAAAAGGAATCAGGGGCTGGGGAAAAGAATCAGGGGCTGAAGAAAGAAATCAGGGCTGGGAACAGAAATCAGGGGCTGGGGAAAAGAATCAGGGGCTGGAAAAAGGAATCAGGGGCTGAGGAAAGAAATCGGAGGGTGGGGACAGAAATCGGGGCTGGGAGGCGCTCGGAGCGTCGGCAGCAATAATCTGCCTCGCAGACGCTCAGCTCTCACAGCCTGACAAGATCCCTTCCCTCGCAGAGGAGCTCCTCTGACTGCTCCCTGCTTGTTTCCATCCCAAATCCCCGCCTTGAGTGTCTCCGTGACACTCCAAACATCCGCAGAGCCCTTTGAAGTCGAATTTGAACGTGTTTATTGACACCAGTTATGATATTTCAAAACACATGGGCTACAAATTGTTCCCATGCCCGGCGAGTGTTTACAGTAATCCCTGCATTAAAACAAACTCAGCTTTTCCTGATGATTTTATATCTCCTTACTGCCTCACTTGCCTGTGTTTATTTAAACTCCTGTTGAGTTTTTTTTTAAATATTTGACACTTTCAAAACATTAAAACAAAAACCCCAACTCTATCTGCAGATCACGTATATTTTTGAAAAGTTTTGCCTTCGTTTTTATGGGCGCCACATGGCCCAAATCTCCCTTTTTGAATTTTCCCTGCGTGAAAGAGAAATGGTTGAAAACTCTGGGTTTTGTGTCTTCTGTTAAAGGTGATGTTTTAGAGGAATCCCTGCAAAGGACAAGGCTCCGCATCCTTCTCCAAGATCCTTGGAGCACCAAATTCCTCGGATGGAGCAGGACTCACTCCCACGAGTGCCCCCAGACATTCCCTCTGCAAAGCAACTCCAAAAAAATCACATGAATTGTGGCAGGAAAAACAGCGCTGGAAAAGGAATAAAATAAAAAAATCAATGTTTGCTAAATTAAAAAAAAAAATCTAAATTGTGGGGAAATATATTTCCTTTATAACTCCTACAAGATATGGAGGAAGGGAAATGACATTTGCAAACAAACTGTAAGATATAAATAAAGTTAAAATAATTGTTCTTTAAAAGGAAACTTAAATTACTGTGTGGCTAAATTGGAGCAGCTCCGGGGACTCTTCCGTGGTCTCCTCTTGAGGAACCCAAAGTCCAACCAATATTTCTGGGGTGGCTGGATTTAGGGGAATCCTCCAGAATGTAATAAACCCTGTGAGTGATGAGCAACTGGGGAGGTGCAGAACCCACTGGGACTCGAATTTAATTCAACAGTTTGGAGTTCAGCCTCTGAGAACCATTCAGAGCTCGCAGGTTGTTTTTCCCATGCTGGAGGAAAGCAGGCAGGATCTGGACATAGGAAGTGATGTAAAGTGTGCCTGAACAAAAGTAATGGGGGAAAATTTATATATTCAAGGTAAGAATCTTGATTATTTGTAAAGGAAGAGGAGTCCAGGGATATATTCATATTTTTTAATTTTCTGAATGTGCTGAATCAGGTTAAATTATTTCACTAACCTGGGATCTAAGCATTTGTTCACAAATTAACAAATTTCCTGGGAAATGGAAAAACTGAGGCCTTGGGAAATAACTCTGTGGTGCTGCAGTGACCACCCCAAAACCCTGAGCCACCTCCCCATCACCTCCTGCACCTCCAAAGGGGAAATCCACACTCCACCAGGTCCTCTCAGCGTTTGACAGAAAAACTGAGGGAAATAAACATTTTTTTTCACCCTGCAAGGAGCACTATGGGATGAAGTGGCACAGAGATGTCCCCAATGCCTGCACCCAGCTCTGTGAGCACACACGGCTCAGGGAAAAGAAATCAGAATTCCGGGGAGTCTGGAGGCTGTGTTATGGTGGAACAGGGAAAAGCAGGGCTCTGTCAGCCTTAACTCAGCGTTGGACAGCCCCTGAGCTGCTCTGAGTCTCACTGGTAGCTCACAGTGGTGCCTGGATGGGCTGACCTGAAACAGAGGCTGGACAAAGTAAAGAGAATAAAATCAGTTCGATGTCTTGAAGGCCTTCAGGTGCATTCAGGGAAATCACAGCCCACCTGGGGGCTACACCCAAAATTTTTCATGCTTTGTAAGTTTTTTATAAGGTTTTTAATACTTTATAAATTCTGTCCATTTGCATATCGAGGTTTAATCCTCCAATTACAGATCAGGTGATGAAGTCAATTCCTCCAAGTTTGCTCCTCCCAATTAATTCAGTGTTGTTTACATATCTCAGGGTCTGAGACAGTGAGGTGTCCTTGAGTTTTGGGGCTTGGAGAGGAATTGTTTTGTCAAAAAATGAGAGAATGGCAGCTCATTTATAGTGATTCTGTATGAAGAATAGCAACTCTATATGGAGAATACAACTCTGTATGGAGAATAGCAACTCTATATGGAGAATAACAACTCTGTATGGAGAATACAACTCTGTATGGAGAATACAACTCTGCATGGAGCCCAGAGTTACACACTAAAAAATTATATGACTATGGATATATGAAAACTATAAAATCTAAAATCCTAAGGCACCAACAGAGCGCTGTGCCCTCAGCCCCAGGGCTGCGGGGCCGAGGTTTCCGAGGAATCCTTTCCAAGCTGGGCATGCAGTGAGCCATGGAAGCACCGAGTGGAAATCATTCCCAGGGAGGGAAGGATCCCCTGGAGCAGGGCCAGGCTCAGGTCACAGCACAGTCACATGTCCCAGAGCTGCTCCAGAACATCCTCAGCAAACAGCCCTGGATGCCCACCAAGGGCAGCTCCAGCTCCAGCTGGCACCCCGGGGCACTCCTCCCGCCCTCGTGGCACTCGGGGAGGTTATGAAAAGTTTACTAATGAGAAACATCTCGGGACACGGTGCCAGCGGGCTGGGGCTGGAGGAAGAGCTGTAAATGACACGAGAATATTAAACTCTGGTGGGAAGTTTGGAAGGGCAGCTCCACACCCTGAGAGCTGCTGGCTGTTTGTGCATCCCAAAATTCTGGGCAGCAGGGGAGTTGTCTGCTCGCTCTGGAGGTGTTTACACTGCGCTTTTTAAATATTTAAAGCTGCTGATTGTAGTTGCACTGTTTTAGAAATCTTTCTCTTCTTTCTCAGGGAGAATAGAGAGAAGCTGCATTTTTGGACTTTCTGAATCTCTGTGTTTGGTACTAGGTGTTGTATAGCTGTGCCCAATGGTTTGAGGAGGTGGATTCCCTGCTGACCAATAGTTGCTAGATTATTAATGGATATATAAAGAAGTTTCTGTAAATAAAGTCTCTCTTTTCGCCATCTTGGTCCATCTGCCTGCTTCCTCTGCCAGCTTCTGCGAATCTCAGGAAATCTAAACCAACAGTTGATGACATTAAAGGCAACTCGTGCTCCTCGGTGGTTTTGTTCACTTTGGTTTGCAGGACCAGCTTGTCTTTTGTAAATAGGAATTTGATCCAGCAAAGGGAGAGCCCTGAGCAGCCAGGGATTCTTGGCAAACAATTTTGGTGACTCACTTTAACTCATCTCAGCAGATTTCTGCAGGGAAATAACACCTTGTCTGGATTTCTGTGGAAGAAGCACTTGCAAACAACATTTCGTCCCCAGCACAGACTCCGCAGTGATCAATTCCACTCCAAACACACTTTTGGATGCAGAAATCACCCCCAAAACCGAACTGACAGATGAGAAAGCAGCAAATCCCAGGAGAGGCTTCCCCTGGGGTTGGTCTGCTGGGAGCAATTCCAGGCAGCAGTGCCAGGGCTGGACACCCATCCTCCCCGGGAGCCAAAATTTGGGCGCCGCAGGAGAGCAGGGCAGGGTTTGTCTGTCTCCAGTGCCATCCATCACTGTGTTTACCATATTTTCCTTTTCTTTCCATAACTCCTGGCTTCACTCATGTCTGGGTGTTTTCTAACCAGCCTTGAGGTAATAAATCAAAGCTGTCAGCGTTGGAAGAAAATTAATGTGAGAAGTTGTTCCAAAGGCCACCAGCCTTTCCCCTACTCCGTGTGTGCTCTGCTAATCCAGGATTCCTCAACAGCTTCGAAAGTTTTCCTATTTTCACAAAGTTTTGAGGCTCCAGATGCTTTTTTTTTTTTTTTCCAAAGGGTGGCTTTGTACCCTGCAAGAGCCCAAATTCCTGGAGTTTCCTGGAGAAATGAGGGTGCTCAGCACAACTCCAAAGCTGACCCCGAGCCACCTCCGGCCAAGCCACAAGCGAAACGCAGACCCTGAGCTGGAACACGTCAGGGGCTGAATCTGGGTTGAACTTTTCCAGAGGAAAAGGCCAAATAATTAGAAACCAATCCTGCTCCTGTGCCCCGTAGTGATGACGCCGGTTGAATTATTCATCGCGAGTTATTTATCCCAGGAATGCGGCTGGCATTTCTGCTGAATACATTACTTGCAAGTTTTGATTTCTCGTTTCATTACTCACCCCGCTCCGCACCGCTCCAACCCCAACCTCCTCATTTCTGAAAGTCTCTTTTCCGAGGCTGAGAAAGCTCGGGACACAACCTTCAGCTGATCCGACCCTCCCCGGGAGCAGTTGGCCTGGCAGCTCCGGCATTTCCCTGGAACTCTGCGAAAAGCAATGTTCTGAGCCCATTCAGCTGCAGATGAACTCGGTAACCCCAGGCAAATCACTTTGTTCCGCGCACCTCTGGCTGCACATTTATAAAATGGACAGAGTATTTCACTGTGAGATACTGTAAGGGCAGATATGTTAAATTGCATGGTTGCCATGGAAACTGGGAAAGCTCCTAATGCTGATGGATGAGTGCAGGAGCAGATGCACCTGACGGAAAAATCAGGAGCTGTTGGGAACTTTGTTAGGTAAAATCATGGTGTGATCAGAAGGATTGTGGCAGCCACCAAAAATTCCTTCAGTAGGAAGTACCTGCTTATTGAATTTGGCTCTGGGCAGGCGCTGAAGGTTTTCCCTTGAACGTTTTCAAACTCTGACATTTAATTGTTCTGTTTGAGTTTCTTCCGAGATGTTTAGGTAGCAACTGAAATTCTGTCCTACCAAACAAAGATCATTGAAACCAGAAGGGCGATTGCAACATCAGCCCAGCAGTCTGAAGAATGAGACATATTGAGAAAGAAGTTTAATTCCAAAACGAAAAATCTCCTGAACCACTTAAAAAGAAAGTCTGAAGCAACTGCTGACAGCAACTGTGGCAGCGTTTCCTCCGCTGAGCGACTCCTGTTTTAATTAAATATCCACAGAACATTGCTGCTTTTGGGTCAGAATTCAGCTGGGACATCTAAAGGTAGCTCAGCACAAAGTTTTTTCCAAGCCCTTTGGAGCAGGGCTGCACACCAGGCTGGGGTGTGCCTCTGTCCCTGCAGCCACTCGTGTCCCCCGCAGTGTCCCCAAGAAACCCGGATTGGCTTTCCTAGCCATCGGAACCTGAGCGCTGCGTTTGGTGTTCAAAACTGAAAGGTTTTTCAAAAAGATGTTTCAAATATGGAGGTCCTCCCTTCATTCAATACATCCAATTAGGGTAATTTCGAGGCATTTCGAACTTCGGACCTCGAGCTGCTCCTTGTTGTCCTGTGAAATTATCCAGGGTTTTAATGTGAGAAATCATCAGAAATCCTGGAAGCAGCGCTTATTGAAGTGAAGCTGCTCAGGTTTGGAGGTTTAAAATAAATTTAATAATAAATATAATAATAAATATAATCATAAATATAATCATAAATATAATCATAAAGAAGATTAAATAAAATAAAATAAAATAAAATAAAATACAATAAAATAAAATAAAATAAAATAAAATAAAATAAAATAAAATAAATAAAACAAAAAAATAAAATAAAACAAAAAAATAAAATGAAACAAAACAAAATAAATTGAAATAAAAATAATAAAATATAAAAGAAAATAAAATAGTAAAATAAGATAAAATAATAAAATAAAATAGCAATAAAATAAAATAAAATAAAATAAAGTAAAATAAAATAAAACAAAATAAAATAAAGTAAAGTAAAATAAAGTAAAATAAAATAAAATAAAATAATAAAATAAAATAAAATAAAATAAAATAAAACAAAATAAAATAAAATTAAACAAACTAAAATAAAATAAAAATAATAAAATACAAGAGAAAATAAAATAGTAAAATAAGATAAAAAATAAAAAATAGAATAAAATAAAATAAAATAAAATAAAATAAAATAAAATAAAATAAAATAAAATAAAATAAAAAATTTTTAAAAAAGGGTTTGCCACTCACTGCCAGTGGCTCCTGGAGTCGCAGCCAGGTCTCACTGGGGCAAAGCACTCAAGGCTTTCAATTGATTCAGGGAATGAAAGCCATGGAGCTGCTGCCAAAGGAAATGCTCATAATTACTGCAGCGACTGTGGCCCTGGGGCAAGGAATAAATGTCTGCAGGGTGAGCAGAGATTGGGTGAGCAAAACACATCAGAGCCGCTGGGGTGGGGGTTCCAGCGGGCAGTGTCACCCCAGGGCATCGGGCACCACTCGGCACCACTCGGCACCACTCGGGTACCACTCAGGTACCACTCAGCACCACTCAGGTACCACTCAGCACCACTCAGGTACCACTCGGGTACCACTCAACACCACTCGGGTACCACTCAGGTACCACTCAGCACCACTCAGCACCACTCAGGTACCACTCAGGTACCACTCAGGTACCACTCGGGTACCACTCGGGTACCACTCAGGTACCACTCAGGTACCACTCGGGTACCACTCGGGTACCACTCGGGTACCACTCAGGTACCACTCGGGTACCACTCAGGTACCACTCAGGTACCACTCGGGTACCACTCAGCACCACTCAGGTACCACTCAGGTACCACTCAGGTACCACTCGGGCACTGCTCGGGCACCACTGGTCAGGATCCAGCCCCAAACAAAGCCCTCCACAGTCAGGGCTCACCAGAGCTCTGCTCCACACACATCCCAGGGGCACAATCCTCACTCACACCCTGGCAAATCCAAGAATTGGCACCGGGCATCCCAAATAGTCGAGCTCGCCCTGGCAGGAAAAGCCCTCCTGTGTTCAACAGGTGCTTCCCTCGGGGAATGGGCATGGCAGGTCTGTGCTGATGCTCAAATTGAGGCCTCTAACAACGAGTGAGGCTTTTTGGCCAGAGATCTGTGCCATAATTTTTTTTGGAAGTTCTTATTGGAACAGAACTCTTGGGGAATGCTGTGGCAGCGGCGCAGTGATGGTAACTCTGACCTGGCAGCACACGGTGCAACCGAGATCTTCAAAATGATTTCCAAACTGCCTCCTCCTCTCTGCCACGAGGGAATTGTCTGCTTAATTCCAGTGAAAAGCAATTAATGATGCAAGTATTCACTGATAAATGCCCTCTGTACAGGTCAGAGCTGTCCCCCTGATGCTGGCGATTTTTGTATTTTCTTTTTATACCCTTTTTATATATTTTTATACACTTTCCCTTCCCTGTTACCCTCTAGACACACTCCTTGTACACGAGGACCCAAACACTCCTTGTACTTTAGCCCCACATGTTTCCAACCCTTGTAGTTTGATATTTAGCTTAGTTTGGGGTCCTGCACAGCGAGGAAGACCAAACATTCATATTCTCTCAGAACTGGAGGCTCCAACCTGTTCTCTCTTGGAACATGTTTTTGTAAACTAGGCTGTAGACTCATTTGGGGGGGGGTTCATTAGAACAGGGGGCAATTATTCATTTATTAAGTTTCTTATTGGGGGATTTTAAGTAGATATGCTAATTTTGTGAAGTCCATAATAAAAATCCAGTGCGTGTTGTACGGGGGTTGGGGCTCATCCCTCGCCCCATGGCGTTTTCCACCTTTGATGAGTCTGGGCACCCAGGATTGTAGGATTTGCCTGTTGCTCTGATTTTCTGATATTCGTGGAGATTCGCGGAAGCTCGCAGGGAGGTCAGGCAGGCAGCACCAAGATGGCGAGAAGAGAAACTTTATTTACAAGAACTTCTTTATATATTCATTAATAATCTAATAATTATTGGTCGATAGTTTTTCCACCTCCTATAACGATTGGCTGGAACCCTAGAGCATCCAGCACCAAAACAAAGAGATTAGAAAGCACAAGAATGCAACTTATCTCTATTCTCCATGAGAAAGAAGAGAAAGATTTTAAAACAGTGCAACTACATTTGCCATCTGAGGTGTAAGGTGTGCTTTGCTTCAGACAGTCGGGACGGAGACGAGAGACCTCTGTGGTTTGGTCTTAGAGCATGAGGTTTATTGTGAAAGGTGTGAGTGTTGGAGACCTTCTGAGAGCTGCCAGACGCAGCTCAGAGCAGGTCAGAGAGGTGAGAGAGAGAGAGAAGTACAGAATATAGAATATAGAATATAGAATATAGAATATAGAATATAGAATATAGAATGTAGAATACAGAATATAAAATATAGAATATAGAATATAGAATATAGAATACAGAATACAGAATACAGAATATAGAATATAGAATATAGAATATAGAATATAGAATATAGAGTACAGAATATAGAATATAGAATATAGAATATAGAATACGGAATATAGAATACAGAATATAGAATATAGAATATAGAATATAGAATACAGAATATAAAATATAGAATACAGAATATAGAATATAGAATATAGAATACAGAATACAGAATACAGAATACAGAATACAGAAAATAGAATAGAATAGAATAGAATAGAATAGAATAGAATAGAATAGAATAGAATAGAATAGAATAGAATAGAATAGAATGCCGTGGTTGTCGCTTACAATACAATAAATCATCTTCTGTGCTGAATATTCTAATTTTCACTAACCGATCTAGAACAAGCTACAAATCCTACAGCATTTACACACAGCCTATGAGAGTCATTGCATTACCATACGGTGTTGTATTTTAAACTCCAAAAACTGCTTTTTGGACCCTCTGCCGAGTTGGTAGGGTCTGCTCTGACCCTTGGACCTGTCTGCAAGCAGAGGGGATTGTCTAATCCAAAGGGGGATTGTTTAATCAAAAGGGGAATTGTTTAATCAAAAGGTGATTACCTTCAGTGGCCATACCATTGTTTTCCAGTTGTTCAGTCACTGGGGTTTGGTATCTCAAAGCTTTGTCTTCATTTCAATCTCACTTATAGTTTCCATATTCTCAGCATCTTTTGCCAGGTAATCATATTTATAAGGCTTTCCTATTTCATCCTCCCCAACATCAGATCCTGTTAAACCGAGGTAAATTCCCTTTTCCCTGCACTGCTGTGTCTGATTCCTATTTTTCCCAGCCTGAGGCATCACCCCGGCTCTGATATTCTTCAATAGGAAACTGAGCACTGCTGAGAGCATCCAGCCAGGAATTGAGAGCTGTTCCCTGCCTCATTGCAGGACACCTGAGAGCATCAGATTGTAGCTGCACTGTTTTAAAATCTTTCTCGTCTTTCTCATGGAGAATAGAGACAAGTTGCATTCTTGTGCTTTCGAATCTCTTTGTTTGGTGCTGGATGCTCTAGAGCTGTAACCAATCATTGCAGGGGGTGGAAAAACTATCGACCAATAATTATTAGATCATTAATGAATATATAAAGAAGTCTTTGTAAATAAAGTTTCTCTTCTCGCCATCTTGTGTGCTGCCTGCCTGACTTCCCTGCGAGCTTCCACGAATCTCCACGAATATCAGAAAATCAGAGCAACAATCAGATGTCTGTGGAAAGCACTCTGTGATTCCATGGATCAGCTCACAGCGAGTGTGACCCGGGCCAGGGGAGCCTCCGAGGAAGCAGAACTCTGCGGATGAGGGAGGACAGAGCTCCTGAAGTCCCCTCGGCAGGCGGAGAACCATCCTGTGCCATTCAGGTGTCGAGTTCCCTCTCGCTGTTCTCCGAGGGAAAGGCGATCCCTTCTTATCTGTGCCTGCAGGGCTCCGGGAGCGGTAATTTGACAGCAAAACAAACAAATGAAAGGAGGTTTTGAAGGCATCAAAGGGCAGAGAGTGCCGCTATCGGTGGCACCATCGGCGGGGCTGCCCCGGGCACGGTGGCACTGACCAGCGCCGCGGCCGAGCAGAGCTCTGCTCCTGCTCCTCATCCTGTGCTGGGCATCATTCTGGGTTTGTAGTGCCTGAAATCCATGGGAGATGGAGCTCCCCAAGCTGGGGATTGTCCTTCCTAAGGAGTGAGTTTTACCCTGAATTTTACCTAAGGTTGCAGGCAGGAGGTTAATAAATGGGAAATCCTTGGTGGGAAGGCACTTCATTTCAGGAATACGGAGAGCTGAGGAGGAAATCTAGTCTGGGATTTTAGGAGTGGGAAGTAAATCTGCTGTTACACCTTTACAGGGTGGCAGGGCTTGTCACTGAGAGGACTTCATTCAACACAGAAATGAAAAAATCTCACTTCTTGTTCTTCTTGTTCTTGTTCTTCTTTTTCTTCTTCGTCATCTTCTTCTTCATCCTCCTCTTGTTCTTGTTCTTGTTCTCCTTCTTCTTCTTCTTCTTTCTCCTTTTGTTCTTGTTCTTGTTCTTGTTCTTGTTCTTCTTCTTCTTCTTCTTCTTCTTCTTCTTCTTCTTCTTCTTCTTCTTCTTCTTTTCTTCTTGTTCTTGTTCTTGTTCTTCTTCTTCTTCTTCCTCCTATTGTTCTTCTTCCTTTTCTTGTTCTTGTTCTCGTTCTCGTTCTCGTTCTCGTTCTCGTTCTCATTCTCGTTCTCATTCTCATTCTTCTTCTCCTTCTCCTTCTCCTTCTCCTTCTCCTTCTCCTTCTCCTTCTCCTTCTCCTTCTCCTTCTCCTTCTCCTTCTCCTTCTCCTTCTCCTTCTCCTTCTCCTTCTCCTTCTCCTTCTCCTTCTCTTTCTTCTTGTTCTTCTTCCTTTTCTTCTTCTTCATCTTCTTCTTGCTCTTCATCCTCTTCTTGCTCTTGTTCTCATTCTTGTTCTTCTTCTTCTTGCTCTCCTCTTCCTCCTTTTATTCTTGTTCTTGCTCTTCTTCTTCTTCTTCCTCCTATTATTCTTCTTCCTTTTCTTCTTCTTCCTCTTTCTCTTCTTCTTCTTCTTCTCCTCATTATTATTACTATTATTATTATTTTTTTCTCTTTCCCCAGCTGTGCCAGTGCTGGCACTCCCTTCCCTGCCATGCCCTCGCTGTGGCTGGAGCAGGACAAACCCATCACTGTCCCCTGCTGGGAGCAGCCGCAGCCATGGGGAGGATTTTCCAGCTCCCTGTGCCATCTGATCTCTACAAATCCCCCACAGCATCGACTGTAAATCATTTCTAACATCATTATCTGCCCCTTCCAGCCCCCAGGGAAGGAGCCTGGGTGGTGGGATTTGGTGAATTCAGAGATTCCACAGCTCCATCCCACTCCTGCAGCAGGGACTGAGTGTGCCTTCTGCACTTCTGACCAACCAGGGGCTTTTATTCTCTTTATTTTCACTTCTATCCCAAAGTGCTTCCTGTGGAGAGTGGTTGGGTGGTGGAGCTCCAATCCCCAGTGGAACAGGGAAGTGGTTCCAGAGGAAAATCCCATTTTTTCCAAGACTTGGTTCCCAGCTTGGCTTTGCTGAAAAGCCTTCTGCACCCTCCTCCTGCAAAATCCTTCCTGGAGCAGGGAAATGTTGGGATAACGGCTTTGAGCTGAGAGAGGGCACATTTAAATTAAATATTGGGAAGAAATTCTCCCCATGAGGGTGCTGAGGCCCTGGCACAGATGTCCAGAGAAGCTGTGGCTGCCCCTGGACCCCTGGAAGTGCCCAAGGCCAGGCTGGACAGGGCTTGGAACCACTCAAGTCGCTGGCCATGCCATGAAGAGCTCATGAACATGGTAAACCACAATTTTCTGTGTTTTTTAGCATAAAAATAAATAAAATGAAAGCTCAGGCAGTGACAGTGAACCATCAGCAAGCAGCTTCTAATCAGTTTTCTTTTTCCTTTTTTACACACACCTACAAGAGTATTAGAGTTAAATAAAAATAACAGAGCTCCCCAAGTCTATTCAAAGCATCATTTATTTTAGAGCCTCTGAATAATTTTCTGTAGGCTTCATCAATTCATATACTCACACATTAATTATCCAAACCGGTTGCCTAAATCCCAGCCAGTGCTTTGGCTCCAAGCCTGCAGTTTTTCACGTGTTCTTCATGTAAAAAGGAAGAAATGTATAAAGGAGAAATTAACCACTTTTGTACTGCTTTTAATCCAAAAATGTATCAGGAGAAAGCCTGACTTTCAAACCCCTACCCACTGCCCCTTAATTATTTGAGGCAATTAATTTTATTGTACCGGTCCTTAGAGAGAAGATTCTTTTTTTGATGCAAAACCAGAATTTTCTTGGGGTAAACACTCACAATTCCTTCCATTCCTTCCCAAAGCCGGGGAGGACTGACAAGTCCTTTTCTCAGGGAGGCTGAATTCAATCCAAGTCCCTTTTGGGGTTCCCTCCTGGAGCCCCCCAGGTGTGCCGTGCCCTGCCCAGTGCCCCCAGGTGTGCCGTGCCCTGCCCAGTGCCCCCAGGTGTGCTGTGCCTGGAGTTGCACTGTTTTAGAAATCTTTCTCTTCTTTCTCAGGGAGAACAGAGATAAGCTGCATTTTTGTACTTTCCTAATCTCTGTGTTTGGTACTAGGTGTTGTATAGCTGTGCCCAATGGTTTGAGGAGGTGGATTCCCTGCTGACCAATAGTTGCTAGATTATTAATGGATATATAAAGAGGTTTTTGTAAATAAACTTCCCTTTTTGCCATCTTGGGTTCATCTGCCTGTTTTCTCTGCCAGCTCCTGCAATCCTTGGGAAATCTAAAGCCACACTGTGCCCAGTGCCCCCAGGTGTGCCCTGCCCGTGCTGCGGTGGGTGAGGAGCAAAGCCTATCTCCATCACCACCTCTGTCCCCAGCCCTCCTCAATGTCACAACTTTTCAGCACAGCTGAGGGGACAGAGCCCCCCGGCTCCTCCCCTGGAGGGAATTTGGGTTTGCTCTGTTTTTTGGGAGGCTTTGGGCACACCTGAGGGGTTGGGTTCCCTCTGTCTGAGGCTCACCATAACCTGCAGAAATCAGCCCTGGGGTGGTGTGGGATGAGTGGAGCAGCTCAGGAGCGTGGCCTCGCTGCCACTGCCTGAAATGAGAGAGCTCCAAGCCCCAGCCCAGCCCTGCACCCCAAAGTCTGCAGCCGTGGGTATCCCGGGGCTGTCCCAGCCCTCCTTCCCAGCCCATCCTCCCTGTGCCATCCCCACACCCTCAGCTGTGCCTCCCCAGGCACCACAGAGCAAGCCCTGGGTCCAAAAATCCTCCTCATTCTCTTGAAAAGCCTAAATGAGAGCGAGTTCTCTGAATGAAAACCAACAGAAACCCACAGATTTGGACACGGGCCCAGAGCCATCTCCTGCTCTTTTCTTGCTTGCAATGTCTCTCGATTTTGACCGAAACAGATTCTTGTCCCTGCAATCAGCTTCAAATATCTGTCTACAGCCATGAATATAAACATATAAATATTTTCCAATTCTAAGTAGCAGCTACTGAGGGAATATTTGCCTACCCAGACCAATAAACTAATCCTGAGTGCCAGGTGTGCCATAATAAATTTCTCTCTGCTCTGAGTGGTTTTGATATTCTTGCTGCTATCAAATAGCTCACACATCCTTAAAACAAAACCGATTTGTTCCAGAAAAATCACAGAATGGTTTTATTCTTAGCATAAAAAGCATTGTATTTTTTATATCTCAGACTTCCCCTGGCCAAGCAGTGCCACGACAAAAAGTCCGTGGAGGGGAATGGCTGAGCTCTGCTCCAGCAGGTTCCAAAAGCAAGAAAATCCCCATCTGACACACACAAATACTTACCAGGATTGGGGATTTATTTGTCCTAATCTAACCTGAATGCCTGCTTGTAGTGTAAGTGAATATCTAAACAGATTATTCCATGTAACAGCAACAGCTTTCCCCGAAAATCGCTGGGATTATTCAAACCCTAGAAGGGAGGAAAGTGGAGAGGAGTGCTTGAGTAACGTGATCTGCCAAAACAGGACGGAAACTCTTTAATAGCACCTTGCCAGAAACAATGCAGGGCCGAGTCTGCTTTAAACAAGATGATTTTTCAGAATATTGTTACTGACTTTTTGTATAGTGTTAGTGAGGTTTGTGTACACTAATAAAAAATGAAAGCTGCTATTAAAAACAAATCAATGGGCTGGGCCTGGTTTTGATCACACCAGAGCTGGCCATTTGCATCGGTATTTGCAGCATCTGTTCCAATTAAGACTTGTTTTCTAGTTTAAAGATATTAGTGCAATCACTAGAGTTCTGTTGAGAACATGAATAGAGCATTGTTCTGGCAGAATGCAGTTAAACAGACTCCACAGACTCTATTAAACAGCTCTGCTGCCCAATTAGAATGGCAAGGAGTCAGGCAGACAGGGCTGCACTGGCTACCCTCTGTTCCACATGGGTTTTTATGGATTCATAGTCAATGAAAATTCCTAACGTGGAACATGTGTGGGGAGAGCAGGGGCTGAGGGCTGGCGGGGCGAGGGGAACGGAGCGTCCAGCCCTGGGGTAAATTGGGATTGAATGGACACCAGAGTCAGGGATTGGAGGGGCTGGGAGTCAAGTATTGCACCAGGGGCAGAAATCCCTCCAAGGCTGGGCACAGAGGAGCCTCGACCCCAAGAAAGGAATCCATCATCACCCCAAGCACACCGAGCTCCTGTGACATCTCTTTTTAGCAGCATGAAGGCCGTGGTCAGAGCTGGCTGAGGGCACTGCCCGCAGCGTTTTGGGGTGAACCTCCAATCCCACAGAAATCTCCATCCAACCCCGGGTTAAATCAGGATTTAATGGACACCAAAGTCAGGGATTGGAGGGGCTGGGTGTCAAATATTGCCCAGGGATGGCATGGTCTGCACCGGGGGCAGAAATCCCTCCAAAGGGGCCTCAATCCCAAGGAATTCATTCTCACCCCAAGCCACACCATGCTCCTGTGACATCTCTCGTTAGCAGCAGTGAGAGGCCAAGGCCATGGTCAGAGCTGGCTGAGGGCACTGCCCACAGCGTTTTGGGGTGAACCTCCAATCATCCAGCCCCGGGTTAAATTGGGATTTAATGGACACCAAAGTCAGGGATTGGAGGGGCTGGGTGGCAAATATTGCCCAGGGCTGGCCTGGTCTGCAGGGTTAGTGTGGGAATGATGGCTGAGGGCACTGCCCACAGCATTTTGGGGTCAAGCTCCAATCCCACAGATTCTCCATCCAGCCTGTGCCAGCTCTGGGGATTCCCTCAGGGTCCCATCCCTGGGTGGTGCTGATGCCTTACCCAGGCTCACCTGAAACAGAGGCCAGACAGGCTCAGGAGAATAAAAAGTGACAAATCTATTAAAGGCCTTTAGGAACATTCAGAACGAACCAAGCCCTCGTGAGGCTGCACCCAAAAATGGACCCTGAGTCATGAGGTCTTCACATTTAGAAGTTCTTATTAGCACATTGGTTCTTCATTCTCCAATCACACCCCAGGTGATGCTGTCAACCACCCCAGGCCTGCTCCCCCCAGTTCTCTGTTGGTTCCATATTTTGGGGCTCTGGGGCAGCGAAGTGTCCTTGGATTTCCACTCAGAGGAATTGTTTTGTCTAAAATGCTGGGAATAGATTTTTAGCATTTTATATGAAGCCTGAACGACACCAAGTTACAAATACACATAGAACAGAAGTTAAAAATTCTTAAAGCACCAACGCCGTGAGTCAGGACTGCCAAAACCAGCAGGGTTGGGATGCCTGAGCCTCCTGGGCAGCTTTTAGGGGAAATGTTCCCTGAATCCCTTGCTAAAGTATTCCAGACCCCAGCGTGCATCCCAGCCCGGCTGCCCTGACTGCAGCTAATGAGCTCCTGGAGCTTTGATGGATGGATTGATTCCGCAGTTAAACAGAGATAAATTAACTGTCTGTCCAAACAGGGGCTGAGGGAGGAGGGAATTCTGATTAGAAAGTTATTTCATGCAGCGCTGCTCTTCCTTCTCCGCCAGTGCTGAAAAGTGCTCGCTTCTCTTGTGGAGGAAGCTCGTGGAGCCAGCCCAGAGCTGCAGAGCTCCCAAAATTCAGCACATCAGACCTGAAGAGACCCCAAAATTCATCAAACTCAGACCTGCAGAGTTCCCCCAAAATTCAGCACATCAGAGCTGCAGAGCTCCCTTAAAATTCAGCACATCAGACCTGAAGAGACCCCAAAATTCAGCACATCAGACATGCAGAGCTTCCCCAAAATTCAGCACATCAGACTTAAAGAGACCCCAAAATTCAGCACATCAGAGCTGCAGAGCTCCCCCAAAATTCAGCACATCAGACCTAAAGAGACCCCAAAATTCATCAAACTCAGACCTGCAGAGACCCCAAAATTTATTGAACTCAGACCTGCAGAGCTCCCCCAAAATTCAGCACATCAGACCTGCAGAGTTCCCCCGAAATTCAGCACATCAGACCTGCAGAGTTCCCCCGAAATTCATCAAACTCAGATCTGCAGAGACGCCAAAATTTATCAAACTCAAACCTGTAGAGCTCCCTGGGAATTCAGCAACCAGACCTCCAGAGTTCCCCCAAAATTCATCAAACTCAGACCTGCAGAGCTCCCCAAAATTCAGCACATCAGACCTAAAGAGACCCCAAAATTCATCAAACTCAGACCTGCAGAGCTCCCCCAAAATTCAGCACACTCACACCTGCAGAGACCCCAAAATTCATCAAACTCAGACCTGCAGAGACCCCAAAATTTATTGAACTCAGACCTGCAGAGTTCCCTGGGAATTCAGCACACTCAGACCTGCAGAGCTCCCCCAAAATTCAGCACATCAGACCTGCAGAGTTCCCCCGAAATTCATCAAACTCAGATCTGCAGAGATGCCAAAATTTATCAAACTCAGACCTGTAGAGCTCCCTGGGAATTCAGCAACCAGACCTCCAGAGTTCCCCCAAAATTCATCAAACTCAGACCTGCAGAGTTCCCCCAAAATTCAGCACATCAGACCTGCAGAGCTCCCTTAAAATTCAGCACATCGGACCTGAAGAGACCCCAGAATTCAGCACATCAGACCTGCAGAGCTTCCCCAAAATTCATCAAACTCAGACCTGCAGAGCTCCCCCAAAATTCAGCACACTCACACCTGCAGAGCTCCCCTAAAATTCATCAAACTCAGACCTGCAGAGTTCCCCCAAAATTCATCAAACTTAGACCTGCAGAAACCCCAAAATTCATCAAACTCAGACCTGCGGAGCTCCCCCAGAATTCAAGCCACTCAGACTTGCAGAGTCCCCCAGGAGTTCAGCGAACTCAGATGTGCAGATCACCCCCAGAATTCAGCAAAGTCAGAATTTCAGAGCTCCCCAGGAATTCAGCAGATTCAGACCTGCAGATTTCCCCCAAAATTCAGCAAAATCAAACCTGTAGAGCTTTCCAGAGCATCTGCACACTCAGACCTGCAGAGTTCCCCCAAATTTCAGCAAAATCAGATTTTCAGAGCTCCCCAGGAATTCAGCAGATTCAGACCTGCAGATCCACACAGGAATTCAGCAAAATCAGACCTGCAGAGCTTTCCAGAGTGTCTACACACTCAGACCTGCAGAGTTCCCCCAAATTTCAGCAAAATCAAATTTTCAGAGCTCCCCAGGAATTCAGCAGATTCAGACCTGCAGGGTTCCCTGGAATTCAGCACATCAGACCGGCAAAGACCCCCAGGAATTCAGCAAAATCAAATTTTTCAGAGCTCCCCAGGAATTCAGCACATCAGAGCTGCAGAGCTCCCTGAGAATTCAGAATTTGTTCATCAAACCCACAGGGGACACCCTTAGCTTAGGCTGTGCTTTGCTACAAACCACTGATGCTGCAGTGATCTCTGCAGGTTAAAGGACTCACCATGGAATTTAATTTCCCAACACTTTCAGGAGCATCTGTTTTATTCTGAACACCCAAAAACCAGCAAAAAATTTGATTTTCTCCTCACTCT
Organism: Acanthiza pusilla; assembly: GCA_036630365.1. Classification (NCBI taxonomy): domain Eukaryota; kingdom Metazoa; phylum Chordata; class Aves; order Passeriformes; family Acanthizidae; genus Acanthiza; species Acanthiza pusilla. The sequence continues at coordinate 3,265,667 of JAXCHO010000005.1, read as the reverse complement.
AAAGGACTTTTATGTTAAAACTCTGCTTTTTTTGTCCCGAGATGAGAAATACCCAAACATGTTTTTCAAAGGTGCAATTATAGAACTAATGAAAAAATCTTTAACAACTGTGATAAGGCCTCGGAGAAAGATGGGGTTTGTTCGAATTTAAGTGCCTTTAACGTGCAAATAGTTTAAAAAAACAAATGCAGCCATCACCTAAATATGTTAAACAAACAGGCACCGAGCGAGATGAATTGGAGAGCATTTCATGTAAATATTAACTTTTAAAGCTTTCCAACTGACACGATTTAGGCAAGAGAGAATGTCCCTTTGCTTGCATCCTCGTGCACTCAACAGTCCTGGAAGGGAACCAGGAGGGGGAAAGAAACAAAAACAAGCAAATGCAAGGTGAAAAATAGCACTTGAGATTTCTGCAGACGTGGCCAAGGAAAGCTGGCACGGGGCTGGACTTCCCTGGATGCCTCACCTCCTCAGAAAGGCTCTGGGAATGTTGGCCAAGTCCTAAATTCCCCCTCGGCCAACCCTGATGTGTCTTCACTCGAGTGTTAGAGCACAGCAAGCAGAGAAAAGTGCCTTGTTTTCCATGAAAAAAATATTTAAAAGACTGATGAAGGAATAATCAGTCTCTAGGCAGGAGAAAATAAAGGTTTTTTTGGTCTTTTCCTAAAATACTCCGACTTTTTTTTAGCCAAACTCTCTTGGAGAGGCCTGGAAGGTCTGAGGAATAAAATCTTTTCATGGTAAAAGCAGGAGTCAGACCCCAGGGCCTCACTCAGGGGCATTGTGTCACCTCTTTGGGGTCACCCATCTTCAATTCAGGACAAAATTCTCTTTTTCCAAGGGCCAGAGCTCACCAGCCTCTCTGGTTCAGGCCCCAGCAGCCGAGGCTTTGTTCTCCCAGGGCTGAGGGCTCTTTCCCCAGCTCCATAGCATTTTTCCAGCTCTTCCCCCAAACTCCGCAAGGCTTTTCCCCATTTTCCCCCAGCCCCAAAAGCATTTTTTCATTTCTTCCCCCAATTCCACGGGTCTCTTTTTTCACCTCTTCCTCCCAACTCCACAAGCCTTTTCCCCATCTCTTTCCCCCAAAATCCACAACCCTATTCCCCATCTTTTCCTCTGTGCCCCACAAGCTTTTTCCCATCTCTTCCCCCAAGCTCCACAATCCTTTTTTCCATCTCTTTCTCCCCAAATCCACAACCCTTTTCCCATCTCTCCTATCTCCACAGGGCTCTTTTCCACCTCTCCCTCCCCCAGCTCCAAAGCCTTTCTTTCCATCCCTTTCCCCCCAACTCCACACCCCTTTTTCCCATTTCCCCCCAACCCCACAAACCTTTTCCCATCTCTTCCTCCCACCTCCACAATCCCTTTTTTCTATCTTTTTTCCCCAACTCCACAAGCCTTTGTTCCCATCTCTTTCTCTTTTCCCCATCTCTTCCCCATAGCTCCCAAAGCCTTTTTGCCATTTCTTTCTCCCCAAATCCTCAACCCTTTTCCCTATCTCTTCCTCCCTTCCCCACGACCTTTTTCCATCTCTTCCCCCCGAACTCCACAAGGCTTTTCCCCATTTTCCCCCAGGCCCACAAACCTTTTTTCATTTCTTCCCCCAATTTCACAGGGCTCTTTTTCCATCTCCGCCTCCCAACTCCACAAGCCTCTTTTCCATCTCTTTCTCCCCAAACCCACAACCTTTTCCCCCAAGGTTTTTCCCCAGCTCCACAAGCCTTTGTTCCCATCTCTTTCCTTTTTCCCCATCTCTTCCCCCCAGCTCCACAACCCTTTTTCCATCTCTTCCCCCATAACTCCACACCCCTTTTTCCCATTTTCCCCCAGCCCCACAAACCTTTTCCCATCTCTTCCTCCCAACTCCGTAGCCTTTTTTCTATATCTTTCCTTCCAACTCCACAACCCTTTTTTCCATCTCTTTCCCTTTGCCCCATCTCTTCCCCCGAGCTCCACAAGCCTTTTGCCATCTCTTTCTCCCCAAATCCTCAACCCTTCCCCCCATCTCTTCCTCTTTCCACCACAACCTTTTCCCATCTCTCCTCCCAACTCCACAACCCTTTTCCCCATCTCTTCCTCCCTCCCCCATGACCCTTTTCCAGCTCTCCCCGCAACTCCACAAGCCTTTTTTCCATCTTTTTCTCCCCAAATCCACGAGCCTTTTTCCATCTCTTTCCCCAATTCCAAAAATTTTTCTCCATCTCTTCCCCAAACCTTTCCCCCTCTCCCAGGCCCAACCCCTGACCTTTCCCCTCTGTTGTGATGCCTTTGCTCTGCACCGTTGGTGCTTCGAAGGGAGAGCACTCAGAGGCACCAAAAAGCCCAAAAAAAGAGACAAAACAGATAAAAATAAAGCAGAATTCTCTCCCTCATACAAAGCACATTTCTTTTTGTCTGCTTTTTTTTTTTTTTTAACTTCAAGGACCTTAATGAGGCTTAGTCCCACCAAGGAGAACCAAGGGTATGAGATTTTTCTTCTCTCTTGAAGAGCCTTTAGACACATTAAACCTCATTACTCCTTGTTTTATGCTCCAGTAGGATGAGAAATTCCCTCCAAGCTGGGATGGGAATTCATGCCAGTGGGGAAATTTTCCTGTGAGAGAAGCAAGGAGCAGGCAGCACCCAGTGGAGAGTTCCCTGCACACATTTTTTGAATAATCCCAGGGATGGGAACTCCACCACTTCCCTGGGGAGGCTTTTTCAGTGTTTAACCACTCCTAAAGTGAAGATTTTTTTTCCTAAAATCCAACCTGAGCCCCCAAGGCTGTTTTTCCTCATCCCATCAGTACCTCAGACAGGGCTGTGCACTGCCAGAGGGAATCGCTTCTCTTCCTTGGGAGCCTTGAAAAGGAAATTTTGGCTTTGCCAACTATTTCCAAGGGCTGAATGCAAATTATGATTATTAATAGGACATTTTAGCCTGTCTGGGTAAACTGTGCAAAGAGCAGCGACATTACCCAGGGCTTCTCATGTTTGTGCACTTCAAGGAGATCGCTTTACTCTCTGTGAGTAAGAAACTGTCTTTATATCACATTTGGCCCTTTTTTTTTGGTCTTTCCAAAGCTGTTTAGCCTTTTGTTATTATTTTAACTGTTTATTTCTTTAACAGCTCATTATTTTCAGTGGGCTCCTGTGTCTCATTACACACAGCTCAGCTTTGAGGGGAAATGTCCTTTATGCAGGTTTATTCTGCCTAAAAACATCATCAGGAGTGTTTCCTCCTCTGATAATCATCTCTAGAACGACTGTTCTGTGCTTTATTTTGGATTTCTCTTGCTTGGAGAGAACCAGAGGAAGTCACAAAAACCTCCAGAAGACATCCTCGGTCTGTCCTGATTGAACCTAGGGCAAGAATTTTCTTTCAAGGCTGGTTTTGGGGGAAAAAAAAAAAAAAAGAATTATTTCCTTTCTTCTCTTACTGATGTTGTTTCTACAGAATAGTAGAAATCACATCAGATGAAAGGATGGGATTTTTTTCACATCAGATGAAAGGATGGGATTTTTTTCACATCAGATGAAACAATGTGATCTTTTTTTTCACATCAGATGAAAGGATGGGATTTTTTTAGGGATACCCCACAAGACCCCACGAAAGCAAAGGAGGAGCACCTGACAAATTCCTCTGCTCCATCATGGGTGTTTCTTTTCAGAACAAGTTCTCACACTAAAATTCAGAGGCCATTTTCCCCAGCACCTCGGGATTTCCTTTGCTGCTGGAGACACTCAAATCAGTGTTTTTTGGGATAGAACCTCACGTTTGGGATCTCTGAGCCAGACGTGCACCAGCAGGTACCAAATAATCCATGAACTCCCATGAGGCTGAGGTTTTGAGGGTTTGAGAGGAGACAATGTCTCTGTGCAGTGCAGAAATCACTGTTTTCAGGGAATTTGGGCTCCGTTTATCAAGGCTTCTTAGCCCAGAGAAAGGCTGGGGGACAGCTCCAGTTTTAGGGTCTTTTGAAGTTTGACATTCCCTTAAATCTGGGATGTTTTGGAGGGGAAGGTGGGATTTGCTTTAGAAGACAACAGCTTTAATTATTTCATGATTTCATGATTTCATTATTTCATGATTCCATGATTTCATGATTTCATGATTTCATTATTTCATGATTCCATGATTTCATTATTTCATTATTTCATTATTTCACTATTTCATTATTTCATTATTTCATTATTATTTCATTATTTCATTATTTCATTATTTCATTATTTCATTATTTATTTCGTTATTTCACTATTTCATTATTTCATTATTTCATTATTATTTCATTATTTCATTATTTCACTATTTCATTATTTCATTATTTCATTATTATTTCATTATTTCATTATTATTTCACACCCCGACACTCTCGGAACGAGCAGGATTTTCACCACTGGTGGCAGGAAACACCCACCAGGGTCAACGGTGACTCTGAACACCCAGAGGTGTCCCCGAAGTCACCGCCAGTGTCACACAGCATCATCAGTGACAAGTTTTTTTCCCTTCCCCAGCTCTCTTTGTCCCCAAAGAGCTCCCACAGGTCTGGGGGGCTTGGCACAGACCCCGAGCGAAACCCCAGCTCAGCCGAGGCACTGCTGTGAAAGAAAAGAAGAAAAGAAAAAAGAAAAACAGCCCTGCGGGGATTTGGAGCTGATTTTCAGCCCAAATTACAGAGAGAAAGAGGGGCTGGGGAGGGCATGGAGGGGAAAAGAAGCTGGGGAGGGCACGGAGGGGAAAAGAAGCTGAGGAGGGCATGGAGGAGAAAACGAAGCTGGGGAGGGCATGGAGGGGAAAGAGAAGCTGAGGAGGGCATGGAGGGGAAAAGAAGCTGGGGAGGGCACGGAGGGGAAAGAGAAGCTGGGGAGGGCATGGAGAAGATAAAGAAGCCAAGCTCTGGAAGCACTGAATTGCCCTCAGCCCTCGGCCAAGGCAGCACACGAGTGATTGCCCAGACAGCTCCAAAAATGACTCTGTCAGCCTCACTCGTGGCAAACTCACAGCAAGGAGATGTTTTTTTATTTGTTCAGTTCCTTGTAATGCCCCAAATTGCCATGAAAGCAGCAAAAGGAGGCAGAGCAAGAGAAGCTGAGGTGCTCCAGCATGGCCCTGGATTTGGACACCTCCCCACGGTCCCAAAGGTGACCCCAGCCAGGCCAGCCCTGTGCCCAGTGCCTTCTATTCTTTCAAAATAGCAGCCCAGCAAAGGCTCTGACCTGTCAGCCCCACTAAGAATTTATTTTTTCTCTTAATTTTTTTTTTTTTTTAACCTAACCCAGCTCTCAGATCCTCAGCCCCTCACAAAGAGGGGTAAGTCTCTGCCTGGCGTTTTTTTGGAAGGAAAATGTGGCATGCACCTATTTTGTTTCATTCTGTGCCAGGACCTATAAAGTTACCGTGGGCTGCAGCTCCTGCCAAGTTCTAAAGGTGACAGGGCAATGGGCACCCAAAGGACGCTTCTATCAATGCCCTTTTATTTCCCTCTCTTTCCCCTTCCACCGAACCTTTTTTTTCTAATAGAATTACTCTTATCTGCAAGTGATTTAAACTCTAAGGTTTACAGAAGATTTAAAGAGTGCGAACACAGTTGGAATGTTTTAAACTAACAGTACAAGTTGCATTTTAAGAAAATAATTAACTCCCAGGGGAGGTGTGGTTCTTGGAGTAATGACAGATTCAAGGCTGCCTTTCCCTATATGGAGTTTCCAAATAATAAAATATCTTCGGTTCCCTACTGGTGTCAGATGAGAACCTGTTAGTGTGCTAGTTGCTGGTGGACTGTCATGGGTTTGGGGTTTTTTTTGGTGTTTTTTTTCTTTTTTCAGTGGGCCCATTAGTGTTTTAAAGACACAGTGCACAGTAGGTAACCTCCCATGCAAAGCTGCAGCACAAAGCTCTGTAAACGCAGGGAGTTTGTGTGTTTACAGCCTTTCCCCAGCCCTTCCTCCTGCTAAAAAAATTAAAAATAAAATATTTTCTTCTCGTTTTGTGGATTTAATGTCTGTGCTCTCGCTGGGGATTTCTCATGCCGCAGACAAGAATAACTCCCAGTGTCCCTCTGGCCGCTGAGAGTGGGGACAGGGCACAGGCACCTGCAGGGCACAGGACAGAGCAGAGCCTCCTCTTTTCCAAAGGTGAGTGCTCATTTTTGGAGGAAAACCTGCTAAGCAGATCCAACCATGAGTAACTCCCACTCAGAGCACCACTCAGCAGTGCCTCAGCCAGCAGAGAGCCTTTGTAGGACACGAGCTGAACGTGAAGTTGATTTTGTTTCATCTGAGTCAGCTCCTTCCGAAATGTGGCCACAAGAATTGAAGGGAAATGCTGTGACCTCTCAGGTTCCTGAAGGTGGCACAGAGGCTCAGACAGAGAAGAGAATAATTTCATAAAAAGCAGAATGCTTGACAGATAAGATTCATTCTGAGTTGTGCACAAATCCTAAAATGATGCACATATTGCAAAGCCACATTTTAGGAGTGGCCTACAGCATTCACATGGTCCATGCTTTCTCTTTGTAAAGTGTGAGTAACTGAATGTGTAATTTACACCTGAGATTCCCAACTTGGATATCTTAAACCATTGTGTGTGGGTTACATCTTATGTCAAGTGCACTCGTGTCATTTATTTTGCCCGGTGAAAAAAACCAGAAAGTTATAATCATCATTGCAGAGCGTTTTGTTACTGAACTCACGGAACACAAGCACAGCAGTGTGTGTAACTCAAGAAAAAGTTAAAAGAGCTCTGCACTGATGAGGATCAGCCCCATCCCTGCTCCTCGCAGCTCAGGTTTGAGCTCCAGAACACACAGCCTGCTCTCAGGAACACCCCCAGCCTCTCAGGGACAGCGCTTTCCACAAATTTAATTACTTGCAAAACCTTTGGTCATTAACACCCAACCTAAATTCTACTGCAGGTCACAGGCTGTTAAAAAAATGAAGTGTCCACGCTCCCCAAACAATGATTTGTTTAACTGGAGCTTGGGTTAGACCCAAAGCCACCACAGCACAGGAATCCATTGCCAATGTCCCCACCCTGTCCCCATAGCTGCTGGGGGCATTAGTGACGACGCTCACAGCTGCTCTGTAGGCCTCAAAGTCAGAATTTACCTGTGAGATTTTGCAGCCACAGCGAAAGCCAAGAAGGTAATCAATGAAAGAAGATGTTCTGGACACAATTCCATAATGATGTTCTTGTTATGGAACATTAAGTGTATGCAAGAAGGAACTTGCATATCATTTGTAACCAATTATGCTTGCATAGCTAATTGAATTACTGCCAGAATTGTCATTGTTTGTTAGACAGCCAATCCTAATGTGCCACAGTAATTATGAAAAGGTATAAGAGAAACAACAGAGAATATTAAAAAAACCCCTTCTGGTTTTGGATTGCAAGTGTTGATGTCGTGTGTCCATCCCTACAAGCAACACCTCAGGAGGGAATTATTTCTTCTGAGCCTTTCTGTGAATCTCCACAGTTCCTCTCCAAGGCCAGGTTGGAATTTCTCCCTGAGCCTTTCCGTGAATCTCCACAGTTCCTCTCCAAGGGCAGGTTGGAATTTCTTCCTAAGCCTTTCTGTGAATCTCCACAGCTCCTCTCCAAGGCCAGGTTGGAATTTCTCCCTGAGCCTTTCCTTGAATGTCCACAGTTCCTTCTCCAAGGCCAGGTTGGAATTTCTTCTGAGCCTTTCTGTGAATCTCCACAGTTCCTCTCCAAGGGCAGGTTGGAATTTCTCCCTGAGCCTTTCCGTGAATCTCCACAGTTCCTCTCCAAGGGCAGGTTGGAATTTCTCCCTGAGCCTTTCTGTGAATCTCCATAGTTCTCTCCAAGGCCAGGTTGGGTGGGGCTTGGAGCAGCCTGGCAGAGGGTGGGACAGATGAGCTCTAGGGCCCCTTCCACCCCAAACCACCCCATGATTCCACAATTCCATGCTGTTTTCCATCCCCCAGGCCCCTGAGTGTCTGTGTGGGTGACAAATGAGCCAAAACACCTCATTCCAAGCAGGAAACAACACGAGCCACGTGCCCGTTGTTAGCAATGAGCATCACAGCCCTTGGAGGGCACCTCTGCTCCCTGAAGGTTTCCTCACCACCCTGGCACGAAATTCCCCAGAGCCAGAACAGCTTTAGATGCCCAGGACCAGCTCCATGGATGGAGGGAGGTGTTTGTCACCTCCGTGGGGTGGCACAGGGGACACAAGGATGTGGCTTCAGAGTCCCCGAGGGTGCAGGAGCTGGCAGAGAGAACTCAGGCAGACGAACCCAAGATGGCGAAAAGGGAAACTTTATTTACAAAACCTTCTTTATATGTTCATTAATAATCTAGTAATTATTGGTCGACAGTTTTTCCACCTCCTATAACGATTGGTTACAATGTTAGAGCGTCCAGTACCAAAACACAGAGATTAAAAAACCACAAGAATGCAACTTATCTCTATTCTCCATGAGAAAGAAGAAAAAGATTTTTAAGACAGTGCAACTACACAGGGACAGCCAGCCCCAGGTGTGGCTCTCGTGGCACGAGGCTGGAGAGTGACACAGAACCAAATGTGAGTGTGTGTGCTCACAGGGGCACAGCCCCAGCTCCTGCCTGCAGCAGGGAGAGTTTATTGCTTTCATAATATTTTCTGGGTTTTGAAACACAAACCACATGTTTCATTTTTTTTATTATTATTTTTTTTTTTTTTTTCAAAATTTGCACATTGCACTTGCTGGAGAGTTTTCATTCCAGCAGCCCCAGACTCTTCCCAAAAACAAGGAGAGGGAGGAGAAAGAGATGCTTCAAAACCTGCTGTCCCAGCTCTGGAACAGCCCAAAATCACTGCTCCTCCCCACCCTGATTTTACAGGGCAATGGAGAGGCCATTTGGATTATCTTGTCATCAAGGAAATCATTGACATCCACACAAAGGAGCAAGTTGGACAGCTTGGTGCAGATGGAAGGGGGGAGTGCAAAGAGTCAGGAAATGCTCTCAGCCAAGTCCACCTGGGGTGTAAAATCCCCAAAATTCCTTCAGCTCCACCACAGCTTGGCCATGAGCAGAATAAGCCACTCTTAGTGAGGAGTTGAGGCAAGCCCTGAACTTTTGAATATTGATCCAGAAGACAATGGGATGATGCCCAGATTTCTGGAGCTATCTGTTTAAAAATAAATGCAAGAATTTTTCAAAGCCGAGCTCTCCTTGTGTAGTTGCACTGTTTTAAAAATCTTTTTCTTCTTTCTCATGGAGAATAGAGATAAATTGCATTCTTGTGCTTTCTAATCTCCTTGTTTTGGTGCTGGATGCTCTAGCGTTGTAACCAATCGTTATAGGGGGTGGAAAAACTATCGACCAATAATTATCAGATCATTAATGAATATATAATGAAGTTCTTGTCAATAAAGTTTCTCTTTTCGCCATCTTGGTGCTGCCTGCCTGACCTCCCTGCGAGCTTCCGCGAATCTCCACGAATATCAGAAAATCAGAGCAACATCCTTGGGACCCCCTGGGTCATCCCTTCAGCAAAACTGTGTTTGCAGGTGGTGTGGGTGCTGTGAAAATGAAGGAATGTCACTGTCCCCACTGCCCTGGGGACAGGGACAGCAAATTGTGCTCATGGTCACACCCAAGGTGCTGCCAGTGGGACCCACAGGTGGGAAAAAAACCTTTGGGGATCATGTCCTGGAAGTGGAGTTTCTCCATGTGAAACCCACGGGAATCAGAGACTGAAGAACTCTGGAAATCCTGCTAAGTATCTGTTGCATCTTTTAAAATCTGTCACTCTCCACTTGAGTGGAACGGGTGTGGAACTGAGGATGGGAGAGGTGAGGGAAAAATCCCAAAGAAAAATCCCAAAGAAAAATTAAAAAAAAAAAAAATCTCAAAGAAAAATCCCAAAGAGAAATCCCAAAGAAAAATCCCAAAGAAAAATAAAAAAAAAAATCCCAAAGAAAAATCCCAAAGAGAAATCCCAAAGAAAAATCCAAAAGAAAAATCCAAAAGAAAAATCCCGAATCTCCCAAAGTTTGTGAGTCCAACACAAAGAGGACCCACGCCTCAGAGTCCAGGGAACACGATCCTCGCTGTGACATGGAGTGCTCCATGCAGGGACAGGGAATGCTCCTGGAACACCGAGAGAGAGCCATGGAGCCTCTCCCTGATGCCAAATCGAGCCCTAAAAAATGCCCTATATTCATTGCAGAAAATGCTGATATTGGACATGCAATGATCAATCAAAACTTCAGGGATTTCTGCCTGTTGGGACATATTTTAATGAGCTCTGTGTCCCCCGGGCAGGCCCAGCCCACCCTGTGCTGCACGTTCCCTTCGTTAAGACTCGTTTTGATAGGATAAGAGGTTAAAAATGCACATTAAACTCCTCTAAAGGGCCTATATTTGTGTGTCAGGGCCTCTCCAACGTGACACTTTCACCGCCACCTCTCTTCACTCTCATTTCTTGGCAAGAAAATATTTTATTGGCATTTTTTTCTCAGCTCCTGTCACGCCGCAGCATCCCCAAAACCCTGCAGCTGCTGCCAGAGGCACATTGGGATCCTGCGGTGGGAGAAGGCTCCCTGACAGATGAACAGCATCATCTAGGGGCCGGAGATCAGCACTGGGAATCACAAAAACACCGCCAGGAAACTCAGGGAATCTTCTCCTGAGCAAGCAGGGCAGGCATCAGTGAGAGGCTGCTATTTAAATTTTT